>JASDDO010000004.1:39449588-40699588 GCA_030015575.1 Agapanthus africanus | reverse complement strand
CTACAACTCGAGCTTCTTGCCCCGGGGTACCTTACCGGGCCCACCATATACCCGAGACGGTTCATCCAACTCCTCGAATCGGGCCTCGAAAACATCTCAGAACCGAGAAAACACCATGGTGGACAATACTCAACATATCAAGGAAAACCACATTTTTCTCTTTAAAATAATTCATCAGTTTACAAAACTTTCACATGCGGTTTCCAACTCCAGAAAATATCAAGAAGAATCAGAAATCATCAAGTCACCATGTCAATAACAATGAAAATCAGCATAAATCTATATAATACTGCATAACCAATGAATATACGGATGCATCTAATATCATGCAATAATTAAACTAGCATATGAAAGCTATAACATGTAGCAACTATCAGCTAGCAAGCTGATTGATACGAAAAAGTGTGTTTGTAGTTAACCGCAATCAATAACGGTGTCGCGTGTAGCTAGACCGAGATGAGTACGGGTCGTCCTCAGGGAAACGTGGAATCTTTTATTCTTACTTTAGATGTGTTGAGAAAGAGAGGAGGAATAAAGAGTTTTGTGAAAAGTTTCTAGATCTACGTTAAGCAAGAATGCAAAAATATAGATCTAGATTATTTTAGAGATTTAGATAATATAATAAGAAGGCTTGTAGGGTTCGTTAGGATTTAGTAGTTATGGATGATTAATTAAAAGTTACCCTTTTTATCCTTTAATAGATTTATAACTAGAACGACGGTGATGCGTGTAGATTAGGGTTTCTGGAGGGAAAAGGAATCCCACTCTTAACCCCTATCTCGACACGGAACTCCGTTCATATCTAGCCTTTACCAAAACAATCATTAATCTAATCTCTAATCGCGGTCGGAACTAGTAAAGAATTGCTAGCGCGCCCGATTAGGATGTTAATGATTCTTTTGATAAAGTTCATAAACTTTATAGGACTTAAAAAGGGTTTAGGGATGTTCATCGTTCATTAGCCTACCCTAATCCTACGAACCCTAACAAGCGGAGAATTACTCGCGCATGTTGGGAAAAGAAGATGAAAAGACAGAGAGGGAAAACATAATGTAAAATGCAAAAGAATAAAATAAAACAACTACCTTTATTAATCAACTTGAACAATCTACACTTTGATTCCTTAGAAAATGATTACAAAGGCTAGTTTGCTTCTCGATCTCTTCCAAAGAGGTAGATGAACCGTTGATGATCAGCCTGGATGCGTGAGCCGTCTTGGACTTCGTGATCTCTTCGGCTTGATGATTTTTCCAAGAGGCTCTCGGTCTTTATTTATAGTCCCAAAGCCAGAAACCTAGTTTCCTAATATGGAAACTAGTTGTTAGGATCCTAACCACCAAAATCCCATATCTCAACTCCTCAAATCCGCGGCGGAACCGCGGCCGTTGGATAGGTTTGACCGCGGATCCGCGGTCTTATGGTGGGATCTTGGCCTTAAATTTCTGGTGCTTCATCTATGTAGCTCTTGGTGATCTTTTGACATCTCTGGAAACTGAAAATCTTTTCTACGTCACTGCCAGACTTGATTTCTTTAGTTTACTTTCTTAATTAGGCAGGTTTGTTCTAACAACTTTGATTTCCTTGATTTCGGCCCTGAAAATTCTACACAACAAACTCAACAAATAATATTAGTAGAGTTTGTTTTATTGAGATATTAACTTAACCATTAAGAATTAGTCAAAGGTATTTAATAAGGTAAGCATATTTAAATGAGCCAAATGTTACATGGATATTATATGCTTACTTTTTCCTACCAAATGTTAATTATAACATATAAATACATGAAAATAGTATTTTTACAGATAAACCCTCACATGTATCATATATTATAATAAACACCTTTTATTATATAGAAATAGAAGGAAAAATGTCATATTAAATGTGCAGTTTTATCAACTGAACAAATACCCCCAAACTTATCTTTGATCGTCCCGAGCAAACTAGTTTATTCAAGAGAAGGAGAAAAAGAAAGGAGAAAGCTAAGCACACTTTCGTAGGCAACACGATTGCACTGAGCACGTGCAACAAGCCGTTAAACCTCTAGGTGTCCCTAGTAGGAGGAGTGTTGTCTCCTGAGGTTTTCAGCTGATTACACCCACAAAATCCTATAATAAAAGAGAGATGGTGAAAGTTACATATAAAAATAAGAACTATAAAAGAAAGAACTTGAAAATAAGAGTTTTCAACTGCACCAGCTTTTCAGTTGCTATGAGCCCTATCTTAATAGTCATGAAAAGATGTTAGAAATCACACCATCCCTCAATAAAACATCGTCTTTATTCTTCATTCCTATCTTTCATCCAAACATCGATCATATAACCCTACGTGTGTGTAATGGACATCTCTACACTCGGAGAATTAAATTCAAGCTATCATACTCTTGTCCATCTACCTCAGTACTTTTTAATTTAATGAATATTTAGATTTGCTCACACATTTTCATGCGACCGTTAATACTTCTTGAGGTACTAACCGACCGATTACTCATGTGCTTGCTGATTAGGTGATAGTATTTTCCCCGTCTTGCACCACCTAAGGCTTAGCAGTGACTCCCAGACCAGTTGGTCTAAGGCACTAGGTGATGAAGCACCCTCGCTATATTTTTTTATTGCTGCCTTGGCGATAACAAAACCAATGTTCATTTTTCTTTTCACCATATTTATATTTTCTTCATTTATTATTTCCTTCATACTTTGGCTTTTAGACAAGAGCATTTCAAGGTATCCTCTACTATCCCGAGTATCAAGACGTGTGTAAGTGCATATAGTAGGGTATCAACATTCAAATGTTTGGCTTCCAGAATAGAAACTATTTTTCAGACTTATTTTTATCCTCAGATTAGTGACTTCCTTCATCTTACTAACCCTTGGGACAACGGCTCATAACTACTTATTACCAGTTCGTTTAAAAAAACTTCTAATTTTCTTGGTTTTCTTAAACTATTCCTATCTTTTGGGTGTAATTTTTCACTTTCTACTCTTTTGTTATAAAAGAAAATTTTAAATTCTTTTTGAAAATGTTGTGCTTATGCAAAGTATGATGCAAATTGATGCGTAAATAAGCACAAACCTCCCCCAAACTTGTTTTCAATAGTGTCCTCACTGTTGCTATCTGCTGGATCATAAAAACCTGTAAGCTTGGGAGGACATTATTAATGGGGGTAAGAATATATGAAAGTGAAAATCCTCCCCCAAACTTATTTTTGGCTCACAAATTTGAGGACAAAAGTTATGTTCAAGAGCCAAAAATATACCCCCCTCAAACATGAGTTAGACAATATGAAGCATTTTAAGAGGGGGTGAGTCATTTGGTCAAAATAAGACTTTACAAAGACCAAAAGTTAACACCAACCATTCAAAGATTTTATCAGTATAGCGTATAGATCGGTGGAAGAATGTGTTGTATCGAGTCAAGAAAAAATGGGGAAGGGATAAGAGGTGGTGTGGAAAGGGTTTGAAATTAGAGAAAAGAAAGAATGAGGATGAATGTGAATGATTAGGAAGAAGGAATGGTGACGGTTCAACCTCTTTAGGTGGAGATTGATCAATCACAAAATCCGTATTGTTTAAAAATTCAAGTTCGTCAGCAAAAAGTTCTTCAAAACTTTTATCAATGGTGTGATTGAACATTTTGCTGTCAAAGAGTTTTGTGCCAGAATTTATCCTACTTGATTCATCAAAAATCATTGAGGTAGAGGACTCAAAAAACTCATCTACCTCATTTTCAAAATTATCCATATCAAGTTGAATTTCTGGTATTATTGAACTTGAATTAACAGATTGTGATTCATCAAAACTCACTGAAACTATAGGAACAGAAGAAGAACCGGAGAAAGTAGAAGGTGAAATGGGTAAACAAATTGGTGTGTCGAGTGCTGCTGTACCAGATGTAGAAGATGGAGGCTGTATTTCGGTCTGATCTTCGGGTATACCGTTATCATCAACTTCAAGACGTATTTGGGGTTCGGGAAGAATTAAAGGCTCAAGATGATGACCATAAGGAAGTGAAAGGATTTGATGAATTGGTGGGACAAAATCATCCAAAATTTCGGGTTCATCAATCAATATATCCCCAACGTCAATCACCTCAATCAAGTGAAGGTTAAAATTCTCAAACACCTCATCAAAAGTATGGTTTTCAATCAGTTTTGGTTCAAGAGTGGAGGTGTAGAGATCACAAGGGTTGGGTATGGTTTCACTTGAAATGGACCCTTCACAGTTGGGTAAATCAAACACTACAAAGTCACACAACTTATCAGACATTCTATTTGGTGTACTTGATAAATCTATGAAACTGGAGTTGTGGATTTCAGTTTGGAATGAGGAGGTTTGATTAGGAAGGGTGTACAGTTCTGTCTTACTACCCAAATCCTTCCTAATTTGGTTCGACAGTTCCAGAAATTTTTCTAATGTCTGCTCCAGACTAGTCTTGGGTTGATAAGGGGTTTCAGTATAAGATTGAAATTTCTGTGGATAATTAAAATTCCCAAATGACTGATTAGAAGAACTGTCTAGAGTAGATGGAAAAGTCGGATTGGATTGATAGGAATAGAATGGTTGCGGAACTTTGGTAGGAGTAGGATCAATATTATGATAAGAAGAATATTGATATGGGTTGGTTGGTTGGCTATTTTCAACAGACATCTTATATGCCACAAACCGCATATCAAACTCTTCTCCGGATAGTGGTGGTGATGGTTGATATTGGTCCGGGTTGAAACTTTGGCCTCTAGACCTAGCTATGTGCTCAGCAATGGACATTCGTCTAGGGGCTTCCTCACTCTGGGTATGACTGAAACAGGTGTAGGATTAGGATACGGTTGATAAGACCTAGACTGAGGTGGCCAACTGTTTCTTCCTGCTTGTTCTATATGATCTCTTAAGGACATGGAAGAGCCGGACGGTATACCGAAGGGATTACGAAAACAAGAGATATCTGGTTGTGGACAGCAAAGCTCGGCGAGTGTTCTTCTGTTTAGGTCACCCATTATAAGAAGAGAAGAAGGGGGAAGAGGTAAAAAGGGGAGAAAATAATTGGTTTGTTTTGAAAAATGACGGATTTAGACAAATCACACAAAAATGCACAAACAACCCTGAAATTAAGGTTACCTAGGTCCAGTCTCTAGACCGCTCCTAGACTTCCAAAGGACAAGCCGCAGGATAAATCCTCTACCGCCTCTTTACTACCCTTGTAGCCAGGTAAGTGCCAGGTGAGTGGGAGGCTCCCCACTACGAAAGTAGTGGTCCTAATTAAGTAACCACTCGCCTTAGACACACTTGCCTAGACACCACAAAAGTAATGCGGATAAGCGATAGATTACCCACGACCTTCCTCTGTCCTTAATGAGCGCGACAGTCCTTAGAGTCTGGTCTAGATATTTTTTAAATTAATGTAGGGTTGATGCGGATGCTCGATTTGTGATTTGTGGGGCTTAGGAAGGGTGATGAAATCCCCACCTAATCTGGATTTGGTCTTGCCCCTTAAAAATCTGTATTAAAATATGCAAAAACAAACCGCATAACAAAACTTTGCAAAAAGATTTTTGAGCGGCGATATTTTGTAAAGAATCCTGCAGAAAATAGATTTTATTGGATTTTAGAGGAGAGAGAAGGGAGTTAGAATCTTACCAGAGAAGTGTGAACCCTAGATCTCCTGTTTCCTCAAGTCCGTGACTCCATATTTCCTCGCAAAAATTCACACAATAATCGTTAAATATATAATTTGCAGTTTTGTTTTAATTATGATATAGATCGAATAAGAATTCAACACAAATAGTAAGAATAAAAAATTACGCACGTATCCCCGGCAACGGCGCCATTTGATTGATACGAAAAAGTGTGTTTGTAGTTAACCGCAATCAATAACGGTGTCGCGTGTAGCTAGACCGAGATGAGTACGGGTCGTTCTCAGGGAAACGTGGAATCTTTTATTCTTACTTTAGATGTGTTGAGAAAGAGAGGAGGAATAAAGAGTTTTGTGAAAAGTTTCTAGATCTACGTTAAGCAAGAATGCAAAAATATAGATCTAGATTATTTTAGAGATTTAGATAATATAATAAGAAGGCTTGTAGGGTTCGTTAGGATTTAGTAGTTATGGACGATTAATTAAAAGTTACCCTTTTATCCTTTAATAGATTTATAACTAGAACGACGGTGATGCGTGTAGATTAGGGTTTCTGGAGGGAAAAGGAATCCCACTCTTAACCCCTATCTCGACACGGAACTCCGTTCATATCTAGCCTTTACCAAAACAATCATTAATCTAATCTCTAATCGCGGTCGGAACTAGCAAAGAATTGCTAGCGCGCCCGATTAGGATGTTAATGATTCTTTTGATAAAGTTCATAAACTTTATAGGACTTAAAAAGGGTTTAGGGATGTTCATCGTTCATTAGCCTACCCTAATCCTACGAACCCTAACAAGCGGAGAATTACTCGCGCATGTTGGGAAAAGAAGATGAAAAGACAGAGAGGGAAAACATAATGTAAAATGCAAAAGAATAAAATAAAACAACTACCTTTATTAATCAACTTGAACAATCTACACTTTGATTCCTTAGAAAATGATTACAAAGGCTAGTTTGCTTCTCGATCTCTTCCAAGGAGGTAGATGAACCGTTGATGATCAGCCTGGATGCGTGAGCCGTCTTGGACTTCGTGATCTCTTCGGCTTGATGATTTTTCCAAGAGGCTCTCGGTCTTTATTTATAGTCCCAAAGCCAGAAACCTAGTTTCCTAATATGGAAACTAGTTGTTAGGATCCTAACCACCAAAATCCCATATCTCAACTCCTCAAATCCGCGGCGGAACCGCGGCCATTGGATAGGTTTGACCGCGGATCCGCGGTCTTATGGTGGGATCTTGGCCTTAAATTTCTGGTGCTTCATTGTCACGACCCGAAAGTACGGA
This sequence comes from Agapanthus africanus, assembly GCA_030015575.1. Lineage (NCBI taxonomy): Eukaryota > Viridiplantae > Streptophyta > Magnoliopsida > Asparagales > Amaryllidaceae > Agapanthus > Agapanthus africanus. The sequence goes on along the minus strand of JASDDO010000004.1, from coordinate 40,692,680 downwards.
ACATGACCGGCACTTAAACTACGAACGTCTCGAGGCGTACGTAATCTAAGTAAACCGAAAACCCAGAAATCCAAACCAAGAAAAGTAGTAGAGTGCAGGAAAAACCAACTTAAAGCAAGTAGTTTCAATAGCATAAACCGAATTATGCGGTTTTTAAAAACATCAAAAATTTACTGAAAATTTCGGCAGAGTCTCCTTTGTAAAAACTGGCTCCCAAACGGGATACAACATGAATAGTATACGAAATCAAGAAAAAGGCATCCCCAAGCGGGAGCTAGCTCTTCGTCAATCGACGGTCCCAACCACACAAGCAATAAAATATACAACGCCAACGGCGAGGATCAAAACTCAAAAGGAAACTCAAAACCACCAGAAAAATAACGAGCGACTCTAAAGTCGAAAGAATAAACAACACTGGTCTCTATCTCAATAAATACAAGTTTGGTTGATGGAATTTACTAGATACAACGGAATAATATTATACAAGGTAATATGATGGGTACGATACAAGAAAAACCCACCTACTAGCAAGTCACCCGATTGAAACTGAGCCCGCAAGCCGTAAAGAAACATGTACGGCAAAACCTGCAAGAAACTGGGGCACAACGGGGGTGAGTTGCCAACTCGTGAATAGAAAAACATCTACGAATAAAAATCGCATGTATGACGCAATCCTAGATCATACAATCATAATATATAATCCTCCAATAACATGCAGCCTATAACAAGGCTAGGGTAAATATCTAACCCGAGTGTAATCTCATGTGCCTGTGTCAGTGCCTCAGGTAGCAATATATCATATGAATGAGGTATGAATGCATGAAGACAGAATACATGCAAATGAAGAAACTGTTTTCATAAATTAGTGAGATTTCCTTTGTATATTTTCAAAATGAGGTATCATAATGAAATCAGCATAAAACAGTGCCTAGCATCGGCATAAAACGTAATCCCAATATCTCGATATCTCGGTATCACAGTCTCTGTACCTCAATCACAATATCTAGGGCACCGTCAGTCCAGACCGGCCCCTACCATCCATCTCAAGACCCTGACGGTATCCTCCGGATATCCGACGCATCGGGTAATATCACCGGTAGGTAGTACTCCCCTGCCAGGCTCACATCGTCATCATCACGCGCTTCTTGCCCCGGGGTACCTTACCGGGTCCACCATGTACCCGAAACGGTTCATCCGTCTCCTCGAATCGGGTCTCGAAATCCATCAGCAAACTCATGGTGGACGACTCATACATCACTAGAAAACCGCAATACTTTATATTTTAAAAGATCATAAGTTGTAAATTTTGCGGCTTTCCCCGAAATCCAGAAATATCATAAATCTCAAGAAATCATCACAAGTGCATATGTCAATTGATAATGAATGCATATGGTATCAATAACCAAGTTGCAATGTATGATTAATAAACTAGGCGTGAACAATTGAATAACAGTACGCATGAAGTGGCAGGTAATAACTACAATGTCTAATATGGCATATAAGGGAAGTACACTAATATCATGTCAAAACTACTAGCTAACAAGCTAAGTCAAGCAAATATATTCTCTAAAGTGTACGTGACATGGCAATTACCGATGAAGATGTGTGTGAGCCGGCAAGTAGGTGTACGTGGTACATACGCATCATCGGTAATGGTGCTGGTGTCCTAACAGCATGATATCAATAATGGAATATGCAGCAAAATAAGTATGCGAGGCAGAGCGAACAACAATAATGTGCGGGAGCTGAAAACTAGACGCAACGATAACTAATTTGCATTAATCTAATATAAGTCCTACAAATGGTGCCTTTTGAAATAACACGAATCATGGGGTTTTGAAAATAGGGGCTACGGTGTTTTTATGAAAAGATACGTCTTTTGAAATATCCGTAGGATCCCTTGGGCTGTCTTTTAAAATACCCACGATTCGTTAGTTTTTGAAATAGGTAAGAAGTCTAATCTAATCTAACAACTACACTAAACTATACGGCTGAACTAACAAGCTGAACTACAGGTAAGGAAACCGCCTAACATCTGAGTCGATACATATACATACCTGTATATATATTAGTCGGTGATCCCGCCTCAATAATATCATATCCGATATCATATCTATAATCAGACATCCCAAGTCAAGAGTGCGGATCAATCATCAAAATATAGCTCGTACGTAAATCCGTCGTACGGCATCCCAAATCTGGGTACGGGTCAATATCACATTCATCATACTATTCATCTGATATCCTCTTTATCAAATATCATGATCGGGGTACTGATCTACGTCTAGTACAATATTGATACCATCTATGTATGCATGCATGTATAAGAATCACTACGTCAAAAAGACCCGCTAAAACATCATGTCTTATCTCAATACGAACCAAAACACATCACGGATCTTCTGGCCTCAAGCCCAATATCATCGACTCATCTCAAATCCCAATTACTATCCTCAAATCCAGTATATAAACACATAGTCCCATGCCCATGTGTAAATATACACATCAATATATAATCCCATGTACGCACATATGAAAGAAGAATGTATGCAAATATGGGTGTGTGTGTATGTGTGGTGCAACCACTACTCTAGGGTTTCGCAACACTAAACCAATCCAATCACACCAAGGATCCATCTCTATCATCAATAATCTCAAACAATATATAATCAATAAATGTGTGTATACGTATTCGTATACATCACCACGAACTGCGGGGGTGCTATACGCCATCCACCCGACTTCTCCCCATAGATATAAATCTGCTCACCTGGTCCTCGCTTGCCGGTGCCGACGCCGCCACGCGCTTGCTTGTCGTCTCGAAGTCCACATGGGGTACCTACATATCATAACGCACCGTATCGCATTAAAATCCGACTCATGACCAAAACGACACACGAATCCCACATAGGTCAAAACCTATGGTTGCTTTTCACAAATCAACCCAATAACCCTCGATGTCGGCGTACAAACGCCAAACCATCGAGAAAAACCCAAATACACTCATTTGCACATTCGCGAACACTAATTTTAATATAAAATAGGTTAAAACTCACAAAAACCCCCAAATTCACTTTAAAAGCCGTTTTTCCGAAAAACTAGCAAGCAAAATTTCCCGTTTTAGTACAAAACTCGACGTTTAAACAATTCTAGCGGCCATAATACTTATTAAATAACTTAAATAAGTCATATAACCCATAACCACAATTTAATCTCATCAAACTATATACGTTCAAAAAAAACTAGTTTGCAATTTTACCCAAATTTCAACCATTTTAGCAAAAATGCATAAACAACAATTTAGTTTGGATTTGCATGAACTAAAGACATTAAACCACACTTAATAATGTTAATGAAGTCATAAAAAAAACTAATTATAATTTTAAACCCAATTATTTAACCATTTCCAAAAACCTAGATAGCAAATTAGTGTAATTATCACAATTATTAACTAACAACTAACAATTTAATTTGATTTAGCAACCATTAATATGTCAAAACATCACACAAGAATAATCTCATAACATAAAACCCTAACATGATTCAAATTCTTCTCTTGAACTTTCAAACACACAATTAAACCACCATTAAACTTATAATTAAGCTAGACTAAAGTATTAGCAACAAATTAAACAAAAAGCCAAGATTTATACCTCACAAATCCATGATCAAACATGAAATCTAGACCTCCAAAATGAAATCCTTGCACCAAGATCCATGCATCTAAGGCTGCACTAAAATGGGTAAGAACTAGATTTCGATTTTAGGATTTTTTTGATGGGTATTTGATGAATTTTTTGAAGCAAAAGAGATGGAACAATGCGGGGGAGAAAGTGGTCTGTTTGTGCAGGAATTTTCGGCCATAAAGAGAGTGGGGGAGGAGAGAGAGGGAGGTGGAGAAAAATGGGGAGAAAAAGACAAAGTCTACACCCCCTTTTGACTTTCTTTCATTTCCCTTTTTCTTTTCTTTTCTTTTCTTTTCTTTTTTGTGTGGAATGGAGTGGGGAAATGGGGGGAGGATGTGCTGCTGAATTCAGCCACATGGGGATGGGGGTGAGTGAGTGTGGGTGTGGGTGTGGGGGAAAAAGATAAATGTTATACCCCAAACAACCATTTACACTAATTGCACCGGAAAAAAAGCCTTTTTCTTCGATATTTTCTAAACCGTTTTGGCAAACGATTTCTTTTCAAAAATCACATGATAAAATTTTATTTAAAGTTTTATGATGCACAAAATTTGTTTCAACTCATTCCAACTTGTAATTTTCCCTAATTAAATATATTAGTGACGGCTTAAAATAATATTAAAATAATTTTTTTTCAGAAAATTTGAAATTTCATCAGTGGCTCAATAAACACCAAATACTAGCAATTACATAGCTAGAATATGTATATTTAATTTTTATAATAAGATATTTGTATTTTGACTTTTTACAGAAAACCCCATTATTTTACCGTTTTTTTCGAAATTTCACCGAAACGATTTTCAAAACGTTACATTCATCTATGTAGCTCTTGGTGATCTTTTGACATCTCTGAAAACTGAAAATCTTTTCTACGTCACTGCCAGACTTGATTTCTTTAGTTTACTTTCTTAATTAGGCAGGTTTGTTCTAACAACTTTGATTTCCTTGATTTCAGCCCTGAAAATTCTGCACAACAAACTCAACAAATAATATTAGTAGAGTTTGTTTTATTGAGATATTAACTTAACCATTAAGAATTAGTCAAAGGTATTTAATAAGGTAAGCATATTTAAATGAGCCAAACGTTACATGGATATTATATGCTTACTTTTTCCTACCAAATGTTAATTATAACATATAAATACATGAAAATAGTATTTTTACAGATAAACCCTCACATGTATCATATATTATAATAAACACCTTTTATTATATAGAAATAGAAGGAAAAATGTCATATTAAATGTGCAGTTTTATCAACTGAACACAAGCTATGTCAATAAAATAGTATTTTCTAAAGTGTACGTGACATGGCAATTACCGATGAAGATGTGTGTGAGCCGGCAAGCAAGTGTATGTGGATCATACTCATCATCGGTAATGGTGCTGGTGTTCTGACAGCACGGTTTCATAATAATTACAGATAACATATGTATAAGCGTGCAATGCGACGAAACATCATGAATATACAGAAAATGATATGTTAATAGCAACACTGAAGAATAAACCTACCCAATATATGAGTCATACAATTTGGTATTTAAAATACTCACAATACTCCACTTTTGAAAACTAGTGTGACTTGAGCCCAGTCAAAAGGGTAAGAAAATCCACCTAAGTCTGAGTCGATCTATATATTTCTAGTAGTCGGTGATCTCGCCTCCATAGTATCATGTACGATACAATATATATAATATGACATTCTCGAGTCAAGAGGGCAGATCTATCATCATAATTATGTCTCGTACGATAAATCTATCGTACGGCATCCCAAATCTGGGCACGGATCAAATATCACATTTATCTCACTATTCATCTGGTATCCTTATCATCACATATCGTGAATAGGAGGTACTGATCTAAGTCTAGTACACTACTAATATCATCAATAATATCATGATCTGGCTACTGATCTAAAGTCTCATACAATCCGATATCATCAATACATATTATCATATAGAAGTATACATCGCCCAAGCGATCCATTAAAATATCATAACATATCTCATCTCATATCTCGATCATATGTCAACTATCATATATATATCATCATCCATATGGTATTATCGTCCAACGATCTGCTATAATATCATGACATATCTTGGTCACATATTAAATATCCTACGGCATCATGCCCGATCATATCGACTCATTCCCAAGTATCATATAACATCCTCATCATCCAAGCATATGAATACCAATATATATATATATATATATATATATATATATAATATATATATATATATGTCCCCAATACGCACAAGGAAGTAAAAGTATGCAAGTATGTGTATGTGCGTGTATGCAAATCTTCACTCTAGGGTTTCGTGACTAAGAAATAGACTAAAGTCCTTTCTGCAATTCTCGCTAACATTACCCCTAAATCTCCTAAAGCTTTTCTTGCTAAGGTTCATATCACACACTAACATGTAAAAGTGTATATATATATATATATATATATATATATATATATATATATCGCATCCCATCATTTCTCACAACTTTGCGGGGGTGCTATACGCCATCCACCCGACTTCCCCCGTAGATATAATCTACCCACCTTTGCTTTCCGATGCCGATGTCGCCACGCGCTTGCTTGTTGTCTCTAAGTATTCACGATGGTACCTACATATAATAAACAATCGCAATCGCTATTAACATCAAGTTTAGAAACCAAAACGGCACACGGATTGCCTATGGGTCAAAACTTATAGCCCACGCGTGCAAAATGACTAAACAACCCTTGTCGTTGATGTACAAACATGCAACAACCCAATACGAATCCAAGTATCAAGAATTAGCATTTCAAAATACGGAAAACATAGCCAAAACACACTAGAATGCTTCCAGATTTTGACTCAGGTCAAGTAAATCTAAGCAAACAAGTCTAGGGTGTTGTATATGATGTATATGAGCTACTAGACCAACCCCGACACCTCATGCCACCAAGTGTCCGGCCCCTACCGCTAAAATTCCGGCCAGCTCGGCCCTTCCTGCTCTGTTGGGCTTCGTCTTCGTAGGGTGGTCTCCTGGTGGTGTATCTAGGTCCCTGGTATTGTTTGCTACTCTCAAAACCTCCTCGGGTCACTCCAGATTTCTCTGCACACCCCAAACACTCACAAAACCGACATGGATCAATTCTAAAGTTTGTATTCTCTATTCTAAACTCAGTTCCAGGTCTCTAATTTGATCCCTAGGGTCTTGTATAGCCACCACACATCACTAATTCCCCAAAATCCTCAAACCCTTCTCTTGAATTTTCTAAACACCTCACACCCTAACCAAACACATTCTAAACTAATCTAGAATACAAGAAATCTAAAACTAAACTAAATGGAAGAATTTATACCACCTTTAGGCCACTCAAGACAGCCCTAGCTCCCCAAAGTTGTCAAAATCCCATTTTGCTTGGTCCAATGTGCTTCTCTTGAGCTTGTGCATGTTTTTAAAGAAATGGGTATAGGATTTTGGTGAATATTTTGATATGGGTCAATGAAGATAGAAGATGGAGGAAGATGAGGAAGAAGAAGAAGAAGAAGAAAAATGGTGGAGGAACAATGAGGCAACACCCTCATTCTCTCTCTCTCAAGCATGGTCTCCTATCATGATTATGTCCCCTTTTCTCTCTCCTCAAGTCATCATTACACCCTTTTTCCATTCTTTTTCTTTCTCACCACAATAAAACCAAATACATAACATAAATGAAATGAAACAACATGTAACATGTTATGGTGAACTAGCCATAAAAACTGTAGAAACACGGATTTGGCTTAATCGCGATTAGCAGTGCACTAATCGGGTTTTTATCAAAACTACATATAATAAATTTTAAAAATGTCAAATCCTTTAAATATAATTTTAAATGAATAAATCATTTAAATTTCCATTTATTTCATAATTATAGGTATATATTTATATCCTTTTTCGAAAACCCCAATTTCGCAAATCGGGCAGTTTTCGGGAAATATATTATTTTAATATTAAATTCCAAAAATAATATTTTGTATTTTCTGAAATGTTACAATCTTCCTCCCTTAAAGAAATTCGATCCCCGAATTTAAATTTTACCCCCCAATTTCTAAAACATTTCAATAATCAGATCAAATCAACGGGGCTCCGAAATCACGGAAGATATAGAAACAGTACAGCGCATCGCGTGTGCCTGAAAGACGAGTACAAAACTCAAAATCGAACTCTGTCAAGCGTCTCGCAAATCATCATATTCGCACGCATATCATCGGAGTCATGGAGAAAACATCGATGTCAAATCCCAAAACGAAACCAACATGATATACATCAAAACTATACATGTAAACATCGGAAAGATGTGCATGCCAAACGTTTTCATGTTGCTGTGCGATGCACGTATCGTGGCACAGTGGCGGACGTTTATTTTAAGAAAATAACTCTCTCTCTCTCTCTTTATATATATATATATATATATATATATATATATATATATCCTTTATTTAATATGCACGTACCGCCGTTTTGAAAACAATTTAGAAGGGTTTCCTTGTTTTAAACGTTTCGGGTCATCTCAGACACGTAGGTAAATACTGAGACTATAGCTCCTTTTTGGAAATCCCTTTGATATCAATCAATGCATGCAAAATATATCCAGGTACTGTCCTCTGACTAGTCCTGCTCAGCTACTATACCAAATAGCAAATATCATAAAAAAGGAAACGTACTGCTCCATAAGAAATCAATCCTAAAATGTGCATAAGAATGCCGCGTGCGTCTGGTGCGCACGGAAAAATCACAACAACTAAGTGCAGCGGGTGTGCACGAAACACCTGTCATAGGCAACGGGTGTGCCTGACAGCAATATCAGGTGCATCTGGTATGCACAAAGAAGCCCGATTTAGTGCATCTGGTGTGCACCAAAATCGCATCTCATAACATGCGCCCAACATGCGCGAAAATCTAAATCAGGTGTATCCATCATGCACGAATAAATCTAAATCATGTGCATCCAACATGCACGAAATCCAATATCAAGCGCCGAACATGCGCAAAATCCAATCCAAGCGCGCTAAATATGCGCAAGAATCCAAATCAAATGCATAGAGCGCACGAAATCAACATCAACATCATAATCGAAATCGACGGTATATAATAAACCTCAATCCAAATCAGGTATATTGCGGTATATAATCTCGCAACCATGTGCATCAGCGTGCACAAATCAAATCAAATACTAAAAGTGCATAAAAACTATGCCGAAAGCACAAGTCAAATCACATGCCTACAATAGGTATGGAATCAAAATCACTATCTCAAATGACATCTAATCAAAGTCAAGTGCTACTGTGGTGCACAAAATCTCAATCATGCAAATAAATCAGGCATGGAATTAAAATCAACATCTCGAATGATATCAAATCAAAATCAAGTGCAACTGTGGTGTACAAAATCTCAATCCAGTGCAACTAACATGCACGAATGGAAATCCCAATCGAGTGCATCCGGTGCGCACAATATCCAATATTAAGCGCCTAATATGCGCAAAAATCCAACCCAAGCGCGTCAGTCCGTGAAAAGTATCTAGTGCAATAACATGCATGAAAACGAACATCAAGTGCAGACGCGCACAAAACACAAATCTGGTAACACAAATGCTCAAAGACATAAATCGGGTGCAACCAAGGTACGGAGTATAATTCCGGCACAACCAATGCACAAATACCTAGCTGGTGCAACAAATGCTCGAAATATGAATCCGGTGCATCCAGTGCACGAAATACAAAATACAGTGCATCCATAACTTAAATGCGTATAAAAAGCAACACCGAGTGTGCCAAGGTGTATAAAATCATAAACGCGTGCAACTGCGTGCACAAAACACGTATCCATGCACTGCAAGCACATGTAAGCTATACCGAGTGCAAAAACCAAATCGAGTGCATACCACCTGCACAAAAATCAAATCAGCTGTATGCAATCCACGAAATCATAAACATGTGCAGCCAAGGCACAAAATCATAAATCAACACAACGGTGTATAAAAACATATCTCAAGTGCAATAACTATGCACAAAAACGTAAATACCCAGTAGGTGCAGTCATGATGCATGAAAACAAAACCATGAAGCCCAATCATCAAAACTCAAATCCAAGCGATATAAGCGTGATACTCAGATCACAAGCGCAAATCGCAACAAATGACATTGAGGTACACCTCCTACAATGTCGAAAAGTGTCGGTACGTCCAAAACTGGAAGAGCAAGAACATTCGCTGCCTCCTGCTCACGGTCTGGCGTCTTCTGTCTCTGGGTCCTCATTTCTCTGTGGATTACCGATCTCGCAATCCATCGGCTCTTCGGCCCGGTCCGCTGTACTAACGGAAACGATCTGCTCTAGTACTCCTCTGGTCCTCTGACGGCCAATTAGCACGACCACTCATCGAGCAGCACGTCTCTGGCGTCGGCCTCTGAATATACGTCACACATCTGATCCTCGGTGCAAATCTCATTGCAACAGTGTACTGGAAAGAACCTGCTCAGGGTCTCTTCTGATCTCGCCTATGCCGAACAGTACGGAGGCTATCATCTTTTACTATATCTCTTTCTTGTTCTGGAACGGTTACATACTCATCACGACTCCTCCTGGAAGGTATATCCATAGTCAACGCCTCTGCTTGCGTATCACATCTCTGATGTCAGCGGAGTGGAACGTCCTCTTGTCCCGATCTCGTACGAACCGCTTACTCCACTTTTCTCCAATGTCGACTGATTCGGACTCGTCTCCTCATGGCTGCATTGACTGCGCTCCAATGTCTATACTCGTATCTGGAGTCTTCCAAGCAATGTATCCCATCACATGATATCCAAATGATGTCGAACTTTTCGATCGATTCATCGAGATTCCATAATCCCCCAAGAGCTCAACATCTTGGGTACATTTTAATAGTATCGAATATATGCCACAACACCTATGGACCAACCATAGAAGGGCAAACCCAAGCCTCACTAATGGCACCGCTGAACTTCCGCAAACCCTAAGGTTCACCGGCGTTCCATGTTCATTATGTCAAGTTAGGGTTTCATTCTTCTAGAGGGTCCGTAGAATTACTTGCATTGTTTTCCGAATACTTTAAACTTGGAAAATGGGTTCCTGACATTCGATCGCCTCTATCGACACTCAACATACCTGCATGAAGTCGTCTCTAGCTGGAATCAATCAATCTGATGACCTCGCATCGGGGTAAGCAATGAATCACATGTCCTAGTCCTTCATCTTTGGTGACTAGCGATCTTCTATCATATCTCGAAGTATAACTCGTGCGACATTAACTTCAAACATCTGGGGCGAAATCTTTTCATTTGCCGAAGTCGCTGACTCATTCGTCCGCACGCTGAACAGTGTCTCAATCATCAAAATAATCTGTACTTTGACGGTCATCACAATCTGGCTGGCCACTGGCGGTAGCCCAATCCGCTGGTGCTGATCTCACGTCCGAGAAATCTCGTAAAGGCGATCCATCAAATGCTCATGGCGCGAAAACACAATAAAATGACGCCCCTATGCAATCGTATGTCCCTGAAATCACGCCCTGGTCAGTCCTCGTCCGTGACGAGCTCGTGCCGACCGCAACTCTAGCCGTAGCTCTCCACGCCCGTACAACCGTGATAACAAAACCATAAACTGGTACCGATGAGGATAGATCATAGGAATGAATATAATACTGTGCAAAGAAATGTACATCCTAAGGCTTCTTAAGCGGAGTATCGTATCGTAAGTATGCCGCGGAACATACACACGGTACGTCACTCTACTTGAGTCACCTACTCCATCAACCAAGGGTCATCCTACACTCCGAAGGTAAAACCTAACGCTCTGATAACAATTTTGTCACGACCCAAAAAATACGGAACATGACCGGCACTTAAACTACGAAACGTCTCGAGGCGTATGTAATCTAAGTAAGCCAAAACCCAGAAATCCAAACCAAGTAAAGCAGTAGAGTGAAGGAAAACCAATTTTTAAAGCAAGAAGTTTAACAACATAAGCCGAAATATGCATTTTTAAAATCTCAAGTCTTTTCTGAAAATTTCGGCAGAGTTTCCTTTGTAAAAACTGACCCCAAAAGGGTACAAACCTGATAAAGCATATATAATGAATAAAGGCATCCCCAAGCGGGAGCTAGCTCTTCGTCAATTGACGGTCACAACCACGCAAGCAATATAATATACAACGCCGAAGGGCGAGGATCAAAACTCAAAAGAAAGCCCATCTCCACCAGAAAACCATAATAATACAAGCGCGACTCTAAGGTCGAAATAATATACATAGGTCATCTATCACTATCAAGTATACAAGTCTGGTTGATGGAGTTTTATTAGATACAACTGAAATAACAAAATAAACAATGGTGGTCCTGATGCAAAAGAACCCACCTACCAAAGCAAATCACCCTGAATGAAATTATGTGTCAGCAAGCTGCTAATGAAACCTGTACATCTAACCTGTAAGAAAAAAATTTGGCACAACGGGGGTGAGTTGCTAACTCGTGAGTAGAAAACATCTACGAGTAGAAAATCGCATGCATGACGCTATCCTAGGTCATATCAAGTAATATCCTCAAATCATATCCTGGTCCATCTATGTATAAGTGCAATACTACATGCTCGTGTCAGTGCCTCAGATAGCAACATATCAAGTATATGATATATGAATGCATGACGAATGGCAACAGAATACATCATGAAATCAACAGAGAAATCAGTGTCAAGTATCGACACAAAACATAAATCTCAGTATCTCAATATCTCAGTATCTCAAGATTTCAAATCTCAATATCTCAGTGTCTCAAATCCCAATATCTCAATACCTCGGGCTCCGTCAATCCGAATCGGCCCATATCATCAAGCACACGACCATGAACGGTATCCTCCGGATATCCGCCGCGCCAGGTAAAATCACCGGTAGGCAGTCTGCCCCTGCCGGGCTCATCGTCTACAACTCGAGCTTCTTGCCCCGGGATACCTTACCGGGCCCACCATGTACCTGAGACGGTTCATCCAACTCCTCGAATCGGGCCTCGAAAACATCTCAGAACCGAGAAAACACCATGGTAGACAATACTCAACATATCAAGGAAAACCGCAATTTTCTCTTTAAAATAATTCATCAGTTTACAAAACTTTCACATGCGGTTTCCAACTCCAGAAAATATCAAGAAGAATCCGAAATCATCAAGTCACCATGTCAATAACAATGAAAACCGACATAAATCTCCATAATACTATATAACCAATGAATATACGGATGCATCAGATATCATGCAATAATTAAACTAGCATATGAAAGCTATGACATGTAGCAACTATCAGCTAGCAAGCTATGTCAATGAAATAGTATTTTCTAAAGTGTACGTGACATGGCAATTATCGATGAAGATGTGTGTGAGCCGGCAAGCAAGTGTATGTGGAGCATACTCATCATTGGTAATGGTGCTGGTGTCCTGACAGCACGGTTTCATAATAATTACAGATAACATATGTATAAGCGTGCAATGCGATGAAACATCATGAATATACAGAAAACGATATGATAACAGCAACACTGAAGAATAAACCTACCCAATATATGAGTCATACAATTTGGTATTTAAAATACTCACAATACTCCACTTTTGAAAACTAGTATGACTTGAGCCCAGTCAAAAGGGTAAGGAAATCCACCTGAGTCTGAGTCGATCTATATATTTCTAGTAGTCGGCGATCTCGCCCCCATACTATCACGTACGATACAATATATATAATATGACATCCTCGAGTCAAGAGTGTGGATCTATCATCATAATTATGTCTCGTACGGTAAATCTATTGTACGGCGTCCAAAATCTGGGTACGGGTCAAATATCACATTTATCTCACTATTCATCTGGTATCCTTATCATCACATATCGTGAACAGGAGGTACTGATCTAAGTCTAGTACACTACTAATGTCATCAACAATATCATGATCTGGCTACTGATCTAAAGTCTCATACAATCCGATGTCATCAACACATATTATCATATAGAAGTATACATCGCCCAAGCGATCCATTAAAATATCATAACATATCTCATCTCATATCTCGATCATATGTCAACTATCATATATATATATCATCATCCATATGGTATTGTCGTCCAACGATCCGCTATAACATCATGACATATCTCGGTCACATATTAAATATCCCACGGCATCATGCCCGATCATATAGACTCATTCCCAAGTATCATATAACATCCTCATCATCCAAGCATATGAATACCAATATATATATATATGTCCCCAATACGCACAAGGAAGTAAAAGTATGCAAGTATGTGTATGTACGTGTATGCAAATCTTTACTCTAGGGTTTCGTGACTAAGAAATCGACAAAAGTCCTTTCTGCAATTCTCGCTAACACTACCCCCAAATCTCTTAAAGCTTTTCTTGCTAAGGTTCATATCATACACTAACATGTAAAAGTATATATATATATATCACATCCCATCATTTCTCACAACTTTATGGGGGTGCTACACGCCATCCACCCGACTTCTTCCGTAGATATAATTTACTCACCTTTGCTTGCCGATGCCGATGTCACCACGCGCTTGCTTGTCATCTCTAAGTCTTCACGAGGGTACCTACATATAATAAACAATTGCAATCGCTATTAACATCAAGTCCATAAACCAAAACGGCACACGGATTGCCTATGGGTCAAAACCTATAGCCCACGCGTGCAAAACGACTAAACAACCCTTGTTGTTGATGTACAAACATGCAACAACCCAATACGAATCCAAGTATCAAGAATTAGCATTTCAAAATACGGAAAATATAGCCAGAATCACACTAGAATGCTCCCAGATTTTGACTCAGGTCAAATAAAGCTAAGCAAACAAGTCTAGGGTGCTGTATATGATGTATATGAGCTACTGGACCAACCCCGACACCTAATGCCACCAAGTGGCCGGCCCCTACCCCTAAAATTCCGGCCAGCTCGGCCCTCCCTGCTCTGTTGGGTTTCATCTTCGTAGGGTGGTCTCCTGGTGGTGTATCTAGGTCCCTGGTATTGTTTGCTACTCTCAAAACCTCCTCGGGTCACTCCAGATTCTCTGCACATCCCAAACACTCACAAAACCGACATGGATCAATTCTAAAGTTTGTATTCTCTATTCTAAACTCAGTTCCAGTACTCTAATTTGATCCTTAGGGTCTTGTACAGCTACCACACATCACTAATTCCCCAAAATCCTCAAACCCTTCTCTTGAATTTTCTAAACACCTCATACCCTAACCAAACACATTCTAAACTAATCTAGAATACAAGAAATCTAAAACTAAACTAAATGGAAGAATTTATACCTCCTTTAGGCCACTCAAGACAGCCCTAGCTCCCCAAAGTTGTCAAAATCCCATTTTGCTTGGTCCAATGTGCTTCCCTTGAGCTTGTGCATATTTTTAAAGAAATGGGTATGGGGTTTTGGTGAATATTTTGATATGGGTCAATGAAGGTAGAAGATGGAGGAAGATGAGGAAGAAGAAGAAGAAGAAAAATTGTGGAGGAACAATGAGGCATCACCCCCGTTCTCTCTCTTTCAAGCATGGTCTCCTATCATGATTATGTCCCCTTTTCTCTCTCCTTAAGTCATCGTTACACCCTTTTTCCATTTTTTTTCTTTCTCACAACAATAAAATCAAATACATAACACTAATGAAATGAAACAAAATGTAACATGTTATGGTGCACTAGCCATGAAAACTGTAGAAACACGGATTTGGCTAAATCGCGATTAGCAGTGCACTAATCGGATTTTTATCAAAACTGCATATAATAAATTTTTAAAATGCCAAATCATTTAAATATATTTTTAAATGAATAAATCATTTAAATTTCCATTTATTTCATAATTATAGGTATATATTTATACCCTTTTTCGAAAACCCCCATTTCGCAAATCGGGCAGTTTTCGGGAAATATATTATTTTAATATTAAATTCCAAAAGTAATATTTTATATTTTCTGAAATGTTACAGGCCGGCGCCTCCGGCCTTCGTGACCCTCCTCGGCTGGCGCATGGAGGCTTTGAGCTCGTCCATATCCATGGGTCCTGCGCAAAACCAAATGTAAAGAAGTTAGCGACACAAGCAATATACATGCCAAAAAGCAAGCCTAAACTTACCGACGAACTCAACGGGGCTGAGCCCGGCCCAACTCAGGACCCTCTCAGACAGCAGCACGTCGAATCGGGGGATGGGCTTCCACGACGCCACTCTCGCCGCGACGGGGTCACTGGACTGGGTCCCTGGCAAGCATTTCTCCCTCGACCACTTTATAGGCACGGGCCAGTCCTTGCCCTCGGGAGGGGAAATGAAGAAGAACTTCTTCTTCCAGTCGTGAATGGAAGAAGGCAGGGCCACAACCCCTGTCCCAGCGGCGCCCCCCTGTCGCTTTCTGAAAGAGAGGTAGACCCACCTCGGGTCGCCCGCTCGACCACCAGGGTGATTTTTGAAGACGAGGGAAGAATCAAGGAGGGAGAGGCTGAAGGGAACCGCCTGTAACTTCAGGAGGATTAGGAACCTGAGGAGAATCCTCCATGAGTTCGGCACTAACTGGCCAGGGGCTAACCCGAAAAAGTTCAGCGCTTCGACGACCTCGGGAGAGAAGGTCAGGCGCATTCCACCCCAAAAAGCTTCCAAATACAGGGCGATCTCCCTGCCCCGTACTTGGTCTGCCCTCTCTCCCTCCTTGGACAGACGAAGCGTATAACGTGAGGGTATGTGGAAGAGAGCCCGAGCATTGGCGAGCTCGTCCTCATGCCTCACCCAACACGAGGCGCCGGGGGCAGCATCTACCGCCTCCTTCCTGGGGGCTGCCCCCATCGCACGATCCCGGGGAGAGGATCCGACCCCTACTCCCCAGGAGGACTCAAGCTCAACTAAAGAGTCCCTAGAACCTACTCCTACGACATCTACTGACTCTAAAAAGGAAGACATCTAACCTTGAGAAGAGGGATCCTCGGGAAACGAAAGCGGAAGAAAGAAGACGAATGCCGAGCAACGAGGACTTAGAACGGGGAAATATGAAGGAGTAGGGGCCCTGGAATGGGCCCCACCCCTATTTATCACTGCAAGCAACCTCATCCAACGGCGCCCTTCATCTCCCGCCAAAACGCCTCCTCGCGTCCAACGGCTCCGATCTCCCCACATGTCATGCCCACACTGGGCCGCATCCTATCAGGCGTCGTAGGCCTGCATACGTCGCGTCGGCCAACCGACGCTTGACACGTGGACCATCGCATCAGTGGCAGGGTGCACGAACCGGTGCACCTTCCTTAAATACAGAGATCTCGCCCTGATTCGCTGGCAAAAAAGACAGCTGACGGCCCGGGGACGCGTCCCAACGAAACCTTAAGAGGGAGCTCACCCCGGGCGGCCCGGCAGTCCACTCTTGACCCAACCCGCTAGCTGGTCGGGTAAAGAGTGGGGGGCTAATGATGATGCTCAATATTGGCGATCTCCAAGATCAGGACACGTGGCAGATGATGTGTCCCAGAACTCAGAAGAAAGGGCCCACAAGGGCCAACCAGGCCACCCCTGTATCCGACCTGCAAGCACAAGCTGGCTCTCCTCAGAGCCCCCTACAAATTGGCCTCCTCGGCCTCTCAGCTCGTCCCGAGCTGCCACAGGACCAAGATTCCTCGGCCCTCTCGCTCGTCCCCGAGCTCCCCAGCCGAGCCCATCTTCCTCGGTCCCCCGACCGACCGACTCCACCACTCACAGGCGTAACCGCCGCTCCGCAAATCTCGCCATGCGCAGATTCTCCGCCAGCAACATCCCATGTTCCACGCCATCATGATCCCCATTAATGGGCGATCCGCTCTTTACGCGGGCGTGACGTCGGGAGCGTAACTGCCGGCGAGATTCTCACGCCTGCTGCTGCGTGCTACCGCCACTATATAAACCCCCATCACAGAGGGGTCAAGTATGCCATTTTTTATTCCACTTAGCCGTTACTCTGCTCGGATCTCGTGCTAACTTGATCGTCGGAGGGTCCTCGGTGGTACCAAACCACCCCGGGACTTCTTTGCAGGTACTCGGCGCTAAACACCTCAAACCACCAATATCCTCAAAACCCATTAAGACCCGCACGCAACAGGAGATCACCTTCCAAATCCACCGGGAGATCGACGGAAGACAACATCTGAGGGAGACCCGAAAAGGACCTCCATTAGGTGGTAAGAGAGAAACTAGGGATTCCCTCTATTTACCCTTGTCCCTCCATTGATCGTTATTCTAAAGCTTTCAATCAAAACAACCTTAATTAAACTCAAATCGAGATCGCAACTTTCATGAATTAAGGGTGCGCCCAAATAAGAGAGTTAAGATTCCCTTTGATTAAAATTTATAAATAATTAAAAATAATAAAGAGAATTGAAGGTAAATATCCATCAAATAAACTATCCACTCTTCAAAACCCTAACAAGCGAGAAAATTATTCGCTCATTAAATCAAAAAGAAAAGAGAAAAGGGTTGAGAAATATATTATAAAGCTAGTTTTTAAGATCCCTTACAAAAAGCAAGGAGTTTCTTTTGTTAGTATCATTACTTCAAAATCAATGAGAAACAAGACGGAAGAAGATGAAATCCATTAAGAAAAACAATTCAATTTAAAAATAAAATTATATGCGAAGAAATAAATTGCAGAAAAATAAGGAGACAAGAAATAAAAATTACCCTACCTTTTATTAATAAAAATTTGCATTATAGAATTTAATTGGTTAAAAGTGCTATAAAAAAAAACCTAGATAATCTTTCTTCATTGCTGCTCGGTCCTTTATATAGGCTCTGGAACTTGAAACCCTAGATGCCATATCGACGTATGTGAAAAGACGATCATGCCCACGAAAAGGTTTATCAAACAGCCACGATTGGACCACGGAACCGCCGCCTATTGCTTATTATGGCCGCTGAACCGCCGCCGTTTGGTGAGATTGTGTCTCCAAATTTCTTCCTCTTTCTTCTCTTGATTTTATAAGATCTTTTCAACGATAAAATCCTGAAAATATTGTTTTGTTTTTGTAGTTGCGAGAATTTTCAATTTGCTCCTAAATTTGGCAGATTTGATTTGCTAACTTGATTTGATTTGGATCTCCTACTCATGTTTGTAGCCTTGAACTGATTTGTTACTTTAATACCTGCACAATATCTCAAATCAAATTATTAGTATCATTTATTTTATTTGAGATAATATTCAAACAATTCATTCACAAATAAATTACTTAATGGTTAAGAACTCATCGATATTTATTATGATATGATATGCGCATCTTAATAATAATGATTAAGAATCACATTGATATTTTATTTAAATATGTATGCATATATTACACCCAATTATATTAATTATAAGTTAAGAAATATAAGACAAAATCTTTTTACACATAAACCCAAATATATTCTTAAATTATAAATAACACATTTAGTAATTAATAAAAATAGAGAAAATGACCGTAAAAATGTGCAATAAATATGACTGATCAAATACCCCCAAACTTTTCTTTTGATCGTCCCGAGCAAACTGTTTTATTTTTAAAAGAAAAATAAAAACCTAACACACTTTCATAGGCAACACGATTGCACTTAGCTCGTGCAACAAGCATTTAAATCTTTAGATGTCCCTAGTAGGAGGAGTGTTGTCTCTTGAGGGTTTTCAGCGGATTACACCCACAAAATCCAAAAATTTAGAAAATAAAGAAAAGAAAACGAAAATTACATGCAAAGATAAAAACATATAAAAGAAAAACTTGAAAATAAGAGTTTCAAACTACACTAGTTTTTTTACTTGTCATGAGCCATATCTTAATGGTCTTGAAAAGATGTCGGAAATCACATCCTCCCTCAATAAAACATCATCTTTAGTCTTCCTCTCTACCTCTCCTCCAAACATCGATCATATACCCCTACGTGTGTGTAAAATTCATCCCTACACTTGGAGAATTCAATTCAAGCTATCATACCCTTTGTCTATATTCCTTAATACTTTTTAGTCGGTGATGTTTTATATGGATTTGCTCATATATTTTTCATGCGACCGTTAATACTTCTTGAGACACTAACCAACTGATTACCAAATGTGCTCACTTATTAAGGCGTACTTAGCAATATCCTAATCTTGCAACACCTAAGGTTTAGCAATGACCCCCAAACCAGTTGGTCTAAGACACTAGGTGATAAGGCACTCTCGCTATATTTTTTTATATACCGCCTTAGGTAATTACAAAACCAGTGTTCATTTTTTTTTAATTTTATTTTATGCACCATTTATATTTTGTTGATTTTGTTTTTTATACTAAGGTTTTCAGGCAAGAGTATTTTAAGGAATCCTCTACTATTCCAAGTTTCAAGATGTGTGCAAGTGGGTATAGTAGGGTATCAACATTTAGAACTTTGGTCTCAAGAATATGGACTATCTTTCAGACTTATTTCTATCCGCAGACTAGTAATTTCTTCATCTTCCTAACTCTTAGGACAACAGCTCATGACCACGTATTACAAGCTTCATTCTAAAACATCTAATTTTCTTGCATTTCTTAAGTCTCTTCCACTCCTTCATATATATTTTTCACTTTCTAACTTTCATTTTCAAAATCTTCTAGTTTTTTTTTATTTTAAAAATTGTTCATATGATGTGTAGATACATTTAAACCTTCCATACAAACTCCCCCCCCCCAAACTTGTTTGCAACAGTGTCCTCACTGATATCATATTTTAAGCTTAAACATGAATACTTGGAGAAAAGCTTCACAAAAATTTGTAAATGGGACAAGAGTTAATGACAGTGAAATCCTCCCCTAAACTTGTTCTTGGCTCACAATCGTGGAAAAAAAATTCTTTTCTGTCAAGAGCCATTTAAAAATATTTTCTCCCCCCCCCCCCCCCCCCCGCCCAACTTGAGTAAAACGGTGTTTTCATTACTAAGTATTGAAATTCAACATAAGAGGGGGGAGAATATCGCATTAGTATAAACAAGGCTTTACAAAGCCCAAAATTCAACACCAATCATTCAAATATTTTATCAAGGTAACACCATGGTTGGTGAAAAATAGTGTAACAGATAGACGTGAAGAAGACTCGAGACTGTATAAGAATGGAAGTTATATCATGTCTCGAGTAGAAGAAACAAAAATGAAAGTAACGATAAGAGATGATGTGGGGGGGAAATAAGAGGTGTAATCGAAAGGTTTTACATCTCGGTTGGTGAAGATGAAAAAGTAAGTGTGAATGAAAACGACATTGTGAAAGATAAGGAATGGGTGGAATAGTCGCATTCTCGTATGTGATAAGAAGAAAAGGTGGCGGTTCAACTTCTTCGGCCTTAAAGAAAGGCGCACGAATTTTCAGTGGAGGTTGATTCATCACAGCATCCAAATCTGCAAGGAACGCAAGTTCTTCAGCGAAAATACCTTCGAAACTTTCATTGATGTTCCGAATGATGATCTCATCGGAAAGAAAGGAATCGATATCTATATCAGTGGAATAGTCAGATTCACTAGAAAGGTTAAAAGTTTCAAGGTCAATGTGTTGCGCACCAGAATTTAAAACACTCGATTCGTCAGAAATTATAGAGGTAGGAGATTCGGAAAGATATACTCCCTTATTCTTAAAAGAGTATAAATCAAGTGGTCTTTCAAGAATCATAAAACTCGAAATATCGAAGTGTGGTTCATCAAATCTCGGTGGAATTGGAAGAAGATGAGAAGAACCAAAGAAAGTGTGTAATGAAATGGGTAAACGGACTTGTGTAATGAGCATTGTTGATCCAGATGTGGGAGATGAAGGCTGAATATCGTTTTGCATATTGGATAGGTTGGTGGTAAGAATAGGATCGGTTAAATTATAGGAAGATGTTCACATTCAATAGAAGGGACATGATGGGTCGGGGAATCCAACTCATCCAACATAGTGAGTTCATCTTCAAAGATATTCTCAATACCGATCTCACTAGCACCTTCAGTCAAATCAAACGAATAGTTCTTTAAAAATTCATCAATTATATTATCCTCAATCGATAGATCACTAGGTTCACTTGATGGGATTGGAAGGTTTGAAATGTCAAGTTTAGTTGGATAAGGATCGGTTTGATTTGGAATGGTGTAAGTCTCTCGTTCACACTCATGATTGGAAAAATCAAACATGTTATTCTCGTGCACCTCGTCAATTAGATTATTAAGCGGTTGATCATCAAATACATTCGGTTGGATTCCAGGATGGAAGGTGTTGAGATCAAAAGAATTGGTTTTGGGTTGACTGTGAGGGATCCATGGTTCTTTCTCACTACTCAATTCCAACTCTACTTAAAGACTAGACATGGTTTGTGAAGAAGTTTCAATAAATGATTCTTTTTGAACTGTGGAACTTCCTAATTGATGTTCAGAAGCACTGTCTAGATAATGTGCAAAAGTTGAATATGGTTGGAATGGGTTTAATTGTTGGCTACGGGCGAGTTCAATGTGTTCCGTAATAGAAATGGGTTTACAAATTGCCACATTAGCCTCAAGAGAAGTATCAATATGAGAGTGTGTGAAAGTTTGGTACTGTTGATAAGAGTTAGAAGGGTATATCCAATTTTCATAAATAGGATTAGGATCAACATTGTGATATGAAGAAAATTGAGATTGGTTGAATTGTTGGCGACTGGCTTTTGCAATTTGCTCAGCAATGGTCATAGGTTTAAAGTTTCCATATTCGTCTCAAAAGGAATATCAACATTTTCATATGGAAATGACTGTAATTGTTGTCCTAAGAGTTTTGGAGTAGTGAAATATATGAAACTTTGGCTACGGGCTTTCGCAATATGCTCAGTAATGGACATGGATTTAAAAGTTTCCTCACTAGCCTTAAAAGGATTATCAGCATAAGAAGGTGATGAATTTGGACACGGTTGATAGGAATTTAAGTAAGGTGTCCAACTGTTATTTCTAGAGCGCTCTATCATATCCCTCAAAAAAATGGTGGGGTTGGAAGTTCTACCAAAACAATAACGATATAAGGAAATATCTGGTTGTGTGTAGCAAAGCTCGTCAAGAGCCGGTCGGTTTGGGTTACCCATCATAAGAGAAGTGAAAAGAATTTGAGACGAAAAGAAAAGATGGTGAAATGGTAATTTTTTTAAGCCTTTTTTGGATTTTTGAAATTGTTTTGTTTGGAAAAAAGGACTGACTCAACCAATCACAAACATGCATAAAAAATATCTAGAATTAGGGTCACCTAAGTCAAATCACTAGACCGCTCTTAGACTTCAAAAGGACAATACGTAGGATAAATTCTCTATCACCTTCTTATCTTTCTTGCAACCAGGTAAGTGCCAGGTAAGTGGGAGGTATCCGCTATACGAATCACCGAAATAGCGGTTCTAACTAAGTAAACCACTTGTCTTAGTCACACTTGTCTTAGACACCACAAGAAAAATGTGAATAAGGAATAGATTACCCACGACCCTCCCTTATCCTAATTGAGCATGATTGTCCTTAGATCCTTGGTCTAAATATTTTTTATTAATGTAAGGTGATGCGTATGCTTGTTTTTTTATTTTTGGGGCTTAGGAAGGATAATGAACTCCCCACCTAATCTGAATTTTGGTTTCTTACCCCTTAACGTCCGTTTTAAATATGCAAAGCAACAACAATCCAAAATCTAAAACACGCAAAAAGATTTTTTTTATTTACGGCACTGTTTGCAAAGAATTCTGCAGGTAGAAACGGTTTATTGGAACTTTAGAGTGGAAAGGAAGAAGAGAGAGATACCAGAAAAAATTGGGGGCCTGAATCTACTAATTAGCTGTGGTTCCACCGCCGTTCTGCGTCTTGACTGCTCTAGTTTTTGGTACTGCACTCCACTACTCCTCTGCTCCTATTTGACAGTCTCTGAATCTCTGTTGGTTTGCTCCAAGTGCTCCAGATTTCTTGTAAAACACGCACAAGAATCGTTAAAAATACAAGATGCAGTTTTTTATTATTATTTTTTTTATTTTTTATGTTTATGTTAGATCAACCCGAATAACAAGAAGAATAGAGTTACCCTCTCCCCGGTAACGGCGCCATTTGATTGATATGAAAAGTGAGTTTTTATGTGTCCTAAATACCGCAATCAATAACGGTGTCGCAAACATCTAGCCGATAGTAAGTACGGGTCATCCATAGGGAGATGATAAATTATTTATCTTGTTTTTGATGAGTTGATAGAAGAAAGGTTAGATTTTTATCGTTTTTTACTAAAGAGGTTTGAAAACTTTATAAGAGAAGGGGTTATAGGGTTTTTCGGATTGGGTAGTTTAAAAGATGGGTTTTTTATACAAAAATATTTTTTTTTATCTTCTTAATTAATTAATACTAGAGGAATAACGATGAAGGTGGATTAGGGTGCTAAGAGGGGTACTGGGGATTCTCTCTGTTTACCATTGTCCCTCCATTGATCATTATTACACTAAAGCCTTCAATCAAAACATTCTTAACTAAACTCAAATCGAGGTCACAACTTTCATGAATTGAGGGTGCACCAAAATAAGATGGTTAAGATTTCCTTTGATTAAAATTTATAAAGAATTAAAAATAATAAAGAGAATTGAAGGTAAATATCTATCAAATAAACTACCCACTCCTCAAAACCCTAACAAGCGAGAAAATTATTCGTTCATTAAATCAAAAAGAAAAGACAAAAGGGTTGAAAAATATATTATTAAGCTAGCTTTTAAGATTTCTTACAAAAAGCAAGGAGTTTCTTTTGTTGGCATCATCGCTTCAAAATCAATGAGAAACAAGAATGAAGAAGATGAAATCCATTAAGAAAAACAATTCAATTTAACTACTAAAATTAGATGCGAATAAATAAATTGCAGAAAAGTAAGGAAATAAGAAATAAAATTTACTTTACCTTTTATTAATAAAAATTTGCATTACAGAATTTAATTGGCTAAAAGAGATAAAAAAAAAAAACTAAAAACCCTAAATAATCTTTCTTCATTGCTGCTTGGTCCTTTATGTAGGCTCGGGAACTTGAAACCCTAGATGCCATCTCAACGTATATGAAAAGATGAGCATGCCCATGAAAAAGTTTATCAAACGGCCACGATTGGACCGCGAAACCGCCGCCTATTACTTAGTATAGCCGTTGAATCGCCGCCGTTTGGTGAGATTGTGTCTCCAAATTTCTTCCACTTTCTTCTCTCGATTTTAGGATATCTTTTCGACGATAAAATCCTGAAAATATTGTTTTGTTTTTGTAGTTGCGAGAATCTTCAATTTGCTCCTAAATTTGGCAGATTTGATTTACTAATTTGATTTGATTTGGATCTTCTACTCATATTTGTAGCCATGAACTGATTTGTTACTTTAATACATGTACAATATCTCAAATCAAATCATTAGTAGTATTTATTTTATTTGAGATAATATTCCAACAATTCATTCACAAATAAATTACTTAATGGTTAAGAACTTATAGATATTTATTATGATATGATATGTGCATCTTAATAATAATTATTAAGAATCATATGGATATTTTATTTAAATATGATATGCATATATTACACCCAATTATATTAATTATAAGTTAAGAAACATATGACAAAATCGTTTTACACATAAACCTACATATGTTCTTAAATTATAAATAACACATTTAGTAATTAATAAAAATAGGGAAAATGATCGTAAAAATGTGTAATAAATACGACTGATCAGGATTAGTTAAGATTTAAATATAATCTCTTTAGTTTAGATTTAAATCTAATCTCTAAATTAAATTCATATTTATTTCAAGTTTAAATATGGATTTATCTCCTAGCATTTATTTATCCTATAAATATAAAGCTTTCTCTAAGGTTTTTATGGTATCCAGAAATCTCTAATAATTTAGGGTTTGATTAGAGTGGGAGAGGCGGCCAAGCATGGTCGCGGGATAGAGAGAGGTTTTGTAAGAGAAGGTATTTCTTTGTAAATGAGGGGTGAGAAGTTGGTGTAATCTCTTATAATTCTTTCTCATATTGGAAGTTTTCTTCGCGGTTTGCAGGATTAGGTGCTAGTTGCGCCGAGCGTGGGTAAATCTTGTGTGTTGTTGTTGATGTGTTCTTTTCGTATGATTTGGTATCTATCGGATAATCTTTTTCAATCTACCCTAAAATAAAGGTCTTGAATTTCCATTGTGCATAGATACATAATCCTTACAATAAATTGGTCATGAAATAAAAGGTTTTCGGATATCTCAAAAGATGTCTGCAAATTCACGGGTTGAATCTGTTTGCTTCGACACATCCGAGCAAAATGGTTATAAGTCTCATCTGAGAGCACCAAATCGCGATCAGTTTGAAGCGTATGAAATCTAACTCGATAAGATTCAAAACGAGACCATATATGATATCTCCTGAACGTTGTGGGGATCTCTTAAAAGTTGTGAGGACATCTTCTGAAGGTTGCGGAGATCTCCTGAAAGTTGTGAGGACATCTTCTGAAGGTTGCGGGGACATATCCGATGGTTGATGGGATCTCCTGAAAGTTGTGAGGAAATCTCCTCAAAGTTGTGAGGACGTGTCCTAGAGGTTGTAGGGATCTTCTCAAAGTTGCGAGGACATCTCCGGGACGTTGCAGGGATCCTCTCAAAGTTGTGAGGACATCTCTTGAATGTTGCGGGGATCTCCTAAATGTTGCAGGGATCTCTCGAAACTTGGGAAGGGATCTCCCGAAGTTTGAGAACATCTCCTAAAATTTATGTGGACATCTTCTAAAATATATGCATGCCATTATATGAAATGAAGTGGACATCTCCTAAAGATGTCCGCAAGTTTTGAAATGAAGTGGACATCTCCTAAAAGAGATGTCTGCAAGTATGTGAAAGGAAGTGAATATCTCCACAAAGAGAGTTCCGTAAGTTTTGAAATGAAGCGGATATCTCCTAAAAGGGATGTTCGTAAACATAAAAGAAATGATGGTGCGGATATCTCTTAAAGGAGATATCCGCAGACACTTTGTTTAGGGTTTGATCCTCTATTTGAGCGGTTCCCCTATATTCCAACCATATACTTTTAGTCCCACTTGAAGGACTCCATATTGACTTGATTGACTAAAAGAAAGGACCATAAATGAAGATACGGGTTTAGTCTCTAAATGACATATCTTTTCCTTATCTTCTCTTGAAATATATTTATATCCTCTTGTAACTTGTTTTATGTGAATTTAAAATGTAAACAAATGTATATATCTTAAAATTGTACACAAATCAATACCAATAAAGTATCATGATAACTTCCTTTTATGTTGCTCTTTTATTTTGCAAGTATGTGTGTGTGTGTGATGTGATCTTTTCTTATAAGTGATCTGATTTGAAGCAGCCTAACAAGGTATCCCATCTAGGTTAAGACATGAGACAATAGGGTATAATTAACGGTAGGTGTTTGCGCTTATCGGAAGTCTCGAATTTAGGACCTTCTGTTCAAACTTTTAAACCCCATAATTTTGTTTTGTTTAAACTCTACCTTTATTTTAACGTTCAATCGTTAGAGATCATAAAAAGGATAAGCATACGGGTTAAGATCTTGTACAATATTTATTTAACATTTTTTTACGCAGAAGCTGGTTATCCAGCTTCTATGGTGTGATACATGGACGGCCATAATTGAAATAAAAATCAAACCGAATTTTTTGGGATGTTTTTTCTCATATCAAATCTTAATCGTCCGTGTATCACATAATAAACGATGGATAACCAGCTTCTTCTGTCTATAAATATTGAGAGAACAGAGTATAAAGCAACACTGTAGGAAATTCCTGCATTGGTGGATGATATGGCACAATAATATTCCTTGATTCATATGCATGATTATCTTGCAACCGCATGCATTAGTTGCACTTGAATTAAAAAAGGTTAAGTGAGAGGAATCCATTAATAGTGTATTGCCATGTGTCCCGACACTGTAGTAAATTCTTACGGTGTTACTGTATACTCCGCATCCTCATAAATATTATGCTTATAAGTATTAACTGAAGTAATGACATAAATGAGCACTTTGATTGGTAAAAACATATCATCAAAAGAAATTTATATTTGTTAGTCATGAAAGAAGCAGGGAATGCATGAGAGAGCTTTTAGCAAGTGCACAAATTGTGTGTTGCAAGATCAACAGCCCATGAAATGTATAATCATGAAGTCATGATGAACAGTATGTTCATGTTTTTTTATTGGGTAACATGATTTGGATATGATCATTTCAATTTATATTAGTGGTTCTTTTCTTCTCCTTTTTTTCTTTTCTTCTCCTTTTTAAAAGTAATTGCAATTCATTACCTTAGAACAATAAGGATTATAAATTCCAATGCATCATATAAAAGAATGAAAGCATCTATATTACATACAAGATTGAAATAGAAATTGGAGGAAACTAAAAAGTGTATTCTCATAACTGAAAGTAATTGATAATTTTAGGAGTATATATTAAAATATATATATATATAGAAATATATGATACTCTTAGATTACGTTGGCCAGAGATGAGACATGACTCCACTATCTATTGTAATGGATGCTCCTGGACTGTAAGATTAAGGAAACTCCAGTTAAATGATTGGTGCAATTTATTACACATTTTTCTAACACATTTATCATTTTATTGTCATATATTATACCGTTCTGGGTATCTTTTGTGAATTATTACAGATAATATGGCTTGAATGCAAAAAGAGGATAATTGTGCAAAAATGAGAATTACGTGCATACAATGGAGACTTAAGAGAACTATGCAGAAAATCAAAAGACAATTTGCAAATTTGGATCAAATTTGGGAATATCATTGCAAATCAGCAATGTTGCAACAAATAGAGATGAATCAATCATCACAACAACAAATCAATTGGAGAAACCAAATCAAATCAAAATCAAAAAATCAATCTATCTAATTATATGCCAAATTTAGGAACAATTTGGAGATCCACACAACTAAAGAAAGACAGCGGGATAATCAAGATTTTATGAGCTCAAAAATCATCTAAATTGACGATAAAATCACAGAAAAATATGGAACCACAAAACCAAAATTTGGCGGCAGATCAGCGGCGAATTAAGTCAATTAGGAGTGGATCAGCGGTCGATTTTGGGCCGTTAGATTATATTTTTTATGGGCACGATCGTCTTTCCACATAGATTAATATGAGATGTAGGGTTTTGTCTTTCGAAAATTCTGAAGGCTCGCAACAGCATCTAACAGAACAATTAGATTCTCATTGATTAGATTTTTATAATTGTTAGCAAATTTGAGTCTCTTGTATCTTCTATTAATTGTTCTCCAAACTTCCTTAGCCTTATATAAACACCTTTATAGCCCTAGGGTTTCATATCTCATAGCATTCAAGTTAGGCTTTTCAAGGAGAAGAGATCGAGTCTATTATAAGAACTCTTGATTATGAATAAGATTTATTTTTTTTATAAACATGAGAAACTAATCCTTTTCGAGGGTTTTGTTTCTATTTATTTTGTGATTGGGTATTCTTTTATCTCTTCTTTTCTATGCTTTTATGATGAATGTCTTATGATTTAATTATCCTCTTTATAGTTTTTCGTCTAATAAACTAATCTCAAAATGAAAGTTGAAGTCTAGAATAAGACTAGGAAAAGGTGATAACACCAATAATCTAATTAGATTAAGGAAAGTTTGAAAAACTAGAAACTTAATTAGGGAAGATAAGAAAATAATTTAATCTCAAGATATTTAATCTAGTTAGTTAAAAGGGATCTAGATTAATCGATAAGATATTAATTGTAGACTCATGACCTATATATTTTTTTGGAAGATTAAAACTAAGTTACTTCTAATTAACTAGAACTAGAATTTTAATATGATCCAGATGATGTTATAATTTTGATAGGCTATATTTATAATTTAAATATAATCAATGCTTAGTTATAATTAATGAAAATATATTAGAACTAGATTAGAAAAGAAGATGGATATTTTAAACCAACCATAGAAATAAAGTAAATAAAAACCCTAAAACTTTCTCTCTCAACCCAACTTTTATTTGCACTTTAAAAAAAATCTAACTCTTTAAATTAGTTTAAATGTAGTTAACACACCTCTCTGTGGATCGATCCTCAAGTACGACTGTGATAAACTGTATACTTACGGTTAAATTTGGAGACTAATAAAATCCCTATCAAGTTTTTGGCGCCGTTGCAGAGAAGGTGTAGTTTAATTACATTTAAATTTAAGTTTTAGATTTTAGTTGTAAATTAACTTAGATTTGTATTAGTGCATTTGATTCTGCAAAATTTCTTTTTAAAATTTCAGGAATTGAGACAAATTTTTAGGACGAGAAAATCGAGACGAATAGGAGGCAGATCTAGAAAAGATCTCGTTTTTCCAAAAATCTCGATTTGATTCAAACTAACAGATTTTTGTAGGATTCTTTGCGCTATTTAAAAAAATTAGTTTAGATTTTTCATTGTTCTAGATTGCATTGCATATTTAAAAAGATTCTAAAGGCCAACAACCCAAATGCAGATTAGGTGAGAATTTCATCATCCTTCGTAGACCCCACAAATCACAACCGAGCATCCACATTAAGCTACATTAAATTAAAAAAATATCTAGACTTCAGCCCCTAAGGACTTATCATGCTCAATAGGACAAGAGGAGGTTGTAGGTAATCTAACGGTTATCCGATTCAATCTTGAGATGTCTAGTGACGTGTGACTAGTTGTACTTATTTAATTAAGGCCCGCTATTTCGGTGATTCGTATAGCGGAACCCTCCCACTTAACTGGCACTAATCTAGCTTCAAGGTTGTTAAAGAACTGTTAGAAGATCTATCCCGTAATTTGTCTCTTGGCAGTTAGGAGCTGATCTAGTAACTTGACCTAGATAACCCTAAATCTAGGTTGTTTGCGCATTTTCGATTGTGATTTGTTAGAATCTCTAGTTTAGTTTCTGCATCTTAGTTTTTGCATATAAAAAAAACTTTGTGTACGGTGTATGCATGTGTGGGGTCGAGACGTAACAAACCGTTTGAATCGTCTTGATTTTATAGATACTATGGCAGATATTGTCTCCGTTACACCTACCCTACGGGATAGATGCTATCCTATCCACACATCACTGCCATCTTGCATAGTCTTACCGATTACTGCCGGTGACTATGAAATTAAATCTGCTTTCATAAACTCACTTCCTAAATTCCATTGTCTAGAACTGGATGACGTCTATGTCTTTATAAGGGAATTTGAGGATTTATTCCAATTGTTCAAATTGAAGCAGTTAAATCAAGATGCTGTAAAACTTAGACTAATACCATTTGCTCTCACTATTAAAGCTAAGCATTGGTTGTACAGTGTGCCGGCTAACACTATTCACACATAAGAGGAGTTTACTAAAACTTTCCTTAAAAAATTCTACCCTCATTTTAAAACCGCTAAATTCAGAAATGAAATTAGGACATTTTCACAAAAGCCGAGAGAATCTTTTTGGAAATATTTTGAACGTTTTAAAGACATTCTCATTAAATGCCCATATCATAATATAGCTAAGTGGATATTATACTAGATAGTGTATGATAGTATAGAGTCCAAACTTATGGTAGATTCAATGTGTCAAGATGACTTTATGATGAAAAAGGAAGATGATGCATGGAACTTTCTAGAAGAATTGTCTGATAAAACCATACAATGTGAGAGTACTACTGAGAGAGCTTCGACCATATCTAGGGAAGGGTTACAAGCAGTTGAAACTACTATAGGGATGCAAGCCGAACTAGTAGCAATAAGAAAATCAATAGAAAAGCTATCAACTACAACCGTCCCCATCCAAAAAGTTAGCAAACCCTCCCCTTGCCTAAACTGTCAAGACTTGTTCCACCTTTCTGAAGAATGTCCCCTTCTAAGCAATCCTCCAGGGCAAGAGACCACCAATGCTGCATATCAAAATAATAATAATAATCCTTACTCTCAAACTTATAATAAAAGATGGAGGAACCACCCTAATTTTTAATGGAATCAAGACAACACTAGCCAACAATTCCAAAACATAAGGCAAAGTCCTCCATCCAACCCAACAAACAACAAGGGTATAAGGACGAGATACTAGACTTAATAGGATTGAAAAACAGCTGGAAAATATTGAAAAGAAAATTGGCCAGCTAGTTGCAGTATTGGGAGGACGAGAAATGGACGCCTTACCTAGCCAACCTGTAACAAATCCAAAAGATCCACATGCAAATCTCGCGCAAGAAAATGCTATAATTACTTTACGATCGGGAAAACAAGTTGATAATCAGGTTAGGATGCCCGAAAATTCGGAAGAGATACCGGCTAATGAGGAGTAGCAGTCTCATACCCCATTTACACAGCCAGCATCTATTGATACACCCACATCCATTCTTCTTCTATGGATACCCTTCTTGAGCCTAGAGCACCATATCCAAAACGTTTAAAGGCCAAGAAGGAAGATGCTAAAGTAGCGAAGATGATGGAGACGTTTAAACAATTCAAGGTCAACGTCCCTCTTTTGGACATGATTGACCAAGTTCCTTTCTATGCTAAATTTCTTAAAGACCTATGCACTAAAAAGAGGCAAACACAAGTGCCTAAGAAGGTTTTTCTAGCCGGCAATGTTAGTGACGTCATCCGTAATGCAATACTCGTAAAGTATAAGGACACCGATTGTCCTACCATTTCTTGTAATATAGGTATCAAGGTCTTAAACCGAGTTTTACTTGATCTAGGAGCTAGTATGAACCTTCTATCTTTTTCGGTCTATGAACAGCTAGGATTGAGTGATCTTCAACCCATGAAAATTACTTTACAATTGGCTGACCAATCCATTAAGAAACCGAAGGGTGAAATTAAGGATGTGTTATTTAAGATAAGGGAATTTATATTCCCTGTAAACTTCATTGTTCTAGAAACACAACCCATATCTAACCCTAGGAACCAAATTCCAGTGATCTTGGATCGACCATTCTTAGTCACCTCAAATGCGTTGATCAACTGTCGTAATGGTTCTATGCAGCTTATCTTTGGGAATATAAAAATGGAATTGAATATTTTTAACTTAGGAAGACAACAAAGTGACATATATATCAAAATCGCGAAGTCAATATGATTCAAGGAGTTTCTCACGATAAAGTGTTTGAATATGAGGATGGTGGGTTGAAAAAGCTAAAACAAATATCTAGAGAGGATGCATTTAATAGTGATGACGATGAGAGTGGTTCTTCTATTATTGATACACATGATCAACTTAATGATACTTCTCCTAGTTTTCATCATCAACTTAATACAGTAATGTCTCGAAATGGTTTCCTACAAAATAAAATTTTGTTGTTAGAAAAGGAGAAAAAGGAATTGGTTTCATTCAATGAATCTTTGAAAAGAGAAAAAGAGAATATGATTTTGTCTCGAAATTCTTTGAGGAAAGTAAATGATGGTTTGATTGAAATTTTTAGTGGTGAAATTGATATTTTAAAATCTTCTACTAGTTTACAAGATGTTTTGAGAAATATTGTTTTGATTGATAGATTAGAAAAAGGGAAAAATGATTTTCTGGCACAAATTGATAAATTTGAGAAAGAGAAAATTGAGTTTCTTTCAAAAATTGATATTCAATCAAAAACTATTGATGTTTTAAACACTGAAAATAAAAATTTGATTTTTTCATGTGATGTTTTAAG
Source organism: Agapanthus africanus (assembly GCA_030015575.1). NCBI lineage: Eukaryota > Viridiplantae > Streptophyta > Magnoliopsida > Asparagales > Amaryllidaceae > Agapanthus > Agapanthus africanus. The sequence goes on along the minus strand of JASDDO010000004.1, from coordinate 40,659,284 downwards.
AAATGATCATAAAGATTTGGTTTCATCTTTTAAAAGAGAAATTGATTCTTTAAAATTGTCCTATATTTCTCAAGGAAAGTTGATCGAGAAAATTGCTTCTTTCAAGAACAAAATAATGATTTAACGGTTTCTTTTGCTAAGTTTTCAAAAGACAGGAAACGATTGATCCTTTACCAAGTAAAGGGGAAAAATTCTCTTCATCTAAATTTTTCAACCACTATTTTAATCATAAATCTAGTTTCATGGGTACATCTAATCGCACTTGTCACTATTGTGGTGAACATGATCACTTTGCATATTCTTGTGAGTTGAAAAGAAATATATTTTTATATACCAAATTGAAATGGGTCCCCAAAATTTACCCTCATAAACCCAAGTTAGTTTGGATACCAAAATGCACACTCACATCTTCTTTTGTAGGTATTGAGAATTAAGTCCTGGAAAGATTTCGGAAAAGGTAAGCATAATTATGCGGGTGTAACAAGGTATATACTCTAACACAATGAGAACATTGTCTAAAATAAGTGTGGGGATAGTTTTGTACATAGTTTTTAGTTTTCAAAATAAAAAATAATTTTTTTAGGAAATTTTGAAAATGAAAATTAAAAAGTGAAAATGTATATAAAAGAGAGATTTTAAGAAAAATAAGAAAAAGAGATGGTTAAATGGATCTAAAATAAGTTGGCATGAGCTCGTTCCCAAAAGGCTAGTATCATGAAGGAGTTGTTGGGTTTGAGAAGATGTAAGTGGAGCCTATTTTTAAATCCGAACATTTGAACGTTGATACCCTACTATACACACATGCACACATCTTGAAGTTTAGGATAGTAGAAGAGACCTATCATCCTCTTGTCTGTAATGCCCTGGTATGGAAAAAAATTTAATATCACCAAAAAAATGAACGCTGTCTTGCAATTATCTAGATAGCATAAAAAAAATTCAGCGAGGGTGCTTCATCACCTAGTGACTTAAACCAACTGGCTTGGGATCATTTGTTGTGCCTTAGGTGTTGCAAAATTAGAATACTACTATTTACTCCCAATAAATGATCACATTTGGTTATCGGTTGATTAGTGCCTCACGAAGCATTAACGGTCGCATGAAAAATATGGGAACAAATCCATCAATTTGATCCGTCAATTAAAAAGTAATAAGGAGCTAAAGGTAAAAGTATGGGAGCTTGAATTGAATTCTCCGAGTGCATGGATGATTTTACACACACGTAGGGGTATATAATCATGTTTGGAGGAAAGATAAGCATGAAAGATTGGAAAAATGATGAAGAAGTAATTTTCGGCATAGATCAAAGTCTATTAAGGCATGGTTCATGACGACTGAAAATATAGTATGGTTTAAACTCTTATTTTTCATATTTTTCTTATCTATTCCTATCTTTATATATAATTTTCATTTTCTTATTTTTGTTTCCTTTATATTCTTTTATAGGAGTAGGAGTAGGAGTATGATTTAGTTAGATAGTACTTTAGTTTAATTTAGAGTTTGAAACCCTAAATTTGCTCAAGGACTAGCAAAAAATAAGCGTAGGGGTATTTGATTGGTGCAATTTATTGCATATTTTTCTAACACATTTATTATATTATTGTCATATATTATGTTGTTCCGGATATTTTTTGTGAATTATTACAAATAATATGGGTTGGATTCAAAAAAATGGATAATTGTGCTAAAATGAGAATTACATTCGTACAATGGAGACTTAAGAGAGTTATTCAGAAAATCAAAAGAAAATTTGCAAATTTGGATCAAATTTGGGAATATTATTGCAAATCAATAATGTTGCAACAAATAGAGGTGAATCAATCATCACAACAACAAATCAATTGGAGAAACCAAATCAAATCAAAAGTAACAAATCAATCTGCCTAATTATATGCCAAATTTGGGAACAATTCGGAGATCCACGCAATTAAAGAAAGACAGCGAGATATTGCATATTTTATGAGCTCAAAAAATCTTCTAAATTGACAAAAAAAACCACAGAAAAAGTCTGGAACCACAAAACCAAAATTCGGCGACGGATCAGCGGCGAATTAAGTTAATTAGGAACGGATCAGCGGTCGATTTTGGGCCGTTAGATTATATTTTTTATGGGCACGATCGTCTTTCCACATAGATTAATATGAGATATAGGGTTTTGTCTTTCAAAAATTCTGAAGGCACGCAGCAGCATCCAACAGAGCAATTAGATTCTCATTGATTAGATTTTTATAGTTGTTAACAGGTTTGATTCTCTTGTATCTTCTATTATTTGTTCTCCAAACTTTCTTAGCCTTATATAAACACCTTTATAGCCCTAGGGTTTCATATCTCATAGCATTCAAGTTAGGGTTTTCATGGAGAAGAGATCGAGTCTATTATAAGTATTGTTCGTCGCCGAAAAATGGAAAGACAAACGTCTTGCCTGAATTTGGAGGCAGATGCTTTTTGGTTTTATCCGTCCACTTCTCTTAAGATACTAAGTTGATTTATGGCACCGTGTATTAATGGTTTAGACGGATGCGGCCGATATAGCAGACTTCGTCAGATTCCCCCTCATGGTGAAGGGTTTTTAATTGTGGGGACGCTCTTCCCCGCAGGCGCAAGCCCTTACAGTTAATTACGCTACCGCATCGCGATAACCACTTTCTCCTTCTCCAGATGGTCACTTCGTGTCGTGGGTGTTTGTTTTGTTTTTGGTTGCCCGTGGATTGTATACGGAGACTAATTTATGTTGTCGCCCGTAGGGCGTGGATTAGTCCAAATCCGTATTTTCTTAGATTTGGGTTTGGGTTGGGTTTAAGGATCGTTAATCTCATTTGAGACTAAGATCAACTTAAACGTTTGTTAAGGATACGTTAGTCTAATTTTAGACTAAGATCTACTTAACATGATCATTTAGATCAAACAAAAGAGCGTTTGGGCTCTATTGTTTTAGTTTAGGGTCATTGCGGTCCATTAGGTTTAAGGACATTATAGTCCGTGGAGTTTAAGGACATCATAGTCCATAGTTTAAACACGTCATAGTCTGTAAAGTTTAAAGACATCATAGTCTATGAGTTTAAGGACCTCACAGTTCATAAAGTTTAAGAACATCATAGTCCATGAGTTTAGGGACCTCATAGTCCATAAAGTTTAAGGACATCATAGTCCAGTTTAAAGACGTCATAGTCTTTGGAGGTTTAGTTTAGGAACGTTGCGGTCTATAAGTTTAAGGACATCATAGTCCATCAGTTTAGGGACCTCATAGTCCATAAAGTTTAAGGACATCATAATCCAGTTTAAAGACGTCATAGTCTATGTGGTTTTGGTTCAACTGTTTGGGGATGCGCCAAAAGTTATTGGTTATTGGGACCCTCCATCTCTCTGAAGACGTTGAAGAATTACAACGGCATATATCAGAGGTATGAAGAGATGTACCCTTGAACCAATGTTGGTTGGGAGATCTGTAGTCAAATTTGAGACTAAGATCGGTTGAAAAGATTTACGAGCATATAGGCTCAATTAATCTGAATTAGAGGCATGTGGCCAACTTGGGCTCAGCCCACTCAGTCAAAATGTTGGACATTTAATTAGGCTCAGTCCTTTTTTTTATTTAATAATGCTGATCATTGGTTTGGATCCTAACAACTTTTTGTCTTTTATTGAATGTTGAACACTCATTAAGGCTCTGGGGCTTTATTTAAAGAACAGTTTATGTTCCTTCAGCGCACACGTGAGGAGCACGTGGAGCGCTTGGCGCTGATCGCCAGACTTGGAGCGCTAAGGTGCTTCCTGTGAGATAGCGCACACGTGATGAGCACGTGGCGTGCTTGGCGCTGAGCGCCGGTCAATAAGTACAGAGCGCTCTTGTGAAGTAGCGCACACGTGAGGAGCACGTAGCGCACTTGGCACTGGTTGCCAGATTTGGAGCGTCGATGCGCTTCTTATGAAATAGCGCACACGTGAGGAGCACGTGGTGTGCTTGGTGTAGTGCGTCAGACTTGGAGCGCTGAAGCGCTCCTTTGGACGTTTTGGTCAGTTCTGTGCTCTGAGAATTAAATTCTCATTTATAAGAAACTTTGTCTTGTGGATCTAAGAACAAAGTTCTTATTTTTTATGGGAGATGTTACAATCTCTTTTTTTTTGTGAAAAGACTGTCTTTATCTTATAGATCTGTGATCTAACAAGAACTATGTTCTTCTTCTTCCCTTTTTATGATGAGATGCTTCAATCTCTTTTATTTTTATGAAAGACTTCTGTCTTTGTAGATCTATGATCTAGAAGAAGAACTAGGTTCTTCTTCCTCTTGATGAGATGCTTTAACCTCTCTGTTTTATTTACCTTGAAGAAATTCTTCTTCCGAGAGCTTGCTCTTCTCTTTGAAATTTCTCAAAATTTGTGGGGGGTTCCTCTGTTATTTGGAAAGAGAGATCATTGGTCGTTGGGACCTACCACCTCTCCGATGACGCTGAGGGATTACAGCGCCATATATCGAAGGGGTGGAGGGATGTACCCTTTGAACCATGTCCCACTTATCAGAAGGAAGAATATGTTGAAGCTTGAACTCCTAACTGCTGAAAAATGCCTCTTTGCGTTCGCGCACATGCGTCGCACGTGTTGGGCGCACATGCGTCGCACGTGGCGGGCGCACGTGCGTCGCACGTGGTGCTTGCACATCATGGGGGCAGCTAAGGCCCTAACATGGAGAACTAAGCTCCTTTGAAAATTGGTGGGCGCACGTGCGTTGCACGTGGTGCGCACGTATGTTGCGCATATGCACATTATGGAGGGACGGCTAAGACCCTAACTTGGAGAACTAAGCTCCTTTGAGAATTGAATTCTCCCACGTGCGTTACACGTGTTTGGCTCACGTGCGTTGCACGTGGCGCGCATGTGGCGGGCGCACGTGCATTGCACGTGGCGCACATAGCGCTTGCGCATATGCGCGTTATGGGGGCAGCTATAGCCCTAACTTGGAGCACTAAGCTCCTATGGAGAACTAATCTCCTTTGAGAATTGAATTCTCATACTTTACTAAGAGGTATCCCCTCTTATTTATATGGGAGTGGTAAGAAGAAATCTCTCTTTTTCCCGATGTGGGACTAAAAATGCATCCCCCATGTAGTAGAGCATTACTTTAGATTACATGTGCGTAGCACATTTGCTCATAACTTTTAATCCCGGATGAATTATGAGGCCCATAATATATCAAATTGAAGGATTTTTTGAGACGCTTTCGATACCATCAGAATTTAGTTGATTCTCATTCAGGAGTTTGTCAAAATACAACCCGAAAAATACTGGTTTGCATTTTCTTCCTTAGATTACACGTGCATAGCACATTTGCTCATAACTTTTGATCCCGGATGAATTATGAGGCCCATAATATATCAAATCGAAGAATTTTTCGAGACACTTTTGATACCATCAGAATTTAATTGTTTCTTATTCGGGAGTTTGTCAAAATACATCCCGGAAAATACTGATTTGTATTTTCTTAAACGTATGGCTGCCATTTGATTACACGGGACAAATCTATGGGTTACCATACGATTGAATTTTCTCGTCGCGTAGACTATACGACGGTTGTTAGTATCAAGCTATACTGTCCGATATTTAACAACCTTCGTATAGTTCTAGGTCACGACGAGTATCGCACGTATGTTAACCGATAGACGGGGACTAAGTGGCGCTTTTAGTTTCATATATGAGTATCGATGTGAATATGAAGATTTCATATTATCATCGAGTATCATATATTGGTTTTAACCTGAACATCTCGAATCGCTTTCTAATTATGCGTTTGTTGTGCATTCGTGTTGTATGTGTAACATGATTTTAAACTATTGAGATCAAGATTGATAGAACTGATCATCCTACATTGCAATAATATTCATCAACCAAAAACCGAAATTTCCTTTAACTTGTATGTTGCTTTATGTTGTTAATTTGATCATTTTTAAAATTGTAATTGGTTCTACACATAATTATTTCGTTATTGTAACAGAAAATTTTGTTTCTTTCGATATGAAACAGATACGATACACGATATGATAAATAAAAAAACAAAACACAAACCTTATCAAGATTTAACAACTTTGATTATGTCATATACGCAGGCCGATATTTTCATATTAGCCAATAGGCAAAAATAGATTGCGGTCTGGATATGGTATATTAGCAAATGTTACCTATATGCATACATGCATGTTGTCTCCCCATTTTTTCATAAATTAAACCAACTTTTCTATACATGCTAGTAATTACTGGATACATTCAGGTTAAATGCATAGAGCTAGCCGTAATTTCCTCTACGGTAAACTTTCATCAATGCAACACTTTGGTTCGCCTAACTAGATCGCCATTCACGAACACAATCTATTTATATGGCATGATTTTATACACTTAATTTTACCACATTTAATGAAAATGAATCATTCATGATATGATACATGTATATACATCGATACCAAACCCCAACCTAACCCTAGCCCCAGCCCAGCCCCGCCCCAACCTAACCCTAACCCCAGCCCCAGCTAAACCCCAACCCCAACCCTAAGCCAAACCCTAACCCCAGCCCCAGCCGCAGCCGAACCCCAACCCTAACCCTAACCCCAACCCCAACCCCGACCCCGACCGCAACCCCTGCCGAACCCCAACTCCAACCGCAACCCCAGATCCAGCCATGAACCCTAGCCCTAAATAATCAAAAATTTCTTTAATTTAGTTGAAGATTTACTAACCTGAACGGCGGTGGCGACGACGAGAACGGCGGCGACGACGAGAACGGCGGTGGCGATGACGAGAACGGCGGTGGCGATTTGGGGATTTTGTTTCGCGCGCGATCGAGAGAGGAAGAAAGAGATAACGGGCGTAGGCGATCGATCTGTGCCTTTATTAAATCGCTATTTAGTTGCCCCTACGGATTTGTCCGTAGGTCCTTGGTTTGCGGCTCCGTAGGGGCAAACACCAAATTAAGAATTAATATTTTTATTCTTGAACGTCTTGGCCCGTAGGGGCAACCTTATAGCCCTACGGATTAATCCGTAGGGCCAACATAAATCTGCCCCTACGGATTTCAATATCCGTAGGGGCAACCCCCTATTTTAGTAGTGTCTTTTGCGCAGAAATTTTTGGCGGGAACAAGTACTCTTGATTATGAATAAAATTTATTTTTCTTTTATGAACATGAGTAAGTACCTCTTAACATTACACTACTGAATCCCCAATCCTTTGCTTGCCGTGCAGTTTCGTAGTGATGTATATATGTACGTATATATACGTATACACAAACACACGATATATGATGTTATATGATTATTGTTTATTATGATAGGGTTATATGTTCATGGATTAGTTTAGTGTTAGTTGCGAAACCCTAGAGTATTTGTTACACCCACACGCGCACACACATGCATACATTTACTTTACTTGTGCGTATATGGGGATATGCACACACACACACACACGGACTATGAGGATAGTACGTGGGTTCTTTTCTAGGGTTTTGTTTGTATTTATTTTGTGGTTGGGTATTCTTTTATTTCTTCTTTTCTATACTTTTATGATGAATGTCTTGTGATTTAATTATCCCCTTTATAGTTTTTCATCTAATAAACTAATCTCAAAATGAAAGTAGACGTCTAGAATAAAATTAGGAAAGGGTGATAACACCAATAATCTAATTAGGTTAAGAAAAGTTTGACAAATTAGAAACTTAATTAAGGAAGGTAAGAAAATAATTTAATCTTAAGATATTCAACCTAGGTAATTAAAAGGAATCTAGATTAATTGACAAGACATTAATTGTAGACTCATGACCTATATATTTTTGTGGAAGATTAAAACTAGGTTACTTCTAATTAATTAGAACTAGAGGTTTAATATGATCTAGACGATATTATAATTTTGATAGGCTATATTTATAATTTAAATATAACCTATACTTAGTTATAATTAATGGAAATATATTAGAACTATATTAGAAAAGAAGATGAATCTTTTAAACCAACCATAGAAATAAAGCAAATAAAAACCATAGAACTTTCTCTCTCATAAAAAAAAACCTACTTTTATTTGCACTTTAAAAAAATCTAATTCTTTAAATTAGTTTAAAAGTAGTTAACACATCTCTCTGTGGATCGATTCTCAAGTACGACTGCGATAAGCTGTATACTTATGATTAAATTTGGAGACTAATAAAATCTCTATCATTAAACTATAGTGATTCTTATACAAAAAATTTCTCTGTCTCTCTCATCTAGAAAGACAAGAAAAGGCATCCAAACTACAACTCATGCCGGCCGGAGCTGCAACATGTCTCAAAGAGTGTTGTCCGTTCCATCTTCACTGCGGTAGTGATCAATATCACGACTCTGCAAATTATATGTACAGTTGTATAGTAGTTAAGCTTAAAACATAATTAATATACACAAAAAAGAATTAAATAATTGAATTATATATAATTTTACTTACCACTGGCCTAATCATACATATGGTATCACCGCAGACAGCTGAAGCGGACCAATGATCTCAAATCCAACATGCCGATTAGTTTATGTCGTCGTCGATGTATCTGTTAAATTTGATTTAAATTCGGGATTAGTTAGGAATTAATTAGGACTTAAATCTAATCTATTTTGTTTAGATTTAAATTTAATCTCTAGCTTAAATTCATGTTTAAAACTAATTTAAATATAGATTTAACTCCAAGTATTTATTTACCATATAAATATGATTTTTTTCTCTAGGGTTTTGTGAATCCGTAATTCTCTAATAACCTAAAGTTTGATTAGAGTGGGAGAGACGGCCAAGAGTGGTCGCGGATGGAGAGAGATTTTGTAAAAGTGGGTAATTCTTTATAAAGAAGGAGTGAGAAGTTAATGTAATCTGTTGCAATTCTTTCTTATAGTAGAAGTTTTCGTCGCGGGTTGCAGGATTAGGTGCAAGTTTACGTCGAACCTGAGTAAATCTTGTGTGTTGTTGTTAGTGTTTTTTTTCCATGTGATTTGGGATCCGTTAGATGATCTTTTTCAATCTACTCTAAAATAAAGGTCTTGGATCTCCGCTGAGCATAAATATGTGATCCTTACAACAAGTGGTATCAGAGCATCAAGTTCGCATTTTTTAGTCGATCAGGGAGAAGACGTCTACAAATTACGAGATCAAAAAATTCGATAGGTACAATAAATTCAGTTTATGGAGATGGAAGATGATAGCGCTCCTGAAACAATAAGGTGTGCACAAGATTGTCTTTGCGAAAGACAGGAATACAGCGACGACCACGGTAGCGGAAATTAAAGAGATGGACGACAAATCTCACAGTTTGATCCAGCTTTCAATGGCCGATAAGATTCTTTGCGGAGTGACGCAAAAGACGATAACAGCAGAATTGTGGAACAAGTTAGAGTCTCTTTACATGAAATTTCTTACTAACCGATTTTTATCTAAAACAGTCCGGTATCGCAGTATCAATAATAGAGACAGAAGCCGTCATGAAGACGGTTAGGGAGGCCATCTATTTACATATGTTGTTCGGTTTGGGTGTTCCACGGAAGGTGAGAGTGTTTTTTTAGAAGCTGAGAAGAAAGTAATGTCTCTTACAGAGGTCGGTACCCTAGATAATACGAAAGATGTGTTTCTGAGATAGTTCCGGTGCAAATTCAAGGTTTGTCTAGTAAATTGTTGATGTACGATTGGGCATAAGGCGACGATAACGGAATTCCAAGGTGTTGTGTAAGTGAAGAGATTATGGCGAATTTGAATCAAGACGGAGATTGTTGAATTTGATTTAAATTCGGCATTAGAGTGGGAAAGGCTGTCAAGCGCGGTCGCGAATAGAGAGATGGTTTGTAAAGAAGTGTAATTCTTTGTAAATGATGGATGATAAGTCGGTGTAATCTCTTATAATTCTTTCTCGTAGTGGAAGTTTTCGTCGCGGATAGAAATTAGAGTTAATTCTAAACTAAACAGATTAAATTTAAGTTCTAACTAATCCCGAATTTAAATCAAATTCAATAGTATCATCTGGAGTGATCTTGCAAAATGAAAAAATTGATATTAATTACACAAACATAGAGAGAGAGGTGGTGTCAAACCAGATATGAGATGATCTTACATATATCTGATTCGCTCAGTTAAGGTTATTTTAGACAAAATGATATCATGCGCATTAAGGGGTATTCATGTCTTCTTGCACAAGACAGTTTAAATTTATATTCATTTATGCGACAATTTTCTACCTGGAAAACTTTACGAACAACAATCATTTTAAGAATAATATTTTGCCTGAAGCTAATTTTTTCGGACAGTTGGACAACCCTCCGTGCATGATTAAGGGTTAATGATTTTACTTTATGATATTTTATCAATTAACTCTTCGTATCGGTCATAAGTTTGGCATTAAAATCTCGGTCCTTGGCCGTTCGACTCTATGGCACAAAATATAATCAAATCAAGGAATAAGTAAATATGTTGAAATACATTGTCATTCAAAACTTGCAATACTGAATTAAACGTTCATAGACCCAACCAAAAAAAGAATTGTGCGCAAGTAAAATAAAAAAAATTATGAAAAATGTTCACATTCCAATTCCAATTCCAAATCTTATAATCAAGCACACATATATATCTCAGATGAAGAGGGCAAATAAAGATATTAATTAGAGATGCATAATAAATCACAAGAAAATATTCCCATTTCCTCAACCCCTCATCACTGAGCATTGAGCACACATTGCTACTACAAATTAGGTGTCGATTAAGAGCAAATTTTACAAAGTTAACGCAAATTGAATACATGGAAACAACTAAACTTAATTAGTTAGTTATAGAGATTGCGGACGAAATCAACTGAAGCAAAGTATTTTTTAAATTTTTTTGGGATGGAACTGAAGCAAACAACTAGCTGTAGTTTTCAATTTTACTTAAACCGTGTGTGTGTGAGGGAGAGAATTAGGCGCTGGTCTACATTTTGTCGAGGGTAGTACGCTATTGACGAAACAACAACACAGCAGAAACAAAAATTACTTCAACCAAACAAACAAGACAATAGAAACATAACCAAAACACTCGACAAACAATGCATCAAATTATATTTTCCTAAAAAATGCTTTAAAATAAGAAAGTTCGTGATCAATATCCCAGCGTCATCGTAGTCATCAACACCAATCTCCTCAATCTCCCTCTCTCTCTCACTCATGATTATCAACACCATCATCGACACTAATCTCCTCTCTCTCTCTCTCTCTCTCTCTCACATGATTATCCACACCGTCATCGACACTGATCTACTCTCTCTCTCTCTCTCTCTCTCACACACACACACACACATGTAGAGCATGTTGCCGTAGAGTACCTGTCATTTGAAGCAAAATAAATTCAAAAGGACAAATCGGACGCCAGATTTTTTGGTTCGTCTTTGAGAGGTCATAGCTTTTGATGTGTACGTTCGATCGACGTGTTCTTTGACATTTTAGAAATGGCAACATGAGCTCTATTTTATCCACTGGGTCACCCCGCCATTCGGTCCGTTGGCCTGTTGGATCTTGAACTTACATCGTTTAGAGGGTCTATATTGAGGCTCCAAAATTTATGGCGTCGCTTGGTAGCTAGCCGGTAAGTACGGGTCGGTCCACAGGAATTTTTTGTTTTCCTAATCGCTCTTACGAGTTAATTCCGATGGGTGTCGGATTGTTTTAATCTAAAACCTAATTTGATTTATACTAAGATTATCTTGATCTAAGTCTTGCTAGGGTTAGGTCTAGGGTAAGTTGGGAGATTGAACGTTTCCTCACCGCTTTCAATGCCCTATTTTAGATCTATTAGATGTTATGGTAATTATCAATAAAAGGGATTAGTACCATCGGGAAGAAACGGTGTTTCTTCCTCTAGGTTCTTGTCTTTCTTTTATCGATCCTTACCCTAATCTCCATAGAAAACATACACAACCGGTCCTTTATACTACGGTATCACCGTTACCTCGAGGGGTAAGGTGCCGCAGGGAGCGGTGTGTGCGTGTATGCATGGAGTTCTAATTATTATGTGTGATGGGGCAAGAAAGGAGTGAGAGATCTCATCTCTCAAACCTTTTCCTAAAACTAACTCTAACAAGCGAGGAGACCACTCGCTCATTAGGGAATTTAAGAACATTCTAAATTAAAAGTAAACTAAGGCAATGAAAATAAAAGAACTTGCTAATTTTTATTGATGGCTCTCTCCAAACATCAACACAGTACAGATCTGAATTTATGAAATGAAAAGAGGCATAACCTCAAAAGAGGTATTAGGGCTTCTATTTATAGATTCATAGAAAACCCTAGGGTTACAATCGACGCACATCTGCTATTACAAAAATACCCCCTAAGAAACCCAAAAATTGCACCGACGCACCGACACGATTTTTCTGCACCGACACGGGCGCACTATGGCCGCGGATCCGCGGCCAAGAGCATGGTTCGGCCGCGGAACCGCGGCCGTATGGAGGCTTCTGGGCTAGAAACTTCAGGGGTTGGTTCTGGTTGTAGTTTAGTCTTTATTTCTTCACTTTGTTTCACAGTTTGACTTCTGGTTCTCTTCCAGATCTCCACAGCGAATAATTGTAGTGGACTTTTACCGTTGCTTCGTGACGAAGTCTTGAACCTTGCACTGCCTTGTACTTTGTGAACTGATCTTCATGTAGGCTTGATCGGGGTTCTCCTATTTGTCGGTCTTAGTCTCACTTTTGTATCGTCTTTTATCTTTTTCACTGTTTTTGTCCCAAGAATCTGTAACCTGCAATTATGTAGCAGACATGGGTTAAAAGCATCTGTTTATTTGTAAAATGACTAGGACTGGGGAATATAATAATGCAATATTATGATATGAACAAATACCCCCAAACTTATCTTTTGCTCGTCCTCGAGCAAACCTAGTTTTTATTCTCAACAAAAGCCTAACCTCACTTTCGCAGGGAATCGCGATTGCACTGAGCTCGTGCAACAAGCCGTTAAACCTCTACATGTCCCTAGTAGGAGGAGTGTTGTCTCCTGAGGGTTTTCAGCGGATACTATCTGTTCCCCTCTGAATGACGGCACGACGAGAGACGTCTTGCCTGAAATTCGGGGCAGATGCTAATTGGTTTTATCCGTCCACCTCTCCGAAGATGCCAAGTTGATTTATGGCACCGTGTATCGGAGGTTTAGATGGATGTGGCCGATGTAGCAGACTTCGTCAGAATCCCCCTCGGTTGAGGGGTTTTTGATTGTGGGGACGCTCTTCCCTGCAGACGCAAGCCCCTGCAGTTAATCACGCTACCGCATCGCGGTAGCAATTTTCTCCTTCTCCAGAATTTCACTTCGTGTTGTGGGTGTTTGTTTTCTTTTTGGTTGCCCGTGGATTGTATACGGAGAGTAATTTATGTCGTCGTCCGTAGGACGTGGATTAGTCCAAATCCGTATTTTCCTAGATTTGGGTTTGGTGTTTTGGTTTAAGGATACGTTAGCCATATTTGAGGCTAAGATCAACTTAAACGATTGTTAAGGATACGTTAGTCCAATTTGAGACTAAGATCAACTTAACGAGATTGTTTGGATCCGACAAAAGTGCATTTGGGGGGCTCTATTGTTCCAGTTTAGGGACATAGTGGTCCATTGAATGTATGGCCGTCGGGACCCATCACCTCTCTGACGACGTTGAAGGATTACAACGACAGATGTCAGAGGAGTTCAGAGATGTACCCTTGAACCGGGTGTAAATTGATTTGAGAGAGCAGTCGTGCTCAGTTCAATTTAATTTGAGAAATTATGACCAGAATTGGGCTAAGTCCAGTTGAAAATGTTCAACATTTTATTTGCATTTGGCCTGTTTGGCCTTTATTAGGGCTCTGGCCCTGTTTAATAATGCATGGCATTTTTTGTTTGGTCTATTAGACCTTTATTTGGGCTCTGCCCTTTTTTTTAAATGATGCACATCATCTGTTTTGGTCTGACAGACTTTTGTTTGGGCTCTACACCCTTTTTAATAATGCATTGCATTTTGTTAGGCTTGTTAGCCCCTTTTAATTGGGATCTGCCCTTCTTTTTAATAATGCACTGCATTAATTAGTCTAACAGAGCGCCACGTGGCTTGTCAGGCGCTTTGCGCCAATTGAGAAGCGCAAGGCGCAAATCCATGTGAGGGTGACACGTGTCACGCTCTGATGAGCGCAAGTCTATTAGCGAAGTGCGCTGCGCTAGTGCGCTGCTGACACGTGGCACGCTCTGATGACTTGCGCCAATTTAAGAGAGCAGTGCTCTGTTTTTAGAAGCGCATAGCGCAACTATTCTGGGGCCGACACGTGGCGCTCCCTGGTGGCTTGCGCCAATCCAAGGAGCGCAACAGTGCAAACTTCAAAAGTGCAAAGCACTGTTTAATATTTTGATCAAATTTAGATCAAAGAAAACAAGTTTTTCTTATTTTCAAGAACCAGTGGTTCATCAAAAGGCAATACCTTTATACAGAAGTAAATTACTTCTTTATTATTATTATTATTATTTTATCCAAGATCTTGATCTTTTTCTTAGATCATTGATCTCTTTTAGAAGAAATTCTTCTTTTATTCAAAGGTTTTTACCTTTTCTTTCTCTAAGCTCTTCTCAAAATTTTCTTTAGAGGAGTTCTCTATCTTTTTCCCTTTTTCTGTGTGGCTTTTAGACTTGGAGTCTAAGGGCCTTTATATAGTGCCAATTAATTTTTAAATCAGTTAAAGAGATCTTTCTCTGAGTGATTTAGGGATTTTTCCCACTGTTGGATCTTTGATCCAAGGGCTCCTGTTTTACAGAAGAGAATTTTATTGTTTTAATAAGATCAGAAAGATCTTTCTGGAATTTTAATTCTGTTTTAGTGCTGGCACAGTTGGCGCAAGCGCACCTGTGCTTGACACGCGTCGCGCAGCGCAGAGCGCAGCGCAACTGCCCTGACACGCGTCGCGCAGCGCAGAGCGCAGCGCAACTGCGTAAGCGCAACTGCGCTGACACGCGTCGCGCAGCGCAACTGCGCGAGCGCAACTGCGCTGACACGCGTCGCGCAGCGCAGAGCGCAGTGCAGAGCGCAGCGCGCAGTGCAGAACGCAGCGCGCAGCGCAACTGTGCTGACACGTGTCGCGCAGCGCAGAGCGCAAGCCAGCTGAAGCGTTGCTTCAATTATTTTAACTTTAATTTTAACTTTAATTTCAAAAGCAGAGCTTTGCTCTGATTGGGGGAAACAGAAACGTTGCTTTGTTTCCCGCCTTGAAATTTAAACAGTGCTTTGCCTTGATTGGGGTAAACAAATGCTCCCCCACCGTTGCACTTACGTGGCCCCAAACGTGAGCGCAGCGGTGGCAGAATTCCAACCGTTGCTCCACCTTTTAGAAGTTGAAACGGCTCTCAATGCCTATAAATAGGACATTTGGTCCCTTAGATGATTTTCAGCCCTTCATAAGAATTTTTATTCAGAGCCTTGCTCTTTTGTTCAAGCACTTTTAAGAGTTGAAACTCTGAAAACTTTTTAGGTAAAAATTAAATTAGATTGAATTAAATCAATTTTAAGAGCATTGCTCTCAATAGATCCTTGATCTAAAGAAAACCCATTTAGGGTTTCACTTGGTAGAGCTTTGCTCTATAGGTCTAAAGGGATCTAAAGATGACTAAAGAGAACCCTATTAGGGTTCCATTAATAGAGCTCTGCTCTCTAAAAGATTTTCCTTGTATTTTCTTAATTCATTAGTAGAGCTTTGCTCCTTCCTTCATAGATCTTGAAGATTTTAAGATGGAATTTTATTTTTGATGAATTATATCATCTTTTTAGAGCAGAGCTCTCCATGTTCTCGGGGGCCTTCTTTAACTTCCCTTCATAATTGACTTTGACAGGAGTCACTCCTGTCTGTAGAGAATTGCCCTCGAGGATTTTAACTTCATGTGCACGTCTTGAATAAGAAATTACTTAATCAGTCTGTCTAATAATTTTGTTGATTCTCTTTTACAGGAGTAATGGACGACCACATGTACGATTTCGACAAGATTATTTCTTATGGAGACATCCACCGACTCGGCCGTTCTCAGAACCGAGAATTTACCAACGCCGAGTGTGCTGAAATCATGAGCCGCTTTGATGCATACCACGGTCAACTGATTCCTCAGCGCTCCCCTCTCCTGAAGTTTATTGTGGGAGCAATTTGGGAAGCACTTCTCCTATTCTTTACCGGCGTGACGCTTAGGGCATTGGACGCTGCCGAGGACAAGGTGCACTCAGTGTACCTAATGAACTTAATCTCGAAGAGACGGCGAGACAATCTTGTCGATCTCTTGCACCAGGTCTTTCAACAGTCCGCCATTCTTGCTGCCTATCGGAGGGTGAAGGACATCAGTGGGGATCCCGACGCCCGTGCTCGTGAAAGGAAGCACACCAGGATGGTTCGCCAAGCTTGGAAAGTCTTGGACAAGGTCACTTTCGAGTTCCTTAATCCCTGTCCAGGATCTGAGGTTCTGCCGTTGTAATCATTTGAATAATGTCTTTGTCTATTCCTTTATGATTGTAAGAACCCTTTGCAATATGAATGGAAAATTTCTCATTTCAGCTTGTCTTATTTCTCGTTCTGAGTCTTTTGCACATGCATGAATGGAGGTGTTTCGAACGCTTGATCAAATGCAAATCGGATGTTCTTTCTGTCGCTTTCTTCTTTCTTTTATTATCAACATGTTACCTTAGTAAACATGGTCGACGGATGGTAGAGCGAGCATCCTGTATTGGCTTCTTCAAGAGGTAGTGATGGTTTAGGCCGCAGGTTCAGATCTGCTACCTAAGACTTTTCAGCTCTATGAGCCGTGAGGGTCTCATAAAGAATTTTCTCCCTACGGATCGAGAGGATCTCGTAGGTGTATTTTCTCCTTAGGAATCATGAGGATTCCTAAGTGCGTTTTCTCTTATAAGTCGTAAGGACCTATAAGAGAATTTTCCCTCTTACGAGTCGAGAAGACCCGTAAGCGGTTATTTCCCTCCTTATCAAGATTTGATTTCGGAGAGTGAGACCCGTGGATAGTATGCAAGAGTCCATTTTAGACCGATTTGCAGGGTCCCAGTGCTTAGGAAACAGGTTTTTTAATCCCCACTGCCTAAGGCTTTTCCTCACGAGTCGAGCCGAATCGAGCACTCCTCGCAAGAATATCCTAACGTCACAGTTAACATCTGCTCTTTACGACAGAGGTCTGTTAGGGTCTGTGGTACTTAGGGTTTTGGCCGTCATACCGTCGCGTCGGCTGATATATTCCTCGATATGCAATCTTGCTGTTCGAGTAGCCTTGCGATTGTCGTGTCTCTGATCCCTTCGGGGGCTGGACAAGACGTCTTCAAGTAATCTTCCAGGTAGTATTATCGTTGAAAGAGCAAGCGTAGGGATATTCTATATCACTTTTTACTTGAGGTTAGGCTCATTTTGGAGAGCCCCGATGAGTCATAACCACTCCGCGCTGGTGTGGGATGATCTTCGATAGTCTTTCAGGCTTTATATGACTTGTCGTTAAGACCCTGAAGCTAGGAATTTGGCCTTCGCTTCGTTTGCTTTGTCACGTCCGAGTCCTGTTGGAGGAAGAACGCTGGGGCAACATCTCGTCTGCTGTATCGAAACGAACGTCGAGGTGGTGACCACTCCACACTGGTGCGAGATGATCTCTGGTTGTCTTTCAGGCTTTATATGACTTGCCATTAAGACCCTGAAGCTAGGAATTTGGCCTTCACTTCATTTGCTGGTATTGCATCTGCTGTATTAAGACGAATGTCGCGGCTGTCTCTAGGTTGCTGGTGAACCGTCGAGGTTTGGAACTAGGGATTTTTCCGTGGCTCCTTTTGGTGATGTTGCGTCTGTTGTGTCGAAACGAACGTCGAGGTGGTGACCACTCCGCACTGGGGCGAGATGATCTCCGATTGTCTTTCAGGCTTTATATGACTTGCCGTTAAGACCCTGAAGCTAGGAATTTGTCCTTTGCTTCGTTTGCTTTGGCGCTTCCGAATCTTGCTGGGGGAAGAACGCTGGGGTAACATCACGTCTACTGTATCGAGACAAACGTCAAGGTGGTTCTTAGGTTGCCTATAAACTGTTAAGACCTGGAACTAGGGACTTTGCCATGGCTCTGTTGTTTTAACCTTGGGTTGTTGATGTTGCATCTGCATTCTGCTGGACTGCGAAGGAACGCCGTTGTTGACATCTCTTCTACTGTATCGAGACGAATGCTGAGGTGGAGCTGGGATTTTGCCGTCACTCAGCTTTATTTCGACTATGAGGTCTTTTGTCGGCGTTATATCCATATCCTGCTGGACTGCGAAGGAACGCCGTTGTTGACATCTCGTCTGCTGTATCGAGACGAATGTTGAGGTGGAGCTGGGATTTTGCCGTCACTCCGCTTTGTTTCGATCATGAGGTCTTTTGTCGGCGTTATATCCCTATCCTGCTGGACTACGAAGGAACGCCGTTGTTGACATCTGTATCGAGATGAACGTTAAGGTGGAGCTGGGATTTTGCCGTCACTCCGCTTTGTTTCGACCATGAGGTCTTTTGTCAGCGTTGTATCCATATCCTGCTGGACGTCACTCCGCTTTATTTCGACCATGAGGTCTTTTGTTGGCGTTGTATCCATATCCTGCTGGACTGCGAAGGAACGCCGTTGTTAACATCGCGTCTGCTGTAACGAGACGAATGCTGAGATGGAGTTGGGATCTTGCCGTCACTCCGCTTTGTTTCGACCATGAGGTCTTTTGTCGGCGTTGTATCCATATCCTGCTGGACTGCGAAGGAACGCCGTTGGTGATCTCTAAGTTGTCGACATCGACGTCGAGACCCTGAAGCTAGGGATCTTCCTTCACTTTGTTTGTTGACATTGTGTCTGCAATATTGCGACAAATGTCGAGGTTGTCTCTAGGTTGTCTATGAACCGTCGAGATTTCTCTTCGCTTTCTGGTGGAGCTTGTTGGGAAGGTATGGTTCCCTCTTTGTTTGTGCCCTTGGATTGTATACAGGGATCGGCGTGATCTCACCTGTAGGGCAAAAGGTTTCATTTTTTTCATCATTTTTTTTAATTTCCGTGATGCTCTATCATTTCAGCTTTTATATCGCGAAGGTCGCGATTGCCCAATCATTTCGGCTATTTTTCACGGTGCCCAATCATTTCGGCCATTTTATTTTATTTTCACTCGCTGCTTTTTTTTGCGAGTTGCCCAATCATTTCGGCTATTTAGCATGCATACATTTTTACTTGCTGATTTTGTTGCAAGTTGCCCCATCGTTTCGGTTATTTCGTATGCATGTGTGGCTTGCTGTCTTTTTTCCGCAAGCTTGGGATTAGACACCGATTTCGGCATCAACACCGCTACAACTAGGATATTGCCAGGAGCGAATCATCATTTGCCTCTGTCGATGTTGAACAAAGGTGGCTCAGTAAACAGGGTTACGATCCTGTCGACTAAGGCTTTTGACTTCATTAGCCGTAAGGGTCTCACAAAGGTATTTCTCCCTATAAGTCGTGATGATCTCGTAGGTGTGTTTTCTCCTTAGGAATCGTGAGGATTCCTAAGTGTATGTTCCCCTGTAAGTCGTAAGGATCTTACAAAAGGGTTTTCTCTTTATAAGTCGAGATGACTTATAAGGGTTGTTCACCATATGGACATATCCCCAGTCACGGGTGGGACTTGGTTAGGGAAATGTTTATTCGCGCCCGTGGATTGTATACAAGGGTCAGTATTAAGCCGCTTGTAGGGCACTATCGAAGGTTGTGGGGGTTGCTTAAGAATAGGTTCAGGTTGCTGTAACTTAAGACTTTCAAATCTTATGAGCCGTGAGGGTCCCATAAGAGAGTTCTCTTTACGAGTCGTGAGGATCTCGCAAGTGTAATTTCTCCTTAGGAATCGTGAGGATCCCTAAGTGTGTTGCTTCCCTGTGAGTCGTAAGGATCTCACATGCGTAGTTTCTCCCTACAAGGTCGAGAGGACCTTGTAAGTGTCTTTTAACGAGGTTGTGCCCTTTCGGGTTTTCGCAAACACTCGCCGGTAGCCCAACTGTTTTTACTCACGGAGCCCTTTCAGGTTTTCACCCGTGCCCATTTCACTTATGGACATACCGTTTTTTTTTATTCTTTTTATTCTTTTTTCTAACGAGGTCACACCCTTTCGGGTTTTCACGAACATTCGCCGGTAGCCCTGCTGTTTTTACTCACAGAGCCCTTTCGGGTTTTCATCCGTGCCCATTTTGCTTATGGACATACCGTTTTTATTTATTTTTTATTCTTTTTTTTTATTCTCTTTCTTTTTTTTTTATATTCGCGTCAGCCTGAGGATGTTGCGGTAGTAGTTTAAAGACGTTTCGGTCATCAGCTAGTTTTAGGACGTTGTGGTCCGTCGTTAGTTTAAAGACGTTTCGGTACGCCGTCGCCGTATTTGAGGCGAATCTCTAGTTTACTGACTTTTCAGTCTATGGGGCTTTCCCTATGAATGAGCATGATGCCCCCGGCATATCCATCTTTCTCGGAGCATGTGGTTGTGGCGGGCTCACCTTCCAGTTTTCGGATAACGCGAACTTGCCCTGTTGGTATTGGTCTTCAACCCAGTTTTTGAAAACATAGCAGTTTTCGATCGGATGGCCCAATACTTGGTGGTAAGGGCAATAATTAGGATTGTCGACATCATTCAGTTGTAGCTGGTGTTTCGGCTCCGGTAGAGTGATAAGCATGTTGTGCACTGCCGCTTCGAACAGCCTCTTCGTTTTATCCTGGGGAAATGAGTAAGGACGTTTCAACCTCTCATAGAGGGGTTGCCGCTTGTTGTTTTGGTGAACAACCGGTCTAGGGCCACTCGATTGTTGTTGAGTGTCGGGGATGAAGGCCGCTTTTTCCTTTCCTTTATCCTTTTTGTTCGCTCCGTTGTTTGTGGATCCGAGATTCTTTCCGGATAGCATGTGATTGCGCGGATGAATATCCTCGCAACTCCTCAATTCTTTCGTTTCAGTGATGGGTTCCTTGAAGAGGGGGCCGAGGGTTACTTTTTCATCGGAGTCGCTCCCGAAGTTGAGAACTCGTGATCACCCGGGATCATCCTTATGGCAATTGCCGGCAATTCTTTTATGCTTATCTGTCGTATTTTTTCGCTGTCTACGAGCTTCCCTCTTTGTTCTGTTGACGTGTTGCCTGTGAGCGACATACCCTTGCCACCAATACTTAAAGGAGTCGCAGTCTTCAGTGGGATGTGCGATCTTCTGATGATATAAGCAGTAATTAGGATGCATCTCTACTCCACCGAGAGTATTTTCTTCATAGGGTGGTAGCTTCATTCCCATTGATATGGCTTTTGCAAACCTTTTCCTCGTCTTGAATTTGTTTTTATCCGCAGCGGATGTCTTTTGATTTGACAGGAGTGCCTTGACTCTTTCATCTAGTCGCCGGCGTTTGGCTCCTTCCAATATGGCCATCTCATGCTCCTGATTGGCTATACTTTTCAGACGAATCTCATTTAGGAAGGCATCGATCATTTCGTCTGACGGCCACAGAAGTTCTGGTTCAGGACCCGCCCTCGGTTTCTCGGTGCCAGGAGCCTCTTTATTATCTATCAATGAGTGAGAGATCACATGACAACTTGCTATGTAGTCCTCAGATTCATCTGATGAGTCTTCTCCATTATCTCCGTCTTCAAGGACGTGGCCAAGGAACTCCTGGAGCGTGATGGAAGTCCGCGCTTTCTGGTTATACTCTTCCAGCGCATCGATTTGTTTCTGCAGGTCTGTGCGCTTATCGCCAGGCTTCACGGGCTTTTTGGATTTCTTCCTCTTCTTCTTTGAAGATTTTGACGGCTGGGTGTGAGTGCTTGGGCCATCACCACCGATCTTTGGAGTTGGACGCGGCTTCAGCATCCCTTCTGTTGCGCCACGGCAGCGCCCCGGCCTCGTACTCGAGGCCAAATTGCGGAATCAAAATTTTCTTATCTTATAAACTGGTGCTACCGCGGACAATATACCCGGATCGTAACCATTAACCTAATGCTAGCTAACAAGAGATGGGGTGAGAGTTATACCGAGTGATCCGAGTCCTCCGGTCTTCTCTTCATCGTCCCGATCTCCCGCGGAAAATCTTGTCTCCATATCGTCGCCTCCTCGCCGGAAAGGGCACCACATCGCCTGCGTCTTTTACGGGCTCCCGCCTCAATACCGAGGCAACTCGGGCATGAAGCCGGCAACTCGACATGCTCAAGATATACTGTAGAATGTAGTGTAGAAGATGCTTGTCTCTTTAGGGTTATGTTGTTGCCATTGATGGATGGAGGAAGAGGTAAAGAAAATTGGTGCTTTCAATTTTCTAGCAAGAAGAAGATGAGATGAAGAATGAAAACTCTCAAGAATGGAAAAACTCTTCTTCTCTTTTCTCACAAGTGTTCTACCATTTTCCATGTCCAAAATGAGAATGGTGGAGTAAGGATTATGAAGCATGAAGGGAGGTGATGGTAGGAGAAAGCAAGAGGTGACCACAACCTTAAACATCATCATAACAAATCTACATCAATCCTAATCCTTTCTCATCACCAAAAAGCAAGGAAAAGACTAAGAAAGCATCTCATGATTATGAACCATCATGAAGCCCCACAATTGCAAGAAAACCCCTCCACAAATGGTTATTTGCAAACTTGCAAATAACCCCCTCCATCGGAAAAGTCCGGCCGGGAAAGAACAAAGGAAAACCGGCCGGAACGGAATGCAAACTGGCAACTCCAGAAAACCGGTCCCGTAAATTACAGGAAAACCCCGATACTGTACATACACACCCGCATCTGTATTCCGACCGGATACAAATGCAATGAGACAAAATCTACACTGTACTATACTAGGATCCGGCTTAAACCAAAGCCGGCTAGTAATATCCTTCCAATCCTGATCCGTGCAATACCGCACGTATCTGATCGGACCCTGCCATATCTCCATACGGCCTCTACAGCGTTTCGCCCGAAAGCTTGAGTAACTGAAAGTGTGGTGGACTCTCAAGACTCATTAATACTATGGCTGTGGATTTAACCACTAGCACGTCAGAGGTATAAGCCAATACGTGACGGGCCACCAGCTATTGACCAAAAGGGACGTCGATGAGAAAGCTCACCCCGACACCCAACTGAGCCTGTCAGTGACAATATCCGTACAGTCCGGTCCGTTCGTCTATGAGCATCGCATGGCGGGCCTAGGGGGTTGGTAAAAGTCAGACCCCCAAAAGTGGTACAAGTCGTGTCGGAGTGTAGCCCAGAACGCCCTGAGATACTACTGGAATACCTACCAGTAAATCTCCTGCCTCGGCCGAGGGCTTTGCGTAATGGCTCTCCTAGACACAGCGCGGCCTCACCCCCAATACCGGGAGAGACGAACCCCTGCAGATCCGCTCACTGCCTCCATGTGGCTCGGGACTGTACCCAACTAAAACCTGTTTGCACGACTCCTTTGAGCCGTGGTAGGGTAGTAATCAAAGCACAGTGGGAACTCACACGAGACAAATGACGATCTCAGGTCGATGAACTAACCTGTACACATGTCACCAGGGAACTGCTATCTGACATCTGGTATAAGACCAACTAGCAGGTTCCCGGCGAGTCCTGTCCGGTGTACTCATAACCCAATGAGCACCTGAATACATCTTAGGTGAACCAACTGACACCAGTGGCTTGTGAGACCGGCCACCGCCCCTCGTCGGGGTCTCGACTGTATACACTAGTCTACTAATGGAGTATCGATGCCCTGTCTCGAAACTCCTACGACTAGGGACCTTTTAAGGATGTGCTTATAGACTACCAGCTCCCACGTATATGATCGCCATCATACTGCCGGCAGTCAAGCAAGAATCCTAGGGGCTCTATCAACGTGTAATAGCGACATGCCAGGTCACCTGAAGCAGTACACGATGATAAAGATAAACCAGATAGCATACTATCATCTCGAGTAAGACTGTCCTACCGGGATAGGTCCTCCCTCAATCATTGCAATCACGTGCCTGTGATCCAATAATTGACTCTGAGGGCACTATCTCCAACAATCTCCCACTTGCACTCAAGGCTAATTATTGCGATGCCGCATACTCACAGCCCGTGTGATACCGAACACCCAACTCCTCTACTAGTCAGTCTCACAAAGCTCGTTTGCTAAACTATTGCGTTCGAGGAATAGCCTCAGTGAGTGGATCCGCTGTGATGTTTCTTTCTATGTCTCTCTATATCTCAAGTTCGCGGAGAAATCCATCTCCCGAAATGAGCAATACCTGTCTTAGAATGTCTGGATGTCTGATGGGACCTAGCTCATAAATGAACTCCAAATCCAAACTTCTTAGACTGTATCGTCAACTGAACTTAATCAGTATCCTGCGCCATGCCGCCCTCAGTATTGCCTTGGACCACCTGTCCAAAATACTGCCCCTCGTCAGAAGGGAAAAACTATAACTCTGACAACCTCCTTGTCGTCCATGTCACCTTGGAAGCCTGGAATGATAACTGTCTCCCAAATGAGGCTGTCGTTATCATATCCCTAGAACATCCACTTATGTTCTAAAACTGCTTCCGACTGTTTCTCCAGGATTGGATCAATGTCAACTTATTGCATCTAGTGCAAGAACAACATCTGGTGTGGTACTTGACATCTCATGATTGACTCAATTGCCTAAGCAAGTGATCTGTCAATCATGTGTATCCCTCTCCACTTTAGTCTGTAAGACACCTTTAGAGAGGGTGACTCCATCACCTGCAGGTACACTACCGTGCCAGGAGTCGTCCATTCTAAATACTCATAGAATGCTGTCAAGGTACCCAGATTGGGAAACCACCCAAATCTAGATCTAAAACCATAGATCTAGTAACCAGAATGTCTGATATAATATCCAAGTCCTGTGTGGAGAAACAACTGTGTGACAACCAAAGTATAACCGATCGTAGTATAGGAGTATCTTTTCCTATTCTGTCTATGTCATCCAAATACCAGGACATCATACTCTACTACCTTCTCAACAGATCCATCCCCTATTCTGATGAAGTCAAACCTATAACTATCAGGTCAGAAATAGATGATCTATCTCCGCTGTAACTGCTTTAGTCTATAAACAGACATAAGCCTGATGTCCACCAATGCTTCCACTGCTCCCACTGACTACGACAACCCTCTGGCAGAGTCATATAGACGTGCACTTCCAAAGCTAGTTTAGAACGACGCTATACTCATCCTCCTGCCGGGTCTCGCAGCCTGGAACAACAACAATGGCAAGTGTGGGCAAACAAGAACCTCCCTGTCACCGTCCTTGAGCATACCGAAGTACCTCTCGAGTGCCTGAGGTTACCCACCAAATCTGCGGAGTGGCCAATAGAATGTCAAACCAGATTCAAATCATGCAGCTGTCACCAGTGCATGTCAACTAAATGGAAGGAGGCCGATCAGCGTTACTCAACTTAGGAATGCTTCCAATTATGAGTAACCTGAAAGAGAAGCAATTTCTCTTTATCATTACTATCAACTGAATACCATACACAAGTATCTACATCTTCGATCACTTTGAAGAATCCCGATACTTGCAATATCTGGTTCTCTACTTCATTCAAATACCTATAACTTCTCAAAATTCGGACCCTGTGTTTCCACGAAACACCTGTCTAAAAACTAGAGAAGTCATAAGTAAACCGAATATAGTACGAGGACCAACCCCTCTGTCCTGATGGACCCTGGACAACATACAATACTCTGTATAAGTCCCTTGAGTTTGATAACTCATTCACTGTGTGTCGTAGGTTGAAAACTGTACTTATGGTTAAGAAGAATTACACCGCTGTTTAATGCTCCTTACCTAACCATCCACTGATATAGGTAAATGTCATCGACATAATATCAAAAAGGTATATCTCACTCTATGAAAATAGACATACAGATGTATCAATTTGAAATTGGTGCACATCAGCGGATATTCAAAACCAAATAGTTGCCGACCGGCAAACAGCCCAGATGATCTCCTCAAATATCACCGATTACAACGAATCCCGATATAATGAGGATGATTACCCTATTCCCAATACCTTACTCCCACTCATCATCTGTAAAACCATACAGATGTGAGAATCAAACCTGGTAAATACATACCCTGGAGTAAGTATCTAATCGGGAAATCAGTTTTCTTTTAACATTACACAGTGAAACTGAAACATTGAAATGTTTCGTTGGGGTATCCTGGTATTCCTAGTAATGCCTTTTCCATTATCCAGATTCACAACTATAACCGTATAATTCTTTGCCACCTCTCCAAATCCCTTCATATGTCTTTAGTCATTACCTTCTGTACACCCCTTTAGGCCAAATGGTTTTCTTCCTTCCCTACCGTTCGGCACCAGCCTATGATTTGGAAGAAGACTATCCAAAAAGCATAAAGGGTGTACTGTCCTAATCCTAGGAGCACTCGCATCGTGAGAGAAGGTGAAGATAAAAGACAACCGAATGTACTTTATTCCTATTTCTCCTGAACCAGAATCCATCCCCGAACTGGAACAAGTTCCTTTCGAGTTCGTATATAACCATACGATGGAGTATCCAATAAACTGTGGATCTTCGTAGTGACACGGAGTGTCCTGGAGAAATACAAAGGTGATTTAGGATTGGCGAAGGAATACTTGGTTTGGTCGTGAATATCTGTCACAATTTACTTTGCCCTCTTACTAATCCCTTGCTTTGTCTTAACTTAATACCTTTTGTACACCATCGTTATGCTAATTGGTTTTCTTCATTCCCTACCGGTCGGCACCAGCCTAAGGTTTGGAAGAAGACTATCCAATTTGCGCAATAGGTGTACTGTCTCCTAAACTAAGGAGTACTCGCAATGAGAGAAGGTGAAAAAGAAAAGACAACTGAATAATCCTATTCGTTTTCTCCAGAACCAGAAACCATCCTCGAAGTCCTTCGAGTTCGTATATAACCATACGATGGTTTTGTCCAATGAAAGTGGACGTTCGTAGTAATGCGGGGTGTCCTGGAGAAAAGGGTAAAAGTAGGAGTGGCAATGAGGTCTGCAACTCTGACAATCCAAAAGCCTGTGTTAAGAAGGTTCGGTCAACTTGGTCACTGAGTCATAGTCCAGGGTTGGGTCAACGGTCGCTGCCAAAGAGAGAGAGAAAAGAAACACTCAGTGTGCACTCTAACCTAGATCAGAATGGTTATCACTTATTCTAATCAGGAAACCTCCCACTGTACCTCAAATTCTCCTCCAAACCTGAAAGAAGAATTAGTCGGGGTCACCCGTGGAGTAAACTAACTCATCAGTGGGAATCGGGATCCAACTATCATCGCATGATAACTTGACGGAATCCACTCAAGTCACCACACTCCAGAAGGTATGCGCATGCCTGGCAAGTTTCAGTTCTTTTGAAACTCCTGATGTGATTTTTACCCCAAGCGGTTTATGATCTTGACTAGGTCAACAAACCATAAACCGCCAGTCAAGTTCAACCCGTCATTATTCAGGATTGCATTAAACCCACCCGCACGTGCCCTTGACTAGGTCAACAAGGCCGCACGACTGTCTCAACCAATCCCACTTATGCAACAAACAAGTACCACTTAGCTACCGAACACTACGTCTTGACTAGGTCAACAAACGCAGCACGAATACCAAATAATACCTGTAGGAAATGACGGAGGGCTACGGCTGGTTTTTGGCGAAAAACCTTTAACGTAATGAACTTGATATCGTTGAAGGAACTGCATAGCTTTTTATAAAAATATAGTGACGAAAACCTTTACTAAAGAGGTCACTCCCGGTGAAGGGATCTCGGCTCTTTCCCCGTAGAATGAGGTGCAGGATATTCCAACTAAATACCACGATGCAAAGCAAAAGTAATCGGCTATAGTGAAGTTAATGCCCTGACGCAAACTTCTGTCCAAGGGGTCACTCCCGGTGAAGGGATCTCGGCCCTTGCCTCGTCGACTGAGGAGCAGGATATTCCAAATGAATACCACGATGCAAAACAAAAGTGAACGTCCTTGCAATAACAGCTTTTTGAAAAATGTTCCAACAACATCAGAATAGGTTTGTTTAGCTTGCATTGATCCGAATCAACGCAGTCCCATCATATGATCACACCACAAAGAACGAAAATATACTGATGTACGTATATGCCATCCGTATTCGCCACTGGGTCCCGTCATCACCCGTTAGGTTACTTAACTAACGACAGAGCGAGGACTAGACTAGCGCGGATGAAAAACATATACAACATCTACTAATATATATACCAATATATTATATTTCGCTCAAGGCGTGATAAAATGCAACATCACAGAAATGTACAGCATCACAGAACAATACAGATATCTGGAAGCCCCGGGTTTCACAGAGCCGCTGCTGAAACCCGACGTTCCCCTGGTCGTGTGGATAGCCTGTGCAATGGAAATCCTAGACCCCTACGGGCGCGGCAAGTCACCCGCCAAAACCTGAAGCGAGGCAGCCCCCTTCAGTACCGTGAATGGACCACCCAGCACTTCACGGAATCCGGTAACTTGGGCACCCCTCCTGGGTCAACCTGTACCCCCTACGAGTGCGGCGAATAGCCTGCCAATCCTAGAGTGAAGCCCCCTCCGTCTCAATGCCATGAGATGCGGGCCCGTTGCCCTCTAGAATCCGGCTATCCGTGCACCCCTCCGCGGGGTAATCCTAGTACAGAAAATAAAATATACATACACCGGGTACATCGACCGCAACCAGGTCGTGTCCCAAAAGAATAATACAAACAGGCAGTGACGGCAGTCCACATGTCGGACGCTCGCCCCGCAATATCAAATGTACATGTAAAACAAAACTGTACTAGCATTGCATCCAGGCCATCCCCCACGACCGATCCGCAACAACACAGCATAAACATAGAATATCAACGTGAAAGTCACGTTCGCAAATCCGTCTAACCGGGCTATAGCAGTTAGACGGGATTTACCGATCAAGTGACATTCACGGTCGCAGATATAATGTAAATACTGTGAAATAATGTGTTTAAAAATATCCGATCGATCAAACTATTAACAAGTGGGCCCCCAAGAAATACTGTAGCACTCACAGAGAAACTGGGCCCAAATTTAATATCCCAAAACCCCTAAAATAAGCCCATAAGGCCACTGTATAAATTGGACAAAGTGAGCACAGTAGACTGCGGCGGAACCGCGGCCCAAGGGGGGTTTGGCCGCGGTTCCGCACTCCACTGATCGACTGACACTGTCGAATTTTTACAGAAGTCTTAGAATTTCTTGTACATCAGTTTTCTACAACCTGAAAAAAATTTTGAGCAAGGAAAAATTCAACAGAAAACTGATGCATGCAAAAACGCGGTTTTTGGAATTTTGGTCGATCGGATAAGTAAAACGCATTAGAACAAGCTAGGTAAGGTTAATGGCGTGGCTCTGATACCATGTTGCGCCACGGCAGCGCCCCGGCCTCGTACTCGAGGCCAAATTGCGGAATCAAAATTTTCTTATCTTATAAACTGGCGCTACCGCGGACAATATACCCGGATCGTAACCATTAACCTAATGCTAGCTAACAAGAGATGGGGTGAGAGTTATAACGAGTGATCCGAGTCCTCCGGTCTTCTCATCATCGTCCCGATCTCCCGCGGAAAATCTTGTCTCCATATCGTCGCCTCCTCGCCGGAAAGGGCACCACATCGCTTGCGTCTTTTACGGGCTCCCGCCTCAATACCGAGGCAACTCGGGCATGAAGCCGGCAACTCGACATGCTCAAGATATACTGTAGAATGTAGTGTAGAAGATGCTTGTCTCTTTAGGGTTATGTTGTTGCCATTGATGGATGGAGGAAGAGGTAAAGAAAATTGGTGCTTTCAATTTTCTAGCAAGAAGAAGATGAGATGAAGAATGAAAACTCTCAAGAATGGAAAAACTCTTCTTCTCTTTTCTCACAAGTGTTCTACCATTTTCCATGTCCAAAATAAGAATGGTGGAGTAAGGATTATGAAGCATGAAGGGAGGTGATGGTAGGAGAAAGCAAGAGGTGACAACAACCTTAAACATCTTCATAACAAATCTACATCAATCCTAATCCTTTCTCATCACCAAAAAGCAAGGAAAAGACTAAGAAAGCATCTCATGATTATGAACCATCATGAAGCCCCACAATTGCAAGAAAACCCCTCCACAAATGGTTATTTGCAAACTTGCAAATAACCCCCTCCATCGGAAAAGTCCGGCCGGAAAAGAACAAAGGAAAACCGGCCGGAACGGAATGCAAACTGGCAACTCCAGAAAACTGGTCCCGTAATAAATTACAGGAAAACCCCGATACTGTGCATACACACCCGCATCTGTATTCCGACCGGATACAAATGCAATGAGACAAAATCTACACTGTACTATACTAGGATCCGGCTTAAACCAAAGCCGGCTAGTAATATCCGTCCAATCCTGATCCGTGCAATACCGCACGTATCTGATCGGACCCTGCCATATCTCCATACGGCCTCTACAGCGTTTCGCCCGAAAGCTTGAGTAACTGAAAGTGTGGTGGACTCTCAAGACTCGTTAATACTATGGCTGTGGATTTAACCACTAGCACGTCAGAGGTATAAGCCAATACGTGACGGGCCACCAGCTATTGACCAAAAGGGACGTCGATGAGGAAGCTCACCCCGACACCCAACTGAGCCTGTCAGTGACAATATCCGTACAGTCCGGTCCGTTCGTCTATGAGCATCGCATGGCGGGCCTAGGGGGTTGGTAAAAGTCAGACCCCCAAAAGTGGTACAAGTCGTGTCGGAGTGTAGCCCAGAACGCCCTGAGATACTACTGGAATACCTACCAGTAAATCTCCTTCCTCGGCCGAGGGCTTTGCGTAATGGCTCTCCTAGACACAGCGCGGCCTCACCCCCAATACCGGGAGAGACGAACCCCTGCAGATCCGCTCACTGCCTCCATGTGGCTCGGGACTGTACCCAACTAAAACCTGTTTGCACGACTCCTTTGAGCCGTGGTAGGGTAGTAATCAAAGCACAGTGGGAACTCACACGAGACAAATGACGATCTCAGGTCGATGAACTAACCTGTATACATGTCACCAGGGAACTGCTATCTGACATCTGGTATAAGACCAACTAGCAGGTTCCCGGCGAGTCCTGTCCGGTGTACTCATAACCCAATGAGCACCTGAATACATCTTAGGTGAACCAACTGACACCAGTGGCTTGT
The DNA here is from genome assembly GCA_030015575.1 of Agapanthus africanus. NCBI lineage: Eukaryota > Viridiplantae > Streptophyta > Magnoliopsida > Asparagales > Amaryllidaceae > Agapanthus > Agapanthus africanus. The sequence continues at coordinate 40,628,095 of JASDDO010000004.1, read as the reverse complement.
GAGACCGGCCACCGCCCCTCGTCGGGGTCTCGACTGTATACACTAGTCTACTAATGGAGTATCGATGCCCTGTCTCGAAACTCCTACGACTAGGGACCTTTTAAGGATGTGCTTATAGACTACCAGCTCCCACGTATATGATCGCCATCATACTGCCGGCAGTCAAGCAAGAATCCTAGGGGCTCTATCAACGTGTAATAGCGACATGCCAGGTCACCTGAAGCAGTACACGATGATAAAGATAAACCAGATAGCATACTATCATCTCGAGTAAGACTGTCCTACCGGGATAGGTCCTCCCTCAATCATTGCAATCACGTGCCTGTGATCCAATAATTGACTCTGAGGGCACTATCTCCAACACCTTCGATGATCTGGGGTTCTAGCCGTCTCTTCCACCTGATCGCCGGGCATGTCTGGAGATCATTCAGCATCTTTTTGGTTTTGGCGGAAAGCACGACCTCCCATGGAGCTTTTTCAACAAAAGAACAAGTTTCCCCCGGCGTGTCCGTCTTCTTTGGAGTGTGCGGCTGTAGTGGGTTTACTTTCTACTTTTCAGACAGCGCAAACTTGCCTTGTAGGTATTGGTCTTCGATCCATCCCTTAAAGACGAAGCAATCCTCGATTGGGTGACTTACCGTTTGGTGGTAAGGGAAATAATTGGGATTATTCACCTCGCTGGGTTGCGGTGGTTTCCTTGGATTCGGGAGATAAATGAGTCCGTTGCGCACTGCCAGCTCGAACAGTCTCCTTGTTTTATCCTGAGGAAACGAGTAAGGACATCCTAGTCTTTCCTCAAGGGATGGGCGAGGACGCATATTGTTTCGACGAACAACCGGCTTTAAGTTGCTCGGCTGTTGTTGAGTATTGGCAACAACGATCGCTTTCCCTTTCTCAGTTCGAGAGTCTGGCTTTGGATGAGACGGTTTATGTCCCATCTGATCCATTTGGGCCAACTTGTCGATCAAGGCCTAGAAAGTAGTTAGCTTAAATAACATCATGAACTGCGAGATGGTTGCTTGCGGATCAAGAATGCCCACAAACATGCCTACCGCAGGTTCTTCTTCGATGCGTTGTTCGCACTTCGACCATAAGTTTCGCCACCGTATCGCGTATTAGACCCACGTCTCGCCTGGCTTCACCCTGGCATTAATCAGTGCCATTATCGGGGTGCGTTCACTAGCACTCGCGAATCTTTGTGTAAACAGTAGCTCCATCTCCGCAAATGTTTTGACAGAGTCGTTAGGTAGCTCCGAATACCATTCAAAGGCCGTTTCTGCTAAGCTGCCGACGAATTGGCGAAGTAGAAGTTTGTCGTCGCCTCCAGTGTTGCCGCATAAGGCCCTGAATTGAGCGACATGCTGATGTGGATTCCCCGTTCCTTTATATATGTGGAACTTAGGGATCGTATATCCTGGCGGGTAACTGATTCGGTCATACCAGCCCGGGTAGGGTCGTCCGGTTCTAACAATTTGCCCAGCCGCCTCATTCGCCTGATGAACTCGTATTTGCTGAGCAATATAGTCATCCAGTGCAGCTTTGGAAATGGTTTCCTCCTTGGCCGCTGAAAGGGCCGGAGGAGGATTAAATGTCTCCCCTCCGTCGTCTTCAACAATGATCGGAGCGTCTTCAGCTGGAGGGTCCGGCTGTAACATCATCCCTACCATATCTTGGAAAAGGAGCGCCATTTGTTTTATGTTAGCCGCTTGCTCTGTGGCTTCTTTGTCCTTATTTTCGAGGACTCTGCGTAAGAAGTCAGCATCGGTTTCTTGTTCATGACGCTGCTCTGATGATGCCTCCGGGCTTTCTTTTGGCCCGGTGAGTGCGGCCATCGCAGTCATCATCTCTTGAAGCTTCTGCTGTTGCTCCTGGGCTTTTGTCACGGATCGGGTGAGCGGTCGGTGACCCATCGAAGCACGGCCTTCCTCCTTTCCGGAAGCCATATAAACAGTATGCACCACCATGCCCCAGACTTGGGGCGTTTAGATCCAGTGTCTTTGAGATTTCCAAAGACACAGGGATCTTCCCCGACCTCCTTCTTTTTTGAGTGGTCGAAGTTGAGGGGGCCGTTGTAGTGGGCACCCAAGTAGCTGTTGCTTTTTGTGGCTTGACGGAGTAATCCTTCTCCTGCCAAACCTTCATCTTTTTCTGTCGGCGGAGATAGTCTTAATCAATCACCGACTCCTGGACCTGTCGCCAGACCCTGTAAATTTTAGAGGACAGCCGTTGAGGGGGCTGCTCCAGCTTCTTCTCTGGAGTATTCTCTATAGGTGAAGGAGTTCTCTTCAGCACTGCAGTAGGAGAGTTTCTGCGCACCTTATTAAGCAGTTCAAAGCTGTTCCCGGTTGGAACAGCAGCATCGATCTCCACCGTTGGAGCTGGTGGAGTAAATCCAGACGGAGAGTTGCCCCCAGCCTTCCTTACTTGGCCCCAGTGGCGACATCGAGCGTGTCGAGCGGACGGTGTTGGTTCGGCGATGGGGATGGCTTTGTCTTGCCCCCTGTCCAGATGAGGCACCGCTAGTGCCAGCCTCTTGAAGACTGGCGTCTTTTGAGTAGCGGTATCCAGTTTATCAAAGACAGACCTTCGAGCAGGAACGGAAGCCGGAATAGTCAGTCTTGTGAAGACCGGCCCTTTGGCAGGAGAAGCCGCCTTGACGACTTCAGGAGTAGGGATGGCTATCCTCTTCGGAACAACCTTTTTCTGGTATTGCAGGCTTCTTCATGGGCCCGCATGAGTTTTGGTCCAGTTTGCTGAAAGCTGAGACATTGGACTTGGGTGACCCGTTGAGAGGGGCCGTGGTAGTTGTAAGCCGATTAAAGACCGACTTCTTTAGAGCTTCTTGCAAGGACATTGGGGCGTTGAAGCTCGTCAGTAGGAGTATGGTCCCAAAGAACAGTCCAGTGGTGGCCTGAGTCACCTGTTCCACCGGCATAGCGAAGATGGAGGCTGCTTGAGGCCCATAAGTCACTCCTCCGGACGGGACGGAACGAGAGTCGCAGTTGTAGTTAGTGCAGTTTGAAGCCATTGGTCTTCTGTTTTCTGCACGGAGCAAGACACCAAATCTAAGTACCTCGAGTCCACAGGAAACCATAGCAAACCGTGATTCGTTCGCGAACACGACACACGAAGTGTAGAGTGGAAAGAGGAAGAGGTCGCACCGGGCGTGCCAGAATCTGTTCCCCTCCGAATGACGGCGCGATGAGAGACGTCTTGCCTGAAATTCGGGACAGATGCTAATTGGTTTTATCCTTCCACCTCTCCGAAGATACCAAGTTGATTTATGGCACCGTGTATCGGAGGTTTAGACGGATGCGGCCGATGTAACAGACTTCGTCAGATTCCCCTTCGGTTGAGGGGGTTTTTATTGTGGGGACGCTCTTCCCTGCAGGCGCAAGCCCCTGCAGTTAATTACGCTACCGCATCATGGTAGCAACTTTCTCCTTCTCCAGAATTTCACTTCGTGTTGTGGGTGTTTGTTTTGTTTGTGGTTGCCCGTGGATTGTATACGGAGACTAATTTATGTCGTCGCCCGTAGGACGTGGATTAGTCCAAATCCGTATTTTCTTAGATTTGGGTTTGGTGTTTTGGTTTAAGGATACGTTAGCCATATTTGAGGCTAAGATCAACTTAAACGTTTATTAAGAATACGTTAGTCCAATTTGAGACTAAGATCAACTTAACGAGATCGTTTGGATCCGACAAAAGAGCATTTGGGGGGCTCTGTTGTTCCAGTTTAGGGACATAATGGTCCATTGAATGTATGGCCATCGGGACCCATCACCTCTCTGACGACGTTGAAGGATTACAACGACAGATGTCGGAGGAGTTCAGAGATGTACCCTTGAACCGGGTGTAAATTTTTTTAAGAGAGCAGTCGTGCTCAGTTCAATTTAATTTGAAGACTTATGGCCAGAATTGGGCTAAGTCCAGTTGAAAATGTTCAACCTTTTATTTGCATTTGGCCTGTTTGGCCTTTACTAGGGCTCTGCCCCTGTTTAATAATGTATGGCATTTTTGTTTGGTCTATTAGACCTTTATTTGGGCTCTGCTCTTTTTTTAAATGATGCACAGCATCTGTTTTGATCTGACAGACTTTTGTTTGGGCTCTACCCCTTTTTTAATAATGCATTGCATTTTCTTAGGCATGTTAGCCCCTTTTAATTGGGATCTGCCCTTCTTTTTAATAATGCACTGCATTAATTAGTCTGACAGAGCGCCACGTGGCTTGTCAGGCGCTTTGCGCCAATTGAGGATCGCAAGGCGCAAATCCATGTGGGGGTGACACGTGTCACGCTCTGATGAGCGCAAGTCTGTTAGCGCAGTGCGCTGCTGACACGTGGTGCGCTCTGATGACTTGCGCCAATTTAAGAAAGCAGTGCTCTGTTTTTAGAAGCGCATAGCGCAACTATTCTGGGGCCGACACGTGGCGCTCCCTGGTGGCTTGCGCCAATCCAAGGAGCGCAACAGTGCAAACTTCAAAAGTTTAAGGCACTGTTTAATATTTTGATCAAATTTAGATCAAAGAAAACAAGTTTTTCTTCTTTTCAAGAACCAGTGGTTCATCAAAAGGCGATGCCTTTATACAGAGTAAATTACTTCTTCTTCTTTTTTATTATTATTATTTTTTTATCAAAGATCTTGATCTATTTCTTAGATCATTGATCTCTTTTAGAAGAAATTCTTCTTTTATTCAAAGGTTTTTACCTTTTCTTTCTCTGAGCTCTTCTCAAAATTTTCTTTAGAGGAGTTCTCTATCTTTTTCTTTTTTTCTGTGTGGCTTTTAGACTTGGAGTCTAGGGGCCTTTATATAGTGCCAATTGATTTGTTAAATCAGTTAAAGAGATCTTTCTCTGAGTGATTTAGGGATTTTTCCCTCCGTTGGATTTTTGATCAAAGGGCTCATGTTTTACAGAAGAGAATCTTATTGTTTTAATAAGATCAGAAAGATCTTTCTGGAATTTTAATTCTGTTTTAGTGCTGGCACAGTTGGCGCAAGCGCACCTGCGCTTGACACGTGTCGAGCAGCGCAGAGCGCAGCGCAACTGCACTAGCGTAACTGCGCTGACACGCGCCGCGCAGCGCAGCGCAACTGCGCTGACACGCGTCGCGCAGCGCAGAGCGCAGCGCAGAGCGCAGCGCAACTGCGCTGACACGCGTCGCGCAGCGCAGAGCGCAAGCCAGCTGAAGCGTTACTTCAGTTATTTTAACTTTAATTTCAAAAGCAGAGCTTTGCTCTGATAGTGGGAAACAGAAGCGTTGTTTCTTTTCCCGCCTTGGAATTTGAACAGAGCTTTGCTCTGATTAGGGTAAACACTACCCACAAAATCCTATCAATTTAGGCCCATTAACTTTAATTCTCCAATTAGGTTTTTCTAACAAGGAATTCTATTATCTTCGACTTGTAAATTATCCACCCATATTCTTCACACTTCCTTATTATTTAACTTAAGATTATATATATTCTTATGAATTTACTTAGCTTTTGGCATCTCTTAAGTTTTCCTTCTTGGGTTCCATCTCAACTTAGGAATTTTTATCATCTCTATTAAAGATACAAGTCCTATTCTTCATCCTATCTCTTATCTAAACCCCAATCACATACCCCTACGTGTGTGTGTATATCACCCCTACACTTGGAAATTCAAATCAAGCTATCATACTCTTGTCCGTCGTCCAAAGCACTTCTTAATAGGTGAATTTTTAGATGAATTTCGCTCACACATTCTTCATGCGACCGTTAATACTTCTTGAGGTTCCAACAATCGATTACAAGATGTGTTTGCACATTAAAACGTAATTCCTAGTCTTGTAACACCTAAGGCTTTAGCAGTGACTCCCAAACCAGTTGGTCTAAGGCACCAGGTGATGAAGCACCCTCGCTAAATATTTTTCTATTTTGCATTCTTAAGTAATCACAAAAACCAGTGTTCATTTTTTTTATTATCTCTTCATTCACACTTGAATTTTTATTTATTTTTCTTCATACTATGGACTTTAGACAAGAGCATTTCAAGGTCTCTTCTACTATTCCAAGTTTCAAGGTTCGTGTTTGTGCAATTTGTAGGGTATACATTTTCAGAATCTAGACTTAAACTTAGGAATTATTTTTTCAAACTTATACTTTAATAAAAATATCAATACTTTTCCTTTGTTTTAACTTAGCCCAAGAAGTCAACTCGAAATTTGCCTATTTCTAAATAAATTATAAAGACATATACTTTCTACCGTTAATTTTAAGAAAGGTTATTTTTAGGGTTTTTAATTTACTATGTCTAGATCTAGTTGTTCCTAGCCAGTCAACCTTTTTGTCAAACTCAAGTCAATTATGGCCAAAATTGAATACTTTAATTTTTATAATTTTTAAAAAATTTCAACTTTTTATGGGTTTTAAAATAAGTATGCAAATGCAAAAATGTACATATGAATGCGAAGGAAGAAGGCTTACCGAGCACACCCCCAAACTTAAACTTGATAGCGTCCCCACTGTCATGCTACACCAAGAGGGTCAAGATGTAGGCACTTCCCTGTTTATTTATAAAAAAAAATTATTTTTTTTATTGTTAATAGAAAAAGAAAACAAAAAATATATATACATATATACAACAAGGTCCTCCACAAACTAAACAAGGTCTTACACAGGCCAAAGGTTAGCACCAACCATTCAAAAATCTTATCATGATAATGGTAGGGTTGGTGAAAGAATGGAATGTAGAGAAAAGAAAAGAGAAGCACTCAAGACCGTGTGGAGATAGAAGTGGTATACGGTCTCAGTGGAGGAGGAGAATGGCGGAAAAGAGAAAGAAATGTAGTACGATCTTGAGGGTGTAAATTGAGTGAATAAATTAGCGTGATTTGTGATGACTGATGTGTTAAAAGCGATTGTGCTAATTTATCAACCCATCGAGAAATTGGGTCAAATCCCTCAAAATTCGCAAGAAAACATGGGTACGTCGAACTTGGTAAACCCTCCATTGAAAATGGAAACACGACGGAGTCTTGCGTGGTCGAAGCGATGGAAAGGACGAAAGGGAGTGATTTAGGGATAGTCTTATTCTCACCTAAGTAATCTGTCTCGAACTTGAAGAATTCCATCAATGGTTCGAAATGACTGTAAGCAACCGAGTCTGATGGTTCAACTAACTCATCTGAAAATTCAAAGGACTCAAACTCGGGCTGTGAGTTTTCAAAATCGTCCGAAAAAGTGAAGCACTCGTAATCGTTATCTGCTGTGAGAACTAAGTCAGATTCAAAAAGGAACGCACTAGTGGCTTCCAAATTGCTGTGATCGAACAAAAATTTTTCAAGCTCACAGTCCTCCTGCATGATCTTTTGCGTGGTCGGAACGATGGAAAGGAGGGGGTTTGATTTAGGAAGTATAACGGTGAAAGGTTCAGGAGGATGAATTGAAAAATCCGACACATCAAATAAAAATGGTTCATCCTCAATACTATCCTCAATACTCTCCTCAATACTATCCTCATAATTCTCCTCAAAATTTAGCCTATCCATGCCATTATCATCAAAATCAAGACGCATATGAAGTTCGGGAGAAACATTTAATGACTCGGGATGATGAATTGGACATAAAATTTCAATCAAATCTACGGGTTCATCATCCGAAATATTCCCGGCGTCAATATCCTCAATCAAGTGAAAATCAATTTTTTCAGACACCTCATCAAAAGCATGGATATCAATCAATTCAGGTTCTAGATTGGAGGTGTAAAGTTCAAAAGGATTAGGTGTGGTTTCACTCGAAAGGGATTCTTCACAATCTGGCAAATCAAGCACTACAAAATCGCATAACTCATTAAATGTTTTATTTTTAATTGATGAATCATTTGGGACACTTGATTGAAAACCAGAGTTGTGGAATTCAATTGGTAAAGGGTAGGTTTGATTTGAAAGTGTGTACAGCCCACTCTCACCACTCAAATTCTCACTCTGTCCAACCGCCTCCTCATACATTGGAATATTTGGAGCTAGTGGGAAACTAGCTACCGGTTCATTAGGTTGCATAAGGGTGGTAATGGACGCATCCACATTCCTAATCATTTGATTTGTCGCTACCATATAAGCCTCCAACGACTGTTCTAGACTAGACATAGGTTGTGAAGGGGTTTCGGTAAAAGATTCAAAATTGTTTGGATACGTGAAACTCCCAAATGGCTGTGTAGAAGCAATGTCTAAGGAAGGTGCGAAAGTCGGGTAGGACAGGTAGGAATTGGATGTTTGGACAAGAGTAGGATCAACATTTGGATAAAAAGGTGAATGGACTTGTTGATCCCAAGAACTAGAAGTGTTGAAAGGAGTGAAAGATCGGTTACGAGATTGTTCAATATGCTCCGCAATAGACATGGGTTTCGGATTTACAATAGGACTCGAAGAAGGAGTATCAACGTAAGAAGGTGGTGAAGCTTGAAATTTTTGATACAAAGTGGATTGCAAAGTCGAACTGTTTCTCCTGGACGCTTCTATTCGATCTTTCAAAGAAATTTTGGGCATGGAGGGGTCGTCTGTAAATCGACCGAAACAATTCGCGTACGAAGCAAAGTTTGGTTCAGGGTACCAAAGTTCGGCAAGAGATTTGTGAGGTGGGGTACCCATGATGTAAGGAAGGAGAAGAAAAAGAATGTGGGTGGAAATGGGAAGAAGTGGGGTGCAATGGATTCCTTTAGCGACAAGTTGCAAGTTTTTCTAAAAAAAATTTCCTTTTTGTGTTTTTTTTTATAAGGAACTTTTTGCAAAAATATTTTCAACAAAGGGCTTAGACACACTTTCAATCAATCACAAATGCACAATCAGGCCTAGATCTAGGGTCACCTAGGTCAGCTAGACAGCTCCTAACTGTTCTAAAGGGCTAGAAATAGGACCTCAAACCGCCTCTTCACCGCCAATTGCGGCCAGGTAAGTGCCAGGTGAGTGGGAGGCTCTCCACTACAACTAGTGGCCCTAATTAAGTAACCACTCGCCTTAGACACACTTGCCTAGACACCGCAAAGTCAGGTTAGGATAAACGGTTGATGCCTATAACTAGTCCTCTGTCCTATTGAGCGTGACGTCCTTAGGGCTGAGTCTAGTATTTTTTAATTAAATATGGTCAATGCAAAATGCCTTATGTGATTTCTGGGGCCCTGGGAAGGGTGATGAAATCCCCACCCAATCTGGATTGGTTTCAAGCCCCTTAAAGTCCAATTAAAAATATGCAAAACAGTAACAACCACTTGCAATCAAAAAAAAAATTATTTTAAACGCGGCGCAAAGAATCCTGCACAAGATTTGTTATTGGAAGGGGGGAAGATTTTTTTAAGCGCAAAGAATCCTGCAGGAGATTTGACAAAAGATATATCAGGATTTACAGAGAAAAGAGAAAAGATCTTACAGTGCAAATTTCACGCGCCAAAGCTTCCAACCCGCAGCGGTTCCGCGGTCGGGAGGGTGTGCGGCGGCGGTTTCGCGGTCAGGTAAGCAGCTCGGGTCCCAAGAAAATTTTTTAGATGAGGATCGCACCAGAGAACCGCGCTTCCGCGGTCAGAGAAGGCGTGCGATGGCGGTTCCGCGGTCAGGGTACTGGTTCAGATCCCGAGAATTTTTCTGCTGTTCTGTTATTGAAATCCCCTTCTGTTCGGATCTCCCGTTTTCTGTTTCGCACTCTGGATTTTTCCAGATCCGTCGATCTTGCAAAGATTCACACAAAAAATACCCTTCAAATAATAAATGATAAAATTTTTATAATTTTTTTTTCTTTTCTGTTTTTATGATTTTTTTAATTTAGATTAACCCGAAATTGCAAAAAGAAAATAACACGCCATCCCCGGCAATGGCGCCATTTGATTCGTATGTCAAAACTATTTCTAAACCGCAATCAAGAACGGCGTCACTTGGTAGCTAGCAGGTGAGTACGGATCGGTCCATAGGGATTTTGTATTTTCCTAATCGCTCTTACGAGTTAATTCTGATGGGTGTCGGATTGTTTTAATCTAAAACCTAATTTGATTTATACTAAGATTATCTTGATCTAAGTCTTGCTAGGGTTAGGTCTAGGGTAAGTTGGGAGATTGAAGGTTTCCTCACCGCTTTCAATGCCCTATTTTAGATCTATTAGATGTTATGGTAATTATCAATAAAAGGGATTAGTACCATCGGGAAGAAACGGTGTTTCTTCCTCTAGGTTCTTGTCCTTCCTTTATCGATCCTTACCCTAACCTTCATGGAAAACATACACAACCGGTCCTTTATACTACGGTATCACCGTTACCTCGAGGGGTAAGGTGCCGCAGGGAGCGGTGTGTGCGTGTATGCATGGAGTTCTAATTATTATCTGTGATGGGGCAAGAAAGGGGTGAGAGATCTCATCTCTCAAACCTTTCCCTAAAGCTAACCCTAACAAGCGAGGAGATTACTCGCTTATTAGGGAATTTAAGAACATTCTAAATTAAAAGTAAACTAAGGCAATGAAAATAAAAGAACTTACTAATTTTTATTGATTGCTCTCTCCAAGTATCAACACTGTACAGATATGAATTTATGAAATGAAAAGAGGCATAACCTCAAAAGAGGTATTAGGGTTTCTATTTATAGATTCATAGAAAATCCTAGGGTTACAATCGACGCACATCTGCTATTACAAAAATACCCCCTAAGAAACCCAAAAATTACACCAACGCACCGACACGATTTTTCTGCACCGACACGGGCGCACTATGGCCGCGGATCCGCGGCCAAGAGCATGGTTCGGCCGTGGAAACGCGGCCGTATGGAGGCTTCTGGGCTGGAAACTTTAGGGGTTGGTTCTGGTTGCAGTTTAGTCTTTATTTCTTCACTTTGTTTCACAGTTTGACTTCTAGTTCTCTTCCAGATCTCCACAGCGAATAATTATAGTGGACTTTTACCGTTGCTTCGTGACGAAGTCTTGAACCTTGCACTGCCTTGTACTTTGTGAACTGATCTTCATGTAGGCTTGATCGGGGTTCTCCCATTTGTCGGTCTTAGTCTCTCTTTTGTATCGTCTTTTGTCTTTTTCACTGTTTTTGTCCCGAAAATCTGTAATATGCAATTATGTAGCAGACATGGGCCAAAAGCACCTGTTTATTTGTAAAATGACTAGGACTGGGGAATATAATAATGCAATATTATGATATGAACAGGCCACCCCGCCATTCGGTCCGTTGGCCTGTTGGATCTTGAACTTACATCGTTTAGAGGGTCTATATGGAGGCTCAAAAATTTATGGCTCAGTTTTAAGTAGTTTTCTAGTTTAATTTTTAGTTGTTTTTATTTACCTTGAAAGGGGAATTTTTTTTTTTTTATAATTTTGCATCATCAGGTTTGACTAAACTGCAGGAATTATCTCTAAATTTTGTACCAATAGCCAAAAATATCCCTAACTTTCTAAAACTAGCATGTACATATAGATTTAAATTAGTGAAAACATCAGTTGCTTTGCCTTTTTTGTATCAACTATCAAGCCCTGTTTTTTTTGCCAGAGGCGAGGTCGAAAAGCCCAATTTTTTTTTATGTATAAGATAAAAAGTTACAAAAATTAAGAAAATTAAATACATGAAAACAATATCAAGTATCAAGCCAATTGGTACAAGAAAAATGCAAGAAACTTGATATCCTACCACAATAAATTACAGCAGTAGATGAAATTGATCATAATGTCATGCCTCAAGTTTGAATATGTTACTTGCGGTTGCAAGAAGAAGATAGTAATCCAGAAAGGCTTGACGGCTGTGGACGAACAAATATAAGAAGTAACAAGAAAACATATCCATATTATCCAGAGAAGATTGATGCCAAAGCTTCTTTTCGCACAACGGAATAGGAGCTTAAACGTTTCATCTCACTTCATAGTATTTTGATTGTTGTCAAATAGTTGTTTTATTTCACGGGCATTATTGTTCTACAAATTTATACGTAGGGAACATTAGATGGAGAACAGAGAACTGAACGCATATCGTCAAATCCAAAGGAGGTTTGGAGGTCGATATTTGGACTTCACTAAATCAGCATTTTCAAGATTAACTTTAAAATCAAGACGAACAAAGACTCAAAGAGTGACTAATGATGATCGTAAGTAGGAATTCCCCAGATTACGACATGTAGCGGGTGACGTGTCGTCCACGTAAGCCCGCCAGATCCATGGGGGCTACGGAGATGGAGTAAATGTGATGTATTGGGGACATTCCTCAGCACCTCATCTCCGAGGTATCATCCGATCTTTGGGGGCCTCCTATGAGTACATTCCTTAGTTGCCTGGCAACCAGCTAACAGCTCGCCTCCGAGCCATCCTACAGCCGAGATTCCTCGGCCCTATCGCTCGACTCCAGGCAGTCACCGAGCTGAGTTTCCTCAGCTTCCCTTTCCAGTCGAGAGCACGGAGCCCAAGCGCCCCCGTAACGGCTCCATGTATCTCGCCACTACGAGATCTCCACCGCTCCACGTCCCGCATCCAACACTAGCGTATCTCTCCTTTAATGGGTGTATCTCGCCATTAATGGGCATATCCCGCCATCAACGCGAACATAACGTAGGGGCGTAACAGACGGTGAAAATCTCGCATCGGCTCGCTCCAAGGCGACCCCTATATAAAACCCCTCCTCCAGACGACTCAGGTACGTCGAACTCATTCCCAAGACACCGCTACTCTACCCAATTACTCCTCGGTACATACTTAATCGTCGGAGGGTCCTACGGTGGTTTCCCATTCTGGGACTTCCCTTACAGGTAGTTCGATGTCAGTAACAACCGACAACCCATTGAGACACACACTCAATCCTCGTACCGAATCTCAACCATTCAGCCCCGCTGGAAACAAAACCAACGGAGGACAACTTCTGAGTAAGATTCTGATCTCTATCAATTGGCGCCGTCCATAGGAATGAGAAGCTTTTCCACCCAAAAAGTTGATCTTCCGCCTTCGATTCAATGGCCAGAGATAATCGTAACGATCCGAGCACGAACCGCCCCGTCATCCACAACGGAGGCGGAGGCGGTTCTACTCTACCTCCTAATGTCGTTGACGCCTTATATGCATGGATCGACAGGCTCATGATGATAGTGGACGTGCTCGCTCGGGTTCAAACGACCGTCCATGCCCGCCAAACTGCTGTCCCAACTCCCCGGAACGACGGCGTGCGCGGGGCGACGGAGAGGCGCATTTAGGCCTTCGACCTCGCTCGCACCCATCTCGATATCACCAAACACTGGTGTGACGATTCCGGCAGTCATGCTCCCTATACGATAAATGATTCCATTACTCGTAGAGCACCGGATAGTTCGACACCGAGATCTCAGGAGAGACCAGACTATCGCTTCAACGCCTGCCACGCTCTCTCGCCCCCTAAGAAGACGTCGGTCAGGTCGCCTGATTTCAGGGAGACCAACATCCCCATACCCAGTGAGGACATGCACGTGTCTCACCTTGGGACCGACCATGAAGGGTTCCCCCCGAGGACCTGAGGAACGTGATAGAGAGAAACCGAAACCGCTCCATCAGGCAAGCCCGAACCAGAGACAGCAGGCGCTCCAATTACGGAGAATTCTCGGGGTACCATCAGCGAATTGAGGCCTTCAAGAAGAAAATTGAAGACATGTGGTACGCTACCTATTCGGCCAGAAGCGTGGCAAAGTACTCCTCAGATTCAATCATGAGACCCTTCATAGAACAGTTACTAGGCAAGCGGGTCTCGTCTCGGAACAAACCGCCTAAGGTGGCCCTCTTCGACGGGAAGTTTGACCCGAAGGACCACTTAGATGCGTTTACGGCAGGCATGAGCTTCCAAGACAACTCAGACGCAGCTCAGTGCCGAGCTTTCCCCACCACCCTCATCCGGGCCGGCCGAGATTAGTTCCGCAGCCTTACGTCGCGCTTGATCTCGACCTTTGACGAGCTGCCGACTCAGTTCCTCGGTCACTTCGTCTGTAACCAACGACAGAAAAGAACGGTCGACTGCATGTTTACCATCAAGAGTAAAGACAAGTAATCTTTCAAGGGTTACGTTACTCGCTTCTACAATGCCCTTCTGGAAGTCCCCGAGCACCACGACGAAATGGTTATCACCGCCTTGAGGGCGGGTCCTAGGCACAAAGAGTGGCTCCACTCTTTTGCAGTAGCGCAGCCTAAGACCATGGCCGAGGTAAAAGTCTGAACCAAGCGGGAAATCCAACTCGAATCAGAAGTAAACGCCAACTTACCCCGCGGTGACCGGACGGACCAAAAGAAACGGGACAGGGAAGTGAAGAAAATATTCGACCGTCCAAAACCTTATTCTCCGAGGTTTCAAGAGTACACTCTCCTGAACGTATCTCAGGCCGAGCTGTTGGAGGAGGCTAAGGGCGAGAGATTTTTCAAACTCCCTCCAGCGACTCAGAAACCGGGCAAGCGACTCTATGGCTCATACTACGCCTTCCATCGATCACAGGGGCACCTAACCGAGAACTGCAAACAACTCCATGACTACATCGAGCAGCTGATCCGCTCCGGTCACCTGGCAAAGTACCTACGAGACAAACAACAGGCGGATCGGGAGCAAGCGCACCAACCTTCTCCCGGAGAATTTATGGTCGGGCAGATCATGGTCATCTCTGTTGGCTCGACTCCGAGCAACGAGGACACCCGCAGTTTCCAGCCGGTCATTTCTTTAAGGGGTCCTTCCAACAAGAAATATAAGAAAAATGATGCAATCACCTTCACCGATGAGGACCTTCATGGCATATCACTCCTGCATGATCCCTTATGATAGCAGCCCGGGTAAACCGTTATGAAGTCTGAAGAATCCTAGTCGACTCGGGGAGCTCGGCAAATATCCTGTTTAACGAATGTTTCCAGCGTATGGAATTAAATACGTCCGACCTCCAACCGACCTCTCACGTCCTCTATGGATTTACAAACCATTCCGTCTTGGTCGAGGGATCGATCGCCCTCCCTTTCAATAGTGGGGAAGAAGGAAGAACGCGAACCTGTAAGTCCATGCTATCTCTCCCGGTACTTACTGGCTTGCGGAAATGGTGAAAAACGATTTTTTCTAGGGTGGTAACATGGACTCAAAATACGGATCTTTGTTAAACAACTACCTAACAACCTAACTAGGAGTTTTACCTACTCGGTTAAGGGGTTATACCTTACTTGAACTCCTTCGTCTTCAACTCCTTGCGGTGTCCGGATCGCCCTCACCTCGTCGTCTCCTCGCGCCGAAGATGGATCCACCCGAAAGCTTCTACCTTTTGGCTTCTACTTCAAACTTGAAGAAACTAGAACACTTGGTTTGCTAAACCTTGTGAACTAGGATGAGTAGAGAAGTGATATGGGTTTTCTTTTATCTCTAAGGCAATGTTTCTCAACTCATGAGAGGGAGTTGCCTTGAGCTAGAGAGAGAGCAAGAGGAAGAGGGAGAGAGATTGAGCAAGAGAGAGAGCTCAAGAGAGAGAAAGCAAATCAAAGAATGAATAAGACTTTTGCCATCCAAGCTCTCATAATCCAAAATCATGATAACTCATAATAGTAATTGAGTATTATGTGATGGTTCAAGTCAAAATAGCCATATCATTTCATGCACTCATTTTGCAAAAAGAAACAAGCAAGCAAAAGTCTTTGCTATGAAATGATAGCAATTGTAATGATGGTGGTCAACTAGTCCAACCTAGTCAACCGGTCAACAAAGTCAACAAGTCAATAAAGTCAACTCTTCATCCCAACCATGACACAATAATACTTAATTAATATTATCATTAATCATATTTCTTATTCTCATTAGGGTTTAGCAAAAGTCAATAGTCAACAGTCAACAACCGTAATGAGAATCCTCTGCCTCTGTCTCTCTCTGTCAATCGTGCATACACACCCGCATCCGCGTTCCGGGGAACACGAATGCAAACGAGATAAAACCAATCCCAAAACGTATACTAGGATCTAGCTTAAACCAAAGCCCGCTAGTAATAACTGCCCGGTCACTAAACGTGCACAAGTGCGCGGATGTGACCGAACCCTGTCGCAAAACCATGCGACCTTTACTCTTTTGCCTAAAGGCGAATAGCTCTCTGTGTGGGACTCTAAAGACTCGACACTATGCTGGCAGTGGGTTTAACCACAGACCGCAAGCGGCACTAGCTGTGCGTAACGTCCCCCAGGTAGATGCCGATAAGAAGACGGACGAGGTGAAACCCATCTGAACTCCTACTGAGCCTGAATGTGACAATCTCCGTACAGTCCGGTCTGTTCGTCTGATCATATCGCATGGCGGGCCTAGGGGCGGTAAACGTCAGTCCCCTAATAGCGGTACAAGTCATGTCGGAGTGTACCCTAGAACACCCTGAGATAACACTGGAAACCTACCAGTATATCTCGCTTGCCCTGGCCAAGGACTACTTGTGTAATGGCTCTCCTAGACACAGCACGATGTCAACCCCCAATACCGGGAGAGACGAATCCTGTCTAACCGTCACTGCCTCCAAGTGTTTCGGGACTGCACCCAACTACTACCTGTTTGCACGACTTCTTTGAGCCGTAGTAGGGTAGCAATCAAAGTACAGTGGGAACACACTCGAGGCGAAGTGGCAGTGTCAAGTCAGCGGACTAAGCTGTACTCATGTCACCTGGAACTGATAACTGACGATAGGTATAGTACCAACCAATCAGTTCCCGACGAGTCCTGTCCAGTGTACTCGTAATCTAACGAGCACCCGCATACTATCTCAAGTACGACGTACTGACGGCTGTGGGATAGACCGTCTCCTGTGCTGGGATGAGAAGCGTATACGCTAGTCTACTCCGGAGTATCGATGCCCCGTCTCGATAAGCCTACGACTAGGGACCTGTATAAGGATGTGCTTGTAGATTACCCAGCCCCCACGAGTGTGACTGCCATCACAACGCTGGTAATCAAGCAAAGATCCTAAGGGCTCTACTAATATGTATAAGCGATATGCTAAAAGAAACGCATGCACATATTGAAGTAGAGACAAACCAAGTAGCATACTACCATTTTGAGCAAGATTGTCTATACAAGGTGAATATCCCAAGCTTCCATTAAGTAATATACAAACTAGTATGATACAGTCATGGCCTCTAGGGCATATACACTAACAATCTCCCACTTGCACTAAGGCCATGTACTGGCGTATCGAAGACCTATCATCTCGATCAGCCGCTCGAACTGAGTCTGGGGTAAGGCCTTCGTGAGTGGATCAGCAGTGTTATCTTCTGAATTTACTCTCTTCACCTCGATCTCCCGGCGATCTATGATCTCCCTGATCAGGTGGTACCGCCTCAAAATGTGCCTGGACTTCTGATGGGACCTGGGTTCCTTCGCTAAAGCTATAGCACCGTTGTTGTCACAATACAGCGGTATTGGATCAACACTGGTAGGAACCACCTGAAGCTCCGTGAGGAACTTCTTCATCCAGACAGCTTCCTTTGCGGCATCGCAAGCAGCTATGTACTCCGCTTCCATAGTTGAGTCAGCAACGGTTTCCTGCTTGGAGCTCTTCCAGCAAACCGCCCCTCCATTGAGAGTAAAGACATAACCCGACATGGACTTGGAGTCATCCTTGTCACTCTGGAAGCTGGAGTCAGCAAAAGTCTCGATCTGGAGGTCTTTTCCTCCATACACCAAGAACATCTCCTTAGTCCGTCTCAGTTACTTGAGAATGTGCTTTACCGCAATCCAGTGTTTCTCCCCTGGGTCCGATTGATACCGGCTTACAACGCTCAATGCGTATGCTACATCTGGTCTGGTACACAACATCGCATACATAATAGAGCCTACCGCAGATGCGTAGGGTATTGATGACATGCGAGCCCTTTCCAAATCAGTCTTGGGAGACATCTCTTTGGAGAGGGTGATTCCGTGACAAGCCGGTAGATTACCGCGCTTGGAATCTTCCATACTGAATCGTTTTAGTATGGTATCGATGTACCTGGACTGTGAAAGTTCCAACATCCTTTTAGATCTATCACGATAGATCTGGATCCCCAGAATGTAGTTGGCATCGCCCAGGTCCTTCATGGAGAACCTCTGTGACAAGAATCTTTTGACTGACTGTAGTATAGGAATATCATTTCCTATTAGGAGAATGTCATCGACGTACAAGACGAGGAATACCACATTTCTCCCTACAATCTTACTGTAAATGGATGGTTCATCTGGGTTTTTGATAAAGTCGAATTCTTTGACAGTATCATCAAAGCAGATGTTCCAACTCCGCGATGCCTGCTTCAGTCCATAGATGGACTTGAGCAACTTGCACACTTTACCGCTACTCCCACTCTGATTGAATCCCTCTGGCTGATCCATATAGATGCACTCTTCCAAATTTCCATTTAGGAAAGCCGTCTTTACGTCCATCTGCCAGATTTCATAATCGTGGAAGGCAGCAATGGCAAGAAGGATCCGAATGGATTTGAGCATAGCTACCGGAGAAAAGGTCTCGTCAAAGTCCAAACCAGGTCTTTGACGAAAACCCTTTGCAACAAGCCTAGCTTTATAGGTTTCAACCTGCCCATCTACACCAATCTTCTTTCTGAAGATCCATTTGCAGCCTACGGGTTTTACCCCTTCTGGAGCAAAGTCCAAAGTCCAAACTTTGTTGGTGTACATGGACTCCATCTCGGTCCGCATTGCATCCAGCCATTTTACTGAGTCACCGCTCTGAATGGCTTGCTGGAAGCTAGTAGGCTCATCATGATCAATGACGCAATCCTCTCTATCCCCGTCTATGAGAAAACCGTAGTATCTCTTGGGCGGATGAGACTGCCTACTACTCCTGCGGAGCGGCGCAGGAATGTCCGGTCTTGAAACTTCTGGTTCTTCCAAGCTTTCAGTAATAGCTTATGGTTCTGGAATTTCTTCCAGCTCTACTACGCTCCCACTTGTTCCTTTTTCTAAAAACTGATGTTCCAGAAAGTGGGCATGACGAGAAACAAAAACCTTTTGTTCCTCTACGTAATAGAAAAAATACCCCCTGGAGTTCTTTGGGTATCCCACAAACTTACACAGTACTGAGCGTGCCTCGAGTTTGTCTGCATGCTGCTTTTTGACAAAAGCTGGACATCCCCATATCTTCAGATATTGAAGATGGGATTTCTTCCCACAACATATCTGATATGGTGTGGTAGGCACAGTCTTGGAGGGAACCTTGTTCAAAAGATATGCGGCTGATTCTAGTGCATAACCCCAGAAGGATCGCGGTAATTCTGCCTTACTCATCATGGAACGAACCATATCCAATAGAGTTCGATTCCGCCTTTCCGATACACTGTTGTGTTGTGGTGTGTATGGAGGAGTAAGCTGAGAGAGAATTCCATTCTCTTTTAAGTAGTCCAGAAACTCGGCACTCAAGTATTCACCACCTCGATCAGATCTCAGTGTCTTGATACTTTTGCCAATTTATTTTTCAACTTCATTCTTGTATTCCGGAAATTTCTCAAAGGCCTCGGATTTGTGCTTCATTAAGAAGATATGTCCATACTTAGAGAAATCATCTGTGAAAGTAATGAAGTATGAATAACCACTTCGCGCATGTGTAGACATTGGACCACACACGTCACTGTGTATGAGTCCCAAGAGCTCGCTCGCTCTTACTCCGTGCCCAGTGAACGGAGTCTTTGTCATCTTTCCCATGAGACAAGATTCACAAGTGGCATAAGACTGATACTCGAACGGATTCAAGTATCCTTCTTTATATAACTTTGTTAACCGTGTCTCATTAATGTGACCCAGTCTACAATGCCATAAGAAAGCCTGATTTAATTCCGGAGACTTTCTTTTAAGTGTGTTCTGGACACTGAAAATCTGAGCTTGATTCAATACATATATCCCGTTATTTAATGTACCTGACCCAATCCGAACTTGATTTAGGTGGATGTGTACCACATCGCTTACAAAAGTAAAATCGTATCCTTCCTTAGAAAGTAAGGATACAGATATGATATTACAAGTCGCACCTGGTAATACAAACAGTCACGCGAAATCAATATCTGCCCAGTTGTCAGTCCAAGATGATATTCCCCTACGGATTCAGCATCCATGCTCATTCCGTTAGCAACCCTGAGAGTCATATCATCTTTCTTGATAACCCTACGGTTTCTCAGAGCCTGTAATGAATTACAGATGTGAGATCTTGATCCGGTATCCAATACCCAGGAAGTAGGGTTAACTGACATACAGTTCTCTATTACAAACACACCCGAAGTCGAAGCCACAACATACTTCGAATTCTGGCTACTGGCTTTGCTAGCCCTGCAATCCTTCTGCCAATGTTCATTCCCGTTACAATAGGAACATCCCTCTTTTACTATACCCAGTCCCGAAACTTTTGCCCTCTCTTTTCCTTCTTCTTCCCTGGTATCCTTCAGGGTATAAGCAGAGGGCAGGGACTGTAGAATCAAGTCAGTATTTGACCCGTTCTCCAATGTGGTCTTCAGGTCTGTGAGCTCAAAATAGCTGGTCTCTGTAAGGACGTTGCCCTCTACAGATGACCCGACAGCCAACCTCACTTGAAGCAATTCGTTCGAGGTCTTATATCTTGCGATACGAGATTGCTCTCCATATAAATCTTTGTTGTGGAGGAAGATAGAAACTGAGTCCATCTTCTCGTGTTGCCTCTGGTATCCACCATGAACTGAGGCTAACACGAGTCACTTGGCTTTCGCACAGTCTTTTTCCGATGTCTTACGGATATCAATATCCGTGACAGGGAAAACTGGTCCTGAGACGGCAGGGGTTTGATTAGTTAAGAGGTGTCCCAGCTTGTCATGGGCAATGGACATCTGGACAGACCTTTGTCAATCATAACAGTCAGGTTCGGTCATTTTATTATCTAGATGTAACCTACACTGAGTCGCTGCAATTAAGAGAGAGAAGAAAACACTCAGCATGATGCTCTTGCAAGTTTAGATTGGTTTTTAATTTATCTAAACAGGATAGCTCCCACTGTTTCTCAAATCCCTCCTCAAACCAAAAAGGAAGAATTAGTCGGGATCAATCTCACCGTACAATACTTGCTTAACCGTTCAGCCAGGCTAGTTTCGGTACTTCGAGGGAGGTTTTCCAACGCTTTCGCGAAGTTCCTTAATTTAAGAACCTCTTTTCCCTGGGGGCGTAGCCCCGCTAACACCTTTCTAGACACCTACTTGGTTTATAGCATTGATCGTTAAGCGAGAAATCTCCCGAGGAGTAGCATATACTCACAGTAGGATCGGGATCCAAATATCATCGCGTGACAAAACTGAAGGAATCCTACCAGAATCATCACACTCCAAATGGTATGCAGCGCTAGCAAGTTTCAGGTTCTTTTGAAACTCCCGATGTGGATTTTTGCCCCATGCTCTTATGACCTTGACGAAGGCCAACATATCATAAGTCGCATGTCAAGTCCTACCCGTCATTATCTAGGTTAATTTGAACCTACCTGTACATATCCTTGACGAAGGCCAAAATAGTAGTACGACTGTCCTAAACCAACGCATCTATCTATGCTACAGATAAATATTCAGTAGCTACCAATCACTATGCCTTGGCGAAGGTCAAAATACATGGCTTGAATACTACTGAATATTTAACTGAAATGACGGAGGGCTACGAATGGTTTTGGCGAAACCGTGAACGTAGTGAACTTGATATAATCGAAGGAACCTTGATAGCTTTTAAAAGGAGTGGCTTAAGCTCCACGTTTAAAAGTTGTTTTGTTTTTTTTTTGAAAAGAAACCGAGTGGTTTTGAAATTGTTCCAACGACTTTAACTTTGGTTTATTTTCTTGTATTAATTTTAATGTGTCCCATCATTTAATCCTACCATTGCAGAAAACAACAAAAATATGACGTACGCTTATGCCATCCGCATTCGCCGTGGGGCCCCGTCATTACCCGTTAGGTTACTTAACTAACGACAGAGCGGGGGCTGGACTAGCGCGGATGCAAAACATAAGCAACGCCTAAATAGATATCATATATAGATATATTTCAATGATAGCCATTCCAGATCACAGATGAACACATTGGATATAGTAGGAATCCGCAATTCGTACGAGCCTGTAACGAAAAGCGGATTACACGGTCGCGGTGAATTGCCAATACCCCACCCAAGACCCCTACGGGTGCGGTAAACTACCCGCCAAGTACCCGAAGCGAAGCAACCCCCCTCAACACCGTGAGTAGGCCACTCGGCACTTCGAGATACCCGGTAGTTTGTGCACCCCCTCCATGGGTCTATCCTAGGAGAAAAAACAGTAAAAGAAATTATACAATGACGGCTACAACCTCACCCCGGTTGTGCGGCCAAAAAAATAATATTACATCCATTACAAATTTACATGAATTGAAAAAAAAAAAAGAAAACTCTCATCTCATAACCCCCCGGCTATTCACACGCGACAATTCAATGAATTCATATACACATACCATCAACATTACAGATCACAGATATGTATAACCCCCACTAATCGACATATAGCGATTAGCAGACGTTCAATACATATATCACATCACAGATATAAACCCGTCAGCTTAAGTCTTTAGAAGTTCGATCAAAATACGGATTTTTAAGCCCCAAAAACAAATTTTTCTTTCTGGAAAATCTGGGCAGAAAAATCATATTGTAAAAATCCCAAAACAACCCCAGAGACACACTGCAGGAAAACAGTGCCACGACCGAGTCAACTCGGCCGCGGATCCGCGGCGGGAGCATGCTCCGGCCGCGGTTCCGCGGCTCTTTGACCGAGTCAGTGGACATGTTTTCTTGGGTGTCTTAAAAAAATCCTGAGTCGATTTTTGGTGCAAGATTTATTAATTTTTGAACAGAAGACAAAATTGACAGAAACTTGATTTTTCGGGGATTTTTCGCGACTTTTTCTCCGATCGAACTTCTAGTTACTTTGCTAACATGTTAGATAGTGTTTAACTAGGCTCTGATACCATTGTAAGTCCATGCTACCTCTCCCGGTACTTACGGGCTTGCGGAAATGGTGAAAAACGATTTTTTCTAGGGTGGTAACATGGACTCAAAATACGGATCTTTGTTAAACAACTACCTAACAACCTAACTAGGAGTTTTATCTACTCGGTTAGGGGGTTATACCTTACTTGAAATCCTTGGATGTGTGCAATCCTCGGAAATCTCTGGATACGCGTGACGACAAAAACGAGATTCGCGGTTCCCCGGTGGAGGCTCTGTCAGAGGTTCCTCTCGAGGAGGGAGACGACAGCCGAATTATCTACATCGGCTCACTCTTGATAGCGGATGCTCGGGATAGCCTGATCCAGTTCCTTCAGAGCAACTCCGACGTGTTAGCTTGGACTTCCGCGGACATGCCCGGGATTGACCCCAAAGTGATCTCCCACAAGCTCGGAGTCGGCTCGAAAGCCCGGCCGGTCCGATAAAAGAAAAGAAGTTTTGCGCTGGTAAAACAGAAAGCAGTAGAGGAGGAGGTAGACCGACTGCTCCCGGCCGACTTCATCAGAAACCTGGACTACTCGGCTTGTCTAGAAAATGGGAAATGGCGCATGTGCGTCGATTTCACCGATCTAAATAAGGCCTGCCCTAAAGACAACTACCTACTCTCTCGGATAGATCAGTTAGTCTACAGCTCGGCCGGTCATGAGCTGCTGAGCATCATGAATGCCTTCTCCGGTTATAATCAAATTTGGATGAATCTGGCCGACGAAGAGCTGAGCGTGTTCACAACGATCGAGGAGTGTACTGCTATAGGGTAATTCCTTTCGGCCTCAAAAACACGGGGGAAACATACCAGCAGCTGGTCAACAAGATGTTCGAACCACTAATTGGGAGAAATATGGAAGTTTATGTCAACGACATGCTCGTAAAATCCACCCTGTCAGCCGAACACACCATAGACCTCAGCGATGCAAAAGTATAAAATGAAACTGAATCCAGCCAAGTGTGCATTCAGTGTCACGGGAAGGAAATTTCTTGGATTCATTGTCACCCACCGGGGAATCGAAGGAAACCCGGAGAAGATTAGAGCTATCATTGACAAGGCAACGCCTAAGAGCAATGTTGATATCATGCGGTTCACGGGCAGGGTGGCCCCTTTGAGTCGCTTCATGTCCAGATCTGGAGAAAAGTGCATGCCTTTCTTGAAAGCCTTAAGGAAGATCCCCGGGTTCGAGTGGTCTGAGGAGTGCTAAGTCGCTTTTGAGCAACTCAAGGCACATCTGGCGACCCCCCTCGCTTTTCACCAGACCACTTGAGGGGGACGAGCTATTACTGTATCTGGCCGTCTCCAACCAGGCTGCCGGCTCCGTACTCATCAGAGAATCCGAAGGAATACAAAGACCAGTCTACTATGTCAGCCACGTTTTCAAGGACGCAGAGACCAGATACCCGACCATAGAAAAAATTAGTCCTGGCGCTCATCGTCGTCTCCAGGAAGCTCCGGCACTATTTCCAGGCTCACACAATCATTGTTCTTATCGAACGACCCTTGGGGAATATCCTCGATTCTCCCAAATCATCGGGCCACTTAGAGAAATGGAGATGGGAGTTGTCCCAATTCGATATCTAGTACCGACCAAGGCAAGCTATCAAAGTACAGGCCCTAACCGATTTCGTAGTTGAATGCACCATTCCTAATAAGGAAGGAGTGCCCGCGCGAGGCCCTAATCTACGACCCTCGGTCGAGGAGACGCTCGGCCCGATTCCGAACTGGGTACTCTATGTTGACGGCTCCTCCATAGAGGAAGGGAATGGAGCTGGGTTGGTCGTCCGTGGTCCGAATGAAGCAGAGATGGAGTACACTCTGAGGCTTGGCTTTAAGGAGTCGAACAACGCCGCAGAATACGAAGCCTTATTGGCTGGGCTACGAATCGCTTCCGGGGTGGGGCTAAAAACAATCAGGATCCGCAGCGACTTCGCGCTAGTTGTCGGTCAGGTGACCGGACGATTCAAACCCCGGGAGCCCCTAATGATGAAATACCTAGCGAAGGTAAAAAGACTTCGGAGAAATTTCGACGAGATCTAAATAGAACAGATTCCCAGGAGTATGAACGCCTAGGCCGATGCATTAAGCAAACACGCCTCTTCTTATTCAGCCAATCACCAGAGAAACATCCTCTTCGAAGTCCTGCCACAGCCCAGCATCGAAGATAGAGAGGTGGTACATCGGATCTACACTACTCAAGAGGATATCCCGAATTGGAGAAAACCCATAGTGGAATTTCTCAAGGACGGAGTACTCCCCGAGGACCAGATTAAGGCACGCCGGCTCCACATGAAAGCTTGCCACTTCATGTGGAGCAAAGGAAATCTGTACAAAAAGTCATACACCCAATCTCTACTCCGATGCGTCAATCCCGACGAAGAAGATTACGTTCTCCAAGAGATACATGAAAAAGTCGGAGGAGCACACCAAGAGGCCCGCGGTCTAGTTCAAAAGACACTGTTGCAGGGGTATTACTGTCCAACTATACACCAAGATGCGGAAAAGCTGGTCAGAAGGTGCAAGACCTGCCAACTCTTTGGCCGCATTCCTCGGTTACCCACTACCGAGTTGATGCCACTAAATTTCCCTTAGCCATTCACGTAGTGGGGGATGGATATGGTCAGCCAACTCCCCACTGACACGAGTAGACACAAATACATCCTCTTCTTTGTAAACTACTTTATGAAGTGGATAGAAGCCATGCCGATCAGGAAACCGGATGCCACCTTGACGGTGAAATTCCTACAAAATAATATAATTGCCCGATTTGGAATCCCGAGGTGTATCATCACCGACTACAGAACCAACTTTAAAAATTACAAAGTCAGAAAATTCTGCAGCGACTATCACATAGTGATGAAGTTCTTCGCGGTCGCGCATCCCCAATGCAACGGGTAAGCTGAGGTAGCGAACCAAGGTGTCATCCGGTGCCTCAGAGCCTGCCTGGAAGGAAGACATGGCGGCTGGGTCGAGAAACTGCCATGGGTGTTATGGGCGTTGCGAACATCGAGGAAAACACCCACAGGGAAAACCCCGTTTAGCCTCTGTTACGGCACCAAGGCAATGGTCTCCGCAGAAATCAGCCTTCCTAGCTATCAAGTCGAACACTTCGCTGACGAGACCGATGTCTTGGCACTTCAAAGCAACCTAGACATCTTATTGGAAAAGAGAGATCGGGCACAAATAAGGATGGCTGCATATCAGCAATAGACTGCCCGATATTACAATGCCCGGGTTAAATATTGAGTTTTCAAGGTAGGAGACTTCGTCCTGCGTCGAAACAAGTTTGAAGACCAAGGGAAGCTGTACAAGTTCTCCCCGAAGTGAGACGGTCCCTTCCTCGTGACTGAGACACTGCCCGGCAAAGCCTACCGCCTCCAGGATTCCTGGGGACGTGACTTTCCACGGCCATATAATGCTGAAAAGTTTAAATTGTACAGATGAACTTGTACTCTTTCGAATAATGAGATTACTCTTTTTATGTCAACTAAAGTTATTTTAGTTTCTACGCTAAGCCCTCACCATGAGGCGGCTGAGTATCTTCCTGCTCGGTCCATCCGCAGCGGGCAGCTTCCTGCCCGGCTACGATGTGGATCCAATGTCCTGACCACGAGGTGGCCGAGTAGCTTCTTGCTTGGTCCATCCACAGCGGGCAGCTTCCTTCCCGGCTACACTGTGGATCCAAAGCCCTCACCATGAGGCGACCGAGTAGCTTCCTGCTTGGTCCATCCGCAGCGGGCAGCTTCCTACCCGGCAACCTCTGGATCCAAAGCCCTCACCACGAGGTGACTGAGTAACTTTGGCCTATCCGCAGCGGGCATCTTCCTGCCTGCCTACGCTGTGGATCCAAAGCCTTCACCACGAGGCGGCTGAGTAGATTCCTACTCAGCCCATCCGCAGCGGGCAGCTTCCTTCCCGGCTATGCTGTGGACACGAACCCCGGCCACACTCAGATCCGAAGGACACCAATCTATTTGTACTTGTGTTCATATTTAGTGTTCGCTTGTCCCGCGTCACCTCGACTCCGGGGGGAGGAAGGACACCGATCTATTTGTACTTATGTTTTGGTGTTCGCTTATCCCACGTCACCTCGACTCTGAGGGGAGGAGAGACACCGATCTATTTATACTTGTGTTCATATTTGGCATTCGCTTATCCCACGTCACCTCGACTTCGGGGGAGGAGGGACAGCGATCTACCCATACTTGTAAATAAATAAGAACGGAAGTATTACAACCAGGCATGTCAAATACGAGATAAAAATACTTTATTGATATTTCAAATTATATACAAGGTATTATAAGCTCCTCAGCTTTACAAAATGCCTGAAGGCTATAGAAATAAAAAAAAGAGGAGAAATAGAGAATGAGGCGGACGGCGGTTTCAAACCGCCTTCACAGCTGGGACCTCCCTACCGTCCCCCTGTTCGGCGCCTCCACCAGGAGCCATGATTATGACCGCAAGCTCTGCGCTTCCGCCTGAGGCCTTGCCTCCTCCAGCCAACTCGGCGCTGCCACCCTGGGGAACTTCCTTGGTAAGGGGATACCTTACACGAAGCTCCTGGTAGTCGAACCCAAGCATAGCTTCTTTGACGGCGTCGAGGGTGTTGTGCCACCTGACGGCCGCAGAGTTGGTAAAGTCGACATAGAATTGGTCGGAAACCTTGTACTCCTCCACAACCTTTTCCGCCCTGCCCTCGGCATGATTCACCGCTTCGTGGGCTGCTAGGGCACCCTTCTTGAACGAGTCTCTCTGCCTCTTTATGGCATTATAGAGCCCGTTGACCTCCTCAATAATGGCCTGAATAGCCCGATTGGATTCGATCAGGAGCCGGTGAGACTCCTTCAGCTTTGCGACCGTCAGGCCCTCTGCGACCAACCTTGAGTCCAGGTAGGCCGCCTTGTCCTCTATCTCCTTCAGGTTGGCAAGGAGTTCTTCCTCATGCAAGGAAGACTCTATGGCCTTTTTTATCGCCGGGGCCACCTTCTTGGCCTCTATAGCGGCAAGAAGGGTGCAATGCTGGAGGAGTTGCAGAAAAACACAAACCATTTTTAGAAGCTAAACAGAGAAAAAAACAATTTGGAATTTTTAGAAAATTACCAACCTGAACGGCCTCCTAAGCTATCGCCGCAGCCTGGGCCTTCATGGTGCCTCGGGGAATCTTGGCCCCCACCGCCTTCTCCATATCCTCCAGCAAGCTGTCGGCCACAGAGAGCCCCAAAAGCACCTCAATGCAGAAGTCGCCTTCCTGCACCTGTAACCCTACCGAGAGTGGCCGGGAAACCTCTCACTTCTGCCTCTTGAGAGGAGACTCGGCAGAGGATGGCACTTCTGTCCTGGCCTGGGGCACTGGATCCTAGGCATGCTTCTGCCCTCCGCTACGGCGTTCCTCCAGGACGGGAGAGGCCATGAAGACCTTGGCGGAAGGAGCTTGCCGGCAGACCACGCCAAGTGCGGGTCTGGACGAGCTAGCGCTGCCACCCTTCCTCCCCTGCACCTTGGCAACCATAGCAGCCATGATCTTCGAACGATCTATTGGCTCTGCAGAAGAAAACAGAAGAAAAAAGTCAGCAACAGAAACGACAATATCACATCGAGACTAAATTAATTGCGAAACCCTAACTTACCCATGAAGCACGCGGAACAGAGTCCCACCCAGCTTAAAGCCTGCTCGGAAAGCAGGACATTGGCCCGCTGAATCGGCTCCTATTGCGACACTACCCCAGCCTTTAGGGTGTTAAACTACCTGACCCATGGGCAATCAGCCCTGTGCCATTCGATGGGCACCGGCCAATCCTCACCCCCAGGAAGACCGACGAAACATACTTCTTCTTCCACTCATGGATGGAAGAAGTGATGACCACTACCCCTGAGCTGGCCGTCCTACCCTTATGTTTTTTAAAAGAGAGATACACCCAGCTCGG
Source organism: Agapanthus africanus (assembly GCA_030015575.1). Classification (NCBI taxonomy): domain Eukaryota; kingdom Viridiplantae; phylum Streptophyta; class Magnoliopsida; order Asparagales; family Amaryllidaceae; genus Agapanthus; species Agapanthus africanus. The sequence continues at coordinate 40,599,230 of JASDDO010000004.1, read as the reverse complement.
TTCGTCCTTGCGAGTGCCGAGGTGATTTTTGTAACAAAGAAAGGAAAGAAGAAGACTCAAGTCGAAAGGGATCCGGTCAATCTTCAACCGGACCAGAAACTCGAGCAGGATTCTCTACGAGTTCGGCACTAGCTGGCCTGGGACAAGACGGAAGAAATGAAGTACGGCACAAATCTCGGAGGAGAAGGGCAGATGCATCCCTGCTTGGAATGCTTCCAGGTACAGGGCAATCTCATTGCCCTGTACCTCGTCTGCCCGCTCTCCCTCCTTGGCCAGACAAAGTGAATAGCCAGGGGGGATGTGGAAACGAGCCTGGATATCAGAAAGCTCGTCCGGGTGATTCAACATCGAGGTCACATCAAGAGTATTTTCGATGGACACCTTGGAGGCCCTCTTTGCCACCCGACGACGAAGTATAAGGACATTACCACCCCTTGGGAACGAGCCCGATGCGGAGGAAGAAGACGAAGAGGAAGAAGAACTTCCTTGGCTATCGGAAGCCGAAGAGGAAGAAGACGACCCACTGGACTCGGCTTCAGAAGCTGAAGCCTCATCGCCCGACTCGACGCCAACTACATTAATGGAAACTTCGGAAGAAGACATCTAACCTGATTAAAAGAAAGAATGGTCGAAAAAGGGTTTAGGGATGAGGGTCTGACCTAAACGATGGTGCGCCAGGCAATCTTCAGATGGCAGGAGACTAAAGCAAAACATTTGCCAAGGAATAGCCTCCCCAATTTATACACTAGGCATAAGCCATCCAATGGCCAAAATCCGTTCTCGCCGCAATGAAGCGTCGCATCAAATGTCCATGGGGAGGCCACATGGCAACCGATCATTGGACGCTTCGTCTTATACACGGATCCAACTAACAGATACGACGCCTCACAGTCCACCATTCCATTGCGGCCACGTGGCTCGAAGATCAACAGCCTGAGCGAGCGAAGCGACGTCCCATTTATGGCGCCACCGTTTTCCCGATCCGCTGACGTCATCGAGGATACGCGCAGAAATTAAGGCACTTCGTGAACCGCCATATGGACCCAGGAATCAAAGAGGCACAACCGCCAAGCGCTACATCGTTCCCAAACAACCCCCTATAAAGAATCCTCGGCTCCAAGCTGAATATTGAAGACCGAGTGGACCACTCTCGACCCGACCCATGAATAGGTCAGAACGAGAGTGGGGGATAATGATGATGGTCGTAAGTAGAAATTCCCCAGATTACGACACATAGCAGGTGACGTGTCGTCCATATAAGCCCGCCAGATCCCTGGGGGCTACGGAGATGGAGTAAGTACGATGCGTTGGGGACATTCCTCGGCGCCTCATCTCCAAGATATCATCTGACCTTTAGGGGGCCTCCCATGAGTACATTCCCTAGTCTCCCGGCAGCCATCCAATAGCTCGCCTCCGACCCATCCTATAACCAAGGTTCCTCGGCCCTATCGGTCGACTCCAGGCAGTCACCGAGCAGAGTTTCCTCAGCTTCTCTGTCCAGCCGAGAGCACAGAGCCCAAGTTCCCCCATAATGGCTCCGTGTATCTCGTCACGACGATATCTCCGCCGCTCCACGTCCCGCATCCCATGCTAGTGTATCTCACCATTAATGGTCGTATCTCGCCATTAATGGGCATATCCCGCCATCAACGCGAATGTAAAGCAGGGGCGTAACAGACAGCGAAAATCTCGCATTAGTTCGCTCCAATACGGCCCCCATATAAACCCCTCTTCAAGATGACTCGGGTACGTCGAACTCATTCCTAAGACACCGCTACTGTGCCCAATTACTCCTCGGTACTTACATGATCGTCAGAGGGTCCTACGGTGGTTTCCCATCCTGGGACTTCCCTTGCAGATAAATCGGTGTCAGTAACAACCGACAATCCATTGAGACCCACACACTCAATCCTCGTACCGAATCTCAACCGTTCAACCCCGCTGGCAAAAAAACCAACGGAGGATAACATCTTAGGGAGATTCTGACCTCCATCAGTAACCAAGGTTATAGTTAAGTTGTGGGTTTTCTTTTTTGTTCATTTCTTTTTAAGGCTGTAAAATCCGTATTCGGTATCCATTCAGTTTACTGGAAGATAAAGAATAACCGGATTATTCGGTGGTTATTCGGTTTAACCATATTGTTCGGCCACCATTATTTTTAATATAAATATTAAGTATATTATACAATATACATAGTATATATAAATATATGACTATACACACATACTTACACACTAATAACACTAATAGTACTCAATATGTTTGTGGCTTAATGGTAAAGCGTTCGAATTAATTCGGAAAAACATGGGAATGAACTTTAATCGATATTTCCCGTCAAGCGTCGAAACTTCGTTGTATTTTCCCAAAAAATTTAGAGTTTTTTTGATCAGCCAAAAAAGGCTAAAACGATGTTGTATATATAATAAAACCCTAGCAGGTCGAATAATACTCAAAACGGCCCAAAACCCACTAACCTGGCCCGCTCGCTCCCAAGATCGCACTCTTGTGGTCGGCTCACCCGGCCACGTGGCCAAATCTCACGTTCATTTTCCTCAAATTTACTATAATTTACTATGAATGAATTTACACAAAATACTATTAAATAATGAGTCACATTGTATCTATTTTAAAATGAGGTTGAGGGGACTGCAGTGACACTGCAGTGTAATCATAAAACTATAAGTGATATTGGTCATATTTGTAATGACTCTGAAATCTATGTATTTACTGGTTTAATGTATAGAAAGGGTATTTCAGCTTGATTAGGAGTTATAGGTTATTTTTGTTCAATAAAAGTAAGAAACAACTTGTAGCTCATTGCTAAAGCCTCTACACTGCTGTGACATAGCCTGTGTGTTCGATTCCCATCAGTCCCAATTATTTTTAATATATTTTTTTAACTTTTCGGAAGCTCAAGAGTTGCACGTGCAATACACGGAGAATCAAAAAGTTTTAGAAAAATCAAACAGGATAAATCAGGAGTAAACGCAGAGTTAAACACATCGCATGAATCTCGAGATGATTCGACCAATCTTGACTACCCATTTCTCCTATCTGGATGCCACCGATGATCCCTATTGCCCCGATCGACTCCGTGCTTTGCCCACACGCCCCTTTGACTCCTCTCTACTCTCCTGTTTGATTTTCCTGCAATTAAACATAGACTATTCAAATCCTCATTAACACTATTTTAATTATTTTTATTCAAAAATTTTAATTCCCATACCCTAAATTCTTCACTATAAATACCACCCCATGCCATAGCTCTCCCCCATTCTAAAATTTCTATCAAAATTCTCTCAAAACTCTATAAGTACCAAGTGGAGTTAAGCAATCAAGTGGAGTAGCAAACCAATCTCGACGACCGGAGCTTTCCTAACGCTACCACGACCGCAAGGAGACCCCCTCTCTCTTCCTTACCCTCTTTTTAACGCTACACAACCAGTAAGTCCCTTTTCTCTCTTTCTTTTCATCTCAAACCCAATCTATAAAACAATATCGGCAAGTGGAGTTATCTCACTTAATTTTATTCTAAACAACTTTTGTCACCTTCACCAAGGTTAATTGTTCATTTTTTAAAACACTAAATATCATCTTAACATGTTGTTCACATCTTTACCTTTTTCATGAAATTAGAAATTCAAGTGAAATACGCCTATAACGAACTTTTTCAGAAAAATACCATGAACTTTAATATGACCTTTATTTTGATAACTAGCGTATATACCTCTAGAACCTTCACGGGATAATGACCTACCCCACACGTACACTTTTGATTCACAGCACGATATTTTGACTAGAAATTTTCAATTAAATGAAACCGTTTGCAATAAAATACCACCTTATTAGAAAACAAGCTTTTAATCGATATTTTTGAATTCTTGGCAATTGCGCCTTTACAACCCTTGTTAGGGGACCCATTAATGGATGGTGTGGATTATCGAACATTCTTGGGATAGTAGAGCGAGATGCAGAGCTCCTCACGGAGAATTCGGTCTCGAAAAGAAATAAAAAATACGATTTAAAGGAAATACGACTTTTCTAAACAAAACTAAACTTTGAAATTTTTTATAAAACTATGAATCCATATTTTCAATAAAAACAAATTATGAAATTATATTTTTAAATATGAAAGATTAAAGTTTAATTGAAAATACCACCAAATTTACAAAAGGAGTAGTTTTCATTAAAATACCATAAACTTTTAAAAGCTAGGTTTCATCGCTAAAATACCACTAAAATTATAATACATGTTCATAAAAACTCTAAATATTCTAAAAACTATAAATATTCTAAATCACCATCGAGATTTATTTTTTAACAATATTAAAATATTTGTAAAACCTAATCGAAAAATGCTAACAATATAAATACAATGTAAACAACAATGACAAATATTTAAGGACTCTAGATAATATAGGTTTAAGCGGTATCATTTCTCTTGAGCCCCAGGAAGCCGGAGAAAATGAGCGCTTGCCTATTCAGGTTAGACAAATTAACGGAGTTATCAATGGCAATTGTCTTGGAAAAAGACAAAATTCCTGCCGTTCATGTGCAGCAGCTGTCCGATTTCTCCTGAACTTAAAATCTTCAAAAGTTAAATCCGTTCACATGAAATGTCTATAACTTGAACACAAACTCGAATCTATACTGGACTTCAAACTCAACTCGAACCCAAACTCGAACTCTAATCCAATTCGACCCTAAACTCGAACTCAATCTACTCGACTAACTTGACTCGACCTAAGATTGCAATTGTCATGACTCGCACTTTACTCGACTCACTCGACTTCATTATTCACCTTTAGCAATCTATGGTTTCGATCAATTCATATTATAATCAACCAATCAAATCAACTAAGGCTATCTTACAGTTATAATAGATATTATACTCGAGATGTTTGGGATAGTTTCTTGTGTGAATCTAATGGAGTTTCAGGAGTCCCGTATTAACCTATTTTTTCTTTTACTCGAATCTTAGTCGAGTCGACTCCTCCACAGGTTGGAGTCCCGATGGTAACACAAGAAATGGGCTCGTGTTTCCTTACTCCTGGGGGTCCACTCTTGAGCTCGTGAATATTTCTACGGCTGCGTTGACATTCACACTTGGAACTTAACGTTAACATAATAACCATATAGAGACTTATAGATACATATACCCATATTCAGATCTACACACTTTTACTGATCATTTATATTATTTCTGTTATTATATACTTGTCACTTTTCACTCTTACCCTACCTTTGGGACTTATCGAGCGCTAGTTCGCTGACGGGCATTCCACCCACCTTTTTTCTCTTGGAATATTTGTTAGATACGATGGAGACGGAAGAAGTGGAGGCTACCGAGGAGGCTTACGACTAGATCGCTACTTAGGATTAGCTTAATTTTCATTTTCTTTCAGCTTATGTATGCTACATGTTTAGGCATTTGCTTTATTGTATTTACTTTCCAGTTGAAACTCATTGTACTTGTAAATATTTCAAGTTCTATGTAAATAAAGATATTTGTTAAAAAGTTTACTGTCTTCATTTATTCTTGCATTGTGTAGTATTGTTTCAATACACTTAGTATATTTATTTAGGGAATGACATTCTTTGAATAAATATGTTGCGGGCTTGTCACGTCATCGTTTCTGTTTACTGAGAAGCAGGGCGTGACAATATTGATCCCAGCTGGTGGTTCTAGGTTAAATGCTGAAGGCACTACAGTAAATAAACACTTATTTTGACGGAAATTTACCATCGAAATAGGTCTATTTTGTCGGGAGACACCAAAAAGCCACGAGAAACACCAACGCAATAAGTTGTGTTGCAATAAATTATTTCCACGGCTAACGTTCGTTAATCAACTCTATTTCGACGGCTATTTCCCGTCGAAATAGTTCTTTTCTCAACAGGTCATTCTCGTCGAAATATATAAGTTTTTAAGTTAAGAAATTGTTTCAGGAATCATTTTTTCTATTTCGACGAGTAATTCCCGTCGAGCTAGTCTATTTCGACGGGCGAGGTCTGTCGAAATAAACTATTTCGATGGGAATTACCCGCACAATAGACTATTTCGACATGAATTCCCCATCGAAATAGAGTGCATTACAGTAAAATAAATTTTAAAAAATAAGAAAATATCCAATCCAATCTATTTCAATTTAATATTGATTCCATTCCATTCAAATAACTATTCTAATACAAAATCTATTCCATTCAAATAAGTATTCTAATACAAAATCCATTCCATTCAAATATTGATTATCCAAATATGAATACAATACATACTACACGTTCCATTACCATCTTAACATCATAAATTTACAAAAATTGGAAATGAAAAATCTACGGAGGACAAAGACGGGAGGGAGAGTTGATCACGAAGGAGACGCTCATGGATTTCCAGGGTAAAGCCCCTGCGATTAAAAGTTTAAAATACATAAATTATCATGGATATTTTATATTAATTAAATGTGTGCGCGCACGCTTTTCTGTGTGCGTGTGTGTATGTATGCTTGTGTGCGCACGCGCGCGTTTGTTTGTGTGTATGCTTGTATGTGCGCGCACCTGTTTATGTATGTGTGTGCGCGCATGTATGTGATTTGTGCATGTGTGTGTATGTGATATGCTTTTTTATGTGTGTGTGCGTGTGTGTGTGTGTGTATGCTTGTGCGTGTATGTGTGTATATGTATGTATGATTGTGTGCGTGCTTGTTTGTGTGCATGTGTGTGTGTGTTTGCTTGTGTGTGCGCGCGAGCGTTTGTTTGTTCGTATGTATGCTTGTATGTGTGCGCGCGGACCTGTTTGTGTCTATGTATATGTATGTGCACACATGTATGTGATTTTTGCATATGTGTGTATGTGATATGCTTTTGTATGTATGTGTACGCATGTATGTATGCTTATGTGTGTGTGTATGTGTATGTATGATTGTGTGTATATGTGATATGTGCATATGTGTGTATATATGTAAGGCATATTGAACTTACCGGAGGTACTGGCCTCCCAGCCTGAACGTACACGTCGATAAGATTAAGCCTCTGCTCGAGAGTCCAACCAGCAAATAGATCAGCAGCGGGAGCGACAGCAGCAGCGGGAGCGGGTGCGACAGTAGTAGCGGGAGCGGCAGTCGATCGGCGTGAGGAACCGCCGGATTCCGGCATCCGCTCCTGGGACGATCCATGAAACACAGGGGTCCTGGTCCTAAAGGCCCTGCTCTGTATCGGTATCTCCGATGCCGATTCGTCTGCCAGTTGAAACCTAGGAGGTGGATGCCCGGTCAGCTGGAAAGAAGTGTTATACTGATGTGGAGTGATCTTGGAGGACACATACTGAACTCTACCGTGATAATCCTGTTAGTTATATGTATGTCCTAGAGGCCATTACTGTACATGTGATGTATATTGTAGTGGATGCTTGGACATATATAGGGAGGACTTTCTTTCTCGACATGATAGTATGCTATCTGGTAGCTCATTATCTTAACATGTACACTTATTGTCTCTCTATTACATGTTGATAAAGCCTTTAGGATGAGTACTTGACTACCATGATTATGATGCGAATCATACAAGTGGGGCAGAGGTAGTCGGCAAGTACATCCTTAGATTGTTCCTAGTCGTGGGAGTATCGAGACAGGGCATCGATATTCCAGAGTAGACTAGCTTATACGCTTCTCGACCCATATGATAGGCGATAGATGATCCCACATCCATTGGTGTTTGACATCAGAGAAAGTATACGAGTGCTCAGTGGATACTGGGTACACTGTACGGACTTGCCGAGAACTCCTAGATGGTATTATACCTATCGTTAGATAGCAGTTCTCTGGTGACACTGGTACAGATTAGTCTGTCGACCCGAGATCATCATAGAGTCTTGTGTGATTCCTACTGTGCTTTGATTTCCACCATACCACGGTCAATAGATCGTGCAAAAAGGGGGGTTTTTTGGTACAGTCCCGAGTCACATAGAGGCAATGAACGATAGGAGGGGATTCTTCTCTCCCGGTATTGGGAGTTAATGTTGCGCTATGCTCGATTGGCCATAATAGGAAATTCCTGGCCAGGGTTACTGAGATCTACTGGTAAGTGTTATCAGTAGTTTCTCAAGCTGTTATGGACCTTGCATCGGCATGACTTATCAGGCTATTGGGGTCTGACGTTATACCACCCCCAGGCTGTGATATGCGACATATCTGATGAAGAGACTGGACTGTACGGTAGTGTTACTGATTGGATTAGCAGGAGTATGAGTAGGCTTGCTTGTTGATCTTCTGATCGCTCAATACCCGGGTGGCCGTTACGTTTAGCAGACCGCTTGCGGCTTGTGGGTGTTTAATATGATCATCACTTACTGCCGACGTATTGACGAGTCTTTAGAGTCCTACACAGAGGTTTCTTGGTTCATGCGAAATGAAGTAGGAGCACATATGTGATATGTACGGGACTGAGATTAATGCGTGTATGTGATACCGCATTCTATTCTAGCGATATGTGATATAGCCGGGTTATCGGATCAAGTGTTGATTCGATAAGTTGATTCATATGATATTAGTCGGTTGTATGTGATATAGTCGGATTATTAAATCAAGTGTTGATTTAATAATTTAATGTATAATTATATGTGTGATATATTGAATTACATTAACTAATATTAGCTCACTTAAACATTTCTTTTTCTCACTTGTGTGCATTTAGTATATATGTGATATATATTAATGTCCATTTTATTTGTGTCATGCTTGATGCTACATGCTACATGGGTGTATGAAACTCACACCATGCTTGATATAATGAGGGATTTTTATTTATCAAAGTAATTCAAAATTGATGGAAATTGGTTTAATGGTTGAAGCTTTGAGAAGCTTGTAGAACCATTGACCAAGTCCACTAGTTTTGTTTCAGTTGTAGATATTTATTAACCTAACCATTATCCATAGCCATGGTTAATTCTCTACATGAGTTAGTGTATGACACTAACTCATCCATGGTTGCTATTCTCACCTCATGAGTTTCATTTCTCTTCATCACTTCATCTTCTTCTTCATTGAGAAAAAGCTTGCTAGCTTTTTTCTAAGTGAAAAAATATTGTGAGAAAATTAAATCTAAAGTGAGCCCATTCCTACTTCATCATCCTCTACTATATTAGCCATTTAGTTTAGGGTGTTTGCTTCACTAATCTACCATTAGTGAAGAGATAGCATGAGCTTGAGTCTCCTCGACGTAGATCATCTTTGACCCCGAAGACTTCGAGCAAGCTTGTTCATTTCTTCATGTGAACCCTTACTAGAGTTTGGGTGTTCACTACTTGGAGCGAAGGGACTACTATATGGAGCTTTAGAAGTGAAGGACCGGTCTACAAAGGTTGTATTCCTCATTCACTTTGTATGCAAAATTGTTTGCATGTTGTATTGTTTAAATCTCTAGTTAAGATTTTAGGGTTAAGGTTCTTTAGTACGGCAAATTTTTGAAAACGGCATGGACGATGCCTCCCGAAACCTTGCTGCCGTGCTAGGTAACCCTACAGTGGTATCAGAGCCAAGCTAGATATTTAAACGATGTTTGTTAGATTACGAAACAGAAACACCCGATACACATTCCTAGTTTCTGTCAAATTTTAAATGGCCTCAAAAAAATTTTTTAGCAACTGCAGAATATTGTATGTGATATAACATTAACACCGAAATTTTAAGCGAATTGGTCATAATATGGCCAGCCACATACCCTTAAAATCCGAGCTCACCGGTTCCATGGTGGGTTTCTGGTTTCAAATTTTTAGGGTGTTCCAATCTCTGGGTTTTGGTGTTTCAGGTGTTGCTTGTTTTTGCTAAATTTGCATGTGATGTTAACTTTCTGCAAAAGCAATCCCTCGCTGGAAATTTTCCAAGAGTTGGATTTTTTCCAAGTTTAAAATCTTCAGAAAATCATGCAAGCGATTCTGTGGACCCTCTAAAAGAACGATACCCAAACTCGACTTTTTGGATCGCGGAACCGCAGTCATACCCTATGGTTTTCCGCAGTTCCATGGTGACATGAGTGAGGCATGGGTCGGCCCTTCTACGGATGGTTTATATAAGCTGTGGCATGTTCTGGGTACTTTTTGAACTCCGCTCAAGTGTTGAGCTCTTTGGGAAATTTTGGATGTTTGTTTATTCGATCGAAAAGTTTAACATCGTCTAGCTATCTGTGATTGTGATACAATATTTGGAATCCACATAATTAGTTATGAGATAACTAGTTTGAATTTTATAAATCTAGCAGTTTAGTCTCATTTGATCGGTTGCCACGAAATTTTGATGTGGATCAAAAGTCCGTCGCAATTACGTAGTGTACGCGGATACTCGCCGGGTAACCCTACTAGATAGCTACTCCCTATAGCCCCGACCAAGTGACTGTAGGAGAACCCCATCGCCAAAAGTATCCGTTGGGGTGCTCACGGTCGCGGTGTTCCACCTTAGTGCACTTCGTCGACGGCATCGGGGGTCCGGCCGTCTACTAAAGTTTCCTACGAGCATTCGATCAGGTTATCAGAAATCTTGTTGAATTACCCGACGGGTTATTGGAAAGTGTTTTCATTATTGAGACTAAAATGCGGGGTTTATAATTGTTAGGCATGTGATGTCTAAGGAATTCATTTTGTTGGGCATGAAATCCAAAGCATGTGATACATTGGGTTTATAATGTCTAAGGTGGTTGCGGATTCCAATTGTTATAGTTTTCACTTTCTTTTCTGGGACTGTAAGTGTAATATGTGGTGTATTGCCGGTTTCGGTGCTATATGTCAATGACAATTGGGATACGCATATTTACTTACGTTGATGACATGTGATGTTATGTGTTGCTGTGATATGTTATATTGGATCGCTGTATTTTAAATAGCTGGGGGGTTTTATGTGAGATGAGAGTTTTTCATTTTCATTCATGTAAAAACTTGTATGTAATATTCTTTTATTGGGGCACTTCCGGGTTAAGGATGGTGTCACCATTGAAGTATATTATTTACTTTTCCGTATTAGGATAGACCCAAGGAGGAGAGCATAAGTAACCGGATTCTAAAGTCCAGTGGGAGACCATCTCGAGGAGTCGAGACCGGGTCTCCTAACTCTAGAATTGGTAGGGTTGCTTGCCGCTCTCGTAGGGGTCTAGGGATGTGGGTTTGGCTATTCATCACGACCGTGGAATCCGCGTTTTTTATTGGCTTAATTAAAACACGGAATTCCTAGTATATCCAATATTTTATATGTTTTTTTCTGCTGCTGATATTATGTAATGTGATCACTTGATATGTTTTGAGACGAATGCCTAAATTATATATATGATATATAATAACTATTGATGCTTTCGTTTCTTCTGTGAAGCTTGTGAAGCATAATTGACGGGACTTCATTAATAAGATTAATGAAATAAAAGATACCTAAAGATATTGTAGAAACTTGTTTTAAAAACTGGTAGCTTTAGTTCTTGCTTTGCATAGCGGTATTCCTTGTGGAATATCCAGCACCTTATTCGATAAGGAAAGAGCCAAAATATCTTCACCGGGAGTGACCTGTTTAGCGAAATTAGCAGATGCTACAACCCACTCGGTTTGTTTTTTGATTGCTTCTATGGTTTTTTGCTTTGCATAGTGGTATTTGTGAAATATCATGCACCTCATTCGATGAGGAAAGAGCCAAGATCCTTTCACCGGGAGTGACCTCTTTAGCTAAACTAGTAAAAGCCTCAAAAACACTCATTTTCAAAATCACTCGATTCTACAACGATATCAAGTCATTACGCAAAGGATTTTCTTAAAAACCTGTCATATCCCTCCGTCATTTCAGATAAATAGTATTTAGTATTCGTGCTGTGTTTGTTGACCTTGTCAAGACGTAGTGTGCAGTAGCTGATTAGTGCTTATCTGCAAAGCATATGATGCAATTGGATTAGGGTAGTCGTGCGGCCTTGTTGACCTTGTCAAGGGTTGTGCGGATGGGTTTAATTCAATCAGGAAATGACGGGTTGAACTTGACTCGCGGTCTATAGTTTGTTGACCTTGTCAAGGTCATAGATCGCTTGGGGTAAAATATTATCAGGAATTTCAAGTGTTGAAATTTGCAATTAAATTGCATACCTTCTATGAGATAGTTGGATCCCAATACCCACTGCGAGTGAGAGTTACTCCTGGGAGAGTTTTGCACATTACAACTAGCTGATCAAGTAGGTGTCTAGAAAGGTGTTAACGGGGTTACGTCCCTGGGAAAACGAGGTTTATTTTAATTAGGTCCGTGCGAAAGTATGGGGAACCTCCCTCAAAGTACTGACACTGGCCTGGCCGAAAGATTGGCGAACTTGTAGGGTGTAATTAATCCCGGCTAGTCTTACCTTTTAGGATTTGAAAGAAGATTTGATAAAAACAGTGGGAGCCATCCTGATTAGATAAAATAATAACAAATCTGATCTTGCAAGAGCATACGCTGAGTATTTTCTTCTCTCTCTCTCCTGGTAGCGACCATGTCACGCCTTAATCAAGATAATAATATGGATGCATTGACCGAACCTGCTTATTATACTGTGCTAGGGAATGTCGGTTCCGCTCTATCTTATAACTGTTATAAATCCGAGCAGGAAATAGGGGAATATCCGGATTCCCATTCCACCAAATCGAAGAAAGTGCATGTTGATGCATCTTCTTCGGGTGTGTTCATTACCGAGAACTGTTTCTCAGTATCCTCTACGTCCTGGGTATGTGATACCGGATCAGGATCCCGCATATGTAATATGTTACATGGGCTACAGAAAGGTAGAGAACTGAGATTGGGTAATATGTCTCTAAGTGTAGAGAATGGTGCAAGTGTTGCAGCCAAAACAGTTGGCAAATATCATCTTGTATTAATACATTGATTCTGAACGAATGTTATTACATACCGAACCTGATATACAACATTACATCGGTTTCTTTAATGAGTTAAAGAAGGATATAATTCTGTATTGGAGGATAATGTTGTGAACATTTTCCTGAATCAAGAGTTGATTGGATCAGGCACGTTGTATAATAGCATATACGTTCTAAATCAAACCACAGTTCAAAGTATATAGTACACACACAAGAGGAGGAGTTCAGAAATGAACGAATCCTTCTTGTGGTATTGTAGACTAGGTCATATCAATGCGACACGACCAGCTAAGTTACATAAGGATGAATATGAGAATCTGTTCAAATTTTTCATCTTATGCTACTTGTCAGTCTTGTCTCAAAGGTAAAATGACTTATACTCTGTTTACTGGAAACAGAGAAAGAGTTACTGAACTCTTGGGACGGATACATGATGATGTATACGGTCATATGTCTATAAATACCAAGGTTGGTTCTTCATACTTCATTATATTCACTAATCTTCTCTCAGTATTCGGACATATGTTCCTGTTGAAACACAAGTCTGGAACTTTTGAGAAATTCAAGGAATATAAGCTTGAAGTTGAGAACCAGACGGGTAGAAGTATTAAGTCCTTCGATGTGATCGAGGAGGCGAATACTTTCACATGGAGTTCTTGGAGTTTCTAGAAGAAGAATGTGATTCTATCTCAGCTCTCCTTCGAGTACACCATAGCACAACGGTGTATCAGGACAGAGGTATCGCACCCTATTAGATATGGTGCGCTCTATGATGAGTACTGCTGAGTTGCTTGTTTCCTTTTGGAGTTATGCACTTGATAAGCTGCATACCTATTGAATGGGGTTCCATCCAAATCAGTGCCTACCACTCCATATGAGATATGGAATGGGAAGAGACCATGTCTTAAACGAGTTAAGATATGGGGTTGTCCAGCCTATATTGAAAAGCAAAATTCAGACAAGCTCGAGGCAAGGTCAGTTCTGTATAAGTTTGTTGGATATCCCGAACATTCGTGAGGGAATATCTTCTACCACACCGAGGAGCAAAAGGTGTTTTTTTATCAGCATTCCACCTTTTTAGAAAAGGAATTTCTTATGAAGAATTTGTGGTCATGAGGTAGAACTGGAAGGAGTTCCAGCTAGACAAACTAACAGCTGATGATTTGGTGAAACCAAAGGATTCAATAGTCTCCAACGAACCTCAGCCTCTCCGCAAATCTGGTAGGGTTCCTCATCCACTTGAGAGATACTACGGTCTTCTCGGCGACAGTAAGAGCGAGGATTGCATCATGGTAGATGATGGCCCAACTAGGTTCAGACAGGCCATCACAAGTATAGACTTTGTGAAATGGCTGGATGCTATGCGATCAAAGATGGAATCCATGTACACCAACAAAGTATGACTTTGAATGTTGCACCTGAATGGGTAAAACCCATCAAGAGCAAATAGATCTTGAGAAGATTCTTGGTGTAAATGGAAAAGTTGAGACTTTCAAAGCTATGCTTAAGTCCATCAGGATCAATGCGCGCATCGCGGAGTTGGAACATCTGTTTTGATGTGGCAGTCAAAGAGTTTGACTTCATCAAAAAGGTAGATGAACCTTGTATATACAAGAAGTTTGTAGAGAGTATGGTTGTCCACTACGTATTGTACGTAGATGACATACTCTTGATAGGAAATGGTTTCCTATGCTACACTCGGTCAAGCTCCTCTTATCATGAGGATTCTCCATGGAAGATCTGCATGATACCTACTACATCTTGTGAATTATGATCTATGATGATAGATCTAAGTGGATATTGGGAGTGTCCTAAATCCAGGTACATTAACACTATACTAAAGGGGTTTAGTATGGAGGATTCTAAGCGTGGTGGTTTGCCCACTTACTTAGTAATCACTCTCTCCAAAAAGATATCTTCCAAGACTGATTTGGAGAGAGCTCGCGTGCAAGGGATACCCTATGCTTCGGCAGTAGGCTCTATCATGTATGCGATGTTATGTACCAAACCAGATGTAGATGACTCACTAGGTGTAGTGATCAGGAATCAATCGGATCTTGGAAGAATCACTGGGCAGCTGTGGAGGACATTCTTAAGTACTTGAGAAGCATTAAATGAATGTTCTTGGTTCGAGCTTCCAGAGTGATAAGGACGACTGAAAGTCAGTCACAGGTATTGTCTTTACCCTCAGTGGAGGGACGGTATGTTGGAAGAGTTCCAAGCTAGATACCTTGGCATACTAGACAATAAAGGCTGAATAAATCGCTACCAATGATGCTGCCAAAGTGGATGTCTGGGCATTTCTTATTCATGAGATGAACATGGTTCCTACCATTGAGCGTCTAATAACTGTTATTGTGAATACAATGGAGTTGTGGTTTTAGCCTAGGAACACCGGTCCCATCAGCGATCCAGACATATTCTGAGGCAAGTATCACCTGATCAGGAAGATGGTTGATCTCCAAGGGATCGAGGTCAGGAGAGATGACGCGAAGGATAACATGGCGGATCCACTCACAAAGGCCTTTCCCTATAGAGACTTCTATAGGACGTTGAGTATGAGATACTGCAACAAACGGTCTTAGTGTAAGTGGGAGATTGTTAGTTATATGTATGCCCTAGAGGCCATTAATGTACATGTGATGTATATTATAGTGGATGGTTGGACATATATAGGAAGGACTTTCTTGCTCGACATGATAGTATGGTATCTGGTAGCTGTTGGGGTAAAAATTTACACACCGGTTGACCAAGTCAAAATCAAAGTCAACCCCAAGCAAAGTGGACCCAAGCCCAGATCCAGTGGGCCCATACCCGGGTCGAGCCTGAACATGAAGCGGCCGGCCTCCCCCCATGCCAAGATAAAAATATTTTAATAAATAATTTTGTTGCATTTCTTTTATTTTATTTTATGGATAAATGTCAGAAAAATAGGCATAAAGCCAAATTTTTGTAAAGCCCATGGCTTATGTGCAAAAAGAAATGGCACATGAGCCATGGGATAGGCAAAATGCCATTTTGTGAAGCCCAAGGGGATATGTGTAAAGTGTACAGCCTATAAAGACAAAGATAATGAAATATCTCAACAACTTTTTTTCTCTCTCTAAAAATTTTCCAGATCTGAGATCTTTCCTTCTTCTTCAAGGTTCCAAAACCTTCTTCTTTCTCTTGAATTAAATCAAGAGTTTTACTCTTCTTTGTATAAAACAAATAGTTTTTCACCACCAAACCCACGAAGGGGAACTTGGATCTGTCACTAGATCTCAAAAATGAGAGATTTTAAAAAATCCCATATCTCTTGATCTTCAAGATCTAGCCAACAGAAGAGGAAGAAGAAGAACCCTTCCCATTAACCCAAGAAAAAAAAAGAACACACTCAGGAGTCCAACTCCTCTCTGATTTCTCTTCAGAGAAAATTTTTTTTAGGCTAAAAGCCTCTTTTTCTCGTCGGCGCTCAAGCGCAGAGCGCCCGCGTGCCGATACGTGGCGCGCTTGCGCTTGGCGCTCGAGCGCAAAGCGTCCACGTGCCGACACGTAGCGCGCTCGAGCGCAAGTCGCCCCGGTGCCGACACGTGGCGCGCTTGCGCTCAAGCGCAAGTCGCCCCCGTGCCGACACGTGGCGCACTTGCGCTCAAGCGCCCAGCGTTCAAGCGCAAGTCGCCCCCGTGCCGACACATGGCGCGCTTGCGCTCAAGCGCCTAGCGCTCGAGGGCAGAGCGCCGACGTGCCGACACGTGGCACTCTAGCGCCTGAGCGCACAGCACCTAGGCGCACAGCGCCCAAGGTGCTGCCCCACGCATCCTTTGGATGTCTTTTTCCCCCTTTATTTATATATACATGTATATATATACAGTATATATATACATATGTATACATATGTACACATACACATACTCCACGACACTGTCCCTGTTAGAAAAAAATTTCTAACGGGGCGTTGCCCCGTACCCCGCAAGGGGGCTGCTGGCCCCCTTGACTCCCAGCCCGCTATCCGGGTAGCGGGACCCCCGTAAAAACTCTGCATGGCTCCCGATATATCCAAACCCCCCTCCAAAACAAAACGCACGTACACTGCACATTGAGTTCGCATGACCAGTTTAACCCGTTAATCGGAGGTTCCCTCGCCCCAAAGACGGGGGGTAATTAACGGCAGCTTAGTCCACGGCTGCCGGAGATTCGAATCCCCATAATCATTAAACCCCGGCCTACCCTAGGCAGGGGGAATCTGTAGTACGCCTGACAAGCGCGTGCGTATTCCCATCTCAATGGGGTGACGAAAAATACCCTACAAATTTTGGCACGCCCGGTGAGACCGATCTCTCCTCCCATATTTCGAGTTAAACGTTCATGCGAACTCAATCAATATACATATCGATTGCCTATACTGAAATTATGTTCTTTTTTTTTCCGTGCAGCAATCAACCTTCGACGATAATGTCTCCCCAGACGAATTCAGCTTCCAACGTGACCCCGATTCCATACGTGGTCAAGATCAACGCTCGTGCGGTTCTCTCCGCGAGCCTCAGTCGACAGGGGGAGGAACCGCCCCGCCAGTTTGGCTCCGTCATCATCTACCCTGCCGGAAGCGCTCATCTGGCGGAGATCCCGACGGAACAGGTGGCCAAGCCGGTCTCAAGGGGTAAGAGGCCGAATGTTGTGATTGCTAAGGCACCACAACCAAAACTTAAGATGGTGTCTGAACGACTCCCTGGCGCTCCAGCTGGGGGCAAGACTTCCGGTGCGAAGGGCAACATCAAATGTCGCGGACGAGCTCAGGCGATGTCTCCAACAAATGTGCAATCGAGCGTATCTCCAAGGTCCTCCATCGCCCGGTCTGCGGCGTCTTCCGAAAGAGCCGAAGTCTGCCAGGCACTTAGAACAGAAAAGTTGAGGCAGAAGCGGCTCAGGTATCGGGCCAACAAGAGGGCCAGGGCTTCGGCCAAATGGAATCATGTGAAGTTCCGAGTGCAGGGTTCCCCCGCGACAACGGCTGAGTCGGACGTAAGAATCAGCAATTCCTTCGAGCCTCTGAAGTGGGTTCAGAAAAACGCCATGACCGCCAGAATCAAGAAGACAGTGGTCCGAACAGTGCCACAAAGAGACGTGTCCTGGCCCCAACAGAAAAAGTATGACACTGTCTCTTCAAGAGTCTATCAAGCACTCTGTGCCGCACGAAAGCAGCGGGGCAAACCCAGAAAAGAAGCGCCAGCACCATTCAAGAACCTGGTTAGGCCAGCCGCCTTCAATCGACTACCAGCTACCGAAACAAGTGGGTCAAGACAGTGATCCGTGAAATCAGCTGCCAATGATAGAAAGACGGCTGGATATATCATCCATACGGTCTATATGGCGGGCGGGCGCCCCAGCGACAACCTTCGCAGCAAAAGCAAGGATGGGGCCACCACATCCCAAGCCCAATCTAGCCTGAATGTGGTTGCCGCTGCCCAAGAACAGCCGCCCCCGCTGGATGAAGAAAACCGTCTCGATGAGGATGATAGGAAGAAAGACCTCTCGGTCCATGCAGAGTCAAGCTCGGACAGCGAGGAAGAGCCGACTTTCCGCCCCAGGACTGGGGAGCAAGAGATGCTTCAAGAGCTTCGAAAACAGCTCAAGAGCAAAGATAAAGAGATGGCCAAGCTCTATTCAAAGATTGACGACTTAACGAACGTGGTGATGCAGCTTACGGCTCAAATTGCTCGAGCGCCTCCCAATCAGGCACAAGCCGCAACTAATCAGCCGGGTGATGACAATCCGAGGCAGCCAATGCCTGTTCCTTTGGGACCAAGACAGGTCGAGCCGCATGAAAGCCGGCCACATTCCGCTTCTGGGGACGCCTTGGCCCCAGATAGCACTATCCCGCTAACACAAGATCGGATAATGGATTTGGTCACCAGCAAGGTTAAAACATTGGTGGCCGAAGCTGAAGCTCAGAAAGAAATCGGCAGTAGTGGGCGGCCATATCCCGCGCAGTACGATCTGATTGAGTTCCCAAGCGGCTACGTCATTCCTAAGTTCGGAAGATTCGATAGAACGGGGAATGCAAATCAGCACGTCGCCCACTTCAAAGCATCGTGCGGAAATACAGGGGGCAATGACGCGCTCCATCTTCGTCAGTTTGTCAACAGCCTGACCGGCGTCGCCTTCGACTGGTATGCGAGTATACCGGACGGGTCCGTCATTACCTTTGCCCAAATGGAGTCCCTGTTTCGGCAAAGGTTCATGAGTGTTAGTGATAAAATCTCCATTGCCGACCTTGTGATGACCAAGCCGGGGAAGAATGAAAGCAACACCAACTTTATCGCTCGATGGCGTAATCTCACAGTCAAGTGCGAACCGCCGCTGGAGCAGGACCAGTCCGTCAGCCTTCTCATTGGGAACCTCAGCAATTCGATAGTCCCATTCTTGTGTACAGCGGGCCTCAAGATGTTTCAGGAGCTAACCAAGAAGGTCTAAATGCTGGAACGCTCGAAGCAAGAGTCCCCGCCAGACTCTCAGAGAGACAAAACTTAGAAAAGCAAGCGGGACGACAGCCGTAGAAGCGGGAGTTCCAGCAGTACCAATGTCTTCAATGCGTCCGACAATGAAGAAAAGCGAAGGGCGGGCGAATCCAAAACCAACCGGTCTCGAAAGCCATTACTGGGAGGAGTTGGGCCTTCCTTAGAGGAGAAGAAGAACAAGGTTTACTCTTTTAGAAGGGACAAGGTCCGCAAGATATTTAAAGATGCCTTGAACAATGGTGTAGGGTGTTTTTCATCACCCCATTGAGATGGGAATACGCGCACGCTTGTCAGGCGTACTACAGATTCCCCCTGCCTAGGGTAGGCTGGAGTTTAATGATTGTGGGGATCCGAATCTCCGGCGGCCGCGGACTAAGCTGCCGTTAATTACCCCTCGCCTTTGGGGCGAGGGAACCTCCGATTAACGGGTCAAACTGGTCATGCGAACTCAATGTGCAGTGTGCGTGTGTGTTGTTTTGGAAGGGGGTTTAAATATATCGGGAGCCACGCAGAGTTTTTACGGGGGTCTCGCTACCCGGATAGCGGGCTGGGGGTCAAGGGGGCTAGCAGCCCCCTTGCGGGGTGCGGGGCAACGCCCTGTTAGAAATTTTTTCTAACAGGGACAGTGTCGTGGAGTATGTGTATGTGTACATTTGTATACATATGTATATATATACATGTATATATAAATAAAGGGGAAAAAGACATCCAAAGGATGCGTGGGGCCAGCGCCTAGGCGCTTGAGCGCAAGCGCGCCACGTGTCGGCACGTGGGCGCTTTGCGCTCGAGCGCTGAGCGCAAGCGCGCCACGTGGCGGCACGTGGGCGCTTTGCGCTCGAGCGCAGAGCGTTGGAGCGCAACGCGCCACGTGTCGGCACGTGGGCGCTTTGCGCTCGAGCGCAGAGCGCAAGCGCGCCACGTGTCGGTACGCGGGCGCTTTGCGCTCGAGCGCGAGGCGCTGGAGCGCAAGCGCGCCACGTGTCGGCACGCGGGCATTTTGCGCTCGAGCGCAGTGCGCTGGAGCGCAAGCGCGCCACGTGTCGGCACGTGGGCGCTTTGCGCTCGAGCGCTAGCGCACCAGTGAGGAAAAAGGGGGGGTTTTTATCCCCGAAAATTCTCTAAAGAGAAAATATGGTGGAGTTAAACTCCTAATATGCTTTGGGTTAAGGAAACGGGTCCTTCTTCTTCCTTTGCTGGCCGGATCTTGGAGATAAAGAGATGTGAGATTTAAAAATCTTTTCTTTTTGAGATCTGATGGCAGATCTGAGTTCCCCTTAATGGGTTTTGTGGTGGAAAACTATTTAGTTTTTGAAAAAGGAAGAGTAAAACTCTTGATTTAATTCAAAAGAAAGAAGAAGGTTTTGGAACCTTGAAGAAGGAAGAAAGATCTCAGATCTGAAACTTTTTTTTGGAGAGAGAAAAAAGTTGTTGGGATATTTCATTATCCTTGCCTTTATAGGCCATACATTTTACACATAGCCCCTTGGGCTTCACAAAATGGCATTGTGCCTATCCCATGGCTCATGTGCCATTTCTTTTTGCACATAAGCCATGGGCTTTACAAAAATTTGGCTTTATGCCTATTTTTCTTACATTTATCCGAAAATAAAATAAAATAAATACAACAAAATTATTTATTACAAAATTTTTATCTTGGCATGGGGGGAGGCCGGCCGCTTCATGTTCGGGCTCGACCCGGGCATGGGCCCACTGGATCTGGGCTTGGGCCCACTTGGCTTAGGGTTGACTTTGATTTTGACTTGGTCAACCGGGGTGTAAATTTTTACCCCAACAAATTGCCCCCCATCAATAAATGCACACCACATATGTGGGTCGTGTGCATGAAATTGATGGATCTTCTTTCACGTGGAGGTGACTTGATTTGGTTCCCGCTTTTTGGGAAGCTGGCACTGCCCTTTTTACGACATGGACGGTCGTTGCTTGACATGACTCCGATACGGAGTGTCCGTGATAGACGTTTTCCCTGGCTCGGAGTGATCTGGTTCCCTCTTTATAGGAATCCTGCGCTGCCCTTTTTGCGACGTGGACGGTCGGTGCTGCCATTTTAGCGACTTGGACGGTCGGTGCTGCCATTTTAGCGACGTGGACGGTCGATACTGCCCTTTTTGCGACTTGGACGGTCGGTACTTCCCTTTTAGCGACGTGGACGGTCGGTTCTACCCTTTTTGCGACTTGGACGGTCGATGCTGCCCTTTTAGCGACGTGGACGGTCGGTGCTGCCATTTTAGCGACGTGGACGGTCGGTTCTACCCTTTTTGCGACTTTGACGGTCGGTACTGCCTTTTTAGCGACGTGGACGGTCGGTTCTGCCCTTTTTGCGACTTGGACGGTCGATGCTGCCCTTTTAGCGACGTGGACGGTCGGTTCTGCCCTTTTTGCGACTTGGACGGTCGGTACTGCCCTTTTAGCGACGTGGACGGTCGGTTCTGCCCTTTTTGTGACTTGGACGGTCGATACTTCCCTTTTAGCGACGTGGACGGTCGGTGCTGCCATTTTAGTGACTTGGACGGTCGGTTCTGTCCTTTTTGCGACATGGACGGTCGGTGCTGCCCTTTTAGCGACGTGGACGGTCGGTGCTTGATTTAACTTGCTCTGCTTCTTGCAATGTCAGGGGTAGACTTGACTTGCTCCGCTTCTTGCGGTGTTGAGATTGGATTCTGACTTGCTCCGCTTTCTGTGGCGTCGAAGCGGAAGTTGACTTGTTGATTTTGATTTGGGTTGACATCAGCATCGCTATACTGGAATATGGTACCAGGAGTGAATCATCATCTGTCATGGAGAGGATTTTGGGATTTTGGTTTTTGTTTGGCATCTGCATTGCTGCACTGGAATAATGCCAGGAGCAACTCATCATTTGCCCCGGGAGGATTTGGGATTTTTTTTTTTTGCATCTGCATTGCTGCACTGGAATAATACCAGGAGCAACTCATCATTTGCCCCGGGAGGATTTGGGAGAAATTGGAATTGTTTTACGCCCGTGGATTGTATACGGTTTTGCAGGATGTATGATCCAGACCGTAGGGCCGGAAAAATTTCGGGACTTTGTCGGCGTCTACATTGCTGCACTGGAACATGGTACCAGGAGCGACTCATCATTCGCCGTTGGGGTATGAGATTTGGAATTTGGTTGGCGTCTGCATCGCTGCACTGGAATATGGTATCAGGAGCAACTCATCATTCGCCATTTGGGGACTTGGAATTTGAATCTTTTTTTGCATCAGCATTGCTACACTGGAATAATGCCAGGAGCAACTCATCATTTGCCTTGGGAGGACTTGGGATTTGGGTTTTTGGTCGGCATCAGCACCGCTAACACTGAAGCGAAATGCCAGGAGCGACTCATCATTTGCCATTGCCCGTTGGGGAACGATGGCTTAGGAGACAGGTTTGGGTCCCTATCACCTAAGGCTTTTCAATTTTATGGGCCGTGAGGGTCCCATAAAAGCATTTTCTCCCTACGAGTCGTAAGGATCCCGCAGGTGTATTTTCTCCTTAGGAATCGTGAGGATTCCTAAGTTTGTTACTCCTTTGTGAGTCGTAAGGATCTCACGCAGGGGGTTTCTCCTCACAAGGTCGAGGGGACTTTGCGAGTGTATTTCATCTCTTTTCACGAGTTTGCGCCCTTTCGGGTTTTCACAGACTCGCCGGTAGTCCTGCTGTTTTTACTCACGGAACCCTTTCGGGTTTTCATCCGTGCCCATTTTGCTTGTGGACATACCGTTTATTTCTTCTTCTTCTTCTTCTTCTTCTTTTTCTCTTTTTTTTCTTTTTTTTTCTTCTTTTTTTTGCCGCTGGTGGGACTTTAAAAGTAGCCTCACCGGCAAGATTTGGGAGAGATGGGGGTCATTTATGCCCGTGGATTGTATACGGTTTTGCAGGATGTATGATCCAGACCGTAGGGCTGATGTGCTCAATTCGCCTGCGACTTAGAGCATTCACGTGTAGTATTTCTTGAGATATCAGTCATTGATGGGCGGCATGGGCCTTTCTCCCTCGGCACTTATTAGTTGGTAGGATCCTCCGTCGAACACTTTCTCGATGACGTATGGTCCTTCCCAGTTCGGCTCGAATTTTCCCTTGGCATGTCGATTGGGGATAATCGGTCTTTTGAGGACCAACACCAATTCACCTTTCTTGAAAGCGCGGAGACGGGTTATCTTGTCATAGGCCCGTGACATTTGGGCTCGGTATAGCTCCAGATTTTGCTGCACCGCGAGCCTCTTTTCTTCGAGGGCATCGAGTTCTTCAAGTCGAAGGAGCACGTTTTTCTCCTCCGTCAACTCGTGCTGAACGGCCATTCTTAAGCTTGGAACTTCGACTTCGAGGGGGAGGACCGCCTCCACTCCGAAGAGCAATGAGTATGGAGTGGACTGAGTTGGAGTACGGTGCGTGGTACGATATGCCCACAACGCCTCATGAAGTTTGAGATTCCAGTCTCTCTTGTTGGCTGAAGCATTTTTCCTCAGGAGCTTGCATAGAGTCTTATTGAAGGCTTCTGCTAGCCCATTGGCTCTTGGATTATAGATGGAGGAATATCTCTATTCTATCTTATGCTGAGTAGCGAACCTTGAGACATTGAAGCTCTTGAAAGAAGGCCCGTTGTCAGAAATGATTCTTCTTGGTGTACCAAAGCGGTATAGAATATTATGCTGGAAGAATGTCAGAATATCTTTTGTCTTGACTTCTTTTAGCGGGACAGCTTCAGCCCATCTGGAGAAGTAGTCTGTGGCGGCCAATATAAACCGATGGCCTTTGGATGACGGAGGATCAATTGGACCAACAATGTCGGTGCCCCAGACTTCGAAGGGCCACGACGCTACCGTAGGATGCAATGGATTGGGATACTTGTGAATAAAATCACCGTGAATTTGGCAGATATAACATTTCTTTGCATGCTCTCCGCAATCCCGTATCATGGTGGGCCAGTAATACCCAAGACGTTTGATTTGAAGTCGCATCTTGGGGCCAGATTGGTGAGCACCGCAAACGCCCGAGTGAACATCTTTCACGACCTTTTGGGCTTCGGCCAATGACAGACACCTGAGCCAGAGTTGGTCGTATGACCTGCGGTATAACGTGTCATTTACAAACACGTATCGGAGAGCTCTTTTCGTTAACTGAATCCTCGCAGATTTTTCTTCGGGCAGCTTGTCGTTTCGGAGGTACTCTATGAAGGGTTCTCTCCAATCGGGCTCGTCTTGGATGATCGAAGCTTCTTCCGCAGGACTGCTCTTTTGTTCCGTTCTTTCCTCTTCTCGTAGAGAGACTGGGGGTAGAATTTGCCGGCTCCTGACTGTGATCAGAATTTCGTCCATGTCAGGATCAGCCAGCTCCTTGGCTAAGCGAGCGAGTATGTCGGCTTTTCCGTTCAACGCTCTAGGGATTCTCATTAGTTCAATATGAGTGAACTGTTTCATGAGTTCCACTGCTCGGCCTCTGTACCGAGCTAACTCGGGTTTGTATATCTTATAGTCGCCGCTTACTTGGTTGACGACAAGCTGGGAGTCACCGTAGACTCGTAGTCGACGGATCTCCATTTCTACGGCGAGCTCCAAACCAGCTATCAGGGCTTCATACTCAGCTTCTTTGTTTGTCCGAGGCTCGGTGAGAGCGAAAGAACGCCGTAGGGTTCCCATTGATGG
Source organism: Agapanthus africanus (assembly GCA_030015575.1). Lineage (NCBI taxonomy): Eukaryota > Viridiplantae > Streptophyta > Magnoliopsida > Asparagales > Amaryllidaceae > Agapanthus > Agapanthus africanus. The sequence continues at coordinate 40,574,208 of JASDDO010000004.1, read as the reverse complement.
CGTGATGAATACCAATCCTATCCCCACTTTTACCTCCGGGACGCTTGATCTGCCGAAGCTCCTTATTGATGAGGCCCCATCGAAGTAGAGCTCCCAACATGGCTCATCTTCCTCGAGGTGCAGCACTTGTTCGTCGGGTAACTCACAATTTAGCGGCGACCCTTCTGGTATGGGATGAGCAGCGAGAAAGTCTGCAAGAGCTTGCCCTTTTACTGCTTTCTGAGGGGTATAAACTATGTCAAACTCAAGTAGCATGACAGCCCATCTTGCCATTCTGCCGGCTAGGCTTGCTTTGGTCATCAAGTGTTTGAGCGGGTCGACCTTGGAGATCAGCATAAACCGATGAGCGAGCAAATAGTGTCTCAGCTTCTTCACAGCAAATATTAGAGCCAGGCATTGCTTTTCGATTGGGGAGTAGTTGTGTTCCGCCCCGACTAGAGTTCGACTGAGGTAATAGAGGGCATTTTCTTTTCCATCCTCGTTATTCTGGGAAAGGAGCGCACCGAGTGACTCGTCCAGCGCGGCAGTGTAGAGAATCAGCGGTTTATTTGGAATGGGAGCGGCCAGCACTGGAGGGTGCAACAAGTATTGTTTGATGCTTTCGAACGCTGCTTGACATTCGGCATCCTAGATAAAAGGAGCTCCTTTCTTCATGAGCTTTGAGAAGGGCCTACATCTCCCTGATAAATTTGAGATAAACCTCCGTATATAAGCAAGCTTGCCTTGAAAAGATCTTAGCTGCGTCAGACTCTTCGGAGGGGGCATCTCTATGATGGCCTTTATCTTTGATGGGTCAACTTCAATCCCTCGATGTCGGACTATGAAGCCCAGGAATTTTCCCGATGACACGCCAAAAGCGCACTTCAGAGGATTCATCTTCAGATCGTATTCCCTCAGTCTGGTGAGAACGGTCCTGAGATCTTGGATATGATCGGCCTTGGCTTTAGTCTTGACGACCAGATCATCAACATAGCATTCGACGACTTTATGGATTAGGTCATCAAAGATATTAGTCATTGCCCTCTAATATATAGCACCTGCGTTCTTCAGTCCGAATGGCATTACCTTGTAGCAATATATTCCGATCGGGGTTCAAAATGTTGTATGCTTCTCATCCTCAGGCGACATCTTGATCTGATTATATCCAGAGGAGCCGTCCATAAAGGTGAACAGTTCGTAATTTGAGGTGTCATCGACCATCATTTCCATGACCGGTAGCGGAAAGTCGTCTTTAGGACATGCCTTGTTGAGGTCCCTGAAATCAACACAAACTCGGATCTGCCCATTTTTCTTCTTCACTGGGACTATGCATGCGATCCAGTCTGCATATTTCTCTTCCCTGATGAAGCCGGCATCGATGAGTTTCTTGGTTTCCTCGATGACCTTTTCTTCTAGTTCCCTTCTCATTCTTCGAGGAGCTTGTTTGACTGGCTTAGCATCAGGAGATATAGCCAGCTTATGCACGGCTACCCCAGGGGAAAGGCCAGGCATTTCTTTGTACATCCACGCGAAGCAGTCGACGAACTCACGCAGCAGGGCAATTATCTACTCTTTCATTTCCTCCGACAAGAGTGAGCTGATGTAGGTCGGCCATGGATTATCGGACGTTCCTAAGTCAATCTCGGTTAGCTCATCAAAGGTTGCTTGTCCGCCATCTTCGAGCTCTTGAAGAGCTTCTTCTGGCTCGGCTATCTCGTCATCATCATTTGATCTTTCGCTGGCCTCACCAACATGGATCATGTAGCACGCTTTGGAATCAGGTTGAATGTAGCCTATGCCCCGTCTATCTGGAATTCGTCCATCGATGAGTGCTCGGACCTGGGACGGATACCATAGCCCTTCGTAAAACTTTGCTTCGGACTCCGTTTGATATAACCGGCATCCGCACTTCTTAAAGTATTCCCGCATCTCGGGCGCATAGTATCGGGGATTGAGGACGGCTCTTATGCCTCTCTCATAGGGAAGGCACGCGACAGAAAGATCGTCTGGGTGCGCAACAGGGTTTGACCTGTAAAACAAGATGCCCTTCTGTCCATTTTTCCTCCCGGGCACGTAGAAAGTTTTCAGCTGGTCCACGGTAGAGACTGACAATGCGTCGAGCTCTTTGCACATCCGTTCCGGCACCCATGTGATGGCCAGGGACCCTTCTGCGACTTTGAAGGTCTCTCGTAGTTTCGCTTGCTGCATGGGGGGCCAATCTGCACAGCTGTTGCACGGCAGGTCCTCTTCTTCTGACTCTTCAGTGTCACTGCCAAGATGAGGGCGGAATTTGCTGCTAGATGGGCCTTCGGTAACAGATTCGTCCGTATCGCTGCCGAAATGAGGGCGAGTTTTACGGAAGGACGGGCTTCCAGCGTCGGACTCATCAGTGTCGCTGCCGAAATGCGGGCACACTTGGGTATTTTTGCTTTTGAAAGTGACAGTCGGCGCAGATTTGCTTTTGAGTCTTGGGGCCGGTCTATCCTCGGTTAGTTGTGGCTTAGCATTTTGGTGGTTCATAAAGTACCGAAAATCTTCATATCGGACTTCATGCACACCAAACGGCTGGATGTCTCCGTCAATGCGTCTTTCTTCGCCATTTTTAGTATACTTCATGCATTGATGGAGAGTTGACGGAATGATGCCGTAATCGTGGAGCCACGGCCGCCCCAAGAGAATCTTATAAGACGTTTCGGCGTCGATCACGTATATCTTAGCTTCAGTTTGCAGATCCCCGAATTTGATTGGCAAAGCTATACACCCCAGAACTTGCTGGCAATTTTGGTTGAAGCCTTGAATGACAATCCTTTCCCTTAACAGGTGTCGGACGTCCATTGACAAACTCTTCAGAGTTCGCAAGTTCATGATGTTCACTGAGGACCCCGGATCAATCAATATGCGATTAATTCGATCTCCGTCACTGTACCCGGTCACGTAAAGTGGCCGATTATGCTCAGCCGTTCCCAGTAGCAAGTCTTCATCCTTAAATGTGACTGCGGCGGCATACAGAGCGTGCTGGGCTTCTTTCATATTAATTTCCGCAAAGTGAGCCTGATACCGCTCGGGGTTTTGTAGAGCGTGAATGAGAACATCTCTAAGCTCCTTAGATAGGACCAAGGCGTCGTAGATGCTCAGGAGAGACGGAAGCTTCCGGAGATGTGCCAAGACATTATAGTCCACCGAGGAAGGACTTATGTTTTCATCAGTCGGTTCTCTGCCATCTTCTTCATTAGCGACTTGTTTTTCCTTCCCTTTTGGGGCGTTGCCCTGATTTGGCGGTAGAGCCCTGCCGCTTCTGAGCTGGATTTGATTGGCCTTTGTGGCGAGCTCCTCGTCCTCTTCAGGAAAACAGAGCTCATCCTCGGAGTCACTGCTAAGATGGATGGCGTAGCAGGTCACTACTGGGATTTCTTCATTGGAGTCTTCTTCTAACTCCTCCAGAATTTCAGCCGCTTGTACAGGGAAGAACTCCTTCAATTGAATCAATGTTCTTTCCTTTTGTTCATATTCTTCGAGGGAATCGATATATTTTTGAATGGTCGATCTCCCTGCAGACTCTTTTTCGCGCCGAGCTGCGCTTTTCCTCTTCTTGAGCTTCTTGGATTTTGAGCCTGATGGAGCCGTATTGGCAGCCGGACTGGTAGGCTTCTTCTGTCCTTCCCATTTCGTCCTGGGTTCTTTCCGAAGTAGCTTTATCATCTTCTTCATCTTATTAGATATGTGCGTACTCCACGGAGGCCGCGATGAGTCAGTTTCGTTTGTCAGGGCGGGGGGTTCGGCTGTCTGCTCCCAGAAGGCTTCAGCTTCCGTCTGTATAAAGTTAGCGGTTGCAACTTGATTGTTCACCAACACGCTTTTGGACAGCTCGATCTCTCCAGCCTTGTACTGCTTCTCGACCCAGTCCTTGAAGATATAGCAATCCTCGATCGCATGGCTCACTACTCGGTGGTACGGGCAATACAGAGGATTGTCGGTCATTTTTGCTTCTTGGGGTCTTTTCGACTCCGGCAGTTGTAGGCCGTTGTTCAAGGCATCTTTAAATATCTTGCGAACCTTGTCCCTTCTGAAAGAGTAAACCTTGTTCTTTTTCTCCTCTAGGGTGGGCCCATCTCCTCCCAGCAATGGCTTTCGAGACCGGTTAGTTTTGGATTCGGCCGCCCTTCGCTTTTCTTCACTGTCGGACGCATTGAAGACATTGGTACTACTGGAGCTCCTGCTTCTACGGTTGTCTTCCCGCTTGCTTTTCCAAGTTTTGTCTCTCTGAGAATCCGACGGGGACTCCTGCCTCGAGCGTTCTAACATTTGGACTTTCTTGGTTAGCTCCTGAAATGTCTTAAGGCCCGCTGTGCACAAGAATGGGACCATCCAATTGCTGAGGTTCCCAATGAGAAGGATGACGGACTGGTCCTGCTCCAGCGGCGGTTCGCACTTGACTGTGAGATTGCGCCATCGGGCGATAAAGTCGGTATTGCTTTCATTCTTCCCCGGCTTGGTCCTCACAAGGTCGGCAATGGAGATTTTATCACTGACGCTCATGAACCTTTACCGAAACAGGGACTCCATTTGGGCAAAGGTAATGACGGATCCGTCCGGTATACTCGCATACCAGTCGAAGGCGACGCCGGTCAGGCTGTTGACAAACTGACGAAGAAGGAGCGAGTCATTACCCCCTGTATTTCCGCACGATGCTTTGAAGTGGGAAACGTGCTGATTTGCATTCCCCGTTCCATCAAATCTTCCGAACTTAGGAATGACGTAGCCGCTTGGAAACTCAATCAGATCGTACTGCGCAGGATATGGCCACCCACTACTGCCGATTTCTTTCTGAGCTTCAGCTTCGGCCACCAATGTTTTAACCTTGCTGGTGACCAAATCCATTATACGATCCTGTGTTAGCGGGATAGTACTATCTGGGGCCAAGACGTCCCCAGAAGCAGAGTGTGGCCGGCTTTCATGTGGCTCGACCAGTCTTGGACCCGAAGGAACAGGCATTGGCTGCCTCGGATTGTCATCACCCGGCTGATTAGTAGCGGCTTGTGCTTGATTGGGAGGTGCTCGAGCAATTTGAGCCGTAAGCTGCATCACCACATTCATTAAGTCGTCAATCTTCGAATAGAGCTTGGCCATCTCTTTATCTTTGCTCCTGAGCTGTTTTCGAAGCTCTTGAAGCAGCTCTTGCTCTGCAGTCCTGGGGCGGAAAGTCGGCTCTTCCTCGCTGTCCGAGCTTGACTCTGCATGGATCGAGGGGTCTATCTGCCTATCATCCTCCTCGAGAGGGTTTTCTTCATCCAGCGGGGGCGGCTGTTCTTGGGCGGCGGCAACCACATTCAGGCTAGATTGGGCTTGGGATGTGGTGGCCCCGTCCTTGCTTTTGCTGCGAAGGTTGTCGCTGGGGCGCCCGCCCGCCATATAGACCGTATGGATGATATATCCGTCCGTCTTTCTATCATTGGCAGCTGATTTAATGGATCGCTGTCTTGACCCCCTTGTTTCGGTAGCTGGTAGTCGATTGAAGGCGGCTGGCCTAACCAGGTTCTTAAATGGTGCTGGCGCATCTTTTCTGGGTTTTCCCCGCTGCTTTCGTGCGGCACAGAGTGCTTGATAGACTCTTGATGAGACAGTGTCATACTTTTTCCGTTGGGGCCGGGACACGTCTCTTTGTGGCACTGTTCGGACCGCTGTCTTCTTGATTCTGGCGGTCATGGCGTTTTTCTGAACCCACTTCAGAGGCTCGAAGGAATTGCTGATTCTTACGTCCGACTCAGCCGTCGTCGCGGGGCAACCCTGCTCTTGGAACTTCACACGATTCCATTTGGCCAAGGTCTTGGCCCTTTTGTTGGCTCGATACCTGAGCCGCTTCTGTCTTAACTTTTCTGTTCTAAGCGCCTGGCGGACTTCGGCTCTTTGGGAAGATGCCGCAGACCGGTTGATGGAGGGCCTTGGAAATACGTCTGATTGTGCATTTGTTGGAGTCATCGCCTGAGCTCGTACGCAACATTTAATGTTGCCCTTCGCATCAGAAGTCTTGCCCCCAGCTAGAGCGCCAGGGAATCGTTCAGATACAGTCTTAAGTTTCGGTTGTGGTGCCTTGGCGATCATGACATTCGGCCTCTTGTCCCGCGAGACCGGCTTGGCCACCTGTTCCGCAGGGATCTCCGCCAGATGAGCGCTCCCGGCAGGGTAGATGATGATGGAACCAAATTGGCGGGGCGGTTCCTCCCACTGTCGACTGAGGCTCCGGGGAGAACCACACGAGCGTTGATCTTGACCACGTACGGAATCGGGGTCACGTTGGAAGCTGAATTCGTCTGGGGAGACATTGTCGTCGAAGGTTGATTGCTGCATGGAAAAAAAAGAACATCATTTCAGTATAGGCAATCTATATGTATATTTATTGAGTTCGCATGAACGTTTAACCCGAAATATGGGAGGAGAGATTGGTCCCACCGGGCGTGCCAAAATCTGTAGGGTGTTTTTCATCACCCCATTGAGATGGGAATACGCGCACGCTTGTCAGGCGTACTACAGATTCCCCCTGCCTAGGGTAGGCTGGAGTTTAATGATTGTGGGGATCCGAATCTCCGGCGGCCGCGGACTAAGCTGTCGTTAATTACCCCTCGCCTTTGGGGCGAGGGAACCTCCGATTAACGGGTTAAACTAGTCATGCGAACTCAATGTGCAGTGTGTTGTTTTGGAGGGGGGTTTAAATATATCGGGAGCCACGCAGAGTTTTTACGGGGGTCCCGCTACCTGGATAGCGGGCTGGGGGTCAAGGGGGCTAGCAGCCCCCTTGCGGGGTGCGGGACAGCGCCCCGTTAGAAATTTTTTCTAACAGGGATAGTGTCGTGGAGTATGTGTATGTGTACATTTGTATACATAAGTATATATATACATGTATATATAAATAAAGGGGAAAAAGACATCCAAAGGATGCGTGGGGCCAGCGCCTAGGCGCTTGAGCGCAAGCGCGCCACGTGTCGGCACGTGGGCGCTTTGCGCTCGAGCGCTGAGCGCAAGCGCGCCACGTGTCGGCACGTGGGCGCTTTGCGCTCGAGCGCAGAGCGCTGGAGCGCAACGCGCCACGTGTCGGCACGTGGGCGCTTTGTGCTCGAGCGCAGAGCGCAAGCGCGCCACATGTCGGCACGCGGGCGCTTTGCGCTCGAGCGCAGAGCGCTGGAGCGCAAGCGCGCCACGTGTCGGCACGCGGGCGCTTTGCGCTCGAGCGCGAGGCGCTGGAGCGCAAGCGCGCCACGTGTCGGCACGCGGGCATTTTGCGCTCGAGCGCAGTGCGCTGGAGCGCAAGCGCGCCACGTGTCGGCACGCGGGCGCTTTGCGCTCGAGCGCTACCGCACCAGTGAGGAAAAAGGGGGGGTTTTTAGCCCCGGAAATTCTCTAAAGAGAAAATATGGTGGAGTTAAACTCCTAATATGCTTTGGGTTAAGGAAACGGGTCTTCTTCCTTTGCTGGCCGGATCTTGGAGATAAAGAGATGTGAGATTTAAAAATCTTTTCTTTTTGAGATCTGATGGCAGATCTGAGTTCCCCTTAATGGGTTTTGTGGTGGAAAACTATTTAGTTTTTGAAAAAGGAAGAGTAAAACTCTTGATTTAATTCAAAAGAAAGAAGAAGGTTTTGAAACCTTGAAGAAGGAAGAAAGATCTCAGATCTGAAACTATTTTTTGGAGAGAGAAAAAAGTTGTTGGGATATTTCATTATCCTTGCCTTTATAGGCCATACATTTTACACATAGCCCCTTGGGCTTCACAAAATGGCATTTTGCCTATCCCATGGCTCATGTGCCATTTCTTTTTGCACATAAGCCATGGGCTTTACAAAAATTTGGCTTTATGCCTATTTTTCTTACATTTATCCGAAAATAAAATAAAATAAATACAACAAAATTATTTATTACAAAATTTTTATCTTGGCATGGGGGGAGGCCGGCCGCTTCATGTTCGGGCTCGACCCGGGCATGGGCCCACTGGATCTGGGCTTGGGCCCACTTGGCTTGGGGTTGACTTTGATTTTGACTTGGTCAACCGGGGTGTAAATTTTTACCCCAACAAACAGTCTACAATTGCCGGAGTCGAAAAGACCCCAAAAAGCAAAAATGACCGACAATCCCCTGTATTGCCCGTACCACCGAGTAGTGAGCCATGCGATCGAGGATTGCTATATCTTCAAGGACTGGGTCGAGAAGCAGTACAAGGCTGGAGAGATCGAGCTGTCCAAAAGCGTGTTGGTGAACAATCAAGTTGCAACCGCCAACTTTATACAGACAGAAGTTGAAGCCTTTTAAGAGCAGACAGCTGAACCCGCTGCCCTGACAAATGAAACTGACTCATCGCGGCCTCCGTGGAGTACGCACATATCTAATAAGATGAAGAAGATGCTAAAGCTGCTTCAGAAAGAGCCCAGGATGGAATGGGAAGGACAGAAGAAGCCTACCAGTCCAGCTGCCAATGCGGCTCCATCAGGCTCAAAATCCAAGAAGCTCAAGAAGAAGAAAAGTGTAGCTCGGCGCGAAAAAGAGTCTGCAGGGAGATCGACCATTCAAAAATATATCGATTCCCTCGAAGAATATGAACAAAAGGAAAGAACATTGATTCAATTGAAGGAGTTCTTCCCTGTACAAGCGGCTGAAATTCTGGAGGAGTTAGAAGAAGACTCCAATGAAGAGATCCCAGTAGTGACCTGCTACGCCATCCATCTTGGCAGCGACTCAGAAGAGGAGCTCTGTTTTCCCGAAGAGGACGAGGATCTCGCCACAACGGCCAATCAAATCCAGCTCAGAAGCGGCAGGGCTCTACCGCCAAATCAAGGCAACGCCCCAAAAGGGAAAGAAAAACAAGTCGCTAATGAAGAAGATGGCAGAGAACCGGCTAATGAAAACATAAGTCCTTCCTCGGTGGACTATAATGTCTTGGCACATCTCCGGAAGCTTCCGTCTTTCCTGAGCATCTACGACGCCTTGGTCCTATCTAAGGAGCTTAGAGATGTTCTCATTCACGCTCTACAAAACCCCGAGCGGTATCAGGCTCACTTTGCGGAAATTAATATGAAAGAAGCCCAGCACGCTTTGCATGCCGCCGCAATCACATTTAAGGATGAAGACTTGCTACTGGGAACGGCTGAGCATAATCGGCCGCTTTACGTGACTGGGTACAGCGACGGAGATCGGATTAATCGCATATTGATTGATCCGGGGTCTTCAGTGAATATCATGAACTTGCGGACGCTGAAGAGTTTGTCAATGGACGTCCGACACCTGTCAAGGGAAAGATTGTCATTCAAGGCTTCAACCAAAATTGCCAGCAAGTTCTGGGGTCCATAGCTCTACCAATCAAATTCGGGGATCTGCAAACTGAAGCTAAGATATACATGATCGACGCCGACACGTCTTATAAGATTCTCTTGGGGCGGCCGTGACTCCATGATTACGGCATCATTCCGTCAACTCTCCATCAATGCATGAAGTATACTAAAAATGGCGAAGAAAGACGCATTGACGGAGACATCCAACCGTTCGGTGTGCATGAAGTCCGATATGAAGATTCTCGGTACTTTATGAACCACCAAAATGCTAATCCACAACTGACTGAGGATAGACCGGCCCCAAGACTCAAAAGCAAATCTACGCCGGCTGTCACTTTCAAAAGAAAAAATGCCCAAGTGCGCCCGCATTTCGGTAGCGACACTGATGAGTCCGACGCAGGAAGTCCGTCCTTCCGTAAAACTCGCCCTCATTTCGGTAGCGATACGGATGAATCTGTCACTGAAGCCCCATCTAGCAGTAAAGTCCGCCCTCATCTTGGCAGCGACACTAAAGAGTCAGAGGAAGAGGTGCAAAAACCGAAACTACGAGAGACCCTCGAAATTGCAGAAGGGTCCCTAGCCGTCACAAGGGTGCTGGAGCAGATGTGCAAAGAGCTCGATGCGTTGTCAGTCTCCACCGTGGACCAGCTGAAAACTTTCTACGTCCCCGGGAGGAAAAATGGACAGAAAGGCATCCTGTTTTACGGGTCAACCCCCGTTGTGCACCCGGATGATCTTTCTATCGCGTGCCTTCCCTATGAGAGAGGCATAAGAGCCATCCTCAATCCCAAATACTATGCGCCCGAGATGCGGGAATACTTTAAAAAGTGCGGATGCCGGATATATCAAACGGAGTCCGAAGCAAAGTTTTACGAAGGGCTATGGCATCCGCCCCAGGTCCGAGCACTCATCGATGGACGAATTCCAGATAAACGGGGCATAGGCTACGTTCAACCTGATTCCAAAACGTGCTACATGATCCATGTTGGTGAGCCCAGCGAAAGATCAAATGATGATGACAAAATAGCCGAGCCAGAAGAAGCTCCTCAAGAGCTCGAAGATGGAGGACAAGCAACCTTTGATGAGCTAACCGAGATTGACTTAGGAACGCCCGATAATCCAAGGCCGACCTACATCAGCTCACTCTTGTCGGAGGAAATGAAAGAGCAGATAATTGCCCTGCTGCATGAGTTCGTCGACTGCTTCGCATGGACGTACAAAGAAATGCCTGGCATTTCCCCTGAAGTAGCCGTGCATAAGCTGGCTATATCCCCTGATGCTAAGCCAGTCAAACAAGCTCCTCGAAGAATGAGAAGGGAGTTGGAAGAAAAGGTCATCGAGGAAACCAAGAAGCTCATCGATGCCGGCTTCATCAGGGAAGAGAAATATGCGGACTGGATCGCATGCATAGTCCTAGTAAAGAAGAAAAATGGGCAGATCCGAGTTTGTGTCGATTTCAGGGACTTCAACAAGGCATGTCCTAAAGACGACTTCCCGCTACCGGTCATGGAAATGATGGTCGATGACACTTCAAATTGCGAACTGTTCACCTTTATGGATGGCTCGTCTGGATATAATCAGATCAAGATGTCGCCTGAGGATGAGAAACACACAGCATTTCGAACCCCGATCGGAATATATTGCTACAAGGTAATGCCGTTCGGACTGAAGAACGCAGGTGCTACATATCAAAGGGCAATGACCAATATCTTTGATGACCTAATCCATAAAGTCGTCGAATGTTATGTTGATGATCTGGTCGTCAAGACTAAAACCAAGGCCGATCATATCCAAGATCTTAGGACCGTTCTCACCAGACTGAGGGAGTACGATCTGAAGATAAATCCTCTGAAGTGCGCTTTTGGCGTGTCATCGGGAAGATTCCTGGGCTTCATAGTCCGACATCGAGGGATCGAAGTTGACCCATCAAAGATAAAGGCCATCATGGAGATGCCCCCTCCGAAGAGTCTGACGCGGTTAAGATCTTTTCAAGGCAAGCTTGCTTATATACGGAGGTTTATCTCAAATTTATCGGGGAGATGTAGGCCCTTCTCAAAGCTCATGAAGAAAGGAGCTCCTTTTATCTGGGATGCCGAATGTCAAGCAGCGTTTGAAAGCATCAAACAATACTTGTTGCACCCTCCAGTGCTGGCCGCTCCCATTCCAAATAAACCGCTGATTATCTACACTGCCGCGCTGGACGAGTCACTCGGTGCACTCCTTGCCCAGAATAACGAGGAGGGAAAAGAAAATGCCCTCTATTACCTCAGTCGAACTCTAGTCGAGGCGGAACACAACTACTCCCCAATCGAAAAGCAATGCCTGGCTCTAATATTTGATGTGAAGAAGCTGAGGCACTATTTGCTCACTCATCGGGTTATGCTGATCTCCAAGGTCGACCAGCTCAAACACTTGATGACCAAAGCAAGCCTAGCCGGCAGAATGGCAAGATGGGCTGTCATGCTACTTGAGTTTGACATAGTTTATACCCCTCAGAAAGCAGTAAAAGGGCAAGCTCTTGCAGACTTTCTTGCTGCTCATCCCATACCAGAAGGGTCGCCACAAAATTGTGAGTTACCCGACGAACAAGTGCTGCACCTCGAGCAAGATGAGCCATGTTGGGAGCTCTACTTCGATGGGGCCTCATCAATAAGGAGCTCCGGCAGATCAAGCGTCTCGGAGGTAAAAGCGGGGATAGGATTGGTGTTCATCACACCATCAATGGGAACCCTACGGCGTTCTTTCGCTCTCACCGAGCCTCGGACAAACAATGAAGCTGAGTATGAAGCCCTGATAGCTGGTTTGGAGCTCGCCATAGAAATGGAAATCCTTCGGCTACGGGTTTACGGTGACTCCCAGCTTGTTGTCAACCAAGTAAGCGGCGACTATAAGATATACAAACCTGAATTAGCTCAGTACAGAGGCCGAGTGGTGGAACTCATGAAACGGTTCACTCACATTGAACTAATGAGAATCCCCAAAGCGTTGAATGGAAAAGCCGACATACTCGCTCGCTTAGCCAAGGAGCTGGCTCATCCTGACATGGACGAAATTCTGATCACAGTTAGGAGCCGGCAAATTCTACCCCCAGTCTCTCTACGAGAAAAGGAAAGTGCGGAACAGAAGAGCAGTCCTGCCGAAGAAGCTTCGATCATCCAAGACGAGCCCGATTGGAGGGAACCCTTCATAGAGTACTTCCGATACGATAAGCTTCCCGAAGAAAAATCTGCGAGGATTCAGCTGAAGAAAATAGCTCTCCGATACGTGTTTGTAAATAACACATTATACCGCAGGTCATATGACCAACTCTGGCTCTGGTGTCTGTCATTGGCCGAAGCCCAAAAGGGTATGAAAGATGTTCACTCGGGCGTTTACGGTGCTCACCAATCTGGCCCGAAGATGCGACTTCAAATCAAACGGCTTGGGTATTACTGGCCCACCATGATACGGGATTGCGGAGAACATGCAAAGAATGTCAGATCTGCCAAATCCATGGTGATTTCATTCACAAGCATCCCAATCCGTTGCATCCTATGGTGGCGTCGTGGCCCTTCAAAGTCTGGGGCACCGACATTGTTGGCTCAATTGATCCTCCGTCATCTAAAGGCCACCGGTTCATACTGGCCGCGACAGACTACTTCTCCAGATGGGCTGAAGCTGTCCCGCTAAAAGAAGTCAAGACAAAAGATATTCTGACATTCTTCCAGCATAATTTTCTATACCGCTTCGATACACCAAGAAGAATCATTTCTGACAACGGGCCCTCTTTCAAGAGCTTCAATGTCTCAAGGTTCGCTACTCAGCACAAGATAGACTGGAGATATTCCTCCATCTATAATCCAAGAGCCAATAGGCTAGCCGAAGCCTTCAATAAGACTCTATGCAAGCTCCTGCGGAAAAATGCTTCAGCCAATAAGAGAGACTGGAATCTCAAGCTTCACGAGGCATTGTGGGCATATCGTACCACGCACCGTACTCTAACTCAGTCCACTCCATACTTATTGCTCTTCGGAGTGGAGGCGATTCTCCCCCTCGAAATCGAGGTTCCAAGTTTAAGAATGGCCATCCAACACGAGTTGACGAAACAGGAAAACGTGCTCCTTCGGCTTGAAGAGCTTGACGCGCTCGAAGAAAAGAGGCTCGCGGTGCAGCAAAACCTGGAGCTATACCGAGCCCAAATGTCACGGGCCTATGACAAGATAACCCGTCTTCGCGCTTTCAAGAAAGGCGAATTGGTGTTGGTCCTCAAAAGACCGATTATCCCCAATCGACATGTAAAGGGAAAATTCGAGCCAAACTGGGAAGGACCATACGTCATCGAGAAAGTGTTCGACGGAGGATCCCACCAACTAATAAGTGCCGAGGGAGAAAGGCCCATGCCACCCATCAATTGCCGATATCTCAAGAAATACTACACGTGAATGCTCCAAGTCGCAGGCGAATTGAGCACATCAGCCCTACGGTCTGGATCATACATCCTGCAAAACCGTGTACAATCCATAGGCGTAAATGACCCATATCTCTCCCAAATCCTGCCGGTGAGACTACTTTTAAAGTCCCACCAGCGGCAAAAAAAAAGAGAAAAAAAGAAGGAAAAAAAATAAAAATAAAAGAAATAAAAAATAAACGGTATGTCCACAAGCAAAACGGACACGGATGAAAACCCGAAAGGGCTCCGTGAGTAAAAACAGCAGGACTACCGGCGAGTCTGTGAAAACCCGAAAGGGCGCAAACTCATGAAAAGAGATGAAATACACTCGCAAAGTCCTCTCAACCTTGTGAGGAGAAAACCCCTATGTGAGATCCTTACAACTCACAAAGGAGCAACACACTTAGGAATCCTCACGATTCCTAAGGAGAAAATACACATGTAGGATCCTTACGGCTCGTAGGGAGAATATGCTTTTATGGGACCCTCAAGGCCCATAAAATTGAAAAGCCTTGGGTGATAGGGACCCAAACCTGTCTCCTAAGCCATTGTTCCCCAACGGGCAACGGCAAATGATAAGTCGCTCCTGGCATTTCGCTTCAGTGTTAGAGATGCTCATGCCGACCAAAAACTCAAATCCCAAGTCCTCCCAAGGCAAATGATGAGTTGCTCCTGGCATTATTCCAGTGCAGTAATGCTGATGCCAAACAAGATCCAAATTCCAAGTCCCCAAACGGCGAATGATGAGTCGCTCCTGGTACCACATTCCAGTGCAGCGATGCAGACGCCAACCAAAATCCAATTTCTCAAAATTCTCCCAGCCCTACGGTTGGTCCCCAAGTTGACTACCGTATACAATCCACGGGCTCAAATAATTCTCGTCATACCCATGCCCCACCACAATTACCAGTTACGCGGCCGGTCTCCTCCTTTGGAATTATGCTCCATTGAGAAGACCAACTCATGTGTCCTCACGATATATGAGGAGAACAAACCTTTGTGAGATCCTTACGACTCATAAAGGAAAAACACACTTAGGAGTCCTCACGACTCCTAAGGAGAAAATACACCTGCGGGATCCTTACGACTCGTAGGGAGAAAATGCTTTTATGGGACCCTCACGGCCCATAAAATTGAAAAGCCTTAGGTGATAGGGACCTAAACCTGTCTCCTAAGCCATCGCTCCCCCAACAGGAATAGGCAAATGATGAATTTCTCCTGGCACGTGTGCTTCAGTGTTAGCAACGCTGATGCCTACCCTAACCCCAAAATCCCAAACTCCAATCCAATAGACCCCTAAGTCTTTAAACTAAGGACAGATGACCCCTAAGTCATTAAACTAGGAACAGATGACCCCTAAGTCGTTAAACTGGGAACGAGGGAAATCTCCTCATGGCAGATGATGATTCGCTTCTGGTACCATATTCCAGTGCAGCGATGCTGATGCCAAACCAAAATCCCTAAATCCTGTCATGACAAACGATGATTCGCTCATGGTACCATATTCCAGCGTAGCGATGCTGATGTCAACCAAAATCACATCAAGTCAGCAAAACAACCAATGACCTCCCTGGCAGAATCAAATTCCACCTCGGAAACAAGTCAACTTCATCCCTGACACCGCAAGAAGCAGAGCAAGTCAAATCCAGCACCGACCGTCCACGTCGCAAAAAGGGCAGCACCGACCGTCCAAGTCGCAAAAAGGGCAGTACCGACCGTCCACGTCGCAAAAAGGGCAACACCGACCGTCCACGTCTCAAAAAGGGCAGAACCGACCGTCCAAGTCGCAAAAAGTGCAGAACCGACCGTCCACGTCGCTAAAAGGGAAACACCGACCGTCCACGTCGCTAAAAGGGCAGCACCGACCATCCACGTCGCAAAAAGGGCAGAACCGACCGTCCAAGTCGCAAAAAGGGCAGCATCGACCGTCCACGTCGCTAAAAGGGCAGCATCGATCGTCCAAGTCGCAAAAAGGGCAGAACCGACCGTCCACGTCGCTAAATGGGCAGCACCGACCGTCCAAGTCGCAAAAAGGGCAGAACCGACCGTCTACATCGCTAAATGGGCAGCACCGACCGTCCAAGTCGCAAAAAGGGCAGTACCGACCGTCCACGTCGCTAAAAGGTCAGCACCGACCGTCCAAGTAGCAAAAAGGGCAGAACCGACCGTCCACGTCTCTAAAAGGGCAACACCAACCGTCCAAGTCGCAAAAAGGGCAAAACCGACCGTCCACGTCGCTAAAAGGGCAGCACCGACCGTCCACGTCGCTAAAAGGGCAGCACTGACCGTCCAAGTCGCAAAAAGGGCAGAACCGACCGTCCAAATCGCAAAAAGGGCCGCATCGACCGTCCATGTCGTAAAAAGGGCAGTGCCAGCTTCCTAAAAGGTGGTAACCAAATCAAGTCGCCTCCACGTGAAAGAAGATCCATCAATTTCATGCACACGACCCACATATGTGGTATGCATTTATTGATGGGGGGCAATTTGTTGGGGTAAAAATTTACACACCGGTTGACCAAGTCAAAATCAAAGTCAACCCCAAGCCAAGTGGGCCCATGCCCGGGTCGAGCCCGAACATGAAGCGGCCGGCCTCCCCCCATGCCAAGATAAAAATATTTTAATAAATAATTTTGTTGCATTTCTTTTATTTTATTTTATTTTATGGATAAATGTCAGAAAAATAGGCATAAAGCCAAATTTTTGTAAAGCCCATGGCTTATGTGCAAAAAGAAATGGCACATGAGCCATGAGATAGGCAAAATGCCATTTTGTGAAGCCCAAGGGGCTATGTGTAAAGTGTATAGCCTATAAAGGCAAAGATAATGAAATATCTCAACAACTTTTTTTCTCTCTCTAAAAATTTTCCAGATCTGAGATCTTTCCTTCTTCTTCAAGGTTCCAAAACCTTCTTCTTTCTCTTGAATTAAATCAAGAGTTTAACTCTTCTTTTTATAAAACAAAATAGTTTTTCACCACCAAACCCACGAAGGGGAACTTGGATCTGTCACTAGATCTCAAAAAGGAGAGATTTTAAAAAATCCCATATCTCTTGATCTTCAAGATCCAGCCAACAGAAGAGGAAGAAGAAGAACCCTTCTCATTAACCCAAAGAAAAAACACTCAGGAGTCCAACTCCCCTCTGATTTCTCTTTAGAGAAATTTTTTTTTTAGGCTAAAAGCCTCCTTTTCTCGCCGGCGCTCAAGCGCAGAGTGCCCGCGTGCCGACACGTGGCGCGCTTGCGCTCAGCGCTCGAGCGCAAAGCGCCCACGTGCCGACACGTGGTGCGCTTGCGCTCCAGCGCAAGCGCTCGAGCGCAAGTCGCCCCGGTGCCGACACATAGCGCGCTTGCGCTCCAGCGCCCAGCGTTCAAGCGCAAGTCATCCCCGTGCTGACACGTGGCGCGCTTGAGCTCAAGCGCAGAGCGCCCACGTGCCGACACGTAGCACTCTAACGCCTGAGCGCACAGCACCTAGGCGCACAGCGCCTAAGGTACTGCCCCACGCATCCTTTGGATGTCTTTTTCCCCCTTTATTTATATATACATGTATATATATACATATGTATACATATGTACACATACACATACTCCACGACACTGTCCCTGTAAGAAAAAAATTTCTAACGGGGCGCTGCCCCGCACCCCACAAGGGGGCTGCTAGCCCCCTTGACCCTCAGCCCGCTATCCGGGTAGCGGGACCCCCGTAAAAACTCTGCGTGGCTCCCGATATATCCAAACCCCCCTCCAAAACAAAACACACGTACACTGCACATTGAGTTCGCATGACCAGTTTAACCCGTTAATCGGAGGTTCCCTCGCCCCAAAGGCGGGGGGTAATTAACGGCAGCTTAGTCCGCGGCTGCCGGAGATTTGGATCCCCATAATCATTAAACCCCGGCCTACCCTAGGCAGGGGGAATCTGTAGTATGCCTGACAAGCACGCGCGTATTCCCATCTCAATGGGGTGATGAAAAATACCCTACAGTAGCTCTTTATCTTAACATGTACACTTATTGTCTCTCTATTACATGTTGATAAAGCCCTTAAGATGAGTACTTGACTACCAGGATTATGATGTGGATCATGTTAGTTATATGTATGCCTTAGAGGCCATTACTGTACATACGATGTATATTGTAGTGGATGCTTGGACATATATAGGGAGGACTTTCTTGCTCGACATGATAGTATGCTATCTGGTTGTACTTTATCTTAACATATACTCTGATTGTCTCTATGTTACATGTTGATAAAGCCCTTAGGATATGTACTCGACTACTGGGGCTATGATGAGATCATACTAGTGGGGCCACGGTAGTCGACGAGTACATCCTATAACTGTTCCTAGTCGAGGGTGTATCGAGACAGGGCATCGATACACCAGAGTAGACTAGCGTATACGCATCTTGACCCATATGATGGGCGATGGATGATCCCATATCCATCGGTGTTTGACATCAAAGATGGTGTACGGGTGCTCGGTAGAGACTGGGTACACTGGACGGACTCGCCGAGAACTCCCAGATGGTATTATACCTCACGTCAGATGGCAGTTCTCCGGTGACACTGGTACAGAGTAGTCTGTTGACCCGAGATCGTCATAAAGTCTTGTGCGATTCCCACTGTGCTTTGATTTCCATCATACCACGTCCAAGAGGGCGTTCAAAAAGGTGGCTTTTGGGTACAGTCCCGAATCACATGGAGGCGATGAGCGATAGGAGGGGATTCGTCTCTCCCGGTAAGGT
This sequence comes from Agapanthus africanus, assembly GCA_030015575.1. Taxonomy (NCBI): domain Eukaryota; kingdom Viridiplantae; phylum Streptophyta; class Magnoliopsida; order Asparagales; family Amaryllidaceae; genus Agapanthus; species Agapanthus africanus. Next base: position 40,555,742 of record JASDDO010000004.1, on the reverse strand, counting down.
GTTGATGTTGTGCTGTGTTCGATTGGCTATAACTGGAAATCCCTGGCCAGGGTTGCTGAGATTTACTGGTAAGTGTTATTAGTAGTTTCTCAAACTGTTGTAGACCTCATATCGACACGACTTATCGAGCTACTGGGGTCTGACGTTTACCACCCCTAGGCGAGATATGCGACATATCAGACGATGAGACCGGACTGTACGGGAGTGTTGCTGTTTGGATTCATAGGAGAATGTACAGGCTTGCTTGTTGATCTTCTGAGTGCTCAATACCTGGGTGGCTGTTATGTTTGGCTGACCGCTTGCAGCTTGTGGGTGTTTGATATAATCATCACCTACTGCCGGCGTATTGACGATTCTTTAGAGTCCTACACAGAGGTTTCTTGGCTCAGGCAAAACGGAGTAGGAGCACATATGTGATATGTGCAGGACCGAGGATAATGCGATATGTGATACCGTATTCTATTCTCATAATATTTGATATCAGCCGGGTCATCGGATCAAGTGTTGATTCGATGAATCGGTAAATGAGATATTAGTCGGTTATATACGATATAGCCGGATTGTCGAATCTAGTGTTAATTCGATAATTTAATGTATAATAATATATATGATATATTAAATTACATTAACTAATATTAGCTCACTAAAAGATTCTTTTTCTCACCCAGGTAATACATTGATATATATGCGATATATGTTAATTGTATTATTTTATTTTGTTACAATAAATATTATATATGTGATATATAATATTGTAACATGATGTGGTTATTAATGCAACATGTTTAGTGGAGATTAAATATGGTTAGGGTTTGATTAGGGTTAAGTTATTCTAGAAGTTTCTAGAAGCTTTCTTTTTGTTTTGTGCAAAGATATTTGCTTAGATATTTTTGTATGATATTTCCTTAACCTAACCACACCCTTTAACCTTGGTTAATTCTCTACAATGGTTACTTGAACCATGGTTGCATTTCTAACCTTATGATTATCCTTTCATTATTCATCACAAATGGATCACCATTCTTCTTCTTCTTCCTTTTGCTTAGAAAAGCTTTCTAGCTTTGATCCAAGTGATGATTATGTGTGAGAAAAAGATTATAAATGAGAGCAAAAATCCTACTTCATCATTCTCATCTATCCTTGCCCTTTAGATGAGAGTGTTCACGTCATTTAGTGAGTGAGAGCTTGTGTTAATGAAACTTTAAGGTAGATCATCTTTATTATCGAAGATCGGAAGCAAGCTTGCATCTTTCTCTTCGTGGAGCCTCTCGAGAGTCCGGAACACGATAATCGCAGCGAAGGGACCTCAACACGGAGCTTAAGAAGTGAAGGACCGGATCTACAAAGGTTGTAATCCCTCTCACTTAGTGTTAAAGTGTTTAACATACTTATTTTCACCTAATCTCTAGTTTAAAGATCCGGTTTTGGGTTGTTCGGCACGGCTAATTTTTAAATCGGGCATGGTTGATACCTCGTAGACCCTTGTGCGTGTGCCTAGCAACCCTACAGTGATATCAGAGCCAAGCTAAAGGTTTAGGCAAAGTCTGAGCGAAGTTTAAAGTCCGATCGAACCCGGATACCCCGATACGAACCCTTCTCTGGACAATTTTCAAAAATATGATTTTTTATGAATTAAAAATGCTCAGAAAAACAAGCAGGAAAAACTAAGAATTACTGTGAAGTACGGCCCACTAATTCGCTCATTCGGCCGCGGAACCACCGCCAAACCCTTGGTTTGGCCGAGGTTCCGCGGCCAAAATTTTGAATTAGTCCCTGAAACTTCATATATTTATTCGTAGGTCCTTTCTTGTTATTTTTTTCTGGGAATTTTTTAATTCAACTCAAGTGTTGAGTTTTCTGGGTTGTATTGGGGACTCGTTGATTCGATCGGATAATTTAACTTCGTTTAGTTTGTCCGGATAATTTTTAGAAACTGTTAAAAAGTTCGAACGGGTATCAATAACTTATTTTTTCCCCTGACGGAAAATTTTCAAAATTTGGATTTTTTCTCTTGTTTGAAACTTCGTAAAGTCATGCAAGGAACGCGGTGGACCCTCTAGAAGACAACAAACCATAACTCGATTATGTGACCGTCTTGAACTGCCTCTAAACCTTAGGGTTTGTGGCAGTACGGCGTGCCACATGTGAGGCGTTGGCTTGACCCTTCTACGGCTGGACCATCGGTACTATGGCATGTGATGAATGTTTTAAAACTAATTTCAAGTGTTGAGAACTATTTGGGAAAACTTGGGTGTTTGATTATTTGATCGGAATGTTTAACATTATCTATTTATCTGGAATGTGATACAATATTTGGAATCCATGTATAGTTATGAGATAACTAATTTGAATATTATAAACATAGCAGTTTAGTCTCAGATGATCGGTTGCCACGGAATGTTTATGTGATCAAAAGTCCGCCGCAATCACGTAGCGTACGCGGATACTCGCCGGGTAAACTTAATAGATAGCCACGCCCCATAGCCCCGACCAAGTGACTGTAGGAGAACCCCGTCGCCAAAAGCATCCGTTCGGGTGCTCGCAGCAGCGGTATTCCGCCTTAGTGCACTTCGTCGACGGCATCCGGGTGTGCGGCCGTCTACTAAAGTTTGCGACGAGCATTCGATCTGGATGTCGGGAATCTTTTTGAATTGCCCGACTTGATATTGAAAAGAGTTTTCGATAATGAGACTATTTATAATTGTTAGGCATGCGATGTCTAAGGAATTCATTTGGTTAGGCATGCGATGTCTAAGGTGGTTGCGGATTCCAACTGTTGTAGTTTTACACTTTCTTTTCTGTGACCGTAAGCGTAGTATGTGGTGTAACGCCGGCTTCGTTGCTATACATCAACGACAATCGGGATACGCATACTTGCTTACATTGATGATATGAGATATTATGTGTTGCTGTGATATGTTATATTGGATCGTCGCGTTTTGAATAGCCGGGGGTTTTATGTGAGATGAGAGTTTTTCTTTTTCATTCATGTAAAATTCATTTGTATGTAATATTCTTTTATTGGGGCACTTCCGGGCTGAGGATGATGTCACCATTGTATATTATTTACTTTTCCGCATTAGGTAGACCCAAGGCGGGGAGCACAAGTAATCGGGTTCTAGGGTCCAGTGGGAGACCATCTCGAGGAGTCGAGACCGGGTCTCCTAACCCTAGAATTGGCAGTGTTGCTTGCCGCTCTCGTAGGGGTCTAGGGATGTGGGTTTGGCTATTCATCGCGACCGTGGAATCCGTGTTTTATAAAGGCTCGTATTAAAACACGGACGTCCCAGTATATCCAATATTTCATATATGTTCTTCTGCTGCAATGTTCTGTGATGAGATCATATTACTGCCTGAGACGAATGTTTATATTATATATATGAGATATATACTATATTGCAGATTTAGTTTCAAATGTGATACTTGTGAAGCATAATAAAATGGGACTTCATTAATGAGATTAATGAAACTAAAAGAAACCTAAAGATGTTGTAGAAACTTGTTTAAAAACTGGTAATTCTAGTTCTTGCTTTGCATAGCGGTGTTCCTTGTAGAACATCCAGCACCTTATTCGATAAGGAAAGTGCCGAGATCCCTTCACCGGGAGTGACCACTTTAGTGAAACTAGCAGATGCTACAAACTCGGTTTGTCTTTTGATTGCTTCTATAGTTCTTGCTTTGCATAGTGGTATTTGTGAAATATCCTGCACCTTATTCGATGAGGAAAGAGCCGACGATCCCTTCACCGGGAGTGACCTCTTTAGCAAAACTAGAAAAGGCCTCAAAAACATTCCATTTAAAAATTACTCGATTCTACAACGATATCAAGTTCATTACGCAAAGGGTTTTCTTAAAAACCTGTCGTAGCCCTCCATCATTTCAGATAAGTAGTATTTAGTATTCGTGCTGCGTTTGTTGACCTCTATCAAGGCGTAGTGTGCGGTAGCTGATTAGTGCTTATCTGTATAAACATATGATGTGATTGATTTAGGGTAGTCGTGCGACCTTGTTGACCTCTGTCAAGGGTCGTGCGGGTGGGTTTACTTCAATCAGGAAATGATGGGTTGAACTTGACTAGCAGCCTATGGTTTGTTGACCTCTGTCAAGGTCATAGGACGCTAGGGGTAAAATATTATTGGGAATTTCAAGCGTTGAAATTTGCAATGAGATTGCATACCTTCTATGAGATAGTTGGATCCCGATACCCGCCGCGAGTAAGAGTTACTCCTGGGAGAGTTTTACACATTACAATTAGTCGATCAAGTAGGTGTCTAGAAAGGTGTCAACGGGGTTACGCCCCTGGGAAAACGAGGTTTACTTTAATTAGGTTCGTGCGAAAGCACGGGGGACCTCCCTCAAAGTACCGACACTGGCTTGGCTGAAAGATTGGCGAACTTGTAGCGTGTAATTAATCCCGGCTAGTCTTTCCTTTTAGGGTTTGAAGGAAGATTTGACTAAAACAGTAGGAGACATCCTGATTAGATAAATTGATAACAAATCTAATCTTGTAAAAGCGCACGCTGAGTGTTTTATTCTCTCTCTCCTGGTAGCGACCATGTCACGCCTTAATCAAGATAATAATACGGATATATTGACCGAACCCGCTTGTTATACTGCGCTGGGGAACGTTGGTCCTGCTCCAACTTATAATTGTTATAAGACAGAGCAGGAAATAGGGGATTACCAGAATTCCCGTGCCGCCCAAATGAAGAAAGTGCATGCTGATGCATCTTCTTCGGGTGTGTTCATTACATAGAACTGTTTCTCAGTATCCTTTACGTCCTGGGTATTTGATACCGGATCAGGATCTTACATATGTAATTTGTTACATGGGCTACAGATAGATAGAGAACTGAGAACGGGTGATAAGTTTCATGAGATAGAAACGGTTCAAGTGTTGCAGCCAAGTCTGTTGGTCACTATCACCCTATATTACCAGAATACATTGATTCTGAATGAATGTTATTAGATACCGAACCTGATATACAACATCATATCATTTTCTTTATTAGTAAAGAAGGATATAATTTTGTATTGTTGGATAATGTTTTGAACATTTCCTATATCAAGAGTTGATCGATTCAGGCACGTTATCTAAAAGCATTGACGTTCTAAATCAAACTACAGTTATTAGTATACGGAACATACACAAGAGGAAGAGTTCAGAAATGAGTGAATCCTTCTTGAGGCATTGTAGACTAGGTCATATCAATGCGACCCGACTAGCTGAAGTTACATTTAGATGCATATTTAAATCTGTTTGAATTTACATCTTGTGAAACTTGCCGGTCATGTCACAAAGATAAGATGACCACAGCTCTGTTTATTGGAAACAGAGAAAGAGTTAGTGAACTCTTAGGATTGATACATGCTGATGTATGATGGTCCCCTGTCTACACATGCCAAGATCGGTTCTTTGTACTTCATTACATTCTTTGATTATCTCTCAAGATCCGGACATATGTTCCTGTTGAAACACAAGTCTGGAACTTTTGAGAAATTCAATGAATATAAGTTAGAAGTAGAGAACCAAAAACGGGTATAAGTATTATGTCCTTTGATGAGATCAAGGAGGAGAATACTTGAGCACGGAATTCCTGGACTATTCTAAAGGAGAATGAGATTCTCTCTCAGCATTACTCCTCCGTATACACCATAGCACGATGGTATATCGGGGCGGAGCAATAGCACCCTATGTAATATGGTGTGCTCTATGATGAGTACTACTGAGTTTCCTATTTCCTTTTGGGAGTTATGCACTTGAGAAGTTGCATACCACTTCATATATGATATGGAAAGGGAAGAGCCCATATCTTAAGTTTGTTAAGATTTGGGGTTGTCCGGCCTATGTCTAAAAAGCAAAATCCGGACAAGCTCAAGGCAAAGTCAGATCTGTAGAAGTTTGTTGGATATCCCAAGCATATGCAAGGGAATATCTTCTACCTAACCGAGGAACAAAAATGTTTTGTTTCTCAACATGCCACCTTTGTGAAATGGAATTTCTTATGAAAAAATTAGTGGTCATGAGGTAGAACTGGAAGGAGTTCTAGCTATACAAACTACAGCAGATGATTTGGTAGAACCAAAGGATTCATTAGTAACCAACGAACCTCAGCCTCTCCGCCGATCTAGTAGGGTTCCTCACCCACCTAAGAGATACTTCGGTTTCTCTATGATAGTGGGAGCGAGGATTGCATCATGAGATGATGACCCAACTAGTTTCGAGCTGGCCATCAGGAGTGGAACTCTGTAAGAATGGCTGGATGCTTATCGATCTGAGATGGAATCCTAATACACCAACAAAGTATGGACTTTGGTTGCTTTATCTGAAGGGTTAAATCCCTATCAGGAGCAAGTATATCTTGAGAAGATTACTTGGTGTACATGAAAAAGTTGAGACTTTCAAAGCTATGCTTAAGTCCATCCAGATCCTACTTACCACGGCTACATACCATGACTACGATATCTGGTGGTTGGGTGTCATGACTGCTTTTCTAAATGGTGTTTTAGAAGAGAGCGTCTATAAGTACACAGCCAGAGGGCTTCGTAGATAGTGGGAGCAGCGGAAACGTGTGCAAGATGTTTTATGTTGATAAAGCAGGCATCGCGGAGTTGGAACATCTATTTTGATGTGGTAGTCAAAGAGTTTGACTTCATCAAAATGGTAGATGAACCTTGTATATACAAAAAGGTAGTAGGGAGTATGGTGGTGATCCTCGTAGAGTACGTGGATGACATACTCTTGATAGGGAAGGAGTTTCCTATGCTACGCTTAGTCAATCTCCGCTTATCACAAAGATTCTCTATAGGATCAAAGTGATACCTCCTAAATCCTGGGTTTTGGATCTATGAGATAGATCTAATTGGATGTTAGGATACTCACTAGTTGTAGTGAGATGGTATCAATCGATCCTGGGGAGAATCACTGGAAAGGTTCCAGGGTGATAAGGACGACTGAATGTCAATCGCAGGCATTGTCTTTACCCTCAGTGGAGGGACGGTATGTTGGAAGAGTTCCAAGCTAGATACCGTGACTTACTAGATGATTAAAGGCAAGATACATCGTTACCAAAGATGCTACCAAAGAGGCAGTCTGGATATATATAAGTTCATGAGATGAACTTCGTTCCTACCATTGTGTGACAATGGAGTTGTAGCTTTTGCCAAGGAACCCCCCGTCCCATCTGAAATCCAGATATAATTCTTAGGCAGTATCACCTGATCATGGAGATGGTTGATCTCCAGGGAGATCGAGATTAGGAGAGTAGACACAGAGGACGACAGCGCGGATCCACTCACAAAGGCTTTTTTCCAGTAGAGACTTTTATGGGATGGTTGAGTATGAGATACTTTAACCACAGCTAATTGTTGGGTATGTGATACCATAACAGATGGCCCTAGTACAAGTGGGAGATTGTTAGTTATATGTATGCCCTAGAGGCCATTACTGTACATACGATGTATATTGTAGTGGATGCTTGGACATATATAGGGAGGACTTTCTTGCTCGACATGATAGTATGCTGTCTGGTTGTACTTTATCTTAACATATACTCTGATTGTCTCTATGTTACATGTTGATAAAGCCCTTAGGATATGTACTCGACTACTGGGACTATGATGAGATCATACTAGTGGGGCCACGGTAGTCGACGAGTACATCCTATAACTGTTCCTAGTCGAGGGTGTATCGAGACAGGGCATCGATACACCAGAGTAGACTAGCGTATACGTATCTTGACCCATATGATGGGCGATGGATGATCCCATATCCATCGGTGTTTGACATCAAGGATGGTGTACGGGTGCTCAGTAGAGACTGGGTACACTGGATGGACTCGCCGAGAACTCCCAGATGGTATTATACCTCACGTCAGATGGCAGTTCTCCGGTGACACTGGTACAGAGTAGTCTGTTGACCCAAGGTCGTCATAGAGCCTTGTGCGATTCCCACTGTGCTTTGATTTCAATCATACCGCGTCCAAGAGGGCGTGCAAAAAGGTGGCTTTTGGGTACAGTCCCGAATCACATGGAAGCGATGAGCGATAGGAGGGGATTCGTCTCTCCCGGTATAGGGAGTTGATGTTGTGCTGTGTTCGATTGGCTATAACTGGAAATCCCTGGCCAGGGTTGTTGAGATTTACTGGTAAGTGTTATCAGTAGTTTCTCGAACTGTTATAGACTTCATATGGACACGACTTATCGAGCTACTGGGGTCTGGCGTTTACCACCCCTAGGCGAGATATGCGACATATCAGACGACGAGACCGGATTGTACGGGAGTGTTGCTGTTTGGATTCACAGGAGAATGTACAGGCTTGCTTGTTGATTTTCTAAGCGCTCAATACCTGGGTGGCTGTTACGTTTGGCTGACCGCTTGCAGCTTGTGGGTGTTTGATATGATCATCACCTACTGCCGGCGTATTGACGATTCTTTAGAGTCCTACATAGAGGTTTCTTGGCTCAGGCAAAACGGAGTAGGAGCACATATGTGATATGTGCAAGACCGAGGATAATGCGATATGTGATACCGTATTCTATTCTCACGATATTTGATATCAGCCGGGTCATCGGATCAAGTGTTGATTCGATGAATCGGTAAATGAGATATTAGTCGGTTATATGCGTTATAGCCGGATTGTCGGATCAAGTGTTAATTCGATAATTTAATGTATAATAATATATATGATATATTAAATTACATTAACTAATATTAGCTCACTAAAAGATTCTTTTTCTCACCCGGGTAATACATTAATATATATGCGATATATGTTAATTGTATTATTTTATTTTGTTACAATAAATATTATATATGTGATATATAATATTGTAACACGATGTGGTTATTAATGCAACATGTTTAGTGGAGATTAAACATGGTTAGGGTTTGATTAGGGTTAAGTTATTATAGAAGTTTCTAGAAGCTTTCTTTTTGTTTTGTGCAAATATATTTGTTTAGATATTTTTGCATGATATTTCCTTAACCCAATCACACCCTTTAACCTTGGTTAATTCTCTACAATGGTTACTTGAACCATGGTTGCATTTCTAACCTTATGATTATCCTTTCATTATTCATCACAAATGGATCACCATTCTTCTTCTTCTTCCTTTTGCTTAGAAAAGCTTTCTAGCTTTGATCCAAGTGATGATTATGTGTGAGAAAAAGATTATAAATGAGAGAAAAAATCCTACTTCATCATTCTCATCTATCCTTGCCCTTTAGATGAGAGTGTTCACTTCATTTAGTTAGTGAGAGCTTGTGTTAATGAAACTTCAAGGTAGATCATCTTTATTATCGAAGATCGGAAGCAAGCTTGCATCTTTCTCTTCGTGGAGCCTCTCGAGAGTCCAGAACACGATGATCGCAGCGAAGGGACCTCAACACGGAGCTTAAGAAGTGAAGTACCAGATCTACAAAGGTTGTAATCCCTCTCACTTAGTGTTAAAGTGTTTAACATACTTGTTTTCGTCTAATCTCTAGTTTAAAGATCCGGCTTTGGGTTGTTCGGCACGGCTAATTTTTAAATCGGGCATGGTTGATGCCTCGTAGACCCTTGTGCGTGTGCCTAGCAACCCTACAGATCATACTAGTGGGGCAGAGGTAGTCGGCAAGTACATCCTTAGATTGTTCCTAGTCGTGGGAGTATCGAGACAGGGTATCGATATTCCAGAGTAGACTAGCGTATACGCTTCTCGACCCATATGATGGGCGATGGATGATCCCACATCCATTGGTGTTTGACATCAGAGAAGGTATACGGGTGCTCAGTGGAGACTGGGTATACTGGACGGACTTTCCGAGAACTCCTAGATGGTATTATACCTATCGTCAGATAGCTGTTCTCTGGTGACACTGGTACAGGTTAGTCTGTCGACCCGAGATCGTCATAGAGTCTTATGTGATTCCCAATGTGCTTTGATTTTCACATACCACGGTCAAGAGATCGTGCAAAAAGGTGTTTTTTGGGTATAGTCCCGAGTCACATGGAGGCAATGAGCGATAGCAGGGGATTCGTCTCTCCTGGTATTGAGAGTTTATGTTGCGCTATGCTCGATTGACCATAACAGGAAATCCCTGGCCAGGTTTGTTGAGATCTACTGGTAAGTGTTATCAGTAGTTTCTCGAACCGTTATGTACCTTGCATCGGCATGACTTATCAGGCTATTGGGGTCTAACGTTATACCACCCCCAGGCTGTGATATGCAACAGATCTGACGAAGAGACCGGACTGTACGGTAGTGTTACTAATTGGATTCACAGGAGTATGAGCAGGCTTGCTTGTTGATCTTCTGATCGCTCAATACCCGGGTGGCCGATACGTTTAGCAGACCGCTTACAGCTTATGAGTGTTTGATATGATCATCACCCATTGCTGGCGTATTGACAAGTCTTTAGAGTCCTACACAGAGGTTTCCTGGTTCATATGAAATGAAGTAGGAGCACATATGTGATATGTGCGGGACCGAGATTAATGCGTGTATGTGATACCGCATTCTATTCTCACGATATGTGATATCGGTCGGTTATATGTGATATAGCCGGGTTATCGGATCAAGTGTTGATTCGATAAGTTGATTCATATGATATTAGTCGGTTGTATGTGATATAGCCGGATTATTAAATCAAGTGTTGATTTAATAATTTAATGTATAATTATATATGTGATATATTGAATTATATTAACTAATATTAGCTCACTTAAACATTTCTTTTTCTCACTTGTGTGCATTTAGTATATATGTGATATATATTAATGTACATTTTATTTGTGTCATGCTTGATGCCACATGCTACATGGGTGTATGAGACTTACACCATACTTGATATAATGAAGGGGTTTTATTTATCAAAGTAATTCAAAATTGATGGAAATTGGTTTAATGGTTGAAGCTTGGAGAAGCTTGTAGAACCATTGACCAAGTCCACTAGTTTTGTTTCACTTGTAGATATTTATTAACCTAACCATTATCCATAGCCATGGTTAATTCTATACATGAGTTAGTGTATGACACTAACTCACCGATGGTTTCTATTCTCACCTCATGAGTTTCATTTCTCTTCATCCCTTCATCTTCTTCTTCATTGAGAAAAAGCTTCCTAGTTTTTTTCTAAGTGAAAAAATATTGTGAGAAAATTAAATCTAAAGTGAGCCCAATTCCTACTTCATCATCATCTACTATATTAGCCATTTAGTTTAGGGTGTTTGCTTCACTAATCTACCATTAGTGAAGAGATAGCATGAGCTTGAGTCTCCTCGACGTAGATCATCTTTGGCCTCGAAGACTTCGAGCAAACTTGTTCATTTCTTCATATGAACCCTTACTAAAGTTCGGGTGTTCACTACTTGGAGCGAAGGGACTACTATACGGAGCTTTAGAAGTGAAGGATCGGTCTACAAAGGTTGTATTTCTCATTCATTTTGTATGCAAAGTTGTTTGCATATTGAATTGTTTAAATCTCTAGTTAAGATTCTAGGGTTAGGGTTCTTTAGTACGGCAAATTTTTGAAAACGGCATGGACGATACCTCCCGAAACCTTGTTGCCGCACTAGGTAACCCTACAAATCTGGCCTAAACATCGTGAAAGCCCTATCTACGATAAATGTTCTCTGTGCATCATCAACCGGGTGTTGTCACACCCCACTTCCCGGTGTACGGGCAGAGAACGCGACGGATCACGCGACGTATTTACTCAAAAGTAAACACGCTATGCATATCTAAGCAATATAAGGTAAATGTACATAAGAAAATGACAATAGATGTAATTGAACGACAACTTTATTTATTTAACATTCTTTTACAATACAGCTGAAATGTAAATACATGAAATTAAAGCAATGCCTAAACAATGGCATAATAGAAATGAAAAATGAAATATGTACAGGTAATCTAGAACTCTGGGTCAAAGGCTAGCTGCTCCAAGTCTTCGCTGCTGGGCTCGATCTCTAATGAGTCCGATCTACCTACAACATTCCAAAGAAAAAAAGAAAAGGAACGTCGTCAGCGAACAATCGCACAGTAAGTCCCAATAGTGAATAGAGATAGAATAGACAAAAAGAGAATATAACTTATAATATTTAATTATATTGTTAACGCTGTTGTTTGTAGCTTGGTACAGAAAATGCCAATGTATACGAGAGAAGTCCCACTATTCCGGAGACTAAGGTAAACGGAGCATAAGGAACCGTTCAGCCACGGTACAACGGCAATGGATATCAGGTTAGATGTATTATGGTTATAGTCTCGTGTCACTTCTAACACCTTCCGTACCAATCTACCCCTTATAAACCCCGCGATGGCTTGATTGTATTGTTTGTTATTTAGATGGATGACTTGCCGAAACTATGATATCAGTAAATAGAATGGATATAAATGGAGAATCATGTAGATGGAGTATATCCATGGTTCGGTTTGGTCAATATAGATTAAATAGACGGATTCATGGATTCATTTTATATTGTAGTTTATACTTGAATCACATTCAAGTCAGATTGATTAGCTTGAGACTCAGTCTGAGTCAGACACTTTGAAAAGAACTTGAAATCCTGATTGTTTTGATGTGATCGGTAACTGCTGCACATGGACGGCAGGATTTGTGTCTTTCTCCAAAACAATTACCGTGTTGATAACACCGTTTGTTAGATTGTCTACCTTAAATAGGCAAGCACCCATATCTCCAGCTCCCCGAGGCTCAAGAGACTGGTCCCGCTTAAACCTACGTTTACTAGGGTCCTTATTGTAATTTAGTATAACTTGAGGAGGGTTTTATGTAAAAATAGTTTTGGCATAATTTCAAAATACACCTCAAGTATTTAATTATCGTCTTTAGGGTTTTCATAGATATATATTTTTATACAAGTGAAATTTCTAGTGAGTAAAACCTAACTTCATAATATATAGTATTTTCTTGAAATATTGGAATTGTGTTGTATTTGGATGGTATTTTCAGGTCATAGTGATTCCTTTGATTTAGAAAACTTGGAATATTTATATAATTAAAATAGATATTTTGATAATAGATATATATATATATATATTATAAAAATAATTTACTTATTTTCTTGTAGAAATCTCATTTTCTAAAGAAAAATGCATAAAAATTCCATCGAGATCGAATGCTCCTTTCAGAGATCTGCATCCCGCTCTACTAGGCCCGAGGATGTGCGATAACCCGCACCATCCCAAATGGGGTCCCCAAAAGTGGGTTGTAGAGGCGTAATTGTATGGAAATGTTTAATACATCTTTTTAAAGAAATGGTTTTATAAGTTGATGGTATTTATTTGCAAAGTCGTGTATCCCAAGAATAAATTCCCAAAACTTCATCGTGCTATGATAGAGATGTGTGTTGTGATGAGATAGGTCATTATCTCGTGAACTATTTAAAGGTAATATGTTGTCTATGTCGGAAACTAACGTATGTGGTATTTTACTGTAAAACTGCGATAAAAATTGCAATATAAATTCTTTTGATGTGAAACTTGTTTAATATGTTTGTTAATATTTATTGAACATGATATGAAAGTTTGGTATTTTCTTGTTTAAGAAAAATAAGATTTTTAAAGAAAAACCTAATCAGAAGTCGGATTAACTCCGCTTCCGTCTGGTTTTAGTATTTAAGATTTTTAGAATAGAGAAAGAGAGGGGAAGAGGGGACTTACTGGATTTTAGACTAGAGAAGAGAGAAGAGGAGCTAAAGAAGGCTTCGGAGCCTCGTTTCGTCGCCGGAAACTCCTTGGATCGTCGCCGGAACTTCACCCTTTGTTAACTCCACTTGTACACAAAAGAGACTTGGAAATTTTTGTAGAGTTTTTATAATGGAATTCTGAGTGAGGATGTGCGAAATGAGGTGTAGTATTTATTGGGAAACTTAGGGTTTTGTGTATTGAATTGGTGAATTAAAATTTGTATTAAACATGGATTTAAAGAGTATTTTAATTCTCTGGATAAATACAGAGTAAACAAATAGTATAGGAGTTAAGGGGGGAGTCCAAGGGTCTAGGGTAGAGGAGAAAAATGGTATTTAGTCCATGTTAGACCGGCAGCGCCGGCTCGAGAATGAATCTCGCCACTCCATTCCCGGTGAAGAGGGCTCGGATTCTCGCCATGTGTTGGTTTCGCTTGGTTTACTCTCGTGCACATGTTTGATTAATCAGTGTCTTTTCAGTTTACGTGTTGTGCACGTGCAAACCCTTGGGCTTCTAAAAGATTAAAAGAAAATTAAAATAAAAAGATAATATGGCTGGGGGGATTCGATCACAGGGGCTACGTCACAGCAGTGCAAGGCTTTACCAATGTGCTACAAGTACTTTTTTGCTGTTCTAAATTAAAACAAATACTTATAGTATACACAGGATTGCAAATACCCCAATTGTACATTAACTTTTAAACAATTTTATGTACATTGAAATTAGAGTTGTTGCAGGTGTTCCTGCTCCGCCTCCATCGCCTGGATCAACTGATCTCTCTTAGCCGCCTTCGCCGTCTGTTTGTAGAAGAAATGTATTAATGCCGTTCTAAAAGTTACACAATAATTATTCTAAAATAATTAAGAAGCTCAGCATATGTGGAGACTTACATATATCCCCTATACCTCAATCGATGCAAGATCGCCGTCGTCCCGTACAAATTGAGCCCGGTAGATTTCGATACGATCAAAGGACTCTCCACCATGGTTTTCTTCCTGCATATAACATTTAGAAAGTTTATACATAAATTTCTAAGATAATTTTAACGTATTAATATCAAATATGATACTTACGTGTTCAATGGCAACCTGCTGGGAACTCTTTCTCCCACCCCTATAAATATAGTGCAGCTGAGCGCGAGATACTTTGTCTCGCTCGCTCTTCTCCTGCAGTTACATCAAATATTGTTTACTAAGTTGCTATAAAATAGTAAAAAGGTATTGTCAAAAACATACCCTAAACTCTCCGGACAAGAAATGATTGACCAAGGCATGCCAGTATTCGTCGGACCAATCTGGATACGGCTTAATCGAATACTTCTCATCTGGTGAAGCGCAGTTTTCAAGCTTTCTAAAGATCTTGTTCTTATGGCTTCTCCAATTCTTCTCCGTATGATTACACATCTTATCATAAACTGTGCATTCATCGCAAACCTCCTGGGGGCCCTCTACGTCAACCCACCGGAACTCGAACCGAGCCCGCGAAATGGGATAATTCATCATTGTATATTTATAGTAATTTAGTAAGTGTGTGTGTGTGTGTGTTTGTGATACACGCATATGTGTGTGTACATGTATGCATATCAAAAAAAGTGCAGTATTGAATTGTATAAAGAAATCCGACCATCATTTTCCATATAGCGACTTGTTTCTTTAGCCCTAACGCTTCGCTATCCCAATCTAGGACCTCCCACTCGTCATCTTCATCCTTCAACAAATGAGGCATGCGGTCCTCGCTGTTTACCATCGACGACATCATTTTCTTTACTTCTTTACTGTCTCCTGTCACAAGGTCTCCTGTGAACGCAAGATATACAATCGGCTTGCCATGAGCATGTGGCATTCTCCTCCATATATCACTGGCCCGTGTGGGTCCTCTCCCAGCCCGTTTCTTTTTCTGAAAGGAATTCCCCTCGTCTCCGGTAGACTGATCGGTCCTGCTATCTGAGCCTGACATATCTAAAATAACTTCACGGAATATAGTTTAGTATGTTAGATAAAAAAATAATAGTGAAAATTATTGCTGAAAAGAATATCATACATGAGCAATAAATGGTGGAAATAATATGCAAGGAAAAAGATGAAATGTATGACATAAAGGTATGTCTCACACACACACTCTCTCTCTCTCTCACAAACACATGTCCATACACAATATATTATACACATATAGTACACACACATCCATATTAGACACGCAAATATTGCAAACAAAATGGATAGCAAGAACAGCAATATGCTTAATTGGTAACTGGTTTATGACATTGACAATATAGATAATTGGTTTATGGAATGTCAAGTATCTATAGTTTCGGTTTAATTAATATTTAATTGGTGACTTAATCTAGGTATGGTAATTTAGACTAACTTTAGTACTTAATAATTAAAAGTGATAATGTAACGACTCCAATTTCATTGTACAAAAATTTTCATATTAATATACAGAATAGAGTTTCAAGCCTGAGCACAAGTTATAAATTAAAATTGTTTAAGAACAGCAAGAAAGCACTTGTAACTCATTAGTAAAGCTTTGCACTACTGTGACGTAGCCCCTATGTTCAAATCCCATCAGCAACATATTATTTTTATGATTTTTCTTTTAAACTTTTTGGAAGCCCAAAAGTTTACACGTGCAATACATGTAAAAATAAAAAGTCACTGAAAATAAACATATGGAAAATGTCATATGAACAGATAGGGACACGTGGCAAGAATCCAAGACCCAACCCATCCAATGTGGCCGGCGAGATAGCCCTCTGGGCCGGCAGCGCCGGATTAAAATCACTCATTAATCCAATGTTTAAATGCATTTTTTAATTCTCTCTTCACTCACAAAACCTTAATTCAACCCTATAAATACAACCCCGCATCCTATCCTTCTTCATTTTGAAATCTATTGTCAAAAATTCTCAATTTTTTCCAAGTCAAAGAAGAGTACAGGTGGAGTTAGCACTAGGTCAAGTTCCGGCGACGATTCGAGACGATTTCGGCAACCTCACGACTCCACGAAACTTCCAATTCTTTCATCAACCACCCCTCTCTCATTTCAACTCATAAGTCCCCTCTTTTCTCCTCTCTTCCTAATTTAAAAGGTTCTCTTTTCAAAACTCGTCGGGAGTGGAGTTATTACAACATCCAATTCTAAACTTATTAAAATCACAATTTTTCTTAATAACCAATCATCCAAACCATCAAACCTTGCTTGTTAATCATTAAACAATTTTTAGAAACAAGTTTCATTTCAAAACTCCATATAAAACAACTTTTATTACACTTTTACATTTAAATACCATAAAGTTACATATGACATCTTTTATCATTTTTGCTTGTATTACCTTTAGAAAATCTCATGAGGTAATGACCTACCTCTCACAAACACGCATCATGACATAGCACGATTTCCTTTTAACAATATTTTTAGGACAAATACAACTTTTACATCAAAATACCTTAAACTGTTAAAAAGCGTATTTCTTTAAATTGTGTTATTTTAAATTCCTTACGACTGTGCCTCTACAACCCACTTTTGGGGAATCCAAATAGGATGGTACGGATTATCGCACGTCCATCGGACTAGTGGGGCAAGATACAGTCCTCCTCACGGAGTATACGATCTCGATGGAATTTTTAATGCAATTTTAAGAAAAACGTGATTTTCTATTTAATAAATAAATTTTATTTTTAATAATTATATATAAATATTATCAAACCATCTATTTTAAATATATAATAAATTCCATGTTTTCCGAACCAAACGAAAAAAATTACAAATTCATGAAAATACCATCAAGAATCCATTCGAGTCAACTTTACACTAAAATGCCATGTATTATTCAAGCTAGGTATTTATTCACTAGAATACCTCACTTTTAAAAATTACATCCATGAAATCCTAAATACGATAAATAAATACTTGAGCTTTATTTTGAAAGTATACTAAAAATATTTTTCATAAAACCCCCTCAAGTTATATTAATTTACATTAAGGACCCTAGTAAATATAGGTTTAAGCGGGACCAATTCTCTTGAGCTTCAGGGAACCGGAGAAAGTGTGTGCTTGCCTATTTAAGGTAGAAAACTAAAACGGGGTTATCAATGGTAATTGGCTTAGAAAAAGTCATAAATCATGTTGTCCATATGCAGCAGTTACCGATAACTCCAATAGCTAATTCAGGAATCCAATTTTGTTTAAGTGTCTGACTCAATCTGAGTCTCGGTCCAATCTGAATACAATCCAAACATGAATCCAACTATAACTCCATTTCAACATGAATCCAATATATAAAACATGAACACAATCCAATCTTAACTCCAATACAACATGAATCCAATCTATACTTGAACTTGAACATGAATACCATAACTATACCAGAGCAGAATCAACATGACTTGAATTGACCGAACCATGGATATATCTTGACTTGACTACATGACTATCCGTTTATATCCGATCCGTTTATATTAACAACTTATACCATGGTTTCGGCAAGTCTTATACTACAACTCATTACAATCAATACAATATGCATTACGGGGTTTAAGGGATAAATTGGTACGGAATGTATTAGAAGTGGAATGAGACGGTCACTATAATACACCTAACCTGAATATCTGTTGTCGTTGTCCCGTGGGTTTTGACGGGGCCTTGTACTCCATATAGTTTAGTCCACGGAGCAAGTTGGACTCCGCTCATATACACTGATATATTCTGTACCAAATTACAAACAACTACGTTAGCATAACAAACATATAAGTTAAATATTCTATTCTCTTACCTGTCTATTTCTATTCTACCTCTTAGGACTTACCGAGCGATTGTTCGCTGACGACATTCCTATTTCTTCTTTCTTTGGATGTTGTCAGGAGGAACCAACTCTCAGGAGATCGAGCCTAGCCAGGACGATTTGGAGCAGTTCATTGAGGATCCAAGCTCTAGTTCTACTTGTGCCTACTTTTACTTTCAGTTCATATGCCATTGTTTAGGCATCGCTTTCCAGCATTGTATTTATTTTTCAGTTGTATGTAAAGAATGTTTAATCAATAAAAAATTGCTGTTATTTTACATCTCTTGTATTTCTTGTGTGTATTTTATTATATTGCTTATTTACGCTTAGCGTATTTACTTCTGAGTAAATACGCAGTGGGTCTCGTCACGTCTCCTTCTCCGTATGCTGGGAAGCGGGGCGTGATTGGTAAAGTTGTGTACCGGAGACTGCCATATATAAAAAGCGAAGAAACAGTAGCAATCATGCCGACGTCAACCTTACAATCACACAAATTATTAGTTGCATACGCTTCTATTCTTTATAAATAACAACAATATATATATACTCCTAACTATAATTAACTAAAATTAACAATCTAACCCAAACCCTAAACCTAAAATTAACTAAAATTTTCAACAAACTAACTAACATAACCCTAACCCTAACCCAGTCCCTAAAATTAACCCTAACCCTAAATAAAATTAACCTTAAAGTTAACAAAATATTAACCATAACCCTAACCCTAATAACCCGACACTAACCATAATCTTAAAATTAAGCATAACAATAACCCAATCCCTAAAATTAACCCCAACCTTAACACTAAAATTATCTAAAAATTTAAAAAAAAAAAAAAAAAACCTAGCCCTAACCCAAAGCATAACCCTAACAACAAAATTAATCGTAACCATAACCCAATCCCTAAAATTTATCCTAACCATAACCTAAAATTAACCATAAATCCTAAATAAAATTAACAAAATATTAACAAATTAACTAAATTAAGTGAAAAACTAACCTGATTTTCATAGCCGGCGTCGAGAGAGCTCGGAGAGGAGGGGGCTCAGGGCCGGATCCGGTGGAGGAGGAGGGGAGAAGGGGATACGGCATGATTGATGAGGTGGAGGAGGAGGGGAGGAGGGGGCTCGAGGCCGGATCGGGTGGTGGAGAGGGCAGATCAGAGGCGGGTTCAGTGGCGGGTTGGTGTAGGGGGAGAGGGCGGATCGGAGTGGTGGAGGCCGGTGTAGTGGGATAGGGCGATTTTTTTAGGAGGGAGAAGGGGAAAATATTTGGGGGAAATGAAATTTTTATTAAAGGGATAAAGGGGCAAGTCACGGGGAAAATTTGTTGACCGAAACCAACAAAATTTCAACTATTTGTTACCTATTTCGACGGCAGATGTCCGTCGAAATTTCCCCCATTTCCTTGTAGTGAGGTGGTGTCAAAAGGATTTAGTACAACTTTGGATCAATGGAAACAGCCTAGGAGTAGGATTGTCTTAGCTGGGTTAGTGATAGATCTAACAAGTATGCATGCTTTTAAATCATTCTATTCTATAAAGTTCTGAATTTCGGGAAGAGACAGAGGGTGACTACTATGAATCAATCAATTTGAAAGGCCAAAGTATCCTTGGAAGTATGGCTTATGTATGGCAGATTAATTTAGGGAAAATGCAATTCGAATATATTAAGATTTATAGCTAATTACTCAAAAATGATATAGAAAAAGCAATCAATTTTTTATATCAGACACGTTAACATAAGATGCAACAGATAATCAAGCACCTAAAGAAAGCCGACGGGCTCTCTTTCACTCATGGTGCTGGTGGTGCATCACTATGGGGTAGGAGTGAAGCAGCCGTGGCCTGCTGCCGTAGTAGACCATGCACCCGAACGCATGTCCTGAAAATCCACCCACATATACTCGAGCTGCACACGCACGATCTACAGAAACTCGAATGTATGTACCAAATCACGTAAGGGGAGCATCCACATCCGCTACCTGAACTGGTGCTACACTACCTCTGTTTTCAAATTGAGCTTGGCTGAAAATTAGGCTCATTCGGTTAGCCGCCCGGTAAAAGTTCTCTTTCTGGTACACCGCGTACCCCGTGATCTCCAAACATGTACAACTAAAAAACATGCAGCCAGAGCTGCATTCGTCAAAGCTACAGTTGCCGAAGCTGCATCCACCAAAGCTGCAGGCGCTGGAGCTGCAACCCTGTCTTCAAGAGTATGGTCTGCTTCTTCATGCTTGCGGTGATCTTAAAACATAATTAATCATACACAAAACAATATATTAAAGATTAAAAAAATGGTAAATATATTATGTATTTTCTCATCAATCAGAATCAATTACCTATTTTCTGTTTTGTGGTATCTCATGTGGTCGGCGGTCGACTGCGTGGGTATTAGTTCTCTTATACGGACGAGTTGCATTGATTTCTTTTTACAAAAGTAGTAAAATTTCAAATACAAGTAAATATTTAAACAAGCAGTAAATTTTGGATCTGCCTCGCTTTACTTGTCAAGGGGCCACACAAGACACATCTAATATCCTTGTGAGAATGCAGACCATAAAGTCGTAACAGTATGAAATTTCTTATATCCGCCGACGTTTAGCATCAGACGTCTTGATCATGATGTCTTTACAAAAGTAAACATCAATTTTCATGCGAATTGGATGTTCTTCCACTCACATAAGAAGAGTGCAAAACTAACGGTTTGCAAAAAATAAATTGTTTTATAGTGCTAATTGAACGGACAAAGAGAACTCAAACGACATGACAATGGACGTACCATTATTCTGCTAGGGTGGTTGTATATGCGGTTACACATTCAATACAATTCTTGTAATATTTATTAAATATTAATATGATTTTATAGTTACACTAATAGTAATTAGTTAACTGGGTCATATATATTTATAATTGTTATAATCTCACTAGAAATCATACTGTTAAATCATGTACTGTGATATGTCACTTACATGGAGACCTGATCTAATCTAGTGATTTCTTAAATGAGCGCTTAGCCTATAACCAGTATGAGATAGCTAGATTTATAATAGGCTATCATGCATGACACTGACATATTAGATATGGAGATGTGTCTCGGACACCAAGAATGAAGATTCTCCAGGTGTGTGTCATGAACATGTATTGTGATACATGTAGTACAGAACTACATTTAAATTCTCTAGTATATGTCACCTATGAGATAGAGAATTTAAACAGTTATATAATTTCTTTGACTTGATGATATTGTTGCCTTCGATCGGTCATTTAGTGAGTTTTGATATGATTGTACTTCTTGTCCTCTGACAAGAATAACAAAGCTAAAATATTGGACTGCTTAAATACATTTAGGAGAACAATGGATGTCTAGATAGAATCTGAAATTCTCATAATAAGTTTATTGTCCATTCCCATGAAAGCGTAAAAATCATGTCGACAAGTGTTTTGAAAAATGTTTTTCAAAATTATATTATTATAGTAATATTTATTTTTGAAAAGAATTTGTGTTCATGGGGTATGAAACTTTAAGCTTGAGCAATTACGTGAATATGTCCTGCTCATTTAATGGCTTAAGCATAAGTAACTTAAAGTCGGAAAGGATTGGATGTAAGTTGATATTTATTGTCATCTCACGTTATAGTAGAGTTTTTATAAACAGTTGGCAAGATAGGTATTTGACTGCTAAATTAAAGCTATTAATTTATTAATTACGAATTAATTTAATTGATAGTTGATTCTTGATGTGAGACCCAATTGGTCCTACCTATAAACCTTTCGGTAGAAAATTTAGACACAACCATAAAAGAAATATTGTTAATAATATAATTATTATATTATTAATATGTGGGTATTTTAGTCCCCCATTCGATATTAAGTTTTGAGGTATCGTAGCACAACCCTATATAAAAGGGAAAGGGACAATGGTTTGCCATGAAACAAAGATTTTGAATTATGAATATTCTCTCTAAATATTTGGATGCCTATCAATCTATGGTGATGTCTCTTTCACAAGGGTTGGTGAAATTCAGTTGGAGGTTTTTGCATTTGTAAAGTTTGCCAAAAGATACTTTGTTTATATATGATCAGATTCTTCATCGATGAGATTGAGATGAAGCAAAGGTACGTATTTAATTTTAAATAAAAATCCGATTTTTTGAAAATTGATGCATGTGTTTCTGTCACAGACATGCATATGTTTTCTTCAATTGGTATCAGAGTTATGGTGCTCTTTAGATTAGGGTTTTCTAATGTTAATTAATAAAACTCTATTTTTTTATACCCTAATTTTATGATTTGTTCATAAAAAGATTAGATCGCAAGTAATTAAATATAATTTAATTAGATTTAGGTTCTTAAATGTTTATATGATAAAAACCCTAATTATGAATTGTTCGTAAATTGAATAGACTTTATGTATTCTATTAGGTCAGGGTTCTCCAATTTTTATGTGATAAAAAACCCTAACTTTTGTAATCCTAATTTATTGTTGAAACAAAGATGATCTTGATATAATTAGAGTAGATCTATTAATTAATTAGATTAATTGTTTTCTATTAGATCATATTTATGTGATATAAGATCTTTTTGTGAAATTAATATTTTAAGAAATCTATATTGATTTTGGATATCAATTTAATGTAATGATTTGATTTTTGAAATCAAAATTTAGATTTTTAAAATAAAATTTTAAAAAATGGTTGCGGCTGCGACAAGCACAGGTTAAAGGGGCAGCAATACTGGAAAAAGAGTGATTGCTATGTGAATTATGATAGCATGGATGCCCTTAAGGGATCTTCGCCACACATTCTATGTGCAAAGCACGTAGGATACACTAACACCAAAGGCCCCATGTTTCACACAAATCTCGACCGTCCATTACTATTTTGGATGGATCTAGACCCTTGGATGGATGCTATTATACTCATAATAGCAGCCACTCAGAATCCACAATACTTGCTGCCCACTCCACTAAATTGGGTCGGGTCGGGTCGGATCCAACGTCAGACCTTAACCCGAAACCTTAACCCTTTCACCTATTACATGCTAGAAGCCCATGTCCATGCAAAGCCCGTATAGTTTGAGAAACTAACATGTGGCCGACAGCAGTTTTAGAACCTGACTTCTAATAATTAGATATAGAGTATTATACCTAGGTCCCTAGGTTATTAATTATTTTGCTTCATGTCCTGCCTGTGACTAAAACTTTAGATACTTATTTGTAAACTTCTGCAATCTTCAGAAATTACTGTTTGGTCACTTTACAAGATATAAAATTAGTTTATATGTATTTTTTTTTATAGAAAAAGAGCTAAAGCTAATTTTGGAATTAGTTTCCAATGTTGCATTATATGATATTGCAATTAGGGCATGAAATTTAATGTTCGGTAAATAATGTATTTTATGAAAAAGTTTCATATACTCCATAAGTTGTTATGGATTGTTTATATGTTATGTCCTTAGTTTAATTATGAAAATTATAATTGAGTTCAGAATTGTTCTGAAATAATTTCAGAATTAAAGAGAATGACGTCACGACGAAAAATTAGCTTTCATAATTATAAATTAAAATAAGAATAATTTATTTTGTTCTCTCAACTCGTTAACAATAATTGTATACAAGTATAGGTAGATCAATTTTTTGTAATTTAGATCTTAAGGTCATCTAACGTAGGGATATATTTGAGACTGCTATTTTAACTTATTCGAGACCGGACAGGATAGGGTTTGTTAAAGTAGTTACCTTATTTATATCTCGCATAATGTTATTACATCTATTATGTTTAATGGGACCGCCTGATTATAATCGGAGATGCAACTCATTTTACATAAAATGTTGAATCAGTGAGTTCACACTTGATTGATGTAACAGTAATCTCACTACAATAGTTGAGCAATGCTATATATCAAAGACCAAATAATAAAAGGAAAGTTATTATTGAATAATGGATATGTTGTGTCCTACATCATTAATTTTTTCATGTTCTATCTTGAAAATCTAGAAGAGTATGAATAAATTTGGATTTTCGGTTCACTAATAAAAGCAGGAGAGAAGTACTGGTAATGACACCATTACTTAAATTGGAACCCCAGTAATGTTGTGTAACTATAAAATAAGAATTGAGATATTTTGATGTTGTTTCTGTTTATATTAATATGAATAAATTTAGTTATTTTGCTAAGCCATTTGATGCGCATGTACCAAGCTATAAAGATTGGAAATAAGGATTGTATATTGTCATGGCACTGTTGAAAATCGGCTAATATTGTTTAAGATGATAAATTTATTGAGCCTGATCCCGTTACAACAACAAAAAAGTTATCTGTTATAAAAAATGACATGATAGAAATTAACTTGGTAGATACTCAATTGGAGATTCCTTATATGCTGGCTTAGAGAAGCAAATGGTTCAAAGAAACTAGCAAGGAAATCCCCGAAAACCATGTACAAGAAAATAATTGTAACTCGTTAAATTGTAATGAGAAGTTTTTACATACACCAAGATGGTTTAGAATATTCAGTTTTAAATCCATGATCATAAGATGATCAAGTAAGATAGTGTACTGAAAATTTTATTAGCTGAAATTGAATTATAAATTCGAAGTAGATTTCATTTTTATAATTTTCTTATTTATTTAATATGTTCAGGGTGAATATTAGTATTCTAGATTCTAATCTTATCTTGACTGGTTTCATTAATTTGCTGAAAATGATTATGAACCTTATGAATTAAGATAAGGTCATGACGATGGTCTGTGATAATGCCAGATAGTCTAGCTAAAAAGAAAAAGAAAAATTATCTTAAGAATAATCTTATTGGTAAAACAAAATGAGTTTCTTAAAAGGGATCATATTGTGATAATGAATATCATTTCTATCATAAAAGAATTAGGCATCAAAGAAAGAACAATAAAATTGTTTTTCTTTTATAGAAAAAGGAACAATATTTAGAAGGTTAACATGATCATTTTATAGCATAGACTATATTGTAAGTTGATCCTATTCATGGATGTTGATAGTTTCTTGTAGACAGTACAAGAAAAGACCAAAACCTATTGATTATGTTATCACATTAATAATGGAAGTGTAGCCATGGTTTCAACAGTAATAAAGCAATTAACTATTTGTATATGAATCAACAACATATGTTTGAACTTAAAGATTATTCTTTTGTTTCTAAAATAATAAGAAATTTGATTTCTATTTTAAAATTTTATAGCAATATTTGCTCTAACAGTAAAATTTCTTTTAAGTTTGGTTATTTGATCATTACTTAATAATAAATTAAGAATGATTGTTATTGTCCTTAATTCTTAACCAATTTGATTGAATATGATAAAAGTCTTAAATATCATGTGGATTAATGTAATCTGACAATCAATTTTGGCACATGAGATTTGGTTATGCTAAAATTGATAAGGTCAATAAATTGGTAAAATATAGTAATTTATAATTTCTATTATAGATAAATTACCAATTTATAAACATTGTCTTTATGACAAGTTAACCAAATGTTACAGAAAAACATGCTTAAGTATAAATTACTCTTTCATACATAAAGAAGTATGTCGACTTTTAATTGTTAAAATAAAATAGGATATTCATATATTGTGCTCATATAGACAAGACAATAAAATATGGATATAATTATCTAATACGACACATTTCTAAATACTTTGAAAAGTTCAAACAGAATAAATCCAAAATTAATAATTACTTGATAAAAGTATCAAGCATATCTGATTTGATCGTGATTGATAGAGTTTAAGAGATTTATAAAAGAAAATTAGAATTGTTAAAAGCTTGACATCATCGTGTTTCCCACAATAAAATGGTGTTTTCGAAAGAAAACAAAAGCTTATTCAATATGAATAAATTAATGGTTTGATCATTAATGGTTTTCTACTTGCTCATTGGACTTTTGCAATAAATATTGTCAAATGTCTATTAAAATAATTCCTGCCAAATCGATTTTCTGCTTCATATAAGATATGAAAAATAAGAAAACGATATGTATGACATTTGAAAATTTGAAGTTCTCCGATTCAAGTTGAAAATATGTATTGGACAAATTGAAATTTGAAATAGATAGATATCTAAACGTAGGTTACCCCAAAGATCCACTAGCTATTATATTTATATTCTAGTTTCGTAGAATCACCGTTATTAGAAATGTATTTTATATGGAAGACAAAATTGTCGGTCAAGAACGTACAACTCTTAATGATGGGTGTTTTCTAGGGTAGGAGAGTCTTTTGTTCTAGTGGAAGAAAATCCTAAGTTGATTAAGAGATTCAATTAATTCAGTGAGAGTTTCAAGTAATAGTGAAGATACTGATCTATCACTAGAGATTGTTGTCGATGCATTGATTTCAATAAAGAGATTAAATAAGAGTATTTATTTAAATACTGTAAAGTACAGATATCTCGATAATATTATATTCGATAAGTCATATCGAGAAGAATTATGATTCAATATAAACTTACGAAATATCTATATTTGACATAAAATCTAGTAAGTAGATTGAAACCTTGAAAGCGAAAATAAAATTCATAT
The DNA here is from genome assembly GCA_030015575.1 of Agapanthus africanus. Lineage (NCBI taxonomy): Eukaryota > Viridiplantae > Streptophyta > Magnoliopsida > Asparagales > Amaryllidaceae > Agapanthus > Agapanthus africanus. The sequence goes on along the minus strand of JASDDO010000004.1, from coordinate 40,528,714 downwards.
ATCATAACAAGGCTTTGACCTTGGTAGAGGGAGTAAAATCCATTGTACGTAAGTGAATATCTGTTCTAGATTTGAAGCTCATTAAAATATATAGACATTTATAAACTGCTTAGTGGTCATCAATTATGAGTAAACTTTATTTCCTGTTGTTACAAGAAAGTCTATTAAAACCATGTTAACCATATGAGCATATTGTGACTATGGAATATGGTAAATGAGTGAAATTATTTTCTTGAATGAATCTTAAGGAAGATATTTACACGCAATAACCGATGGTTTTTGTATGTAAATTTAAGAAAATATGAAGTAAATTGAATAATTCAATATATGGACTTAAACAAACTTTTAGGAATTGGAGTGTTCATTTTAATGAAAATGATTAAGAAATTTGATTTCATCCAAAATCCAAAAAAAAGGTTTGTGTGCATATAAGCAACAAAATGATTATATCATGTTCCTGATATTCTACTCTGTAATACCCTATTCTTTTGTATCCGTATTCGAATAAATTAATTCCAAAAAAAAAATTGTGCTATATACTCCTCAAATATTTTTCCTAATCTCTAAAATCTTTCCAAACCTTTTCCCTTTCCCCATTCTTTTCTTTTCCTTTTGTTTTGAACTTTAACTCCAAGCCTGGCCCGAACCCTCATCCAAGCCCGGCCCGAACCCTCACCCAAACCCGACCCATCTCCTCCCTCTTTCCCTCTCTCCTCTCTCTCCCCGACCCCTTCTTCCTTCACTCGCACACCCGCTCCCATGAGACCCGCACCCTCCAACGGTCAGGACACAGCCCTTGTCATCCCAACGTCCCCCGAGAAACCCTCGCCTGCTCCCCCTCTCTCACCCGCTCTCTCAATCTCTATCTCTTTCTCCATCCCTCTCACTCTATCGCTCTCACCTTCCTCACCACCATCACCTTCCCCTACACCACACCGAGCCCCTCCTCCTCCTCTTTCTCGAGCTCCCCGCCTCCACTACACCCCGGCTGCCTGCCTTCACCGATCTCGCTGTCGACCTCCCCTGCGACCACCAAGCCCTTTTCGCTGATGAGCTCGAGACCACCACACCCATCACCAAGCACCCACCATCATCGCCAAGGCCATTACCATATCACCACCACCACCGCGACCCACCTCGTCGCCGCGACCATCAGAGCCACCGCCATCGCCTTATCCTTCCGAGCACCACCGAGCTTCCCCCCTAAACTATCAACAAGCTTCAACCGCCGACGAACCGAGCACCTTTCCATCACCATCGCTGTCGTCCTAGTCAACCTCCACTGCCGGCAACCTCCAGTGCAGCTCCGACGTCCGCATGCGCACTCCCGTGCCGCCACGTACCCACTCCCGTGCCCACTTCTTGAACCACCGTGCCACTACGTATCCACTCCCGTGCCCACTTCCTGAACCACCGTGTCACCTCGTACCCACTCCCGTGCCCACTTCCTGAACTACCGTGTCACATCATACCCAGCTCATGTCCCCACAGCGCATCACGACCGTACCCACCTCCACACCAGCACCGTGCCACCCCGTGCCCTACTTCCGTGCCATGTCGTGTCCACTCCCACGTCGCGCCGTATCGTAGCCAAGCCTTGCTGTGGCCATATCCGTTCCATGCCACTGTCCCTGTCGTGAGCGCCAATTCGACTTAAGGCAAGTAGAAACCCCCTTCCCTTACAAATCATGCTACTAAACCTTATATAAATTATATCATATTATTAAATAATTTCAGGTGCATATGCATGGGTGTTATCGCGCATGAATATATCGATACCGTTACAGCGTTAAGTTAAATCGAAACATATACCTCGAGTCATCATGCTTAGTCGTATTGGATCGAACCCACCTTAGGTTCATTGATCGTATAAATATCATTTAGGGTTTTCATGAATTAACCGGGTTCGTTCGCTACCAGCAAACACCGGTGTTCCCCGCCGAAAACATGGAGACGCGACCGCGCGGGTCCGTCTCGCTTGAATTTCGGGGCAGATGCTAATTGGTGCTATCCATCCATCTCTCCGAAGATGCCAGGTTGATTTATGATACCGTATATCGAAGGTTTAAATGGATGCGGCCGATATAGCAGACTTCGTCAGATTCCCCCTCATTTGAGAGGTTTTTGATTATGGGGACGCTCTTCCCTGCAGGCGTAAGCCCCTACAGTTAATTGCGCTACCGCATCGCGGTAACCACTTTCTCCTTCTCCAGATGGTCACTTCGTGTCGTGGGTGTTTGTTTTGTTTTTGGTTGCCCGTGGATTGTATACGGAGACTAATTTATATTGTCGCCCGTAGGGCGTGGATTAGTCCAAATCCGTATCTTCTTAGATTTGGATTTGGGGGTTGGGTTTAAGGATACGTTAGTCTCACTTAAAACTAAGATCAACTTAAACGTTTGTTAAGGATACGTTAGTCCAATTTTTAGACTAAGATCAACTTAACAGGATCGTTTAGATCCGACAAGAGAGCGATTAGGCTCTATTGTTTAGTTTAGGGATATTGCGGTCGATTAGTTTAAGGACGTCACGTTCTAGCGTTAGTTTAAGGACATCTCGGTCCAGGTTAAGGACATCATAGTCTGTGAGTTTAAAGACCTCACAGTCAAGGTTAAGGACATCATAGTCCGTGAGTTTAAAGACCTCACAGTCAAGGTTAAGGACATCATAGTCCGTGAGTTTAAAGACCTCACAGTCCATAGAATGTTTGGTTGTCGGGATCCGTCACCTCTCTGAAGACGATGAAGAATTACAACGACAAATATCAGAGGAGTAAAGAGATGTACCCTCGAACCAACGTGAATTGGTTGAAAGATCTGTAGTCCAATTTGGGGCTAAGATCTGTTAACATATTTATGAGTAGATGAGCTCAATTAATATGAGTTGAGAACTTATGGCCAATCTTGGGCTAAATCCAATCAAGTTAAAATGTTTAACATTTTATTTTGGGATGTTAAGAATTTGTTTGAGCTCGGCCCTTTTAACAATGCTGAGCATTGATTTAGCTTCTGACAATGTTTGTCTTTTACTGAATGCTGAGCATTCATCATAACTCTGGGGCTTATTCAAAGAACAATTTAAGTTCTACCCAAGCGCGCATAAAAGAATGTAGTGCACTTGGCACTAACGCTAGTCAATGAGCACAAGGCGCTATGGTTAAAGCGCTAGTGCGCTTGGCGCTTTGCGCCAGATGTGAAGTGCTAATGCGCTTAGCGCTTTGCGCTAAATGAAGAGCGCAAATGCGCTATAGTTGAAGCCTTGAGGCGTTTGGCGCTGGTGCCATATAATTAACTGCATAGCGCTTTTAGTAATGCAGCGCACACGTGAGGAGCACGTGGCGCGCTTAGCGCTGAGCGCTAGATGAAGAGCACTAAGGCACTTTTGAATTAAGAACGATAAGGCTCTTATTAGATTAGGAGCGCTAAGGCTCTTCTTAGGTTAATTTCGCGCTCTGCAGATTATCAGTTCTTTGATAGGAGGCTTTGTCTCAAAATTTTAAGAACAAAGTTCTTAGTTCATAGGAGATGTTTCAATCTCTTTTTGATGAAAGGGTTTGCCTTTATGGATCTGTGATCCTAAGAGAATTGAATAATTCTCCCCCCTTTATAATGAGATGTTCATAATCTCTTTTGTGAAAAACAACTTTGTCTTATAGATCTATGATCTGTGAAAGAAGTAAGTACTTCTGTTTATATTAAGACGATTTCGTCTATATATTCTTTTTACCTTGAAAAAGAATTGTTTTCTTTCTGCCGAGAGCTTCTTCTTCTTCTTGAGATTTTCTCAAAATTTATGGGGGGGGAGGGGTTCCTCTCTACAAGACTTGAAGTCTCGGGTCCTTTATATAGGGCAGGCTGATTTGTTGAATCAGTTAAAGAGATTTATTCTCTAATTGATTTGGGGAATTTCCCCACCGTCAGATCTTTTGATCCAAGGGCTTCTGATTTACAGAAGGCAATCTTCTTGTTTTTAACAAGATTGGGAAATCTTTCCATGCAGAATTTATTCTGTCTTTGGTAATTTTTATTTACCATTGGATCATTGATCCAACAGTGCTCTGATTTACAGAGCACAATTTTGTTATTTCGAAAGATTTTGAGAATGCATCAATTAATAAAACAGCCTCATCATTGGATGAGACTTTCAATTAATGAGGAAATCCTCAAAGAATATTCTTATTAAATGATAAATCCCTCGAGAGAAGGAGAAAATCTCCCTTTCAGAGCAAAGCTCTATAATAGAGTGACACTTGTCAAGCTCTGGTCACGAGGGAACAAAATTCCTTAAAGAGCCTAGCTCTGTAATGATGATGGAAAATCCATCAAAAATTAATGAAAATTAATTCTTGATAATTAAAATTCTGGGATTTTAAAGATCCATGAAAAAAATCTTAAGAGTTCTTCATCAAAAGATCTACATGTTATCAAAAGAGCATAGCTCTGACTCATGGGTTAAGAAACCCTGAGAAAAGATCTGTTTAGATCTGTGGGTTCATGAGAGCAAGGCTCTGTTTATGAAACCCTAAAGGGGTTTTCTTTAGATCAAAAGATCTATGAAAAGCAAGGCTCTGTTAATGGGTAAAAACCCTAATTTATTAGAATTAATTTAATTTAATTTAATTTAATTTTACCTAAATTTAGTAGAGTTTCAACTCTTGAAAATTCTTGAACAAAAGAGCAAGGCTCTGAATAAAATTCTTAAGAAGAGATGAAGATAATATGAGGACCAAAAGTTCCATTTATAGGCGCTGAACCGCCTCCTCAACTTCTGAGTTGATCCAAAGGCTCAGATGTTGCCACCGCTGCACTCACGTGTGCGCCACGTGAACGCAACGGTGGCGGACATTTGTTTCCCCCAATCAGAGCAAAGCTCTGTTTTGAATTTCAAAATTCAAAAATTGAAGCAACGCTTCAGATCCCGTGCGCTGCGCGCTACGTGTCAAAAGCAGACACGCCAGCGCCAAGAGCGCTGCGCCCTAGTGTAGCGTTTTGAAAATCGTTTCGGTGAAATTTCGGAAAAAACGGTAAAATAAGGGGGTTTTCTGTAAAAAGTCAAAATACAAATATCTTATTATAAAAAATTAAATATACATATTCTAGCTATGTAATTGCTATTATTTGGTGTTTATTGAGCCGCTGGTGAAATTTCAAATTTTCTGAAGAAAATATTATTTTATTATTATTTTAAGCCGTCACTGATACATTTAATTAGGGAAAATTACAAATTGGAATGAGTTGAAACAAATTTTGTGCATCATAAAACATTAAATAAAATTTTATCATGTGGTTTTTGGAACGAAATCATTTGCCAAAATGGTTTAGAAATTATTGAAGAAAAAGGCTCTTTTTTAGCGTAAATGGATGTTTGGGCTATTGTATTTATCATTTTTCATCACCCCACACCCGTGCCCACACCCACACACCCCCACTTACTCCTCCCCATGGCTGAATTCAGCACCCACCATATTTTTCCCCACTTGATTTTCAAGGAAAAAGAAATGAAAGAAAAGAAAAGAAAATGAGTGAAGTAGTTAGACTTTTGACTTTGTTTGACCTTGACCTTGTCCCCCCCCCCCTTTTCCTCACCTCCCTCTCTCTCCCCCACCCACTTTTCTGGCCGAAAATTCCTTCTCCCCACAGCAGCCCCCCTCCATTTTCCCCTCTCTTTTCCCTTCAAAACTTCATGAAAAATTGCATCAAAAATCCACCAAAAATCCCACAAAATCAAAATCAAAGTCCTACCCATTTTAGCTTAGCCCGTTTAGCATGGATCCTTGTGAAAAGAGAGCATTTTGGGAGCCCATGGAGTCTTGTGGACCTTCATATATTTTTGGGTATAAATTCTAAAACTTTTTGTTGCTTAAATTGTTACTAATTTCTTAAGCTAATTTAATTAAGTGTTATTTGGATATGTGAGTTTAATTGCAAGTTTTGGAATTCAAGTTGTGAAATTGAATGCAAGTTAGGGTTTATAAAATTGGTGTATGGTTGTGTGTTATAATTAGGCTTTGTTGTCATGTTAATACAAGTTTAGTAGCTAGTGCTAATGGCTAGCTTAAAAATTTTGTTATTTTGCTAATTTGCTTACTAGGTTTTTGAAATTTGCTAAATTCTTGGGATTAAAAATGTGATTAGGTTTTTCTTGGCTTCATTAACTTTATTAAGTGTGGTTTAATGCTTTGGATCATGCAATTCTAAGTTAGATTGTAGTTTGTGTATTTTGCTTTGAAATTGTTAAAAAGGATATTTTTGGTAAACTAGAATATTAGGATTTTTGGAATTTAATGAGATTAAATTCCGGAAATTGTTTATACGACTTATTTAAGATATTTAATAAATATATTGGCCACTACATTCATTTAAATATCGTGTTTTGTACAAAAACGGCGAATTGTGCTTGCTAGATTTTCGGAAAAATGACTTTTTAAGTGAAATTGGCGTTTTTGTGAGTTTTAACCTAGTTTATATTAAAATTAGTGTTCGTGAATGTGCAAATGAGTGTGATTGGATTTTCTCGATGGTTTGACGTTCGTACATCGACATCGAGGGTTGGTTTGACTATTCCTGCATGCGTGGGCGATAGGTTTGGTCCTATGCGTGATACGCGTGCCGATTTGATTTTCGTATGCCGTTTCGATTTCGAATTTAGTTTTAATGCGATATGGCACGTTATGATATGTAGGTACCCCCATGTGGACTTCGAGACGACAAGCAAGCGCGTGGCGACGTCGGCACCGGCTAGCGAGGACCAGGTGAGTAGATTTATATCTACGGGGAGAAGTCGGGTGGATGGCGTATAGCACCCCCGCAGTCCGTGGTGGTGTATACGGATGCGTATACACACCAACAATTATTATATGTTATTTTGGGATTAATAACGATGCTTAGGATGGATATTGGTGTGTTGGATTATTTTAGTGTTGCGAACCCTAGGGAAGTGTTGCACTACACATACACACATACATACTTGCATACATTCCTATTGATATGTGCTCATGAGATTCTTTATAGTATGTGTTCACATGGGTATAGGACTATGTGTTCATATACGGATTTGAGGATGATACTTGGGATTGAGCTGAGTCGCTGAGATTCGATTTGAGGCCGTGAGATCGGTAATATAGCAGGGTTCGTATCTTAGATACGACATGACGTTGTAGCGGGTCCTTGACGTAGTGTTTCACACACGTCCATGCATACGTAGGCGGTATCAGTATGGTACTAGACGTAGATCAGTACCCCGATCATGATATTTGATAAAGAGGATACCAGGTGAATAGTATGATGAATGTGATATTGACCCGTACCCAGATTGGGATGCCGTACGACGGATTTACGTACGAGCTATATTGATGATTGATCCGCACTCTTGACTTGGGATGCCTGATTATAGATATGGTATCGGATATGATATTATTGAGGCGGGATCACCGACTATACATATACAGGTATGTATATGTATCGACTCAGATGATAGGCGGTTTCCTTACCTGTAGTTCAGCTTGTTAGTTCAGCCGTATAGTTTAGTGTAGTTGTTAGATTAGATTAGACTTCTTACCTATTTCAAAAACTAACGAATCGTGGGCATTTTTAAAGACAGCTCAAGGGAATCTACGGATATTTCAAAAACGACGTATCTTTTCATAAAAACACCGTAGCCCCTATTTTCAAAACCCCATGATTCGTGTTATTTCAAAAGGCACCATTCGTAGGACTTATATTAGATTATTGCAGATTAGTTATCGTTGTGTCTAGTATTCAGCTCCCGCACATTATTGCTGTTCACTCTGCCTCGCATATTTATTTTGCTGCATATTCTATTATTGATATCATGCTGTTAGGACACCAGCACCATTACCGATGATGCGTATGTACCACGTACACCTACTTGCCGGCTCACACACATCTTCATCGGTAATTGCCATGTCACGTACACTTTAGAGAATATAATTGCTTGACTTAGATTGTTAGCTGGTAGTTTTGACATGATATTAGTGTACTTCCCTTATATGCCATATTAGACATTGTAGTTATTACCTACCACTTCATGCATACTGTTATTCAGTTGTTCATGCCTAGTTCATTATCATTGACATATGCACTTGTGATGATTTCTTGAGATTTATGATATTTCTGGATTTCGGGGAAAGCCGCAAAATTTACAACTTATGATCTTTTAAAATATAAAATGTTGCGGTTTTCTAGTGATGTAAAGTGTCGTCCACCATGAGTTTGCTGTGGTTTTGGAGATCCGTGTCGAGGAGTGGAGGAACCGTCACGGGTACATGGTGGGCCCGGTATGGTACCCCGGGGCAAGATGAATGTGGTGTTGACGTTGAGCCTGGCAGGGGACAGATTACCTACCGGTGATATTACCCGACGCGTCGGATATCCGGAGGATACCGTCGTGGTCTTGAGATGGATGGTAGGGGCCGGTCTGGACTGACGGCGCCCTAGATATTGAGATTGAGACATTGATATTTCGAGACAGTGAGATTTATGTTTCGTGTCGATGCTAGACACTGTTGATACTGATTTCATTATGATACCTCAGTTTAAAAATACGAAGGAAATCTCACTAATTTATGAAAACAGTTTCTTCATTTACATGTATTCTGTTTTCATGCATTCATACCTCATTCATATGATATATTGCTACCTGAGGCACTGACACGGGCACATGAAATTATACTCGGGTTAGATATTACCCTAGTCATTGTTATAGGCTGCCTGTTATACTTATATTTGAGGATATATTATGATCATTGACCTAGGTTGCGTTATTTATGCGATTTCTGTGCGTAGATGTTTTTCTATTCACGAGTTGGCAACTCACCCCCGTTGTGCCCCAGTTTCTTGCAGATTTGCCGTACAGGTTTCTTTACGGCTTGCGGGCTCAGTTTCATTCGGGTGATTTGCTAGTAGGTGGGTTTACTTGTATCATACCCCCATTATATATCTTGTATATCATTATTCTGTTGTATCTAGAAGTTCCATCAACCAAACATGTATTTATTTTGAGATAGAGACCAGTGTTGTTTATTCTTTCGACCTTAGAGTCGCTCGTTATATTTCTGGTGGTTTTAAGTTCCTTTTGAGTTTTGATCCTCGCCATTGGCGTTGTATATTATATTGCTTGTGTGGTTGTGACCGTCGATTGACGAAGAGCTAGCTCCCGCTTGGGGATGTCTTTTTATTGATTTCGTATACTATTCATGTTGTATCCCGTTTGGGAGCCAGTTTTTACAAAGGAGACTCTGCCGAAATTTTCAGTAAATTTTGATGTTCTTAAAAACCGCATAATTCGGCTTATGCTATTAAAACTACTTGTTTTAAATTGGTTTTCCTGCACTCTACTACTTTTCTTGGTTTGGATTTCTGGGTTTTCGGTTTACTTAGATTACTTACGCCTCGAGACGTTCGTAGTTTAAGTGTCGGTCATGTTCCGTACTTTCGGGTCGTGACACCTAGGCAGCGCACCCCAATCAGAGCAAAGCTCTGTTTCAAAATTCAAATTTTAAGAGTTGAAGCAACGTTGCAGATCCAGTGCTCTGCGCTGCGCGCCACGTGTCAAGCAAGGGTGCGCTAGAGCAGTTGCGCTGCGCTCTGCGCTGTGCGCCACGTGTCAAACACAGACGTGCTAGCGCAGTTGCGCTCTGCGCTGCGCGCCGCGTGTCAAACACAGGCGCGCTAGCGCAGTTGCGCTGCGCTCTGCGCTGTGCGCCACGTGTCAAGCACGGGTGCGCTAGCGCAGTTGCGCTGCGCTCTACACTGCGCACCACGTGTCAAACGCAGGTGCGCTAACGCCAAGTGCGCCAGCGCTGGAATTAAAAGAATTCCCCACCGTTAGATCAAAAGATCTAATAATAAATAATTGTTAATTAATCAGAATTAAAATTCTGTTATGGAAAGATTTTTCAATCTTAATAAAATAAGAAGATTATCTTCTGTAAAACAGAAACCTTAGGATCAAAAATCCAACGGTGGGAAGTATTCCCGAATCAATCAGAGAAAGATCTCTTAAACTGATTTAACAAATCAATTGGCCCTATATAAAGGCCCCAAGACTTCAAGTCTCAGATAGAAAAAACCCTCTGCAAACTTTGAGAAAAACTCAAAGAGAAAGAAAGGCAAGCCTTTGAAGAAAGAAGATCATTTCTTCATCTTTAAAGGTAAAAACAATTAATTCTTGAACAACGGAGATGAAATCATCTCGTAAAATGAAGAACCCTCTTCTAAAAAAGATCATAGATCTGAAAAAAGACCAAGGTCTTTGATGATAAGAAGAAAGATCAAAAGATCTAATTATAAAAAATAAAATAAATATTTTTACTTCGTCCACAGATCTTTGATCTATAAAGGCAGAGCCTTTTTTCAAAACAAGAACTTTTGTTCTTGGATCTTGAGGCAAAGCCTCCTTAGAAGAACATAAGGTTGTTCTGTGATCTTGAAATCGATGAGATGCGCTTTGCGCTATTAGAAAGTGCTTTGCACTCATGAACTGCGCCTTTGCGCTCCTTGGATCGGCGCTCATCACCAAAACATGACACGTGTCAACCATAGACACGATCTGCGCTTTGCGCTCCTGAAAACAACGCACTGTGCTCTTGGGCGCGCCACATGTCACTCACTGCACCCATAAACTAGTGCAGCGCGCTCATAAATTAAAAGCACAGTGCGCTAACAAACTAGCGCTTAGCGCTAAGCGAGACACGTGTCCTCCTTGTGTGCGCTAACCGACAAAAGCGCAATGCGCTCTTTGACTGGCGCAAAGCGCCTAGTGCGCCACGTGGCGCGCTGTCAGAACATACTCTGTTCTGATGAATGCTATGCATTCAATGAAGACAAAAAATGTCAGAGCCCACTGCTTGGCATTATTGGAAAGGGCCGAGCCCAAATAAAAGCTTAATAATAGCCAACACAGAAATAAAAATGTTAAAACATTTTTAACTGGACTTAGCCCAATTCTGGCCAGAAGTCCTCAATTTAAATTGAACCGAGCTCATCTGCTCTTCTAATCAATTTACACCCGGTTCGAGGGTACATCTCTTTACTCCTCTGATATCTGTCGTTGTAATCCTTCAACGTCGTCAGAGAGGTGACGGGTCCCAACAACCACACATTACTACGGACTGTGGGGTCCTTAAACTCATGGACTATGATGTCCTTAACCTCGACCGTGATGTCTTAAAACTAACATCGGACGGTGGAGTCTTTAAATCCACGGACTATGATGTCCTTAACCTTGACCGTGATGTCTTAAAACTAATATCGGACTGTAGAGTCCTTAAATCCACGGACTATGATGTCCTTAACCTCGACCGCAATGTCTTAAAACTAACAATGGACCGTAATGTCTTTAAACTAATTATCGACCGCAATGTCACTAAATTAAACAATAGAGCCCAATTGCTCTCTTGTTGGATTTAAATGATCCCGTTAAGTTGATCTTAGTCTAAAATTAGACTAACGTATCCTTAACGTATGTTTAAGTTGATCTTAGTCCCAAATGAGACTAACGTATCCTTAAACTCAACCCCTAAATTCAAATCTAAGAAGATACGGATTTGGACTAATCAATGCCCTACGGGAGACAACATAACTTAGTCTCCGTATACAATCCACGGGCAACCAAACATAAAACAAACACCCACGACATGAAGTGACCATATGGAGAAGGAGAAAGTTGTTACCGCGATGCGATGGTGTAATTAACTGTAGGGGCTTACGCCTTCAGGGAAGAGTGTCCCCATAATCAAAAAACCCCTCAAACGAGAGGGAATCTGATGAAGTCTACTACATCGGCTGCATCCATTTAAACCTTCGATACACGGTGCCATAAATCAACTTGGCATCTTCGGAGAGGTGAACGGATAGCACCAATTAGCATCTGCCCCCAGATTCAGGCAAGACGTCCAGTCTTCCCGGCGTCCGGCGGTGAACAGATTCTGGCACGCCCGGTAGGACCTTTTCCTCTTTCCACTCCACACTTCGTGTGTCGTGTTCGCGAACCAATCGCGGTTTGCTAATGGTTTCCCTTGGGTTTCAAGGTACTAAGATTTGGCGTTTTGCTTGGTGCAGAAAGCAAAGGATCAATGGCGTTCACCTGCTCAAAGTGTTCCACATGCAACTGCAACCCATGTCCTGCCTCAACTGGGGGCATAACCTACGGGCCCCAAGCGGCTTCCCTGTTCACAATGCCCGTGGAACAGGTTACTCAAGCCACCACAGGTTTGTTTTTCGGGACCATGCTCCCGCCAGCAAGCTTCACCGTTCCCGTGCCAGTACCAGAAGCTCCTAAGAAGTCGGTCTTTGATCGGCTTACAGCTGTTGCGGCCCCTCTCAACGGGTCGTCCAGCTCCAGTGCCTCAGTCTTCGGTAGACTGGGCCAAAGTTCAGGTGGGCCCATGATGAAGCCTGCACCTCAAGAAAAGGTTATTCCGAAGAGAGTAACCAACCCTTCTCCTGAAGTCGTCAAGGCGACTTCTCCTGCCAAGGGGTCGGTCTTTACAAGACCGACTGTCCCAACTCCCACTCCCGCTCCTGCTACTCAAAGGACATCAGTTTTCAACAGGCTGACGCCAGCAGCAGCCCCTCCCCTGAACAGGGGGCAAGACGAAGCCATCCCCGTCACCGAGCCAACTCCATCAGCTCGACGCGCTCGACGTCTCCACTGGCGCCGAGTAAGGAAGGCCGAGGGCAACTCCCCCTCTGGGCTAACTCCACCAGCCCCAACGGAGGAAATTAATGCTGCTGTTCCAACCGGGAACAGTTTCGAGCTGCTGAATAAGGTGCGCAGGAATTCTCCTACCGCCGTACTGAAAAGATCTCCTCCTCCGGTGGAGAATGTTGCGGAAGCAAAGCCAGAACAGTCCCCTCAGCGACTGTCCTCTAAAATCTACAAGGTCTGGCGTCAAGTCCAAGACTCGGTGATTGATCCAAATTTCTCCCGCCAGCACAAGAAGCTAAAGGTCCGACAGGAAGAAAACCGTCCTGTTAAGCCACAAAAGATGGCGACTACTTAGGTGCCCACTGCAGCGGCCCCCTCAACTTCGACCGCTCATAAGAGGGGAAGGCCGGAGAAAATCCCCATGCTTATGATAAATGTCAAAGGCACTGAGCCCAAACGCCCTAAGTCTGGGGGCATGGTGGTGCATACTGTTTACATGACATCCGGAAAAGAGGATAGCCGCGCTTCGACGGGCCACCGACCGCTCAACCGATCAATAATAAGGGCTCAGGAACAACAACAACAGAAGCTTCAGGAGATGCTGACTGCAATGGCCGCACTCACCGGGCCAAAAGAAAGCCCGGAGGCGTCATCGGAACGACGTCACGAACACGAGACTGATGCTGAATTCCTTCGGAGAATTCTCGAAAAGAAGGACAAGGAGGCTGCGGAACAAGCGGCCAATATAAAGAAAATGGCTCTTCTGTTCCAAGACATGGTGGGTATGATGATACAGCCGGATCCCCCAGCCGAAGACCCTTCAATCATTATTGAAGATGACAGAGGGGAGACGTCGAACCCACCTCCGGCTCTTTCAACAGCCAAAGAGGAAACTATCTCCAAGGTCGCCCTGGATAATTATATTGCTCAACAAATACGAGTTCACCAGGCAAGTGAAGCGGCTAGCCAGGTCGTGAAGACTGGGCGACCGTATCCAGGCTGGTATGATCAGATAAAATACCCGCCGGGCTATACGATCCTGAAATTCCATGTGTACAAGAGGACAGGCAATCCCCATCAACATGTCGCCCAGTTCAGAGCTCTGTACGGCAACACCGGGGGCGATGATAAGCTTTTGCTCTACCAATTCGTCGGCAGCTTGTCGGAAACGGCGTTTGAGTGGTACTCCGAACTTCCAAACGACTCCGTCAAAACTTTCGCAGAAATGGAGTTATTGTTCACCCAGCGATTCGCGAGCGCAAGTGAACGCACCCCGATAACAGCATTGATCAATGCGAGAGTAAAGCCGGGCAAAACTTGGGTTCAATATGCGATCCGATGGCGAAATCTGTGGTCGAAGTGCGAACAGCGCATCGAAGAAGCACCAGCGGTGGGCATGTTCGTGGGCACCTTAGACCCTCATGCAACTATTTCACAGTTCATGATGTTCTTCAAACCGACCACGTTCCAGGCTTTAATCGATAAGCTAGCCCAGATGGATTAGATGGGTCACAGACCGTCTCCTCCGAAGCCGGAACCGCGGAACGACAAGGGTAAAGGGAAGGCGACCTTCGTTGCGAACACCCAACAGCAGCCCAGTGCCCCAAAGCTAGCGGATCAACTGGAGGAGAGACGGCGCTATTACAATGAGAAAATGAAGCGTCCTTACTCATTCCCACGGGACAAAACGAAGAGGCTGTTTGTGCTGGCTATGCGTAACAGGCTTATCAATTTGCCGAATCCAAGGCGACCACCGCAACCCAACGAAGTGAATAATCTCAATTATTGCCCTTACCACCAAACGGTAAGCTATCCGATCAAAGATTGCTTTGTCTTTAAGGGATGGATCGAGGATCAGTACCTACAAGGTAAGTTTGCGCTGTCTGAGAAGTGGAAAGTAAACCCACCACAACCGCACACTCCTAAGAAGATGGACACACCGGGGGCAACGTGCTCCTTTGTTGAAGAAGCTCCATGGCAGGTGGCTCTTTCGGCCAAAACCAAAAGGATGCTGAATGATCTCCAAATATGCTCGGCGATCAGATGGAAGAATCCGTTGGAACCTGAGATCATCGAAGGGATGCTGAAGCCACGCCCAACTCCGAAGATTGGTGGTGATAGCCAAAGTGCTCACACCCAGCCGTCGAAATCTTCGAAAAAGAAGAAGAAATCCAAGAAGCCCGTGAAGCCTGGTGACAAGCGCACGGACCTACAGAAACAGATCGGCGCGCTGGAAGAATATAATCAGAAGGCGCGGACTCCAATCAGGCTCCAAGAGTTCCTCGGCCACGTCCTTGAGGACGAAGAGGATGGAGAAGACTCGTCGGATGGATTTGAGGATTACGTAGCAAGTTATCATGTGATCTTTCATTCATCGCTGGACAATGAAGAAGCTCCCTGCACAGAGAGACTAGAAGCAGGTCCCGAGCCAGAACTTCTATGGCCGTCAGACGAAATGATCGACGCCTTCCTGAATGAGATTCATCTGAAAAGTAAAGCCAATCGGGAGCGTGAGATGGCCATATTTGAAAGAGCTAAACGCCGGCAACTAGACGAAAGAGTCGAGACACTCCCGCCGAATCAAGGAACATCCGTCGCGGATAAAAACAAGTTCAAGACAAGGAAAAGGTTTGCTAAAGCTATATCAATGGGAATGAAGCTACCACCCTCTGAAGGAAACACTCCTGGTGAAACAAAAACACATCCTAGCTACTGCTCATATCATCGAAAGATTTCGCACCCTACCGAAGATTGTGACGCTTTTAAAAGATGGTGGCAGGGATATGTTGCTCACCGGCAACATTTTAAGCGGATGAAACGCAAAACTCGTCGGGAGCAAAGAAGTGCGACCGAGGAGCATGAAAGAACTACCGGTAACTGTCGCATGGTCAACACCGGGGGATCGCAGGTTCTCACTTTCGGAAGCGACTCTGACGAAGAGATGGCTCTTGGCCCTCTCTTTAAAGAATCCACCTTGGGGAAGGAGGAAGAACAGAAGGCATGTGAAAACATTCAGCTGCGCAATCGCACGCTTCCAGAAAAGAATCTCGGACCCACGAGTAGAAAAGATAAGGGAAAAGAAAAGTTCTCTAAGGATATCGCCCTGGATGACCAAGTCATGAAAGAGCTGACTGCCAAGGACCCGCCAAAGAAGAATAAGGTGGACTACAATGTTCTGGCGCACTTGAGGAAGTTGCCCTCAAAGCTCAGCATTCTCGACGCCCTTTTACTATCAAAAGAAGCAAGAAATTCATTGATCAAGGCGCTACAAGAGCCAGGACAATTCCAATCTTTTCTTGCCGAAGAAAAGATGAAGGACGAGCTAGAGGAAGTACACACAGCCGATATCACCTTCGGCGACGAAGACCTCCTCCTTGGGACGTGCGAGCACAACCTTCCCCTCTATGTCTCAGGATACTGCCACGATATAAAGATAGGCAAAATCCTGGTCGACAATGGGTCTTCCGTCAATCTTCTCAACATGCGAGTGTTAAAGGAAATCTGCATGAGCGTCCAGCATCTCGCTCGTGATAAAATCACCATCTCCGGTTTTGACTCCCAGTCATCACGGACTCTCGGGTCTGTGATACTGACGTTACGATTCGGGCTACTTGTCACGGATATTAAATTTCACGTCATTGACGCCAAGACATGCTATAACGCTTTGCTCGGCCGGCCTTGGTTACACGAGTACAACACCATCCCTTCTACACAACATCAGTGTATGAAATACTTTAAGGATGGTCTCGAGTATACCGTAACGGGAGAGCTAAACCCATTCTCCGTGAACGAAGTCCGTAAGTACGAAGATGCGAAATACTTTTTGCCAGATTTCAAGGACACGGAGAGATGTCGCAAGCCGGAGAACAAAGCTATCACCACCATTCCAGTCTTTGGGAGTGATACTGAAGAAGAGGAAGAGATAGTTTATTCAGGTCCACCCCAGTACAACAAGCCGGGACCGTCCGCTCCTATGTTGATCTTTGGCAGCGATTCGAAAGATGAGGTCCATGCTGTATTCTCTGCTCGGCCTTCAATACAAACATTCGCTGATGAAGTGCAAAGTCTGCAAGTTGCCATGGTTCCACCCAAGCATCATAAAGAACTAGATGCGCTTGATACCTACAGTGTGGAAGAGCTGCAGACGTTCTATGTCCCTCTCAGGCGAGAAGGTGAAAAGGCGATCCTATTCTACCATTCAGGGGAAACCAAAGTGGAGAAAGAAATCTGGCACGGCGCGGATTCTATACTTGACAGGCTCCAGCCCATCCGTCTGCCTAGATATTACACAGAAGGCTTGAAAAGGCTATTGAAGCGCCAAGGGATACCCTTCAAACAGACCGCTCGAAAAGCTAAGTTCTATGACAGGATCTGAAACGTTCCCGGAACTCAGCGCAAGTTGCCCAACGGGAGAATGGAAGCGATCGGGCTTGGATATGTTCGGTCCGAGAAACGGGAGCTACTCCACGACTGCTATGTCGTACATGACTTTGATGAAGAAGGAGATGCTCAATGGGAGAATGCTAACCCTGAACCAGAAAGAGCCCCCGATGTGAAAATGCCCAGTCCGTCGTTCGAAGAACAAATGGACAAGCTTATAAGGGAAGCTGGTCAAAAAGTTCGAGACGACCATAATCGCGAAATGGCCATCTACGAGAAAGCCAGGACGCAGCGCCTTCTTCAACAGGCTGCGAAAGATGAAAATGCCCCTCCCTGTCAACCTGTTGTACAAAAGGCTCGACGCAGAGGCCGAAACAAGTCAAAGAGTGGAAAAGGGTTCGACAGCGACAAAGCGGGACCAAGAAATCACGCGATCGGGAATCGAGCGGTCCGGATTTGTCCCTTATGAAGAAGATGAGTCGAGCATACTCTTTTCCTCAAAACAAGACAAAGAAAATACTTGACCTCGCTATAAAATATCAAATGATTACACTTCCGGAGTCTAAACACCCCGAGCAAGCTAACGAGGTCTCTCACCCAGACTATTGCTCTTATCACCGAGCAATAGGACACCCTCTCGAAGACTGCTTCACCTTCAAGAACTGGGTCGAAGATCAATATCAGCTTGGCAAGTTCGCTCTATCCGACAGTTGGAGGATAACACCGCCGCAGAAGCATGAACCCAAATCCACGAGGGTAGAACCAGATTCACATCGGTCTTGGAAGCGAGCTCGTACCTGTCACATGATAATGTTGTCAAAAGAAGAACCTGAGAATATGGATGAACTCCCTTGGTGCTTAGAAAACAATGATGACGAGGTAATCTCATAGTTTCCACCGGCGCCGAAAGAGCTGGAAGATGGAATACAAACTACTGCAGTAACCTCAAGAAAATTGATCTGGGGACGACAAGCGACCCGCGGCCAACATTCGTCAGTGAGCTGCTATCTGAAGAAAGGGTGATTGCACTAAAAGACGTGCTTATGCAGCATAGAGATTGCTTCGCATGGAATTATTCCGAAATGCCGGGACTCGATCCAGAGATTGCTGTCCATAGATTGGCGATATCCCCGGACATTAAGCCAATCAAACAAGCACCAAGGAAAATGCGGCTTGAGCTTGAGATGGGTATCAACGCCGAGGTCAAGAAGCTAATCGACTCTGGCTTCATCCAAGAGGTTCAGTATCCTGATTGGATCGCCAACATCGTACCAGTAATGAAGAAAAATGGAACGGTGCGCATCTGCGTAGACTTTCGGGATCTCAATAAAGCCTGCCCGAAGGATGACTTCCCGATACCGGTCACCGAGCCGATGATAGATAACACGTTCACTCACGAAGTTTTCTCCTTCATGGACGGCTCATCAGGATATAATCAGATAAAGATGCATCCCGAGGACCAGAAGCACCCACTTTCCGGTCCCCTTTGGGTATATTCTGCTACAAGGTGATGCCCTTCGGTCTAAAGAACGCCGGTGCCACCTATCAGAGGGCCATGACGAAGATCTTCGATGACCTTATACATGAAATCGTCGAATGCTATATCGACGACCTCATAGTTAAAAGCAAATCATACGAGGAACATCTTGAGCATCTGAAGATCGTATTTCAACGCCTTCGGCAATACAACTTGAAGATGAACCCTCTCAAATGCGCGTTCGGGGTGTCCTCAGGTAAATTCCTGGGATTTATCGTCCGACACCGAGGTATCGAGATAGATCCGTCAAAGATCAAAGCAATTATGAAGATGCCCCCGCCAAGAACTCTCAAGCAATTGCGGTCTCTCCAAGGGAAGCTCGCGTACATCCGGCGATTTATAGTCAATCTCTCTGGCAAGACCCACCCTTACAGTCACCTGATGAAGAAGGGAACCCCGTTCGTCTGGGATCACAAATGCCAAGGCGCACTGGACGAAATCAAGCAGTATCTGCAGAACCCGCCAGTGCTGGCTGCTCCGGTCAAGGGAAAGCCTCTCATTCTGTATACAACCGCCCTTGAAGGTTCCTCAGGCGCACTATGGGCACAAGAGAACGACCAAGGGAAAGAAAGAGCTCTCTATTACTTGAGTCGAATTCTCCTGGGGGCAGAAAGCAATTATTCTCCCATCGAAAAACACTGCCTGGCGTTGATCTTCGCGATAACGAAACTCCGGCACTATGCATTGGCGCATGAAGTCCGTCTCATATCGAAGGTGGACCTTCTCAAATATTTGATGTCAAAGGCCATATTGACAGGGAGGCTCACTAAATGGGCCTTGCTCTTGATGGAGTGCTCTATAACTTACCAGCCTCTTAAGGCAGTGAAAGGCCAGGCTATCGCCGACTTCCTCGCTGAACATCTGATACCGGCCGATTCCCCTTTGAATTGCGAACTGCCATATGAACATGCGTTTGATGCGATCGACGGTGGTGGTATCCGGTGGGAACTTTATTTTGATGGAGCGTCTTCCATGAAGAAGCGCAAACAGAACACGCCTATAATCAAATCAGGGGTAAGCCTTATCTTCGTGACCCCACAAGGAGGGATAATGCGCTTCGCCTTCTCCTTGACAGAGCCGAGGACGAACAATGAAGCCGAATATGAAGCTTTGATAGCAGGCCTCGAGATCGCCATCGACATGGGAATTGAAAACCTCCTCATATACGGAGACTCCTAATTGGTCGTTAGTCAAATAAACGGCGACTATCAAACGTGCAAACCAAAGTTGGTGAAGTACGGTGAGAGGGTACAGCAACTGCTGACCCAAATACCTTCCTACATCTTGGAAAGCATACCGCGTGCGGAAAATAGCAAAGCGGATGCATTAGCCAAGCTCGCTAAAGAACTGGCCGACGAAAACCTTGATGACGTGAGGATCGTTGTGCAAAGCCGTCAGGTTCTTGCACCGGCGGAAATATCTCCGTAGTCATCCGAAGAAAAGGAAGCGACTGAGCAAATGGCTATGCAAGTAAAAGACCAAGAAATGGTTGAGAATTGGAGAGAAGTCTTTATAGACTACTTCAAATCCCGTCGAACGCCTGAAGATGCGTCCTCAAAACATCAGCTCATGAAGCGAGCCCTATCTTTTGCCTTCATCAACGATACTCTGTACAAGAAGTCATTTGATTCTCTGTGGTTGAGATGCCTGGGACCTGAAGAGGCGAAAAGAGTCATCCAAGAAGTTCACGACGGACTTTGCGGTTCTCACCAAGCAGGCCCGAAGATGAAGTTGAAGATTAAACGGATGGGCTACTACTGGCCCACGATGATTCAGGACTGCCTCGAATATGCGAAGCAATGCCACTCATGCCAGATCCATGGGGACTTCATCCACCAGCATCCAAATCCATTATACCCGACAGTGGCTAGCTGGTCGTTCGAAATGTGGGGAACTGACATAATAGGCCCCATCGAACCGGCATCGTCCAGAGGACATCGTTTCATTTTGGCGACAACTGATTACTTCTCCAAATGGGCAGAAGCAGTACCGCTGAGAGAAGTGAAGACGAGGAATATCCTCCATTTCTTCAAGACACACATCATTTATCGGTTTGGAACTCCACGACGGATTATCTCCGATAATGGGCCGGCCTATAGAAGCCACAAAATCAGCCACTTCGCACAACGACACAACATAGACTGGAGATACTCATCAGTCTATAATCCTCAAGCTAACGGTCTGGCTGAGGATTTTAACAAAACATTGACGAAGATTGTAAAGAAGACGGTGTCTCGAAATAAAAAGGACTGGCACGAGAGACTGCATGAAGCTCTCTAGGCGTATCGGACGACGTTCAAAACAGCCACAAACACAACGCCGTACGCATTGGTATTCGGTACAGAGGCAGTACTCCCCCTTGAGATAGAGATACCCTCTCTACGAGTGGCAGTTCGTTACGAGCTAACGGACAAAGAGAATGCTCACCTTCGCCTTGAGGAGCTCGACGCCCTTGATGAAACCCGGCTTATAGCGCAACAAAATCTGGAGGCTTATAAAGCAAAGATGACGCACTCATATAAAAGACTGACTAGACCGAGAACATTCTGCCAAGGCGAACTGGTGCTAGTGGTCAAAAGACCTATGATCCCCAATCGCGCCAAGCGAGGAAAATTCGAGCCGAACTATGAAGGCCCGTACATCATAGACAAGGTCTACCAGGGTGGAGCCTATCTACTCATGGAAATGCATGGTGAAAGACCTTTCAGACCAATAAACGGTCGCTTCCTGAAGAAATACTACGCTTGACAAGTCACGGCCTAGGTCAATGATAGATGACGACGACTATGTCCGCTCGCTATCTTCCTAAGTCCAAACTCTATAAGTAGTAACCGGCTTACTTTACAATGGACCGAAACGTCCTTAAACTAACAGCGGACCGAAACGTCCTTAAACTAACGACAGACCACTATGTCCTAAAACTAGCTGTTGACCGAGATGTCGAGAAACTACGGTGGATTGCAGCATCCTAAAGCTGACATAAAAAAAAAAGAGGAATAAAAAAAAGAAAACGGTATGTCCATAAGCAAAATGGGCACGGATGAAAACCCGAAAGGGCTCCGTGAGTAAAAACAGCAGGGCTACCGGCGAGTCTTGTGAAAACCCGAAAGGGCGCAACCTCGTTAGAAAAAAAAAGAATAAAAAAAAGAAGAGAGAAAACGGTATGTCTATAAGCAAAATGGGCACGGATGAAAACCCGAAAGGGCTCCGTGAGTAAAAACAGCAGGGCTACCGGCGAGTCTTGTGAAAACCCGAAAGGGCGCAACCTCGTTAGAATAAAAAAAAGAATAAAAAAAGAAGAAGAGAGAAAACGGTATGTCCATAAGCAAAATGGGTACGGATGAAAACCCGAAAGGGCTCCGTGAGTAAAAACAGCAGGGCTACCGGCGAGTGTTTGTGAAAACCCGAAAGGGCGCAGTCTCCTTAAGAGACACTTGCAAGGTCCTCTCGACCTTGTAAGGAGAAACCACCTGCGTGAGATCCTTACGACTCACAAGGGAGC
The DNA here is from genome assembly GCA_030015575.1 of Agapanthus africanus. Lineage (NCBI taxonomy): Eukaryota > Viridiplantae > Streptophyta > Magnoliopsida > Asparagales > Amaryllidaceae > Agapanthus > Agapanthus africanus. Next base: position 40,506,626 of record JASDDO010000004.1, on the reverse strand, counting down.
AACACACTTAGGGATCCCCATGATCCCTAGGGAGAAATTACACTTGCGAGATCCTCACGGCTCGTAAGGAGAACTCTCTTATGGGACCCTCACGGCTCACAAGATTCAAAAGTCTTAAGTTACAGAAACCTGAACCTGTTCTTAAGCAGCCCCCACAACCTCCAATACTGCCCTACAAGCGGTGCAACACTGACCCTTGTATACAATCCACGGGTGCGAATAAACATTTCCTTAACCAAGTCCCACCCGTGACTAGGGATATGTTCGCACGGTGAACAACCCTTGTGAGTCCTCTCGACTTATAAGGGGAAAACTCTCTTGTAAGATCCTTACGACTTACGAGAAGCCATACACTTAGGAGTCCTCACGATTCCTAAGGAGAAAACACACCTACGAGATCCTCACGACTTGTAGGGAGAAATACCTTTGTGAGACCCTTACGGCTCATGAAGTCAAAAGCCTTAGTCGACAGAATCCTAACCCTGTTTACTAAGCCACCTTTGTTCGACATCGACAGAGGCAAATGATGATTCGCTCCTGGCAATATCCCAGTTGTAGTGGCGCTGATGCCGAAATCGGTGTCTGATTCCAAACTTGCAGCAAAAAGCCAGCAAGCCACACATGCATACGGAATAGCCGAAATGATGGGGCAACTTGCAAACAAAATCAATAAGTAAAAATGTACGCATGCAAAATAGCCGAAATGATTGGGCAACCCGCAATAAAAAAATAGCGAGTAAAAATAAAACAAATAGCCGAAATGATTGGGCACCGCGAAGAAATAGCTGAAATGATTGGGCAATCGCGACCTTCACGATATAAAGCTGAAATGATAGAGCATCGCGGAAAGAAATAAAAAAATGAAATTTATGCCCTACAGGTGATATTACATCAATCCCTGTATACAATCAAGGGGCGCAAACAAAGAAGGAATCACACTCCTCCTCCCCAGGTTTCATCAGAAGAAGAAGCCAAATCTCGATGAGTCACAGATAGCCTGGAGATCATCTCAACATTCGTCTCAGCAGACACAACATCAAGCAAAGCGGAACAGCGGCAACCCCCAGTTCCATGACTCGGCGGTGTACAGATGACCGAGAGTCAAATTCCAACTCCGTGAAATGCAGATAAAGTCAACCCTTCCTGGCTACGTGGAACGCGGATTATATCACTTCTGACCCCGTGGAAAACGTCCAGAGCGGATCATGGTCCTCGCAGAGCACGGCAGTTAACCCGTGTGAAGTATCCAGAGCGGAGCCTAGTCCTCGCCGAACATGGCAGTGAACCCGTGGGAAGCATCTAGAGCAAAATTCCTGGCTACATGGAACGCGAATTATGTCACTTCTGACCCCGTGGAAAACGTCCAGAGCGGATCCTGGTCCTCGCAGAGCACGGCAGTGAACCCGTGTGAAGCATCCAGAGCGGAGCCTAGTCCTCGCCGAACACGGCAGTGAACCCGTGGGAAGCATCCAGAGTAAACATCGGACTGTGGAGTCCTTAAATCCATGGACTATGATGTCCTTAACCTCGACCGTGATGTCTTAAAACTAACATCGGACTGTGGAGTCCTTAGATCCACGGACTATGATGTCCTTAACCTCGACCATGATGTCTTAAAACTAACATTGGACTGTGAGGTCCTTAAACTCACGGACTGTGATGTCTTTAACCTCGACCGTAATTTCTTAAAACTAACATTGGACTATGAGGTCCTTAAACTCACGGACTATGATGTCCTTAACCTCGACCGTGATGTCTTAAAACTAACATTGGACTGTGAGGTCCTTAAACTCACAGACTATGATGTCCTTAACCTTGACCGTGATGTCTTAAAACTAACGTCGGACGGTGAGGTCCTTAAACTCACGGACTATGATGTCCTTAACCTTGACCGTGATGTCTTAAAACTAACAACATTGGACTGTAAGGTCCTTAAACTCACGGACTATGATGTCCTTAACCTTGACCGTGATGTCTTAAAACTAACAACATTGGACTGTGAGGTCCTTAAACTCATGGACTATGATGTCCTTGTTAGTGTATATGCCCTAGAGGCCATTACTGTATCATACTAGTATGTATATTACTTGATGGAAGCTTGGGATATTCATAGTTGTATATACAATCTTGCTCGAAATGGTAGTATGCTACTTGGTTTGTCTCTACTTCAATATGTGCATGTGTTTCTTTTAGCATATCGCTTATATACATATTAGTAGAGCCCTTAGGATCTTTGCTTGATTACCAGCGTTGTGATGGCGCTCACACACGTGGGGGCTGGGTAATCCATAAGCACATCCTTATACAGGTCCCTAGTCGTTGGACTATCGAGACAGGGCATCGATACGCCGGAGTAGACTAGCGTATGCGCTTCTCATCCCAGCGTGGGAGACGGTCTGTCCCACAGCCGTCAGTACGTCGTACTTGAGATAGTATGCGGGTGCTCGTTAGGTTACGAGTATACTGGACAGGACTCGTCGGGAACTGTTGGTTGGTATTATACCTATCGTCAGTTATCAGTTCCCAGGTGACATGAGTACAGCTTAGTCCGCTGACTTGACACTGTCACTTCGCCTCGAGTGTGTTCCCACTGTACTTTGATTACTACCCTACCACGGCTCAAAAGAGTCGTGCAAATAGGTAGTAGTTGGGTGCAGTCCCGAAGCACTTGGAGGCAGTGACGGTTAGACAGGATTCGTCTCTCCCGGTATTGGGGGTTGACATCGCGCTGTGTCCAGGAGAGCCATTACACAAGTAGTCCCTGGCCAGGGCAAGCGAGATATACTGGTAGGTTTCCAGTGTTATCTCAGGGTGTTCTGGGCTACACTCCGACACGACTTGTACCGCTATTAGGGGACTGACGTTTACCGCCCCCCTAGGCCCGCCATGCGATGTATCAGACGAACAGACCGGACTGTACGGAGACTGTCACATACAGGCTCAGTAGGAGTTCGGATGGGGTCACCTCGTCAGTCTTCTTATCGGCATCTACCTGGGGACCGTTACGTACAGCTAGTGCCGCTTGCGGTCTGTGGTTAAACCCACTGCCAGCGTAGTGTCGAGTCTTTAGAGTCCCACACAGAGAGCTATTCGCCTTTAGGAAAAATGAGTAGAGGTCGCATGGTTTTGCGACAGGGTTCGTTCACATCCGCGCATTTGTGCACGTTTGCTGTCCGGGCAGCTTATACTAGCGGGCTTTGGTTTAAGCCAGATCCTAGTATATGATTTGGGATTGGTTTTATCTCTTTGTATTCGTGTTCCTCGGATCACGAATACGGGTGCGTATGCACAGTTGATTGAGACAGAGGGAGAGGACTTTGATTAGGGTTAATGACCATTGTCATTTTCTTAACCCTAATGCTTATGTGTGTATTATAAATAATTGATATTAGTTATATATAATTGTGCATGGTTAGGGTTGTTGACCTTTTGACCATTCTTGACTTGTTGACCTAGGTTGACACTTTGACCATCATCATTCCATATAAAAGATGCTCTTTGATCCTTGAAATTTGCATTAAATATGAAATGATAATGGTCATGTCTTGATTAAGCCATGACAATTATCTTGCTAATTATCAATTTACTTAATTCACGCATATATGTGAGAATGGTTCTATTATTCTCTCATTCTATCATTTTGATTCTCTCTCCTCCTCTTCCTCTCTCTCGAGCTCTCCCCTCTCATGTGTTGAGAAACACTTGAGCTTGAGTTAAACCTCTCCATAGTAATCTCTACTCTCATCTAAGGTTCTAGGATTAGCACTTCTAGCACTTTAGTTACTTCTAGCTTGAAGTTGAAGCCAAAGGTTGAGGCTCTCGGGTGGATCCTTCTTCGACTAGAGAAGGCGACAAGGTGATCTCTTTCTTCCACTCCAAGGAGCAAGGAGAGAAGGACATAAAGCCCAAGGTATAACCTTTCTTCCATGTAGCTAATTCTAGTTAGCTTTTAGTTAGTTTTTGTTTAGCAAAGATCCTCCTTAAGCTAGTCCGTGTTGCCTAGTTCGATAAAAATCCGATTTTTATTCCGTTTTCCGCCTCCCCGCAAGCACCGGGGTGGGAAACGTGGACTTACAGTCCTTAACCTCGACCGTGATGTCTTAAAACTAACAATGGACTGTAATGTCCTTAAACTAATTTTACCTTGGTTCAAGGGTACATCTCTTCACTCCTTTGGTATTTGTCGTTGTAATTCCTCAACGACTTCAAAGAGGTGACGGGTCCCGACAACCACACATTTCACAGACTGTGGGGTCCTTAAACCTATGGACTATGATGTCCTTAACCTCGACCGTGATGTCTTAAAACTAACATCGGACTGTGGGGTCCTTAAACCCATGGACTATGATGTCCTTAACCTCGACCGTGATGTCTTAAAACTAACATCGGACTGTGAGGTCCTTAAACTCACGGACTATGATGTCCTTAACCTCGACCGCGGTGTCTTTAAACTACGGTATCCTGGAAAACTTCCAGAGCGGAGCCTGGTCCTCTCCAAACACGGCAGTGAACCCGTGGGAAGCATCCAGAGCAACCCTTAACTCCGTGAAATGCAGATAAGGACAACTTCACCCATCACTTGCAGGTCCTCACGACTCGTAAGGAAGAAAATTCTCTTGTGAGATCCTTACGACTCTCAAGAGAAAACGCCCTTGGGAATCCTCACGATTCTTAAGGAAAAACTACACCTACGGGATCCTCTCGACCCGTAGGGAGAAAATTCTTTATGAGACCCTCACGGCTCATAAAGTTGAAAAGTTTTAGGTAACAGATCCTAACCCTGTTTTCTAAGCCATCGCCACTCTACAAAGAGCCTAAGACTGACGGCTATATACTATCTACAGACCGCACTTGCTAAAGTCACATGGCAAACAACACAACAAGAAAGAAGAAAGCAGAGAAATGACACAAGACATTACGAAGAACGTGTATCTTTTATTCATGAATTCGATTGGGTACAAAATACATTATATGAAAGAATAAAAGAACAAATACATTTTGTTCAAAATTACAGATGGTACAAAATTTTTATTGAGAGGAAAGCGCTTTCAATAATCCAGTCAGCCGCTCGCACACTTCCCTCAGCCCCTCTTCCTGATCAGCTGCCGCGGCCAACTCTGCTTCGACCTGGGCTCGCTGCTGCAAGTAAGACAAGAATTGTTCCTCGATGGCCCGCTAAGATGCTTCACGATCTTGTGCATCCCGCTCAACGACATCGAGTTTCTGCCTCAATGTTAACCCATCAGAGATACATCGCAGAAGGCCTTCGAAGATAACTTTCAACTGGGCAGCGTTCGCGTCGACCTCAGCATGCAGTCGAGCATACTCGCTTGAAGTTTCTTTACATTCCCTTCGCTTTAAAGCCACTTCTTGTTCAAGATGGCGGAAGTAAGAAGCGCTATGCTCGATCCATGCCGCCCGTTGAGTGCTCATAACCATAGTCTCAGGTGCGGGACGCTTAAGCTCAAGCTCATGCAAGCAAGCCTCGATCTCCCTGCAGCGATTAACCCAAGACTTAACGACGCCCTCACCATGAAAGTTCATGAGCGTCGCCAACCTCTACGGCCAAATCCGCAGCAGATGTGGGAGTCTCTGCGTCAAACTCCTTAATATACTCGCTCAGCATGCGTAGACTGGTCACAGCACCTTTGGATGATAAACGCCTGGAAAAAGATCATGTCGGCATTATAATACGAGACACAAACGGTGTTGGAGTCGATGTGATTGCTGCAAAATAGATCATAATCAGATGTCGGCTCAGGAAATAAAGAAAACACGCAAAAAGTAGAGTCTACTATACCGGCTGTAGCAGGGGGGCAGAGCTGGGAGTACTGGTGGCGCAACGACAGCCTCGTCCCCTCCTTCGATTCGTAAGGCTACAAGCAATATAAAGAAGAGTTAGCAATAATGCGACTTCCCGTTGAAGAAAAGGACGTCATTTAAAAAAAATACTCACCTATACCGGCAGGTGGACTAATCTTTGACAAGAAGGAGAAGTGTGGGTGCAGCACCTGTACAGGTGGTCAAAAAGGACTCCCGCAAAGACGCAATAGTGCAACGTCACTACGTAGGTTGTGCAGCTTAAAAACAAGACTGATGGGTCACAAATCCATACCTTCCAGCATCTGCGACGGTACGAGAGAAGGCAGAGAGGTGGTTACCGTCAGGGCAGTAACATACGGCGCTGTCTCGAGCAGCTCGATTTCAGCACTAGCCACACCTGCATTAGAAGCAAGATAAAATTTATTTGGAAAGATTGCAGAATAAAAAAAAAGAAGGACGGTGACCCAAAATTTACCTGATGAGTCGCCAGCCGGAGCCGTGATGAGGGTGTCACTTGATACAACGGTGGCGTCTCCCTCCTCCATTGGGGTGGTCTCACCTCCCGTCGCCTCATCCCCTGACTCCACAGGAGCCGTCGTCACGCTCGCGACGCCGGGAGATGACAAAGAACCGTAGGCGGGGAGAGCAATAATTGGAGCGGTGCCCGACTCTTGAGAAAGAGCGGCCATCTCGTGCCCAGCGATCATACCCGTTTCGCCCACTACCACCTCGGGCTCAGTGGTCATAGCCGTTTCGTCCACTGCCGCCTCAGGCTCGGCCATAGGAGCCGTCTCACCCGCCGCCACCTCAGGCTCAGCATTGGTAGCCATCTTGGACATAGCAGTCATGACTACCTCGTCAGCCACTATCTCGGGCCCGGCAACCATGGTTATATCGCCTACCATCGCCTCGGGTTCAGCAGCTACCTTCTCCATCGCCCCCTCAGGCTCAATGGTCACTGCCACTCCTTTGGTAAGGCTCGGCCCTGCAGGACAAGATATATAAGAACTGATAGTTTAAAGCTTTGACAACGAAGCCTCAAAACACATTACCTGGGGTTGATTTACCATTGGCTTCCCGAGCTGCACGTGCCGCCCGTCTATGAGCAGTAGACAAGGCGACCAAGAGCTCCTCTGAAGGAGTAGCAGCGGGAGTAACGGTGCTTGAACCTGCTCCCGCAGCCAAAGCAGCACTACGCTCCCTTGCTGCGCGCCTCAGGCGCTTCCTTTCCTCCCGGGCCATCACGACAGACCTTTTGGAAGCCTCCTTCAGCAAGGCGTCGTCGTCCGCATTCAAGGTTACCTCCAGAGCTGTCAAGGCTTCCATCATCGGTTTTTTAAGTAGGGCCTCTTGCGGCAATGCCGAAGAGGCCGGGACTTCGGTATCCGGCCCGGGGAGAATTTCCACATCAGCTTGCGGGATAGGCCTTGTGGTCCCTGCGATAAGATAAAGAGAGGGTCAGATTACTCATAAGAAAATAGAAGCAGAAACATAGCGAACCGAAATGTACCAAGGCCTAAGGATGCTCTCAGTCGTTCCTCCTCCTCGAAAGTCTTGAGAGAAGCAGCGAGAGTTTCTTCGGTAGAAATGCCTATTAAAGAAGGAAAAGTGATTGGTTCGAAAAAGTGTTTGTTTGTAGTTTAACCGCAATCAGAACGGTGTCGCGTGTAGCTAGACCGAGATGAGTACGGGTCGTCCTCTGGGAAACGTGGAATCTTTTACTCTTACTTTAGATGTGTTGAGAAAGGAGGAAGAAATAAGAATGTTGTAGAATGGTTTCTAGATCTACGTTAAACAAGAATGTAAAATATAGATCTAGATTATTTTTAAAATGTAATTAATATAATAAGAGGGCTTGTAGGGTTCGTTAGGATTTAGTAGTTATGGACGATTAATTAAAAGTTACCATTTTTATCCATTAATAGATTTAGAACTAGAACGACGGTGATGCGTGTAGATTAGGGTTTCTGGAGGGAAAAGGAATCCCACTCTTAACCCTTATCTCGACACGGAACTCCGTTCATATCTAGCCTTTACCAAAACAATCATTAATCTAATCTCTAATCGCGGTCGAAACTAGCAAAGAATTGCTAGCGCGCCCGATTAGGATGTTAATGATTCTTTTGATAAAGTTCCTAAACTTTATAGGACTTAAAAAGGGTTTAGTTATTTTCATCGTCCATTAGCCTACCCTAATCCTACGAACCCTAACAAGCGGAGAATTACTCGCGCATGTTAGGAGAAGAAGATGAACAGAAAGAGAGGGAAAACATAATGTAAAATGCAAAAGAATTAAATAAAATAACTACCTTTATTAATCAACTGAACAATCTACACTTTTATTCCATAGAAAATGATTACAAAGACTAGTTTGCTTCTCGATCTCTTCCAAGGAGGTAGATGAACAGTTGATGATCAGCCTGGATGCGTGAGCGTCAGGGGCTTCGTGATCTCTTCGGCTTGATAGCTTTTCCAAGAGGCTCTCGGTGCCCTTTTATAGTGCAAAGCCAGAATCTTATTGTTGAAAACTTAGCAAAATTCAGCAGAGATTTATGCCAAAAAATATTGCGCTCTAACTCCCTGGAACTGTGGCGGATCCGCGGCAAATGGGTGCTAAGGCCGCGGATCCGCGGCCAACGGGTGAGATCTCTTGATCAAAATTCTTTTGCTTGCATCTTGTGACATGTGGCAATCCTAAGCACCTTCATAATTCAGAAATCTTCTCTCGGTTGCTTCCAGACTTGGTCTCCAAGTTTTGCTTCTTAATTTGGCAAGATTTCTTCAACAACTTGATTTGCTTGATTCTAGCCTTGGAAAATTCTGCACAACTTGGAAATATTCTGCACAACAACTCAAATAAGATTTTAGTAGACTTTGTTCTACTAGGATTAGGTCAATAATATTATTTGCATACATTTTCCTACCAAATACTAATTAAAATATATTAACACATGGAAAATAATGTTTTTACACATAAACCCTCATATGTATAATATATTATAATAAAGTCCTTTTTTAATATGAAAATGGTAGGAAAAATGTAATACAGATGTGCAGTTTTATCAACTGAACAAAAAGCGTTAGTCAAAAAACAATGATAAAGACATGATGCAATGACAAAAAAATACAACTAATGATTACCTGATCGCGCGAGTTTAGCCAACCACTCGTCGCGTCTTGCCAATCGCTCGGAAGCTGCAATGGCAGCCTCCAGATCAGTGTCATCTGGCAGCATAAATAGGCCGTCGTTAGTCCCGTACTCACTCAAGCCCTCGCTGTAAGGAGCATGAGGTTCCTGACCAAATACAACGTCAGCAGAGAGGATCGACTTCTTCTTCCTCTTCTGCGCGCGAACTCCGGTCGCAGCCAAAACTAGCTTTCGTTTCGTAGGCACCTTGGGACGGCGAGTCCCGATATCCGAGCCCACGCCAGATTCGGGTGAAACCACATTCACCGTCTCCACGGGAGCACGGGGCACTGATGGCACGTCCACAGGATCACGGGGCAATCCACGCGTGGGGCTTAGCACACGTGGAAGCTCAACTGCGGCATCTCCTCTTAGTGGAGGAGGGACAGCGATCCGTCGCTTCAAGGGGACGTTGCGATCGCTGGCGGGGGGCGCACTCTTGCGATCAAGCAGCAGCTGCCTCTCTTCCCTGATGATAGCGCCCATTGCGTATTGATACCAAGCCCCGAATACGTTGAGGGCCCTTGGAATGCAACTCGGCTCGCTAATGAAGAAGTGGGAGCCCGTATTCAAGCGCATAAAATGATGTAGCGCACCCCATATTCCCTCTCTGGTGGCAGCAGGTTCTTCCAAAAACGCTTCCAGTGGAACCCCCTGATTATAGCTCAGCTGCTGGGCAAAATGATGGGGGTTGTATCTCATAAAAAGCGCCGCATCATTTTGCCTGAATACGAGGAAGCCCGGCCTAATGGAGTACAGGTGAAGAATCTCCCGGGCTTTCAATACGGAGGCCCCATCCTTAAAAGTGTCGTGCAATGCCAGCACCGTCTTGGAGGTTTCCTGGCCGGTCGTCAGGACTTTGTCCGTAAAAGACATACCAGCTCCGACCGTGCGCGGATGAAGAAGCAACCCCCTAGCCTCCCGCTGAGACAGATTCACGATGGAAGCGTCAACCAGCCGCATAATTCTGGGAAATTTGCACTTCTCGAAAAACTAGGGTCTTTTATGAATACCAAACACCCCGAGCACGTGCATTTCCATCCACGAAGTAAAGTAGTGCATCGGGAAGTTAGCAGCTTGCACCCCCGGTTCCGTTGTATCCGCCGCCACGCTAAGACCATGGTACAGGTGGGCCAGCCCGGCGATCCCGATGGCCACTTGTATGCCAGCCACCATTCGATGTGCTGGGTAGAAGACGGACGGCCTCATATAGCGAGGGTGCATGGGGAGCGCGAACCAGCACAACCACAGCCCCAGAAACCCGAGGAAGAAAGTCTCCTCGTCGATGCCCGGAGCGGCGATTTCTGACAGAGGGATGATCGCGGCATCGGGGAGATAAAAGCCCTTCTGATCAGCTTCCAACACTGGTCGACGGTCTAAGCCAAAGCCAAAGGGATCGTCGAGCTTGGCAAATTTTTCGCCTCGTTGCGATAGAATCTCCGGTCGAAGAAACCAGGCAATGAAGTCTGCAAAACTGACCCCCCGGCCGCCGGATTCTAAAAGGAGACTCTCGTACATATTCAGCACCTTTATTAGACTTGGAAACTAGTGCTGAATGGCGTTCTCCGGTGTTAGGCCCATCACCAACGACTTGGTGGCAAAAACGTATTCATCCGGAGGAAGCAACTCTTCATAGTGCTCTCCCCTCACCGGAAGACCGGAAATCTCAGCAAATTCTTCGAAAGAGATGGAAACTTCTCTGTCCATTAGAAGAAAGGTATGGGTTGGGATGTTCCATTGCTCCACGAACGCCTTAATCCACCATGTCGGGGGAGCAGAATATTGGAACGACGACGCATAGACTGCAGGATATAGGCTGAGCTTCAGCAAGTGTGTTTTCTTCGCCGACAAGATGTACCTGGCCCACTGCAAATATCCGGCCGAATGTCGGGGAGTCAACCCGATATTGTAAGGTTGTCCCCAAGGGCGCGACTCGCCCTGGCATATGCGTCGCCCCAGAGTATCCAAAACCGCCGGCAGCTGCATGGGTATGGCGGCAATCGAAGGTTGAAGAAGACCCTCCGAAGTCCAATTAACGACCTCCACGGTATAGTTCACCGGGGGTACATCTGCATACGAGATCGATGAGATCGGCTCCTACGGCGTCGCACAAGAGAAGCTTCGGCGACCTTTGATAATTTGGTCGTACCACCTACCCCACAGATGAAGGATTTTGTATTCCGGGTCGTAGTCTTTAATGAGCGCAAGAGCCTCCCGGTCCACCGGTGCCTCAGGGAATCCTCCCTCTGAACAGAAAAACGGGAAAGAAAGATCGGAAGACATGTCGCCTGCGAAAAAGAACAGAATCCAATTATCAGTACTGTAATTTAATCTTAAAGTTCTGAGCTACACTTTAAAATTTGTACCGCACTGCAATGCAGTAGAAAGGGGACCAAAGGTGGACCCACAAAATCCAGATGACAATGCATCAATTAATAAAACAGCCTCATCATTGGATGAGACTGTCAATTAATGAGGAAATTCTCAAAGAATATTCTCATTAAATAAGAAATCCCTCGGGAGAAGGAGAAAATCTCCCTTTCAGAGAAAAACTCTATAACAGAGTGACACTTGTCAAGCTCTGGTCACGAGGGAACAAAATTCCTTAAAGAGCCTAGCTCTATAATGATGATGGAAAATCCATCAAAAATTAATGAAAATTAATTCTTGAGAATTAAAATTCTGGGATCTTAAAGATCCATGAAAAAACTCTTAGGAGTTCTTCATCAAAAGATCAAAAGATCTACATATTATCAAAAGAACAGAGCTCTGACTCATGGGCTAAGAAACCCTAAGAAAAGATCTGTTTAGATCTGTGGGTTCATGAGAGCAAGGCTCTGTTTATGAAACCATAAAGGGGTTTTCTTTAGATCAAAAGATCTATGAAGAGTAAGGCTCTGTTAATGGGTAAAAACCCCAATTTATTAGAATTAATTTAATTTAATTTAATTTTACCTAAATTTAGTAGAGTTTCAACTCTTGAAAGTTCTTGAACAAAAGAGCAAGGCTCTGAATAAAATTCTTAAGAAGAGATGAAGATAATCTGAGGACCAAAAAGTCCTATTTATAGGCGTTGAACCGCCTCCTCAACTTCTGAGTTGATTCAAAGGCTCAGATGTTGCCACCGCTGCACTCACGTGTGCGCCACGTGAGCACAACGGTGGGGGCATTTGTTTCCCCCAATCAGAGCAAAGCTCTGTTTTGAATTTCAAAATTCAAAAATTGAAGCAACGCTTCAGATCCCGTGCGCTGCGCGCTGCGCGCAACGTGTCAAAAGCAGACACGCCAGCACCAGGAGCGATGCGCCCTAGGCAGAGCACCAGGAGCGCTGCGCCCTAGGCAGCGCACCCCAATCAGAGCAAAGCTCTGTTTCAAAATTCAAATTTTAAGAGTTGAAGCAACGCTTCAGATCCAGCGCTCTGCGCTGCGCGCCACGTGTCAAGCAAGGGTGCGCTAGAGCAGTTGCGCTGCCCTCTGCGCCACGTGTCAAACACAGGCGCGTTAGCGCAGTTGCGATCTACGCTGCGCGCCACGTGTCAAACACAGGCGCGTTAGCGCAGTTGCTCTGCGCTGTGCGCCACGTGTCAAGCACGGACGCGCTAGCGCAGTTGCGCTGCGCTCTGCACTGCGCACCACGTGTCAAACGCAGGTGCGCTGTCGCCAAGTGCGCCAGCGCTGGAATTAAAAGAATTCCCCACCGTTAGATCAAAAGATCTAATAATAAATAATTATTAATTAATCAGAATTAAAATTCTTTTATGGAAAGATTTTTCAATCTTATTAAAACAAGAAAATTATCTTCTGTAAAACAGAAACCTTAGGATCAAAGATCCAACGGTGGGAAGTATTCCCGAATCAATCAGAGAAAGATCTCTTAAACTGATTTAACAAATCAATTGGCTCTATATAAAGTCCCCAAGACTTCAAGTCTCAGATTGAAAAAACCCTCTACAAACTTTGAGAAAAACTCAAAGAGAAAGAAAGGCAAGCTTTTGAAGAAAGAAGATCATTTCTTCATCTTTAAAGGTAAAAACAATTAATTCTTGAACAACAGAGATGAAATCATCTCGTAAAAAGAAGAACCCTCTTCTAAAAAAGATCATAGATCTGAAAAAAGACCAAGGTCTTTGATGATAAGAAGAAAGATCAAAAGATCTAATTATAAAAAATAAAAGAAGTATTTTTACTTCGTCCACAGATCTTTGATCTATAAAGGCAGAGCCTTTTTTTCAAAACAAGAACTTTTGTTCTTGGATCTTGAGGCAAAGCCTCCTTAGAAGAACATAAGGTTGTTCTGTGATCTTGAAATCGATGAGATGCGCTTTGCGCTATTAGAAAGTGCTTTGCACTCATGAACTGCGCCTTTGCGCTCCTTGGATCGGCGCTCAGCGCCAAAACATGCCATGTGTCAACCATAGACACGATCTACGCTTTGCGCTCCTGAAAACAGCGCACTGCGCTCTTGGGTTGGCGCTCAACGCCAAGCGTGCCACGTGTCACTCACTGGCGCACCCATAAACTAGTGCAGCACGCTCATAAATTAAAAGCGCAGTGCGCTAACAAACTAGTGCTTAGCGCTAAGCGAGACACGTGTCCTCCTCGTGTGCACTAACCGACAGAAGCGCAATGTGCTCTTTGAATGGCGCAAAGCGCCTAGTGCGCCACGTGGCGCGCTGTCAGAACATACTCTGTTCTGATGAATGCTATGCATTCAATGAAGACAAAAAATGTCAGAGCCCACTGCTTGGCATTATTGGAAAGGGCTGAGCCCAAATAAAAGCTTAATAATAGCCAACACTTAGGAATCCTCACGACTTATAAGGAGAAAGCCCTTTTGTAAGATCCTTACGACTTGCAGAGAAACATACACTTAGGAATCCTCACGATTCCTAAGGAGAAAATACACCTACAAGATCCTCACGACTTGTAGAGAGAAATACCTTTGTGAGACCCTTACGGCTCATGAAGTCAAAAGCCTTAGTCGACAGAATCCTAACCCTGTTTACTAAGCCACCTTTGTTCAACATCGACAATGGCAAATGATGATCCGCTCCTGGTAATATCCCAGTTGTAGCGATGTTGATGCATAAAACGGTATCAAATTAGAAGTCCTTTCATGGCAAATGATGATTCGCTCCTGGCAATATTCCAGTCGTAGCGATGCTGATGCTAAGATTGGCATCAGGTTCCAAGTTCCACACTCGCGATAAAAAAAAATCACGAGGCCGCACATGCATATGAAATAGCCGAAATGATGGGGCAACTTGCAATAAAAAGCAGCAAGTCAAAATGTATGCATGCAAAATAGCCGAAATGATTGGGCAACTCGCAATAAAAAGCAGCGAGTAAAAATAAAATAAACAGCCGAAATGATTGGGCACCGCGAAAAATAGCCGAAATGATTGGGCAATCGCGACCTTCGCGATATAAAAGCTGAAATGATAGAGCATCGCGGAAATAAAACAAAAAAAAAGAAATGATAAAACTTTTGCCCTACAGTTGAGATCACATCGATCCCTGTATACAATCCAAGGGCGCAAATAAAGAAGGAATCACATCTTCCCTCCCCAGGCTCCATCAAAAAGCGAAGCCAAATCTCGACGGTTCATAGACAACGTAGAGACAATCTCGACATTCGTCGCAATACTGCAGACACAATGTCAACAAGCGGAGCAAAAGGAAGATCCCTAGCTTCAGGGTCTTGACGTCAACAACCGACCTCAGAGTCGCAATGAAATGGAGCCACGGCATAGTCCCTAGTTCCAAATCTTAACGGCAATATCTACGGCCTAAGAATCAACAACGACGTTCTTTCGCAGTCCAGCAGGATGCAGACGCAACGCCAAAAAAGACCTCGCGGTCGAAACAAAGCGAAGCGACGGCAAAATCCGAGCTTCATCTCAACAATCGTCTCAATACAGCAGACAAGATGTTAACAACGGCGTTCCTTCGCAGTCCATCAAGATGCAGATACAACGCCTACGAAAGACCCCATGGTCAAACAAGCGGAGTAACGGAAAAATCCCAGCTCCACCTCAGCATTCGTCTCGATACAGCAGACACAATGTCAACAACAGTGTCCTTCCTTTGACAGGATTCGGACACACTAAAGCAAACGAAGCGAAGGCCAAATTCCTAGCTTCAAGGTCTTAACGGTGAGTCATATAAAGCCTGAAAGACAACTGGAGATCGTCTCACGCCAGTGTGGAATGGTCACCACCTTGACGTTCGTCTCGACACAGCAGACGCGACATCATCAAACAAACGGAGTCACGGCAAAATCCCAGCTCCACCCCGACGTTCGTCTCGATACAGCAGACGAGTTGTCACCCCAGCGTTCTCCCTCCAACAGGATTCAGATGCGACAATCAAACAAACGGAGCCACGGCAAAATCCCAGCTCCACCCCGACGTTCGTCTCGATACAGCAGACGAGTTGTCACCCCATCGTTCTCCCTCCAGCAGGATTCAGACGCGACAATCAAACAAACGGAGCCATGGCAAAATTCCAGCTCTACCCCGACGTTCGTTTTGATACAGCAGACGAGTTGTCACCCCAGCGTTCTCCCTCCAGCAGGATTCAAACGCGACAATCAAACAAACGGAGCAACGGCAAAATCCCTAGTTCCAAACCTCAACGGTTCATCAGCAACCTAAAGACAACCGCGACATTCGTCTCGATACAGCAGACGTGATGCCAGCAAAACGAAGCAAAGGCCAAATTCCTAGCTTCAGGGTCTTGACGGCAACTCATATAAAACCTGAAAGACTATCGGAGATCATCCCACACCAGCGCGGAGTGGTTATGACTCATCGGGGCTCACCAAAATGAGCCTAACCTCAAGTAAAAAGCGGCATGGAAAATTCCTAACGCTTGCTCTTCCGACGGTCAAATTGCCTAGGAAGATTGCTTGAAGACGTCTTGTCCAGCCCCCGAAGGGATCAGAGACACGGCAGTCGCAGGGCTACTCGAACAGCACGATTGCCTATCGAGGAATATATCAGCTTATGCGACGGTACGATGGCCAAAACCCTAAGTACCACAGACCCTAACGGACTTCTGTCGTAAAGAGCGGAGGTTAAATGCGACGTTAGGATGTTCTTGCGAGAAATGCTCGATTCGTCTCGACTTATGAAGAAATTGTTGTCTTTGCGAGAAATCCTTGAGGCGGCTCGACTCGTGAGATAAAGCCTTAGGCAATGGGCATAAAAGAAGCCTGTTCCCTAAGCACTGGAACCCTGCAAGTCGGCCCAAAACAGTCTCTTGCATACTATCCACGGGTCTCACTCTCCAACGTCGAATTTCGACAAGGAGGTAAACAACCGCTTACGGGTCCTCTCGACTCATAAGAGGGAAAAATTCTCTTATAGGATCCTTACGACTTATGAGAGAAAACACACTTAGGAATCCTCACGATTCCTAAGGAGAAAACCCACCTACGAGATCCTCTCGATCCGTAGGGAGAAAAGTCTCTATGAGACCCTCACGGCTCATAGAGTTGAAAAGTCTTAGGCGGAAGATCTGAACCTGCGGCCTAAGCCATCGATATCTCTTGGAAAAAACTAAGTTATCGGCCAATTATGTTTATCAAGTCAACATGCTGATAATAAGATAAAGAAGAAAGCGACAAAAGAACATCCGATTTACAAACGTTCGAGACACACTCATTCATGCATAGGCAAAAGACTCAGAACGAAAAATAAGATAAGCTGGGAAAAAACTTTTCCATTAATATCGCCAAAAATTCTTACAATCATAAAGCAATAAACGAGAAATATTATTACAATGGAATAACCTCAGATCCAGGGCACGGATTGAGGAATTCAAAAGTAAGGCCATCCAGAGTCCTCCTGGCCTTTCTGATTATTCTCGTGCGCAGCCTCTCGCGCTCCTATGTGTCAAGATCTTCGGCGAGGCCCCCTAGTCTTCGATAAGCAGCGATTATCATCGTCTGCTGGAAAATTTGATGCAGGATGTCGATAAGGCTATCCCGCCGCTTCTTCGAGATCAGCCCCGACAGGTACACTGAATGCACCTTGTCTTCGGCGTCATCCAGCGCATTGAGCGGTAGGGCCTCGTGAAATCCCGGGAGTGCTCTCTAGATTGCTCCCAGCACGACTTTCAGGAGAGCTGATCGACGAGGAAACAGCCAACCAACGCTTGCGTTAAGGCGACCCATGACCTCCGCATATTGAGCGTCTGTAAACTTCTGGTCTTGTCGACGGCCCTGTGCACGGATATCCTTATAAGTAATGAACTCGTGCAGACTGTATAGATGCACCGCCATAATGCCTGAAGGAAGCAACATTGGAAGATTAGCAATGAGGAAAATGTATAGGGAGTTAAAACTCCTCGAAAGAAATGCTCTATAGACAGGAGTGACACCTGTCAAAAACCAGTTATGAGGAGAATTTAAGGAAAATTCCCTAAGAACATTGAGAGCTTTGCTCTGGGAAAAAAATGATATAATAATAATAATAGTATCAAATGCCATGAAGAACTCTTAAGAGTTCTTCTATATGATTTGGAAGGAGCAAAGCTCCATTAATTAAGAAAATCCAAGGGAAACCTTTTGGAGAGCAGAGCTCTATTAATGGAACCCTAATAGGGTTCCCTTTAGTTCTCTTTAGACCCCTTTAGAGCAAAGCTCTGCTAAGTGAAACCCTAAATGGGTCTTCTTTAGATCGGGGATCTATTGAGAGCAAGGCTCTTAAAGTTGATTTAATTTAATCAAAATTAATATTTTTACCTAAAATTCTCTAAAGTTTGAACTTTTAAAAGTGTTTAAACAAGAGAGCAAAGCTCTGAGTTCTGAAAGTAAAATTCTGAAGATGAAAATCATCTAAGGGACCAAAAGTCCTATTTATAGGCATCAAATGCCCTTTCAACTTCCAAAAGTTGCCGCAACGGTTGGAATTCGGCCACCGCTGCGCTCACGTTTAGAGCCACGTAAGCGCAACGGTGGGGGGGCATTTGTTTACCCCAATCAGAGCAAAGCTCTGTTCAAATTCCAAGGTGGGAAAAGAAGCAATGCTCCTGTTTTCCTCCAATCAGAGCAAAGCTCTGTCTTGAAAATTAAAGTGAGAATTAAAGTTAAAATAAATGAAGCAACGCTTCAGATCCCCTGCGCTGCGCGCAGAGCGCCACGTGTCAAAATCAGAAACGTTAGCGCAGGGAGCGCAGCGCCCAAGGCAGCGCACCCAATCAGAGTAAGGCTCTGTTTAAAATTCAAACTTTAATTAAAGAAGCAACGCTTCAGCTGGCCTGCGCTCTGCGCTGCACGCCACATGGCAGCGCGGTTGCGCTGTGCTCTGCGCTGCGCGCCACGTGGCAGCGCGGGTGCGCTGCGCGCCACGTGGCAGCGCGGTTGCGCTACGCTGTGCGCTGCGCGACACGGGCTAGCGCGGTTGCGCTGCGCGACACGTGTCAGCGCAGTTGCGCAAGCACAGTTGCACTGCGCTGTGCGCTGCGTGACATGTGTCACTCTCTGGAGCATTTGCGCCAAACAGAATTAAAATTCTAAGAAATCTTTCTGTTCTTGTTAAAAAAAGAAGATTTTCTTCTGTAAAACAGAAGCCCTTGGATCAAAGATCCAACGGTGGGGAAAATTCCCCAAATCACTCAGAGAAAGATCTCTTTAACAAATTTAACTAATTAATGGGCACTATAAAAAGGACCCTAGACCTCAATTCAAAGGGGGAATTTTTGGTGAAAAAATCAAGAACTTCAAACAGAGAAAACTCTGAAGGAATTTCAAGAAGAAAAAAGGTAAAAACCTTTAAGATAGAAGGATTTCTTCTAATAGATCATTGATCTAAGAATAAGATCAATGATCTTCAATAAAAAAAAAGACAAATAAAAATAGTGCTTTGCACTTTTTTTATGAACCTCTGGTTCCCTGAAATAAGAAAAACAAGAAAAACTTGTTTTCTTTGATCTAAATTAGATCAAGAAAACAAACAGTGATTTGCACTTTTTCATGAACCATTGGTTCTAAAAAAGATTCTCAAATTATAGTGCCTTGCACTTGCAAACTGCGTTGTTGCGCTCCTGGATTGGTGCAAGCCACCAGAGAGTGCCACGTGTCAGCATCTGAACCATCTGCGCTATGCGCTTTTGAAATAGAGCCTCGCTCTCTGGAATTGGCGCAACTCACCAGAGCACGCCACGTGCCTGCAGCGCAAGCGCAGCGCACTGCGCTTGCGTGATACGTGTCGTCACCACAAGCATTTGCGCTCTCTGATTGGCGCAAAGCGCCTGACAAATGCAACGCATTTCCTAAAGGGCCAGGCCCAAATCAAAAAGGCCTAGTAGGCCTAATTAAATTGCAGTGCAATAAAAAGGGCAAAGCCCAAACAAAATAGGTGCTCTGCATCATTTATAAAAGGGCAGAGCCCAAACAAAACAAAAATAATGCAGTGCATTGTTTAAAAAGGGGCAAAGCCCTAGCACAGGCCTAATAGGCCCATCACAAATAAAAACGTTGAACATATTCAACTGGAATTAGCCCAATCATGGCCATAAGTCCTCAAATTAAATTGACTGAGCACGGTTGCTCTCTTAAATCAATCTACATCCGGTTCGAGGGTACATCTCCGAACTCCTCTGACACCTATCGTTGTAATCCTTCAATGACGTCAGAGAGGTGACGGGTCCCAACGGCCACAAATCCAACGGACCGTAATGTCCTTAAACTACCTATGGACCCCCATGTCCCTAAACTGGAACATGGACCACTACGTCCCTAAACTGGAACAATAGAGCCCCCAAACGCTCTTTTGTTGGATCTAAACGATCCCGTTTAAGTTGATCTTAGCCTCAAAATATGGCTAACATATCCTTAAACCTTCAAACGGACTTTAGTCCCAAATTAGACTATAAACCCCCCAATCAACTTTGGTTCAAGGGTACATCTCCGAACTCCTCTGACACATGTCGTTGTAATCCTTCAACGTCGTCAGAGAGGTGACGGGTCCCGACGGCCATATATTAAATGGACCACCATGTCCCTAAACTGGAAATGGATCTAGACGATCCCGTTAAGTAGATCTTAGTCTGGAAATTAGACTAACGTATCCTTAACAAACGTTTAAGTTGATCTTAGCCTCAAATATGGCTAACGTATCCTTAAACCAAAACCCAAAACCCAAATCTAAGAAAGTACGGATTTGGACTAATCCACGTCCTACGGGCAACGAAATAAATAGTCTCCGTATACAATCCACGGGCAACAAACAAAACAAACACACACGACATGAAGTGAAATTCTGGAGAAGGAGAAAGTGGCTACCGCGATGCGGTAGTGTAATTAACTGCAGGGGCTTGCGCCTGCTGGGAAGAGCGTCCCCACAATCAAAAACCTCTCTAGCGAGGGGGAATCTGACGAAGTCTGCTACATCGGCCGCATCCGTCTAAACCTCCGATACATGGTGCCATAAATCAACTTGGCATCTTCGGAGAGGTAAACGGATAAAACCATATAGCATCTGCCCCGAATCTCAGGCAAGACGTCCTTACGTCGCGGCCACCGTTCGGAGGGGAACACTAATTATCGACCGCAATGTCACTAAACTAAACAATAGAGCACAATTGCTCCCTTGTTGGATCTAAATAATCCCGTTAAATTGATCTTAGTCTAAAATTAGACTAATGTATCCTTAACGTACGTTTAAGTTAATCTTAGTCCCAAATGAGACTAACGTATCCTTAAACTCAACCCCCAAACCCAAATCTAAAAAGATACGGATTTGGACTAATCCACGCCCTACGAGCGACAACATAACTTAGTCTCCGTATACAATCCATGGGCAACCAAACACAAAACAAACACCCACGACACGAAGTGACCATATGGAGAAGGAGAAAGTTGTTACCGCGATGCGGTAGTGTAATTAACTGCAGGGGCTTGCGCTTGCAGAGAAGTGTGTCCCCACAATCAAAAACCCCTCAAACGAGGGGGAATCTGACGAAGTTTGCTATATCGGCCGCATCCGTTTAAACGTTCGATACACGGTGCCATAAATCAACTTGGTATCTTCGGAGAGGTGGACGGATAGCACCAATTAGCATCTGCCTCCAGATTCAGGCAAGACGTCCAGTCTTCCCGGATTCCGGCGGTGAACAGTTGCGTCAAATATGCCCATAAAAAGGTGAACGATTCGTGATAGTGAACAGCACAGTGAATAGTGAATAAAGCAGTGTTATTGGTGCGTGGTTGTACACAACTAGCCCATACTTACGTATAGTGAAACCTGGGGAAAGGGGGAAATCGAAATGGGAAGGAACTTGAATTTAGCGAGATTAGCGATTTAGAGGATGATCATTCGAACAGCGGCTCTTATATATATTAGGTTTGGACTTAGCGGTCCGACTGACATGGTTATGTCCCGGGTAACAGTGAGCCGTAGTCTCGGGTACACACGAGACCCTCATTAAACATGATCACATCTTTCCGCAAACTTGATTTCAAAATTGACTTAGAGACCAGTAGGAACACAAGTCATACATTGCATTGATTATTGACATATCAATTATCTACATTTATTGTCTTCACCATTATTACTTTTATTTCTTGCCTCATTATTATTATCATAATATTGCTATTGCGTCGCCCTGATGACCTGAGTATACATGCTCAGGGCTTGGAGAGGACCTAGTTCAGGAATCGAACCTACTCTTCATGCTCGCAGAGATCTAGACGGTCGTACCATCAGTACTTTTACCGCTTTCCATAAATCAACCTTGTATTCGCACTTGGTTAATAGTTTCTTTTCTTTCGAACTCTTGTAAACTATGAACAATGAAATTTGATGTATTAAAATAGCGCCGTGTTTACTGATTACCATGTAATGCTAAAAACCAAAGTGTGACTACGGCGGGATTGTTTCCCTGACCGAAGGAGCATAGCTGGTCTAGTCGCCTCCCGTATTCCGTATTTTGGGAAGCGGGGCGTGACATACTCATTCAGAATGATGTAGGTACAATGACATCATTTAAGTTATGATTTTTAGACAAGTTCTTTATGAAAAATCTTGGTCATATGTTCTATATTTGAAGCCCGTATTTTATATAAAATAAAGTAGAGGCTTATAATTGAAAGTGGATAAAATCTTTAGAAGATTCTACATACACGATATAATAGAATTTTATAAGTAGATTGTAATGCAACCCTAAAGAAGAACGTTGGATTAAAGTGAAATTCGTATTTAGACATTTAGCTAAAATATTTAGTTATGATGCAGATTTTTCTGAGTATTAGAGAATACTCTGATTTAGATTTCCGATCCAATTTCGAAAGCAGATAGTTTATTTTTGAAATATTTAGAATAATTTATAGTGGTACATTTAATTATAAACGTGAGAAATAAAATGTTATAAAATTTTCACATTGCAAGCAGAATGGGTAGCGGAAGTAAAAATGCCAAAAGGAAAGTTTAGACAAATAAGTTTGTTGATGAATTTGGCATGATTTTATTAGATGAAATTTATTATTGTATCCCAACTATAGAAAGTTTATTTTAGGATAAGTTTATATAATGATATAAAATATAGCTATAGAACAACATGAACAAATGATCAACTTAATCTTTGTCTTAAATAGTTTTTGACAAAATATAAATAAATAAAAGTTATTATTATATCTGATTGGATGTAAAGAAAAGTGGGAGATTATTAGAGTAGTTGTATATGCACTTACACATTCAATACAATTCTTGTAATATTTATTATCGAAAAGAATTTGTGTTCATGGGGAATGAAACTTTAAGCTTGAGCAATTAGGTGAATATGTCTTGCTCATTTAATGGGTTAAAGATAGGTAACTTGATGTCGGAAAGATTGCATGTAAGTTGATATTTATTACACCCTTACGCATTCAATACAATTCTTGTACTTCCTCCGTCCATTTTTACTTGTCATTTTAAATAGAAAAAAGTGTCCCATTTTACTTGACGTTTTTAGAATAACGAGAAAATCATTAATGATAAAGATATCAAAAAATGATATAATACCAAAAATAACCTAAAAAATTAGTTGTTGATATTAAAAAAGTGATGATTCTTTCCTTAATAGTTGAAGGCAGAAATGGTATGATTTTTTTAGTGGTGATGTGGCAGTAGATTAATTGTTGATATTAAAAATGTGATAATGTTTTCTTTAATCTGTGTGCATTTATCTAAAATGATAAGTAAAAAAGGACGGAGAGAATAATATTTATTATCGAAAAGAATTTGTGTTCATGGGGAATGAAACTTTAAGCTTGAGCACTTAGGTGAATATGTCTTGCTCATTTAATGACTTTAAGATATGTAACTTGATGTCGGAAAGGATTGGATGTAAATTGATATTTATTGTCATCTTATATTTTGGTAGAGCTTTTATGAACAGTTTGCAAAATAGGTGTTTGGTTGTTAAATTAAAGCTATTAATTTATTAATTATGAATTAATTAAATTGATAGTTGGCTCTTAATATGAATCCCAATTGGTGCTGTCTATAAGTCTTTCGGTGGAAAATTTAGACACGGTCATAAGAGAAATAATTGTTATACTATTGATATATCCCACATCGGATATTAAGTTTTGAGATCTCGTACCACAACCCTATATAAAAGAGACAATGATTTACCATGAAAAAAGGATTTTGAATTATGAATGTTTCCTCTTAAAAATATTTGGATGCCCATCAATCCAAGGGGATGTCTCTTTCACAAAGATTGGTAGACTTCAGTTGTCGGTTTTTGCATTTGTTGAGGCTGCCAAAAGGTACTTTGTTTATATATGATCAGATCCTTCATCAATGGGATCGAGATGAAGCAAAGGTACGCATTTAGTTTTAGATAAAAATCCGATTTTTTTGAAATTGATGCATGTGTTTTCGCTATAGACATGCTTACATGTATTGTGGATAAAAAAAATTAGTTTTAGATAAAAATCCGATTTAGTAAAATAATTAGTTAAACCAATTCACTATTGGATAAAAAAAATTACTAGAGATCAATTATAGAAGCAATTGAATAAAAAGAAAAATAACTTGGATGGAGAGAAAAAAATGCGAGGAGATCGAAAAATTGCAATGGAAATCGTACATGTATTGTGGTAATTAATGCATGAAAAAATCATTAAGTTAACCTAAAGATTTGGGTTTAGGTATTGTTTAGAGTTGAAGAGAAAGAAAGAAAAGGATAAGCTGGATATTAAAAAGGTAGCTTTTCAATTAAAGGAGGTGAGGTGCGTATTCTCATAATTTTTAATAAATTTTTTTGACACTGACCCGTAAGTCTTAACCTATGCATACAATACACACACGCACACATCACACATAAACACACAACACAGAGGCATCCATAAGCACACAACACACACATGCACATAAGGGACCCATGACAGTGGGATAACTAGTTTCTTACTATAAATATCAAATCCGTATTCTACGGTATCCTTTGCCCAAAATGTACAGGTATTGTGATTAGCAGTACAATTTTTCAGTGGCAAATCGGTGATTAATTGGAGCATGAGCGTGACTTCCTACAACGACATCCCAACAGAAATCCGTACACATAAAATTCGCACAAACATCAAAGCATGAGCTGGCAACAGGCGTCACCAGCAACCTTGGCCGGTGACGTGGCCGCCCTAGGAATCGCGGCACAACCGTAAATAAACGCAAATTGAGGGGGCGGACTCTAAAGTGGGTTAACTGAGATCTGGTTTATTTGCCAACCATGGTTAATTAGGAGCAAGGTGCGCACCCAAAAGGCCCATGGGCCAGAGAGCTGGATCTCACCTGGGCCCGACTCAAGCAACAAAAATCCATGATCTTATCTTCTTGAGAAGAAATTCAATGCTATGTCGGGCCGGCTATATATGTCCGGACAGGAAAGAGAAAGAAATAAGATTACAGACCCCACTTTGCGGTCCGAAGGGTGTCCGAAATTTTCCATCCGTTTCTCTCTCCGGCCCGCGTGTATTACATCCGGCACACCGAACAATTTCCCCTTCTTGAAAACAAAGTCATGGTTGAGGACCCACATGATAGGCCGTTACTATACCAAAACTGCACGGTGGGTTCCCCAACTTACCCAAAGCAAGACCCAGCACCGAACCTTCGGACCGTTGGTTCTTACACTTCTCAGCATCTTTATTCCTAAATTGCCCTCCTCTTCCTAAATCAACCAATTAAGAATTTTGGATGTTAGGTCAATTCATGTAAAAGCTAATAGCCCGGGGATGCCATTTAAACGGAAGGTAACCTTGGGAAGGTTTTAGCGATGATTTTAATGGTTTTGGATAAGTCGACTAAACAGCGCGATGTTTTTGGTAAAATAAGAAATAAGAACAAAATTTAAGGCCCGGACCAAATTCATATCAATTCAAATGGCGGAAAAAGCGTCACTTGTGTATTATTCCTGCTATGGGACCTTTAGCCCTTCGTATGTTTGCTCGTATGAGCACGTGGGTTTTACAATTTTAAATCCATTTAAAGAATTAATTGCTATCAATTATATGAATTATATGTAAGGATAAATATAAAATTTAGCGAGATTAATATAAACTTTCCAAGAGATACCAGATACCATGCAAAAATAATAAAATCAAGCCTAATAGCTTCATTGGAACCGAGCACGCTTTTTATCATGATGTTATTCGAAAGATCCCATGGGTCCAGTTGACCCTATATCCTTTTAAACGAATGGCTCGAGTACATGTGTATTTAGATTTACTTGTTGACAGGTCACACGGGACACGTCTAATATCTTTATGAGAAAATGGGTATAAAATGGCACAGTATGAAATTTCTTACATTGGTGGCTCTGTACAGCCAATCAATCATCGATTTTTTAAATGATCGGCATCGGCCATTTTGTCCTTAAATACGTGTACGTCAATTTTCATTTGAATTGGATGTTGTTTGCATTCACATCAAATGATTATAACATCAGCAGTTGCGAAAGATATAACATTTTACCATGCTGAATGAATAGATGTGTTCAAACGATATGACAATTGACGTTTCCATAGACCATAGTTTAGTATATGAAGATTAATATGGCCACCGTCAATTGTCTAAATAACCCACAAATGATTGACTTTTTTAAGCTTCCAATATAAAAGATTTGTTGCCCGTATCACTTGGCGTCAAGATTTGAATAGAGTCGACTGCAAAAGAATGCAAAAGGAATCTCTAAAATTTTATCAGGAAGCTTCATGGAACGAGTTTCAGGTGCCACGTGTTATGGGGCCCATAGGAGACCAGCAAGAAAACTACGTTCACACTTAACAAATACCAAGGTGGATATTTTCACTCAAAAGTAGGAGAAAATATTCGGTGTACCGGTATAATACATCCGAGCTGGGATTGGTTTGGGGGGGGTGTCGGACAGTCTTGGACAACATGTGAGATCTATACTTCTATTTCTTCTCTTTCTTGTCTGGGTGCATATGGCCAGTATATAGGATAATTTTTCCAAAAGTAGGTATGACAAATGAGACGAGTCGACAGCTGATTTGCCTCGTCTCGCCTCGTTGCTGACGTAGGCGAGTCAGCGCGTCGACTCCCTCGTCTCGCCAAGTAAGGCGAAGCGGACATGTTCCCAATTTTCCCAATGTTGCCTCCTTCCAGTTCGCTTCGCCTAACTCGTTCATCGTCTCACCAACGACTCGCCTCGCCTCGTCTCGTCTTGCCAGCAACTCTCTTAGACTCGTCAGTTGCCTTGTGAGCCAACTCGTTCCAGTTCGCCTCGCCTCGCTCCTCAACTTGCCTCGAGATTCCAATCCAATACCTGAATTCGTTAGAATATGTCTTGCCTCGCCTCGAAACCCGCATCCAACGGTCAGAATTCGCCTCGTCTTGTCTTGAAATCCAAATCCAATGGTCGGATTTGGTGACGAGTCAGCCCGCCACGTCTCGTAACGGCCGAAAAATTTAAAAAATTTTGAAAACCCTATAAACCAAACCCCACGCCAATTTCATTTGATTCCAAATCCATTTCTCTTGAATTAAAAAAAACCTTGTTTCTACTCCCAACTTTCAAGTTTTGAAGAATGGAAGCTCCGACTCTGAGTTTTCGACATTCCGAACGATTTATTCTACTTTACTACTCTTCTGCTCAATTGCTCTAGTACAGTGTTTTAGCTATTCTTGTTTCTTGATTTTATTTTATTAGCTCTCCTTTTGCTGTTAAATTGGTATTGGTATTATTTAGTATTTAATTTTTTAAATTAGTTAAAAAACATTATATGGAGAATTCATCCGATACATATCACACCCAGGTTCCTAATCTTGAAATGCATGCTGAAGCAGAAGAACCCACACATACATATAAAGAAGTTAGAAAACGTGCACTTAGTAGTAGTGTTTAGGGGCACTATACAATTGAATATAGGGAAGGAGTTAGATACGCAATAGGCAGATGTTGTGCCACTGCAAATAAATATAAGAAAGATACCAAAACCGATAGTTTACATAAACATGTAAAAAAAACCACTTAGAAAGCATCTCCGATTTCTCCTCCATACAATCATAAATTATTTTCTCCGGTGAAGGTCTTTTTCAATATAATCACGATCTAAATGTTGAAGAAATGGTAAGATTTGTTATGACAGATGAACACGTTCTTGGATTCGGAAAAAGCCAAGCTTGTGAGCAGGACGTTCAAAGGATATTACAACCGGGATACAAAAAGGTTTCGAGGAGTATGCTTAAAAGACGTTATTTTGGGCTCTACAACGAAGGCAAATAACTATTAATTGCTACTCTTATTTGTTTAGATATCAATATTCATTAACTTCTTATATTTGGACTGATAGAAGAAAACTTTTCTGGATTTGTGTTACTGCACATTGGATAGATTCTGATTGGTATTAGCAAAAATTAATTATTGCTTTTGGACAGTTTCATTCCCGCATAATAATTTTAATATATTTTCTGAAATTAGATCTGGTTTAAAAGAATATCAATACGTAAATAATTTTTTTTTTCTTTTGATAATACTAGCAACAATAATTCTGCTGTTACCAAACGTATTAGGCTGTGCAAACGAATTTGCAATGGTCTCTTTTTTCATATTCGATGTGCATGTTATATACTTAATCTTATTGTACATGATGCATATCAAGTATGCTCATCAAATATTTAAACAATTAAATATGCATGCAGGTTTATTAAAAGTTTTGGAAAAAAAATTGAATATAAAGTTAGATATCACGCTGCAGGATCAATGCCGTTTTTAGAAAAGATATTTCCCCTATGTGGAATAGTACATATGACATACTTTGTACTGTATCAAAAACTAACATAATTATTAGTAACATATGGAATGGGCAAATGCATATAGAAATCCACTTAATAGATGATCATTGGACGATTGCAGAACTTTTCAAAAAATTTCTTATGTCTTTTAAAATACCAGCCGAACGTTTTTCTGCTACTTATAACTTCACTTCTCATATTATATTGTATCTGAATTGTATAATATAGCTCAATATTTTGTTAGTCAATGTAATAATGAGATACTGCAGCCCATTATACTTGCTATGCTAACTAAGTTTTCTAAATATTACTCTAAAATTCTAATTGTTTATGGTTTGTATTCGATAATGGATCGTAAAATTAAATTAGAAGGTTTTGAGGCTCTTTTAAACATGTTCCACGGATGCTTGGGGCATAATATAGATATTGATGCTTATATTAATACCGTTAAATGTACTTTAAATGAAGTGTTTGATTTATATGTTGCACGATTTTCTACTGGTAAAAGTATTAGAGCATCGGTCGCAACCAGTTCACGTGTTTCAACTCCAGCTTTTGCACTTATTCAACAGTTAAAAAGGGCATGATCCCCCGTGGTTTCATCATCGTCATCTTTAAATGAAATAACAATATATTTAAAGACCGAGTTAGACGTAGATTATACTATACATGAGATTGATGTTTTAGCCTGGTGGAAAAGCCACGGACATTTGTATCCGGTGCTTTCTATTGACATCTGTGTCACACGATACTCAATTTTTATTATTTAGTTCAAACCCCTATTTAACCGAATTAATAAGTTGCTGATGACGTTTGCATGTTTATGTCTTGAGTACAATATGCACAACATATCAAATATCATGCAAGATTGCCTATAGTATAATACGCACTCAAAACGGTGATGTGGCATGACAACTTGAAGCAAGTAATAACGTGATCCAAGCCTAATTAAGAATCAATGACGTCGCAGAATAACTATTCAAGGAAATAAAGTCAATCGAAAAACCAAAATGAAGATAGAAGTAGTGAGAGTTATACTTGTAATTTGTGATGATCTTATAAGATTAGAAATCTCATTCCAACACATTCTTAATACTCAAGACGTCTCCCTCCATTTTAGAGACGTCTAACCTAGCCGTTGGAATTCAAACTGTCAATGTTTCAAAATAGTTTCCATCCATGTCAGAAAACAGACGTCTCCTACAAACGTCTGTATAAGATATTTTGAAACAGCAGGCATATCCACATGACGTCTGTAAGAACAGCCTTTAAAATTCTTCATTCTGTATACTTCTCGGAGACGGATATACATACGTCTTTAAAAGAATTCTATTTCTGGAGTAGACATCTCCTACAGACGTCTCCATGGGAAGTTTTTGGCAGTTAATTGAAATTTGAATTTTGAATCGAAAGGATATTTACGCCGTTTTCATTTCTAACCGTTCCCAACGGTCATTAACTGTTTTATGACAGTTATTGGCAGTTGTTGAGAGTTAGAACAACTTCTCATTTGATTCCTATAAATACCATATGATATCAAACATTTTTCATAAGAAAGAAGAAGACATTCATTGTAAATCCATCGAGAAGTCTTCTTGTTTTTCTCGTGCTTAACTTGTTCAAATCCTTTCCATTTTCTCAAAACCAAAACCTGATATTATCTCTCAAATCAATTATTGGGCAGCACTGGTTATAATCTATTGAGATCATACGATTGAGAGTGAGTGAATTTGTTGTTTGTAAAACAATTGTAAATCCCCAAAGAAAGTTCGATATTCTTCAATCCACGAGAGAGAGTGCTTCTCAACCCACGAGAGGGGGTGCCTCTCATTGCTTGAATTGTGTGGATTTGGAGTGGAAAAAGAGACCTTTCTAAAAAGACGTGGATTAGAGAAGAAAGTGTTGCTTTCCTAAAGAATCACGGGCTAGAGAGAAAGAATACTTGTTTCGTAGGGGATCGCAAGTTCAAGTAGTTGATCCTTATGAAGAGAGATTGTTATTCTTCACATCCCTGTGAAGTGAGATTCATGTACTTCATAAATATAGTGCAAAAATCCTGAGATGGAGTCTCAGGTGGGGACTTTCTACAGAAGCGTGGTGAACCCTAATCAACAATTCTCTGTATTTGCATTGCTCTAATTCTTTTTATTTTTCAGTATTTGTGACTTGTTTAAATATTTTTCCACAGAAACTTGGTAACCACTTTAATATAATAGTTAGAATTTAAAATTTTACCACAGGGCATATAGAAGCTTTATTCACCCCCCTCTAAGGTTGTTTTCAATTGGTGTCAGAGTATATCGCGTATATAATAAGAGAACACTAATAATACAAGAGAGTATGAATATAGAATTTGATGAAAATAACTCTTCATTCAAGATCATAGACAATGATGATGAGCCAAATATCTCAAAAGATCTGGATATTGTATCATCAGAAAAGAAATTTGCTGAACCACGTGTAGAAGATACACAACAAGTTGTTGAAGAAGATCTTTGAATAGATTGGCAATTCAATTGAAACCATCCAAAAGATTTGATTATTGATGATATTGATAAAGGGGTTGTTACAATATCATCATATTCAATACTTGTATTAACTTAGCTTTCATATCCCTGATAGAACCCACAAACATTAACGAGGCTATTGATGATGAAAATTGGATAATAGTCATGCAAGAAGAACTTAATCAATTTGAAAGAAATAACGTCTGTGATTTAGTTTCAAGACCAGAAGATAGACATATAATAGGAACCAAGTGGGTATTTAAAAACAAACTTGACAAACTAGACAGGGTAGTTAGAAACAAGTCCGCTTAGTTGCTCAGAGATATAACCAAATAGAAGGGATGGGTTACGTTGAAACCTATGCACCAATTGCTAGATTTGAAGCAATACGTATCCTATTTGCATACGCTTCCTATAAGAACTTCAAAGTCTTTCAGATGGACGTTAAAAGTGAGTTCTTAAACGGTCAAATAGACGAGAAATTATATGTATCTCAACCCCCTGGTTTCGAAGATCATAAATTTCCCAATCATGTCTATAAGTTAAGAAAAGCACTTTACGGTCTCAAGCAACTACCATGTGCATGGTATGAACGTCTAAGTTCTTTTCTAGAAAATATAGGATTCACGAAGGGTATGGTGGATAAAATTTATTTACTAAAACCTTTAACAAATATATTATTTTAGTTCAGATATACATTGACGATATTATTTTTGGATCAACTAATGAACGTCTTTGTGAAGATTTTGCCAAATCCATGCAAGACGAATTTGAAATGAGCATGAAGGGAGAACTAAATTACTTCCTCGGCTTTCAAATTGAACAAATGGATAATGGCATATTTATTAATCAAGCTAAATATACTAAAAAATTAATAAAGAAATTTGGGTTGGAAAATGCAAAGACCTGTGAGACACCGATGGCTATCAATACCAAACTCACTGACGATAATGATGGTCAAAACGTTGACACTAGATTTTATTGTGGCATGATAGGTAGTCCACTATATTTGACCGCTAGTTGACTCGATATCATGTCCAGTGTATATTTGTGTGCGGATTCCAAGCCAACACTCAGGAATCACATTTGACTGCAGTCAAACGAATTCTTAGATATTAAAAAGGAACCATTAATTTTGGCTTATGGTATCCTAAAAACAACTTATTTCATTTGAAAAGTTATTTTGATGTGGATTATGCTGGAAGTCTCGAAAATCGAAAGAACACATGTGGCACCTGTCATTTTCTCGGGAATTGTCTTGTCTCTTGGATTTCCAAGAAGCAAAATTCTGTTGCTCTCTCTACAGCCGAGACAGAATATATTACTGTCGGTGCATGTTGCTCACAAAGTTTATGGATGAAATACACACTTGAAAATTATCAAGAAAGTATTTCACAAATCTCTATATTTTATGACAACACAAGTACAATTCATATGACCAAAAATACCGATCAATACTCTAGAACTAAACATATCGATATACGATACCATTTTCTTCGAAACCGCTTTCACAAAGGAGATATCGTATTAGAATATATGACCACTGAAAGTCAATTGGCCGATATATTCACCAAGCCGTTAGATAAAACTAGATTCTCACATCTAATAAGAAAGTTAAATGTGATAGAACTAACTGCATCATAACTTTTATTGGCCACAAACTAAAAACCTAAACAAACATATATAATTTTTCTTATATATGTGAGACAGACGTCTCTTACAGACGTCTGTCCATACTGTCCGTTGACTTGTTTGTTTGACCAATGGCTTATTTTGATCAATGTATGTTAACTATATTTCTAATCATTTAATTTAATGAATTGATACTTGGTCGGTTTTTAAAATTTAAAATTCATTAGGATTCAAAATTAAGAGGGAAATTTCAAAATTGTTGGTAGTTTTCAAAAACTTCCGGGTAGTTATTCAAACTCTCATTTCTTTCTATAAATAGGATCAAACCCATTCAATTTGATCATTACTATTTCTGAGAGAGATAGAGGCAAACAAAGTTTATAAAAGGAAGAATAAAGTAAAAGAAAAGGAGAGTTCAAAGAAGTCAAATGAGGAACCCAAGGATAAACTCCCGACACCTAAATTGGAAGTGAATCCAAGCGAAGATTCGATTCTCCTCTCACTCTATCCACCACCACCAATCCTGATTCCATCAAATTTTCAAACCACGGGTGGAATCGTGCTTCTCTTTAGGCAAATTTTTTCGGATAACATGTGCATTCTCTATTATCCGGATATTTTCCTATGATCATAAAGAAGATAACTACTGACGTCATCGAAAAGTTTAAGAAGGAATACTAGGATAACATGTTCCTTAGTTTTTATGTGATAAATATATATGTATTTATGTTATTGTAATGTGTATGTTATGTTATTGTAATGTGTATGTTATTTTATCTGTTGTAATATTAAGTTTTAATCAATAAAGTTACCGTGTTTGTCAATTTTTTTTAATTCAAAACACAAAGCTGTCATCTACAGACGTATGTACAGACGTCTATAAGTTTTTAAGTTTATCAATGGTAATGGCGTGTTTACTATTAATTTTTGTATTTCTTTTCATATCTCTCATATTCTATCTATATTTCCAAGAATCTTAAAATTCTATTTCATATATACTTTTGCCTCGTTTTTTTCTCAAATTGTTATATTCGTGCTTTTTTCTTTGTAAATCCCCAGTTCCATGTATATTTTCCGTATATTTATTTATTATATTTATTCAGATTTTTCTTATTATTTTTGCACTTTTTATAAATTTTTATTTATTTTAATTATTATTTTTCCTAATTTAACCCAAACCCTAAACTATCCAAACCCCAGCCCGGACCCGGACCCGACCCGAACTCCCCAAACCTGGCCCACTCTCTCTCCTTCTTCTCCAATTCTTTTTCCGACCCCCTACGCCCTCCGCGAGACCCGCTCCTAGCCCAACAGCCGCGACCTCGCCTACGATCTCATCCACGATATCCCCTCATCCACGACTCCTCGCAACCTCCACACAACTAATCTCAAAAACCTTCAGCCACCATCAAACTCCACCACCGAGTGCAACAACCCATCACTCCCCTCACCGCACTGACCAACACCCATCGCCAGCGTCCCCTTCACAACCGAGAACCCACCGAGACCATCACCGTTGCCCGCAGCCGACTTTTCCTTTCTCCCCAAGATCCTCATCGCCATTCCCTTCTTCCTTTCATCGCCGCCGTCATCCTATTTCCATCACCGCGGCCGCCTCAACCACAACGCCACCATCTTCGTCCCTGAACACCCTTGCCATCGCCGCCTCCTCGACTCCATAACCGAACCCCAGCCTCCTCACACCCGAGCACTTTCACCCAGAACCCACACCCTCTTCTTCTTGCCCCAGCTTCCTTTTTAGCCCTCATCGTCGTCAAGATCTCACCTGCGCCTGCCCCACAACCACCATTCTGCGTTGCGCTGCCGCCTCGTGTCACCACTGCACTATCTTCGAAGCCAAGCCCTAGCCGAGTTTGCCCCTCTGCGCAACAACGAGCCTCACCTTCCTTCACGCACAAACCGAGACACCGTGCCGTTGCTGTCGCCGTTGCATTCGTGCAAGCCACTGCCGCTGTCTCCGTAACAGCCATCGTCCCAGTTTTCATCACCGTCGTCACTGTCGCCATAACCGTTGCCATCACCAAAGCCTATTCGAAGCCCGGCATTTCGTCGAACACGTACATTTGTCGCGATTCTTGCTGTTCCAATCGCCTTTGTTGCCATCCAAGCCATGGCCTCGGTCAAGGTAACCTTTACCGTCGTCAACACAGTGCCATTGCAACGCCGGCGCACGTCCACCGCAGCCCGCATCGCGCTCGAGCCTTACGTCACGTCATGCCCGGTTCTGCGACGTTCTTAGCCGTCTCGTGTGTTGAGGCAATCTCCGTGTCCGTGTCGCTTCCAAATCAGCGACCTAAGGAAAGTAAACCCCCTTCACTTGTGAAATCATGCTATACACATATATACTAATTCAACTTGACAAATGATAATTTATAGGCGTAACAAGTGTTCGATACGAATACCTGACTTAAAACCTTAATGATAGTAAACTCTTCTTAATCAATAGTTCATTTTACTGTTAATGTTTAGCGTATAAAAAGTTAGGATCGAAACAGTTAAATTTTGCATATGAAACGACGTCCCCAGGGTGCATTGTAAAATCCGATTCATGTCATGCATCCTATATTGTAAAATTCATATTAAATTGAATATGATTCATAATGAAACATTCCATGGCTCGTAACGAAGACAACAAATAAAACGTACATCAACCCATAGTTCATCTCTGAATTTTAATAAGTTATGCCAATGAAAATTGAGGCGATTCATGGCTCTAGACTGCGGTCCGGAGCAAGAATCTCTGCCTTTACCCGTTTTGAAACGCATGCTTCTTATTGTTTATGCGCGCAAGTGTGTGGAACCATAAATATAAGTGTAGATAATCGAATTAGCTTTCTAACGGTACTGGTCTCATTGCATTCCGGTGTCGTTTGTATTTATAACACTATTTAAACCGTCGATGTGTACCGCAGTTTCGTGCAGAACCAGAATGTATACCTTAACCTTAGACAGTGCATATTTCCCTGCATACAATAGATATTCTTGATCTGTCTGATGCGTTGGAAATATAATAGATAAATCTAAATATTAGCTACTATAGCGTCGCCTAATTATGCTCTCAATAGGGAGTAAAACGTGTTAAGAAACGGAGCTCCAGTTCAGGAATTGGATTTCCAGCAGTAAACACTTAAAATGAAATGACCGTAACTCGTAAACATGTAACCTGATTGACTTGAAACCAATTTTAATTCTTAGATAATCAAGTACATCATGCGCTTTTTATATTGTTTCACCAAAATATGCACGTGTGGTTTTATGTGATTTTTCTAATTCAACCGACACTGGCTGCTCATATGTTTTGAGCAGTGCATTTACTGTATTCCCATCATGTTGCATGACTGTTATACCCTTGTAAATAGTGTTCATTCGCATCGACATCCTAATGACCGTGTTACATTACCAAGCGATAAATGTTAGTGATTGGATTGTGGCAAGTACATTAGTGTAAAACCGTGATTGAATAATGGAAATGATACATACTTGTACACAATCAGCGGAACCAATTAATTATTGCATTGTCGACGCCTATGGGACATATATAAGTGTAACTATAACTGGTATGGGACGGGTATGGAAGCACTTATATTAGTGATATGGGTAAGACATCGAGCACTGTCCATTTATCATGGATACCAGTCGAGACATACTTGATGGAGACCCTGTCTACAGTTCTCGTGTAGACTTGTCATGAGGCGACTAATATTTAGATTCATGGTCGGTATTTGATATAGACCACGGGGTATGGGGTAGTTTGAGTGTGATTTCGATCAACGGAATCTCAGGAGTCCCACTTCCGGCTTATGTAGTGATTTCGGGAGTTGTACTGATATAGTTTCTGATTCTTACTGATAGTGATTCGGGCCCGTATTTCCTTGCCACTGGGGTTTACCCTTGGGTTGGGGATACTTCTGCGGTGGTTGACGCCCACTGTCACACCCCGCTTCCCAGAGTACGCTAGATTAGGCACGTGACATAGCCAACCATGCTACCTGTGGGTAGGAAGTATCCATCCACAGTCACATTACGGCTGTAGAGATATCAATAACAAGATAAAACTATCTAAAACATGTCCATAATCCAGAATAACAGGAGTCAATAATAAATAAATGCGGAAGCAAATGATCCAATACAAATAACTGAAAAGTGTGTCCCATAATGCGGGCTCACATCAGGAAATAAATGCAGGAAATAAAACTAACTACTACTGAACTCACAGCTCAGCCTGCTGGCTGAAGTACTCCTGCTCGGACTGCAACAGCGGTACGGAATCTGGGCCATGCAAAACCCAGACGTCAGCGCGTCATGTCAACAAGTAATATAATATGAACAATGTAACAGGCAATGCAAAATAAACATGAATAAAACGAGAGTAGAAGTAATATGAATCAAGTAGTGCAGGGTAGTGTGCAGTGGGCAACTAAACTGTTCTATCAGGTTTTCTATTCTAAAGTCTTTGAAATCAATTGATGAATCGTCGATGTAACTCAATAGTATCCTGTGCGTGCCCGGGACCACGGTCAAGATTCTCGGGGCTGAATCCGAGACGTGCCGCTAGGCAGTAACAAGTAGCAGGATGGGCGAGTGACGTCAGCATCATCACTCCGGGGCTGGCCTAGCCCGTAAGACTGATCAGAACAGGTATCGAACTGTTGAGTTACAAGTCGGTTTCACCTTTGATTTCCCCATACCCCCAAGTTATGTATGTCGAGTCAGGTATTCTGTAATCAAGAACTAATGCCAACACAGGATCAGATAAAAGCAGGTTTGTCTGGATAGACAACAGGAACGGTCCATGAGAACTACATGTCAGGTTTGTTGGCATTAGAGACAAGATCGGGTAACGGGTCGAGTCATGGTACATCAGGTCAAGTCAACAGTATACGGTACCATGTCAGGTATATCAATATATACATGTGTAGCAATGTCAGGCCAAGATATAAACAATATCGTGGGTGTGCTCACAATCAGATATATAATCAAACATGGGTATTAACAACATGAGATAAGAAATGAATTACATAATAAGCAGTTTTCATTCAAATTACAAGAGTGCAGTAAAACGATACAGCCGTTTAGTCATGTTAACAGGTTTAAGCACCCTTAGCGGTGCAATAATTTATGTAACGGTTCAATACAGTTATTTCCGGTTAAATGCATACGAGTGTCCGAATGTAACAGAACTACAGGGATAAACGCTACCAGCTATTTTAACAGTAAAATGTGATTGAACAGGTAGATATGATTATTAGGTTCAATTTGCAAATTGTAAGTTCCATGTTTAACAGTAAAATAATATAATGCAGTATTGTAACCGAAAATGCGAAACGATTATACCAAGTTAAATTTTTCAGGTTTAGGGTGTCAATACATATATGTAAATATTGTATAGCATATAGCAAGGGTTACTTGCCTCGACGGGTCGCGAACCGGGAAAAACGGAACGTAACGTCGGCGGGGAAACTCGCGACGGACGCACGGTTTACGGATTGAACCCAAACAACGAACAATGGAACCACGCGGGTCGGGGTACCTTGCTAGATCGTCGGGACACGTCACCGGCACGGCCGGATTCCGGCGTACAGCGAACTACAATTTCAAGAATTCAATGAACGACCAAATGGAGACTCAAGAAGAGGGAAGAGAAGAAGGATAGAGACGAGGGGGCTCACGAGGATCTATGGAGGGATGGTGACTGCCGACCATGTCGACGGAGCTCCGGTGCTATATTTGCGATGAACTACGGCCAAACAAGAATCAGGTCAGAACAGAAAAGGGAGAAGAAGGGAAGAAGGAGAGGAGGAGAGAAGAGGAAGACCCACAGAGGCGATCACCGGTGGTATGGTGATCGTCGGCGACGACCAGGGGCGGCGCAGGTGGTCGCGGGTGGCGAGCAGGTGGCTGCAGCGGCGAGGGCAAGGCCGCGGTGAGGGTGCAGGCGCACGGGGAAGGAGGACGAGGGGCTTGGTGAGGTGAGGAGGTGCGGCCGAGGGTGACGGTGGTGCCGGCGTGGGGCTGCGGTGGTGATGGGTGAAGGTGGCTAGGGTTTTCGCGAAGGCTCGCGGGTTCTGTGCTTCGTGAGGAAAATATGAGGGAAACAGTAGCTTTTAAAAAAAAAGAGAGAGAGGAAGAATATAGAGAGATGGAGAGAGAGAGATTGAGAGAGTTATGAAGGGGAGAGAGAGAAAGAGAATACTGTGATGGGGCCCACGAGATATATAGATCTCGTGATTGGCTGAGTAATTATTTAGAAGTTTAGAAAAATATATTAAAAGATTTAGTATAACAGTAATATATATATATAAGTTAAAGATTATTAAAATTTGGGATTTTGGCGCCAAATAAAATATTTCCAAATCGTGCCCGGGTTGGGTCCAAAAATTCGAAATTTAAATAATAGGATTTTAAGCGGGTTCCAATTATTAAAATTAAATGTTTTATGATTAAAAAGCATACCCCCAAAACGGACACATGTGCGCGCGCGTAGCCGTCCAAACTCGCCCGTTTCACCGAACGGAACGAGAACACGATGCACGGACGCTACCACACGGCTAGGGGTGTCGAGTAGACCAAGATGAATATTTTTAATTTTATTTTAGATGCTAAAAATTGTTATATGTAGAAATGACTTTGCCGGGTAAAATTTTGCAGTAAGCAACAAACAAGTAAGCTAAATGAAATGAGTACCATATTAATGCTCAAACAGTAACCGAAAATAGTAGTATTGGGCTCAGGTGTTACACCCACACTTGAACTGGCGATAAGTTTAGCGATTTGGACATTGAGACGTAGAGACTGATTGCTTTAGTGACATGGACATTGCATTGATTACGGAGCTGATACATTTGCTTTATCATTACATGTACCGGTTATTT
Source organism: Agapanthus africanus (assembly GCA_030015575.1). NCBI lineage: Eukaryota > Viridiplantae > Streptophyta > Magnoliopsida > Asparagales > Amaryllidaceae > Agapanthus > Agapanthus africanus. The sequence goes on along the minus strand of JASDDO010000004.1, from coordinate 40,467,337 downwards.
CATGCTCGCGTCATTGCTCTATACTTACTGCTTTATGTTTATTATCGTTGCATATTATATTGTATATATTGCTATCGTGTCGCTCTGACGACCTGAGTATGCATGCTCAGAGTAAGAAGTGGACTTAGCTCGAATCAGGACTTTCCTTATCTCGAGGATATTGTGGACATCTAGATCAGCGACGTCAGCGCTATCCCTTCCGTTGACTCTATCTGGTTAGTTTTAAATCTGTTTGATAGAATTAGCGACTGTATTTCTCATTACTTGTGCTATAATTACTGATTATCACGCAATGCTAGAAGCCGAAGTGTGACTACGACATGATATTTCCTTGACTGTAGGAGTATTGCTGGCTTTGTTACCCCTCGTATTCCGTATTTTGAGAAGCGGGGCGTGACATTCTTCCTACCCCTTGTTCAATTTTTTAAAAAAATTTATGATATTTTTCAAAAATGAGGAGAAAAATATTTATGAATATACAGTTAAGTACTTAATTGGTCATAAAATTCGAATTAAATCACCCGCCTTCATATCATACTCCTTGAAAAATAGTATCGGTGGTATGCGACACTGATATGAATTCAAAGATTTTTTCAACTTAGCATGAATTGAGGGGGAATATCTAAATCTAATTTACTTTTTATATATATCATGAATTCTTTAAATAGGTTTTGCTAAATATCAAAAAAGGGGAGATTGTTGACATCCGTGTCACACGATTCTCAATTTTGATTATTTAGTTCAAAACCTTAGTTAAACGAATTCATAAGTTACCGATGATGTTTCTAAGTTTATGTCTTGAGTACAACATGCACAGCATATCAAACATTAAGTAAGATTGCCTACAATATGATACACACTCAAGACGGTGATATGGCATGACAACTTGAAGAAAGCAATAACGTGATGCAAGCCTAATAAAGAATCAATGACGCCGCAGAGTATCCATTCAAGAAAATGAAGCCAATCAAAGAATCAAAATGAAAATAGAAGTTGTGAGAGTTATACTTGTAATTAGTGATGATATCATAAGGTCAAAAAGCTCATTTCAACACATTCTTAATGCTCAAAACACCTCTCTCTCTTTTAGAGACATCTAACCTATCCGTTGAAATTCAATCCGCCAATATTTCAAAACAGTTTTCATGCATGTCAAAAAACAGACATCTCCTGCAGACGTCTGTATAAGATATTTTGAAATAGCAGACGTCTCCACAAGACGCTTGTAAGAACAAACTCCAAAATTCTTCATTATGAATACTTCTCAGAGACGGATATACAGACGTCTCTAAAAGGATTTTATTCCTAGAGCAGACGTCTCCTACAGACATTTTCACGGGCAGTTTTTGGCAGTTAATTCAAATTTAAATTTTGAATCAAAGGGATATTTACACCGTTTTCATTTCTAACCATTCCCAACGGTCATTAACTGTTTTTTGACAGTTATTGGGACTTAGAATAATTTCCCATTTGATCCCTATAAATACCATATGAGGTCAAACATTTTTCACAAGAAAGAAGAAGATATTCATTGCAAATCCATCGAGAAATCTTCTTATTCTTCTCGTGCTTAATTTGTCCAAATCCTTTCAATTTCCTCGGAGTCAAAACCTGATATTATCTCTCAAATCAATTCTTATGCAACACCGGTTATGATCTATTGAGATCATAGGATTGAGAGTGAGTGAATTTGTTGTTTGTAAAACAATTGTAATCTCCGAAGAAGGTTCGATATTCTCACGAGAGAGGGTGTCTTTCAACCCATGAGAAGGGGTGGTTCTTAATCCACGAGAGGGGGTGCCTCTCAGTGCTTGAATTGTGTGAATTCGAAATGATAAAATAGATCTTCCTAGGAAGACGTGGATTAGAGAGGAAAGTGATGCTTTCCTAGAGAATCGCGGGCCAGAGAGGAAGAAGACTTGTTTCCTGGGGAATCGCATGTTCAAGTGGTTGATTCTTGTGAAGAGAGATTGTTGTTTTTCAATCTCTGTGAAGTGGGATTCGTGTGTTTCATAAGTATAGTGCAGAAATCCTGCGAAGGAGTCTCAGGCAGGGACTGGCCACAGGAGCGTGGTGAACCCTAATCAACAATTCTCCATGTTTGTATTGCTTTAACTCTCTTTATTTTTCAGTACTTGTGTTGATTGCCAATTTTAGTTTCTTTGTTTAAACTTGTTTAAATATTTTTTCGCAGAAACTTAGTAATCATTTTAATATAATAGTTAGAATTTTAAAATTTTCCATAGGACGTATAGATGCCTTATTTGCCCCTCTCTAAGTTTGTTTTCACTTTCTACCATAGCTTGTGATTTACTAACCATTTTAGTGTCCACAATCGCGTCGGAAAGTGCTTTTAGTACAGGTGGTAGGATATTAAGTGAGAAGAGATGCAGTTTGGTATACGACACGATGAAGTGCATGATTTGCTTGCAAGATTGAGAAGCAGCAGCTGTCAGGAAACAAAATGTAATTAGTTTGGACTTGGATTATCTACCTGAGGAGCTTACAGGATCGGGAGAGTCCAATATCAAAGAAGGAACCATAACCGGCAACGACGAGTAGTGGGTAGGAACTGTAATAGTAGAAAAAGAACCTCACGGACCTGACTCCCTCTCATTGAGCTTAATATTTGGAAGAGATACATAGACAGCTCGAGTGGATTCGGTTTCTAATGTTAAAAAAAAAAAAATTGTATAATTGAATTGTAATTTGATTTATGTTAATAAAAATTTTAGTATATATTTCATTTATTTCTAATGTTAAAAAAAAAAAAAATTGTATAATTGAATTGTAATTTGATTTATGTTAATAAAAATTTTAGTATATATTTCATTTATTTTAACTCTATTCATTATTATAAATTTTTAAGGATTTAAAAAAAAAAATTATAAAATTTTAAAGGTTTTTTTATTTAAGGAAAAAAAAAACCAGAGCCACGCGATTCGACTCGCTTGACTCAGGCGAGTTGCCTCGCGATTCGTCTAGATAAGATGGCAAAGCGAGCAGAGTCGACGACGGCTACTATTGAACCCGCCTCATTCCGACGAAGCGAGACAACTTCAACTCGTTTCGTCTATGAAGCGAGTCGGACGATTCACGAGACGAATCGGCCCGGCCTGCTTCATTTGCGAGGCCTTGCCTACTCAAAAGCGCCAAAATTATCCAATAGAAATTTTTGTCATAGCCATGACATTGGATGACATGGACGTTAGTCTTAAATTTTCCACTTGAAGAATTTCACGAGATATTCTTCCTTTTTAGGCAATCATATGCAATCCTTTCTATTTTGTGCTACTATTTGTTCAACCCCACTTTCATCACTATCATAATAGATAAAATAACGATGCCTTTCAAATAACTTATGCACAATCTATGTATCAGAAGCATAACATATGGTAGTTTTTTTTTACATTTCGATCACAGGGTCAGTTTTATACAGCTTGCATTTTAAGATCGACACCGTCCATCCATCTTCAGGGCCTACATAGATTTCTATATGATTCCGATACCATTTGACCAATGATTTAGTTATGAAAAATATTTTATTATCTGTAACCCGTATGCTTGTCTTAGAATATGTAGATTGAGACGAACGATTACGGCCACTAAAAGAATTATGTAGTTTACTTCTTGATTGACCAGAGCAGTTCTCCTCTATGACTTATATCAATTTGAATTAATATTGAAATCAAAATTTTCTATTTTAGCATTTAAAAGGAATTTTTCTGCATGTAAAAAAGAAGGCCGGTGTCTAAAATCCAGTCCCAGTGTCAAGATGAAAATTAAAATGATAATTAAATCGTAGAAGAGGACGCTTTACCTAGGATATGCTAGTAGGAACTATAAGATCCAGCAGCCAGAATTGGATAAAACAAGAAGTCCCACAGTTTACTGGTGATATATGGCCAGGATCTCGTAACAATCGAGAAAATGACAGACACAAGGGTCTGTTTGGTTGCAAGATTATGAAATTTGGATTCCAAAATAGCATAGTTGAAAATTTCTGGATTTGATAATTTGTTGTTTGGTTGGTATTGGATTCCTAGTATTGGATTTATAGATCCTTATAATCTTTGTTTGGTTAGTGAAAAGAAAATGGGATTTGGATTTTAGGATTTTAGAGAGAGATAGATAGAGAGAGTATTATTAAATAAATAAAGTATCCGGACCCCATCTAAAAGTAAATGAATACTGCCAAATCCTTGCAAATTCTCCGATTCTTTTAGGATTCAAGAATCCTTATTTTGTGGTGGGCCCTCCCATAAAAAACAAAGGAATCCTACAAATCCAAATTTCACAACTAAACACAAAACCATGGAATCCTCTCAACTTTTTGGATTCCATGATCCAATTCTTTTATAATCCTACGAACAAACCGGCCCCAAACAAAATCTTGGTAATAGAAATCGCAGAAACTATCAAAGCATGAGCAGCACGTCGGAAACCTCGGCGGCTGACAGTGGCCACGCACCAGTGGCAAAGTCCACGGTCAAGTGGCACACCGTAAATGTTCCCAAACAGCAGGGGCAAAATACCAAGCGGCAGTAACCCAGCGCTGGTTAATTTCGCTAACCACAGTTAAAAGAGCTGCAGCCCTATAAATTGCGAGCCCTCCCCCAATCAATTTCTTTGCTTATGCTCTCCGCTTCCCTCTTTTGAGAGAGGGAGAGTAGAGAGGGAGAGTGTCTCGCCAAGATTTGAGCCGCGGATCAAGTTAAGGTCAGAAAAAAGGGATTTTTTTTATATTTTGGGGAAAGATACTTTCGATTTCTGTTCGAATCGAATCGATTCCTGATCTTTTGATTCGAATATTTTGGGGGATTTGGAATCGAATGAATCTCCTGCACGATTCTAGGGTTTTGATTTGAGATTTTTTGATTTAGGGGTTTGGGGCTAGCTGTGATGTGTCCGTCGCCGCCGGTGACGTTGTTGCCTCTCGACGACATCGACGTCAACTCGAGTGATGAGGAGCTGATATCGTTTCTGGGGAGGAGAAGGATCGGGGATCCGATACCATCGAATGTGATCACGGAAGTGAATCCTTTTAGCCTTGATCCCCGAAATTCTCCTGGTTAGCAAATAAATTTTCTATTTTTTTTTTTTAAATCACAAGCATCTAGTGGTTGATGTTAAAAATCACTGTGTTGGGTTTAGTTATAAAAGAGGTTTCCGTTAGTTTTTACATGAATTGACCCAACTGTGTCTGAATTCTTAAAGGATTTGTTTAATGGAAGGTAACGTTGGGGTTTTGGTGATGGGTTTGAACCCTACGGGGTTTAGGGCAATCTGGGTAAAGAACAGGATGGTTTTGGTGAAATAAATTTGTAAATGTGAGAGTAGCCAAGTCTCAAGCGAAGCAAGTTAATCTGTAGTAATACTGTTACACACATATAATTAAGTCGTACAAGCCTTTTGTATTCTTGGGTTTAGTTGAGTTGTGTGGGAGCTTCATAAAGAAGAATTGTAAATTAAAAAGTTATTAGTAAATAAGGTTATGATAGGTTTATGTTTCTTTTCTTGCTTGTTCACAAACTCTTTTGTTGTTGGCAATATGTATGGGCCAGTTTTGTGGTTGGAAAGAGCATTTCCCGAGATCCTCACAACATCAGTAAGATTACAATAGGAGAAAGAAAGTACTAGATTGGTGTGACTTGTGAATTAACATGATAGCTTGTTAATTTTTTTGTCATCAATGTTGACATCAAAATCTTTACCATCACATAGGGTTGGGATTAGAGCATAACTGAATTTAGAGCTCCATGACAGAAAGGACCTAGCTTCTACGAACTAGTGTGCAAATCGTAGTTGAAGCAACTATAAGCTAGAACTTGACCTGCCATGAAAAACTGGATACCAAGCGGTGTGTTGGAACTTGGAAGAACAATATTTGTTGGTTATGAAGTCTTTAGCTCATTCAACCAAAGGACCAATCTTCCCAATTATCGTTGATTTGATATATTGTAAATATGGTTAATTGATAAGCTTATATGAATCAACACATCCAATTCTAAATTCTAATGCATAGCTAAGTTGAAGCCAAATGAAGTGGCATCCCTTTGTTTTTACTTTGTCATCTGATAGAAATATATTTAAGATGAAGTCAAGTACATCATAGAAGATAGAACTTAACACTTATACAACAAATACTTGAGTCCTCACAATGAGCTTTGTAAGCATGGGATTGGAATTTTACTGTGTGTCTCAGATTTCATTCAGGGATGGCAATTACTTGTTTATAGGAAGTTATCAGCAATAGGTGCAATAAACCTATTAGTTAGAAGCATAATAATAAGGTAAGGTAACGTTGGGGGCGTCTAAATTCTTTCTTCTTATTTTTTTGGTTTTTTTTGGTGGGTGGTTGTGGTGGTGTTGTTTAATGGAAGGTAGTGACGGGTGTTTTGGTTATGAGTTTGAGCCCTACGGGGTTTTGGGTAATTCGGGTAAAGTAAAGGATGGTTTTGGTGAAATAAGCCCTAATGGTATGGGCTGTAGTTATGGTCGTTGACCGCATTTGCTTGAGCTGGTCGCCGAGGTTCCGTGGTAAGGTCGAATAGCTTCTCCGTCTTGTCATGAGGAAAGAAATATTCATGTCCTAAGTTTGCTTCAAGGATGGGACCCGAACGATTGTTATTCAGACGGCATGGTATTTTGTAACCGCCTTGTTGTTGCTAAACATTGGCGATAAACGCCGCTTTGTTCTTGCTCCAATTGCTTCGAGATACCCTTTCTGTAAAGGAGGGTATCTGGTCAATTCGCTTCAATTGAACCAGTTTGTCAAGAAGATAGGTGGCCGGTTTAGCGAGGGACAGGAATGAGTAAACCTTTGATCGTGGATCGAGAGTGCTTATGAACATTCCGATGGCTGGTGCTTCGGCAATCGGTTCGTTACACTTTGAGACAAGATTTCCCCATTGTATGGCAAATTGCACCAATATTTCCTTTAATCTCATCTCTTCGTTGATCAGAGCGGAGATGGTAGTGCGCTCGCTTGTGCTAACAAACCTCAACATGAAGAGCAGCTTCATATCAGCGAAGGTCTCAATCGAGTCATTTGGAAGCTCCGGATACCATTCGAAAGCAGTATCCGTTAGGTAGCTTATAATCGCATTCGGTGTTACCGCACATTGCTTTGAATTGTGCGATATGTTGATAGGGATTGCCCGTTCCTTAGAAAATATTGAACTTCGGGATAGTATATCCTAGAGGGTACTGCTTCTGGTTGTATCATGCTGGATATGGACGACCGATCTTGACCAGCTTGGCGTTTGTCTTGTTGGCGGTTGTTGGGGTCAAAACTGTATCCCGGCTGTTGCGCTTCTGATAGTATATATTTTATATTTTGGTCAAGCAACCAAGCATTACTTGAGGGGGATCCACGTTGGTAGTTTGGTTTGCCAACGAGAATGAAATAATGGTGACAATTCTCATGTTGTGAGGTCCATAAGTTTCATATCAGAGTGTAAACTCTATTTAAGAATTGTTATTCTCATTTGGGATCTAAGATCAACTTAAATAACTTGGTTATACTTTGAGAACATTGTGCTTTGTTGATCAATGGATCGTAAATGAAGTCTAGGCTTCTATACTTAGCCAATTTGCTAAGTCTCAAGTTTTAGCTTAGTATTCATGTCCGCTTATGCACTTATGTTGCGCTCGTCGCCTGCTCACGTGTTGCACGTGATGCGAATGGCACTATGTGGGACCAAGGTTGGCACTTGTGCCTATCGCTTGAGCACGTGCATTGCACATGGCGCAACGCTGTTCTTTATGGAGAGCGCTCCTGACATTGGCGCACGTTCTTTGCATGTGGCGCGGCGTATGATTTGCACTTGTTTTGTTAAAGGTGTTGCCTTTCAGGAAAGCTTTGCTTTTAATGAAGCCGAGTCTTCTGTTAGCTAACTTTTTGGGGGTGCGTTTGCGCTCTTCATGGTGCGCACATCTGTATGGAGTGCGCCCAAAATTCGGGCGAGTCCTGATTTGTGAAAGTTGATAACTTTTCAGAAAGTTTTGCTTTCAATAGAGCCGAAACTTCATACTCGTTCTTTTATTTATGTTTGACGAAAACGAAGCTTTTGTTTTTATATGTCCAAACATCTTTTAATGGCAGTTTTTCTCCCCAAGATCTTAGATTTTGGGATTAACGTTCTGGGCGAGTGTCTAAACTCTCGTAGAGATGAGATAAACCCCAAGATCTTTTGATCTTGCATGTAGAGTCGAAAGCCGAGGCTTCGAAGTGAGATGAGAAAATTTTCAGTCTTTACTTACCTAGTTTTGATTAGGGTTTTCTTGTAGAAGAACTTCTTGCTGGAGGCTTGGTCTCCTTGAGAAATTTCTCTGTCGATATTTTGGAAAAAGAAGATGGAGGTTTTTCTCGTAAGGCTTCCTATTTATAGGAGAGGGGTAAGTAGGGTAAATCCCTAACTACAAAATTTGAAATGATATTTGATCAATTCAGGATGCCTAGACGCTGTAGGATCATGGATCCCAATTTCTTTTTTCTAACAGAAGCGCATGTTTCAGTAGAGATGCGCTTGCGCTACATGCCTTGCATGTGTAGTGCAGTGCTTGTGCATGCGCACGTGCATTGCACGTGGCGCATTGCAAGTGCACTAGGTGTTTATGCCAAGCGCGCTCCAAGTTTTTATGGAGCTTGCGCTGCAAGGAAGGTGCGCCCTAATTTGGCGGGAACAACATAGGGTTAGGATTAGAGCGTAACTGAAGTTGGAGCTCCACAACAGAAAGGACCTAGCTTCTATGAACTAGTGCGAAAATCGTAGTTGAAGCAACTACAAGGAAGAAGACCTGCCATGAAAACCTTGATACCAAGCGGTGTGTTGGAACTTGGAAGGCCAATATTTGTTGGTATTGAAGTCTTAGCTCATTCAACCAAGGACCAATCTTCCCAATTATCGTTGATCAGATATATTATAAATATAGTCAATTGTTAAGCTTATATGAATCAACACATCCAATTCTAAATTCTATTATTCTGATCCACAGCAAAGTAGAAGCCAAATGAAGTGTGGCATCCCCGTGTTTTACTTTGTCATCTGATAGAAATATATTTACGACGAAGTCAAGTACATCATAGAAGATAGAACTTAGCACTTATACAACAAAGACTTGAGTCCTCACAATGAACTTTGTAAGCATGTGATTGGAATTTTATTTTGTGTCTCAGATTTCATTTAGGGCTAGCAATTTACTTGTTTATAGGAAGTTATCAGCAGTAGGTGCAATAAACCTATTAGTTAGGAGCATAATAATAAGTTAAGGTGACATCGGGGGTGTCTCAATTCTTGAGGGGTGGGGGTGGTTGTTTAACGGAATGGGTTTGAGCCCTACGGGGTTTTGGGCAATTCGGGTAAAGCACATGATAGTTTTGGTGAAATAAGCCCAAAATTCGTAAATGTGAGTCTTGGGGAGTAGCCAAGTCTCAAGTGAAGCAGGTTAATCTGTACTGTTACATGCAGATAATTAAGCGGTTGAAGGAATATGTAGTATGAATATCCTGGTTGATTTATATATTTTTGGGATTAGTTAAGTTATTAAGCTTCATAAAGAAGAACTATTAATTAAATGTTATGATTGGTTTACCTTTTTTTCTTTACCTCTTAACATACTCGTTGTTGTTGGTAGTACCTAATGAGCAAGTTCTTTGATTGGAAAGAACATTTCCCTAGATCCTCACAGCATTACTTGGGTTACACTAGGACAAAGCACTTTTTGGGAAGTAGTAGATTGGCGTGACCTGTGTGAATTAACATGATAGCTTGTTAACTTTTTCGTCATCAACGTCGACATCAAAACCTTCATTATCACATAGGGCCGGGATTTGAGCATAACTGAGACTTACAGCTCCACGACTGAAAGGACCCAGCTTCTATGAACTAGCTGGAAAATCGTAGTTGAAGCAACTATAAACAAGAACTTGACCTGCCATAAGAGCCTTGATACCAAGCAGAATGTTGGAACTTGGAAGATCAATATTTCTTGGTTATGAAGTCCTATCCCAAGGAGCAATCTTCCCAATTATTGTCGATTTGAGATATTCTAAATATAGTAAATTGATAAGCTTATATGAATAAATACATTCAATTCTAAATTCTAATGCAACAACTAAGTAGAAGCCAAACGAAGTGGCATTCCCACGTTTTTACTTTGTCATCTGATAGAAATATATTTAAGACGAAGTCAAGCACATCATAGAACTTAACACTTGTACAACAAAAACTTGAGTCCTCACAATGAACTTTGTAAGCATGGGATTGGAATTTAATTGTGTCTCAGATGTCATTCAGGGCTAGCAATTTACTTGCCTATAGGAAATTATCAGCAGTAGGTGCAAAAACCTATTAGTTAGGAGCATAATTATAAGGTTTAGTTCATTATATGTTAATCTGAGAATGCGATCTTTTTCAGGAAGTTCTCCAGATGCTCCCATTTACTCTCTCTATATGAGGGACCTGTCACTTAGCTAGTGACTAGGGTTGGTAAATGTGTAGATCAATCATTTAACCTGTTGCCTGATATTTACTTAACGTTCTATCAGATTTAATTAACCCCCTTTTCTATCTTTACGGTTTCACAATCAACCCTAAAACATTGGGATAAAAGCTGTTGTTGTATAATGTCTCGAGTCCCTTTTGCCTCCTTCAGACATTTGAAGCAGCGTTGAACTACAATTCGATGACTTTTCATGCTTTTCATCAATAGATTGTTTAGCCACTGAATTTGCTGTATTTAATAAAGATAAGAAACGAACTAAACCAGCAAGGATTCATTCCTTAAGGGTGAAATCCACATTTAAATAAAAGCATCCTAGGTTTGCTTAGTCTGAAGACACGATGTTTTTGGATTACCAAAATATCCAAGCTTCAATGACACCACTTGAATCATGAGTCAAATATTCAAGCTTCTATGATGCCACATGAATCATGAGTCTCAAACTGATCTTTTTAGATGGAATTATCTGTTAGCCAGCAATTTAGTTGCAGTACTAATCCTGGCAGTACTGTTTTTTTGGAGAAAGATCTGTTTAATCTTCTTTAAGTAACCTGGAGTTAAATTTGTGAAAATAAATTTTAATATGTGAAAAATATGTTGCAATCCATATAATATGTGAAAAATAAATTTTAATCTTTACTTTAAACTTGATAACTGAAAGGACTCATAAGGGTATCCTTATTATGCAGAGGGCATTTGGTTTCTGTACAATTCGAAGGATTCACAATCTTATGATGAAGGAAGTGTTATCAAGGTGACAAATGGATATTGGAGATCCATGGATGGCCTCCAGATATTAACAAACACTCATAATGTTGGTAGGAAAACTATCAGAGAGTTCTATGTGGGCCATGCGCCTTCCGGAAATAGAACCGGTTGGATGATGCATGAATATTGGGCAGAACAGATGGCTTCTCAGATTAATAATAAATCACAGGTAATCATTATTTCTAGTGTTCAACAGTATTTTGCTGGTACAATGGACTCATGTATATGTTTGATAACATGAAAAAGGATTTGAGAATCTTTTAAAGAATTTTTTGAAGTACAAATAATAAAGATTTATAAATATCTCTAGAAGAGTTATTCAATATTTTAAAAACATTGAACAATGAGAAATTAGGGGGAAAAAAAGAACTTATGAATGTATTTATTCTCAATGATAAGCTTCGTTGCCAGATGTCATGCTTAGAATCAAATTGGATTTAAATTGAGGCCCCTTCCCATTTTTCAGTAAAAGTAGTAGATATTTGTGCAAATTCTGATATAGTGGTATCAACAATTTATCGGACTGCATGCTTTACAGGAAAAGATCGCTTTGTGTAGATTTTCTGTGCAAAACAGTGAAAGATCTGATAATGGCGGACAATGTGATCATCTGATTGCGGATGCTGGTGATGACATAGAGTCCATGTTGCTCGGTTTTTTAGAACAAGAACAAATAAACCCATCTTTAGGGGTTGCTGCAGATGGATCCCAGGTAGAGCTAATTCCTTGAAGCCCGTTATCTCTCTCTGGAGCTATGTTACCATAAACCGCTAAACCATTAGTGATTTACGATATTTGAAATGGCTGTTCGACTCGTTCTCAATCAGGAGTACTTGCGATCCGGATCGGAAGAATCATCGTTCCGATCTGGAAATGGGCATAAAATTGGCTTTAATACAGCTACTTTTTGTTCAAGTGTATCGAAGAAACACACACACAAACGATCCATAAAACATTCCATGTTCTAGATCTCTGTTTACTATTATGTAATGGTGTATCGAAAAAAACAGCCCGAATCGTACCACGTTCCATGACAAGTAGCGTTCCATGACAAGTAACAGTGTATTAGTGGCAGGCAGGAGTTAACACAATATTTGCGATTTACCAATTGTAATCTCAGGCATTGGTTGCATCATCATTATCTCAGTGATCACTAACAATCCCTTGTCTGGCTTTCAAGCACCAGACCCCTATAGTCTTCATCTAGGCTGAAATACCAGTTATAACCCCTCGACTGGCTGATCTCAGGTGGCATCAATAGCGTATAAGCCAGACAAGAGATTACAAGTTATGGAAGCATTAAAGAAAATGGTAAATGTATAAACTAGCACAGATTATGATATGGATACAGCCATATGGGACACTATACAAGTTGGATTCTTGATTTGCTATTATTTGAAAGTCTCTAACATGGTTGTTCGGGATACACAGCTTTTTGTTTGTTTGTATTATATATCATATTAATAAAAGATAACAATTTTAGCAAATCTATACATCGAACAGAGATATCTTGATAGCGTTCATGCATAGATTTTTGGTGTCTTAGTATCGATGCATCTTGAATACAGTATAAGTTTTAGAATGTGCCAAAAGAAGTTTTGACGAATTAGAAAGAATCTGACATGGATACGATACAAGTATGTCTTCTCGAGTCTTGACGGTGAATCCTTGCGACATACTGTATAGAATTACTCCTAATTTTAATTACTGGACCCTATCAGGTTCCAAGACGTTGGATCCTTTTTGTTTATGGAAAACAGTGAATTCATATTTGAACCAAACTGGTTAATGTTTGTTTCACTTCATTCCCCATGTTAATTGACATTGATATATATTTCTGTTCTCATATAGGCCGCCGGTGAAAATGAGCCAAGGCAACAGGATTCATCTAGCGGACATCTCCAGAATTCAGTTAACGAAAACTCAATGGAGAGTGTGCAATCGGGCTATGATTTCTCAAAAGAGGACTTCCTGGAATTAAAAGATCTATATGATCCTGAATCATCTTCGTCCAGTTCGGACAATTCCAGCATTGTTTCAATGAACTCCGATGATTATTTCGATGCCAACGCCTTGTTGAGGGACATCGAGAATGAAGGCGGCCAAAACATGGTAGAACGTGTAGATCACAACTTCAATGTCGCTACATCTATTCAATCTCATCGCGTGGTCATTAGACCACCATCACCAGGTATCTTTCAAATCCCATCCCATATATTAATTGATCAAGTACACTGTCATAGTTAAGCCATTTTCTTTTTTTAAATTGATTTTCTGTTAGGAGCGGTTATAACCTAGATGGCACTGTCACTTCCACTAAAAAGCCGTACCTGTGCTAATCATGTCTCAGGCATTACACTTCTCGGACAATCGATACACTTCTATAACGTTTCCTCGATTTTATAACATATTTGTAAAATTTCAGGATTTTCTTGGTTATAAGTTTCACATGGCTTTTTAATAGGGTTTGAATATATAAGTATTTTCTTTATATATGTATAATATTTTATTTGAAAATGGCATCAAAATCGCATCTGTGCAAAGCAGTATAACAATTTACTGTGTGTTCCGCTAAATGTGTATCAACCTAATCCAACAAAGTTGAACAGTCAAGGTCTATTCCTTAAACTGATATAGAAAAATGCATTACATGCATAATTTTTTAAGTATTTATGAAAACATTGCCTCCGGTAATATATGAAAATCATACTAATGTGCGCTTGCACGCATATGCATATATCTGTACATGTGTGTGTTTTGTGCACCCTCTTTATAATTGTTGCCATTATTTTTTGTTACAATCATATATGAAAATTAATGTCTCCATGTCATGCATTCCTAGCATACAAACCAATAAAAGCCCCTCTGAAATTGCAGTGTCCCATGCACATGCTTCTTTGGTTACAAACCAATATAATCGATTACTTCTGAACCATTAAATGGGAGCCTTTGAAGTCTCTTTGTGACACTATTGTTTCTTGGCTCAGCTTTCGGCAACACTAGCAATCTCGTGGTCGGTGATAACGGCCCTACCAATACTATTCCTATTCCAAACCCCACAATTCCATCACCCGCTGCTGAGCCCCAAAGCGACGGCGATGCTTCTACCTCTGTTTCATCCCAAGGAAGTCACAAAAGTCGTGGAAGTAGAAGTCCACAAGGGGGAAGCACTAAGAAGCGATCGAGATCTAGGTCTGTTCGACGGATGGCAAAATTTGGGAAAAGATACTGCTGCTTCGGTTCATTTTAGGGCCCCCCCCCCCCAAAAAAAAAACAAAAAAAAAACACACACACCCCCCCCAAAAAAACCCCTTAGTTTAGGTTAAAATTGCATGACCCCCCCCCCCCCCCCCTCCTTTCGCCTTTGCATTCTCTTGTCAGAAGCTGCACTTTATCCTCTATTTAATACCGGATGAAAAAGACACAGAAGGGTACTTTGGGAACAAAAAAAGTTGGTGTATGTTAAATTAGGAGGGAAAGTGCAGGTTTTGGATATAGATGACAATGCCCCATAACACGGGTGAAAACGAGAGTGGTCCTCAATTTTACCCGCAGTTTATATTCAACTTGATAAGAACCCTTATTTACAAGCTATAGAAGTGTGAAAAGATTAGAACCCTATTTGTGTGGCTAAAGGAAGAAGTGTTCATCTAGGAATTTTGAGGTTTTTCTTGCCTTCGCCTTTGGCCGGAAAAAGGAAAAAAAAAGAAGAAAAAGAAAAAAAAGAAAAAAAGAAAAAGATGTTGATAGAGTGAGAGAGTGTATATTGTCTATGAAGTGTAAAAGCATTTGGGGTTTCCCTCCAAAAATCCTGGACTTGCTTCAGGTTCATGTAAATTATATTTGACGACCTGTGTGAAATAAAATTAAATTTCTGTAGTATTATTATATTGTTATTCGTTACCAATTCTCATATTTGAACTCATCATGTAATGAAAATTATTAGGGCATCTACCTTTTCTTGTGCATGATGAAGGTGATTGAAGATTCACGCTCATAAATTTGAAGTAATTTCGAGAAAGATTGATAGTGATTTTGGTAAATGTATTTCAAATTTTAGTACCAGTGTGCATATGTTGCTGATAGAATTTGAACACACAACCCCCTCCCCAACACACACACACACACACACACACACACAAACCTTGTTACACAAGCGACAGAGCTCCCCAAGGTCATAAGTAACCCTTGATTATTGACCAATGTTTCTCTGTTCTAGTTTTTAAACCTTGCAAGGCTTGTTGCTGGAAGTTGTTTGTCCCTAGTCTTTATTGCCAAGCTAAATTAATTGTCTTCCTTTACTTTGGTCTTTGATCCTTCCTCATCTCTCTCCCTTGACCCAAAAAGGAGTGCCCTTTTCCCATTCCCTTCACTTCCAGAGAGAGAGAGAGAGAGAGGGAGGGAGGAGACTCAGCTCCCTATCTTTTGATCTTTTGTTGTCTCAAATGTGTTTGTGAACAAAAGCTTCCACAGCTTTCTTCTCCCCATCTTTGCTTTGCTTTGCTTCTTCCTCCTCCTATAAAATACCATACATTGCACTTCTCCTATAAAAACTCATCAAGCTTTCACCTTTCATCACAAATCTCAAAGATTACCCCTTTCCCTCATCTGGGTACCCCTCCCATTTCTCCAAACTTCTCCATTCCTTCATCCCTAAGTAATCTTCTTTTACCCCCTTCAAGTTGTGTGTTTTGTTTCCAACTTCCTTTAAGGCTTTGGTTTTTTGTTTCAATCACTAAGCTTCTAGCTTGAGGACTTTTATCTATTTTATCTTTTTCTTTAATTTCTGGGTACTTATCACATTTTCCATCTCTCCATTCCTTAATCCCAAAGTTATCCCTTTTCTTTTCCAACTTCCTTTAAGCCAATTTTTTTTTTTTCAAAAAAAAAAAATCCTAATTTCTTCAAGTTTTTTGTTTGTTTCAATCACCAATCTTCAATCTCGAGGCCTTTTATCTATTTTTCTTTCCTGGGTATCTTCACGTTTCCAATTGCTCCTTAAAAAAGATCAAGGGTTTGAACAAAAAAAAATCACCTTTTAGTTCCATGGGCAGTTCATTGAGCAAAATCCCCACAACCACAACCAACACCACCATGGATTTTGCAGCAGAGCTGAGCTCATACGAAGCAATTTGCATCCAATACCCCGAGCTCGAATCCTTCGACACAACCCTCCAACATCAAGCCAATCAAGTGATCTCAACACTCTCCATTGACGCCCAATTAGCCCATTCCCTCTCCTTTGACACACTTAGAGCTGTCATTGGCTGCCTCCTTGAGATCAACCAAGAAGCAGTCAGGATCATCTTGGAATGCAAGAAGGACATTTGGAACAACCCCGGTCTCTTCGAACTCGTTGAGGACTACTTTGACTCCTCTCTTCGAACCCTCGACTTCTGCACAGCCTTAGAGCAATGCCTCTACAAAGCCCGCCACTCGCAGCTCATCATCCATGTAGCCCTCAAGAAATTCGAAGAGGAGGAAGAAGAAGAAGAAGAAGAATCCGACACGAAATTCGAAAGGACATTGGAGGAATTGCGGCATTTCAAGGATTCCGGCGACCCGTTCGACGAAGAGTTCTTCCGGGTATTCGAATCGGTGTACAACCAACAAGTTGAAATGCTTCATAAGCTGCGAAAGAAGGAGAGAGAGCTCGACAAGAAGATAACAAGGATGAAAACATGGAGGAAGATCTCGGGTGTGATTTTCGTGTCGGTGTTTGCATTGGTTCTTATATGTTCCGTGGTGGCAGCGGCCGTCTCCGCGCCGCCGGTCCTGACCGCATTGGCCTCGTCGGGGACGGTCGCGATGGCGCCGGTCGGGAAATGGCTCAACTCTCTCTGGATCAACTATCTGAATGCATTGAAAGGGGAACATGTAATCATCAATAAAATGCAGGTCGGGACCATTGTTACGATATCGGACTTGGACAGCATTCGGGTTCTCGTCGACAAATTGGAGGTTGAGATTGGTGTCTTGGTGCAAAATGCTGAATTTGCCATTAGGGAAGAAGAAGATGCAGTTAGGTTTGTGATCGAGGAGATCAAGAAGAAGGTTGAGGTTTTCATGAAGAGCGTTGAGGATTTGGGGAAGCAAGCAGATAGGTGCAGCAGAGATATAAGAAGAGCACGGACTGTTGTGTTGCAGTGGATCATTAGGCACCCAAATTAGGGTTTGATTTTGTTTGATTTCCTTTTTTTTATGATGTTGTGGTTTGTTCTTCTATCTTTTGTTTTGAATAAGTGATTTGGAGTTTTGAGTTTGTTTTCTGTGTTAAAGATGGAAAAGATTTTGATTGAGTTTGTTTCCTGCTTCATTGAGCAAGATCTATTGTCTTATGTATTGGTTCAAATTTGAATTATGTATTCTTCATTCTCTAGGTTATTATGTTTCCTATTTTGTGTATGCTCTATATCACTATAAATAAAGCAATATTATATTAATAAAATTATCAGGTTTTCATTTTCTAACATGGTATATCCAAATAAATAAATGAAATTAAACATCTTCAATCTCTACCATAATAAACTAAGACCTTTGTATTTGTTGTCTCCTATGTTGGTTCTCTAGTCATCTTCTACGATGGTTTTTCCGATCGTCTCCGACGTCGGTTTCTCCCGTCGTCTCTTATGATGGTTTTTCCAATCGTCTCCGGTGTCGATTTCTCCGGTCGTCTCTTCCTCCGCCAGATGTCTTTCTCCAACAACAAGTTCCGATGTATTGCTCCAATGACGGCTTCGACGTACGTATATCTTCAAAGCCATGATCCTCATGTCTCTTTCCAACGATGACTCAACGCCTTCCTTCATAGACAAGTATTTGAGGTTTCTTTCTCTCCACCGACAAGCTCTGCCACAATCACAGTAAGCTCCGCATCCTCTCCTTTCAAACTCACGGTCGATAAAAAAATATGGTGAAAATAGACTCAACGGGGCATCCTTCAATATGTTAAATATGACATCCTTTTCATTACATGTATGGTACTCAATTTCCTTTGCTAGCCATTAATTTACCCCAACAAAACTTGCACTCCTCCAACTAATTTATCATCTTAACATCACATTCTCTATCCCATGACCAAACTAAATCAAACATTTCATGGCTGGTCCCAAAAGAAAATATACAATAATCCTTGATACTAGTATTTTTTTTTTGAAATTCTTTATGAAAAGAATCACATCAAGGAACAATAGATTAGCTGTAGAAAATGATGACCTGTAAAGAAACTACCACATGAAACTGAGTTCCATGATTTTTTCTGCTCTATAAAAAAGAATCTTAACATCTATTATTCATTTTTAACAATCAAGCAAGTGCTTTCAAATAAGAAAATTTTGTCCGTGCGGCCCTCACGGTTCCATCGGTTGAACTTTCTGCAGTTAGAGAGACCGTGCACGTTGCGATATTTGAGCTACATGCAACCAAACTTTGGTTAGAAGATGGTTCAGCATTGGTTATAGGATGGATTAATCATGAATGCTCTCCTTATGGTATTATTGCAAAGCTGATGATTGATGATAAACAGAATTGGATTGCATTGCTTGATGGTTTTCGAGCTTCTCATATTTTCCGCGAAGGATATGTCGATGCTGATTATTTGGCAGATGCTGGAGCAGTGGATGGTGGGGTCGAGTTTGTAGAGATGACCCTTCCAAAGGATTTATTGCAGTTGGTACGGAATGACCGCAAGAGTTGCTTTTTTGTGAAATCTTAAGAGACGGTTTGCGCAAAAAAAATTAAAATTTGCACAAACAATTTAACTTGACAATCGATTTAAATGAGTTTAACAAAGTATGCTAATGGCGACCAGTCAACCAATTACATCATCTTACACGAAGTCAACAATACCACTGAAATAGAGATCTCGCTTCTGATCTATGTTTTTCTGGAAGAAAAATATATTTAACGAAGGTCAAGAAAATCGAGCCGAATATCGATTTTGTCCGACAACAGAAAACTTCTGCGGACTTGAAAAACTTGCACTCCATTTCAGAATACCCTTCTGTTCTTCCGTCTCTAAATTTCTCAACTTCCTACTTTCCTAATTTTCTTCCTCCAGATTTCTTTTACTAGTTTATTTTCTAATTTTCGATTCAGTTCAACACTCATCTTTCTTTTCTTCTCTAGTCTAACCAATGAGCATTGGTTTAAGCGAGTATGGATGTCACGACCCGAAAGAGCATATGACTGGTCCTTGAATCATACGAAATCTATATGACCCCATCTAATTCAAGTAAGCCAAAAGCCCAGAAATCTAAAACCATTTTAAAAAGTAATTGGTAGAAAAATAGTTATTAGAAGGGAAGAAAAAATGTTTTAAATACAAGGTTTTTAAATAACTAAGCCGAATATGCATTTTTAAAATGTATAGTCTTTTCTAAAAATTTCGGCAGAGTTTCCTTTGTAAATACTGGTCCCGAACGGGGTACAACAAGAATAATATATATGCAATAATAAAAGGCATCTCCAAGCGGGAGCTTGCTCTTCGTCAATCGACGGTCACAACCACGCAAGCAATATAATATACAACGCCGAAGCGCGATGATCAAAACTCAAAAAGAAACTCAAACAGCAGGAAAACCATAATACTACGACGCGCGACTCTAAGGTCGAAATAATACATAACTGGTTTTCTAGGTCTGAAACAATATACAAGTTTTGGTTGATGGAATTTCTAGATACAATGAATAATACATCAATAATGGTGGTTCTGATGCAAAAGAACCCACCTACCAAGCAAATCACCCGCAAAGGAAACGGTGTGCCAGAAATGCCGCCATGGAACCTGTACGGCAAAACCTGTAAGAACTGTGGCACAACGGGGGTGAGTTGCCAACTCGTGAATAGAAAATATCTACAAGTAGAATTCGAATGCATGACATAAACCTAAGTCAATACGATCAAGTATATATATAAACCTCAAAAGGATAAATCTGAAGCATGATAAGGTGACAATGTAACATCTAAACATGTATGTAGTGCCAAGTGCTCGTGCCAGTGCCTCAGGTAATAACATATCATAAATATAAGGTATGCCTGCATGAATAAGTATGATGAAGTATCTAAATTGATATCAATACACATATATTAGCGTCTCATTCCACTAATATTGGTGTAAGGGCATATATAACAGCGTCCTTATCCACTGTTATATATACATATAAGGTATGAGCAATGTAATCAAAGTCTGTATGGATGTGGATCCCGTCCACGTGTCACCCAATGACAATAAGCATCATGCATGTAAATATCGTAAAGCATATGCATGGAAATATGAGGATATAATCAAATCATGGAACCTGAGTGCCTAGCATCGACACTCGAAAATATCATGAAACCTGTGCCTAGCATCTGCACGTAAATCCTCATCTATCAGGCGCTGTCACCAAGATTGGCCCTGATAGGTACGTATCATACGCTATCTCGAAAACCCGAGTGTCCAGTTTCGACCCTCGAATTCCGACGTATCTATACGTACATAACTTCGGTCGGTATCCCCATGATAACCGCCGAGTAATAGGTAATGTCACCGGACGGTATGGTTCCCCTGCCGGGCACATCGGCGTGGTGCATCGACATCCCTTTCTTGGCCCGGGGTACCTCCGGGCCCCACCATGTACCCTCATACGGCCTCGACGCCTCCTCGTAGGGGTATATATATATCAGAACCGATAAAACTCATGGTGGATGCTGAAATATCATATCAAGGGTAACCGGGTTTTTAAAGCATTTATATAATCTCTTTGAAATACCCACGGTTCCCAAATCCAGAAATATCATGGAAACGAATATCTCAATGCGCATAATCAGAAAGCATGATGTATGTGACATATAAATGAAATGCAAGTATAACAGTATATCATGCAACATGGAATAATAGTATGCACATACAAAGATCATATCCTGATGCAATAATCCTACTGTGTAGTGACATGGCAATTATCGATGATGAAGTGTGTGAGCCGGCAAGCAAGTGTACGTGGAACATACGCATCATCGATAATGGTGCTGGTGTCCTAACAGCATGATGGCAATATAGCAATAAACACATTTACACATGCAAAGCGATGTAAGTAGCATGAATATGCGGAAATCGAATAATCAACGCAACAGTGAAGAATCTACATCAATATGTATATGCTATGCAGTTATGCCCTTTGAAATAAGACGAATCAGGATTTTTAGTAAAATAAGGGCTACGGTGTTTTTAAGAAAAGATGCGCCTTTTTAAAGTATCCGTAGAATCTCTTTTTGCCTGTCTTTAAAATATTCCCGATTCGTTAGTTTTGAAATAGGTATGACTCGGGTCTAGTCTAACATCTACTATACTAACTACAGATCTAACTATCAAGTCAATCGGGAGGGATATAGAAACCACCTAAATCCGAGTCGATATATATAAATATAAATATAAGAGTCGGTGATCCCGTCTCAATAGTATCGCGTACGATACCGTATATCATCTGACATTCTCGAGTCATGAGTGCGGATCAATCATCAATATATAGCTCGTACTGTAAATCGTCGTATGGCATCCCAATAGCTGGGTACAGGTCAATATCACAGTCATCTCATCAATTATCTGGTATCCTTATTATCATATCACATAATCTGGGGTACTGATCTAAGTCTAGTACAAATCGATACCATCTATATAAGTATGAATGCGTGTGTGAAGCATACGTCCAAGGCCCGCTAAGAATCACATGTCGTATCCCAAATACGAATCACATCATATCACCGATCTCACGGCACTATGCCCAATACTATCTACTCATCTCCAATGTCATCCACTATCATCATCAACACAGTATAAGTATAATGAATATGCAAGGGTGTGCGTGTGGGTGTAAACCTATTCTAGGGTTCGCGACTAGGAACTACACTAGTTTACTTCTAACCCTAATCTATACATAGTACACCTAACACAATATCCACGACACACTATAAACTATCATATATATAATATATACATATATAGTATACCAACTTCGGACTGCGGGGGTGCTATATGCCATCCACCCGACTTCCCCCGTAGATATAATCTACTCACTTTGCGTCTTCATTTGTCGACGTCGCCACGCGCTTGCTTGTCATCCCGAAGTCTTCATGGGGTACCTACACATCAAAATATCGTAAATGCATATTAAAACCAAATCAAAACTAAAACGGCACACGAAAATCAAAACGATACGCTAAGAGGTCTATAGGTTAGAACCTATGGGTACGCTTTCAAAACCACCAATCAATTCTCGATATCGTCGTATAAACGCCAAGTATTCGAGGTAAAACACTGATACACAAATCCAAAATTCAAAATACGGAATACAGAAACACGAATCAAAAACAACAACTAGAGAAAAGGGTCCCAGATTCTACCCTAAGTCAAATTGGACAATTTTGCACATGCCATGGGTCTAATCTACTGATAAGGGGGCACCAAAACCAAAACGAGCCAATTCCTCACTGGTCTGGCCGCAATTTACGGCCAGAATGCATTTATTTGCGGCTGAGGTAGGGAGTTAGGGGCTGGGGTCTTGGTGGTAGCTTCCTGGGTGCCTGCACATATCACTATCCAACCAAAATAATTTTTAGAGTCTCGGGGTGATAGCAGATCCCATATAACCTTCACAGATTCCATAAATCTTTCGATATCGGTTTCTAAATCCATATTCCGGGTTTCAAGTCTCAGGTTTGGGTCTTAATTCAAGCACTAGGGTGTTTGTGCAGCCTCTACTGAGCTCAATTTCACATCACAACTCAAAATTTCCCATAACCCCAACTAAGTTTTCCCTAAGTCCACCAAATCACACAATATCAGCTCTAATCTAGCATGGGGGTATAAGTAATGCAAAAACTAAGCTAATGGTCCAGAAAATATCTCATTTGGCAACTCAAGACTTTTCTTGAGTTGCCCCTAGTGGCCAAAATCCTTGCTTTCTTGGTCCAATGTGTTGGTCTTAAGCTTGTGCACCTTTTTAGTGAAATGAGAGTGGGGTTTTGGAGTTGTTTTAGAGGTGTTTTGAGGAGTTGAAGAGGGGAAGAGAATGAGCTAGGGCAGCAGCAGCAGCTGAAGGGGAAGGGGGAGAGAAAATGAATGAAGAATGAAGGGGAAAGGCTAAGTCCAAGTCAAAGGTAACCCTTTCTCTCTCCCACCCATACTTCATATTATATCCTTTTCCATTTCTTTTCTTTTTCCTTTCCCTCTAAATCCTTCTCACATCAATAGTAAACCCAAAGTAAAAGCCATGCAAAAATGTAATACAAGTGTAGAAAAAATATGGTGCATGTTTTGCACAAAAATGCTAAAAAACCGATTAGCGATTTTTAATCGCGATTAGTACTAAATTAGCATATAATTAATCATAAAAACTTAAAAATGGCATAATTCCATAAAATACCCTATTTTAGAATTTTCCAAAATTTTTCTCATTTATCGGTATTTAATTATACCGAAATATTAAAATATTCAATAAAATTATATTAAATTATAAAAATTCCCAAAAATAATATTTTATTTTTTTTGAAATGTTACAATATTCCCCCCTTAAAAAAATTCGGTCCCCGAATTTAAATTTAAACCCCAAATACTTAAACATTTCGATAAAAAGTCCAAGTCGTCGGGGCTCCGAAATCATCAATACATAAAATGCATCATAGCGCAATACATGCGCATAAGTAATGAGCAAATAATTCAAAATCAAATCTCCGTCAAGCATCCCGCAATCATCGGAGTCATGATAAAAACACGAATATCAAATCCAAGCAAAACCAATATGATATAAATCCGAACTATACATGTAAATATCAAATCTATACATGTAAATAGTTGAAGTAAATGCATGCAAAATATATCCAGGTACTGTCCTCTGATTAGTCCTGCTCAGTATGAAAACACATAGCAATTATCATAAAAACGTAATGCTCCATAAGGAATCAATCCCTAAAATGTATATAAGAATACTCTGTGCGTCTGGTGCGCACGGAAATCAAAATCCATATATGTGCCATACATGTGCACAAAATAACATCTAGGTGCAACGGGTGTGCACAAAACATCTGTCATAGGCAACGTGTGTGCCCGACAGCAAAATCAGGTGCATCTGACATGCACGAAGAATCCCGATTTAGGGCATCTGGTGTGCACCAAAATCGTATCTTAAAACATGCGCTCATCACGCGCGAAAATCCAATTCAAATGCACGGAGTGCAAGAAATCAATATCAATATCAGAATCGAAAATGACGGTATACAATACGGCTCAATCCAAATCAGGTATACCGCGTGTATAAGCTCACAACCATGTGCATCAGCGTGCACAAATCAAATCAAAACACTAAAAGTGCATGAAAACGATGCTGGAAGCATAAATCAAATTACCGACATAAAATAGGCATGAAATCACAATCAATACCTCAAGCGTAATAGCTATGCGCAAAATATAAATACCCAGTAAGTGCAACCATGGTGCAAGAAAACAAATATCATGAAACTCAGCCATCAAGACCAAATCATGCGAATAAATCATCCAAAATACCGAAATCCAAAGTGACGGATACATGATAATCGAATCACCAAATCACAAATCATAAATACCGTCATCGGTATATCCTCCTTCAAGGTCGAGGAGGGGTCGGTGCAACCAATGCTAGCAGCGCAAGATATCCACTTGCCTCTTGCTCGCGGTCTGGCGTCCTCTGTCTCCGGGTTCTTATCTTCTCTGTGGATTACCAATCTCACAATCCATCGGCTCATCGGCCCTGTCAGGTGTGCTAACGGGAACGATTCCGTCCTGGCACTTCTCTGGTCATCTCTCGGTCAATCCTCACGACCACTCGTAAAGCAGCACGTCACTGGCGCCGACCTCTGGTCCTCTGAATGCACATCTGCTCCTGGTGCAAATCTTATTGCAGCAGTGTCCTGGAAGGAATCCCGCTCAAGGTCTTTTCCAATCTCGCCTAAGCCGAACTGTACGGAGGCTGGTACTCATGCATAATCTCTTCTCGCTCGATGGACATCTGCGTCCTCAGCACAACATTTCCTCGGAAGCTGATCGCATCTAAACGCCTCTGTAGACATATTCGACCTTTAATCTTAACGGGGAGTAACAATAGCTCATTAGTGTCTCGTACGTACCTCTTGTCCCACTTGTCTGTATCATCGTCCACTTCGACGTCACATCTCTATCTGCGCACTGCAAATGTTCTCGGCTACGGTCAATCCGAAGTTTCTCACACGGACTCGAAATCACGAACTCGGTATCTTCATCACTCTGTAGAAGATATCTAGCCGAACACGTCCTCGGGAACTCGTCCCAACTTGTGGAGGTATACTCTATACTCGTCCATTCTTGATCAACTCACAACGCCTCTGCATGCGTATCGCACCTCTGATGTCAGCGGAGTGGAACGTCATCTCGTCGAAATCTCGTGCGAACTCTTTGCTCCACTTGTTCCAATGTCGACTAATTCGGACTCGTCTTCTCGTGGCTGCATGGACGGCGCTTCAACGGCTATACTCGTATCTGGAGTCTCCCAAGCAGTGTGTCCCATCACATGATATCCGAATGATGTCGAATCATCCGACCGATTTGTCAAAACCTCATAATCCCCCAAGAGCTCAACGTCTTGGGTACAGTTTAATAGTATCGAGTACATACCACAGCATCGGTGGTCCAGCCGTAGAAGGACAAACCCAAGCCTCACTAATGGCGCCGCGGAACTGCCGCAAACCCTAAGGTTCAAAGGCTTTCACACGGTCATTATGTCGAATTAGGATTTCATTCTTCTAGAGGGTCCATAGAATCGCTTGCATGTATTTCCGAATGCTTTAAACTTGGAAACTGGGCTCCTGACATTCGATCGTCTCTATCGACTCTCAACGAACCTGCGTGAAGTCGTCTCTAGCTGGAATCAATCTATCTGATGACCTCGCATCGGGGTAAGCGAACGAACCACATGTTCTAGTCATTCACTCTCGGGTGACTAGCGACTCGCCATAATATCTCGAAGTATATACTCATACTGCAGTAGCTCCAATCATCTAGGCGATATCTCGTCATTTGCAGCAGCAACTGGCTCATTCGTCTGTACGCTGAACAACGCCTCAATCATCATGAATAAGCGATATATCAATAGTCATCACATTCTTGCTGGCTCTTAGCCGTAGCCTGATCCTCTGGTACCGATCAGCACATCCAAGAAATCTCGTAACAGCGATCTGTCAAACGCTCATGGCGCGAAAACACAATAAGACGACGCCTCTATATGCAATCGTACGACTCTGGAATCACGCCCCGGTCAGTCCTCGTCCATGACGAGCTCATGCTGACGCAACTCTAGCCGTAGCTCTCTCTGCCCGTGCAATCGTGACAGCAAAGTCACAACCAGTATCGATGAGGGGAGATCATAGGAATGAATATAATACTGTGCAAGGAAATGTACATCCTAAGGTTTCTTAAGCGGAGTAGCGTATCGTAAATATGCCGCGGAACATACGTACGGTACATCACTCTACTCAAGCTACCTACTCCATCAACCAAGGGTCATCCTACGCGATGAAAGTCCGGGTATAATACCCCCTCGACTAAGTCTAAGTTCCGTAAGGTCAAGCCTAAGTTCCATATATATAAACGCTCTAGGCTCCACATAGTCAAACTTAGACTCAAACCAAGATTAACCTAGCGCTCTGATACCAACTTTGTCACGACCCGAAAGAGCACGTGACTGGCCCTTGAATCATATGAAGTCTATAGGACCCCATCTAATCCAAGTAAGTCAAAAGCCAAGAAATCTAAAACCATTTTAAAGAGTAATTGGTAGAAAAATAGTTTTTAGAAGGGAAGAAAACATGTTTTAAATACAAGGTTTTTAAATATCTAAGACGAATATACATTTTAAAAATGTATAGTCTTTTCTAAAAATTTCGACAAAGTTTTCTTTGTAAATACCGGCCCCGAACGGGGTACAACAAGAATAATATATATGCAATGATAAAGGGCATCCCCAAGCGGGAGCTAGCTCTTCGTCAATCGACGGTCACAACCACACAAGCAATATAATATACAACGCCGAAGGGCGAGGATCAAAACTCAAAAAGAAACTCAAACAGCAGGAAAACCATAATACTACAACGCGCGACTCTAAGGTCGAAATAATACATAACTGGTTTTCTAGGTCTGAAACAATATACAAGTTTTGGTTGATGGAATTTCTAGATACAATGAATAATACATCAATAATGGTGGTTCTGATGCAAAAGAACCCACCAACCAAGCAAATCACCCGCAAAGGAAACATTGTGCCAGAAATGCCGCCATGGAACCTGTACGGCAAAACCTGCAAGAACTGTGGCACAACGTGGGTGAGTTGCCAACTCGTGAATAGAAAATATCTACAAGTAGAATTCGAACGCATGACATAAACCTAGGTCAATACGATCAGGTATATATATAAATCTCAAAAGGATAAATCTGAAGCATGATAAGGTGACAATGTAACATCTAAACATGTATGTAGTGCCAAGTGCTCGTGCCAGTGCCTCAGGTAATAACATATCATAAATATAATGTATGTCTGTATGAATAAGTATGATGAAGTATCTAAATTGATATCAATACACATATATTAGCGTCCCAATCCACTAATATTGGTGTAAGGGCATATATAACAGCGTCCCCATCCACTGTTATATATACATATGAGGTATGATCAATGTAATCAAAGTCTGTATGTATGTGGATCCCGTCCACGTGTCACCCAATGACAATAAACATCATGCATGTAAATATCGTAAAGCATATGCATGGAAATATGAGGATATAATCAAATCATGGAACCTGAGTGCCTAGCATCGACACTCGAAAACATCATGAAACCTGTGTCTAGCATCGGCATGTAAATCCTCATCTATTAGGCGCTGTCACCAAGACTGGCCCTGATAGGTACGTATCATACGCTATCTCGAAAACCCGAGTGCCCAGCTTCGATCCTCGAATTCCGACGTATCTATACGTACATAACTCCGGTCGGTATCCCCAGGATAACCGCCGAGTAATAGGTAATGTCACCGGACGGAATGGTTCCCCTGCCGGGCTCATCGGCGTGGTGCATCGACATCCCTTTCTTGCCCTGGGGTACCTCCGGGCCCCACCATGTACCCTCATACGGCCTCGACGCCTCCTCGTAGGGGTATATATATATCAGAACCGATAAAACTCATGGTGGATGCTGAAATATCATATCAAGGGTAACCGGGTTTTTAAAGCATTTATATAATCTCTTTGAAATACCCACGGTTCCCAAATCCAGAAATATCATGGAAACGAATATCTCAATGCGCATAATCAGAAAGCATGATGTATGTGACATATAAATGAAATGCAAGTATAACAGTATATCATGCAACATGGAATAATAGTATGCACATACAAAGGTCATATCCTGATGCAATAATCCTACTGTGTAGTGACATGGTAATTATCGATGATGAAGTGTGTGAGCCGGCAAGCAAGTGTACGTGGAACATACGCATCATCGATAATGGTGCCGGTGTCCTAACAGCATGATGGTAATATAGCAATAAACACATTTACACATGCAAAGCAATATGAATAGCATGAATATGCGGAAATCTAATAATCAACGCAACAGTGAAGAATCTACATCAATATGTATATGTTATGCAGTTATGCCCTTTGAAATAAGACGAATCGGGATTTTTAGTAAAATAAGGGCTACGGTGTTTTTAAGAAAAGATGCGCCTTTTTAAAGTATCCGTAGAATCCCTTTTTGCCTGTCTTTAAAATATTCCCGATTCGTTAGTTTTGAAATAGGTATGACTCGGGTCTAGTCTAACATCTACTATACTAACTACATATCTAACTATCAAGTCAATCGGAAGGGGTATGGAAACCACCTAAATCTGAGTCGATATATATAAATATAAATATAAGAGTCGGTGATCCCGCCTCAATAGTATCGCGTACGATACCGTATATCATCTGACATCCTCGAGTCATGAGTGCGGACCAATCATCAATATATAGCTCGTACTGTAAATCGCCGTACGACATCCTAATAGCTGGGTACGGGTCAATATCACAGTCATCTCATCAATTATCTGGTATCCTTATCATCATATCACATTGTTAGTTATATGTGTGCCCTAGAGGCCATTACTGTACATGCGATGTATATTGTAGTGGATGCTTGGACATATATAGGGAGGACTTTCTTGCTCAACATGATAGTACGCTATCTGGTTGTACTTTATCTTAACATGTACTCTGATTGTCTCTTTTGTTACATGTTGATAAAGCCCTTAGGATTTGTACTCGACTACTGGGACTATGATGAGATCATACTAGTGGGGCCACAGTAGTCTATGAGTACATCCTACAACTGTTCCTAGTCGAGGGTGTGTCGAGACAGGGCATCGATACACCAGAGTAGACTAGCGTATACGCATCTTGACCCATATGATGGGCGATGGATGATCCCATATCCATCGGTGTTTGACATCAAGGATGGTGTACGGGTGCTCAGTGGAGACTGGGTACACTGAACGGACTCGCCGAGAATTCCTAGATGGTATATATACCTATTGTCAGATAGCAGTTCTCTGGTGACACTTGTACAGGTTAGTCTGTAGACCCGAGATCGTCATAGAGTCTTGTGTGATTCCCACTGTACTTTGATTTCCTCCCTACCACGGCTCTACTGAGTTGTGCAAACAGGTGGATTTTGGGTACAGTCCTGAATCATATGGAGACAGTGAGCGATAGGAGGGGTTTCGTCTCTCCCGGTATAGGGAGTTGATGTCGCGCTATGTTTGATCGGCTATAACACCTAAATCCCTGGCCAGGGTTCTCGAGGTTTACTGATAAGTGTTATCAGTAGTTCCTCGACCTGTTATGAGCCATAAATCAACATGACTTTTAAAGTTACTGGGGTCTGACATTTACCACCCCTAGACTTCATATGCGACGTATCAGACGAAGAGACCGGACTGTACGGTAAGTGTTGCTTACAGGCTCGTAAGGGTTGTGATGAGTTCGCTCGTCGGCCACCTTTTCGTCATGTACCTGGGTAGCCGTTACGTACAGCTAGTGCCACTGACGTGCTTGTGGTTAAACCCATTGCCAGCGTACTGACGAGTCTTTAGAGTCCCACATAGAGGGTTCCCTCGTTCAGGCAAAAGATGTAGAAACCGTAAGTTGTTACGGCAGGTTTTCGATTATGTTCGGTAATTGTTACAGGAATAATAATCGGAAGAATAATACTGGACGGATACCGGTATTATATTATTGGATTAATTGTATTCGTATTTTTCGGAATTCGGATACGGGTATACAGTATACGGTATACTGTATACAGAGGAGGGGTATTTTTGTAATTGTTACAAAATACCTTCTAGAAGATGCCACCTCATAATGACATAATTATGACATCATTTATTTTGTGAAAATAAATTAGTGAGGTGTAAATTAAAAGGTATAAGCATGATAACATGTTAGTTGAAGTGGATGTACTATTAAAGCATGATACTTCTTTCATAATGCATGCTTTACTTAGTGCTAAATTCTTTTCTTTCTCTCTTCTTATGAACTTGTTATGATAACAGGGACTGCAATACGTATACCCCTGTGTTTTTCAGTGCATAACTTCCAGTACCCAATGGATATTATTGATCCGTTTGATGCGTTGGAAACCTAACTGATAAACCTAAATTTTGTTCAACTGTAGCGTCACCTAATTTTGAACACAACAAGGTGAAAACTGTGTTCCGAACTGGACAATCAGTTCAGAAACTGAAATTCCAGCAGCAAACACTTAAAATGAAACGACTGTTGCGAACCTGAAATCCGACATTCTCCAAGTGCCGAGTGGCCTACTCAATTGTTGAGGGAGGTTGCTACACTTCGGGAATTTGGCGGGTAGTTTGCCGCACCCGTAGGGGTCTAGGGGAGGTTTTGGCTATTCATCACGACCGTGGAACCCGTTTTTTTTTCATTAAGGGCTTAAATGAAATACGGAATTCCTAGTATATCCAATGAATTCATCTGTGATCTGAAATGGCTATATTTATATATGAGATATATATATTAAACGTTGCTTATGTTTTGCACCCGCGCTAGTCCAGCCCCCGCTCTGCCGTTAGTTAAGTAACCTAACGGTGCATGACGGGGTCCAGTGGCAAATGCGGATGGCATAAGCGTACGTTCTATTTTCGTTTCTTTTCTGTGATGTTTGGGAAACATAAAAGATAGGAAACGTAAATGATGGGACCACATTAATGTGATTAATGTTAAAAGAAAGAAACCTAAAGATGTTGTAGAATCAAACTTTTTGAAAAAAGGGTAACTCTGGTTTTTGTTTTGCATAGTGGTATTCTTGAATATCCTGCACCTCATTCGATGAGGAAAGGGCCGAGATCCCTTCACCGGGAGTGACCCCTTTAGCGAAACTGGAAATGTTACAAAAGAACTCGAATTGGTTTTATAGTTGATCTATTGTTGATTTGCATCGTGGTATTTACATATCCAGCACCTTATTCGATAAGGAAAGAGCCGAGATCCCTTTACCGGGAGTGACCTCTTTAGCAAAATTAGAAAAATACTACAAAACCATTCGATTTTTAAACTGGAGCTTAAACCACTCCTTCCCACTTGATTCTACAACGATATCAAGTTCAAAACGTTAAAGGTTTTCATAAAAACCATCCGTTGCCCTCCGTCATTTTAGGAAGCAGAGTACTTAGTATTCGTGCTACGTATGTCGACCATAGCCGAGGCGTAGTGTTCGGTAGCTAAGTGATGTATTCCTACAAAGCATATGATGCGATTAGTCAGGACATTCATGTGATTATGTTGATCATAGTCAAGGGTCATGTGGGTGGGTCTGGCTGATCACGAAATGACGGGTAGAACTTGACTAGTACTTATGATATGTTGACCATAGCCAAGGTCATAAGTGACTAGGGGTAGAAACCATATCGGGAATTTCAAGAGTTGAAATTTGCAATGAGATTGCATACCTTCTATATGATAGTTGGATCCCGATCTCACTGCGAGTAAGAGTTACTCCTGGGAAAGTTTTACACAAGACAATTTGATGAAATTATGGGGTGTAATTATTCCCGGCTAATCTTACCTTTTAGGGTTTGAAGGAGGATTTGATAAAAACAGTGGGAGACATCTGAATTAGATAATAACCAATCTAATCTTGCAAGAGCAAACGCTAAAAGTGTTTTCTTCTCTCTCTCTCCAGATAGTGACCATATCATGCCTTAATCAAGATAATAAACACGGATATATTGACTGAACCCGCTTGTTATATTGAGCTAGGGAACGTTGGTCCCGCTCCAAGCTATAATTGTTATAAGACAGAGCAGGAAATAGGGAAATACCAGAATCCCATGCTATCCAAACGAAGATAGTACATGTTGATGCATGATCTTCGGGTGTGTCTATTACAAAGAACTGTTTCTCAGTATCTTTTACATCCTGGGTATAATGATACCGGATCAGGATCCCACAAATGTAATCTGTTACATGGGCTACAGAAAGGTAAATGACTGAGAACGGGTGATAAGTTTCAAGAGTTGGAAATGGTGCAATTGTTGCAAGCCAAGAAGTTGGCAGTTATCACTCTGTATTAAGAATACATTGATTCTAAACAAATGCTATTAGATACCGAACCTGATATACAAAATCATATCAATCTCTTTATTAGTAAAGAAATGATAAAATTTTGTATTGATGGATAATGTTTTTGAACATTTCCTATATCAAGTGTTGATCGGTTCAGGCACGTTATCTAAAAGCATAGACGTTCTAAATCAAACTACAGTTCTCAGTATACAGAACACACATAAGAGGAAGAGTTCAGAAATGAACGGATCCTTCTTGAGGCATTGTAGACTAGGTCAGATCAATGCGACCCGGCTGGCTGAAGTTACATTTTAGATGTATATTTAAACCAGTTTGAATTTACATCTTGTGAAACTTGCCAGTCATGTCACAAAGATTGAATGACCATAGCTCTGTTTATTGGAAACAGAGAGAGTTAGTGAACTCTGGGGATTGATACATGATGATGTATGAAAGGCCCCCTGTCTACATATGCCATGACCGGTTCTTTGTTCTTCATTACTTTCTCTGATGATCTCTCAAGATTCAGACATATGTTCCTGTTGAAACATAGGTCCAAAGCTTTTGAGATATTCACGGAATATAAATTAGAAGTAAAGAACCAAAAACGGGTATAAGTATTATGTCCTTTGATGAGATCAAGGAGGAGAATACTTGTGCATGGAAATCCTGGACTATTCTAAAAGAGAATGAGATTCTCTCTTAGCATTACTCCTCCGTATACACCATAGCACGATGGTATATCGGGGCGGAGCAATTGCACCCTATGTGATATGGTGTGCTCCATGATGAGTACTACTGAGCTTCCTATTTTCCTTTTGGGAGTTATGCACTTGTGAAGCTGCATACCTATTGAATAGGGTTCTAATCAAATCAGGTGCCTACTACTCCATATGTGATATGGTATGGGAAGAGCCCATCTCTTAAAGATGTTAAGATTTGGGGTTGTCCGACCTATGTCTAAAA
Source organism: Agapanthus africanus (assembly GCA_030015575.1). Classification (NCBI taxonomy): domain Eukaryota; kingdom Viridiplantae; phylum Streptophyta; class Magnoliopsida; order Asparagales; family Amaryllidaceae; genus Agapanthus; species Agapanthus africanus. The sequence goes on along the minus strand of JASDDO010000004.1, from coordinate 40,433,445 downwards.
ACCTAAATCCGGACAAGCTCGAGGCAAAGTCAAAACTGTAGAAGTTTGTTGGATATCCCAAGCATTAGCAAAGGAATATCTTCTACCTAACCAAGGAACAAAAGTTGTTTTGTTTCTCAGTATGCCGCCTTTGTGAAAGGGAATTTCTTGTGAAGAAATTAGTGGTCATAAGGTAGAATTGGAAAGGCGTTCCAGCTATACAAACTACAACAGATGACCTAACAGAGGAACAAAAGTTGTTTTGTTTCTCAGCGTGCCACCTTTGTGAAAGGGAATTTCTTGTGAAGAAATTAGTGGTCATAAGGTAGAACTGGAAGGCGTTCCAGCTACACAAAAGATGACCTAACCGAGGAACAAAAGTTGTTTTGTTTCTCAGCATGCCGCCTTTTGTGAAAAGGGAATTTCTTGTGAAGAAATTATTGGTCATGAGGTAGAACTGGAAGGAGTTCCAGCTACAGCAAATGATTTGGTAGAACCAAAAGATTCAATAGACACTAACGAACCTCAGCCTCTCCGCCGATCTAGTAGGGTTCCTCACCCACCTAAGAGATACTTTGGTTTCTCTGTGACAGTGGGAGCGAGGATCTCATATTACCCCAGCGTATCCCGAGATCAGAAGGTGTTCTGACGGGTTGTAGTTCTCGCAAGGGGGCATGCGTAGAAAATAGCTGCTGAGGGGACCTTTTGGTGCCACGGCGACCCTATGGGATGGGGTTGTTGCCTGACCAAAATGGTATGACCTAACTAGTTTCGAGCAGGCCATCAGGAGTGGGATTCTGTAAGAATGGCTGGATGCTTATAGATCTGAGATGGAATCCTTATACACCAACAAAGTATAGACTTTGGTTGCTTTGTCTGAAGGGTTAAATCCCCATCAGGAGCAAGTGTATCTTGAGAAGATTACTTGGTGTACATGGAAAAGTTGAGACTTTCAAAGCTATGCTTAAGTCCATCCAGATCCTACTTGCCACTGCTACATACCTTGACTACGATATCTGGTGGTTGGGTGTCATGACTGCTTTTCTAAAAAGAAGTTTTAGAAGAGAGCGTCTATAAGAACACAGCCAGAGGGCTTCGTAGACAGTGGGAGCAGCGGAAAAGTGTGCAAGATGTTTTATGCGATAAAACATGCATCGCGGAGATGGAACATCTGTTTTTGATGTGGTAGTCAAAGCGTTTGACTTCATCAAAATAATAGATGAACCTTGTATATACATAAAAGGTAGTAGGGAGTATGGTGGTGATCCTCGTAGAGTACGTGGATGACATACTCTTGATAGGGAAGGAGTTTCCTATGCTATGCTCAGTCAATCTCCTCTTATTATAAATATTCTCCATATAGGATCAAAGGTGATACCTCCTAATTCCAGGGTTTTGGATCTATGAGATAGATCTAAATGGATATTAGGATACTCACTAGTTGTAGTGAGATAGTATCAATCGATCCTGGGGAGAATCACAGCGGAGTTGGAACATTTGTTTTGATGTGGTAGTCAAAGAGTTTGACTTCATCAAAATGGTTGAACCTCGTGGTATGGAGTATGGTGGTGATCCTCGTAGAGTACGTGGATGACATACTCTTGATAGGAAAGAGTTTCCTATGATACACTCGGTCAATTTCCGCTTATCACAAGGATTCTCCATATAAGATCAAGGTGATACCTCCTAAATCCTGAGTTTTTGATCTATGAGATAGATCTAAATGGATGTTAGGATTTTCACTAGTTGTAGTGAGATAGTATCAATCGATCTTAGGGAGAATCACTGGAAAGATTCCAGGGTGATAAAGACGACTGAATGTCAGTCGCATGTATTGTCTTTACCCTTAGTAGAGGGACGGTATGTTGGAAGAGTTCCAAGCTAGATACCGTGACATACAAGAAAGGCAAGATACGTCGTTATTAAAGATGCTACCAAAGATAAAGTCTGGATATATATAAGTTCATAAGATGAACTTCGTTCCTACCATTGTGTGACAGTGGAGTTGTGGCTTTAGCCAAGGAACTACCGTCCCATCAGAAATCCAGATATAATTCTTAGGCAGCATCACCTGATCATAGAGATGGTTGATCTCCAGGGAGATCGAGGTAAGGAGAGTAGATACAGAGGACAACAGAGCGGATCCACTCACTACGGTTTTTTCCCAGTAGAGACTTTTATGGGATGGTTGAGTATGAGATACTTAAACCACAACTGATTGTTTGGTATGTGATACCACAACAGATGGCCCTAGTGCAAGTGGGAGATTGTTAGTTATATGTGTGCCCTAGAGGCCATTACTGTACATGCGATGTATATTGTAGTGGATGCTTGGACATATATAGGGAGGACTTTCTTGCTCAACATAATAGTACGCTATCTGGTTGTACTTTATCTTAACATGTACTCTGATTGTCTCTTTTGTTACATGTTGATAAAGCCCTTAGGATTTGTACTCGACTACTGGGACTATGATGAGATCATACTAGTGGGGCCACAGTAGTCTATGAGTACATCCTACAACTGTTCCTAGTCGAGGGTGTGTCGAGACAGAGCATCGATACACCAGAGTAGACTAGCGTATACGCATCTTGACCCATATGATGGGCGATGGATGATCCCATATCCATCGGTGTTTGACATCAAGGATGGTGTACGGGTGCTCAGTGGAGACTGGGTACACTGAACGGACTCGCCGAGAACTCCTAGATGGTATATATACCTATTGTCAGATAGCAGTTCTCTGGTGACACTTGTACAGGTTAGTCTGTAGACCCGAGATCGTCATAGAGTCTTGTGTGATTCCCACTGTACTTTGATTTCCTCCCTACCACGACTCTACTGAGTTGTGCAAACAGGTGGATTTTGGGTACAGTCCCGAATCATATGGAGACAGTGAGCGATAGGAGGGGTTTCGTCTCTCCCGGTATAAGGAGTTGATGTCGCGCTATGTTTGATCGGCTATAACACCTAAATCCCTGGCCAGGGTTCTCGAGGTTTACTGATAAGTGTTATCAGTAGTTCCTCGACCTGTTATGAGCCATAAATCAACATGACTTATAAAGTTACTGGGGTCTGACATTTACCACCCCTAGACTTCATATGCGACGTATCAGACGAAGAGACCGGACTGTACGGTAAGTGTTGCTTACAGGCTCGTAAGGGTTGTGATGAGTTCGCTCGTCGGCCACCTTTTCGTCATGTACCTGGGTAGCCGTTACGTACAGCTAGTGCCACTGACGTGCTTGTGGTTAAACCCATTGCCAGCGTACTGACGAGTCTTTAGAGTCCCACATAGAGGGTTCCCTCGTTCAGGCAAAAGATGTAGAAACCGTAAGTTGTTACGGCAGCCGTTAAGTGTTACGGCAGGTTTTCGATTATGTTCGGTAATTGTTACAGGAATAATAATCGGAAGAATAATACTGGACGGATACCGGTATTATATTATTGGATTAATTGTATTCGTATTTTTCGGAATTCGGATACGGGTATACAGTATACGGTATACTATATACAGAGGAGGGGTATTTTTGTAATTGTTACAAAATACCTTCTAGAAGATGCCACCTCATAATGACATAATTATGACATCATTTATTTTGTGAAAATAAATTAGTGAGGTGTAAATTAAAAGGTATAAGCATGATAATATGTTAGTTGAAGTGGATGTACTATTAAAGCATGATACTTCTTTCATAATGCATGCTTTACTTAGTGCTAAATTCTTTTCTTTCTTTTTTCTATCATGCTTAAACTTTTTAATTATAAATGAAATTATTCTCTCCTCCATTTCTTCTTTTAAATACCTTCACATGAGATGTGAAATCAAGGCATTCAATTCCTTAACAAAATTATGATAAGTGTATCATAACAAGTTCATAAGAAGAGAGAAAGAAAAATGATGGTGATCATTCTTCCTAGCTTTAACCCTCACATGAGATGTGAATCAAAAGCTTAGGATTTCAAGTTAATCCAATACAATTATCTCTACATCATCCTAGTGACCTCTTCTAGCAAATTTGGTCTCTCGGTTAAATTCTTGAAAAGAGTTTCAAGCTTGAATGAAAACTCTCGGGTGGATCATCTTTGTCTTCGGTGGCCGGAGATCGAAAACGTCGGCAACATCTAACGAGCCGAGGAGTCCACAAAAGAGAAGAAAGGAGCCGAGGAGTCCGCAAAAGAGGAGAAAGGAGCAAAGGAGTTGCATCAAAGAGAAGACCCGAAGGACCGTATCATCAAGGTAAAATCCCTAACATAGTAGATAAGATCTCTAGTTGGGGTTTACTAGTTGTGGTTTAGACAAGATCTTCGGTTAAGTGCGTGTTGTATGCAAAGAAAATTTTTGTTCATCGCTTCCGCCGCGCCACAAGAGTTGTGGTAGCATGCAACACTAACTTACACACATAATCTGGGGTACTGATCTAAGTCTAGTACAAATCGATACCATCTATATAAGTATGAATGCGTGTGTGAAGCACACGTCCAAGGCCCTCTAAGAATCACATGTCGTATCCCAAATACGAATCACATCATATCACCGATCTCACGGCACCATGCCCAATATCATCGACTCATCTCCAATGTCATCCACTATCATCATCAACACAGTATAAGTATAATGAATATGCAAGGGTGTGCGTGTGGGTGTAAACATATTCTAGGGTTCGCGACTAGGAACTACACTAGTTTACTTCTAACCCTAATCTATACATAGTACACCTAACACAATATCCACGACACACTATAAACTATCATATATATATATATATATATATATATATATATATATATATATATATATATATATATAGTATACCAACTTCGGACTGCGGGGGTGCTATACGCCATCCACCCGACTTCCCCCGTAGATATAATCTACTCACCTTGTGTCTTCATTTGTCGACATCGCCACACGCTTGCTTGTCATCCCGAAGTCTTCATGGGGTACCTACACATCAAAGTATCGTAAATGCGTATTAAAACCAAATCAAAACTAAAACGGCACACGAAAACCAAAACGATACGCTAAGGGGCCTATAGGTTAGAACCTATGGGTACGCTTTCAAAACCATCAATCAATCCTCGATATCGTCGTATAAACGCCAAGTATTCGAGGTAAAACACTGATACACAAATCCAGAATTCAAAATACGGAATACAGAAACACGAATCCAAAACAGCAACTAAAGAAAAGGGTCCCAGATTCTACCCTATGTCAAATTGGACAATTTTGCACATGCCAGGGGTCTAATCTACTGATAAGGGGGCACCAAAACCAAAACGAGCCAATTCTTCACTGGTCTGGCCGCAATTTGCTGCCAGAATGCATTTATTTGCGACCGAGGTAGGGAGTTAGGGGCTGGGGTCTTGGTGGTAGCTTCCTGGGTGCCTGCACATATCACTATCCAACCAAAATAATTTTTAGAGTCTCGGGGTGATAGCAGATCCCATATAACCTTCACAGATTCCATAAATCTTTCGATATCGGTTTCTAAATCCATATTCCGGGTTTCAAGTCTCAGGTTTGGGTCTTAATTCAAGCACTAGAGTGTTTGTGCAGCCTCTACTGAGCTCAATTTCACATCACAACTCAAAATTTCCCATAACCCTAACTAGGTTTTTCCTAAGTCCACCAAATCACACAAAATCGGTTCTAATCTAGCATGGGGGTATAAGTAATGCAAAAACTAAGCTAATGATCCAGAAAATACCTCATTTGGAAACTCAAGAATTTTCTTGAGTTGCCCCTAGTGGCCAAAATCCTTACTTTCTTGGTCCAATGTGTTGGTCTTGAGCTTGTGCACCTTTTTAGTGAAATGAGAGTGGAGTTTTGGAGTTGTTTTAGATGTGTTATGAGGAGTTGAAGAGGGGGAGAGAATGAGCTAGGGCGGTAGCAGCAGCTGAAGGGGAAGGGGGAGAGAAAATGAATGAAGAATGAAGGGGAAAGGCTAAGTCCAAGTCAAAGGTAACCCTTTCTCTCTCTCATCCATACTTCATATTATATCCTTTTCCATTTCTTTTCTTTTCCCTTTCCATTTAAATCCTTCTCACATCAATAGTAAACCCAAAGTAAAAGCCATGCAAAAATGTAACACAAGTGTAGAAAAAATATGGTGCCTGTTTTGCACAAAAATGCTAAAAAACCGATTAGCGATTTTTAATCGCGATTAGCGCTAAATTAGCATATAATTAATCATAAAAACTTAAAAATGGCATAATTCCATAAAAATACCCTATTTTAGAATTTTCCATAATTTTTCCAAAATTTTTCCCATTTATCGGTATTTAATTATACCGAAATATTAAAATATTCAATAAAATAATATTAAATTATAAAAATTCCCAAAAAGATTATTTTATTTTTTTTGAAATGGTACAATGGATTTCGGAAAAGAGAATGAAAAGAGAAAATAAAATGTTGGCCTATAAGAATTATAAGAATTGATAGAGAAGTATTTTCGATGTAAAAAATATCTTATGTATGAAAAAATAACACGGTTAGAGCTTGCAGAATAAAATGCAGGTTTTTCTAAGTAAGAAGGATTTCTTGACAAATATGATTACTGCATTTTAGACCGTCTAAGGGCCTGTTTGGTTGCAGGATTAGTATGTATTTGGATTGTGGAATCCTAGGATTCCATAATTTTGTGTTTGGTTGATGTATTTGATTTCTAAGATTCCTTTATTTTTTATGGGGACACCACAAAACATGGATTCCTGAATCCTAAATTTTTTAAAAAAGATTTTCAAGGAGTTGACACTATTCATTGTATTTTTAGATGAGACCCGTGTACTTTATTTATTTAATAATCCTCTCTCTACAAATCTAATACTAGGAATCAAAAACCAACTAAACAACAAATTACCAAATCCAGAAATTTCAACCGTACTATTTTGGAATCCAAATTTCATAATCTTGCAACCTCCCTAAATAGTAATCGAAAGCAAAATACAATTTCATAAAAAAATGAAAGCCGACATAATAATTGGTGTGCGTGTGGGTGTAAACCTATTTTAGGGTTCGCGACTAGGAACTATACTAGTTTACTTCTAACCTTAATCTATACATAGTACACCTAACACAATATCCACGACACACTATAAACTATCATATATATAATATATACATATATAGTATACCAACTTTGGACTGCGGGGGTGCTATACGCCATCCACCCGACTTCCCCCGTAGATATAATCTACTCACTTTGTGTCTTCATTTGTCGACGTCGCCACGCGCTTGCTTGTCATCCCGAAGTCTTCATGGGGTACCTACACATCAAAATATCGTAAATGCGTATTAAAACCAAATCAAAACTAAAACGGCACACGAAGACCAAAACGATACGCTAAGAGGCCTATAAGTTAGAACCTATGGGTACGCTTTCAAAACCACCAATCAATCCTCGATATCGTCGTATAAACGCCAAGTATTCGAGGTAAAACACTGATACACAAATCCAAAATTCAAAATACGGAATACAGAAATACGAATCAAAAACAGCAACTAGAGAAAAGGGTCCCAGATTCTACCCTAGGTCAAATTGGACAATTTTGCACATGCTAGGGGTTTAATCTACTGATAAGGGGGTACCAAAACCAAAACGAGCCAATTCCTCACTGGTCTGGCCGCAATTTGCGGCCAGAATGCATTTATTTGCGGCCGAGGTAGGGAGTTAAGGGCTGGGGTCTTGGTGGTAGCTTCCTGAGTGCCTGCACATATCACTATCCAACCAAAATAATTTTTAGAGTCTCGAGGTGATAGCAGATCCCATATAACCTTCACAGTTCCATAAATCTTTCGATATCGGTTTCTAAATCCATATTCCGGGTTTCAAGTCTCAGGTTTGGGTCTTAATTCAAGCACTAGGGTGTTTGTGCAGCCTCTACTGAGCTCAATTTCACATCACAACTCAAAATTTCCCATAACCCTAACTAGGTTTTCCCTAAGTCTACCAAATCACACAATATCGGCTCTAATCTAGCATGGGGGTATAAGTAATGCAAAAACTAAGCTAATAGTCCAGAAAATACCTCATTTGGCAACTCAAGAATTTTCTTGAATTGCCCCTAGTGGCTAAAATCCTTGCTTTCTTGGTCCAATGTGTTGGTCTTGAGCTTATGCACCTTTTTAGTGAAATGAGAGTGGGGTTTTGGAGTTGTTTTAGAGGTGTTTTGAGGGGTTGAAGAGAGGGAGAGAATGAGCTAGGGCAACAACAGCAGCTGAAGGGGAAGGGGGAGAGAAAATGAATGAAGAATGAAGGGGAAAGGCTAAGTCCAAGTCAAAGGTAACCCTTTCTCTCTCTCACCCATACTTCATATTATATCCTTTTCCATTTCTTTTCTTTTCTTTTCCCTTTCCCTCTAAATCATTCTCACATCAATAGTAAACCCAAAGTAAAAGCCATGCAAAAATGTAACACAAGTGTAGAAAAAATATGGTGCCTGTTTTGCATAGAAATGCTAAAAAACCGATTAACGATTTTTAATCGCGATTAGCGCTAAATTAGCATATAATTAATCATAAAAACTTAAAAATGGCATAATTCCATAAAAATACCCTATTTTAGAATTTTCCAAAATTTTTCCCATTTATCAGTATTTAATTATACCGAAATATTAAAATATTCAATAAAATAATATTAAATTATAAAAATTCCCAAAAATAATATTTTATTTTTTTTTGAAATGTTACAATGGATTTCGGAAAAGAGAATGAAAAGAGAAAATAAAATGTTGGCCTATAAGAATTATAAGAATTGATAGAGAAGTATTTTCGATGTAAAAAATATCTTATGTATGAAAAAATAACACGGTTAGAGCTTGCAGAATAAAATGCAGGTTTTTCTAAGTAAGAAGGATTTCTTGACAAATATGATTACTGCATTTTAGACCGTCTAAGGGCCTGTTTGGTTGCAGGATTAGTATGTATTTGGATTGTAGAATCCTAGGATTCCATAATTTTGTGTTTGGTTGACGGATTTGATTTCTAAGATTCCTTTGTTTTTTATGGGGACACCACAAAACATGGATTCCTGAATCCTAAATTTTTTAAAAAAGATTTTCAAGGATTTGACACTATTCATTGTACTTTTAGATGGGACCTGTGTACTTTATTTATTTAATAATCCTCTCTCTACAAATCTAATACTAGGAATCAAAAACCAACCAAACAACAAATTACCAAATCCAGAAATTTCAACCGTACTATTTTGGAATCCAAATTTCATAATCTTGCAACCAAACGGTCCCTAAATAGTAATCGAAAGCATAATACAATTTCATAAAAAAATGAAAGCCGACATAATAATTGGTCAATAATACAACAACTAACTGATAATTAATTATTTCATTTAGAAAAGTGAGACCCAACAGAAAAAGCAACGCTGTCCTCCTCAACCAACAAAATCCAAACGAAGTCAATTGGCTTTGGGACCATCTACACCAATTTCCACTCTCTCTCCTCTCTCCTCTACTCCCTATTTTCTCTCTCTCCTCTCTTTGATGTGCTTGTCCCCGTTTACTCTCCCCATTTTGCCCCCTTTCCTTATTTCAATTTCATTTAAGCCAAGTTTAGCAAGAAGGCTACGGTTCCCAAACCGTGTGATTTCAGACTAAACGTCAAAATTTATAACCGACGGCCGTTTGGCATACAAAATGGAGTTTTCCATACAGCGGTTTCAAAAGGATTCAAATGCTCGAAACTCCATATTTCTAAAACCCAAAATAGCAGAGCTCGGAAAGTTTTGTGCTGTCTTTCGGTACTCTCTCTTTCTGACTCTCAAAAATAAGTTAGAATTAAACAAACATTGGTTTCATAAACCGTGTTTCCAAACCATTCTAAACTTCAAGAAACCCTAACTTAACTTTATGAATAAACTGAGGTTTCATGGTTTGGGAAACTTTGTTGCGAAACTGGGCCTTAGAAGCTGGAGAGAGAAACAAGTTAGAGAGAGAAAGAGAGAAGAAGTTGCTTGCAGCGTTCCCCGTTACCTCTCTCTCTCTCCCCTTCTCTCTCCTCATTTTGTTAATCTCTATCCCCATTTCACTGTTTTTCCCCCCTTTTAAAACTCCTCATTCTTGAGCTCGCATTGCTCAGTTCCTCATCAAGATTCAACCTTTTTGTGTCCACCTCATCCAAAACCCCTTTTCCACATCTGGGTCCTCTTCAATTTCTATAAATTCGATAAAAAATCTCTGTTTCCGTAGGGTTTTGATTTGATCCTAGCTTCAACTATCCATTTTTTTCATTGCTTACGCTCAAATTTGGGAGCTTTTTGGTTGTTAATCTTTTTTCCTGTTGAATTGCCAATTTGAAGAGATTAGTGATGGGTTGTCTTTTCAGCAAGGAGCCCAAGCCTCCATTAGATGATGGCAGCAGCGGCAACAACGATGGCATTGATTTCATCGAAGAGCTGAGTTCATATGAAGCTGATTGTGCCCAAGATCCCAAGCTCCAGAGCTTCGACGAAACTCTCCATCAGCGCACAATGGGCGCCATTTCGATCTTTGCAAGCACCGAAGTAAGCTCCATCTCCTTAGAGACTTTTAGCCAAATCACTGGTTGCTTGTTTGAGAATAACCAAGAAGTAGTCAAAATGATATTAGAATACAAAAAGGATATTTGGAAAAACCCCGAGCTCTTCGATCTCGTCGAAGAGTATTTTGACAACTCCCTTCAAACCCTAGACTTTTGCACTCTCTTAGAAAAATGCCTCGGAAGAGCCCGAGACTCTCAACTCATTATCCAAGTCGCTCTCAAGCGATTCGAAGAAGAGGAAGAGGAGTCCGAGAATGAGGAGATCAATGGAAAATATGTGGCGACGTTGGAAGAATTACGGAAATTTAAGAATGCCGGCGATCCGTTCACCGAAGAGTTCTTTCGGGTTTTCCAATCGGTTTACATCAAACAAGTTGCGATGCTTGAGAAGCTTGAACAAAAGAAGAAGAAGCTTGATAAGAATTTGAAGTCGATTGAAGCATACAGAAGAGTTTCAAGCATAATCTTTGTATCTCTATTTGCTTCGGTGCTCATCTGCTCGGTGGTGACCGCTGCAATGGCCGCGCCACCAGTGGCCGCAGCTTTAGCAGCGGCAGCATCGATCCCATTAGGATCGATGGGGAAATGGGTCGATTCGCTTTGGAAAAACTACTCAAATGTTTTGAAGGGTCAGAAGGATCTTCTTAGCACAGTACAGGTCGGGACTCAAGTTGCTATTGCTGATTTGGATAGCATACGGGTGCTTGTGGGTCGACTGGAGATTCAGATTGGATCTTTTCTGCAAAATGTCGATTTTGCGCTTAGGGACGAGGATGCTGTGAGGTTTGGGATCGAGGAGATTAAGAACAAGTTGGGGGAGTTCATGAAGGGTGTTGAGGATTTGGGGAAACATGTGGATCGGTGTAGCAGGGATATTCAGAGAGCGAGGACTGTCGTGTTGCAGAGGATTTCAAGGCCTCCTGAATGAACCGGTTTGAGATGTTAATTGGTATGTTGTTCTTGTCACTGGCATAAAACTTAGTTTTATATTTTTATGATTTTCTACAATGTTATATTGCTTTGATTGTATGTTTCAGGAAATAATCTAATTGTCGCATTAGTTTTATTTTAAAGAAATGCTTGATTATGTGGGTTTCTTGTACATATTTTCTTGAGTAGTTCGAAAATAGGTTGTGTGCAATTTGTAGAGTCTTTGTTTATTAGTTATTGTAGGCATTAAGCATAATAGTCTTACTACTAAACTATGTTGCACACATTTGTTGTCAAAGAGACTAATCCATATCTTATCCACATCGGATTTTGTTCTGGGTTTGTTGAGAATAATTACGTAACATTTTAGGCGCGTCCTAAAATTTATATTGAATTCTACATGTATAGAACATGTACCAATCACTAATGCAACAATGATGTATGCATCATCACTAATTGATTATTTGTATTCTTAGTTTAGATATGCTAAAATGATGAATGTTCGTGAACATTTATATAAATAGCTACAAAAATAAACATACATGTATGAATCGTATCATAGATTTTTAGAATATTGCAAATCGTGTCCTGTATCTGTATTTGAATCCATGCTAATAAATTGAACCACTGTATACACGATGAAATTACTGAGATTAATTTGAGATGGCATTTGGCTTTCATCAAAAAGAGATACTGTCAATTGGCTGGTTCTATAAGTTCCAATGTAGTATCTAATTGCTTACAATTTGACGAATCGTCCATGAAATGGTTTGCAATTATCAAATTTGTTGATTTGTTGAGACAATGGGTTTCTAATCGATTAGGTTTTGCAATTTGATTGTTGTTGGTGAACTAAGGAGTGTTATAGCACTGGCCAATATGTCATGGATGTTCATTTTCGTTCTATCTCTAATCGGCAGTTCTGGAGCATTGATCCCATTTCATTTTACTAGAGAAAAAGAGAAGTCAGAACTAATTGAGAAATAAAAACTCAAATGGAGAATTGAGAATGGAGGAATTGCGTAACGCTATGAATGTTGTTTTAAAAATATGATGCGAGGAAAAACTACTCAAATGTTATACGCTATTAGACTTGTTAATTTTTAAAATATGTAACAAGATTAAACAAGGACAAACTATTAGACTTGTTAATTTAGCGTATAGCAAAGTATAATTTTTCGCTTTGGAAAAACTACTCAAATGTTTTGAAGGGTCGGAAGGATTTGCTTAGCACAATACAGGTCGGGACTCAAGTTGCTATTACTGATTTGGATAGCATACGGGTGCTTTTGGATCGATTGGAGATTCAGATTGGATCTTTTCTGCAAAATGTTGATTTTGCGCTTAGGGACGAGGATGCGGTGAGGTTTGGGATCGAGGAAATTAAGAAGAAATTGGGGGAGTTCATGAAGGGTGTTTATATTATACACTAATGACATACTAAAAATATTAGACTCGAAACTAAAGTTGAAAGCCATCCATTCCTTGGACCATTCTTCGAACAAGAAACACTCATTTTCATCTCTGAAATGCATTTCGACTTCTTACACACGACAAAGAAGCGAAAAAAGATGTAAGACCAAGTGAGTACACAAATGACGAAGCAAATGAGAGTATGACATCCTTCACAAAATATTTTCAGCAAATCATCTTGAGAGATTTTTTATCAGCTTTTGGGCAATCCTTCAATTTTCGTGCCATCATAACTTGTTTCCTTTAACCTCCTATGGTCAAGTCAAAGTTGTAATATTGCCTTGCAAGCAAACACAGAAATCATTAAGACAATATTGTTATATAATCGGATTATCTCCATACGCAAATTGCTTATCCTATGTTCATTCATATTCTTAAATTATGACCTAAAACTTTGTTTTTGATTCATGCTTCATATGCATAAAATAAGGCATTATTCAATTTCAATAGATTAATTTCAACTATACGAATAAATTTAGTAAATTCCCGGATTAATCTATCAGAGAGTATGTGATTTGATTAAGGATAGGAAGCGCTGCGTGTTTTACATCAAGAACCACCCAGTCCAGCATTAATCAATTAAATAACCAAAGATACTTTCTTGCACGGGAAAATACTGATTTTGGTCCCTAATAGATCTTAGTCCGTCTCTTTCTTGATGAAGGTCCAGCTGAGGGTCCAACTAGTCTAAAGCTTTAGTGAACCTACTTGTTATTCAATCCTTTTTCAGCATTTCTTAACGGTCTATACCCATGCAATTTCTGAGAGCGCTGAAAGTATGAATCCATCGATTCGAAAACCATTAAGGATATTAATCCCTGTCCATTTTAAATCTCGGACGGTAAATCATTGGCATGCAATCCAATATCCGTCTCTTCTACTCACTCTTTTGTGAGCCCTGAAGTATCTCTACTGGTGAGTCGAGGTAGTGAAGTGAAGATGCAATCTCTGAACTAACTGATAGTATAGGCAAGTCAGATTAAGACTAGAAGAACTACGATTGGCATTTATAGTTGTTCAGCCAGTGGAATGAGTAGTGGCTCTCGAGCCCTCGCCGAACGATTCAGTTTACAATACAAAATTCCTGGTGGAGTTCTCCTTACTGAGCTAACTAGGGTTCAATTATGCATTCTCCCAATTTATCTATGTCGCCTCAGGTTAGACCAGCCTCATTCAGATAGATACGGTTTTTCTGAAGCATCTCCATCTCACTTGAGTTCTTGTTTTTCCAATCCCTTAACAAGTACAGACCCAGAAAGCATTCCCATCTTTCTCTATAAAGAAGAAAAAAAAGAAAAGAAAAGAAATGGAACCCAATCACTCAATTTGCATTCATGCAGTGGACCGCAGGCGGACTCCGTGTTAGGAAGTCATGTAAATTTAAGTTGCCTGAAAAAATGAATGATCTTTCTTAGTATACGCACTCTCTGAAGCTGGCTTCAATCCGATTTAGATTTATTTTATGAGCTGTAGTTATATTTAGGTCAAAGTATATAGAAGATCGGTATAATTGGTAGTATACATGACAGCTTGAGTGTTATTAGAAAGTATTTCCTTGGTAAAGTACATTTTGAGCTCTTCACGTTTTATGCCTCAAAATAAGAATAAAGGTCTTGGTTTACTGAACTATCCCATTGTATATATATTTCCTTACATCTTCTATTGCTTTTAGATCTAAGTAGGTTTGGGTGTTTGTTTAGATTTAATGCGAAATCTTTTATTACTTTAGATTGGTAAATCATTGAAAAATGAGTATATTTGTTTATTCTGCCAATGTAGGTAGATTAAAAATACTCTAATAATTACTTACCTAAACTAGCACGGTACTTTTCCTTTCGAGTTTTCTTCCCTTTTGCCATCTCCTATGAGTTATCATGCTCTTATTTCATCTTTGGAAATGTAAATTCAGTGGCAGTTGTAGAATTCACGAAAATTGAAAATCATTTGTGTCAAATTCAAGTGAACAAAATTTAGTTGCTTGTAAGCAACATGTGTTGGAATGTGATGCCCGACTCTTGTAATTTCAAATTCTCTTGATTTATTTAGAATCCCCTTTTTAATCTAATTGAGATGTGACTCATGTAAATACTCTCGTATTTACCTACACCATACAGTAAGTTGTTTCTAGGCACTTTGTTCAAATATACAGGGTTGATTCCTTTTATGCTATCTGTTTGATTGTTGGTTCGACTCATTTGCTTTTGAAACATTGAGTGTTTCTAATTTTCGACCACTACCACAGAGAGTGCACGATGATCGTTTATAGTGTGTATTGTGAGATTGTTGATGTCGTTAGAGCCGACGCCCCATTATGTTGACATTTTGTGTGGATTCCTCTCCTATTGATCTCCTTCATTACAATCAATGAATTATATATATATTATTACTTTTGAATGTTACTCCTTCCAACAAATGGAATGCATCTCATCGTCGATGAAGACTATTAACTGACAATTTTGGATGATACCTGCTTGCGCCTTGTGGATGTGGTCTTCTAGGACGCTTTTCCGTCTGTTAACTAACGATTTTGCAAGAATTTTTGTATAGACAATTACAAAGACTAATAGGCCGGAAATCTTTAGGGTCGGTAGGATTTCCCTTTTTCTTTCAATAATAGAATTGTGGTTTCAGTTTTCTTGAGGAACACCTAAGGAGTTCATACTTAAAATGATAGCTTGTTCCGGTTCTTGTAGTGTTAACTTCTCGGTTTGTGAGATGTTGGGGGTTGTTGGCACAGAATTAAGAACTTTTTTCCGCATCGAGTGTCGTTTGTTGCTTTCAGTTCGATGTGGTTCAGTGCACCGAATGCTTGTGTTTCAAGCATCTCTTCGATTCAAGCAAGTCTGTAGTCCAGAAGCTATCCTGTCTATTTAAACCTTGAACCATAGTTCTGTATCCCTTTTTTTCTTTTGGAATTAATTAACGAAAAAATTTGTATTTGCGTTTCGGTGATCAAGCCACAAGATTTCTCGTAGGTTTTGTTTAGAATCTTACATCCTACTGTTGATATGCAATCGAACTCGTAGCTGGAAACTCGTAGATATACCCCCAATTAAGCTTAAATATATGTATTCTTCTACTTGAGACGTATTCTAGCGTATTTTTCACGATAACTGGAGAGTTATTCCATTCGATATAATTAATGGGGAATGTTCCAATTTTGTGATCTAATTTTCCTATTGCAGGATCTGATCATTTTGAATTTGATCCTTGAGCAAGAGGCCCTATGATGCCTGTAAATAATAATATAGAGTGAGGGTTCTCTTGAGCAGAAGCTTACAAAAACTTGAAGCATTGCAATAATGTTAATACTTTGGTTAGCTAAATACTACATTGTGTTCCTCGATGTTTAATTAATATGGCATTATCTCTTTGCCTAAGTTTAGCATGTCTATTTGCATACATCTGTTCACCGGCAGAATCATGAGATAAATAAAGAGCTTATTCTTCATCATGCTATCAACTGTTTCAAGTAAAATTAGTTGTTATGCAACAATTCTGTATCATGACATGTTGAAAAATTTGAAATGGGTCACACTCAATCAATAAGTTATATTTGTGAGTAGAAGTATATATGGCATTTAATGAGGGCAGGGTCCTAACACTACTGCAATTACAACTTAGGGGTTGTTTTGTTTTTTTGCCTTCTTACTGCTGAGTTGCCTCGGTGGACGGCCATCCGTTTCCAGATTTGCAAAATGTCGATTCGAGCTCAAGAGATGCTCCAGCTCATGTTGTTTTGCAATCTTGCTTTGTTTCGTGTTTTCCACCGGTGCCAAGTCGCATGTACAATAACTGTCCGGACGCAACGGTGCCGGCTCTTGTCGCATTGACGGTTGCCGCTAGCCATTCAGAAGTTGTGAATCTGGCGTAAAGAGTACGGCCTGCTCTGTAAATGCCCCCAGCTCGCAATTTCTTTCCAGAAAACTTTGAAGCCGTCATCAACTTGTTAGGGTTTTGATGATGCTCAATATTGGCGACGTCTGGGATCAGGACACGTGGCGGATGGCATGTCCCATGACCCGGAAGAAAGGGCCCACCGAGGCCGACCAGGCCTCCCCTGTACCCGACCTGCAACCACAAGCTAGCTCCCCTCGGGGCTCCTCGCAGATTGGCCTCCTTGGCCTCTTAGCTCGCCCCGAGCTGCCATAAGACCAAGACTCCTCAGCCTTCTCGCTCGTCCCTGAGCCCCCGGTCGAGGTCGTCTTTCTCGGTCCTCCGACCAGCTCCACCGCTCACAGGCATAACCACCGCTCCGCGAATCTCGTCATGCGCGGATTCTCCGCCAGCAACATCCCACGTTCCACGCCTCCGCGATCTCCATTAATGAGCGATCCACTCTCTAAGCGGGCATGACGTCGGGAGCATAACTGCCGGCGAGATTCTCGCGCCTGCTGCTGCGTGCCACCACCGCTATATAAACCCCATTACAGAGAGGTCAAGTAAGCCATTTTTTGACTCACTTAGCCGTTACGCTGCTCGGATCTAGTACTAACTTGATCGTCGGAGGGTCCTCGGTGGCGTCAAACCATCCCGGGACTTCTTTGCAGGTACTTGGCGTCCAACTCCTCCAATCACCAAACCTCCTCAAAACCCATTGAGACCCACACACAACAGGGGATCCCCTCCAGAATTCACCGGGAGATCGACGGAAGACAACATCTGAAGGAGATCTGAAAAGGACCTCCATCAGTTGGCACCGTCTGTGGGAAACGCAAACTCCACGAAAAAAACAAAGTTGGCCTTCTGATCTCCATCCACATGGCAAGCAACTATCCTGAAAATTCGAGTACCAACCGCTGCCTCCCCCTCACCGGAGGCGCGGATGAACCCCCTCCGGCGACCATCATCCACGTCCTCACCAGCCGAATAGATCGGCTGCAGTCCCTCGTGGAGGCGCTCGTCCGCGCCCAAACGGCCGGGTCTGGGCCCCACTTCGCCGCTCCTCCGCATTCTGAATGCTCTGCCGTCGTCGGCACGGCCGACCACCGGCTGGCTGCGACTCCCAACCACGGATCTCACGGACCGATACTCCCTGAGGCCCATTGGGCACCTCGCGGCTCCACCCCAAGGTCTGCCGGAGCACCACGCTTCGAACCTCCTCGCGCCCTTTACCCCCCTGAGGAGATGTTGGTCTCATCGCCTGCCCACAGGCACGGCCGGCACCCACTTTCCCGACGGGGTTGCACAGAACGGGCTCGCCACGACAGCTCGAGAGCCACCGTGCCCGGGGATCTGAGGAACCTCATCGAGAGGAACCGGAGCCGTGCCCAGACGCAGGTTTCCCACGGCAGGGGCCAGGGATCATGAGGCGCCGAGTCCTCGGGGTATCATGGCCGACTCGACGCCCTTGAGAAGAAGATCGAGGGCATGCGCCGGGAAGATTATCTCTCGGCCGACGGGGCTGAGTACGCCGCCGACTCGCTAACCAAACCGTTCACCGAGGAATTGCTCGCCGTCCACGTCTCCTCGCGCAACAAACCCCCGAAGGTCTCCCTGTTCGACGGGAAAACCGACCCCAAAGACCATTTGGATGCCTTCACCGCGGGAATGAGCTTCTAGGACCATTCCGATGCCGCCCAGTGCAGGGCCTTCCCAGCCACCCTCATCCGTTCTGGTCGGGACTGGTTCCGAGGACTCAAGCCTCGCTCAATCTCGACCTTCGACGAGCTGGCTACTCAGTTCCTCGGCCACTTCGTCAGGAACCGTCGGCAGAAGCGCACGGTCGACTACCTCTTCACAATTAAGAGTGGAGACAAGGAGATGTTCAAAGCTTACATAACCCGCTTTTACAATGCCCTCCTCGAGGTTCCCGAGCACCGGGATGAGACCATCATCACGGCACTCAGATCTGGTCTGAGGCATAAGGAGTGGTTGCACTCCTTTGCGTTGGCACAGCCTAAGACCATGGCCGAGGTCAAGGCGTGGACCGAGCGCGAGGTTCAGCCAGAGTCCGAGGTGAACACGAACCTCCCCCGAGCAGATCGGTCCGACCAGAAGAAGAGAGCTCGGGAGGAGAGTCCGGAGCGTCAGCAGCCCTATCACCCGAAGTTCTAGGAGTACACCCCACTCAACGTCTCCCTCGCAGTGTTATTGGAGGAGGCCCAAGGCGAAGGGTTCTTCAAGTTCCCTCCAATCCCGCGTCAGGCCTCAAAGCGGACTTGGGGCCCTTACTGCGCCTTCCACTAGACGCTGGGCCACGCCACCGAGGACTGCAAGCAACTCCGGGATTACATCGAGGAGCTCATCCGATCGGGGCACCTCGCTGCTTACTTAAGGGATAAACGGCAGGCCGACCGCGAACAGGAGCAACGTCCACCTCCAGCCGAGCTGACCATCGGCCAGATCATGCTTGCCTCCTCAGACGACCAGTCCGGTGCCTGGGTAGCCCCGTACCCGGTGCCAAGCTCGGAGACCAGCAAGCTGCCAGGAAGCTCGGGCCACGCTGATAGGGTCATCTATTAGCATGTACTTTTCTTTTGAGGCAATGTAAACTCTCCCTAGGGCCTATTGTCAATATAATAAAGATCAACAGAAAATTGCGAAGAAAGTAGAAAAGATCTTATTTATTCAAAAAGGGGGGGGGGGGGGGTATTATGGGCTCCTCAGCCGTACATGCAAAAAGAAAAAAAAATATTATAACAACGGGGGAAGGGGGTGCAGGGAGCACTGCTCATGATACTCAGTGAAGATCTCCGCTAGCCGTGGCCTCGCAAGGTCTAACCTTTCCCCGCGGTTCCCCCCACGCGCGTTGATCCCGAGCCTCAGCTTATAGCACTCGCGAACGAGCGCCTCCGAGCGAGCCAGCCGGTTCGCGGAGATAAGGCCGAAGCGCCTTAAAGACCGCAGCTTTCCCACGGCCTCGTCGTAGAGCTGCTCGGACAGGGGATTGTAGAGCCCCGGCGACGCCCTCCAGATGGAGTACATCAGCAGCTGCAGCAGGGAAGAACGCCGGGGGAGCAACCGGCCGAAGTGGTACTCGATGCTTATGTACACCAGCTGCATCGTGTCCTCGGTACAGTCCTGGTTATACAGGTACATGTCTTCGAAATTGATGATGTCGGGGATGGTGAATGGGAAGTCCTGCATTCTCAACGTTTTGTTTGCAAGGGAAGGAAGATCTAGTGCTCCTTCAGCCTTATATAGCCCGCTGCGCCCCAGAGGAACTCGACGGTCACCCACTCTCGTCCAAGGAGTTGCTGCCACACGGCGGTCACTAAGCCTCCTTTGACAGAGCCGAAGCGATGCTGCCCTGGCGCTTCACCTCCCCCCGCATTCAATACGCATGCTAACCGTTCCAGTTCCCCACGCGTATGGTCGGGCGAAACCTCTTGGAGATTCGACCGAGCAGCTGCCCTGCTCGATCACCCCTGGCGGGTAGCTCCCCTACCACAACGCCAAGGATCAGAAAACCTCACCAAGAGGCAACCCGTAGCTGCCAGCAGCCGCCCTGCTCGGTTATCCCTGGCGGGTAGCTCTCCTACCGCAACGCCAGGGATCGGAAAGTCCTCCCAGAGGCAACTTAGCAGCTGCCATGGTCGGTCATCCCCGGCGGGTAGCTCCCCTACCGCAACGCCGGGGATCAGAACCCTCGCCAAGAGGCAAGCCAGCAGTTGCCCTGCTCGTTCACCCCTGGTGGGTAGCTTCCCTGCCGCAACGCCAGGGACCAAAGCCCTCACCAAGAGACGACCTAGCAGTTGCCCTGCTCGGTGGCGGGTAGCTCCCCTACCGCAATGCCAGGAATCAGAAAGTCCTCCCAGAGGCAGTCGAGCACAACCATCGCTCGGCTATCCCTGGCGGGTAGCCTCCCTACCTCAACGCCAAGGATCAGAAAGCCCTCCCAGAGGCGGTCGAGCCCGAGGATCCCTCGCTCGGCTATCCTTCAGGACAAAAGCCCTCGCCAAGAGGCACCGGGCAGCAACCCCGCCCAGCCAAGGGTCCCTTGTAGACTTCTACAGCCCCCACGCCAAGGACCAAAGTCCTCCTAGAGGCAGTCGAGTCCTTGCTCGGCTATCCCCGGCTGGTAGCATCCTACCACAACCGACAAGGATCAAAGTCCTCGTCAAGAGGCACTGGGCAGTAACCCTGCTCGGTCCCCATCCTGAAGGATCAAAAGCCCTCGCAAGAGGCAACCGGGCAGCTACCCTGCTCGGTCTAAATAAGGCGGGCAGCCCTCCGCCCACCACGCATGGACGACCCGAGCTGCCAACCAAGGGCATCAGGTCTATCCAAGTCTCGAGCGATCTCCCCTCGAATTCGGGGCCATGGAGACGCATTCTCCTCAGCAGCGCATAAATCAAATCGACAGACGATCGCTAGGAAGGTAGCCGACCTGACACGGAGGCCCAACAACGCAAGAAGAAAAATTTACAAGCGTTCTTCATGAACAAAAGGCAAAAGCGCAAATCAAGGGAACCAAAGAAAGAAAAAGTTTTATTACTAAAAGGCGGTCTTTATAGAGGGTATTCTTGGCTCCCCAGCCTAACAAAATGTCCGGAGGCTTACAAAAATCTAGGCGCAGCAAAATAAAAAAGAGGAGGAAGAGGGGTTTTAGGCCTCAGAGCCAGTAGCGACCTCAGGGCCCTCGACATCCACAATGAGGCGAGCTGGGTCCTCGGCGACTTCCTCGTCATTAACCTCTTGCCTTTGCCTACTGGTGTCCGCGAGGCGGTACAAGGCCCGGAGCTCTTCATCAGCGAACCCCGACACTCGGGCCTTAACAGCCTCGATGGCCTCGTGCTAGATGAGGGTCGTGGCGACGGCCAAGTCATCATAGAAGTCTTTCGACTTCTTGTAGCCCTCTACCGCCTTCGCCGCCGAGAGGTCGGCCGACTTGGCCGCCCTCAGGTCGGCCGACTTCGCCTACTCGGCCACCGCCCTCAGCTCCTTCTGAAGGGATTTTATTGTCTTCTTCAGATTGCCGGCCAGCACCTGAGCGTCCTCACGCTTGGCCTCAGCGACCGCGGTGGCCTCGCGGTGTCGGGCAACCTCCCGCTTTCCGGCCTCCACCTCACCCTCCAGGGCAACGACCCTCGCCTTCATCGCCTCCAGCTCCCCCTTGGAGCTCTCTTCCAGCGAGGCGAGCTGGCCCTCAGCTTTCATCGCCGGGGCAACCACCTCGGTTTCCATACGCAGGGCGAGGGCGACGTGCTGAAGGACCTGAAAGGCAGAAGAAAGATCAGGAAAATGAGAGAGGCACCGAATTTCAAATAGTAGTGAAAGACAGACGCTTATCTGCACGGACTCCTGGGCGATAGACGCTAGCTGAGCCCTGAAGGTCCCCCCGGGGACTCTACCCCCGGCCGAGCCTCTATCTCATGCAGCAAGTTATTCACGACGGATAGCCCCGAAGGCACGGTGAACTGGAGGCCGCTTTCCTCCACCGTGATCGGCAAAGACGGTCCCTGGGCGGACCTCCTCTTGAACGGCCTTGTGGGAGAGCCGGCCTCCTCCTCTGAGGCCAGGTCCTCCAGAATCCGAGCCCGCCTCCAACCCGACGCTTTGCTAGGCCCCGGGGCGGGATCCGCCTCTGAGCGCTCGCAGGGCGCTACCACCGGGGGAGAGGGAGCTGGGGCGGGCTGCGAACGGGAAGAGCCGGCGCCACCGACCTTCGCGATCGGCCTCGGCTGGCGCATGGACTTTCTGAGCGAGTCCAAATCCATGGGTCCTGCACAAAACCGAGTACAAAGGAGTCAGCGACACAGGCAATATACGAGCAAAAAAGCAAACCTAATCTTACCGACGAACTCAACGGGGCTGAGTCCGGCCTAACTCAGAACCCTCTCAGACAACAGCACGTCGTAGCGGGGGATGGGCTCCCACGACGCCACTCTCACCGCGGCGGGGTCACTGGACTGGTTCCCCGGCAAGTGTTTCTCCCTCGACCACTCTGTAGGCACGTGCCAGTCCTCGCCCTCGGGAGGGAAAACGAAGAAGAACTTCTTCTTCCAGTCATGAATGGAAGAAGGCAGGGCCACAACCCCCGTCTTGACGGGGCCTCCTGGTCGCTTTCTGAAAGAGAGATAGACCCGCTTCGGGTCGCCCGCTCGACCACCGGGGTGATTTTTGAAGACGGAGGAAGAATCAAGGAGGGAAAGGCTGAAGGGGATCGTCTGTAACTTCAGGCGGACCAGGAACCCGAGGAGAATCCTCCACGAGTTTGGCACCAACTGACCGGGGGCTAACCCGAATAAGTTCAATGCTTCAACGATCTCAGGAGAGAAGGGCAAACGCATTCCACCCAAAATGCTTCCAAATACAAGACGATCTCCCTGCCCCGTACTTGGTCCGCCCTCTCTCCTCCTTGGCCAGGCGGAGCGTATAGCTCGAGGGGATGTGGAAGCAAGCCCGCGTGTTGGCAAGCCCGTCCTCGTGCCTTATCCAACACAAGACACTGGGGGCAGCATCTACCGCCTCCTCCCTGGGGGCTGCCCCCGCCACATGATCCCGGGAAGAGGGGCCAACCCCTGCTCCCTGGGAGGACTCAGACTCACCTAGAGGGTTCCTAGAACTTACCTCAACAACATCTACTGACTCGAAAAGAGAAGACATCTAACCTTGAGAAGAATGATCCTCAGGAAACGAAAGTGGAAGGAGGGAGATGAGCGCCGAGCAACCGAGGCCTAGAAACGAGAAATATGAAGGAATAGGGGCCCCGGAATGGGCCTCACCCCTATTTACCGCCACAAGCGACCTCATCCAACGGTGCCCTTCATCTCCCGCCAAGACGCCTACTCGCATCCAACTGCTCCGATTGCTCCACCTGTCGTCTCTGCACTAGACCGTGTCCTTTCAGACGTCGCAGGTCTGCACACGTCGCGTCAGCCAACCGACGTTTGACATGTGGGCCATCACTTCAAAGTGACACGAACCGGCGCACCCTCCTTAAATGCGGAGATCTTGCCCTGATCTGCTGGCAGAAAAGACAGCTCACGACCCGGGGACGCGTCCCGACGAAACCATCAGGAGGGAGCTCACCCCGGACGGCCCGACGGTCCACTCCTGACCCGACCCACTTGCTGATCGGGACAAGAGTGGGGGGCTGATGATGATGCTCAATATTAGCGACGCCTGGGATCAGGACACATGGCGGATGGCATGTCCCATGACCCAGAAGAAAGGGCCGATCGAGGCCGACCAGGCCTCCCCTGTACCCGACCTGCAACCATAAGCTAGCCCCCCTCGGGGCTCCCCGCAGATTGGCCTCCTCGGCCCCTCAGCTCGCCCCGAGCTGCCACAAGACCAAGACTTCTCGGCCTTCTCGCTCGTCCCCGAGCCCCCGGCCGAGGCCGTCTTCCTCGGTCCTTCGACCAGCTCCACCGCTCACAGGCATAACCACCGCTCCGCGAATCTCGCCATGTGCGGATTCTCCGCCAGCAACATCCCACGTTCCACGCCTCCGCGATCTCCATTAATGGGCGATCCGCTCTTTACGCGGACATGACGTCGGGAGCATAACTGCCGGTGAGATTCCCGCGTCTGCTGCTGCGTGCCACCACCGCTATATAAACCCCCATCACAGAGGGGTCAAGTAAGCCATTTTTTGACTCACTTAGCCATTACGCTGCTCGGATCTAGTACTAACTTGATCGTCGGAGGGTCCTCGGTGGCGTCAAACCACCCCGGGACTTCTTTGCACGTACTTGGCGTTCAACTCCTCCAATCACCAAATCTCCTCAAAACCTATTGAGACCCACACACAACAGGGGATTCCCTCCAGAATCCACCGGGAGATCGACGGGTGACAATATCTGAAGAAGATCTGAAAAGGACCTCATCAGGTTTGTTATGAATGGGGGCAAGGCCTTCATCAACTTCATGCAGAGGCCATTAAAATGCTCTCTCATGGGGTTTGGCACTGGCAATATCTTTGTGGTTTGAACCTTGTGACCTTTCTATTGCACCAGGGAATTGGTTTCTATTGTTTGATTGGTGGGGACATGACCATTTATGGATGACTATGATTTTTCATGCAGATTTGAGAGAGAGAGAGAGAGAGAGAGAGTCATACATCATACAATTTCAATATTTATGACACGTAACATGGTTAGAACGTGATGTGTTGTGGCTTACAAAGTGATGCGATGTATCTTTTGAGGGAAGATATTTAAATTGCGTGGTTACTATGTTGATGTGGCCTTGTTAGGGCTTAACTGAGCATCTCAAGATCGACAATTGGATTCAACACAATCTCAATACTTATGTTGTACATGAGACATGATGAATATGCTATTGCTCTTGGATAAAGAGATTTTAGCTGGTGGGATCGCTATGATGAGTGCCCTACTTAAGGTTATTCGGTTTAATAGAACTTTTTCTACCCGAGTATCCATCTCTTTAATTAAGATAGATGGTCGGTTTTCTTATAATTTCGGTGTTATATACGACTACTCCACGATAGGTAAGGATATTTAGCTAGCGGGGTTGGGTTGTTGTAAAGATTACGTATCGATGTGCAACGGAAATCCAAGACCGTTGTTTTAGGGTAGATTGAAAAATACAAACCGGCGGATATCAAATCACACGAAAAGCATATCACAACACAAAAGACACAAGATTTATCCAGGTTCAACACAAACTCGTATCTAATCCTGCAAACCACGACGAGAATTTTCACTATGAGAAAGATTAACAAAAAATTACGACTTCTCGCGTCTCATTAACAAAGAAATACCCTCGCATAGAACCTCTCTATCCGCGTCCGTGCTTGGCCGTATCTTCCGCTCTAATCAAACTCTAGGCTGTTAGAGAACTATGGATATAAAAAAAAAACCTAAAAAAAGCCTCATATTTATTTATAGGCCAAAACCTTGTAGAATTTGAGTAGAAATAGAATTTTTAAAAAACTCTGAAACCAATACGGATTCGCTTGAACCTGACTTGCTCCTGTTGCTTCTCGCGCCTCATGCTCGAGCCCAAGCCGTCGCACGTGCCTGCGTGGGCCATTGCGCTGCCCGCGCTAGGCTCCTCTCGAGCACTTGGGCCTCCTACGATCCTGCTGACCGCTCAGCTCCGCGGGCTTTGCACGTGCACGCTGCCTGGGCGTTGGCTGCTTCTGGGCTAGGCTCAATCTAGCCGAATTGTATCACAAAACAACAATCTCCACTTTGATACAAAATTCGCCACAACTTCCTCACTTTCTTAAAACCTTGGAACTTTGTTCCCATCACCTTGTGCCCATAGGGACCTCAACAATCTATTAGGCACAGCTTGAACTTGGATCGAAACCATCTCAGAAATGTGTCCGCCAAATTCTTTAGGATACCAACCTGCATAAGAGACATTACTTTTTTCCTAGCCGCTAAGAATAACACTCTCACATCCTCTGGAACATCCAAACCCAACAAATTTTACAAACAGATGACCTTCCTAACCGTCTCCGCAGCAACTATAAACTCTGCCTTCATTGTTGATATCATAATAACATAATGAAGCGTTGATCTTCCCTGCACTGTGTTTGTGCCCAATAGAATCACGCAACCCGTCATCGACCTCTATCTGTCCCTATCATTAGGATATGCTATCACGATACATCCATCCAAACTGTCTCTGCTTATTGATGAGCTGAACCATTCACTATCTCTCAAGTATCTCAGAATCTGCTCCACAACCTACTAATGCTCTCCAATCCTATTAACCAAGTATCCGCTGACTACTTTAACTGCTTATGCAATATCCGGTCGCATGCATACCACACCAACCACTGCACCCGCATATAACACTATAGACACGTGATCTCTTCTGCATCTAACCTTGGTGATAACATCGCTAAGAGCTTGAAGTATGCCTCTAAATGAGAAGACACGGGTCTTACCCTTTCCATCCCATCCTGACCGAGAACCTGCTTGATACACTTCTGCAACCGACGCAACTTCATATCCCTGACTAACTCCATGCCAAGAATCTCTCATGAAGTCTTTATGTCGAACTCCCGATCCCATATCCTCGGAGACTCATCCCTAGCCTCTCCCCTACACCTAACTCGTATAGGTCTCATCGAAATTTCGTCTAAATCAAAGTACCGACCACCTCATCTGTAACCTGGATTGGTACCTTGAACTCCACCTCGCTTGGTGGCCTACTTGTCTTCTGTTCACCATTTGTTCGAGTATGTTTTCTTCGATATATCGCAGACTCAACAACTATCAAATATTGGCTGATTACTCTACCCATGGTACTAAGACACTACGACATGTGCCCTTTTGTTTCGTCTCCAAAGACGACAAGAGAATCCCTCTCGATTCTTGGCTACTCGATGCATCAAATTCCATAAAACCCTGAGTAACTTCCAGCCCCTCCAGTCTATACCTCCTTGGGAATTATCATGTTTATTTCTGTCGATGGTGACCGATCAATGAGATACTCTGTAGTACATAGGGCCTTCGCCCGAAACTTCCTCGGAAATCCAGCCGTAAATCCATATTCTTCCGAACACCGTCTGATTCATCAGCTCTGCAACGCCTTTACACTGAGGATCACTTGAAATGGTGTACCTATACACGATCCTCTCTAACTTGCTGAACTTTTCGACAAAATCGGATCGAAGAACCTTTATGCGCTTTCCAGCCTGCCTATCCACCATGGCCATCTTGAAGTTCTTAAAGTTCTTGGACTTAGGCTAGAGAACAGTTACTCACAACTTCCTTGAGAAGTTGTCAATGAAGAAAAGGTGATAGATGGCTCCATCTTGAGAAAAAACTGGTGCCGGATACCAAACCTTTGTCTTCTTCCCTTGAACGTAGTTCTCCTGGAAATCTAACCTGACGAACTCGAAGTCTGAACTATTTGAACTTGTAGAAGCTTCAACAACATCTCCTACGTCTGTCTGTATCTGAAGAACATATTGGTTTCTCAACTTCTTCCCCTTCACAACAATAAGAGCACCTCTTGAAATCTTCACGGACTCTCCATCGATCACGCACTTGCAACTGATCTCGTCCAAAGCATTCAAAGAGACCAAACTTCTCCCCAGATCTGGCACAACCTTGACATCAGTCAATGTAATACCCAGTTCCTTTAAAAGTAATTTTCGTATTTATAAATAAACATTTCCTATATTTTCCCTATTTAAATATTTCTATTATTTTTCCCTATTTAATATTTCTATTTTTCCTAACAGTACCCAAACCCAACCCAATCCCTTCTCTCTCTCATTTCTTTTCTTTCTTCTTCTTTTTTTCTCTTCTCCACCCCCAAGCCGGCCCAGCCTATGGCCCACTCCCTCACGCCCGACCCGACACGCATACCCGACCTATACCTCACCCACTTCTTCTTCTCCTTCTTCTCGTTCTCCTTTCCTGCTCTTCGCGCCAACTCCTCACTTCTCGCGCCCGCTTCCCCATGACCCGCGCCCACCCCACGACCAGCTCCCCTCTCTTGCCAATGCCTCCCTCTCTTCTCGCAACTGCTCCTCACGACCCACGCCCACACCGCGACGGCCGCACCCACTCCCTTTCATTGCCTCCTTTCCTCTGCTACGAAGCCCATGACCCCAACAACCCTCGCACGATGCACTCCCTCCCACGACCACTCCTCACCCCAACGATCCCCATTGCCTCCCTCGTCCTCGCTTCCTTCTCACAACCGGCCCCTCTCCTCACTCCTCCATTCCTCCACTCGCGAAGCCCTTTCGAACTCTTCACCTCCCTGAAACATCACCTTCTTCCTCTCACCCTCCAAGCTCCAAGGCCGACCCCCCTCACAACCTCTTCTCGCCGCCGCCCGAGCTCCCCACCCTGTCGAGGTCGTCCCTGGACCGCCGACATCTTCTCGCCGCCTGCTGCCCCCACCGCACCTCCAGGCAACCACCGCACCGCCAAGTCCCCACGAGCTTCAACCTTCACCCTCTATCAAGCCCAAGCCGAGCCTCCTCCCACCGTCGCCTTCTTCTTCGTCATCGCCCTCGATCCCTCACATCGCCCTCATCGACACTGCCACCATCAACCTTTAAAAAGAAGCGCTCCCGCGCTCCAAGCCTGGCGCTCAGTGCCAAGCGCTCCACTTGCGCCTCACGTGAGCGCTACTTCAAAAGAAGCGCTTCAGCGCTCCAGCGCTCCGAGTCTGGCGCTCAGCACCCAGCGCTTCAAGCGCTATTTGATAAGAGCGCTCTGCGCTCATTATCTGGTGCTCAGCGCCAGGCGCGCCACGTGCTCCTCCCGTGGGTGCTTCTTGACATAGAGTGTTCTACACTCATCACACATGACCCATCGCCATAATAAGAGTGTCCAACACTCAATAAAAGATAAAAGAAGAAGGGGTGTCAGAACCCAAAATTAATGCTCTGCATTATTGAACAAAAAGAGCCTGAGCCCAAACAAATGTTAATATTTTGTTCAAAAATGAATGGATTAAGTCCGAATAAGTGTTCAAACACTTAAACTGAATGGGATGAGCCCAAGTAGGCCATAAATCCCCCAATTCAGATTAACTGAGCTCATGTGCTCCCAATATTTTTAATTGATCTTAGTCCCAAACCTGACTATAGATCCCTCAACCAACATTGGTTCAAGGGTACATCTCTTCACATCTCTGATATGTGTCGTTGTAATTTTTCAACGTCTTCAGAGAGGTGGCGGGTCCCGACAACCAAACATTTTATGGACCGCAACGTCCCTAAACTAAACTCTATGGACTATGATATCCTTAAACTTATAGACCGTAACGTCCCTAAACTAAACCCCACAGACTATGATTTCTTTAAACTCCATGGACTATGATGTCCTTAAACTTATGGACCGCAACATCCCTAAACTAAAACGATAGAGTCCAAATCCCCTGTCATCGGATCTAAATGTTTCCGAACCCATGTTGAGTAGATCTTAGTCTAAAATTAGACTAACGTATCCTTAACAAATTTTTCAATTGATCTTAATCTCAATGAGATTATTATCCTTAAATCCAACCAAAACCCAAATCTAAGAAAATACGGATTTGGACTAATCCACGCCTTATGGGCGACAACATAAATTAGTCTCCGTATACAATCCACGGGCAACCAAAAATAAAATAAAAACACATGACACGAAGTGACCATCTGGAGAAGGAGAAAGTTGTTACCGCGATGCGGTAGCGTAATTAACTGCAGGAGCTTGCGACTACAGGAAAGAGCGTACCCACAATCAAAACCCCCTCAAATGAGGGGGAATCTGACGAAGTCTGCTACAACGGCTGCATCCGTCTAAACCTTCGATACACGGTGCCATAAATCAGCTTGGCATCTTCGGAGAGGTGGACGGATAAAACCAAATAGCATCTGCCCCTAAATTCAGGCAAGATGACCTCGCGGTCTCGTCTCCCGTTTTCGGTGGCGAACAGATTCTAGCATGCCCGGTGGGACCTGTTCCTCTTTCCACTCCACACTTCGTGTGTCGTGTTCGCGAACGAATCGCGGTTTAATGTGGTTGCCCATGGAGTCGAGGTACTAAGATCTGGTGTTTTGCTCCGTGCAGAAAAAGAAGATCAATGGCTTCTAACTGCTCCAGCTGCAACAATTGCAACAACTCCCGCTCTGTCCTCGCAGGAGGAGTGACTTACGGGCCTCAAGCGGCCTCCATTTTCGCGATGCCAGTGGAACAGGTGATGCAAGCCACCACTGGGTTGTTCTTTGGGACCGTGCTCCCACCAAGAAGTTTCAGCGCCCTACCGCCGTCGCAAGAAGCTCCGAAGAAGTCGGTCTTTGATCGGCTTGCAACTACCGCGGCCCCTCTCAACGGGTCGCCTAAATCTAACGCCTTGGTCTTTAACAGACTGGGCCAAAACTCTAATGGGCTCGTGAAGAAGCCCCCAATACCTGAGGGGGTTATCCCGAAATGGATAGCCATCCCTGTTCCAGTAAATGAAATCGTCGAAGAGGCTTCTCCTGCTAAGGGGTCGGTCTTCACAAGACTGGCCGTGCCAACTCCCGCTCTAGGCGAAGTCACCAAAGTCGCTACCCCTGCTCGAAAGTCTGCCTTCGACAGGTTGACCATCCCCTCTCAACGGACGTCAGTCTTTGACAGGATGACGCCAACAGCGGTTTCTCATCAAAGCATGAAGCACGATGCAGCTACCCCAACAGCAGAGGTGGTCCCGGCCGCTCGACATGCTCGACGTCACCACTGGCGCCGAGTGAGGAAAGCTGGGGGCAGTTCCCCTTCTGGACTTACCCCACCAGCTCCAACGATGGAAGTTGATGCTACTATTCCAACTGGGAACAGCTTTGAACCATTTAACAGTGTACGCAGGAATTCGCCAACTGCCATGCTGAAAAAGTCCCTCCGCCGGCTGAAAAGATCACAAAGGCGAAACCGGAGCAGCCCCTTCAGCGGCTGTCCTCTAAAATCCATAGGGTCTGGCGAAGGGTACAAGACTCTGTGATTAACCAAGCCTACTCCCGCCAACCAAAGGAAATGAAGGTTCGGCAAGAGAAGGACCATCCTGTCTTACCACAGAAGGTATCATCTACTTGGGTGCCCACTGCAACGGCCCCCTCGACTTCGACCGCCCACAAAAGAAGAAGGCTAGAGAAAATCCCCGTGTCTACGATAAAGCTCAGAGGCACTGAATCCAAACGCCCTAAGTCTGGAGGCATGGTGGTACACACCATTTACATGGCTTCCGGGAAAGAGGATAGCCGAATCTCCATGGGCCATCGACTACTTACGCGGTCAGTAACTAAGGCTCAGGAGCAACAACAACAAAAGATCGAAGAGATGCTGACAGCCATGGCCGCACTCACTGGGCCAAAAGAAAGCCCGGAAACATCGTCGGAGCAGCGCCAAGAACATGAAACCGATGCCGAATTCTTCCGAAGAATGCTCGAGGGGAAAGAAAAAGGGGCCGCGGAACAAGCGGCAAACATAAAAAAAATGGCGCTTTTATTCCAAGACATGATGGGCATGATGATCCAGCTGGATCCTCCAGCTGAAGACCCTCCGATTGTCCTTGAAGACGACAGAGGGGAGACATCAAACCCTCTTCCTGCTTGTTCAGCAGCCAAGGAGGAGACCATCTCCAAAGTCGCCTTTGATGACTATATAGCTCAACAGATACGAGCTCATCAGGCGAGCCAAGCGGCCGGCCAAATCGTCAAGACTGGACGACCCTATCCGGGTTGGTACGACCAAATAAAGTACCCGCCGGGATACACGATCCCTAAGTTCCATGTGTATAAATGGACGGGTAATCCACACCAGCACGTTGCTCAATTTAGAGCCCTGTGCGGTAATACTGGGGGTGATGACAAACTGCTTCTTCGCCAGTTTGTTGGCAGCTTGTCGGAGACAGCATTCGAATGGTACTCCGAGCTCTCGAATGACTCCGTCAAGACTTTTGCAGAAATGGAGCTACTGTTTACACAAAGGTTCGCAAGCGCCAGCGAACGTACCCCAATCACGGCGTTGATCAATGCCAGAGTGAAGCCGAGAGAGACATCGGTTCAGTATGCAATTCGGTGGCGGAACCTATGGTCAAAGTGCGAACAACGCATAGAGGAAGCTCCTTCTGTGGGCATGTTCGTAGGAACCCTCGATCTTCAAGCGACCATATCCCAATTCATGATGTTTTTCAAGCCAACCACCTTCCAGGCCTTGATTGACAAGCTGGCCCAAATGGATCAAATGGGCCATAGACCGTCTCCCTCGAAAATGGAGCCTCGAAACGAAAAGGGGAAAGGGAAAGCGACCTTCGTCACCAATGCTCAGCAGCAGCCCAGTGGCCCAAAACCAGCTGATCGCCAAAACGATAGACATCGATTCTTCAACGAGAAGCTAAAACGCCCTTATTCGTTTCCTTGGGATAAAACGAGGAGACTATTCGAATTGGCGGTGCGTAACAGGCTCATCAATTTGCCAGATCCAAGACATTCACTACAGCTGGGCGACGCCAACAATCCTAATTACAGCCCCTACCACCGAGCAGTAGGCCATCCAATCGAAGATTGCTTCGTCTTCAAAGGCTAGATTGAGGACCAATACCAACAAGGCAAATTCGCACAGTCTGAGAATTGGAAGGTAAGCCCGCCCCAGCCGCACTCTCCTAAAAAGGTGGACACGCCGGGGGCATCGTGCTCTTTTATAGAAGAAGCTCCATAGGAGGTCGCTCTTTCAGCTAAAACGAAAAGAATACTGAAAGATCTCCAAGTATGTCCGACGATTAGGTGGAAGAGCCCGTTGGAACCCTAGATTATTGAGAGGATGCTGAAGCCACGTCCAACGCTGAAAGTTGGTGAAGGTGGACAAAACGTTCAGGCCAAGCCTCCAAAGTCTTTAAAGAAAAAGAAGAAGGCCAAGAAGCCCATCCAACCTGAAGACAGCTGTACAGGTCTGCAGAAATACATCGATGCACTGGAAGAATATAACCAGAAGGCTCAGACCCCAATCACATTGGATGAATTCTTTAAGCATGTTCTTGAGAATGAAGCCGATGACGCTGATGAAGGATACAATTCTTCAGAAGAGCCCGAGGATTACGTGGCAAGCTACCACATGATCTCTCACTCATCAATAAATGGCAAAGAAGATCCCGATGCAGAGAAATTGGAGTCAGATCCAGAACTTGAACCAAAATCCTTGGAGCCATTGGACGGATTGATTGACAGACTGCTGAGTGAAGCTCTTCAGAAAAGCAAATCTGACCGAGAGCGTGAAACGACCATATATGAAAGGGCCAAACATTGGCGTCGCATTAAAGAAGCTCCGGTATTGAGAAGTCATAGAGTACCCCAACCGGATAGAAGTACTTCTGCCGCTAGCAAAAGCAAGTTTAAGACAAGGAAGCAGTTCGCCAAAGCCCTGTGGGTGGGAATGAAGTTGCCGCCTTTCAAAGAAGATGCTTCAGAAAATACGTTCCCTGACGAACTAGATGCACATCCAAACTGCTGCTTATACCATCGGAGGATCACACACCCTACCGAGGAATGCATGGCTTTTAAAAATTGGTGGCAGGGATATATTGCTCATCGACAGCATTTCAAGCGGATGAAGCGTAAAACTCGCCGAGAGCAGAGAAGCACGACAAAGGAGCGCAAAAGAACTGCTGGCGACTGTCACATGGTTAATTCCGGGGAATCGCAAGTCCTCACCCTGGGGAGAGATTCTGATGAAGAAAAAGCCCTTGGCCCTCTCTTCAAGGGATCCATCTCCGAAACAGAAGAGGTGAAGACCTGTAAGAATATTCATCTGCGTAATCGCACGTTACTTGAAAAGGATCTCGGACCCACAAGCAAGGGAGCGAACAAAAAAGATAAAGGGAAAGAAAAAGTCCCTGAAGATATCGCCCTCAATGACCGAGACGTCGAAGAGCCGGCGGCCAAGAACCCGCCAAAGAAAAACAAGGTGGATTACAACGTTCTGGCACACTTGAGGAAGATACCCTCGCAGCTAAGCATTCTCGATGCCCTTCTGCTATCTAAAGAGGCGAGAGATTCATTGATCAAGGCACTATAAGAGCCCGAGCAGTTTCAAGCCTTCATTGCCGAAGAAAAGATGAAGGACGAGCTGAAAGAAGTGCACACAGTTGACATCACTTTTGGCGATGAATATCTCCTCCTCGGAATATGCGAGCACAACCGTCCCTTGTATGTCACCGGATACTGCCATGACATCAAAATAGGGAAGATCTTAGTTGACAACGGGTCCTCTATCAACCTCCTAAATGTGTGAGTGCTAAAAGAAATCTGCATGAGCGTTCAACACCTCGCTCGGGATAAAATCACTATCTCCGGGTTCGACTCCCAGTCATCACGGACGCTCGGGTCTGTGATACTGACATTACGCTTTGGGCTGCTCGTCAGTGACATCAAATTTCATGTCATTGATGCTAAGACTTGCTACAACGCTTTGCTCGGCAGGCCTTGGTTACACGAGTACAACATCATCCTTTCTATACAACATCAGTGTATGGAGTATTTCAAGGATGGTCTCGAGTACACCATAACGGGGGAGCTAAACCCGTTCTCCGTGAATGAAGTCCGTAAATACGAGGATGCAAAGTATTTCCTGCCGGACTTTGAAGATATGGAAAGATGCCATAAACCAGAGAATAAGCAGAAAGCTATCACTATTATTCCGGTCTTTGGGAGTGATACCGAGGAGGAGGAAGAGATAGTCTATTCAGAACCGCCCCGATGCAACAAACCGGGACCGTCTACCCCTATTCTGGTCTTTGGCAGTGACTCTGAAGACGAGATCAACGCAGTATTCTCGGTCCGTCCATCAGTACAGGCCTTCGCTAGAGATAATCAAAATTTGCAAATCGCTATGGTTCCACGGCAGCACTACAAAGAGCTCGACGCACTTGATACCTATAATGTGCAAGAATTGCAGACGTTCTACACCCCTCCCAGACGGAAAGATGAAAAGGCGATCCTTTTTTATAGATCCGCGGAAACCAAAATGGAGAAAGAAATCTGGCATGGTGCCGATTCTACGCTTGACAGGCTCCAGCCCATCCGTCTGCCCAGGTATTACACAGAAGGATTAAAAAGGCTGTTGAGACGCCAAGGCATGCCCTTCAAACAGACTGCTCGACAAGCTCAATTCTACAACAGGATCTAGAACGTCCCTGAAACTCAGCGAAAATTGCCCAACGGGATAATGGAAACGATCGGGCTCGGATATGTCCAATCCAAGAAACGGGAGCGATTCCATGACTGCTACGTTATACATGACTTCGATGAAGAAGGAGATGCTCTTTTAAAAGACGCCGATGATGAACCAGAACGAGGCCCTGCTATAAAAATGCCGAATCCGTTGTTTGAAGAACAGATGGACAAGCTAGTACGGGAAGCGAGTCAAAAGGTTCGGAACGATCACAGCCGCGAAATGGTCATCTATGAGAAAGCCAGAACACAGCGCCTCCTCCAGCAGGCTACGCGGGATGACGATGCCCTTCACCATCAGCTCACCATGCATTCCCAAGGCAAGAAAAAGGCCCGACGCGAATACAAAAACAAGTTAAAGAACGGAGAAAACATTCGACTATGGCGAAACGGGTCCAAGAAGCCTCGCGATCGAGAAAAGGCCGGACAGAATCCATCGCTGATAAAGAAGATGGATCAGGAATATTCCTTCCCTCAAGACAAGATAAGGAAGATATTTGATTTTATCATGAAACATCAAATGATTACGCTCCCGGAGTCCAAACACCCCAAACAAGCAGATGAGGTCTCTCATCCGGATTATTGCTCCTATCACCGAGCAATGGGTCATCCTCTTGAAGACTGCTTCACTTTCAAAAACTGGGTCGAAGACTAATATCAGTAAGGCAGGTTCGCTCTATCCAGCAGTTAGAGGGTAACCCCACCACAAAAGCATGTTCCAAAAGCAACGTACATAGCGAGAGTAGAACCAGATCAACATCGGAATTGGAAACGATCTCGTACCTGTCACGCGATAACGCTGTCAGAAGAAGGAGAACACCATAATGCGGATGACCTCTCCTGGTGCTTCGAAAATAGGGATGGAGATGAGTTGATCTCAGAATTTCCACCGGCGCCAAAAGAGCTGGAAGATAGAATACATACTACTACGGACAACCTAAGGAAAATCGACTTGGGGACAGCAAACGACCCGAGGCCTACGTTCGTCAGTGAGCTGCTGTCCGAAGAACAGGTAGCTATGCTAAAAGACGTCCTCATGCAGTATAAACATTGCTTCGCATGGAACTATTCTGAGATGCCGGGGTTAGATCCAGAAATAGCTGTGCATAAATTGGCGATATCCCCGGACGTTAAGCCAATTAAACAAGCGCCAAGAAGAATGCGGCTCGAACTTGAAATAAGTATCAACGCCGAAGTCAAGAAGCTAATCGACTCCGGCTTCATCCAAGAAGTTCAATACCCTGACTGGATCGCCAACATCGTCCCAGTGATGAAGAAAAATGGGACGGTGCGCATCTACGTGGACTTTCAGGACCTCAACAAAGTATGTCCGAAGGATGACTT
This sequence comes from Agapanthus africanus, assembly GCA_030015575.1. NCBI lineage: Eukaryota > Viridiplantae > Streptophyta > Magnoliopsida > Asparagales > Amaryllidaceae > Agapanthus > Agapanthus africanus. The sequence continues at coordinate 40,396,603 of JASDDO010000004.1, read as the reverse complement.
TCCCGTACCAGTTACCGAGCTGATGATAGAAAACACGTCCACTCACGAAGTCTTCTCCTTCATGGATGGCTCATCAGGGTACAATCAAATAAAGATGCATCCTGAAGACCATAAGCATACCGCTTTCCGGACTCCTCTGGGCATATTCTGCTACAAAGTGATGCCTTTCGGTCTGAAGAACGCCGGTGCTACCTATCAGAGGGCCATGACGAAGATCTTCGATGACCTCATACATGAAATCGTCGAATGCTATATCGACGACCTCGTAGTGAAAAGTAAATCGCACGGGGAGCATTGGGAGCATCTGGAGATAGTGTTCCAGCGCCTTCGGAAATACAACCTGAAGATGAACCCTCTCAAATGCGCGTTCAGAGTTTCCTCGGGCAAATTCCTAGGATTCATCGTACGACACCAAGGCATCGAAATAGACCCATCAAAGATCAAAGCGATCATGGAAATGTCTCCGCCAAGAACTCTCAAGCAACTGCGGTCTCTACAAGGAAAGCTCGCGTATATCCGGCGGTTCATAGCCAATCTCTCCGGCAAATGCCGCCCCTACAGCCATTTAATGAAGAAGGGGACACCGTTTGTCTGGGATCGCAAATGCCAAAGCGCACTGGATGAAATCAAGCAATACCTGTAGAATCCGCCGGTACTGACCGCTCCAGTCAAGGGAAAGCCTCTCATCCTGTACACAACCTCCCTTGAAGGTTCCTTAGGCGCACTATGGGCACAGGAAAATGACCAAGGGAAAGAGAGAGCACTCTACTATTTGAGTCGAGTTTTCTTGGGGGCAGAAAATAGCTACTCCCCTGTCGAAAAACACCGCCTGGCGCTAATCTTCGCAATAATGAAGCTTCGGCACTATGCATTGGCGTATGAGGTCCACCTCATATCAAAAGTAGACCCTCTCAAATATTTAATGTCAAGAGCCATACTAACAGGATGACTCGCTAAATGGGCCATCCTCTTTATGGAGTTCTCGATAACGTACCGACCCCTCAAAGCAGTGAAAGGCCAGGCCATCGCCGACTTCCTCGCTGAGCATCCGATACCTGCCGATTCACCTCTAAATTGTGAATTGCCGGACGAGCATGCGTTTGACACGATTGACAGGGAGAGAGGAGGGAGTGATACCCGATGGGAACTCTACTTCGATGGGGCATCTTCCATGAAGAAGTGAAAGCATAGCTCTCCCATAATCAAATCTGGGGTAGGCCTTATCTTCGTGACTCCACAAGGAGGGATAATGCGCTTTGCCTTCTCCTTAACAGAGCCGAGAACAAACAATGAAGCCGAATATGAAACTTTGATAGCAGGTCTTGAGATCGCCATCGACATGGGAATCGAAAACCTCCTCATATACGGAGACTCCCAACTGGTTGTTAGTCAAGTAAACGACGACTATCAAACGTGCAAACCAGAGTTGGTAAAGTACGGCGAGAAAGTATAACAATTGCTGACTCAAATTCCTTCCTACGTTCTGAAAAGCATACTACGTACGGAAAATAGCAAAGCGGATGCGTTAGCCAAACTCGCTAAAGAACTGGCTGACGAAAACCTCGATGACGTAAGGATTGTTGTGCAAAGCCGTCGGGTTCTTGCACCAGCGGAAATATCTCCGGAGTCATTTGAAGAAAAGGAAGCGATACAAATAGAGGACCAGAAAAAGGCCAAGGATTGGAGAGAAGTCTTTATAGACTACTTCAAATCCCGTCGAACACCTGAAGATGCATCCTCGAGACATCAGCTCATGAAACGAGCTGTCTTTTGCCTTCGTCAATGACACGCTGTATAAGAGATCATTCGACTCTCTATGGCTGAGATGCCTGGGACCAGAAAAAGCAAGGAGAGTCGTCCAAGAATCTCACAACGGACTTTGCGGTTCTTATCAAGCCAGGCCAAAGATGAAGTTGAAGTTCAAAAGAATGGGCTACTATTGGCCCACGATGATTTAGGACTGCCTTAAATACGTGAAGCAATGCCATTCATGCCAGATTCGTGGAAACTTCATCCACCAGCATCCAAACCCGCTACACCCAACAGTGGCTAGCTGACCGTTCTAAATGTGTGGAACCGACATAATTGGTCTCATAAAACCAGCATCGTCCAGAGGACATCGGTTCATATTGGCGACAACCGATTACTTCTCTAAGTGGGAAGAATCAGTACCGCTAAGAGAAGTGAAGACAGAGAACATCCTCTATTTCTTCAAGACACACGTCTTATCCGTTCAGCACTCAGTAACGGATTATCTCCGATAACGGGCTAGCCTCCAAAAGTCATAAAATTAGCCGCTTCGCACAGCAGCATAACATAGACTGGAGAAACTCTTCGGTCTATAATCCCGAGCTAACGGTCTAGCTGAGGCTTTCAACAAGACCTTGACGAAGATCATAAAAAAGACGGTGTCCAGAACAGAAAAGATTGGCACGAGAGACTATATGAAGCTCTCTGGGCTTATCGAACCACGTTCAAAACGGCCACAAACACAACGCTATATGCGTTGGTATTCGGCACAGAAGCAGTACTCCCCTTGGAGATAGAGCTACCCTCGCTACGAGTGGCGGTTCATTATGAGCTGACAGACGAAGAGAATGCTTATCTTTGGCTTGAGGAGCTCGATGCCTTCGATGGAACTCTTCTTATGGCGCAACAAAACCTAGAAGCTTACAAAGCAAAGATGACGCGCTCATACAAAAGATTGACTAGACCGAGGATATTTTGCCAAGGTGAACTCGTGCTAGTGGTCAAGAGACCTATGATCCCCAATCGTGCCAAACGGGGGAAGTTCGAGCCGAATTATGAGGGCCCGTACATCATAGACAAGGTTTACCAAGGTGGGGCTTACTTGCTCATGAATATGCATGGCGAAAGATCTTTCCAACCAATAAACGGCCGATTCCTTAAGAAGTACTACGCCTGACGAGTCACGAACCAGGTTAATGATAGATGACGACGTCTATGTCCGCTCGCTATCTTCTTGAGTCTAGACTCTAACAATAGTATCCAACGATACCCCGTCCCAAACACGGAGAACTATAGACCGAAACGTCCCTAAAATAATAGCGGACCGAGATGTCTTAAAACTAACAAAGGACCAAAATGTCCTAAAACTAACTACTGACCAAAACGTCTTTAAACTACTACAAACCCGCAGCATCCTTGGGCTGATGCGTAAAAAAACGGTACGTCCATAAGCAAAATGGGCAAGGATGAAACCCGAAAGGACTCCGTGAGTAAAAACAATAGGGCTACCGGTGAGTTTGTGAAAACCCAAAAGGGCGCAGACTCATAAAAAAAGGTATGCCCATAAGCAAAATGGGCACGGATGAAAACCCGAAAGGGCTCCGTGAGTAAAAACAGCAGGGCTACCGGCGAGTTTGTGAAAACCCGAAAGGGCGCAATCTCATTAAAAGACACTTGCAAGGTCCTCTCGACCTTGTAAGGAGAAAACTACCTGCGTGAGATCCTTACGACTCACAAAGGAGCAACACACTTAGGGATCCCCACGATTCCAAAAGAGAAATTACACTTACGAGATCCTCACGACTCGTAAGGAGAACCCTCTTATGAGACCCTCATGGCTCATAAGATTCAAAAGCCTTAAGCTACAGGGATCTGAACCTGTTCTTAAGCCATCACCCTTCCCAGATTGCCCTACAAGCGGTTCAATACTAACCCTTGTATACAATCCACGGGCACAAATAATCATTTCCTTGCCGAGTCCCACCAACGACGAGGAATGCCCTCGTTTGATGAATAAGCACTTGTAGGTCCTCTCGATATACAAGGAGAAAACACTCTTGCAAGATCCTTACGACCTACAAGAGAACATACACTTAAGAATCCTTACGATTCTTAAGGAAAAACACACCTATAAGATCCTCACGACTCCTAGGGAGAAACACCTTTATGAGACCTTTACGGCTCATGAAGTCAAAAGCCTTAGTCGATAGGATCTTAACCCTGTTTGCTAAGCCACCTTTGTTCGAACCGACAAAGGCAAATGATGATTCACTCCTGGCAATATCCCAGTTATAGCGATACTGATGCCTAAATCGGTATCAAATTCCAAGTCCTTTCATGGCAAATGATGATTCGCTCCTGGTAACATTCCAGTCGCAGCGATACTGATGCAAGATTGGTATCAGACCTTAAGTTCCATACTCGAAAAAAATGCATATGAAATAGCCGAAATGTTTGGGCAACTCGCAATAAAAATCAGCGAGTAAAATATATGCATACAAAAATAGCCGAAATGATTGGGCAACTCGCAATAAAAAACAGCGAGTAAAAAAAAGGAAAAAACAGCCGAAATGATTGGGCACCGCGAAAAATAGCCGAAATGATTGGGCAATCGCGACTTTCGCAATACAAAAAGCTGAAATGATAGAGCATCGCGGAAAGAAATAAAAAAATGAAATGAAACTTTTTGCCCTGCAGGTAAGTCCATACTGACCCCTGTATACAATCCATAGGCATAAACGAAAAGGGAACCACATGTCCCAACAAACTCTATCAAAGGGAGGGTCAGGTCTCAGCAGCAATATCTGCATCCCAGAAAACCAGCAATGACATTCTTCCTCATGCCAGCAGGACACGGACGTGACACTACCAATTGGAGCTACGGCAAAGCCCCCAGTTCCAAGACTCTGCGGTTCACAGACAACCTAGAGTCAACCCTGACACCGTAGAAAACGGAGAAAGTCGATCCCGACACCATAAAAAATAGAGAATGTCAACCCTGACCTCCCTGTCGTAAAGCAACGCGTCGACTCGGATACATGTCAACCTCTGACCTCCCTGTCGTCAAGCAACGCTTCGACTCGGATACATGTCAACCCTGACCTCCTTGTCATCAAGCAACGCTTCGACACGGATACATATCAACTCCTGACCTCCTTATCGTAAATCAACACTTCGACTCGGATACATGTCAACCTCTGACCTCCCTGTCGTAAAGCACCGCTTCGATACGGATACATGTCAACTCCCGACCTCCTTGTCGTAAAGCAACTCTTCGACTCGGATACATGTCAACTTCCAACCTCCCTGTCGTCAAGCAACGCTTCGACACAGATACATGTCAACTACTGACCTCTCTGTCGTCAAGCAACGCTTCGACACGGATACATGTCAACCCCTGACCTCCCTGTCGTCAAGCAACGCTTCAACACGGATACATGTCAACCCCTGACCTCCCTGTCGTCAAGCAACGCTTCGACTCGGATACATGCCAACCCCTGACCTCCCTGTTGTAAAGCAACGCTTCGACTCGGATACATGTCAACCCCTGACCTCCCTGTCGTAAAGCAATGTTTTGACTCGGATACATGTCAACTCCTGACCTCCTTGTCGTAAAGTAACGCTTCGACTCGGATACATGTCAACCCCTGATCTCCCTGTCGTAAAGCAACGCTTCAACTCGGGAACTAGTCAACTCATCAACCAGAGTCCTCTCGACTTGTAAGGGAGAAAATTCTCTTGCGAGATCCTTACGACTCTCAAGAAAAAGCACACTTAGGAATCCTCACGATTCCTAAGGAGAAAATGCACCTGCGAGATCCTCACGACTCCTAGGGAGAAAATGCTTTACGAGACCCTCACGGCTCATAAAGTTGGAAAGTCTCAGGTGGCAGATCCTAACTCTGTCTCCTAAACCATCACTACCCTACAAAGAGATCAAGATGAACTGTTATCTATCATCCACAAGTTACACTTGCTGAAATCACATGCCAATAACACAGCAGAGAAAAGAAAGCGATAGTCGGAGATAAAAATAATGTGTCCTTTATTCATGAATTCAATTGAATACGAGATACATCATATAAAAAAATGAAATGAATACATGTCATTCATAAATTATAATCGATACAAAGATGACTATTGAGAAGGAGGCGATTTTAGCAAATCAGCAAGCTATCACGACTTTGATGGTGACAGAGAAGATTGCATCATGGATGATGATGATCCTACCAGTTTTCAGCAAGCTATCACGAGTGGTGACTCTGTGAAGTGGCTGGATGCCATGAGATCCGAAATGGAGTCTATGTACACCAACAAAGTATGGACTTTGGACGTTGTACCCCCTGGGGTAAAACCTGTAGGGTGCAAATGGATCTTTAAGAGAAAGATTGGTGTGGATGGGCAGGTAGAGACCTATAAGGCAAGACTTGTGGCGAAAGGTTTTCGTCAGAGACCAGGTTTGGACTATGACGAAACTTTTTCGCCCGTAGCCATGCTTAAATCTATTCGGATCCTACTTGCTATTGCTGCTCACTACGACTATGAAATCTGGCAGATGGATGTTAAAACAGCATTCCTAAATGGAGATTTAGAAGAATGCGTTTATATGGATCAGCCAGAGGGCTTCATTGACAGTGGGAGCAGCGGGAAAGCATGTAGACTGCTTAAATCCATATATGGGTTAAAGCAGGCATCTCGTAGCTGGAACATCTGTTTCGATGATGTTATCAAAGAGTTTGATTTCATCAAAAATCCAGATGAACCTTGTGTTTATAGGAAGGCTGTAGGAAGAACTGTCACATTCCTCGTATTGTACGTGGATGACATTCTTCTGATAGGAAATGATATTCCTATGCTGCAGTCGGTCAAATCGTTCTTATCACTAAGGTTCTCCATGAAGGACCTGGGTGATGCCACATACATCCTGGGCATAAAGATCTATAGGGATAGATCCAAGAAGTTATTGGGATTGTCCCAAACTAGGTACATTAACACCATCCTAAAAAGGTTTAGTATGGAAGACTCCAAGCGGGGTGCCTTACCCGCTTGCCATGGAGTCACTCTCTCCAAGGAATCTTGTCCAAAGACCGATGAAGAGAGAGCTCGCATGAGCATTATACCCTATGCTTCGGCAGTAGGATCTATAATGTATGCGATGTTATGTACACGCCCAGATGTAGCTTATGCACTTAGTGTTGTAAGCAGGTATCAATCCAACCCAGGGGAGAACCACTGGACAGCTGTGAAGAACATTCTTAAGTACTTGCGAAGGACTAAAGAGTTGTTCTTGGTGTATGGTAATACGGATCTCCAAATGGAGGCCTTTACCGATTCGAGCTTCCAGAGCGATAAGGATGACAGTAAATCTATCTCAGGGTTTGTATTTACCCTCAATGGAGGGGCGGTTAGTTGGAAGAGTTCCAAACAGGATACCGTTGCAGACTCCACGATGGAAGCTGAGTACATTGCTGCAAATGATGCCGCCAAGGAAGCCGTCTGGATGAAGAAGTTCATCTCGGAGCTAGGCGTAGTTCCAAGCATTATTGATCCAATACCGTTGTATTGTGACAATAATGGGGCTATGGCATTAGCCAAGGAGCCCAGGTCCCATCAGCGATCCAGACACATCCTCAGGCGCTTTCATTTGATCCGGAAGATTGTAGATCGCCGCGAGATCGAGATTAAGAGAGTAGACACAAAGAATAACGCCGCGGATCCACTCACCAAGGCCCTCCCTCAGCCGCAGCATGAGCGACTTTTTGAGATGTTGGGTATGAGATACGCCAATAACTGGCCTTAGTGCAAGTGGGAGATTGTTGGATATATGTATGCCCTAGAGGCCATTATGTGATAGTGGATGTATTCGTACATATATATATATTCTGTATACATTCTTGCTCGACATGATAGTATGCTATCTGGTTCTTCTTTATCTAACATGTTGATTTGATCATGCTTTTACTCATTCATACATGTTGGAAAGGCCCTAAGGATATTGGCTTGACTACAATGATTATGATAGAGATCATACTAGTGGGACATCTGTAGTCTATAAGCATATCCTGGAATGTCCCTAGTCGTGGGTATATCGAGACGGGGCATTGATATACCAGAGTAGACTAGCGTATATGATACTAGACCCATTCGATGGGCGATGAATGTTCCCACATTCATCGATGTTTGACATCAAGATCATATACGGGTGCTCAGTGTTGACTGGGTACACTGGACGGACTCGCCGAGAACTCCTATATGGAATTATATCTATCGTCGGATAGCAGTTCTCAGGTGACACTGGTACAGGTTAGTCTGTATACCCAGATCGTCATGGAGCCTTGTGTGCTCTCCCACTGTATTTTGATTACCACCTTACCACGGCTCTACTGAGTCGTGCAAACAGGTGGCCGTTGGGTACAGTCCCGAGACACACGAAGGCGATGAGCGATTGGAGGGGTTTCGTCTCTCCCGGTATTGGGAGTTGATGCTGTACTGTGCTCGACTGGTTATATCAGTAAGTCCCTGGCCAGGGCTGCTGAGATTTGCTGATAAGTGTTATCAGTAGTTTCTCGATCTGTTATAGACCATTCACCGGCACGACTTATTGGGTTATTGGGGTCGACGTTACCATCCCTAGACTCGATATGCAGCATATCTGACGAAGAGACCGGACTGTACGGTAGTGTTGCCGGTTGGCTCGACGGGAGTTGTAGCAGGTTCGCTTGTTTTCTTCTGATCGCTCAATACCCGGGTGGCCGTTACGTTTAGCTGACCGCTTGCGGCCTGGGGGTGCTTGATATGATCATCACCCACTGCCGGCGTATTGACGAGTCTTAGAGTCCCACAAAGGAGTTACCTGGTCCAGGCGAAACGTTGTGGTGCGCGTATGTGATATGTGCATGGACCCGATTAAAATGCGCGTATGGGATACCGTATATTGATCGGGCAGCTGGCTTTTGGTGAGGTCATATGTGATATGACCGGGTTGATAAATCAAGTGTTGATTTATCATTCAACCATTAGTTTTCTCACTTGAAACCTTTACTTGTGCATGATGGATGTATGCATGCATGTATGATATCTTGCTTTTGGTTTCATGCACATATGATGTGCATGCACACATACATACTTGCATCATCCTTCATGGTTGCTTATACATGGAATATGATGGCAATGGTAGACTCACACCATGGTTTTTAATGTGAATTATTATTGTATTAATGTTAAAACAAAAGGAAATGAATAAGGGTTAAATATTGTATTGTTTCCATACTCTTTACATAACCCACCATTTAACCCTTAGTTATCTTTCCCTAGTTGTTTTACCTATGTTACATTAATTCCTTCACATAACAACCATGGTATGGCATGAAAGGAATATAACACATTCCTATGTCTTGATTTCTTTTCCAAGGAGAATGTTTTTCTCATCTTCAAGAAAGTCTTTTGTCTCCTTCAAGAAGAATGTTTTCTTGTCTTCTTGAAAGAGGTTAGCCATCATCCTCCTTGTAGTTTTTTCTCCTCTTCCTCCTAAGCTCTCTTGTTCTCCTCAAGTGAGCTAAAGATTGATCAAGAAAGGTTTTTCAAGTGAGAAGAAAATCCACAACCTCATTCTATACAAGTTGAGCCCACTTGTGTAGAGTGTTATCTTCATCTCTTCTCCGGAAAGGTGAAGTCGCAAGCTTGGACTAGAAGCTCCGGGTGGATCGTCGTTGACGCTAGAGGACTTCAAGAGAACCTTCCTCTAACACCCAAGAAGCCAAAGAGTTAAGCGAAAGGGAGCTACAAAGGTTGTAGTTTCGAAACTCTATCTCTTTTGGCTTGTAAATTTTGAATCCCTAATTTTCTAGGATAAGATCCTTTGTATGTTTACTTAGCACCACAAATATTTGATCTTTGTGACATGTGATGCCTCCAATACTCTCATAAGGTGCTTGGAAAACTAACAGTAGAGGCTTATCAGGAAAAGCAAGCGGGACAACAGCGACATCTGCTTCTCTTAAAGTAGGACCAACAGTGGTCCGTTGCTTTAAAGGAACAGTTGGATTGCCAGCGGGAACCGCACCTTTGTGATCGAGCAAAAGCCGTCTTTCTTCCCTAATAACGGTGCCCATCGAATGCTGGTACCACACCACATATACGTTCAAGACCCTTGGAACGCAGCTCGGCTCACTGATAAAAAAGCTGGACCCGGTGTTAAGCCGCATAAAATGGTGCAGTGTGCTACGAATATCCTCCTCTGCAGCAATCAGCTCAGCTAGGAAAGCCTCTAGCGGAACACCCTGATCGTAGCTCGATTGTTGAGCGAACCGGTGCGGGTTGTACCTTATAAACAACGCCGATTCATTCTGCCTAAACACCAAAAAACCTGGCCTGATTGAGTACAGGGGCAAAATCTCCTGGGTCTTCAATATAGAAGCCCCGTCTTTGAAGGTGTCCGCAGCGGCTGCACCGTCTTAGTGGACTCTTTGACGATAGTTAAAACCTTATCGACAAAGGTCATGCCATCTCCAACCATACGCGGACGAAGGACCAAACCCCGAGCCTCCCTCTGTGACGGATTTAAAATGGAAGCGTCAACTTGCCGCATAATCCGAGGGAAGTTATAACTGTCGTAGAAACGAGGCCGTTTGTGGGCTCCAAAAGCGCTAAGCACGTGCAGCTTGATCCATGACGTAAAATAGTGCAGCGAGAAAGTGAATGGCTGTACGCCTGGCTGAGTGGTGTCTGCCGCTAAGCTGAGACTATGATACAGGTGTGCCAACCCTGCGATCCCGATGGCCACTCGGGTTCCCGCAACCATACGATGGGCTGGGTAAAAGACTGATGGCCTCATATAATGAGGGTGCGTCGGAAGCATGAACCAGTTTAACCATAGGCCAATAAATCCCAGCAAGAACGTCTCTTCATCGACGTCCGAAGCAGCAAGTTTTGCGAAAGGAACGACAGGGGCATCCGGAATAAAAAAGTTTTTTAAATCCGCCCCCACCGTCGGTTGTTTATCCAAACCAAAACTAAACGGATCGTCAAGCTTGGCGAACAACGCAGCTTGCTTCGATAAGACTTCCGGACGAAGAAAGCGAGCGATGAAGTCTGCGTAGCTGACTTCGTGCCCTCCGGACTCTAGAAATAGACTTTCGTAGATATTCAACACCTTGATCAAGATCGGGAATTGGTGTTGAATGGCATTCTCCGGGGTAAGACCCATTACCACCGATTTAGTGGCAAAGATGTATTCGTCCGGAGGAAGTAGCTCCTCGTAGTGTTCTCCCCTGACGGGTAAGCCGGAGATCTCCACGAACTCCTCCAAAGAAATTGAAACTTCCCGATCCGACAAAAGGAAGGTGTGGGTCAGAATATTCCATTGCTCCAGAAAATCTTTGACCCAACATACAGGAGGCGTGGAATACTGGAAGAGAGAAGCATAAATCACGGGATACAACCCGAGCTTCAGCAGTTGCGATTTCCTGGCCGATAAGATGTATCGGGCCCACTGCAGGTACCCAGCTGGATGGCGAGGAGTCAATCCTATCATGTATGGCTGTCCCCAAGGGCACGACTCGCCTTGACATATACGCCGTCCTAAGGTATCCAAAGCCATTGGAGGCTGTACGGGTATTGCGGCTATAGAAGGCTGAAGGAGACCCTCCGAAGTCCAGTTGACTTCCTCCACGGTATAGTTCACTGGGGGTGGGTCGGCGTAGTGGATCGCTGAAATGGGTTCCGAAGGTGCTGCGCAAGAAAAGCTACGCCGACCCCTGATGATTTGATTATACCATGTCCCCCATAAATGAAGCTTCTTTTGCTCCGGGTCATGATCTTTGATCAACACGAAGACTTCCCTATCCACAGGCGCTTCAAGGAATCCGCTTTCCGAACGAACAAACGGGAAATAAATATCGAAAGACATAGTACTTACGAGAAAAAGAACAAAAGTTAACCGTCAATGCTACAGTTTAAGTTCTGTCACTTGGTACTTTAAATTCATACCGCACTGCAATGCAGTGGAAAGGGACCAAAGGGGACCCACACAATTTAGATGACGGCTCATCATTAATGAGACAATCTCATCATTGATGAGACAGTCATTAAATAGAAAATCCTAAAAGGATTCTCATTTAATGAGGGGCCCCTTGGGCCAAGGAGTCAATCTCTCTTGAGAGCAACGCTCTGCAGACAGGAGTGACACCTGTTAACCCTAATCATGAGGGGAATAAAAATTCCCCAAGAATCCTAAAGAGCCATGCTCTGCAAAGAGGATGGAACAATCCATCAAAAAACCCTAAAAGCAAAGCTTTTTACAGAAGTTAAAAACTTCAGGATCTGTAAAGATCTGTAAAGCGAACTCTAAGAGTTCTTCGTTAACGGGTTAAAGGAACCCTAAAAAGGATTTCTTTTTCTAATCCATGATCTAGAAAGAGCAAAGCTCTGGTTTTTAATTAACGGGTTGAGAAACCTTAAAAATCTTTAAGATCTATGATCTAAGTAGAGTAAAGCTCTGTTAATGGGTTCAAATTTTACCAAAAAATTTAACAGAGCCTTAACTCTAAAGGAGTTTTCTGAGGTAGAGAGCTTGGCTCTGAAAGAGAATTAAATTCTCAAAAAAAAATAAAACAAGAAGATGAACATAGGTCATCTCAAAGGGGCCAAAGACCTTATTTATAGACGCTGGAAGTCGATCCAACTTCTAAGATAATCTAACGGTGGAGATGCTGCCACCGCTGCACTCACGTGTAAGCCACGTGAGCGCAACGGTGGGGGGCATTTGTTTCCCCCAATTAGAGCAAAGCTCTGTTCAAATTTTGAAATTTGAAATGAAGCAGCGCTTCATAAAAGTGCCAGCGCCAGGAGCGCCTGCGCTAAGAGTCAAAAATTCTGAGGCAGCGCTCACGTGCAAACCATGAGAGCGCTAACGCCAAGAGCGCCAGCGTTAGGAGTCAAAGACTTTGATGCAGTGCTCACGTGTAAAGCACGAGAGCGCTCGCGCTAAGTGTGCCGGCGCCAAGAGTCAAAGACTCTGATGCAGCGCTCACGTGCAAAGCACGAGAGCGCTAGCGTTGGAACTAAATGTTCCCCACTCTTGGATCAAAGATCCAACAAAGATGATTAAAAATCATCAAATTACCAGAAAGAAAGTTCTGTTGAGGAAATACTACTCAAATCTTTCCAAACAGGAATGATTGTCCTCTGAAAATCAGAGCACCGTTGGATCAAAAATCTAATGGTGATTAAAAATCACCAAGATACAGAATAAGTTCTGTATGGGAAAATATTTTCCCAATCTTGTTAAAAACAAGAAGATTGCTTTCTGTAAAACAAAAGCCCTTGGATCAAAGATCCAACTGTGGGAAACATCCCCAAATCAATCAGAGGAAAAATTTACTTAACTGATTTAACAAATCAGCCTCCCATATATAAAAGACCCAAGACTTCAAGTCGTGAAAGGAAGAACCCCCCATAAGTTTCAAGTTCTCAGAAGAGAAAAAAAAGAGAAGAGCAAGCTCTCAGAAGAAGAAAATTTCTTCAAGGTAAACAAAAAAAAGAAGAAGAGAGATGATAACATCTCCTTAATATTTGAGAGTTTTAACTCTCACATCATGAGAACTTAGTTCTCTTTCTAGATCACAGATCTACAAGACAAAGTCTTTCACAGAAACGAAGAGATCATAGCATCTCATCAAAAAGAGAAGAACACGGTTCTTAGACCCATGAGACAAAGTCTCTTATAAACATAGAATTTAATTCTCGGAGCATAGAACTCAGAACAAATCAGATCTGTTAAAGAAGAGCCTTAGCGCTCCAATTTTAAAAAGAAGCGCTCCAGCGCTCCAAGCCTGGCGCTCCAGCGCTCCAAGCCTGGTGCTCCACGTGCGCCTCACGTGAGCGCTACTTTAAAAGAAGTGCTTCAGCACTCCGAGTCTGGCGCCCAGCGCCCAGCGCTCCATACGCTATTTGATAAGAGCGCTCTGCGCTCATTTTCTGGCGCTCAGTGCCAAGCACGTCACGTGCTCCTCACGTGGGTGCTTCTTGACATAGAGTGTTCTACACTTATCACACAGGACCCGGCGCCATAATAATGAGTTTCCAACACTCAATAAAAGACAAAGGAAGAAGGGGTGTCAGGACCCAAAATTAATGCTCTGCATTATTGAACAAAAAGGGCCTGCGCCCAAACAAATGTTAACATTTTGTTCAAAAATGAATGGACTGAGTCCAAATAAGTGTTCAAACACTTTAATTGAATGGGCTGAGCCCAAGTAGGCCATAAATCCCCCAATTCAGATTAAGTGAGCCCATGTGCTCCCAATATTTTTAATTGGTCTTAGTCCCAAACCTGACTATAGATCCCTCAACCAACATTGGTTCAAGGGTACATCTCTTCACACCTCTGATATGTGTCGTTGTAATTCTTCAACGTCTTCAGAAAGGTTGCGGGTCCCGACAACCAAACACTTTATGGACCGCAACGTCCCTAAACTAAACTCTATGGACTATGATGTCCTTAAATTTATGGACCGCAACGTCCTTAAACTAAACCCCACAGACTATGACGTCTTTAAACTCCATGGACTATGATATCTTTAAACTCCATGGACTATGATGTCCTTAAACTTATGGACCGCAATGTCCCTAAACTAAAACGATAGACCCCAAATGCCCTGTCATCAGATCTAAATGATTCCGAACCCCTGTTGAGTAGATCTTACTCTAAAATTAGACTAACGTATCCTTAAAAACGTTTAAGTTGATCTTAATCTCAATGAGATTAATTATCCTTAAACCCAACCCAAACCCAAATCTAAGAAAATACGGATTTGGACTAATCCATGCTCTACGGGCGACAACATAAATTAGTCTCCGTATACAATCCACGGGCAACCAAAAATAAAATAAACACACATGACACGAAGTGACCATCTGGAGAAGGAGAAAGCGATGCGGTAGCGTAATTAATTGCAGGGGCTTGTGCCTGCAGGGAAGAGCGTCCCCACAATCAAAAACCCCTCAAATGAGAAGGAATCTAACGAAGTCTGCTACAACAGCCGTATCCATCTAAACCTCCGATACACGGTGCCATAAATCAACTTGGCATTTTTGGAGAGGTGGACGGATAAAACCAAATAGCATCTCCCTTAAATTCAGGCAAGACGACCTACGCGGTCTCGTCTCCCGTTTTCAGCGACAAACAGAGGAACTTCGCCTCCAATTACAGCAGGCGGAGGAGAAGGCGGCCAATCTCGATTCGAGATTGGTCGCGGAGGGGTCGACGACCTCCAAGTTGAAGGAGTCCCATCGGCACCTGAACGAGTCCAACAGGGCTATCCAATCCAAGTTGGAGGAGACGAACAACCTCTACAACACGATGAAGAGGTCGAGGGACACCGCCAAGAAGGATCCTTGGGCGGCCTTAGACGCGGCGAAGATTGCTGAGGGCCGGGCGGTGAAGGCCATGGAGGAATACAAGGCGTCCGATCAATTTTACCTTGATCTCGCCGAATCCACGGCCGTTGTGTAGCACAGCGCCCTTGACGCCTTTGAGAAATTCCAAGAATATAAGAATGAAGTAGAAAACCAAACCGGCAAAAGTATCAAGACACTGATATCTGATTGAGGTGGTGAATACATAAGTGTCGAGTTCCTAGGTTACCTAAAAGAGAAAGAAATTCTCTCTCAGCTTACTCCTCCATACACTCCACAGCATAACGGTGTATCAGAGAGACGGAATCGAACCCTATTGGATATGGTACGTTCCATGATGAGTAATGCTGAGTTACCGCGATCTTTCTGGGGTTATGCGCTAGAATCAGCTGCATATCTTTTGAACAGGGCTTCTACCAAGACTGTGCCTACCACGCCATATCAGATGTGGAGTGGGAAGAAACCCTATCTTCAGTATCTGAAGATATTAGGATGTCCAGCTTTAGTTAAAAAGCAACATGTGGACAAACTCGAGGCACGATCAGTACGGTGTAAGTTTGTGGGATATCCAAAGAACTCCAAGGGGTATTTCTTCTATTACGCAGAGGAACAAAAGGTTTTTGTTTCTCGTCATGCCCATTTTCTAGAACAACAGTTTTTAGAAAAGAAAACAAGTGGGAGCGCAATAGAACTGGAAGAAATTCCAGAACCACAAACTACTACTGAAAGTTTGGTAGAACCAGTAGTTCAAGAAGAACAGAACATTCCCGCACCCCTTCGCCGGAGTAGTAGGCCGTCTCATCCGCCTGAGAGATACTACGGTTTTCTCATAGATGGGGATAGAGAAGATTGCATCATTAATGATGATGAACCTACTAGCTTCCAGTAGGCCATCCAGAGCGGTGACTCGGTACGATGGCTGGATGCAATGCGGACCGAGATGGAGTCCATGTACACCAACAAAGTATGGACTTTGGACTTTGCTCCAGGTGGGGTAAAACCCATAGGATGCAAATGGATCTTCAAGAAAAAGATTGGTGTAGATGGACAGGTTGATACCTATAAGGCTAGACTTGTTGCAAAGGGTTTTCGTCAAAGACCTGGTTTTGGACTATGACGAAACTTTTTCTCCAGTGGCTATGCTCAAATCCATTCAGATCCTTCTTGCCATTGCCGCCTTCCATGATTATGAGATCCGGCAGATGGACGTAAAGACGACTTTTCTAAATGGTAATTTAGAAGAGTACGTCTATATGGATCAGCCAGAATGTTTCAATCAGAGTGGGAGCAGCGAGAAAGTGTGCAAGTTGCTTAAGTCCATTTATGGACTGAAGCAGGCATCGTGGAGTTGGAACATCTGTTTTGATGAAATGGTCAAAGAATATGACTTTATCAAAACTCCAGATGAACCATGTATATATAGTACAATTGGAGCAAGAACTGTCGTATTCCTCGTCTTGTACGTGGATGACATTCTATTGATAGGAAATGACATTCCTATGCTACAATCTGTCAAAGGATTCTCGTCACACTGGTTTTCCATGAAAGACCTGGGTGATGCCTCTTACATTTTGGGGATCCGGATCTATCGTGATAGATCCAAGAGGATGTTGGGACTTTCGCAGTTCAGGTATATCAACACTATACTGAAAAGATTCAGTATGGAAGATTCTAAGCGCGGTAATTTACCGGCTTGTCACGGAATCACCCTCTCTAAAGAGATGTCTCCCAAGACTGATTTGGAAAGGGATCGCATGTCAATTATACCCTACGCTTCTGTGGTAGGCTCTATAATGTATGCGATGTTGTTACAGAGGAGAACACTGCAGATCCATTCACTAAGGCCTTACCTCAGATTCAGTTCGAGAGGCTACTCGAGATGATCGATCTTCGATACGCCAGTACATGGCCCTGGTGCAAGTGGGAGATTGTTAGTGTATATGCCCTAGGGGCCATTATTGTATCATACTAGCTTGTATATTACTTAATGGAAGCTTGGGATATTCACAGTTATTATTAACAGTCTTGCTAAACATGATAGTATGCTACTTGGTTTATATCTATCTTAATATGTGTGTACGTATTGATAGAGCCCTTAGGATCTTGCTTGACTACCAGCGTTGTGATGGCAGTCACACTAGTGGGGGCTGGGTAGTCTACAAGCACGTCCTTTTTCAGGTCCCTAGTCGTAGGATTATCGAGACAGGGAATTGATACTCCGGAGTAGACTAGTGTGTTCGCTTCTCATCCCAGTTGGGGAGATGGTCTGTCCCACAGCCATTAGTACGTCGTACTGGAGATAGTATACAGGTGCTCGTTGGGTTACGGGCACACCGGACAGGACTCGCAGGGGACTGTTGGTTGGTATTATACCCGTCGTCAGTTAACAGTTCCCAGGTGACATGAGTACAGCATAGTCCGCAGACTTGACACTGCTGCTTCTCCTCGAGTGTGTTCCCACTGTTCTTAGATTGCTACCCTACCACGGCTCAAAGGAGTCGTGCAAACAGGTAGCAGTTGGGTGCAGTCCCGAAGCACTTGGAGGCAGTGGCGGTTAGACATGATTCGTCTCTCCCAGTATTGGGAGTTGATATCGCGCTGTGTTTGGAGAGCCATTACGCAAAGTCCTTGGCCAGGGCAAGCGAGATTTACCGGTAGGTTTTCCAGTCGCTTCTCAAGGTGTAATGGGCTTCGCTCCGACACAACTTATACCGCTTTTAGGGGACTGACGCTTGCCGCCTCCCTAGGCCTGATATACGATAGTCCTAGACGAACAGACCGGACTGTACGGAGATTGTCACATCAGGCTCAGTAGGAGTTCGGATGGGTTTCCTTATCGGCCTTCTTATCGACATCTACCTGGGGACCGTTACGTACAGCTAGTGCCGCTTGCGGTCTGTGGTTAAACCCACTGCCAGCATAGTAGTCGAGTCTTTAGAGTCCCATACAGAGAGTTTCCCTACTTCGGGCAAAACGATATAGAGGTCGTATGGTTTTACGACAGGGTTCGGACACATATGTGTTTTCATGCACGTACGATGTTCGGACAGTTTTTACTAGCGGGCTTTAGTTTAAGCCAGATTCTAGTATTGGATTATTGGATTTATACAGTCTCAGTATTTCCGTATTTTCACGGATGGTAGGGGCATTCTCGTAATTTGTCGAGAACCTTCTAGAAGATTGATGAGTTGGAGGCTTAGGTGGAATTTGAATTAATTGGTTTAATGACTCATGGTGTGATTCATCCATAGGAGTTAATGATGCATTAATGGCTTAATGATTCATGGGATGAATCACACAAGGTGAGTTAATGAAGCATGAAGATATTTTTTATTTGTTATTCATTTAATAAATATCTTATGCTTCATATATTCACAATGAGTTATTTTTCCAAAAGGATTCTCACTCTCACCTTCTCTCTCCTCAAGCTCTCTCTCTTCAAACCCTAACCCTAATCCTCTCATGTGTTGAGATCCTATGGTTAGTAAGACTCATAGATCTCTAATCCTATTCTATATTCTCTAGGTTGCTTTGATTAGCACTCTTAGTTACCTAGTTACCTCAAGTGTGAGGTTAAGCTTGGAGAAGTAGCTCTCGGGTGGATCTTTTATCACAAAGAGGAGGCCGACGAGGAGGTGGTCAACGAGAATAAGAAGGACTTGGTTCATTAGGTATAATCTTCTTTCATAGTAGCTAATCCCTCCTATGTTGTTGTTAGTTAGGGTTTGGCAAAGATCCGTAAGTTAGTCGATGTTAGTTTTAAACAAAATGATTGTTTTACCTATTCCGCCTCCCCGCATCTTGTGGGGTGTCTAACGTCGACTTACAGTGGTATCAGAGCCTCGCTAAACCATAACTAACTTGTTAGCAAACTCGTTAGAAATTCGATCGCAAAACGAAACCGGAAAAAACATCTTTTTCATCAAGTTTCTGTCGTTTTTAAAACGGGGTCTAAAAATTTTTCAGGGACCCTTAAAAATACAAGCAGGAAAAAATAAGGTTACTGGAGAAATTAGGGATCCTAACTCGGCCAAACCGCCGCGGATCAGCGGCCGATCCAAGCGATCCGCCGCCGATCCGCTGCCGAGTTGGGGCCGAGTCAGCCCAAAATTCCCCAGTAACTCTTCTGTGTTGATTTTGTTTTTTCTGGGATGTTTTGTTTCTACTCAAGTTTCAGGTGCACAGTGAAGTATTTGGAGTAGAATCATTTGTGTTTGCTTGATCGAAATTCTACGATGTTTGGCTAATTTGATTATATCTGTGATTTGTTTAATGTGTTCGTAAACCTCCCCGAACTGCTAGTATGTCGGTTAGCATGGGGTTGCACATTTCTGTAATGGTTTTTACTGTTTGTGTTTGTGGACTTGTTGGATTGTCGTGAATGGATAGCTGGGGATGTGAGACGAGCGTTTCTTTCATTCAAATGTAATTTGTAATTTGTTGTAATATTCTTTTGCGGGGCACATCCAGGTTGCGGTTGTAGCCACCGTTGTATTATTTTATTTACTGTTTTCTGCTCCTAGGATAGACCCAAGATGGGGTGCACAAACTACCGGTACTTTGAAGTGTTTAGTGGCCTACTCACGTTGTTGAGAGAGACCGCTTCACTTCGGGTACTTGGCGGGTAGTTTGCCGTACCCGTAAGGGTCTAGGGTGGGGTTTTGGCTATTCATCGCGACTGTGTAATCCGTCTTTCTTTGCAGGCTCAAAAGAAATGCGGATTCGTAGAAAATCCAATATGTTCATCTGTGGTCTGGAATGCCTATTATTGCGTCTGACGAATGTACAATATCTATATATGATAGCTATTAGACGTCACTTATGTTTTACACCCGTGCTAGCCCAGCCCCCGCTCTGTCGTTAGTTAAGTAACCTAACGGGTGATGACGGGGCCCAGTGGCGAATGGGGATGGCATAAGAGGACGTTGTATTTTCGTTGTTTTCTGCAATGATAGGTTAATTGATGGGACGCATTATATTAATGCAAAGAAAATAAACCAAAGTTGAATCGTTGGAACAGTTTAAAAGAAACCACTCGGTTATTTTTAAAACAGAGGATATTTTTTAAATTGCGGAGTTTTAACCACTCCTTTTAAAAGCTATCAGATTCCTTTGATCATATCAAGTTCACTACGTTCACGGTTTCTCCAAAACCATTCGTAGCCCTCCGTCATTTCATTTGGGTATTCAGTAGTATTCAAGCTATGCATTTTGACCAACGCCAATGCATAGTGTTTGGTAGCTGCCGGGTATTCATTTGTTGCATAGATAGATGAGTTAGTTTGGGGCAGTCGTATTATCATTTGACCAACGTCAGGGGTATGTACGGATGGGTTCAAATTAATAAGATAATGATGGGTAGAACTTGACATGTGACTTATGACATTTTGACCAACGCCAAGGTCATAAGAGCATGGGGCAGAAATTTATATCGGGAATTTCTAAAGAAACTGAAATTTGCAAAGAGATGCATACCATTTGGAGTGTGATAATTTTGGTAGGATTCCTTCAGCTTTATCACACGATGATATTTGGATCCCGATCCTACTGTGAGTATCCGCTACTCATCAGGAGATTCGTCACTTAACGATCAATGCTATAAACCAAGTAGGTGCCTAGTAAGGTGTCAGCGGGGCTACGCCCCCAGAGAAAAGAGGTTATTTAATTAAGGAACTTCACGAAAGCGTCGGAAAACCTCCCTCGAAGTACCGACACCGGCCTGGCTGAACGGTTAAGCAAGTATTGTACGGTGAGAATAGTCCTGGCTAGTTCTTCCTTTTTGGTTTGAGGAGAGATTCGAGAAACAGTGGGAGCCATCCAGTTTAGATAAACTAAAAACCACTATAAACTTGCAAGAGCATCATGCTAAAGTGTTCCCTCTCTCTCTCATTGCAGCGACCCAAAACATGACAGGCCTTAAGTTACTATTAGAGAAAAATATTTTGACAGGACCAAACTATAAAGATTGGTTCCGGAATGTCAAGATGGCTTTGACTTATGACAAATTAGGATATGTCATTACTACTAAGGCACCTGCTGTCCCTGGTCCAAAATCCAGTATTGCGGATAAGGAAATCCATAAGACCTGGGAGTTAGATTGCGCGAAGGCCAAATGGATCGATCTTGCCTCTATGAATAATGAACACCAGAGGAGGCACGAGGATATGGATCTTGAATCCATATTTCTCCACACCAAGGAACTGTATGGAGAGTAATCTCGTATAGCTAGATACGAGATCTCGAAGAACTTGTTTCAGTCGAGGCTGGCCGTCAGATCATCGAGAACATGTCCTAAAGATGATTGGCTATATAGAAGAGCTCATGGACCTCGGGACGACTTTGGAGAACAAGCTTTATACAGACTTGATTCTTAAGTCCCTTCCTTCCACCTACGCCCAGTTTATTCTGAATTTCAACATTCAAAGAAAAGAAGTTGAACTTCCAGAACTCCTTAACATGTTGAGGAGTGCAGAGGGCACCTTGTAGAAAGCAAGGGAAACATCCACTATGTTTGTTCGCGGTGCTTCCTCTTCCGGGTCCAAGGCTAGGGCCAAAGGAAGGAAGAAGAAGGCCGCTACCAAACCGAGAAGAGGTGTTAGTAAGGTGGGAGCTAAGGGAAAAAAAAGATTGCAGTGCCAGTAGTGGCAAAGGACGAGTGCTTCCACTGTCATAGGAAAGGCCATTAGAAGAAAGATTGCAAAGCTTGGATTAACAAGAACCAGGAACCGAAGCAAGCTGTGGTTTCGACTTCAGGTGTGTTTGTAATTGAAAATTGTCTGTCAATCAACTCTACTTCCTGGGTATTGGATACCGGATCAGGATCTCATATATGCAATTCATTGCAGGCACTGAGAAACCGTAGAGAGCTAAAGGTTGGTGATATGACCCTCCAGGTTGCTAACGGAGCTGGCGTGGGTGCTGTGTCCGTAGGGGATTATCACCTAGGATTGACGAGTGGACATATTTTGGTTTTACATAACTGTTTTTGTGTACCCAGCTTAACGTGTAATATCATATCAGTATCGTTGTTATTAAAAGACGGTTATGATTTCACGTTTGTAAGCGATGTTGTTAACATCCACCTTAATCATAGTTTGATTGGGTCCGGTATACTAGATAACGGTATATATGTGTTAAACCAATTACAGATTTGCAATGTCCAGAACACACTAAAAAGAAAGTCTCCAGATTTAAATAAAGCTTTCTTATGGTATTGTAGACTGGGTCACATCAAAGAGACCAGGTTAACTAAGTTACATAGAGAAGGATATTTGGATTCTTTCGAATATCAATCTTATGCAACTTGTCAATCATGTCTCAAAGGAAAGATGACAAAGACTCCATTCACTGGACATGGAGTAAGAGCGAGCGAGCTCTTAGGACTCATACACAGCGATGTATGTGGTCCAATATCTACACATGCAAGAGGTGGTTTTTCATATTTCATTACTTTTACGGATGGTTACTCTAGGTACGGATTCATTTTCTTGATGAAATATAAATTCGAGGCCTTTGAGAAATTCCAAGAATATAAGAATGAAGTAGAAAACCAAACCGGCAAAAGTATCAAGACACTGAGATCTGATCGAGATGGTGAATACTTAAGTGCCGAGTTCCTAGGTTACCTAAAAGAGAAAGGAATTCTCTCTCAGCTTACTCCTCCATACACTCCACAGCATAACGGTGTATCGGAGAGACGGAATCGAACCCTATTGGATATGGTACGTTCCATGATGAGTAATGCTGAGTTACCGCGATCTTTCTGGGGTTATGCGCTAGAATCAGCTGCATATCTTTTGAACAGGGCTCCTACCAAGATTGTGCCTACCACGCCATATCAGATGTGGAGTGGGAAGAAACCCTATCTTCAGTATCTGAAGATATGGGGATGTCCAGCTTTTGTTAAAAAGCAGCATGCAGACAAACTCGAGGCATGATCAGTACAGTGTAAGTTTGTGGGATATCCAAAGAACTCCAAGGGGTATTTCTTCTATTACGCAGAGGAACAAAAGGTTTTTGTTTCTCGTCATGCCCATTTTCTAGAACAGCAGTTTTTAGAAAAGGAAACAAGTGTAAGTTGCTTAAGTCCATTTATGGACTGAAGCAGGCATCACAAAGTTGGAACATCTGTTTTGATGAAACGGTCAAAGAATATGACTTTATCAAAAATCCAGATGAACCATGTATATATAGTAAAATTGTAGCAAGAACTGTCGTATTCCTCGTCTTGTACGTGGATGATATTCTATTGATAGAAAATGATATTCCTATGCTACAATCTGTCAAAGGATTCTTGTCACACAGGTTCTCCATGAAAGACCTGGGTGATGCCTTTTACATTCTGGGGATCCGGATCTATCGTGATAGATCCAAGAGGATGTTGGGACTTTCACAGTCCAGGTATATCAACACTATACTGAAAAGATTCAGTATGGAAGATTCTAAGCGCAGTAATTTACCGGCTTGTCATGGAATCACCCTCTCCAAAGAGATGTCTCCAAAGACTGATTTGGAAAGGGATCGCATGTCAATTATACCCTACGCTTCTTCGGTAGGCTCTATAATGTATGCGATGTTGTGCATCAGACCAGATGTAGCTTACGCACTAAGCGTGGTAAGCCGGTATCAGTCAGACCCAGGGGAGAAGCACTGGATAGCAGTAAAGAACATTCTCAAGTACCTGAGAATGACTAAGGAGATGTTCCTGGTTTACGGCGGAAAAGACCTCAAGATCGAGGCCTTTGCTGATTCCAGCTTCCAGAGTGATAAGGATGACTCCAAGTCCATGTCAGGTTATGTCTTTACCCTCAATAGAGGGGCGGTGTGCTGGAAGAGTTCCAAGCAGGACACCGTTGCTGACTCAACGATGGAAGCGGAGTATATCGCTGCTTGCGATGCCTCAAAAGAAGCGGTCTGGATGAAGAAGTTCCTAACAGAACTTCAGGTGGTTCCTACCATTGCTGATCCAATACCGCTGTATTGTGACAACAACGGAGCTATAGCTTTAGCGAAGGAACCCAGGTCCCATCAGAAGTCCAGACACATCTTAAGGCGGTATCACCTGATCAGGGAGATTATAGATCGCCAGGAGATCGAGGTCTGGAGAGTTGCTACAGAGGATAACACGGCAGATCCATTCACTAAGGCCTTACCTCAGATTCAGTTCGAGAGGCTACTCGAGATGATCGATCTTCGATACGCCAGTACATGGCACTAGTGAAAGTGCGAGATTGTTAGTGTATATGCCCTAGGGGCCATTATTGTATCATACTAGCTTTTATATTACTTAATGGAAGCTTGGGATATTCACAGTTATATTAACAGTCTTGCTAAACATGTTAGTATGCTACTTGGTTTATATCTATCTTAATATGTGTGTACGTATTGATAGAGCCCTTAGGATCTTGCTTGACTACCAGCGTTGTGATGGCAGTCACACTAGTGGGGGCCGGGTAGTCTACAAGCACATCCTTTTTCAGGTTCCTAGTCGTAGGATTATCGAGACAGGGCATCGATACTCCAGAGTAGACTAGTGTGTATGCTTCTCATCCCAGTAGGGGAGATGGTATGTCCCACAGCTATCAGTACGTCGTACTGGAGATAGTATACAGGTGCTCGTTGGGTTACGGGTACACCGGACAGGACTCGCAGGGGACTGTTGGTTGGTATTATATCCATCGTCAGTTAACAGTTCCCAGGTGACATGAGTACAACATAGTCCGCAGACTTGACACCGCTGCTTCTCCTCGAGTGTGTTCCCACTATTCTTAGATTACTACCCTACCACGGCTCAAAGGAGTCGTGCAAACAGGTAGCTGTTGGGTGTAGTCCCGAAGCACTTGGAGGCAGTGGCAATTAAACATGAATCGTCTCTCCCGGTATTGGGAGTTGATATCGCACTGTGTTTGGAGAGCCATTACGCAAAGTCCCTGGCCAGGGCAAGCGAGATTTACCGGTAGGTTTTCCAGTAGCTTCTCAAGGTGTAATGGGCTTTGCTCCGACACGACTTATACCGCTTTTAGGGGACTGACGCTTGCCGCCCCCTAGGCCCGATATGCGATAGTCTTAGACGAATAGACCAGACTGTACGGAGATTGTCACATCAGGCTCAGTAGGAGTTCGGATGGGTTTCCTCATCGGCCTTCTTACCGACATCTACCTGGGGACCGTTACGTACAGCTAGTGCCGCTTGCGATCTGTGGTTAAACCCACTGCCAGCGTAGTAGTCGAGTCTTTAGAGTCCCACACAGAGAGTTTCCCTGCTTCGGGCGAAACGATATAGAGATCGTATGGTTTTACAACAGGGTTCGGACACATACGTGTTTTCACGCACGTACGATGTTCGGACAATTTTTACTAGCGGGATTTAGTTTAAGCCAGATTCTAGTATTGGATTATTGGATTTATACAGTCTCAGTATTTCCGTGTTTTCACGGATGGGAGGGGCATTCTCGTAATTTGTCGAGAACTTTCTAGAAGATTGATGAGTTGGAGGCTTAGGTAGAATTTGCATTAATTGGTTTAATGACTCATGGTGTGATTCATCCATAGGAGTTAATGATGCATTAATGGCTTAATGACTCATGGGATGAATCACACAAGGTGAGTTAATGAAGCATGAAGATATTTTTTATTTGTTATTCATTTAATAAATATCTTATGCTTCATATATTCTTAATGAGTTATTTTTCTAAAAGGATTCTCACTCTCACCTTCTCTCTCCTCAAGCTCTCTCTCTTCAAACCCTAACCCTAATCCTCTCATGTGTTGAGATCCTAGGATTAGTAAGACTCATAGATCCCTAATCCTATTCTATATCCTCTAGGTTGCTTTGATGAGCACTCTTAGTTACCTAGTTACCTCAAGTGTGAGGTTAAGCTTGGAGAAGTAGCTCTCGGGTGGTTCTTCTATCACAAAGAGGAGGCCGATGAGGAGGTGGTCAACGAGAACACGAAGGACTTGGTTCATTAGGTATAATCTTCTTTCATAGTAGCTAATCCCTCCTATGTTGTTGTTAGTTAGGGTTTGGCAAATATCCGTAAGTTAGTCGATGTTAGTTTTAAACAACATGATTGTTTTACCTATTCCGCCTCCCCGCATCTTGTGGGGTGT
Source organism: Agapanthus africanus (assembly GCA_030015575.1). Taxonomy (NCBI): domain Eukaryota; kingdom Viridiplantae; phylum Streptophyta; class Magnoliopsida; order Asparagales; family Amaryllidaceae; genus Agapanthus; species Agapanthus africanus. The sequence goes on along the minus strand of JASDDO010000004.1, from coordinate 40,370,326 downwards.
CTAACATCGACTTACAGATCGCGCGTCGAGTATGAATCAATTGATAGCCAAGTGTAGGAAGGTCGGCATCACTCGATTCTACCCAGCTGCCTCATGGTGAGGGCTTTGGATCCACAGCGTTGCCGGGTAGGAAGCTACCCACCGCGGATGGACCGAGCAGGAAGCTACTCGGTGGCCTCGTGATGAGGGCTTTGGATCCACAACGTTGTTGGAAAGGAAGCTACCCACTGCGGATGGACAAAGAAGGAAACTACTCGGTGGTCTCGTGAGGAGGGCTTTTGATCCACGTCATTTTTAGGCAGAAAGCTACCCTCTGCGGATGGACCGAGTAGGAAGCTACTCAGTGGCCTCATGAGAAGGGCTTTTGATCCACAACGCTTTTAGGCAGGAAGCTACCCTCTGTGGATGGACCGAGCATGAAGCTACTCGGTGGCCTCGTGAGGAGCACTTTTGATCCATAGTGTTTTTGGGCAGGAAGCTATCCACTGCAGATGGACCAAGCAGAAAGCTACTCGGTGGCCTTATGAGGAAGGCTTTTATATCTACAGCGGTATTGGGTAGGAAGCTACCCACTGCGGATGGACCGAGCAGGAAACTACTCGGTGGCCTCGTGAGTAGGGCTTTTGATCCACAACGTTGTTGGGTAGGAAGCTACTCACTGCGGATGGACCGAGCAGGAAACTACTCGGTGGCCTCATGAGGAGGGCTTTTGATCCACAGCGTTGTTGGGCAGGAAGCTACCCACTGTGGATGGACCGAGCAGGAAGCTACTTGGTGGACTCGTGAAGAAGGATTTTAGATCCACATCGTTGTTGGATGGGAAGCTACCCGCTACGGATGGACAGAGCAGGAAACTACTCGGTGGCCTTGTGAGGAGGGCTTTTGATCCACATCGTTTTTGGGCAGTAAGCTACCGTCTGCGGATGGACCGAGCAGCAAGCTACTCAGTGGCATCGTGAGGAGGGATTTTGATCCACAGTGTTTTTGGGCAGAAAGCTACCCTCTGCGGATGGACCGAGTAGGAAGCTACTCGGTGGTCTCGTAAGGAGGGCTTTTGATCCATAGCATTGTTGGGAAGGAAGCCACCCACTGTGGATGGACCGAGCAGGAAGCTACTCGGTGGTCTCGTGAGGAGGTCTTTTAGATACATAGCGTTGTTGGGTAGGAAGCTACCCACTGCAGATGGACCAAGTAGGAAACTACTCGGTGGCCTTGTGAGGAGGGCTTTTGATCCATAGCATTGTTGGGTAGGAAGCTACCCTATGCGGATGGACCGAGCAAGAAACTACTCGGTGGCCTCGTGAGGAGGGCTTTTGATCCACATCGTTGTTAGACAGGAAGCTACCCGGTGCTGATGGACCGAGCAGGAAGCTACTCGGTGGCCTCGTGATGAGGGCTTTGGATCCACAGCGTTTTTTGGGCAAGAAGCTACCCACTGCGGATGGACCGAGCAGGAAACTACTCGGTGGCCTCATGAAGAGGGCTTTTGATCCACAAAGTTATTGGGCAGGATGCTACCCACTATGGATGGACCGAGCAGGAAGCTACTCGGTGGCCTCATGATGAGGGCTTTGTTAACTCTCTAGTGTCTTCTTAGGGTGTCGTTCAATCTCCCTTGACTCGTAAAGGGCGGTAATGGTGACCATCGTAGGTGACACATGGCAGTGCCATATCGGGAAAGTGCTATATTCCGTGATTCGCGTCGTTGTGCGAGTAAATCTCGGCCGTTGGAAGATTTTTGTTGAGGCTATAAATACCGAAGGCATATTGGTTTCTTCCTAGCCTTGTGTTTCTGAAGTTGACCGGCCGTGTGTACACCATTAAAGAGATCGTTTCTCGCAATGATGTATATTTTTATAACCTTGATCGGTCCGAGAAGACGTACAAGGTGGTGATAAGCCGCTTGGAGGGCCACCGCGGACGCTTACTTCCCTGGCGATCTCTTCTGCTTCAGGTGCTGAATTACGCGATATGGAGGACTTCCCCGGGTCTGTATAACACGCTGTCTCTGCAGTTGATGGATGAGGCATTTGACAAAATGCACACGGTCTATGGGCTTGGTCTGATCTCGAAGAATAGGCAGGACCGCTCGGTGGACCTTTTGCTTGAGAGTTTTCATCAAAGGTTGGTCGTCGCATCTTGCTCGGTGGAGGAGGATCCCGGGGAGTCCGTGGCTTCTCGGGTCTACGAGCACTGCCGGAGGGAGCGGGTCGAAGCTACTTGGGATCGGCTAGAGGAGCTTTGTTCGGTGTATCTCTGACAATGTTTTCTTAACCCTCGCCCTCCTTTGTTGTAATTGTTGTAAGGCTGGGGAGCCCATAATACCTCTTAAATAAATAAACTTGTCTTTGATTGCAGTGTACCATCTCTTTTCCTCTCTTTGATATATATTTTATCTTTTCCTAAAAAACTTCGGAGTCTTAGAACCGAGAAAAGAATCAAAGGGCTAGATCCCTGCGGGGGTACACAAAGTCTTTTCCGCGAGAGGACCTAGCCCGGAAGACTTAGTTAAATGCAAAAGGGAATTACATTATTTTGAAAGACGATACATGTTTATTTATACAATTTAAGCTTTTCGGCATTTATAGGGTCGAGGAAAATTATGTCCCCCGGCGTCCTGTAGGCGGTATGCCCCACCGGGCAATGCTTCCGTTACGAGAAATGGTCCGTCCCACTTCGGGGAGAACTTATGCAGTCTCCCTTGGTCTACAAACTCGTTTTTTGTAAGACCGGGTCTTCCGTCTTGAAGTCCCGATGTTTAACTTGGGTATTGTAGTAGCGTACGGTTTGCTGTTGGTAGGCGGCCGCTCTGATTTGCGCTCGATCCCGTTTTTCCAATAAGATGTCAAAGTTGCTTCGGAGTGCCGAGGTGTTGGCTTCATCGTCGAAATGTTTTACCCTGTAACCGGGCAGTCCAATTTCCACGGGGACCATTGCCTCAATACCATAGCAGAGGCTGTATGGGGTTTCTCCCGTTGGTGTTTTCTTTGATGTTCGTAATGCCCATAGCACCCGCGGCAGTTCCTCGACCCAACCGCCTTGCCTTTCTTCCAAACGGGCTCTGAGACCACGGATGACGCCTCGGTTCACCACCTCGTCCTGCCCATTGCATTAAGGATGTGCAACCACGACAAACTTCATCAGTATGCGGTAGTCGCTGCAAAACTCTTTGACTTTATCGTTTTCAAAGTTGGTCCTATGGTCGGTAACTATGCACCTCAGGATTCCGAACCGAGAAATTATGTTTTTCTGCAGGAACTTTATCGTAGAGGCGGCGTTCGATTTTCTGATGGGTACGGCCTCTATCCATTTCGTGAAGTAGTCCACGGTGACGATGATGTATCTGTGTTCGCCCGTGCCGGTGGAGAGTTGACCGACCATATCCATCACCTATTATGCAAACGGCCAAGGGGAGCTAAGTGGTGTTAGTTCAGTGGCGGGAAAACGAGATATGCTGCCGAAGAGTTACCAGTTCTTGCATCTTCTGACCAGGTTCTCGACGTCCTGGTGTAATTTCGGCCGGTAGTACCCTTGGAGCAGCGTCTTCTGGACCAAGGTGCAGGCTCCTTGATGCGCTCCACCAACCCATTCATGTATTTCTCGCAGAACGTAGTCAGCCCCATGGGGGTCGATGCATCGGAGCATAGGTTGATTGTATGACTTCTTGTATAGGTTTCCATTGCTCCAAACGAAATGGCGTGCTTTGGTCCGTAGCCGGCAAGCTTCTCCTCGGTCTTTGGGGAGTACACAGTCTTTTAGGAACTCTACGAAGGGCTTCCTCCAATCTTGGCCTTCATCCTGGGTTGTGTAGATTTGGAGAGTTACCTCTCCCTCTTCCACGCTAGGTCGTGGCAAGACTTCGAAGAGGATATTTCTTTTACGGGTGGCCGAATAGGAAGAAGCGAGCTTGCTCAAAGCGTCGGCCCCAGTGTTCAAGTTCCTAAGGATCTGCTCCACTTGGATTTCTTCAAAAAAATTTTGAAGCCTTTTTACCTCGGCCGGGTACTTTAACATGAGTGATTCCGAGGCTTCGAAGCGTCCAGTTACTTGGCCGACGACCGTTATGGAATCGCTGCGAACTCTGATAGTCTTCAGTCCTACCGTGGAGGCGATTTGCAGTCCTGCCAACAAAGCCTCGTATTCCATGGCATTGTTTGACGCTCTGAACCCGAGCTTTAAGGAGTATTCCATTTCCGCTACGTGTGGGCCGCGGATGATCAGGCCAACCTCGCTCCCCTCCTCAGTAGAGGATCCGTCTACGTAGAGCACCCAATCCGGGATGGGGTTGGGCACCTCATCGACCGAAGGACGTGATTCGGGGCCTCGTGTTGGCATTTCTTCTTTAGATGGTGCATTCGACAACAAAATCCGCCAAGACCTGTGCTTTGTTGGCTTGTCGGGGGGCGATATTTGATATCGAATTGGGACAGTTCCCACCTCCATTTCTCCAGACGTCCTGATGACTCGGGGGAGGCGAGAATAGACCCTAAAGGTCGCTCGGTGAGGATGAGGATCATGTGCGCTTGAAAATAGTGCCAAAGTTTCCTGGAGGCGACGAAAAGTGCCATGACTATTTTCTCTATGGCCGCGTATCTCGTTTCTGCATCCTTGAAAACATGGATCACGTAATAGACTGGCCTCTGCATGCCTTCGCATTCTCTGACAAGTATTGAGCCTGCAGATTGGTCAGATATAGCAATAGTTCGTCACCTTCGACTGGTCGGGTGAGTAGCGGTGGGGTCGCTAGATGCGCCTTGAGTTATTCGAAAGCGTTTTGTCACTCCTCAGACCATTCAAACTTAGGGATTTTCCTTAGCGCCCTGAAAAACGGAAGGCACTTCTCCTTGGATTTGGACATAAAGCGACTCAGGGCAACGACCCTTCCCGTGAGTCACATGATGTCGACATTGTTCTTGGGCGTTGCCATGTTGAGGATGTCGCTGATCATTTTAGGGTTTGCTTCAATTCCTCGGTGGGTTACTATGAACCCGAGGAACTTTCCATTGGTTACTCCGAACGCGCACTTAGCTGTATTCAACTTCATTTTGTACTTGCGCAGGATGTCGAATGTCTCGCCGAGGTCTTTAGTGTGCCCATCTGACGAGATGGATTTTACGAGCATGTCGTCGACGTAGACTTCCATGTTTCTGGAAATCTGAGGTTTGAACTGCTGGCTATAGTGCCCTCAAGGCGATTATCGTAATCGCAGTTAGGTGATTATGATGATTGAGGGAGGATCTATACCGGTAGAACAGTCTTATTCGAGATGATAGTATGCTATCTGGTTTGTTTTTATCATCATGCTTTATGTGGTATTACAGATCACTATTATATGTTAATAGAGCCCATAGGATTCTTGTTTGACTACCAGCATTATGATGGTGATCATATATGTGGGAGCTGGGGGTCTATAAGCACATCTTTAAATGTCCCTAGTCGTGGGAGTTTCGAGCATGGGCATTCATACTCCAGAGTAGACTAGTGTATACTAATCGAGATCCCGATGAGGGGCGGTAGCTAGGTCTCACAATCCATTGGTGTTAGTTTATTCACCTAAGATAGTATATAGGTGCTTATTGGGTTATGAGTACACTGGACGAACTCGCCGGGAACCTGCAAGTTGGTACTATATCTATTGTCAGATAACAGTTCCCAGATGACATGTATACAGGTTAGTCCGTCGTCCTGAGATCGTCATTTGTCTCGTGTGAGTTCCCATTATGCTTTGATTACTACCTTACCACGGCTCAAAGGAGTCGTGCAAACAGGTTTTAGTTGGGTACAGTCCCGAGCCACATGCAGGCAGTGAGCGGATCATCGAGGATTCGCCTCTCCCGGTATTGGGGGTTGATATCGCGCAGTGCACGGGTGGCCATCACCAGAAATCCTTGTCCAAGATAGTCGAGAATTACTGATCTAGGATCAGTAGTTTCTCAGGTGGTGATGGGTTTCATACCGACATGAATTATCGTGTTATTAGGGGTCTAACTTTATCCACCTCCTAGACTCGATATGCGATACTCTTAGACGAATAGACCGGACTGTACGAATATTGTCACTGTCAGACTCAGTAGGGGTTCAGGATGAGTTTGCTTGGCGGCTTCCCTTTCTCTTAATACCTAGGTAGCCATTACGTACAGCTAGTGCCGCTGACGTGCTTGTGGTTAAACCTACTGCCAGCATATTGACGAGTCTTTAGAGTCCCACACAGAGGGTTTCCCTGATTCGGGCGAAATGTTGTAGAGGCCGTATATTTTTATGGCAGGGTTTGAACATATACGTGCACTTGTGCACATGTTATGATTCGGACGGATAATACTAGTGGCTTTGGTGTAAGCCGGATTCTAGTATTATATTATTGGATTATTTTCGTCTCATTGTATTCGTATTTTTCGGAATACGGATACGGGTATGTATATACGGATGAGGGGTATTCTTGTAATTTCATTACAAGATACTTCTAGAAGATGCCACCTCATTTTAGTTTTAATCATTTTTGATAAATGATTTAATGAGGTGGATGATGAGGTGGACTTAGCATTTAAATGAAGCATGGCTCTTTTGGTGACTATGGGGTGAGTCATATAGTGACTCATCCTACACTATTGTGGCATGCTTGATTTTTATTAGGGTTGTGAGATATTTTCTTCACTTGGAGATTTTTTTTTACTTGCTAGCATGCTTGATATCTCACAACACTTAGCCATTTTCCTTTCTAGAGTTGCTTCACTCATCCTCCAATGGCTTCATCTTCTTCCTTCACCCATCAAGTCTCATGTGTTGAGAAACATTGGGTGTTTTGAGACAAACTAATCCTACACACTCTCTACTTCATCTCGGCTATCTAGGCTAGCAATCTAGATACTCGAGTTGCTTCGGTTTTGAGGCGGGAGCCCGTATTACATACTCTCAAGGTGGATCGTCTTCGATGGGGGATACCAGAGATCAAACTTGATTAAGGAGCCTCTTGGAGCTTGGGATGATGGTTGAATACCGAAGGACACAGATCAAATCAGTATAACCATTCCTAACTCTTGTTACATATTGCTAGTATAAGGTCTAAGGTAGATTCGGGCATCGGGTAATGGTAGCGCCAGTTTAGAAAATTTTTGTTCCGCATTTGGCCACTGATTCGGGCATCGGGTAACTCGGTATAACCATTCCTAACCCTTAGCTAGCTTGTTTATACGATGTTAAAGTATCGAAACCGAAACAACCCCGAAACAGTGCACTGAATGTTTCAGTTTATGTCGAATTTTATTTGGTCTTCAAAATTTTTTTTTAGCAACTGCAAAAGACTACTTAAGTGACCACTAGACTGCACCCCAAATACAAACCATTTCCACCTATTTTGGGCCTAGCACATTGCCACAATTTCCGAGCCGGTCGGCCATTTCATTGCTTCTGGGTTTGAAATTTTGGGTGTAGTCTAGCCTCTGGAATATTGGTTCAGTGGTATTGCTTGTTTTGCCCATTTTGGATATTATATTATCTAGTTGTTTGGGGCAATTTGGGGTGTTTCGAAGCCAATAATTTAACACCGTTTAAATGTTTATCAGTACATGCATTACTATCTGCGACCGTGAATGTCATTCGAGCGTATAACTCGTCTAATTGCTATATGTTCTTTTAGACATGTTTGCGAACGTGACATTTATGTTGATGTTCTGTGTTGTGCTGTGTTGTGGTTGGATCGTCGTGGTGGATAGCTTGGGTACAATGTTAGTACAGTTTAGTTTCATTTGTACATTTGATATTGCGGGGCGAGCGTCTGACATGTGGACTGCCGTCACTGCCAGTTTGTATATTATTTGTTTGAGGCACGACCGGGTTGAGGTCGATGTCACCCTTGTATATTATTTTCTTTTCTGTACTAGAATTACCCCAAGGCAGAGTGCACGAATAGCCAGGTTCTAATGGGCAACGGGTCCGCATCTCATGGCGTTGAGAAGGAGGGGGCCTCACTCTAGAATTGGCGGGCTATTCGCCACACTCGTAGTGGGTACAGGTTGAACTCAAGTTACCGGATTCCGTGAAGTGCCGGGTGGCCCATTCACTTTGCTGAAGGGGGCTGCCTCGCTTCTGGTTTTGGCGGGTAACTTGCCGTGCTCGTAAGGGTCTAGGTTTTCATTGCACAGGCTATCCACACGACAGGTAACGTCGGGTCTCATTTGCGGCTCAAGTGAAACCCGGGGCTTCAAGATTATCCACCATTCTGTGTTGCTTCTGTCATGCTTATGTGATGTTGCTTTATATCATGCCTGAGATGATTGTTATATATATAATTATATATATACTAGTAGATGTTGTATATGTTTTGCATCTGCGCTAGTCCAGTTCCCGCTCTATCGTTAGTTAAGTAACCTAACGGGTGATGACGGGACCCAGTGGCGAATGCAGATGGCATATACATACATCATATTTTCGTTCTTTTCTTGTGTGATTAATTGATGGGACCGCGTTGATTCTTATCAATGCAAGGATCAAACAAACCTATATGATATTGTTGGAACCAAGTTTTTAAAAACTAGCATTACAGACGTTTTCTTTTGCTTTGCACAGTGGTATTCGGTTATGAATATCTAGCACCTCATTCCACGAAGCAAGGGCCAAGATCCCTTCATCGGGAGTGACCCCTTGGACAGAAGTTTGCGTCAATGTAATAAATTTACTATAGTCGATTCTTTTGCTTTGCATCGTGGTATTCAGTTAGGAATATCCTGTACCTCTTTCGACGAGGAAAGAGCCGAGATCCCTTCACCGGGAGTGACCTCTTTAGAAAAAGTTTTCGCCACTATATATTTGTAAAACTATCCGGTTCCTTCAAAGATATCAATTTCATTACGTTATATGTTTTTCGCCAAAAACCAGCAGTAGCCCTCCGTCATTTCTTTCAGGTAGTACCTAGTATTCGTGCTGCGTTTGTTGGCCTTTGTCAAGACGTAGGGTGCGGTAGTTAGATATTGCTTGTCTGTTGCATTGAGATGCGATTATCTAGGACAGTCGTATAACCTTGTTGGCCTTTGTCAAGGGTTTGTACGGGTGGGTCTAGAGTAATCCAGGATAATGACGAGTTGAACTTGACTTGTGATTTATGATTTATTGGCCTTTGCCAAGGTCATAAATTGCTTGGGGCAAAAATCACATCGGGAATTTCAAACATACAGAAAACTTGCCAGGCTTGCGCATATCTTCTGGAGTGTGATAACTTGAGTGGCTTCCATCAAGTTATCATGCTATGATAGTTGGATCCCGATTCCCACTGATGAGTAGTATTACTTCTCGGGTGATTTTAGATGATCCCGACTGATTCTCCTTTTGGATTTGGAGGAGAATTCGAGGAAACAGTGGGAGACATCCTGATTAGATAAAGTGATTAACCATTCTGATCTAGGTTAGAGTGCATGCCGAGTGTTTTTTTTTCCTCTCCCTCTCTCTCTGGCAGCGACCATGGCCCGACCCTTGACTAAAACTCATGAATCAAGTTAACCGAACCTTCTTAAAATATTTTGGATTTTTGGAATGTCACGGTGTCGCATATATCATTTCCACTTCTATATCACCTTTGCATTTTTCCAGAACACCCCATATCACTACGAACATCCACTCCTATTGGATATATCCATCATATAGTTATATACGAACTCGAAGGAACTTGTTCCAGATTTGAGGATGGATTCTGGTTCTGGAAATATTAAATAAGATTATTCGATTGTCTTTCCTCTTTACCTTCTCTCAGGTTGTGAGGGCTCTTAGGATTAGGAGAGGGTACACCTATTGAGCTTATTGGATAGTCTTCCTCCAGACCATAGGCAGGTGCTGAAAGGTGGGGAAGGAAGAAAACCAATTAGCCTAAAGGTGGTGTACAGAAGGTAATAAGTAAAGACATATAAAGGGATTATAATAACGGCAAAGAAAATTGCGATTGCTATTATTCACGACAAAACCATGTATACCCCTGCCACTTCCACATCCACTTTGGATTTCTCCAGAACACTTTGTATCACTACGAACATCCATAATACTTGGACATGCCATCATATAGTTACATACGAACTTGAAGGAATTCGTTCCAGATTCGAGAATGGTTTCCGGTTCAGGAGAAATAAAATAGGATTATTCAGATGTCTTTTCCCATTACCTTCTCTCAGGTTGAGAGGGCTCCTGGCATAAGGAGTGTACACCTATTACGCTTATTGGATAGCCTTCTTCCAAACCTTAGGCTGGTGCCGAAGGGTAGGGAAGTAAGAAAACCAATTAGCCAAAAGAAGGTGTATAGAAAGTAATAAGTAAAGACATAATAAAGGGATTGGAGTGAGGGCATGGAAGTATACGGTTACAGTCATGAATCAGGATAGTGGAAGAGACATTACTACGAATACCCAGAAACCCCTTCGAAACATTTTCATGTTTCAGATTTACTGTGCAATGTTAATTGAAAACTATTTTCCTAATTAGAATCTAACTCCAGGGTATGTATTTACCAGATTTGATTCTAACATCTGTATGGTATTACATATAGCGAGTGGGAGTAAGATATTGGGAATTAGGTGATTAGATCCTCATTTTATCGGAATTCATTGTAATTGGTGATATTTGAGGAAATCATCTGGTTTTTGCCTGACGGCAAATTTTTGGTTTTGAATATCCGTTGTTATATGATTGTTAGAGTTTTTCTGCGTGCTTAGTTTTTTAATTACCGCAATCAAGACGGTTTCGCTTGGTAGCTAGCCGGTTCAGTACGGGTCGATCCACAGGGAGATGTAATCTTTTTCTTTATGTTTTAATGAGTTAAATCCAAATATTTTGAGTTTTGTTTTAAGATCTACTAATGAGATAAAGGATGATAAAGAATTTTCTAGGGTTAGGATTATGTTAGTTCGAGTTAGGAATTTCTCACTTCTTTCAATGCCCTTTTTAATATCGGTGTTAAGGTAATCGGCAACAACGTGGATTAGCACGACTAAGAAGAAACTTACAAGTATAAGCTAGGCTTTCCATGCTTGGTTTCTTCCTATTGGTCCTTGTCCGTCAGTTCTTGGCTCTTAGCCCTAACCTCCGGTTAATTCAACCACAACCGGTCTACTATGGAATCACCGCTATCATGTAACATAGGTTGCTTTAGTGAGCGAATTGTGGTTCAATTAAAGGGAGTCCGAATTAAGGTGTTGGGCAAAGAAAAGAGTGAGAGAGATTTCTTTCTCTCAAACTTTCCTTCTCCTGCCCTAACAAGTGAGAGATTACTCACCCATTAAAAAGATAAAAACAAAAAGGAAGGTATAAAGAAATGAGGTTAAGAAGAAATTACAACTAGCTATTTGAAACCTCACCTTGGCAAGGATCTTACTTAAGCATCATCGTTGTTAAGGATAAAGAAAATAGAAGAAGAGAAAACAAAAGAAAAACAACGATAAAATAAGACAACTAAATTAGCAAATAAAAATTGCAAAGATAAACATGCAAGATAAAAATGAACTCTTTTTTTTAATTTTTTTATTAATCAATGCTCATAAACTCACTACAATTTTTCATAGAGAAAGATAAAGAGGAACAGAATTTAATTCTAAAATCTAAATAAAGAAAAATGTACACTTTATTTGGCTTTAAGCTCTGCTATTTATAGGCAGGAGAGTGAAACCATAGGTATACATTCTGAGCTAAACAAGAGATTACAAAACTGCCCCAAGAGAGCCGAGTCAACGCTGCTTCAACTGCCACCGACACTGTTCACACGCGGCCGCGGAACTGTAGCAGAAGTGCCTATTTGGCCGCGGTTCCGCGGCCATTTGGTGGCTTTGGGGGATCATCTTTTCAGGGCTTCTCCATGTTGCTGTTCTCTTATGTTTTGTACACTTGGTTTCTCAGAATCTCTTCAGTTTTCTTCCAGATTTTCAGCAGTGGACTTTTGTTTATTGAGCTTCGCGTTGAAGTCTTGGATCTTGTGCCGCCCTTGTGCTTTGTGCAGTGAAGTGACCAATGATTTGCCATTTTGTCCCTTGAACTGGTAGCGGCATCATACGGATGGTTAGCGGAGATCAGTATTCATCTGTTGTTGGTTGTAGTCCCGTATTTGTTGCGACTTTTCATGAATTTCACTATAAAGAGCTGATAACCTGTAATCTGCAATTATTCAGCAAACACGGATCAAAAGTACCTACTTATATGCATTGTGATCAAGAATGAGCGGTATAAAATTGCAAAAATCTGATATGAACAAATACCTCCAAACTTATCTTTTGCTCGTCCCGAGCAAAACCAATTTATTCAAAAAAATCCTAACCTCACTTTCGCAGGGAACGCGATTGCACTGAGCTCGTGCAACAAGCCGTTAAACCTCTAGGTGTCCCTAGTAGGAGGAGTGTTGTCTCCTGAGGGTTTTCAGCGGATACTACCCACAAAATCCTATAAAAGGAAGACTGTGAAAGTTACATATAAAGATAAGAATTATAAAAGAAAGACTTTGAAAATTAAAGTTTCCAACTACACTAGCTTTTCGGTTGTCATGAGCCCTATCTTAATAGTCATAAAAAATGTTAGAAATCACGTCATCCCGCAATAAAACATCGTCTTTATTCTTTATTCGTACCTTTCTTCCAAACACTGATCATGTACCCCTACATGTGTGTAAAGAACATCCCTACACCCGGAGAATTCAATTCAAGCTATCATACTCTTGTCCATATGCCTTAGTACTTTTTAATTAATGAATATTTAGATGGAATTGCTCACACATTTTTCATGCGACCGTTAATACTTCTTGAGGTACTAACAAACCAATTACTCATGTGCTTGCTTATTAGGTGTATTTAGTATTTTCCACGTCTTGCAACACCTAAGGCTTAGCAGTGACTCTCAAACCAGTTGGTCTAAGGCACTAGGTGATGAAGCACCCTCGCTATATTATTTTATTGCTGCCTTGGTGATTACAAAACCGGTGTTCATTTTTCTACACCATTTTATCTTTTATTCTCCATTTATAATTTCCTTCATACTTTGGCTTTAAGACAAGAGCATTTCAAGGTATCCTCTACTATCCCGAGTTTCAAGACGTGTGTAAGTGCGTATAGTAGGGTATCAATATTCAAATGTTTGACGTCCAGAATAAGAACTATTTTTCAGATTTATTTTTATCCGCAAATTAGTGACTTCTTTCATCTTACTAACCCTTGAGACAACGGCTCATAACTACTTATTACTAGTTTCGTTTAAACATCTAACTTTTTAGGTTTTCTTAAATTTTTCTAATCTTTTGGATGTAATTTTTCACTTTCTGATCTTTTATTATAAAAGAAAATTTTTGAAAATTTTGTGCTTATGCAAAAGATGATGCAAATTGATGCGTAAAATAAGTACAAACCTCCCCCAAACTTGTTTACAACAGTGTCCTCACTGTTGCCATTTGTTAAATCTCAGAAATCTGTAAACTTGGGAGGAAAAAATTTATTAACGGGGACATGAAATATGATTGTGAAAATCTCTTCCAAACTTTTTTTAATTTTTTATTTTTTTTATTTTTTGGCTCACCACTTTGAGTAAAAAATTATTTTCAAGAGCCAAATTATACCCCCCCAAACTTGAGTTAAACAATGTTAAGGTTTTTAAAGAAGGGGGTCAAAGTTACTGGTCAATGCCAAGCTTTGCAAAGACCAAAAGTCAACACCAACCACTCGAAGAATTTATCAGTGAAACGCACCGGTTGGTGGAAGAACATGTTGTATGGAGCAAGGAAGAAGTGGGGAAGAGATAAGTGGTGTAAAAGAAAGGGTTTGCGTCTCAATTTGGAGAGACGACACAGTGATTGTTATGATGGATTACTCACATTTTTGTGATTGTTAAGAAGAAGGGGTGGAGGTTCAATTTCTTTTTGGAGTTGATTCATCTCAACACCCGTGTTTTCTAAAAATGCGAGCTCATCAGCGAAAATCTCCTCAAAGTTTTCATCGATACCCTGAAGAATAATGTCATCAGAAAGAGCGAGATGATCTCTAGACTCCATAAAAGATTCATAATCAGCGTTAGATGTTGACCCGGACAATTCAATGGAAGAGTCCGTATATGTATAATACATAGTTGGGTCAAACAACAACATATGAAAAGAGTCTAGATCAGGATCGTGAAGCTGATCAAATTCGCTGCTGTCGACATCCATTAATTCGACAGAACATGCATGAGTAGAAGGTTCGGAGGGTACACTTCCCAACTTGTAAATGTTAAAATCAATTGACATCTTCCTGAAAGATAGAGTAATAGAGCCGTTACGACAGTTGATTACAGCATTGGAAGTGGCCAAAAAGGGTCGACCGAGAATCGCCGGAATTTGGTTCCGTGGGTTTGCTACAGGTTGTGTATCTAGAAAAATAAAATCAACAGGGAATATGAAGACCCTACCTTTATTAACACACCCTCTAGCTCATCCCTAGGATGGGTGATAGATCGGTCGGCTATTTGGAGAGTACAGTGTGTGGGTTTCAGCTCTCCTACACCTAGTTGCTCATATACTGAATACGGAAGCAGGTTAACACTGGCACCAAGATCCAGAAGTGCGCGGTTGATGTTCTTATCCCCAATGGTTTTTGAAATCATAGGACAGCCAGGGTTCTTCCTTTTTTAGGTAAAACTTGGGTAAGAGCATCACTCACGGCACTAGCTAAGAAAACCTTCTTGGGTACCTGAGATTTCCTCTTCTTAGTGCACATGTCGTTCAAGATTTTTGCGTAGGAAGGGACTTGTTGGATTGCATCCAAGAGGGGAATGTTAATGTTAACATGTTTAAACAACTCGAGAATCTTCTCCATTTGTGGATTTTGTTTATTGGATCTCAACCGGTTTGGAAATAGAACGTTTTTTGAAATTGGTTGAGTCCAATGCTTGTGGAGGAGATTGTGGAATTGGAACGGATCCCAGTGCTGGTGTTTTCGTGGAGTGAGATGTGGGTCCGTTCGGAGTAGCAGAAGAAGAGGAGCCTTTTAAAGAATGGAGAACAGGCTCAGAAGACGAAGAAGAAAAAACAGCTGGGGTGTCATCATCTGTGCCAACGTTGTTATACAGCATCCTTCCAGATCTCAACGTAGTCACGACACTCACATTATGGTTCTGTCGTTCAAGAGCAATATGTACATTATGTGGGTGACCAGGATTTGGGAGTGGTTGAGATGGAAGCTTTCCTTTCTCTCGCTCGCTTAAAGCTGCATTCAGTTGTACAATCTGGGCTTTAATGGTTTTGATGCTTTGCCCGTGTGCAGCAGTGTGTTGCATCAAAGACTGAATGGAAGACTGGATGTTGGCGGTGGATTGAATCAATTGCTTTACAAACGCCTCCAGACTTCGTTCTAGCGAGGAAACCTTATCGTTGTTTGGCAGAACAAAATTGTTTTGAGGAAAAGAATTGTTGGGTGCAAAATTGTTCGGTGGATTTTGAAAAGGCTGGGGTTGGAAGGGCTGCTGATATTGATGTTGAGTTTGTTGCTGAGCTTGTTGTTGAGGAGGAGGAGGCCTCTGGAAGTTGTTGTGGCCTTAGAATTGTTGTTGGTTCTAATTCCAGGCGAAATTGGGGTGGTTCCTCCAACCAGGATTGTAAGTGGAAGAGTATGGGTCATTTCTTTGTCTTCGCTGAAATGCAGTATTGACCTGATCCTGTCCTTGAGCAGGTGGGTTGTAAGGACACTCTTCAGTTAAATATGATGGTTCTGAACAACAAGCGCAGATGGTACGAGGGGGAAGAGAAGGGATAAGAGAAGGAGATGAGAATTTGCTCTCAATTGCTTCTAGTTTTCGCGTGATCGCTGTCATTTCGGCCTTCATTGCAATTGAGATATCAAGTTGATGAACGCCTGCCCTAGAGAGACCGGAAAAAGTAAAAGAAGTAGATGAAGTGTTCGGTCTGGTGCTTTCCCACTGAAGCGTTTGTTCCGTGAGATCATCGAGAAATTGCCAAGCTTCCTCGTCAGATTTGGATAGGAAGTGGCCTTGACAAATGGTCTCCAGCAATTGCTTAGTTGCTGGGTTCAGTCCTTCGTATAAGGTCTGGCAAAGTTACCATCTCTCAATACCGTGATGAGGGCACTAAACAAGAAGGTCTTTGTATCGGTCAAAGCATTTCCAAAAAGGTTCGGCAGGAAGCTGGGAAAATTGGTTAATTTCATTTCATATTCTCGCGGTCTTGTGATTTGGGTAAAATTTTTTAAGAAACGCTTTAACTCTCTCTTCAAAACTATTTATGGAATGCGATGCGGTACTATACAGCCACTTCTCAGCTAGGTCACACAAAGTGAAAGGAATGACTCGTAGCCGTATAGCATCGTCGGACAGTTGGGTTGTCTTCATCATTGCATAGACGTTCTGGAACTTGTTGATGAAGATGTAGGCATCTTTGGATTTTAGACCGTGAAATTTAGGCAACATGTTGATGAAGTGAGGCTTAATTTCGAAATTATCCCCATTTGCCGGCGGAAGTGAAAGACAGGTAGGAAGTACGGAGTGGGTAGGATAGAAACGATCCTGGAGCGTGATTTGCTGTAGCGCTTCAACAGGAGGTGGTTGCGGGTTATTCGCACCCAGATGAGGTGGAATCAGTCCCGAGGGGGGTAAAGTGATGTTAGGAGGAAATCCTGACATCTCAGAAGAATTTTGTGATAATGATGAAGGTGAAGGTGAGGATGTATGAACAGAATTCCGGTCAACGTCGGAGTTGGCCGACAAAGGTAAGGATGAAAGAGGTGTGGAGGGAGTTTCGACGTCAGAGTCGATCGCGTAGTCGGTAGCGACTAACGAAACGCAGACTAGACGGGCACTAGTATCCCGAGTCCAACCGGACATACACTAAACGAGTTTAGTATAGTCAAAGCGTAGAATGTGAGGGTAAGAAAACTTCAATGAAGAAATGCGGATGAAAGGTGAGTGAAATGTGATTCTGACGTCAAAGGGCAAGTTTTTAGAAAAGTTTTTTTTTTAAGAAAGAGTTTTGCAAAAATATATACGGACTTACGGCACAACTTCAAACAATCACAGTTTAAACATGCACAATCATACCTAGAGCTGTGGTCTGCTAACTCCACTAGACTACCCCTAACTGTTCCAAAGTGACAAGTTGTGAGATAACCCTCAAATCGTCTCTTCACTGCCAATTATGGCCAGGTAAGCACAAATGAATAAAGGAGGGTTCCGCTCACGAATCACCGTGAGACGGGCCGTTTAAAATTATCTTTCTCACTTGTCTAGCCTAGGCACCACAAAGTCAAGTTTAGATAAACGATTGAATGCCCACAACATTCCTCTGTCCTATTGATCATGACAGTCCTTAGTTGGCTGAGTCTAGATATTTTTTAATTAAGCTCAAGGGTGATGCGTATGCTTTTAGTGATTTTTGGGGTCTCAGGAAGGGTGATTAAATCCCTACCCAGTCTGAATTGGTGTTATAGCCCCTTAAATTCCGTATTATTTATGCAAAGCAGTAACAACCAAAAATCTAAAACACTTGCAAAAATTTTATTTTGGCTGCGGTGCAAAGAATCCTGCACAAAATCAGTTTATTGGAGAGGGGAAGAGAATTTGCGCAAAGAATTCTGCAGAAAAATATGGTTCAGTGGAGTTCAGTGGAGGGAAGGAGATAATTGGACTACTCACAGAGAAAATTGGTTGCTGACGTCAGCAGTTGACCTCGGTTCCGCGGTCAAACAAGCGATTATGCCGCGGTTCCGCGGCTGTTCAGAAAGTTGACTGCTTCCAAATTTTATCCTGTGCCGAGTTGGTTCTCCTCTTCCTGTTTAGAGCCCCTGAATCTTGATTTGTTCACTGAGTTTGCTCTAGAACTGAACTAGACCTTCTTTCTTTCCTGCACACTTGCACAAAAACTGATCAAAAATAACAAGATGATTTTTTTTGTTTTGTTTTTATGTTTTTCAATTCTTATATTTTTTTTAATTTTTTTAATTAACCCGAAATTACACAAAGAAATAAACTACCGTCTCCCCGGCAACGACACCATTTGATTGTTTTTGATTTTCTGCGTGCTTAGTTTTTTAATTACCGCAATCAAGACGGTTTCGCTTGGTAGCTAGCCGGTTGAGTACGGGTCGATCCACATGGAGATGGAATCATTTTCTTTATATTTTAACGAGTTAAATCCAAATATTTTGAGTTTTGTTTTAAGATCTACTAACGAGATAAAGAATGATAAAGAACTTGCTAGGGTTAGGATTAGATTAGTTCGAGTTAGGAATTTCTCACTTCTTTCAATGCCCTTTTTAATATCGGTGTTAAAGTAATCGGCAACAACGGGGATTAGCACGACTAAGAAGAAACTTACAAGTATAAGCTAGGCTTTCCATGCTTAGTTTCTTCCTTTTGGTCCTTGTCCGTCCGTTTTTGGCTCTTAGCCCTAACCTCCGGTTAATTCAACCACGACCGGTCTAACTATGGAATCACCGCTATCATGTAGGATAGGATGCCTTAGTGAGCGGATTGTGGTTCAATTAAAGGGAGTCCGAATTAAGGTGTTGGGCAAGAAAAAGAGTGAGAGAGATTTTCTTCTCTCAAACTTTCCTTCTCCTGCCCTAACAAGTGAGAGATTACTCACCCATTAAAAAGATAAAAGCAAAAAGGAAAGTATAAAAAAATGAGGTTAAGAAGAAATTACAACTAGCTATTTGAGACCTTACCTTGGCAAGGATCTTACTCAAGTATCATCGTTGTTAAGGATAAAGAAAATAGAAGAAGAGAAAACTAAAGAAAAACAACGATAAAATAAGACAACTAAATTAGCAAATAAAAATTGCAAAGATAAACATGCAAGATAAAAAGGAACTCTTTTTTTTATTTTTTTATTAACCAATGCTCATAAACTCACTACAATTTTTCATAGAGAAAGATAAAGAAGAACAGAATTTAATTCTAAAATCTAAATAAAGAAAAATGTACACTTTATTTGGCTTTAAGCTCTGCTATTTATAGGCAAGAGAGTGAAACCATAGGTATACATTCTGAGCTAAATACGAGATTACAAAAATGCCCCAAGAGAGCCGAGTTAACGCTGCTTCAACTGCCACCGACACTATTCACACGCGGCCGCGGAACCGCAGCAGAAGTGCCTATTTGGCCGCGGTTCCGCAGCCATTTGGTGGCTTTGGGGGATCATCTTTTCAGGGCTTCTCCTTGTTGCTGTTCTCTTATGTTTTGTACACTTGGTTTCTCAGAATCTCTTCAGTTTTCTTCCAGATTTTCAGCAGTGGACTTATATTTATTGAGCTTCGCGTTGAAGTCTTGGATTTTGTGCTGCCCTTGTGCTTTGTGCAGTGAAGTGACCAATGATTTGCCATTTTGTCCCTTGAACTGGTAGCGGCATCATACGTATGGTTAGCGGAGATCAGTATTCATCTGTTGTTGGTTGTAGTCCCGTATTTGTTGCGACTTTTCATGAATTTCACTATAAAGAGCTGAAAACCTGTAATCTGCAATTATTCAGCAAACACGGATCAAAAATACCTACTTATATGCATTGTGATCAAGAATGGGCGGTATAAAATTGCAAAAATCTGATATGAATATTATGCACCAATTTCAAACTGATATATCTGTACGTTTATTTTATAAAGTGAGGTATAACTTTTTGAAATTATGTCTGTGACATTTACCTATATCGGTTGGTGGTTAGGTAAGGTGCATTCAACAGCGGTGTAATTCTTCTTAACCATAATACAGTTTTCAACCTACGACGCACAAGCTTTGAGTTATTGAACTCAGGGAACTTATACAATGCATTGTATGTTGTCCGGTGTCCATTATGACAAAGGGGTTGGTACTCGTACTATATTTGTTTACTCATAACTTCTCTAGTTCTAGACAAGTATTTCATTGAAATACAAGGTTCAGATTTTGAGAAGTTATAGGTATAAGAATAAAGTAGAGAACCATTTGTTGGAAGTATCAGGATTCTTCGAGGAAGTCGAAGATGTAGATATTTATGTTTGGTATTCCATTGATAGTAATAGTTTTGAGAACTTGCTTCTCTTTCGGGTTACTCATATATGGATGCACTCCTAGTTGAGTAATGCTGATTGACCTCTTTCCATTTGGTTGATATGCACTGGAGACAGCTGAATGATTTTGAATCTGGTTCCAATTAAATTAGTGCTTTTGTTTCTATATTGGATATATATAGAATCAATTTATATCTTAATGATGTTAAGGTATAGGCAGTTGTCCGGATGATGCTTAAAACCAGAATCCGGATAAACTTGAGGCACGTTTCAGTAATGGCAGTTTGTGGGTTATCCCGGGCTTTAACGAGGGTTAACTTTCTACCATCAGGAAGATCAATAGTGATATTGTTCTTGACTCGCCACAGTTTTAGTAAAATGAATTTTTTCAGAAAACAAAAGTGGGAGTATGGTAGAACTGGAAGTGATTCCAGAACCACAAACGATTACTGAAAATTTAATAGAACCTAAGGATTCAATTGGATTTGACATTCCATTAGCCACTCCGCGGATTTGGTGGGTAACCTCAGGCACCCGAGAGTTACTTCGGTCTTCTCAAAGACGGTGACATGGATGTTCTTGTTTACCCAGACTTACCATTACTGTTGTTCTAGACTATAAGACCCGGCAGGAGGATGAGTATAGCGTCGTTCTAAACTAGCTTTAGAAGTGCACGTGTATATGACTCTGTCAGAGGGTTGTTGAAGTCAGTGGGAGCAGCGGAAGCATAGTGGGCAAGTAGCTTATATCTATTTATAGACTAAAGCAGGTGTAGCGGAAATAGATCATCTATTTTTGATGTGACAGTCATAGGCTTTGACTTCATCAGAATAAGAGATGGATCTGGTAAGAAGATGGTAGGGTGTGATGTCCTGGTATTTGGGATGACATGCACTTTATATAAAGTGAAATTCCTATACTACGATCGGTTATTCTGTGGTTGTCACATAGTAGTTTCTCCACATAGGACATGGATAAAATATCAGGTTTTCTGGTTATTGGATCTATAGTTTTAGATCTAGATTTGGGAAGTGTCCGAATCAGGGTACTTTGACAATATTCTAAAGGTGTTTTAGAATGGACGACTCCTAACATGGTGGTGTACCTGCAGGTGATGGAGTCAACTTCTCTAAAGGTGTCTTACAGACTAAAGGAGAGAGGGATATGCATGATTAGCATATCACTTGCTTAGGCAATTGAGTTAATCGTGAAATGTCAAGCACCACACCAGATGTTGTTTTTGCACTAGCTGCAATAAACATATATTAATCCAATCCTGGAGAAATGTAGGGAAGCAGTTTATGAACATGAATGGATGTTATAGGGATATGGTAACGGCAGCCTCCTTCAGGAGGCGGTAATCATTTCAGGCTTCCAAAGTGACCTGGATGACAGAGTGACTGTCAGAGTTATATGTTTCCCTCTTTTCAGGGGCAGTATGTTGGACAGGTGGTCCAAGCAGATACTAAGGAATGGCATGGCGCATGATACCGATTAAATTCAGTAGATGATACAGTCTAGGAAGTTTGCTGGATTTGGAGTTCATTTGTGAACTGGGTCCCATCAGATATCCAGACAAATTCTAAGACAGGTATTGCTCATTTCGGGAGATAGCTCCGCGAAATTGAGATATAGAGAGATACAGAAAGAAACATTGGAGCGGATCCACTCAATGGGGCTATTTCTCGAATACAACAGTTTCACGAACAGGCTTTGTGAGACTGATTAGTAGAGAAGTTGGGTGTTCGGTATCACACGGGCTGTGAGTATGCGACATCGCAATAATTGGCCTTAAATGCAAGTGGGAGATTGTTGGCTATAGTGCCCTCAAGGAAATTATCGTAATCGCAGTTAGGTGATTATGATGATTGAGGGAGGACCTATATCGGTAGAACAGTCTTACTCGAGATGATAGTATGCTATCTGGTTTGTTTTTATCATCATGCTTTATGTGGTATTATAGATCACTATTACATGTTGATAGAGCCCATAGAATTCTTGCTTGACTACCAGCATTATGATGGCTATCGTATATGTGGGAGCTGGGGATCTATAAGCACATCCTTAAATGTCCCTAGTCATGGGAGTTTCGAGCATGGGCATCGATACTCCAGAGTAGACTAGTGTATACTGATCGAGACCCCGACGAGGGGAGATGGCTAGGTCTCACAAGCTATTGGTGTTAGTTTGTTCACCTAAGATAGTATACATGTGCTCATTGGGTTATGAGTACACTGGACGGACTTGCCGGGAACCTGCTAGTTTGTACTATACCTATTTTCAGATAGCAGTTCCCAGATGACATGTGTACAGGTTAGTCTGTCGACCTGAGATCGTCATTTGTCTCGTGTGAGTTCCCACTGTGCTTTGATTACTACCCTACTACGGCTCAAAGGAGTCATGCAAACAGGTTTTAGTTGGGTACAGTCCCGAGCTACATGCAGGCAGTGAGCGGATCGTCGGGGATTCGCCTCTCCCGGTATTGGGGATTGATGTCGCGCAGTACACGGGTGGCCATCACCAGAAATCCTTGGCCAAGGTAGTCAAGAATTACTGATCTAGGATCAGTAGTTTCTCAGGTGGTGATGCGTTTCATACCGACACGAATTATCGCGTTATTAGGGGTCTGACTTTATCCACCTCCTAGACTCGATATGCAATACTCTTAGAAGAACATACCGGACTGTACGGATATTTTCACTGTGAGGCTCGGTAGGGGTTCAGGATGAGTTTGTTCGTCGGCCTCCCTTTCGCTCAATACATGGGTAGCCGTTACGTACAGCTAGTGCCGCTGACGTGCTTGTGGTTAAACCCACTGTCAGCGTATTGACGAGTTTTTAAAGTCCCATACAGAGGGTTTCCCTGATTCGGGCGAAACGTTGTAGAGACCGTATGGTTTTATGGCAGGGTTCGAACATATACGTGCACTTGTGCACATGTCATGATTCGGACGGATAATACTAGTGGCTTTGGTTTAAGCCGGATTCTAGTATTATATTATTGGATTATTTTCGTCTCATTGTATTTGTATTTTTCGGAATACGGATACGGGTATGTATATACGGATGAGGGGTATTCTTATAATTTCATTACAAGATACTTCTAGAAGATGCCACCTCATTTTAGTTTTAATCATTATTGATAAATGATTTAATGAGGTGGAGGATGAGGTGGACTTGGCATTTAAATGAAGCATGACTCTTTTGGTGACTTATGGGGTGATTCATGTTGTGACCCATCCTACACTATTGTGGCATGCTTGATTTTTATTAGGGTTGTGAGATATTTTCTTCACTTGGAGATTTTTTCTTTACTTGCTAGCATGCTTGATATCTCACAACGCTTGGCCATTTTCCTTTCTAGAGTTGCTTCACTCATCCTCCAATGGCTCCATCTTCTTTCTCCACCCATCAAGTCTCATGTGTTGAGAAACATTGGGTGTTTTGAGACAAGGTAATCCTACACACTCTCTATTTCATCTTGGCTATCTAGGCTAGCAAACTAGATACTCGAGTTGTCTTGGTCTTAAGGCAGGAGCCCGTATTACATACTCTCAAGGTGGATCGTCTTCGATGGGGGAGAACGGAGATCAAAATTGATCAAGGAGCCTCTTGGAGCTTGGGATGATGGTTGAATACCGAAGGACACGGATCAACTTGGTATAACCATTCCTAATTCTTGTTACATATTGCTAGTATAGGGTTTAAGGTAGATTCGGGCATCAGGTAATGGAAGCGCTAGTTTAGAAAATTTTTGTTCCACATTTGGCCGCTGATTGATGGCCGGGGCACTGTCGTAACCCAACATGAACAGCTTATTAAATATGTGGCCCCGGCATTCTTAAGTCCGAAGGGCATCACTTTGTAGAAGTATACCCCCAGATTAGTGGTGAAGGTGGTAAGTTTTTCGTCGGCCGGGTTCATCATGATCTGATTATAACCGGAGAAGGCGTCCATGAAGCTCAATAATTCGTGGCCGGCTGAAATGTCTACCAACTAGTCTATTCGAGGAAAAGGATAGTTGTCTTTGGGGCAGGCCTTGTTCAAATCCGTGGAATCAACGCACATGCGCCATTTCCCGTTTGCCTTCTTGACCATGACCATGTTCGCCAGAGAACCTAGCCCGGAAGACTTAGTTAAATGCAAAAGGGAATTACATTATTTTGAAAGACGATACAAGTTTATTTATACAATTTAAGCTTTTCGGCATTATAGAGCCGAGGAAAATTATGTCCCCCGGCGTCCTGTAGGCGGTATGCCCCACCGGGCAATGCTTCCGTTACGAGAAATGGTCCGTCCCACTTTGGAGAGAACTTATGCGGTCTCCCTTGGTCTACGAACTCGTTTCTTCATAAGACCAAGTCTCCCATCTTGAAGGCCCGATGTATAACTCGGGCATTGTAGTAGCGTGCGGTTTGCTGTTGGTAGGCGACCGCTCTGATTTGCGCTCAATCCCATTTTTCCAATAATATGTCCAAGTTGCTTCGGAGCACCGAGGTGTTGTTTTCATCGTTGAAATGTTCTAACCTGTAACTGGGCAGTCCAATTTCCGCGGGGACCATTGCCTCGGTACCGTAGCAGAGGCTGAATGGGGTTTCTCCCGTTGGTGTTTTCTTTGATGTTCGTAATGCCCATAGCACCCGCGGCAGTTCCTCGACCCAGCCGCCTTGCCTTCCTTCCAAACGGGCGCTGAGACCACGGATGACGCCTCGGTTCACGACCTCGGCCTGCTCGTTGTATTAAGGATGTGCAACCACGGCAAACTTCATCAGTATATGGTAGTCGCTGCAAAACTCTTTGACTTTATCATTTTCGAAGTTGATCCCATGGTCGGTAATTATGCACCTCGGGATTCCGAACCGAGAAATTACGTTGTTCTGCAAGAACTTTATCGTAGAGGCGGCGTCCGATTTTCTGATGGGTACGACCTCTATCCATTTCGTGAAGTAGTCTACAGCGACGAGGATGTATCTATGTCTGCCCGTACCGGTGGAGAGTTGACCGACCATATCCATCACCCATTATGCAAACGGCCAAGGCGAGCTGAGTGGTGTTAGTTCGGTGGCGGGAAGATGAGATATGTCGCCGAAGAGTTAGCAGTTCTTGCATCTTCTGACCAGGTTCTCGGCGTCCTGGTGTAATTTCGGCCAGTAGTACCCTTGGAGCAGCGTCTTCTGGACCAATGTGTGGGCTCTTTGATGCGCTCCACCGACCCCTTCATGTATTTCTTACAGAACGTAGTCAGCCTCATGGGGGTCGATGCATCGGAGCATAGTCTGATTGTATGACTTCTTGTATAGATTTCCGTTGCTCCAAACGAAATGGCGTGCTTTGGCCCATAGCCGGCAAGATTCTCCTCGGTCTTTGGGGAGTATACCGTCTTTTAGGAACTCCACGAGGGGCTTCCTCCAATCTTAGCCTTCTTCCTAGGTTGTGTAGATTTGGAGCGTTACCTCTCCCTCTTCCACGCTAGGTCGTGGCAAGACTTCGAAGAGGATATTTCTTTTACGGGTGGCCGAATAGGAAGAAGCGAGCTTGCTCAAAACGTCGGCCCGGGTGTTCAAGTTCCTAGGGATCTGCTCCATTTGGATTTCTTTGAAATTTTTTCGAAGCCTTTTTACCTCGGCCAGGTACTTTATCATGAGTGGCTCCCGGGCTTCGAAGCGTCCAGTTACTTGGCTAACGACCGGTGTGGATTCGCTGCGAACTCTGATGGTCTTCAGTCCTACCCCGGAGGCGATTTGCAGTCCTGCCAACAAGGTCTCATATTCCGCGGCGTTGTTTGACGCTCTGAACCCGAGCTTTAAGGAGCATTCCATTTCCGCTTCATCCGGGCTGCGGATGATCAGGATAGCCCCGCTCCCCTCCTCAGTAGAGGATCCGTCCACATAGAGCACCCAATCCGGGATGGGGTCGGGCACTTCCTCGACCGAGGGACGTGGTTCGGGGCTTCGTGTTGGCATTTCTTCTTTAGTGGGGATGGTGCATTCGACAACAAAATCCGCCAAGACCTGTGCTTTGATGGCTTGTCGGGGGCGGTATTTGGTATCGAATTGGGACAGTTACCTCCTCCATTTATCCAGATGTCCTGATGACTCGGGGGAGGCGAGAATCGACCCTAAAGGTCGCTCGGTGAGGACGAGGATCGTGTGCGCTTGAAAATAGTGCCGAAGTTTCTTGGAGGCGACGACAAGTGCCAGGACTATTTTCTCTATGGACGGGTATCTCATTTCTGCATCCTTGAAAACATGGCTCACGTAATAGACCGGCCTCTGCATGCCTTCGCATTCTCTGACAGGTACTGAGCCTGCAGATTGGTCGGAGATGGCCGGATATAACAATAGTTTGTCGCCCTCGACTGGTCGGGTGAGTAGCGTTGGGGTCGCTAGATGCACCTTGAGTTGTTCGAAAACGTTCTGGCACTCCTCAGACCATTCGAACTTAGGAATTTTCCTTAGCGCCCTGAAAAACGGAAGGCACTTCTTTCCGTATTTGGACATAATGCGACTCAGGGCAGCGACCCTTCCCGTGAGTTACATGATGTCGACATTGTTCTTGGGCGTTGCCATGTTGAGGATGGCACTGATCTTTTCGGGGTTTGCTTCGATTCCTCGGTAGGTTACCATGAACCCGAGGAACTTTCCACTGGTGACTCCGAACGTGCACTTAGCTAGATTCAGCTTCATTTTGTACTTGCACGGGATGTCGAATGTCTCGCCGGGGTCTTTAGTGTGCCCATCTGACGAGATGGATTTTACGAGCATGTCGTCGACGTAGACTTCCATGTTTCTGCCAATCTGAGGTTTGAACAGCATATTGACCAGGCGTTGATAAGTGGTCCCGGTGTTCTTGAGTCCGAAGGACATCACTTTGTAGCAGTATACCCCCCGATCAGTGGTGAAGGCGGTAAGTTTTTCGTCGGCCGGGTTCATCATGATCTGATTGTAACCGGAGAAGGCGTCCATGAAGCTCAATAATTCATGGCCGGCCGAACTGTCTACCAACTGGTCTATTTGAGGAAAATGATAGTTGTCTTTGGGGCAGGCCTTATTCAAATCCATGAAATCGACGCACATGCGCCATTTCCCGTTTGCCTTCTTGACCATGACCATGTTCGCCAGAGGACCTAGCCCGGAAGACTTGGTTTAATGCAAAAAGGAATTACATTATTTTGAAAGACAATACATATTTATTTATACAATTTAAGCTTTTCGGCATTATAGGGCCGAGGAAAATTATGTCCCCCGGCGTCCTGTAGGCAGTATGCCCCACCGGGCAATGCTTCCGTTACGAGAAATGGTCTGTCCCATTTCGGGGAGAACTTATGCAGTCTCCCTTGGTCTACGAACTCGTTTCTTCGTAAGACCCGGTCTCCCATCTTGAAGGCCCGATGTTTAACTCGGGCATTGTAGTAGCGTGCGGTTTGCTGTTGGTAGGCGGCCGCTCTGATTTGCGCTCGATCCCGTTTTTCCAATAAGATGTCCAAGTTGCTTCGGAGTGCCGAGGTGTTGGCTTCATCGTCGAAATGTTCTACCCTGTAACTGGGCAGTCCAATTTCCACGGGGACCATTGCCTCGGTACCGTAGCAAAGGCTGAATGGGGTTTCTCCCGTTGGTGTTTTCTTTGATGTTCGTAATGCCCATAGCATCTGCGGCAGTTCTTCGACCCAGCCGCAGTGTCTTCCTTCCAAACGGGCGCTGAGAACGCGGATGACACCTCGGTTCACTACCTCGGCCTGCTCGTTGCATTAAGGATGTGCAACCATGGCAAACTTCATCAGTATGTGGTAGTCGCTGCAAAACTCTTTGACTTTATTATTTTCGAAGTTGGTCCCATGGTCGGTAACTATGCATCTCGGGATTCCGAACCGAGAAATTATGTTGTTCTACAGGAACTTTATCGTAGAGGCGGCGTCCGATTTTCTGATGGGTACGACCTCTATCCATTTCGTGAAGTAGTCCATAGCGAAGAGGATGTATCTATGTCCGCCCATACCGGTGGAGAGTTGACCGACCATATCCATCACCCATTGTGAAAACGGCCAAGGGGAGCTGAGTGGTGTTAGTTCGGTAACGGGAAGACGAGATATGCTGCCGAAGAGTTAGCAGTTCTTGCATCTTCTGACCAGGTTCTCGGCGTTCTGGTGTAATTTTGGCCAGTAGTATCTTTGGAGCAGCGTCTTCTGGACCAAGGTGCGGGCTCCTTGATGCGCTCTACCAACCCCTTCATGTATTTCTCGAAGACCGTAGTCAGCCTCATGGGGGTCGATGCATCGGAGCATAGTCTGATTGTATGATTTCTTGTATAGGTTTCCGTTGCTCCAAACGAAATGGCGTGCTTTGGCCCGTAGCCGGCAAGCTTCTCCTCGATCTTTGGGGAGTACATCGTATTTTAGGAACTCCACAAGGGGCTTCCTCCAATCTTGGCCTTCTTCCTGGGTTGTGTATATTTGGAGCGTTACCTCTCCATCTTCCATACTAGGTCATGGCAAGACTTCAAAGAGGATATTTCTTTTACGGGTGGACGAATAGGAAGAAGCGAGATTGCTCAATGCGTCGGCCCTGGTGTTCAAGTTCTTAGGGATCTTCTCCACTTGGATTTCTTCAAAAAAAATTCGAAGCCTTTTTACCTCGGCCAGGTATTTTATCATGAGTGGTTCCTGGGCTTCGAAGCATCCAGTTACTTGGCCGACGACCGGTGTGGAGTCGCTACGAACTCTAATGGTCTTCAGTCCTACACCGGAGGCGATTTGCAGTCCTGCCAACAAGGCCTCGTATTTCGCGGCGTTGTTTGACGCTCTGAACCCGAGCTTTAAGGAGTATTCTATTTCCACTTCGTCCGGGCTGCGGATGATCGGGCCAGCCCCGCTTCCCAGAGTGTGCTAAGATAGGCACGTGACAGAGCCAACCATGCTACATGTGGATAAAAAATCCCTCCACAGTCACATTACGGCTGTAGAGATATCAAGAACAGTACTAAACTATCTAACATATGTCCATAAGCCAGAATCAACGAGTCAAGAAATAATATGCGGAAGAAATAAATCCAAGAAAAAAAAACATCTGGAAAGTAAGGAAATAACTAACTGAATACTAACATGATCCTCACTGCTCGGCCTGACGGTGGAAGTACTCCTGATCAGTCAGCTACAAAGGTAGAGGATCTGGGACATGCAAAACCCAGACGTCAGTGCGTCATAACATCAATAATAATATAATCAGGGGGTAGCAAGACATGCAGGCATGAGTATGAACAATAATAAAGGTATAAAAGTAAAATAAATAAGGACAGTTAAGGGTAAGGCATAGGTGATGTGCAGTGAGTAATCTAAACTGGTCTACTGGGTTAATTACTCTCAAGTCTTTGAAATCATTTTGATGAATCATCGATATAACTCAATAGTATCCCGTGCATACCCGGGACCACAGTCAAGATTCTCGGGCTGAATCCAAGACGTGTCGCTAGGCAGTAAAAGGTAGTATGTAACGATGAATGATGTCAGCATCATCATCCTGGGGCTGGCCTAGCCCGTAAGACTGATCAGTAAAGGCATCGAACTGTCGAGTTACAAGTCAGGTTTCATCATTGATTTCCCCATACCCCCAGGTTATGTGTTCAAGTCAGGTATTGATAAATCTGGAGCTAATGCCAACACAGGATCAAGAAAGTACATGTTTGTCTGAATAGACAATAGGAAATGTCCGTAGGGACAACAGGTCAAGATTATCGGAATTAGTAACATGATCAGGTAATATGTCAAGCTATGGTACATCAGGTCATGTCAGGTGGTGTATATTTATCAGGTCAGGTCAAGTAGTGCACAGGTATCAAGTCGTGTCAAGCAGGAGTGTATCAAGTCATGTCAAGTAGTGTACAGGTATCAAACGGATGCTCATAACTAAACTGTAACAGGTCCGGGTGCACAAATAAAGCATGGATGCACAAATATTTATCAGGGATTATATCATGACTATGTAGGATGCACAAGATCAAGTATGAGATACTAATGTAACAGTAAAATGAAATAATATGGTATCGGCGTGCAACTAGATATGTAATAAACCGTACGGATACAGACGGATACTATAAAACTGTAAATCGGTAAAATTTGCTGAATATTAAAACATAAGAACTATTATTTATTAAATAGATATTAATATAATAATATTAACATGGATAACATATTCAAACCGATTAATAACTATAAAAGTGGTATTGATTAACCAAGCACAAGAAAGTTCCGTTTAGAAACTCAGCGTCACCCTGATTTGTAAAATAGCTTAAAAATAACAAACGTTCTCCAAAAGGGACATGTCTTATACCAAAACAAAGATAATTCAATAAGGTTTTCATTTTTATAAGTATAAGCATCTCAGATTGTCCCTACAAAAAGCTATGAACATTCGAAATTGAAAGTTTGCTGCTGGAATTTCCCTGGACAGCAGTTTAGAGACATTTTCATTTGCATTTTACGTTATTTAAACAATTTATTTTGCAAGTAAATATTTCATAGAATTATATTATTCTGAGTTAACTTCGTAACGAACTAAAGAACGTATACTAATGATTTTTCTATGATTTATAATGAATTTTATAAGGTAAGGTGTACAGTAAATTTCAGATTTGTCGTATCCGCTTTGCAACGACGTTTCATGCGTAAACTATAATATTTTCAAATGTATAACATTATAAAATATAGATTATAAACTAATTAAAAATAATAATAAGAAATATTACGAAGATATATATTTTAAATGATATGGATGCAAACGGGTATCACATAATCGTAAAATGATAAACTAACAAGTGCGGAACATATAACTAAGCAATATGAAATGTAACTATTCAATTTGATGCAGTATATGATAGTATAGTATGTAACAAGATAAGTTTTCATGACCTAGATCTGAAATGATATGAACGGATGCAAACGGAACATCGAAAAGTTATAAAATTAAACATGGAGTGCAAGATTTTAAATACAGGTATTCCATTTGTTAACATAGATGCGTCTAAAGTAATGTAGCATGTAATTAAGATTGGTTTGCATGCCCTAGATATGAAATGCACTATACAATGTAAATGGATCGTCGAAAGGCTGTAATATGAAACATGGGATGCTTGATTTAAAATACAGGTGTGATATTTATTTAAATAGGTATATAATGAGTTCTATAGCATGTAGCAAGATAACTTGCCTAGACGGAACAAGAACGGATGTGTACGGAACGTCCTTCGTCGGCGAAATATCGCGACGCGCGCACGGTACACGGAACGGTTCCAAACAACGCATGAGAGTGATCACGCAAGTTAGGTACGATCACTGGATCACTCGGATCGTCAGCGATGAGCACGGCTCCGGCGGTGATCACCGGAATCAAGAAACAAGATCAAGAAAAAGAAAGAAGAAAGAAGAAGAAGTAAGAAGAAGAGGCTGTGTATTAAATAAGGAAAGAAAAATTAAATAAATAAAATATATATAAATATATATATGCAGAGGAGAGAGAGAAAGGGGTTGTTAGTTTGTTAGGAAATTATTTTAGATTCAAATTTAGAAAAAAAAATCTTTTATTAGTTAACTAAATTTTAATTTGTATCGATTTATAAAATTAATATTATATAAATAAAATTTGATATTCTGGTAAATACAAATATAGTCCAAAACATACCCGGGTAGGGTCTAAAATTCAGTTTTAAAAATACGAAAAATATACATGTCGACCCAAAATAAAAAATGAATGTCCGGATAACGAAAAATGCATACCCCCAAGAACGGATGCACGCACGTGCGCGTAGCCATCCAAACAAGTCCGTTTCACTGAGCGGGACGAGAACAAGATGCGCGGATGCTACCACGGGGCTAGGGGTATAATGCAGGCCATGCAATGTATTTTTAAAATATTTTATGTGACTTATAATGTTATATTATAAAAATGCAAATGCCAGATAAAATGCCAGTATGCACTAAACATGAAAATGCACCAGTCTACGTAACAAGTCAGGATAATTCATAAACATGAATCAAGATAGGTTTCAAGCAAGCGGGTCGGGTAAAATGCAAATACAAATGTCAAAATACTATTCGCACCCAAAACACAGTAAACCAAGAAACTACCATAAATAAGTAAATACTTGAACTGGAATTGGTATAAATGAACTAGGTTGTTACATTATACCCAACTACAAAAGAATTTCGTCCTCGAAATTCCAAGAACAAGAAAGGATAGACAATCAAGAAACTACAAGAATAGATGTGGAAACTTCTGCCGAATTTCATCTTCTCGTTTCCAAGTTGATTCTCCATGTGAGCGATTTCCCCAAGAAACAAGTACGAAAGGGATAACCTTGTTCTTAAGAATCTTTTCCCTTCGATCCACAATCGACATCGGTCGTTGATCAAAGGTTAAATCTTCTCGTACGGTCAGCTCCGAATGATCCCGCACGTGTGTTTCATCTCGAACATATTTACGGAGTTGAGATACATGAAACACGTCATGAACATTCGCCAAAGATTGTGGTAACGCCAATCGATAAGCCACTTCTCCAACACGCTCCAAAATCTCGAAAGGCCCAACGAATCGAGGACTAAGCTTTCCTCGACTCCCAAAACGAATCACTCCTCTAGTCGGTGATATCTTCAAGAATACTAGATCACCAACAGCGAACTCTAGAGGTCTTCTCGATGTATCGGCCCAACTCTTCTGCCGATCTTGCGCTGCCTTCATATGATTCCGAATAGTATTAACTTTCTCTGCGGTTTGCACGATCAAATCCAGTCCCAACAATCTTCGTTCTCCAACATCGTACCAACAAACATGTGAGCGACACTTGCGACCATACAATACTTCGAATAGATCCATCTGAATAGTCTCCTGAAAGCTGTCGTTGTACGAAAACGCCACCAAGTGTAGATGATCCTCCCATGAACCCTTGAAGTCTAACATGCAAGCTCTCAACATGTCTTCAAGAGTTTGGATCGTTCTATCCGACTGGCCATCTGTTTGAGGATGATAAGCTGTGCTAAACTTCAATCGAGTCCCCAAACTTTCCTGTAAGCTCTTTCAAAAGTGTGATAAGAATCGGGTGTCACGGCCGGACACGATGCTCACAGGTACTCCATGCAATCTCACAATCTCCTGCATGCACCGTTCTGCTAACGCTTCCATTGACTGACCAACTCGAAACGATATGAAGTGAGCTGCCTTTGTCAATCGATCAACAATCACCCAAATTGCAGTTTTCCCTTTGGACTCCGCGGTAAAGCTGTCACGAAATCCATGGTTATATGTTCCCACTTCTATTGAGGAATCAGAAGTGGTTGCAATAAACCGGCAACCCTTTGATGTTCAGCCTTAACTTGCTGACACACCAAGCACTTTGCTACAAAGCGAGCAATCTCCCTTTTCATGCCTCCCCACCAGAAATGATGTCGTAGATCACGGTACATCTTCGTGCCTTCTAAATGTACGGAATACGCGGAACTGTGTTCCTCCTTCATAACTTCTTCGCGAATATCTCTTTTTGGCACACACAAACGGCTACCGCATCGTAACGAACCATTTTCATGAATTAACAAGTCCATACGAAGTCCAGTTTCAACCTGTTCTCTAAACTTCTACAATCTTAGGTCCTGTGATTGTGCTGCTTTAATACTATCGATCAACGAAGACTGTACTTGCAGCTGCATCAACTGTCCCGAAGAATGCGGTAGCACGATCTCCAACTCGAATCTCCGAAAACCTTCGATAAGCTCCTTCTGTGCAGTCAACATCCGAATTGCTGGCAACCGACTAAGCGCATCCGGCACAACATTAACTTTCCCCGGATGGTACTTAAGATCAAGATCGTAGTCAGCCATCGGCTCCAACCATCTACGCTGCCTCATATTAAGCTCTTTCTGCGTGAACATACTTTAGGCTTTTTTGATCGGTGAATACTTCGACCCTTTCGCCCAATAAGTAGTGTCTCCAAATCTTTAAAGCGAAAATCACAGCTGCTAGCTCCAAATCATGAGTTGGGTAATTCTTCTCATGGGTCTTCAACTGTCTCGATGCGTAAGTTATAACCTTCCCATGCTGGATCAAAACACATCCCAATCATTTCCCAGATGCGTCGCTGTGAATCACCAATCCTCCGGAACTATCTGGTACAGTCAAAATAGGAGCGGTTATCAATCTCTGCTTCAACGCCTCAAAAGCTGACGCACACTTATCCGTCCATACAAACGGTACTTCCTTGCGCGTAAGCTTGGTCAAAGGCTCAGCCAAACAAGTAAAATTCTCCACGAACCTCCTGTAATAGCCGGCAAGTCTAAGAAAACTTCTGATCTCTGCTACGTTCTTCGGAATCAACCAATTTTGAACTGCTGCAATCTTCTCGGGATCAACGGCAATTCCATCTCCGGATACGACGTGCCCCAAAAACTTCACTTCTTCAAGCCAAAACTTGCACTTACTCATCTTTGCATATAATCTTTCTTGCCTCAATGTCTGCAGTGCGATCTTCAAGTGTTCCGCATGCTCTTCTAGGCTTCTCGAGTAGACCAGAATATCATCGATGAACACCACTATAAACTGGCCCAAGGACGGTGAAAAGATTCGGTTCATCAAGTCCAAAAATATCGCCGATGCATTCGTGACTCCGAATGGCATCACTAAATACTCGTAATGTCCATACCGAGTTCGGAACTCAGTCTTGCAAATATCTTCTGATTTAACTCGGACCTGATGATATCCGGATCGCAAATCCAGCTTCGAGAATACCCTCGCGCCACTAATCTGCTCGAACAATTCGCTAATGCGAGGGATCGGGTACTTGTTCTTAATAGTCATCCGGTTTAATTCTCGATAATCGATGCACATCCTCCGTGTGCCATCTTTCTTCTTGACTAGAAGAACTGGAGCTCCCCAAGGTGAATTGCTGCTGCGAATCTAACCCTTCTCAAGTAATTCGGTAACCTGCTTCTTGACTTCTTCCAACTCCACTGGTGCCGTCGGATAGTACGCCTTTGAGATTGGTACTGCACCAGGAACAAGATCGATTGCGAACTCCACATCTCGTTTTGGCGGTAAACCCGAGATGTCCTCGAACACGTCCATGAACTCTCGAACTACAGCTGGCGCTTCCTCCTTATCAACTTCCATAGACGAAAGAACATTATTTGTCGGCCTAGCCCTAAACTCGACTGGCCCGACAGAACTGCCACCTCCAGCAAAACAAACTCCGGATGTCCGGAAATCTGGAAAATCACTTTCTTTGCCCTACAATCAATGTGAGCGTGGAAAGTGAGACCATCAATTTCCAAGACAACTTCATAACTGCCGGTATCGGTCTCCAAGAAATCTGCAAAACATAAACTGGTAAGCAATGAAACGGAGAGAACCAAGTTAATAGAACGACCATGAAACAAGGAAATGAAACAAGACCAGGACTCCAAGTTTCTTAAATAGAGTACCGCATTGTAACCATGCTGCAGTTCATAGTTACAATCACATAACTCCGTTCAAGTCGCCCAAATCCTAGTATCAGAATCAAATGAATAGGACGGAAGAAACAATAGGGAACCAAAAGAATTTCAACTCGAGATGCAAAGTTGTTTGCATATCGTCAGGACAGGGGTCAAGAGAAAGATATGATTCAAGAATCATGATAACAATATGGCAGGACATGTTCCTAATCATGGATTTTCTGATTCGTGTATTGGGTCCAATACCCAACCACAAAAGAATCAAACCCGATTAACCTAAATCCTATGGCTCTGATACCAAACAAACCCTGTCACGCCCCGCTTCCCAGAGTGCGCTAAGATAGGCACGTGACAGATCCAACCATGCTACCCGTGGATAGGAAAAATCCCTCCACAGTCACATTACGGCTGTAGAGATATCAAGAACAGTAATAAACTATCTAACACATGTCCATAAGACAGAATAAACGAGTCAAGAAATAATATGCGGAAGCAATAAATCCAAGTAACAATAACATCTGGAAAGTAAGGAAATAACTAACTGAATACTAACAGGATCCTCACTGCACGGCCTGACGGTGGAAGTACTCCTGATCAGTCAGCTACAAAGGTAGAGAATCTGGGCCATGCAAAACCCAGACGTCAGTGCGTCATAACATCAATAATAATATAATCAGGGGGTAGCAAGACATGCAGGCACGAGTATGAACAGTAATAAATGTATAACAGTAAAATAAATAAGGACAGTGAAGGGTAAGGCATAGGTGATGTGCAGTGAGTAATCTAAACTGGTCTACTGGGTTAATTACTCTCAAGTCTTTGAAATCATTTTGATGAATCATCGATGTAACTCAATAGTATCCCGTGCATGCCCAGGACCACGGTCAAGATTCTCGGGCTGAATCCGAGACGTGCCGCTAGGCATTAAAAGGTAGTATGTAACGATGAATGATGTCAGCAACAGCATCCCGGGACAGGCCTAGCCCGTTAGACTGATCAGTAAAGGTATTGAACTGTCGAGTTACAAGTCAGGTTTCATCATTGATTTCCCCATACCCCCAGGTTATGTGTTCAAGTCAGGTATTGATAAATCTGGAGCTAATACCAACACAGGATCAAGCAAGTACAAGTTTGTCTGAATAGACAATAGGAAATGTCCGTAGGGACAACATGTCAAGATTGTCGAAATTAGTAACAAGATCAGGTAATATGTCAAGCTATGGTACATCAGGTCATGTCAGGTGTTGAACATGTATCAGGTCAGGTCAAGTAGTGCACAGGTATCAAGTCGTGTCAAGCAGTAGTGTATCAAGTCATGTCAAGTAGTGTACAGGTATCAAACGGATGCTCATAACTAAACTGTAACAGGTCCGGGTGCACAAATAAAGCATGGATAAACAAATATTTATCAGAGATTATATCATGACTATGTAGGATGCACAAGATCAAGTATGAGATACTAATGTAACAGTAAAATGAAATAATATGGTATCGGCGTGCAACTGGATATGTAATAAACCGTACGGATACAGACGGATACTATAAAACTGTAAATCGGTAAAATTTGCTGAATATTAAAACATAAGAACTATTATTTATTAAATAGATATTAATATAATAATATTAACATGGATAACATATTCAAACCGATTAATAACTATAAAAGTGGTATTGATTAACCATGCACAAGAAAGTTCCGTTCAGAAATTCAGCGTCACCCTGATTTGTAAAATAGCTTAAAAATAACAAACGTTCTCCAAAAGGGACGTGTCTTATACCAAAACAAAGATAATTCAATAAGGTTTTCATTTTTATAAGTATAAGTATCTCAGATTGTCCCTACAAAAAGGTATGAACATTCGAAATTGAAAGTTTGCTGCTGGAATTTTCCTGGACAACAGTTTAGAGATATTTTCATTTGCATTTTACGTTATTTAAACAATTTATTTTGCAAGTAAATATTTCATAGACTTATAGTATTCTGAGTTAACTTCGTAACGAACTAAAGAACGTATACTAATGATTTCTCTATGATTTATAATGAATTTTAAAAGGTAAGGTGTACAGTAAATTTCAGATTTGTCGTATCCGCTTTGCAACGACGTTTCATGCGTAAACTATAATATTTTCAAATATATAACATTATAAAATGCAGATTATAAACTAATTAAAGATAATAATAAGAAATATTACGAAGATATATATTTTAAATGATATGGATGCAAACGGGTATCACATAATCGTAAAATGATAAACTAACAAGTGCGGAATATATAACTAAGCAATATGAAATGTAACTATTCAATTTGATGCAGTATATGAGAGTATAGTATGTAACAAGATAAGTTTTCATGACCTAGATCTGAAATGATATGAATGGATGCAAACGGAATATCGAAAAGTTATAAAATTAAACATGGGGTGCAAAATTTTAAATACAGGTATTCCATTTGTTAACATAGATGCGTCTAAAGTAATGTAGCATGTAATTAAGATTGATTTGCATGCCCTAGATCTGAAATGCACTATACAATATAAACGGAACGTCGAAAGGCTGTAATATGAAACATGAGATGCTTGATTTAAAATACAGGTGTGATATTTATTTAAATAGGTATATAATGAGTTATATAGCATGTAGCAAGATAACTTGTCTAGACGGAACAAGAACGGATGTGTATGGAACGTCCTTCGTTGGCGAAATGTCGCGACGCGCGCACGGTATACGGAACGGTTCCAAACAACTCACGAGAGTGATCACGCAGGTTAGGTACGATCACTGGATCACTCGGATCGTCAGCGACGAGCACGGCTCCGGCGGTGATCACCGGAATCAAGAAACAAGATCAAGAAAAAGAAAGAAGAAGAAGTAAGAAGAAGAGGCTGTGTATTAAATAAGGAAAGAAAAATTAAATAAATAAAATATATATATGCAGAGGAGAGAGAGAAAGAGAGAGAAAGGGGTTATTAGTTTGTTAGGAAATTATTTTAGATTCAAATTTAAAAAAAATCTTTTATTAGTTAACTAAATTTTAATTTGTATCAATTTATAAAATTAATATTATATAAATAAAATTTGATATTCTGGTAAATACAAACATAGTCCAAAATATGCCCGGGTGGGGTCTAAAATTCAGTTTTAAAAATACGAAAAATATACATGTCGACCCAAAATAAAAAATGAATGTCCGGATAACGAAAAATGCATACCCCCAAGAACGGATGCACGCACGTGCGCGTAGCCATCCAAACAAGTCCGTTTCACTGAGCGGGACGAGAAAAAGATGCGCAGATACTACCACGGGGCTAGAGGTTTCATGCAGGCCATGCAATGTATTTTTAAAATATTTTATGTGACTTAAAATGTTATATTGTAAAAATGCAAATGCCAGATAAAATGCGAGTATGCACTAAACATGAAAATGCATCAGTCTACATAACAAGTCGGGACAATTTATAAACATGAATTAAGATAGGTTTCAAGCAAGCGGGTCGGGTAAAATGCAAATACAAATGTCAAAATATTATTCGCACCCAAAACACAGTAAACCAAGAAACTACCATAAATAAGTAAATACTTGAACTGTAATTGGTATAAATGAACTAGGTTGTTATATTGTACCCAACTACAAAAGAATTTCGTTCTTGAAATTCCAAGAACAAGAAAGGATAGACAATCAAGAAACCCCAAGAATGGATTTGGAAAGTTCTGCCGGATTTCATCTTCTCGTTCCCAAGTTGATTCTCCATGTGAGCGATTTCCCCAAGAAACAAGTACGAGAGGGATAATCTTGTTCTTAAGAACCTTTTCCCTTCGATCCACAATCGATATCGGTCGTTCCTCAAAAGTTAAAT
The DNA here is from genome assembly GCA_030015575.1 of Agapanthus africanus. Taxonomy (NCBI): domain Eukaryota; kingdom Viridiplantae; phylum Streptophyta; class Magnoliopsida; order Asparagales; family Amaryllidaceae; genus Agapanthus; species Agapanthus africanus. The sequence goes on along the minus strand of JASDDO010000004.1, from coordinate 40,331,033 downwards.
TTTCTCGTACAGTCAGCTCCGAATGATCCCGCACGTGTGTTTTATCTCGAACATATTTACGGAGTTGAGATACATGAAACACGTCATGAACATTCGCCAAAGATTATGGTAACACCAATCGATAAGCCACTTCTCCAACACGCTCCAAAATCTCGAAAGGCCCAACGAATGGAGAACTAAGCTTTTCTCGACTCCCAAAACGAATCACTTCTCTAGTCGGTGATATCTTCAAGAATACTAGATCACCAACAACGAACTTTAGAGCTCTTATCGATGTATCAGCCCAACTCTTCTGCCGATCTTGCGCTGCCTTCATATGATTTCGAATACTATTAACTTTCTCTACGGTTTGCACGATCAAATCTTGTCCCAACAATTTTCGTTCTCCAATATCGTCCCAACAAACATGTGAGCGACACTTGCGTCCATACAATATTTCGAATGGAGCCATCTGAATAGTCGCCTGAAAGCTGTTGTTATACGAAAACTACACCAAGTGTAGATGATCCTTCCATGAACCCTTAAAGTCTAACATGCAAGCTCTCAACATGTCTTCAAGAGATTGGATCGTTCTCTCTGACTGACCATCTGTTTGAGGATGATAAGCTGTGCTAAATTTCAATCGAGTCCCCAAACTTTCCTGTAAGCTCCTCCAGAAGTGTGATAAGAATCAGGTGTCACGGCCGGACACGATTCTCACAGGTACTCCATGCAATCTCACAATCTCCTGCATGTACCGTTCTACTAACGCTTCCGTTGACTGACCAACTCAAAACGGTATGAAGTGAGCTGCCTTGGTTAATCGATCGACAATCACCCAAACTGCAATGTTGCCCTTTGGACTCCGCGGTAAAGCTGTCACGAAATCCATGGTTATATGTTCCCACTTCTATTGAGAAATCGAGGAAGCTCAACCTGACAGATGGCTTGGAGACGAGCAAGAAGGCCGAGAAAGCTCGGCCTGTCAGATGGCTCGGAGACGAGCAAGGAGACCGAGGAAGCTCAGAGACGAGTTGTTGGCCATTTGCTAGATGAAGGTGGAAAGTACTCAGGGAGGTCTCCTGAAAGGTCGGGTACGTCCTTGGAGACGAGGTCCCGAGGAGCGCCCATGATGCAATTCATTTATTCCAACTCCGTAGCCTTTGGGACACGTCATCCGACACTTGTCGTAATCTGAGAAAATACCACTTGTGAGCATCACCACGGTAGAACACCAATAAACTCAACAAACTACATTAGATTTCATTAGACTATATACTGTTCCATATGAAAACATCAATATGCCTAACATCTGGATATAATGTGAGCTTATATGCTTATATTTTAGCGCCCTAATAGCTTAACTATAATAACGAAAGATTACTTGTATTTTTATTTTTAAGAAATTTAATGGTGTTTCAATGAAAGCTGAAAAAGTTAACGTCATTTTATTTTATGTGGTTTCTAATTAATGATGCCATGTCAATCATTTGGAATTATATCGCCTGGTGGGCATATTGCGAAACAACTTCGTATCAAAGCATGATTCCGGCCGATAAGTAAAGCCTTCTTTTATGAGCCAAAATCAGAATTTCATTTTGGTCAACTTTTGTTAATTTGTTATATTTTAATGTGCATTTATTAGGATTTGAACCAGGGTCATTCCTTTTTAGCTAACAAGTGTTGTATGTACTCAAGTAAACAAATTAATTGGAAGAGATGCTCCATCTCCCTCACTTTAAACCTAGATCTGGTTATTTTACAACAAAGTTTGATTAAATCAAGTGAAACTTGGAATAAAAGATAATAGCTTAAGTGGTTTTAAGTGAAATCAATATGATTAAGACAAATTTTGACTAAGACTCGCTTGAGCCACTTCTTCCTTATGTGCCAAACAAAAGCCTAATTAAGTGGACTATCCTTGTTTTGGATGAGACAAAAGAATAATATTTAAATTAATGATATGTAATTTGATTGAAACGGCTAGATCAAGACTAATCATTAATTTGACCTGAATTAATGATAAGTGGTTTTAAGTGAAATCTACGTCTCTTTTATGTTCAAGCTGAACTGACACCAATCCGCGAATCACCTCGCACACGGGATCAAAAATTGGATCTCAACACGAGCAAATGCTGCATCAATTTAATTTGAAATTCCTCACCTTGCTGACCAAAAATTTGGGCGTCAAATAAACACATAATACTGACCTCAGCTTTGTTGAAAATTACAAGCATGCCATCAAGTCCCTTTCCACGCTAATAATTAGAGAGCCCCGCGGTTTCCCGCGTAATCGAACGGCGGAAAGCGACAGGGTACGAGATCAACGGCTGAGATCATGCGCCTGTGGCGGGAAAGATCGAGAGCGGGAGTGCGCCCACAGATATTTTTTCTGGTGGTTTCGAAAGTAGAGAGAGAGAAAGCGAGGAGAGAGAGAAGTGATTGATGGATATAACACACTGGGCCCCACGTAGGACCCACCTCCCCGTCACGGCTCCGTTTACGTTTGCAGCCCTGCCCCTGTTTCAATAACGTATTTACATACGTGCCATCCATCTTTAACTTATTGAGAAAATTCAACTGTTTTTTTTTGGAGAAACATACCTATTCAATCGTTTGATTTGGGAATGGAAAATGTTATCTTAGACAAAAACCGTTAGATTTGCGACCTTTTTGAAGTGAGCCTAAGAAAATCGAAATCACATAAGTTTTACTATGCGAGTCCCTCAGAATACGTTATCAATTGTTGACTTTATAGGGCCAACAAAAAGTTTTCCTCCTTGTGCAATCATCCTCCATATTTTTGCATTAAAATAGTAAAAGGTCTCTCCATCAACCATACTTTAAAATTTTCAATTTCTATCGATTTTATTAACTAGGGTGTTTTTTTAATACTTTAGGTGATCTATTCCGTTTTTATTTGTTAATATCAATAATTAAAAGAAATAACTAAAGGGTATTATGGGAAAAGAAACATGTAGTTGTAAGAAAATTGTTCGTCTAATCCATACCTCGATTTTTGGCTAATTTACCTTCTAGAAGTAAACTAAACGATAAACATTGGCCGTCGTGATCTCCTTGACCCAGATACATGGATATATGAAATTTATATGATTTTTTATTTTTTCCCCCCACAGAATTAGGCTCTTAGGTTGTTCAATTTTTGCATTAAATTTTACAATAATCTGAATTAAAGAATATAAAATGTCCAAATCACATCAAAAAATTACTATTTACTAACCATCAACATTTATAATTGATGATGCTCATAAGTGGTAACTCTCCAGATCATGACACGTGGCGAATGACGTATCCAGAGGCACTCGGAAACAGAGCAAGAACCACATATTGGAGGCATCCCCCGAGCTATCGTCGCGCTGCCTGGCATCCGCGACCTACGAGGATTCTCTGAATATTCATGTGCTCGCCATGTAAATAACTATTGGCTCACCTCCGAGTCCTCCTACACGCTGAGCTCCTCGGCCCTTCGCCTCCGAGCTATCACAGAACCGAACTAGCTCGGCCTCCCGCCCTCTTCTAGGCCTCTCACCAAGCTAGGTCTCCCCGGTCTTGCCAAGCGACTTGGAACGCCGATTGTAGGCGCCTCCGCCACAGCTCCACGGATCTCGCCAGACGCGAGATATCCGCCGCCCCACGATCCCACATTTCACGTCGTCGCATCTCCCATTAACAAGCTTATCTCGTCATTGATGGGGGATCCCGTCAATCACGCAGGCGTAACGACAGGGGCGTAACGGCCGGCGAAGATCTCGCGCCATCTAGCTCTTGGCGACCGCTATAAAATCCCCTCTTCCAAACGACTCAGGTAAGGCAATTTTATTTCAATAGGCCACTACTGTGCTCAAATACCTCGGCTAACTTGATCGTCTGAGGGTCCATGGTGGCACAACCACCCCGAGACTTCTTTGCAGGTAGCTCGGCTTTACCCAAAATCAAGACCATTGAGATCCACACGCTTCAGGAGGCAACCCTCAAACCCAATCTCAGCCGTTCATCGACGCTCGCGACAGTTCGACGGAGGACAACATCTGAAGGAGATCCTGACCTCCATCAGTTGGCGTCGTTTGTGGGAATCCGAAAATTCCATTCATCGAAAGTTGATCTTCCGATCTCGAACTCATGGCGAGTGATCACCGTGACGATCCAAGCACAAGTCGCCGCCCTTCCCACAACGGAGACGCAGACGGATCCTCATCTCCCCCTAACGCCGTTCAAGCCTTGTCTGCACGGATCGACAGGTTCGCATCCATCGTGGATGCCTTTGTTCGCGTCCAAACAGCGGGACAAACCCCCCAAGTCGCCGTTCCCCCACCTCGGGATCACGACCTCCACAGAGGGGGAGATGACACTACCCATGCTGGCACCACTAAACAGCGTCTTGCTATCTCTGGCGGCCACAGGTCCCCCGTGGCAACCAATTCAATGACCCGTTGGGCGCCTCACAGCTCCATGCCGAGATCTCATGAAAGAGCCCCCGCCCTGAGGCCCATCGCGCTCCTGTCCTTCTGAGGAGGTGTCGGTCAGCTCGCCTGCTCCCAGGCATGGGCGACACCCTCTCCCTCAACAGGGTCGCGCGGGCGGCACTCACCGCGATAACTCGAGAACGACCTCGCCAGGGGACCTGAGAAACCTGATAAAGCGGAACCGGAGCCGCAGCCAGGCACAGGCCGTCAGCGGGAAGGACCATAACTTTAAATATGCCGAATCCTCGGGTACCACGACCATCTTGATGCCCTCGAAAAGAAAATCGAAGGTATACATCGGAAAGAGCGTCCTGCAAGCGAGGGGGCCAGGTATGCCGCCGACTCGCTTACAAAGCCTTTCATTGAAAAGCTGCTCTCTCTCCACGTCTCATCCAAACACAAGCCTCCAAAATTGGCCCTCTTTGACGGGAAGTCCGACCCAAAAGACCATTTGGACGCGTTTACGGCGGGCATGAGCTTTCAGGACAACTCCAACGCTGCCCAATGCTGAGCTTTCCCCGACACTCTCATCCGGGCTGGACGAGATTAGTTCCGAGGACTTACGCCACGCTCCATCTCTACCTTTGATGAGCTGGCCGCCCAGTTCTCCGGACATTTCGTTGGGAACAGACGGCAGAAGCGGACCGTCGATTCCCTCTTCACTATAAAGAGCGGGGGACAAGGAATCCTTCAAAGGATACGCCACTCGCTTCTACAACGCTTTTCTTGAGGTTCCCGAGCACAGGGTCGAGACTATAATCACCGCTTTGAGGTCAGGTCTTAGGCATAAAGAGTGGCTTCGCTGCTTTGCATTGGTGCAACCTAGGACCATGGCCGAGGTGAAGGCTTGGACCGAGCGGGAAATCCAACTCGAGTCCGAGGTGAACGCGAACCTAGCCCGGGGTGACCAGGCCGACCAAAAGAAGAGGGGTAGAGAAAAGAAGAAGAAGGTTGACCGGCCAAATCCATACTCCCCAAAGTTCCAGGAGTATACTCCGCTCAACATCTCTCGGACTAGCTGTTGGAAGAGGCGAAGGGTGAGCGATTCTTCAAGCTCCCTCCAGTCACCAATAGGGTGGCCAAATGGACCCGAGGCTTGTACTGTGCCTTCCACAGGTCGCAGGGACACCCTACCGAGAACTGTAAACAGCTCCGTGACTACATCGAGGATTTGATTCGCTCGGGGCACCTGACAAAGTACCCGGGGAATTGACGATCGGCCAAATCATGGTCATATCAACGGGGGTGCTCCTGGAGCCGGCGAGATTCGCCGCCTCCTGCCGGTCAAGGGAACTAGCGGCCAGCCCCGGAAGAAAAGCAAAGCAGCTGAACCCATCACCTTCACCGACGAAGACCTCTACGGAATATCCTTGCCTCACAACGACCCCCTCGTGATTACAGCATGAGTCCACCGCTACGAGGTTCAAAGGATATTGGTCGACTCGGGAAGCTCGGCGGACATCATTTTCTATGACTGCTTCCTACGTATGTGGTTCGGCCTGTCAGACCTGAGGGCAACCGCCCACATTTTATCGGGATTTACTAACCACTCCATCCCGGAAGAGAGAGTGGTTACCCTCCTCCTTAACATTAGGAAAGCGGACCGTACGAGAACCGTACCAGTGGAGTTCATCGTCGCTAGAATTCCATCGTCCTACAATATTCTCCTAGGACGCCCGATGCTAAACTCCCATAGGGCCAAAATCTCGACCTACCACCTCGCGATCAAGTTTCCACTGGATCAAGGGGGAATAGGCCAGGCCTACGGGAACCAGCAAATCGTAAAGATTTTCTTCACTGCGACATCCACTGCCGAGGAACGAAGCGACGACCTTGGAAGTTCTAGCAATTTCCAGGGGTCCTTGGATACCCGTGACGAACAAAAAGAAATCCGAGGGGCCCCGGTGGAGACGCTAACAGAGGCCCCCCTCGTCGAAGCGAACAATGAACGAACTGTCCAGATCGGGCCACTCTTAACGGGTTCCCGGTGCGTAGACTTGATCCGCTTTCTCTGAGGAAACTCAGATGTGTTCGCTTAGGCGCCCACCGATATGCCCGGGATCGACCCCAAGGTAATCTCGCATAAGCTCGGGTTCGACCCGATGGCCCGACCCATTAGGAAAAAGAAACGAAGCTTCGCCCCTATCAAACAAAAGGTGATCGAGGACGAGGTCGATAGGTTGCTTGCAACCAACTTCATTCGAAATATGGCCTACTCGGAATGGCTAGCGGATGTGGTTATAGTTAAAAAAGCAAGCGGCCATATGCGTCGACTTCACAGATCTCAACAAGGCCTTCCCGAAAGTCAACTATCCCCTCCCTCGGATAGATCAGCTTGTCTACAGCTTGGCAGGCCACGAATTGCTCAGATTCATGGATGTTTTCTCTGGCTACAACCAGATCCGTATGGACCCGGCGGATGAAGAGCTTACCGCATTCACAATGGACCGGGGGGTATACTGCTACAAAGTGATGCCCCTCGGCCTCAAAAACGCGGAGCTACATACCAGCGCCTAGTCAACAAGATGTTCAAATAGCAGATCGGGAGGAACATGGAGGTTTATGTCGACGACATGCTCGTCAAGTCGACCTCGTCGGACGAGCACGCTAAAGATCTTGGCGAGACATTCAACATCCTCCACAAGTACAAAATGAAGCTGAACCCCGCCAAGTGCGCGTTCAGGGTCACCAGTGGAAAATTTCTTGGGTTCATGGTTACCTACCGAGGAATCGAAGCTAACCCGCAGAAGATCAGCGCCATCCTCAACATGGCCACGCCAAAGATCAACGTCGAAATCATGAGACTTACGGAGAGAGTGGCCGCTCTAAGTCGCTTCATGTCGAGGTCCCGCGAAAAGTGTCTCCCATTCTTCAAAGCCCTGAGAAAGATCCCAAGGTTCGAATGGTCGAAAGAGTGTCAGATCTCTTTCGAGCAATTGAAATTGCCACTGGAAACTCCCCACTGCTCACCCGGCCAATTGAAGGAGACGAGCTGTCACTGTATCTAGCGGTATCTTTTCATGCTGCAAGCTCGGTGCTCGTCCGAGAAGTCGAAGGGTCCAAAAGTCGGTCTACTACGTAAGTCACGTCTTTAAGGACGCGGAAACAAGGTACTCGGCCATAGAAAAGATTGTCTTGGCGCTTATCATGGCCTCAAGGAAGTTACGGCACTACTTCCAGGCACACACCATCCTCGTCCTCACTGAGCGTCCCTTAGGGGCTATTCTCGCCTCCCGCGAGTCATCTGATCGTTTGGAGAAATGGAGGTGGTAGTTATTTCAATTCGACATCAAATACCACCCAAGGCAAGCTATCAAAGCACAAGTCCTGGCAGACTTCGTTGTCGAATGTACTATCCCCAACAAGGAGGCAGTGTCGGCGCCAGTCCCGGGTCTCAACCTTTGATTGAGGAGAGGCCCGATTCCGTCCCCGATTGGATCCTTTACGTCGATGGATCCTCTACCGAGGATGGGAGCGGTGCCGATCTTATCATTCGAGGCCCGAACGAGGCGGAGATGGAGTACTCTTTGAAGCTCGGGTTCAAAGCCCCAAACAACGCCGCGAAGTACGAGGCCTTGCTAGCTGGACTATGAATTGCCTCCAGAGTGGGACCTGAAGACGATCCGAATTCGCAGCGACTCCACCCTAGTTGTAGGCCAAGTGACCAGCCGTTTCGAGGCTCGGGAGCCTCTAATGGTGAAATATTCAGCCAAGGTAAAAAGACTACGAAAAGACTTCGACGAAGCTCAAGTGGAGCAGATTCCTCGGCACCTAAACGCTCAGGCCGGCGCTCTGAGCAAGCTGGCCTCCTCCTATACGGATAACAATAAGAGGAATATCCTCTTCAAAGTCTTGCCACGGCCCAGCGTGGAAGACAGGGAAGCGACACTTCAAATATATACTACTCAGAAGGAAGGCTGAGTTGGAGGAAGCTGCTCGTAGAGTTCCTGAGGGAAGGTACTCTCCCTGAAGATCGAGGGGAAGCACGCCTCCTTCGATCCGAAGCACGCCATTTCGTCTGGAGCAATGGAAACCTCTATAAGAAGTCATACACGCAACCACTTCTCGGTGCGTTGACTCCTACGAAACCGACTACGTCCTGCGTGAGATTCATGAAGGGGTCGGTGGAGCACATCAAGGGGCCCACACCATAGTCCAGAAGACACTACTCCAAGGATACTATTGGCCGATAATTCACTAAGACGCTCAGAAGCTCGTCAGAAGATTCAAAAGCTGTTAATTCCATGGCAGTATACCCCGTCTTCCGGTTACCGAGCTAAAGGCCCTGACCTCCTCCTGGCCGTTTGCCCAGTGGGGAATGGACATGGTAGGCCAGCTCCTAACTGGCACGGGCGGGCACAAGTATATCCTCGTCGCGGCAGACTATTTTACGAAGTGGATCAAGGCCGTCCCTATCAGAAAACCGGACGCCACCACGACCACCAAATTCCTGCAGAACAATGTAATATCCCATTTCGAGATCCCGAGGTGTATTGTTACCGACCACGGGACGAACTTTGAAAATGACAAAATCAAAGGATTCTGCAACGAGTACCACATGCTAATGAAGTTTGCAGCGGTAGCACACTCTCAATGCAACGGGCAGGCTGAGGTCGCTAACCGAGACGTCATTCGAGGTCTTCAAACTCGTCTAGAAGGAAGGTAAGGCAGCTGGGTCGAGGGACTACTCCAGGTTTTATGGGCCCTACGCGCATCAAAGAAGACCCCCACTGGAGAGACCCCCTTCAGACTCTGCTACGGCATCGAGACGATGGTCCCAGCAGAGATTGGACTGCCCATTTACAGAGTCGAGCATTTCGACGACGAAGCAAACACCTCGGCACTACGGACTAACTTGGACATCTTGCTAGAGAAGCGGGACCGGGCACAGATCAAAGCCGCCGCTTATCAACAGCAAACTGCCAGCTTACTATAACGCATGAGTCAAGCATCGCACCTTCAAGACTGGAGATTTAGTCCTAAGGCGGAATGAATTTGTAGACCAAGGCAAACTGCATAAGTTTCCCCCCAAGTGGGACAGCCCATTCCTCATCTCCGAGGTATTGACCGGTGGAGCCTTGATTGGAATGATTTAGCGTGCTTGCGCTTTCTAAAAGATAGATCAAAAATATTTGTAACCGCAATCAAGAACGGCGTCGCATGAAACTAGCCGGTGAATACGGGTCGGTCCACAGGGATGTGTAAATTTCCTTTAAGTTCTTACGAGTTAATTCCAAATGGTGTTTGGATTTATAATTAAACCTGAAAATTGAAGTTGTATGAGACTAGGATTAGAAACTTGCTAGGATTAGGTCTAGGGAAAATTTGGTAAACAAAGATCTACATCTCTTTCCATTGCTATTAATTAAAGATATCATATTAGTGTTATGGTAAATCTTAACAAAGGGGATTAGGATGATTGGGAAGATTGATTCTTCCTCTAGATCCTCGTCCTTCCTTTCTTAATCTTTACCCTAACCTCCATGGAAAACCTTAAAATCCGGGCCTTTAGACTACGGAATCACCGTTACCTCGAGGGTAGAGTACCGTAGGGAGCGGAATAAGAAGGTATGCATGGAGTTCTAATTTTCATAAAAGATTGGCAAACAAAAGAGATGAGAGATCTTCGTCTCTCAAATCCTTCCCCATTCCTAACCATAACAAGCGAGGAAACTACTCACTCATTAGAGAATTGAAGAACATTTATCTAGGGCAGAGAATAAAAATTACCTAGGGTAAGAATTGAAATCTAAACTAGAGCAAGGAATTAAATCTACTTACAGATGCATCTCTCCAATCATCAACGCAGGGTTGTCAGATCTGAATTCATGAATTGAAAAGAAACACCGATGCTCTCCAAAAGAATTCTAAAATTTATTATTAAAAGGAGGCATGAAAAGAATACAATGATTTGGGCTTCTATTTATAGGAGAGAGAAACCCTAGGTTACAATTGATTTGCATGTCTACATTTACCAAAATATCCTTAGGAAGACCTAGTTAAAGTAGACTTCAAGCTTTGGTAAAATTTTATGTCTCTATCTCTTTAAAGAAGGTATTGAGCCTTGGATCTTTGGGCTTCCTTATTATTTGGTTCTTTATTAAAATAGCTTCTATGTTTCTTCCAGATCTCCAGTGAATAATTGCGGTGGACTTTTAACCGTTCGCTTTGTAATCTTGGACCTTGCATTGCCTTGTACTTTGTGAATTTTATCTTTGATGTAGGCTTGATCAAGAGTCTTCTGTTTGTCGGTCAAAGTCCACTTTTGCATCGTCTTTTCATCGTTTTCACTGTTTTCTGTCCAAGAACCTGTAACCTGTAACATGTAGAAGACATGCGTCAAAAGCACCTGTTTATTTATAAAAAGAATAAGAATGAGGAATATAATAATGCAATATTATGGTGTGAACAAATACCCCCAAACTTATCTTTTGCTCGTCCTCGAGCAAACTTATTTTTATTCACTAAAATCCTAACCACACTTTCGCAGGGGAACGCGATTGCACTGAGCACGTGCAACAAGCCGTTAAACCTCTAGGTGTCCCTAGTAGGAGGAGTGTTGTCTTCTGAGGGTTTTCAGCGGATTACACCCACAAAATCCTATCAATTTGGCTGTTTGACTTTTGTTTTTCAATTAGGTCTTCTAACAAGGAATACTATTATCTTCTACTTGTAAATTATCCACCCATATTCTTCACACTTCCTCATCATTTAACTTAAGATTATATATATCTTGCAGATCTACTTAGCTTTCGGCATTTCCTAAGTTTTCCTTCTAGGGTTCCATCTCCACTTAGGAATTTCTATCAACCCTACCAAAGATACAAGTTTTATTCTTCATTCCTTTCTCTCATCTAAACTCCAATCACATATCCCCTACGTGTGTGTATAGATCACCCCTACACTTGGAAATTCAAATCAAGCAATCGTACTCTCGTCCGTTGTCCAAAGTACTTATTAATTGGTGAATTTTTAAATGAATTTTGCTTACACATCCTTCATGCGACCGTTAATACTTCTTGAGGTACCAACGACCGATTACAAAATGCGTTTGCACTTTAAAGCGTAATTCCTAGTCTTGCAACACCCAAGGCTTTTAGCAGTGACTCCCAAACCAGTTGGTCTAAGGCACTAGGTGATGAAGCACCCTCGCTAAATATTTTTTCTTTTTTAGCAGCCTTAAGTAATCACAAAAACCAGTGTTCATTCATTTTTTTTTCTTTATTCACTTTTTTTTTCTTTTATTTTTATTGTACTAAGGACTTTAGACAAGAGCATTTCAAGGTCTCTTCTACTATTCCAAGTTTCAAGGTGCGTGATTGTGCAAATTGTAGGGTATATATTTTCAGAATTTAGACTTAAGCTAGGAACTATTTTTCAAACTTATACTCTAATAAGAACGTCAATACTCTTCCCTCATTTTGACTTAGCCCAAGAAGTGAACCCAAAATTTGCCTATTTCTAAATAAACTACAAGGCATATACTTTCTACCGTTAAACTTTAAGGAATATTATCTTTAGGGTCTTTAATTCACTAAGTCTAAGATCTAGTTGTTCCTAGACAGTTAACCTATTTGTCAAACTCAAGTCAATTATAGCCAAAATTGAATACAATAATTTTTATAATTTTTGAATTTTTTTAATTTTTATGGGTTTTTCCAATAAATATGCAAATGCAAAAATATGTACAAATGAATGCGAAGGAAGAAGACGTACCGAGCATACCCCCAAACTTGAACGTGACAGAGTCCTCACTGTCATGCTAAACCAAGAGGGTCAAAATGCCGGCACTCCCCTGTTTATTTATTTATAATTTTTTTTTGTATTTTTAATGTTTTGAAATTTTTTTTTATTTTTTTATTTTTATAGAAAAGAAAACAAAAAATATATACATATATACAAAGGTTCCCCCCAAACTTAAGCTTGGCCTTACACAAGCCAAAGGTTAACACCAACCATTCAAAAATCTTATCGTGGAAATGGTATAGTTGGTGCAAGAAAATAAGAAGCACGCGAGACCGTGTGGAAAGAAGAATGGTAGAATATGGTCTCGGTGGGGGAGAAGAATGGCGAAAAGAAGAAGGAAGTGGAGTACGATCTTGAGGGTGTAAATTGAGTGAATAAATTAGCGCAATATGTGATGACCGATATGTTATAAGCGATTGCGCTAACCTATCTACTCGTCGAGAAATGGGATCAAATCCCTCAAGATTCGCAAGAAAATATGGGTACGCCGAACTTGGTATAGGAGATGAAAGCGTAACGGTTATTTGCCCGGTCGGAATGATAGGACGGACGAAAGGGAGTGAATTAGGGATAGTATCATCCTTACCGTAGTAAACTGTGTCGAACTGGAAAGATTCCATCAATGGTTCGAAACGACTGTAAGAAACCGAGTCTGAAGGATTAACTAACTCATCTGAAAATGCAAAGGACTCAAACTCGGGCGGCGAGACTTCAACATCGTCCGAAAAAGTGAAACACTCGTAAGTGTCATCGGCTGTGGGAACTGTGTCAGATTCAAAGGAAAAGTTTTCAAGCTCACAGTCGTCAAGTGTGAAATGAGGCGTGGTCGGAACGATGGAAAAGAGGGAGGGTGATTTAGGTAGAGGTTCAAGAGGATGAATTGGAAAATCCGACACATCAAACAAAAATGATTCAACCTCAATATGATCCTCACCACTCTCCTCAATATTATCCTCATAATTATCCTCAATATTCAACTCATCCATGCCATTATCATCAAAATCAAGACGCATATGAGATTCGGGAGAAACATTTAATAACTCGGGATGATGATTTGAACATAAAATTTCAATTAAATCGACAGGTTCATCATCCGAAATATTCCCGGCGTCTATATCCTCAATCAAGTGAAAGTCAATTTCTTTAGACACCTCCTCAAAAGCATGGATGTTTATCAATGTAGGTTCTAGAGTGGAAGTGTAAAGGTCAAACGGATTAGGTGATGTTTCACTCGAAGGGGGTTCCTCACAATCTGGCAAATCAAACACTACAAAGTCGCATAACTCGTTTTTATTTTGAACTTGTGAATCATTTAGGACATTCGATGGAAAACTGGAGTTGTGGGCTTCAATTGGGTAAGGGTAGGTTTGATTTGGAAATCCTCTCACATTCTCATTCTGTCCAACCGCCTCCTCATACATTGAAAAATTTGGGGCTAGCGGGAAACTAGCTACCGGTTCAGCAGGTTGCATAAGGGCGGCCACGGACGCTTCCACATTCCTAACCATTTTGTTTATTGCTGTGATATACGCCTCCAACGCCTCTTCCAAACTAGACTTTGGTGGTAAAGGGGTTTCGGCAAAAGATTCGAAATTGTTTGGATATGTGAAACTCCCAAAAGGCTGTGTAGAAGCAGTGTCTAGTGAATGTGGGAAGGTCGGGTAGGACTGGTAGGAAGTGGGTGATTGGACAGGGGTAGGGTCAACATATGGATAAAAAGGTGAATAGTCTTGTGGATCCCTAGAACTAGATGAGTGGAGAGGGGTGAAAGATCGGCTGCGAGATTGAGCAATATGCTCAGCAATGGACATCGGCTTAGGAGAGACGGTAGGACTTGAAAAAGTGGTATCAACATATGGAGGTGGTAAATGTTGACTTGGTTGACACAAAGTGGGTTGAAAAGTCAAACTGTTTCCCCTAAACGATTCTATTTGATCTTTTAAAGATATTTTAGGCAAGGAAGGATCGTCTTTAAATTGATCGAACAAATTGCCGAACGACGCAAAATTAGGTTCGGGATACCAAAGTTCGGCAAGTGATTTGTTATGTGGGGTACCCATGTTAGAAGAAAGGGAGAAAGAAAGAAAGTTTGTTGGTGCAAGGATTTCCGAGCGACAAAAGTTGCAAGTCTTTTTTAAAAAAAAATTTCCTTTTTCCCTTTTCTCTTTATTTGAGACTGTTTGCAGAAAAAAATTTCGATAAAGGGCTTAGATACAAATGTAATCAACCAGAAATGCATAATCAGACCTAGATCTAGGGTCACCTAGGTCTGCTAGACAGCTCCTAACTAGGGCTAGAAATAGGACCTCAAACCGCCTCTTCACCGACAAGTACGGCCAGGTAAGTGGGAAGGAACCACCACGACAGTGGGCCTAATTAAAAACCACTAGCCTAGACACTGCAAAATCAGTTAGGATAAACGGTCGATGCCTATACTAGTCCTTTTCCTATTGAGCTCGACGTCCTTAGGGCTGAGTCGAGTATTTTTTTTTTAATCGTGGTCGATGCAAATGCTTTAGGTGTTTTCTGGGGTCCTGGGAAGGGTGATGAAATCCCCACCCAATCTGAGTTGGTCAAAAGCCCCTTAAAATCCGATTAAAGATATGCAAAACAGTAAATCACATGCAATCAAATCTTTTTTTGTGAATTTCAAGGTTTGCAAGTTTTCTAATTAAAATTTTCCTTTTTCCACTTGCTTTTTATTTGGAAAGATATTTTTAGCAAAAAGATTAAGGATATGCAAATCAGAAAAGATCACTTGCAATCAATTATTATTTTAAGCACGCGCAAAGAATCCTGCACAAGATTTTTTATTTGGAAGGGAAGATTTTTTAAAGCGCAAAGAATTCTGCAGGAGATTTGACAAAAGATATATTTTAGGTTGTAGAGGGGGGAAAAAGAAAACAAACAGTAAAATTTTCGTGCGATGACATCAGCATGACGCGGCGGTTCAGCGGCGGGAGCGCGCTTGCGCGGCGGAATAGCGGCGGTTCTGAGGCTTCAGGTCTCCAAAAAAATTGCGCTGTTCTAATTTTCCAACCTCTTACTGTTCTGATGTATCTTTTTCTGTTTTGAACTCTGGATTTTTCCAGATCCGTCTCGATTGTAGATCCTGTAAAATTCAAACCAAAAATACCCTTCACAAAATACAAAGATGATAAATTTTTATATTTTTTTTGATTTTTCAGTTTTTATGATTTTTTAATTTTATATTAACCCGAAATTGCAAAAAGAAAATGACACGCCATCCCCGGCAACGGCGCCATTTGATTGGAATGATTTAGCGTGCTTGCGCTTTCTAAAAGATAGATAAAAAATATTTGTAACCGCAATCAAGAACGGCGTCGCATGAAGCTAGCCGGTGAATACGGGTCGGTCCACAGGGATGTGTAAATCTCCTTTAAGTTCTTACGAGTTAATTCCAAATGGTGTTTGGATTTATAATTAAACCTGAAAATTGAAGTTGTATGAGACTAGGATTAGAAACTTGCTAGGATTAGGTCTAGGGAAAATTTGGTAAACAAAGATCTACATCTCTTTCCATTGCTATTAATTAAAGATATCATATTAGTGTTATGGTAAATCTTAACAAAGGGGATTAGGATGATTGGGAAGATTGATTCTTCCTCTAGATCCTTATCCTTCCTTTCTTAATCTTTACCCTAACCTCCATGGAAAACCTTAAAATCCGGGCCTTTAGACTACGGAATCACCGTTACCTCGAGGGTAGAGTGCCGTAGGGAGCGGAATAAGAAGGTATGCATGGAGTTCTAATTTTCATAAAAGATTGGCAAAGAAAAGAGATGAGAGATCTTCGTCTCTCAAATCCTTCCCCATTCCTAACCCTAACAAGCGAGAAAACTACTCACTCATTAGAGAATTGAAGAACATTTATCTAGGGTAGAGAATAAAAATTACCTAGGGTAAGAATTGAAATCTAAACTAGAGCAAGGAATTAAATCTACTTACAGATGCATCTCTCCAATCATCAACGCAGGGTTGTCAGATCTGAATTCATGAATTGAAAAGAAACACCGATGCTCTCCAAAAGAATTCTAAAATTTATTATTAAAAGGAGGCATGAAAAGAATACAATGATTTGGGCTTCTATTTATAGGAGAGAGAAACCCTAGGTTACAATTGATTTGCATGTCTACATTTACCAGAATATCCTTAGGAAGACCTAGTTAAAGTAGACTTCAAGCTTTGGTAAAATTTTATGTCTCTTTTTCTTTAAAAGAAGGTATTGGGCCTTGGATCTTTGGGCTTCCTTATTATTTGGTTCTTTATTAAAATAGCTTCTATGTTTCTTCCAGATCTCCAGTGAATAATTGCGGTGGACTTTTAACCGTTCGCTTTGTAATCTTGTACCTTGCATTGCCTTGTACTTTGTGAATTTTATCTTTGATGTAGGCTTGATCAAGAGTCTTCTGTTTGTTGGTCAAAGTCCACTTTTGCATCGTCTTTTCATCGTTTTCACTGTTTTCTGTCCAAGAACCTGTAACCTGTAACATGTAGCAAACATGCGTCAAAAGCACCTGTTTATTTATAAAAAGAATAAGAATGAGGAATATAATAATGCAATATTATGGTGTGAACAAGCCTATCGCTTGCAAGACGCGATTGGTCGTAAGTTCCTGCGACCTTACAACGCCGAAACTCTCAAATTGTACAAATGAATTCGAAATTTGTATCAGTGAATATATGTTTCTTCATTGCCAAAGTGATGTTAATTTTTCCAAGTCTTCTGAATTAGAAGAAACTTCTTAAATATGATTCCCTCTTCCTCGGTTCAAAAGTCACGGGTTTTGTTTTATGAACATAGTAAAACACGCAAAGAGGATAAAAAGAAGACAATAGTACGTCACTGTAGGATGTTTTTCGTCACCCCATTGAGATGGGAATACGCGCGCGCTTGTCAGGCGTATACTACAGATTCCCCCTGCCTAGGGTAGGCGGGGGTTTATTGATTGTGGGGATCCAAATCTCCGGCAGCCGCGGACTAAGCTGCCGTTAATTACCCCTCGCCTTTGGGGCGAGGGAACCTCCGATTAACGGATTAAAATGGTCATGCGAATTCAATGTGCAGTGTACGTGTGTTGTGTTTTGAAAAGGTGGGTTTGGATATATCGGGAGCCATGTAGAGTTTTTATGGGGGTCCCGCTACCCGGATAGCGGGCTGGGGGTCAAGGGGGCTAGCAGCCCCTTGCGGGGTGCGGGGCAGCGCCCCGGCCCAAAAAAAATTTGAGGAGGACAGTATTGTGGAGTGTGTGCGTATCTATACATGTGTATGCATATGTTATATATATAAATAATAATAAAAAAGGGAAAAAGGGGGCTAGCAGCCCCCTTGCGGGGTGCGGGGCAGCGCCCCGTTAGAAATTTTTTTCTAACAAGAACAGTGTCGCGGAGTATGTGTGGGTGTAAATATGTATACAAATGTGTATATATATATATGTATGTATGTATGTATATATATATAAAAGAAAGAGGGGGAAAAGGCATCCAAAGGATGCGTGGGGGCAGCACTTTGGGCGCTGTGCGCCTAGGTGCTGTGCGCTCAGGCGCTAGAGTGCCACGTATTGGCACATGGGCGCTCTGTGCTTGAGCGCAAGTGCGCTACGTGTCGGCACCGGGGCGACTTGTGCCTGAGCGCTTGCGCTTGAGCGCAAGCGCGCCACGTGTCGGCATGGGGGCGACTTGCGCCGGAGCGCAAGCGCTCCACGTGTCGGCACGGGGGCGACTTGCACTCGAGCGCTTGCGCGTGAGCGCAAGCGCGCCACGTGTCGGCACGGGGGCGACTTGCGCTCGAGCGTAAGCGCGCCACGTGTCGGCACGGGGGCGACTTGCGCTCGAGCGCTTGCGCTGGAGCGCAAGCGCTCCACGTGTCGGCACCGGGGCGACTTGCGCTCGAGCGCTTGCGCTGGAGCGCAAGCGCGCCACGTGTCGGCACCGGGGCGACTTGCGCTCGAGCGCAAGCGCGCCACGTGTCGGCACGCGGGCGCTCTGCGCTTGAGCGCCGACGAGAAAAGGAGGCTTTTAGCCTAAGAAACAGAAGCAATGCTTCAAAAAGGAAATATTTGTTGTTTTATATATATGGAGTTAAACTCCTAGGATGTTTTGAAGCTGATGAAGGGGGTTCTTCTTCTTCCTCTTGTTGTTTGGCCGGATCTTGAAGATCAAGAAGTAGGAGATTTTAAAAATCACTCCTTTTTAAGATCTGATGGAAGATCTGAGTTCCCCTTTATGGGTTTTGTGGTGGAAAACTACTTAGTTTTGGAAAAGAAAGAGTAAAACTCTTGATTTAATTCAAAGAAATGAGAAGGTTTAGAACCTTGGAGAAGGAGCAGGAGGCACAAAGAACCCTAGTTTTGGGGGAATGAAAAAGTTCTTCTTTATTCATCATCATGTTGCCTTATATAGGCTTACATATTTACATATAGCCCCTTGGGCTTTACAAAAATGGCATTTTGCCCATCCCATGACTCATGTGCCATTTCATTTTTGCACATAAGCCATGGGCTTACAAAATTTAGCTTTATGCCCATTTTGCATACATTCATGTATAAAAAATTACATGAAAATTATTTATTACATGATCTATATTTTAGCATGGAGGAGGCTGGCCGCGGGCTTGACTTGGGCATGGGCCCGCTTGACCTGGGCTTGGGCCCACCTGGCTTGGGGTTGACCTTGACTTTGACTCGGTCAACGGGGGTGTAAATTTTTACCCCAACAAAGTGCCCCCCATCAATAAATGCACACCGCACATTTGAGATGTGTGCATGAAATTGATGGATCTTGAAGCTGAACTTCGAGGTGGAACATTATTCCGGAGGCGGAACATCATCCTGGGGAGCATGATTCCCGAGGATCGGAGCATCATTCCGATTCGCGGAGCATAATTCCAATGTCAGAGCATCATTCCGAAGCGCGGAGCATAAGTCCAGGGTCGGAGCATCATTCCGATTTGCGGAGCATAATTCCAGAGTTCGGAGCATCTTTCCGAAGAGCGGAGCATAATTCCAGGATTCGGAGTATCATTCCGAAGGACGGAGCATAATTCCAGAATTCGGAGCATCTTTCCGAAGAGCGGAGCATGATTCCAGGGTTCGGAGCATCTTTCCGAAGAGCGGAGTATAATTCCAGAGATCGGAGCATCATTCCGATGATCGGAGCATGATTCCAGGGTTCGGAGCATCTTTCCGAAGAGCGGAGCATAATTCCAGGATTCGGAGCATCATTCCGAAGGGCGGAGCATAATTCCAGAGATCGGAGCATCGTTCCGATGGGCGGAGCATAATTCCAGAGATCGGAGCATCATTCCGATGATTGGAGCATGATTCCAGGGTTCGGAGCATCTTTCCGAAGAGCGGAGCATAATTCCAGAGTTCGGAGCATCTTTCCGAAGAGCGGAGCATAAATCCAGAGTTCGGAGCATCATTCCGAAGGGCGGAGCTTGATTCCAGGGTTCAGAGCATCATTCCGAAGGGCGGAGCTTGATTCCAGAGTTCGGAACATCTTTCCGAAGAGCGGAGCATAATTCCAGAGATCGGAGCATCATTCCGATGGGCGGAGCATAATTCCAGAGATCGGAGCATCATTCCGATGATCGGCAGACATTCTGGCCGAAGCATGATTTCGATGCAGAGGTAGATTCCTAGGCGAAGTATAATTCCGACAAGGGAGGAAAATATTCCGAGGCGAAGCATGATTTCGACACGGGGTATATTTTGAGACGGAGCATGATTCCGGCGCAGAGCTTGTTGGCTGACTTGATTCCGAGACGAAGCATAATTTCGACAGGGAAGACAGGTACACCGAGGCGAAGCATCATTTCGACACGGGGTGTATTCTGAGATGAAGCATAATTCCGACGAGGAGGTCGTTATCCCGAGGCGAAGCATGATTTCGACACGGGGTAAATTCTGGGACGAAGCATGATTCTGCCGCAGAGGTTGTTGGTTTGATTTGATTTGGGTTGACATTAGCATCGCTACACTGGGATATGGTACCAGGAGTGAATCATCATTTGTCATGGGAGGATTTGGGGATTGGTTTTTTTCGTTTGGCATCAGCATCGCTACACTGGAATATGGTACCAGGAGCGAATCATCATTTGCGTTTGCTTATTAGGAAACGATGGCTTAGGAGACAGGTTTTAGGTCCCTATCGCCTAAGACTTTTCAACTTTGTGAGCCGTAAGGGTCTCACAAAGCATTTTCTCCCTACAGGTCGTAAGGATCCCGTAAGTGCATTTTCTCCTTGGGAGTCGTGGGGATTCCCAAGTGTGTTGCTCCTTTGTGAGTCGTAAGGATCTCACGTGGGAGTTTTCTCCTCACAAAGTCGAGAGGACCTTGTGAGTGCATTTCATCTCTTTCTCACGAGTTTGCGCCCTTTCGGGTTTTCACAAACTCGCCGGCAGTCCTGCTGTTTTTACTCACGGAGCCCTTTCGGGTTTTCATCCGTGCCCATCTTGCTTGTGGACATACCTTTTTTTATTTTATTCTATTATTTTTTTTTGGAGAGATTGGGGTTATTTTACGCCCGTGGATTGTATACGGTTTTGCAGGATGTATGATCCAGACCGTAGGGCCATAAAAAAAATTTTGGGACTTTGTTGGCGTCTGCATCGCTGTACTGGAATATGGTACCAGGAGCGACTCATCATTCGCCGTTGGGGTATGGGATTTGGAATTTGGTTGGCGTCTGCATCGCTGCACTGGAATATGGTACCAGGAGCGACTCATCATTCGCCGTTGGGGTATGGGATTTGGAATTTGGTTGGCGTCTGCATCGCTGCACTGGAATATGGTACCAGGAACGACTCATCATTCGCCGTTGGGGTATGGGATTTGGAATTTGGTTGGCGTCTGCATCGCTGCACTGGAATATGGTACCAGGAGTGACTCATCATTCGCCGCTTTAGGAGTTGGGGAGCGATGGCTTAGGAGACAGGTTTAGATCCCTGTCACCTAAGACTTTTCAATTTTATGGGCCGTGAGGGTCCCATAAAAGCATTTTCTCCCTACGAATCGTAAGGATCCCGCAGGTATATTTTCTCCTTAAGAGTCGTGAGGACTCCTAAGTGTGTTTTTCCTTTATGAGTCGTAAGGATCCCACAAATGTTTGTTCTCCTCATGTATCGTGAGGACACATGAGTGGATTTCTCAATGGAGCATAATTCCAAAGGCGGAGACCATCCGCGTAACTGGTGATTACGGTAGGGCATGGGTATGGTGAGAATTATTTGAGCCCGTGGATTGTATACGGTAGTCAATTTGGGGACTGGCCGTAGGGCTGGGAGAACTTTGGAAATTTGAATTTTTGTTTGGCGTCTGCATCGCTGCACTGGAATATGGTACCAGGAGCGACTCATCATTCGCCGCTGTTTTTTTTGTTGTTTTTTTTTTGTTTTACCGTGATTGCTCTATCATTTCAGCTTTTCTTATCGCGAAAATCACGATTGCCCTATCATTTTGGCTTTTATTCGTGGTTGCCCCATCATTTCGGCTTTATTTTCATTTTCATTTTTACTCGCTGGTTTTTATTGCGAGTTGCCCCATCATTTCGGCTTTATTTTCATTTTCATTTTTACTCGCTGGTTTTTATTGCGAGTTGCCCCATCATTTCGGCTTTTCTTTATTTTTCTTTTATTTACACATTTTTTTATATACACACATTTTTTTACATTCCCAGTTTAACGACTTAGAGGTCGACGGTTCCCAGTTTAACGACGTGGGGGTCAACTGTTCCCTGTTTAATGACGTGGTGGTCGATTGTTTTCAGAGAAAGGCAGATGTCTGAGAGAATCGGTTTCACGAAGAACTTCGGTCTTCGTTTGTATGAAATTGGCGGTTGCAACTTGACTGTTTGTTAACACGCCTTTGGACAGTTCTATCTCCCTTGCCTTGTATTGCTTTTCGACCCAATCTTTGAAGACGAAGCAGTTCTCAATGGCATGACCTATCACTCTGTGATAGGGGCAGTATTTGGGGTCGTCGGTCCTATTCGCTTCCTGCGGTCTTTTTGACTCTGGCAGTTGTAGACCGTTCTTCAGGGCGTTTTTGAATATTTTACGGATTTTGTCCCTTCTGAAGGAATAGACCTTATCCAGCTTCTCTTTCAGTGGAGATTCTCCTCCCTCTCCGAACATTGGCTTCCGAGGCTGGTTGGCGCTAGGTCCGCTCATCCCTTGCTTATTTCGGTTAGCCGAAGTGTTGAAAGATTCAGAATCATCGGAGTTTCCGCCTTTGCGATTATCGTCCTTCCGGTTTCTCCAGGACTTATTGTTATTTTGAGAATCCGAGGAGGACTCCTGTTTTGAGCGCTCCAGCATCTGGACTTTCCTGGTCAGCTCTTGGAATGTTTTGAGACCCGCGGTGCATAAAAACGGGGCCATCCAATTGTTGAGATTTCCGACGAGGAGACTGACAGATTGGTCCTGCTCTATCGGCGGTTCGCATTTGACGGAGAGATTGCGCCATCGGGTTATAAAATCCTTGCTGCTTTCGTCGCTCTTGGGCTTGGTCCTTACGAGCTCGGCAATGGTAATCTTATCGCTGACGCTCATGAACCTCTGCCGAAATAGAGACTCCATTTGGACAAAAATTGTGACGGAGCCATCCGGTATGCTCGCGTACCAGTCGAAAGCAACATCGATCAAGCTATTAACGAACTGGCGAAGGAGAAGCGCATCATTGCCCCCAGTATTCCCACATGTGGCTTTGAAGTGGGCGATATGCTGATTCGCATTTCCCGTCCCATCGAATCTTCCGAATTTGGGGATGACATAGCCGCTAGGAAATTCTACCAGATCATACTGAGCAGGATATGGTCTCCCACTACTGCTGATATCTTTTTGCGCTTTGGCTTCGGCCACCAATGTTTTGACTTTGCTGGCAACCAAATCCATGATTTGATCTTGAGTTAGCGGGCTACTGTCATCGGTAGCCAAGACATTTCCCGAGATAGGACGCGACTGGTTTTCATGTAGTTCGCCCACTTTTGGATTTGAGGGAATAGGCGTCGGCTGCTTTGGGACACCATTTCCCGGTTCACGAGCAGAGCCCTTCGCTTGATTGGGCGACTGAGAGGCAAGTCGGGCCGTGAGCTGCATCACGACATTCGTCAAGTCATCAAATTTGGAGTAGAGTTTGTCCATCTCCTTATCTTTGTTTCTGAGCTGCTTTCGGAGCTCTTGAAGCAGCTTTTGTTCTGCGGTCCTGGGGCGGAAAGTCGGCTCTTCTTCGCTTTCCGAGCCCGACTCCTCATGGACCGAAGGGTCTTTCTGCCTATCATCCTCATCAAGAGGGTTTTCATCACCTAGCAGAGGCGGCTGTTCTTGGGAAGCGGCCACCACATTCAAGCCAGATTGGGTTTGAGATGTGGTAGCCCCGTCCTTGCTCTTGCTGCGCGTGCCCACCGTGTAGACAGTGTGGACCACATACCTAGCCATTTCCTCATCTTCGGCGGGGTAACCCTGTTCTTCGAACCTCATGAGGTTCAGCCTGGCAGGAGCCCTAGCCCTTTTGTTGGCTCTATATCTGAGCCTTTTCTCCCTCAGCTTCTCGATTTTGAAGGCTTGGCGGGCATCCACTACCCGGGAAGCCATTGTGAGTGATCGGCGGGGAGCTTAGAGAAGACACCCGATCAAGCATTTGTCAGGGGCGCCGCTGGAGCTTGCTCGGGACGCGTTGTAGCTTTGTTGGTGTTGATGGCCTTACCCCTAGCTGGGGCCAAGGAAAGTCGTTCAGATACCGACTTGCGTTTGGGTTGGGGCGCCCTTGAGATCACCACATTTGGTCTCCTGCCTTTCGAGACCGGTTTGTCTGCCACCGGGGCTTGAGGAGCTGGGATGGCGCCAACTGGCATGAATATAATAGAGCCGAATGGTAGCAGCGGCTCCTCCCATTGTCTCCCGAGACTGGCTGGAAGGACCGTCCTAGAGTCTATCCTCATCGTGTAGGAGACGGGAGCTGAGTTCATCATCGAAGACATCATCGGAAGGTGATTGCTTGAAAATCTGCATGAAAAAGCATTATTTTTAGTATAAATACAGGTATGTATATTGATTGAGTTCGTATGAACGCTTAACCCGAAATATGGGAGGAGAGATTAGTCCCACCGGGCGTGCCAGAATCTGTAGGGTGTTTTTCGTCACCCCATTGAGATGGGAATACGCGCGCGCTTGTCAGGCGTATACTACAGATTCCCCCTGCCTAGGGTAGGCGGGGGTTTATTGATTGTGGGGATCCAAATCTCCGGCAGCCGCGGACTAAGCTGCCGTTAACTACCACTCGCCTTTGGGGCGAGGGAACCTCCGATTAACGGGTTAACATGGTCATGCGAACTCAATGTGCAGTGTACGTGTGTTGTGTTTTGAAAAGGTGGGTTTGGATATATCGGGAGCCATGCAGAGTTTTTACGGGGGTCCCGCTACCCGGATAGCGGGCTGGGGGTCAAGGGGGCTAGCAGCCCCCTTGCGGGGTGCGGGGCAGCGTCCCGTTAGAAATTTTTTTCTAACAGGAACAGTGTCGCGGAGTATGTGTGTGTGTAAATATGTATACATATGTGTATATATATATATGTATGTATATATATATATATGTAAAAGAAAGAGGGGGAAAAGGCATCCAAAGGATGCGTGTGGGCAGCACTTTGGGCGCTGTGCGCCTAGGTGCTGTGCGCTCAGGCGCTAGAGTGCCACGTGTTGGCACATAGACGCTCTGCGCTTGAGCGCAAGTGCGCCACGTGTCGGCACCGGGGCGACTTGCGCCTGAGCGCTTGCGCTTGAGCGCAAGCGCGCCACGTGTCGGCATGGGGGGGACTTGCGCTCCACGTGTCGGCACTGAGGCGAATTGCGCTCGAGCGCTTGCGCTTGAGCGCAAGCGCGCCACGTGTCGGCACGGGGGCGACTTGCGCTCGAGCGCTTGCGCTTGAGCGCAAGCGCGCCACGTGTCGGCACGGGGGCGACTTGCACTCGAGCGCTTGCGCTGGAGCGCAAGCGCTCCACGTGTCGGCACCGGGGCGACTTGCGCTCAAGCGCTTGCGCTGGAGCGCAAGCGCGCCACGTGTCGGCACCGGGGCGACTTGCGCTCGAGCGCAAGCGCGCCACGTGTCGGCACGCGGGCGCTCTGCGCTTGAGCGCCGGCGAGAAAAGTAGGCTTTTAGCCTAAGAAACAGAAGCAATGCTTCAAAAAGGAAATATTTGTTGTTTTATATATATGGAGTTAAACTCCTAGGATGTTTTGAAGCTGATGAAGGGGGTTCTTCTTCTTCCTCCTGTTGTTTGGCCGGATCTTGAAGATCAAGAAGTAGGAGATTTTAAAAATCACTCCTTTTTAAGATCTGATGGAAGATCTGAGTTCCCCTTTGTGGGTTTTGTGGTGGAAAACTACTTAGTTTTGGAAAAGAAAGAGTAAAACTCTTGATTTAATTCAAAGAAATGAGAAGGTTTAGAACCTTGGAGAAGGAGCAGGAGGCACAAAGAACCCTAGTTTTGGGGGAATGAAAAAGTTCTTCTTTATTCATCATCATGTTGCCTTATATAGGCTTACATATTTACATATAGCCCCTTGGGCTTTACAAAAATGGCATTTTGCCCATCCCATGGCTCATGCGCCATTTCATTTTTACACATAAGCCATGGGCTTACAAAAATTTGGCTTTATGCCCATTTTGCATACATGCATGTATAAAAAATTACATGAAAATTATTTATTACATGATCTATATTTTAGCATGGAGGAGGCTGGCCGTGGGCTCGACTTGGGCATGGGCCCGCTTGACCTGGGTTTGGGCCCACCTGGCTTGGGGTTGACATTGACTTTGACTCGGTCAACGGGGGTGTAAATTTTTACCCCAACAGTCACTAAAGAAGAGTTTTATTCATCAAGGGTATTATGGGCTCCCTAGCCTTACACAAAAAATTAAAATTACAACAGAGAGGGTAGGGGGTCAAGAAAACACTGCTGGTGGTATTCCGAGGAGATCGCCGCCAGCCGAGTCCTTGCTTCCTCGGCCAGCTCCTTCTGGTGTTGCCCGCGGACCCGCGATGCAATGGAAGGGACGGAGGCCACACCCTCCGGGCAGCCATCGACGATCTTCTTCTTTTGGAAACACTCCAAAAGAAGGGTTACCGATCGACCATGCCTGTTTTTCGAGATGAGGCCGCGGATGTAGAGCGTGTGCAGCTTATCGGGCGCCTCGTCCTGCAGCTGCGGAGACAGGGCGTTGAACAAACCCGGGGACATCCTCCAAATGGCGTACATGGGCAATTGGAGGAAAGGCGACCGCCGAGGAAGGAGGCGGCCGAAGTGGTCGTCTATGCGTTCGACCACAGTTCGGTACGCCTCCTTTGTGCACTCCTGATCGTAGAGGTACACGTCGTCACGGGAGATGATCTCTCCGATGGAGTAGATGAGCCCGACCATTTTCAGAAAAGCAACGCTAAAAGAAACCCGTGTACCTTCTCTATTTATAGCCTCAACAGAATCCCAAGGGGCCGAGATTCGCGCGTGCATGGGCGCGAATCTTGGAATATTTTCATAATACCCAATGCAGGGCTGCCGCATGGTAGCCATCCTGTATCTCATGGTCAACGGAATCCGGAACGACGTGGATCTTGGAACGCCTCTCCTATGCGTTTCAACCACGTG
The DNA here is from genome assembly GCA_030015575.1 of Agapanthus africanus. Lineage (NCBI taxonomy): Eukaryota > Viridiplantae > Streptophyta > Magnoliopsida > Asparagales > Amaryllidaceae > Agapanthus > Agapanthus africanus. The sequence goes on along the minus strand of JASDDO010000004.1, from coordinate 40,304,164 downwards.
TCACCCACGACGGTCACTCTTCCAGATTTTCACACGTCGAGGGAGACTGAACGACGCCTCATAAAAGTGAGCAGCTTCCCAGCTCGATCTATCCCTGGCTGGTAGTTTACTACCCACTGACTCCAAGGATCAAAAGCCCTCATTAGGAGGCCACCGAGCAGCTTCCCTGCTCAGTCCATCCTTAGCGAGTAACTTCCTACCCAACTACGCCGAGGATCAAAAGCCCTCACCAAGAGGTCACCGAGCAGCTTCCCTGCTCGGGCCATCCTTAGCGGGTAACTTCCTATCCAACTACGTTGAGGATCAAAAGCCCTCACCAAGAGGCCATCGAGCAGTTTCCCTGCTCGGTCCATCCTTAACGGGTAACTTCTTACCCATCTACGCCAAGGATCGAAGCCCTCATCAAGAGGCCACCGAGAAGCTTCCTTGCTCGGTCCATCCTTAGCGGGTAACTTCCTACCCATCTACGCCGAGGATCGAAGCCCTCATCAAGAGGCCACCGAGTAGCTTCCCTGCTCGGTACATCCTTAGCAGGTAACTTCCTACCCATCTACGCTAAGGATCGAAGCCCTCGTCAAGAGGCCATCGAGCAGCTTTCCTGCTCGGTCCATCCTTAGCGGGTAACTTCCTACCCAACTACGCTGAGAATCAAAAGCCCTCACCAAAAGGCCACCGAGCAGCTTTCCTGCTTGGTCCATCCTTAGCGGGTAACTTCCTATCCATCTACGCCAAGGATCAAAGCCCTCACCAAGATGCCACCGAGTAGCTTCACTGCTCGGTCTATCCTTAGCGGGTAACTTCCTTCCCATCTACGCTAAGGGTCTAAAGCCCTCATTCAGGTGCCGCCGAACAGCTTTACTTTGTGGCCAACACCGACCAATTCAAACTTGGTACGCTAAGGGAAGTGGTCCCCGGTCCAACTCAAAGAAACGGGCAAATCTACACCTTTCTACTTGAAGGAGTCTACCGACGTATCTTATGTGAGCGATTGTCTCCTTGACTTCGGCGGCACCAGGACACTGGCCTTTCTATACATGACAAATAATTGGCTTTCACTCGACGCGCGATCACCATCTAAAAGACTGGTTATCAACCTATGGCCTGACTCGTGGGGTGAGGAAAACACCAACAAGCTCACACAAGAAAACATTGCCAGAAAGAAAAATCAGAAACAGATTTATTCACGATCTGAAAGTGTTTACAAAAATTGCCAGAAGGCTTACAAAATTCAAAAAAGAAAAAAGAAGAAGGAAGGAAAGCTCAGGCCTTGGGACCGGGGAGGATCTCGACCTGCTCTGCGCCGGCGTCGGGAGCCGGGATGACGGCTTTAGGGTCGGCGCTACCTCCAGGAGCTTCGGCGCCACCTCAAGGAGCTTCGGTGCTGGGAGCCGGGGTGACAGCTATAGGGTCGACGCTCCCACCAGGAGCCGGGGTGATGGCTTTTGGGTCGGCGCTCCCATCGAGAGCCTTATCTCCAGCATTCCCACCGGCTGCCTCTCCCCCGGCGGCACTCCCGGCAGCTTCCCCCTGCAGCTCATCCTCGGAGAGGAGGTACCCGAGCTGAAGCTTGCCATCAGCGAACCCCAGCATCAAAGCCTTAACAGCGTCGAGGGCCTAGTGCCAAATGATGGCCGAGGCGTCAGCAAGGTCGGCATAGAACTGGTCCGACGTTTTGTACCTCTCCACCGACTTTGCAACCCGGAGGTCGACGAGCTTCACTGCCTCCTTCACCGCCTCGGTTTCCCTCTTACAGGTGTCCCGCGACTTCTTCATCGTGGAGTTTAGCACCTTAGCCTCCTCCAACTTAGCCTGGATGGCCTTGTTGGATTCCTTCAGAAGGCGAATGGACTCCTTGCATTTGGAGTTCACCACCACTTCGGCGGCCATCCGGGTGTCGAGGGCGGCGATCCTCTCCTTTGCCTGCTGAAACTTCAGGCACAAGCCCTCCTCCCGCGAGGAAGACTCACCCGCCTTCTGCATCGCCGAGGCTATCTCCTCGGACTCCATATTGACGATGAGGGCGCAGTGCTGGAGGACTTGAGGAAAGTAAAGAACGGTATTAAAAGTATCCGATCTAAAAATACTCGATGAAAACCTTAACGGAAAGCAGATATTGACCTGTACGGCCTCTTGAGCGATGGCGGTCGAGGGTCCCCCGGGGAATTTTGCCCCCGGCCGATCGCTCCATCTCCGAAAGAAGCTGTTGGCAACAAAAAGCCCTGAGGGCACCTCGAAACAGACATTCCCCTCCTGCACAAAGATCAGGGAGGCCGGAGATCGGGACACCGTCCTCTTATTCCCCTTGAGGGGGACCTCAGGGGGGTCGGCCTCATCCTCCACCTTCCTCGTCCGGGGCTCCGGTTCCCGAGCGTGCTTATGGCTTTCCCCGCGGCTGGTTTCCGAAGCTCGGGGCATAAAGGAAGGCCTAGCCGGTGCGGCTGCCTTCGAGGCCGAGCTCGAGCTGGGGCATGACGAGCTTGTACCCTCGGTCTTCCTCCCCTTCTTAGCGACTACGGTAGCCAGGAATTTGGATCGGTCCATTTGCTCTGCAAAAAGGAAATTACACAAAGAGAGTTAGTGACGCTGAAAAGAGCAAATGAAAATATTCAAGTCTAGATAGATCGTCCAATCTCCTAACTTACCCACGAATCGAGCGGGTTGAGCCCGGCTCAGCTAAGGGCCTGCTCGGAAAGCAAAACGTCGGCCCTTTAGATCGGCTCCTACATGGACACCGCCCTCATCTCGGGAGAGGACGATCGCTTCACCCACGGGTAGTCGGCCCTGTGCCACTGTACAGGCACAGGCCAATACTCACCCTCAGGTGTCCCGAAGAATACGAACTTCTCCTTCCATTCGTGAATGGAAGAAGGAACTACTACTACCACCGACCCGGCCGCCCCTCCCATGCATTTTTTGAAGGAAATGTACACCCAACTCGGCTCGTCCTGACGGGTGCCGGGATGATTTTTATAACATAGAAAGGAAAGGAGAAGGGTCAAGCTGAAGGGGATTTCTTCAAGTCTCAACCGGATCAGGAACCCGAGGAGAATTCTCTATGAGTTCGGTACTAACTGGCCCGGGGCAAGTTGGAAGCAACGTAGTGCCCCACATACTTCTGGGGGAAAGGGCGGACGCATTCCGGCCAAGAATGCGTCCAAGTACAAGGCAATCTCCTTGCACTTCACCTGATCCGCCCTCTCGTCCTCTCTATCCAAACAAAGCGAATAGTTAGGGAGAATGTGGAAATGAGCCTGGATCGTGGTGAGCTCGTCCATATTCCTTAGGAGGGAAGGCGCATCGCGAGCGTTCCCAATGCGCGCTTTGGGGATCCTTCCCGTCTCCTGACCACGAGCGGCGTGGGTAACCCTACCTCTACGAGGAGAATCCGACTCGGATGGGGTAGAGGAGAAAGCAGAAGAAGACTCCCTAGACTCTACCCTAACTATCTCAACAGACTCCTTAGAGGATGACATCTAACCTGATTCAAAGAAGAAGTCCTCCGAGGAAAGAGCGCGAGAGATTCGATCTAAAGGAAAGAACGCCGAGCTATCTCTCGTAGCAATAAGGAAATGATGGCAAAAGTGTGGACCCTGGGGGGATCCCACCCCTATTTATAGTACTTTGGCAAACTCATACAACGGCTCAGATCGTTTCCCGCTAAAACGACGCTTCGCGCTCGCCAGCCGTCGATGCTCCACGTGTCGCATAACTATTAGAGATATCCCTTCGAGCGCAGAAGAAAGCCACGACCCGTTATGTCTGCCAATCGGCGTCGGACACGTATCCTGCGCCTCAATAAACATACGATCGAATCGGCGCTCCCTCTTTAATGCATGATCTCCTCTCTGATCCGCTGGCGTCATCGAGGATACGCCTAACCACTTCGGAAATCCATGTTGACAAGGTCCTTAACTACGAGCTAAGCTCGGGGGACCGATCAGACCACTCTCGACCCGACCCATAAATAGGTCAGGACGAGAGTAGGGGGATAATGATGATGCTCATAATTGGGAACTCCCCAGGTCATGACACGTGGCAGATGACGTGTCCCAAGGCATATGGAAACATGCCAAGAACCACACATTGGAGGCATCCCCCAGGCTATCGTCCCGCTGCCTGGCACCCGACCTACGAGGATTCCCTGAATATTCCTATGCTCTCCATGTAAATAACCATTAGCTCGCCACCGAGCCCTCCTACATGCCGAGCTCCTCGGCCCTTCGCCTCCGAGCTATCACAGAACCGAACTAGCTCGGTCTCCCGCTCTCTTCTAGGCCTCTCACCGAGCTAGGCCTCCCCGGTCTTACCAAGAGACCTGGAATGCAGATCACAGGCTTCTCCGCCACGGCTCCGCGGATCTTGCCAGACGCGAGATATTCTCCACCCCCACGATCCCACATTTCATGCCGTCGCATCCCCCCATTAATGAGCATATCTCGTCATTGATGGGGGATCCCATCATTAACGCAGGCGTAACGCCAGGGGCGTAACGGACGGCAAAGATCTCGCTCCAGCTAGCTCTTGGCGACCTCTATAAAAAACTCTCTCCCAGACGACTCAGGTAAGGCAATTTTATCCCAATAGGCTGCTACTCTGCTCAAATACATCGGCTAACTTGATCGTCGGAGGGTACACGGTGGCACAACCAACCCGGGACTTCTTTGCAGGTAGCTCGGCTTCACCCCAAATCAAGCCCACTAAGATCCACACACTCTAGGAGGCAGCCCTTGTTCCCCCTAATAAGAGAGCAAGGCTCTGTTCAAAATTTGAATTGAGGCTGCATCTCACGTGCAAAGCACGATAGCGCCAGCGTCCAGAGTTAAAAACTCTGAGGCGACGCCAAGAGTTAAAAACTCTGAGGCGGCGCCTCACGTGCAAAGCACGAGAGCGCCAGTGCCAGAACAAAAAGTTCTCCACGCTTGGATCAAAGATCCAAAGAAGATGATAAATCATCAAATTACAGAATTAAATTCTGTTGAGGAAATATTCCTCGAATCTTCTTAAAACAAGAAAGATTAATCTCTGTAAAACGGAGTACCGTTGGATTAAAGATCCAATGGTGATTAAAAATCACCAAGATACAGAATAAGCTCTATATGGGAAAATATTTTCCTAATCTTGTTGAGAACAAGAAAAATATTTTTGTAAAACAGAAGGCCTAGGATCAAAGATCCAACAGTGGATAAAATCCCCAAATCAATTAGAGATCTCTCAATGAGAGATTTCCTTAACTAAATCAATAAATCAGCCTCCACTATATAAAGGACCCAAGACTTTAAGTCTTAGAGAGAAGAAACCCCCAATAAACTTCAAACTTCAAAGACGAGAACGATTTCTCCTCAAGGTAAAAAAAAAAAGAGATCATAGCGTCTCCTTCATATCTAAGAGTTTAACTCTCATCTCAGAAGAACTTAGTTCTCTTTCCAAATCTCAGATCTATAAGGAAAAATCCTTCACAAGTGAGAATCTAATTCTTAAAGAATTCAATTGAGTAGAAATGAAAGCCCAGTGCTTAGCACTCAAAGTCTGGCGCTCAGCGCCGAGCGCTCTACGTGCTTCTCACGTGAGCGCTACTTAATAAGAAGCATTTAGTGCTCAAAGTCTGATGCTCAGCGCCGAGCGCTCCACGTGCCCCTCATGTGGGCACTATTTAATAAAAAGGGTGCATTAGCACTCAGGGTTTTGGCGCTCAGCGCCGAGCGCCTCACGCGCTCTGCACATGGGCGCCATAAACACTCCATATAAAAGAGTATAAGTAAAACAAAAAAAAGAAAGAGGGGTGTCAGAACCCAAATCAATGTTCAGCAGTGCTGATACAGAAAGGGGATCAAGCCCAAATAAGTAATCAAGTAGGCTAAGCTCGAGATTGGCCAAACCCCAAATCGACCGAGCCCAAATGTCCTCTTCTAAATTTGCCTTAGTCCCAAACAGGACTACCAAGTCCCTGATAAACATTCATTGGTTCAAGGGTACATCTTCCCACACCTTTGATACATGGCGTTGTAATTCTTCAACGTCTTCATAGAGGTGGCGGGTTCTGACAACCAGCAACTGTGGACCGTAACGTCCTTAAAATAATAACGGATCGCAACGTCCTTAAACTACTGTGGACCGCAACGTCCTTAAACTGAACCCTCATCTTAAAAACGGTGATCTGTGGACCGTAATGTCCTAAAACTAATAATGGACCGCAACGTCCTTAAACTACTGCGGACCGCAACGTCCTTAAACTACTGTGGACCACAACGTCCCTAAACAAATAATGGACCGCAACGTCCCTAAACAAATAATGGACCGCAACGTCCTTAAACTAAAATAATAGATCCCAAATGCTCTTTCGTTGGATCTAAATGATCCTAAAACTTTGTTAAGTAGATCTTAGTTTAAAATTAGACTAACGTATCCTTAACAAACATTTAAGTCGATCTTAATCTTAAACAAGGTTAATGATCCTTAAATCAAACAAACCCAAATCTAAGAAAATACGAATTTTGACTAATCCACGCCCTACGGGAGACAACACAAATTAGTCTTCGTATACAATCCACGGGCAACCAAAAATAAAACAAACACGACACGAAGTGAACATCTAGAGCAGGAGAAAGTGGTTATCGCTATACGGTAACGTAATTAACTGCAGGGGCTTGCGCCTGCAGGGAAGAGCATCCCCACAATCAAAAACCCCACACAACGAGGGGGAATCTGACAAAGTCTGCTACATCGGCCGCATCTGTCCAAACCTCCGATACATGGTGCCATAAATCAACTTGGAATCTTCGGAGAGGTGGACGGATAAAACCAAATAGCATCTGCCCCTAAAATTCAGGCCAGACGTCTTAACCTCCCGGTCGTGTCTTTCGGCGGTAAATAGATTCTGGCACGCTCGGTGGGACCTTTTTCTCTTTCCACTCCACACTTCGTGTGTCATGTTTCGCAAACAAATCGCGGTTTGCTATGGTTGCCCCTGGAGTCGAGGTACTGAGATTTGGTGTTTTGCTCCTGTGCAGAGAAAAGAAGATCAATGGCTTCCAAATGTACCTGCAACAGCAACTCTTGCTCCGTCCCATCTGGAGTAACTTACGGGTCCCAAGCGGCCTCCATCTTCGCAATGACGGTGGAATAGGTGACACAGGACACCACTGGGTTGTTTTTCGGGACCATGATCCCGCCAACAAGCTTCAGCGTCCCAGTGCCGTCATAGGAAGCTCCAAAGAAGTCGGTCTTCGATCGGCTTGCAACTATCGCAGCCCCTCTCAACGGGTCGTCCAAGTCTATTACCTCAGTCTTTGACAGGCTGAGCCTAAGCTCAAATAGGCCCGCGAAGAGGCTCACAATACTGGAGAAGGCTATCCCAAATCCTGCTGCAGATGAAGTCGTCCAAACTACTTCCCCTACTCGAAAGCCGGCCTTCGACAGGTTGACCATTCCTTCCCAGCGGATGTCAGTCTTTAACAGACTGGTGCCAGTAACAGCCTCTCCTCAAAGCAGGGGGCATGACGAAGCTACTCCGACGATAGAGATGATCCCGACTATACGACATGCTTGACGTCGTCACTGGAGCCGAGTGAGGAAAGCTGGGGGCAGTTCCCCTTCTGGACTTATCCCACCAGCTCCAATGGTGGAAGTTGATGTTGTTGTTCCAACTGGGAACAACTTTGAGCCACGCATGAAGGTGCGCAAGAACTCTCCAATTGCCGTATTAAAAAGGTCTTCTCTACCCGCTGAAAATGTTACTAAAGCGAAGCCGGAGCAGCCCCCTCAGCGGCTGTCCTCCAAAATCTACAGGGTCTGGCAAAGGGTCCAAGACTCTGTGATCGAAAAAGAATACTCCCGCCGACAGAAAAAAAAAAATGAAGGTTCGGCAGGAGGAGGACCATCCCGCCGCCAGGCTACGGAAGGTGTCGTCTGCAGTGGTGCCTGTTGCATCCCCCTCAACTTCGACCGTCCATAAAAGGAGAAGGCCAGAGAATCAACCACCACCAGCGACAAATTCTGAGTGTGATGGATCTAAACGCCCCAAGGCTAGGAGCATGGTAGTGCACATCATCTACATGGCTTCCGGAAAAAAGGAAAGTCGTGCTTCTGCGGGTCATCGACCACTTACACGATCAATAACTAAGGCTCAAGTGCAACAATAGAAACTCCAGGAGATGCTGATGAAGATGGCCGCACTCACTGGACAGAAGGAAAGCCCGAAAATATCGTCGAATCAACGCCAGGAACAAGAAACCGACGCCGAGTTCCTACGAAGGATGCTCGAGAAAAAAGATAAAGAGGCCGCGGAACAAGAGTCTAATATAAAACAAATGACGCTCATGTTCTAAGATATGGTGGCCATGATGATCCAGCCGGACCCTCCAGCCGAAAATCCCCCAATAATCATTGAAGACGACAGAGGGGAGACATCAAACCCTCTTCCGGCTTTATCAGCAGCCAGGGAGGAGACGATCTCAAAAGCTGGGCTTGATGACTATATAGCTCAATAAATATGAGCTCATCAGGCAAGCGAAGCTGTCGGCCAAGAACTGGGCGACCCTATCCAGGCCGGTACGATCAAATTAAGTACCCACCAGGATACACAATCCCTAAATTTCACGTGTATAAGGGGACAGGCAATCCCCATCAGCATGTCGCTCAGTTCAGGGCTCTCTGCGGCAATACTGGAGGTGACGACAAATTGCTATTTCGCCAGTTCGTCGGCAGCTTAGCGGAGACGGCATTTGAATGGTACTCGGAGCTTCCGAATGACTCCATCAAAACATTCACAGAAATGGAGTTGCTATTCACCCAACATTTCGCAAGCGCCAGCGAACGCACCCCGATCGTGGCATTGATCAATGCCAGGGTGAAGCCAGGAGAGACTTGGGTTCAGTATGCAATTCGGTGGCGGAACCTATGGTCGAAATGCGAACAACGCATAGAAGAAGCTCCTGCTGTGGGTATGTTCATAGGGACCCTTGACCCGCAAGCAACTATATCCCAATTTATGATGTTCTTCAAGCCGACCACATTCCAGGCCTTGATCGAAAAGCTGGCCCAAATGGACCAGATGGGCCATAGACCTTCCTCCTCGAAAACGGAGCTTTGAAATGAAAAAGGCAAAGGGAAAGCGACCTTCGTCGCCAACGCTCAGCAACAGCCCAGTGATCCGAAACCAGCTGCTCGCCAAAACGATAAACAACGAACACTCGGAGAAAAGCTGAGACGTCCTTACTCATTCCCTCGAGATAAAACGAGAAGACCGTTCAAACTGGCGGCGCGCAATAGTCTTATCACTCTACCAGATCCGAGACGCTCACTAAACCGGGTGACATCAACAATCCCAATTACTGCCCCTACCACCGAATAGTGGGCCACCCAATCGAAGATTGCTTCGTCTTCAAAAACTGGGTCGAGGACCAGTACCAACAAGGCAGGTTCGCGTTGTCAGAAAACTGGAGGGTAAACCCGCCACAACCGCACACTCCTAAAAAGGTGGACACACCGGGGGCATCATGCTCATTTATAGAGGAAGCTCCATGGGAAGTTATTCTTTCGGACAAGAATAAGAGAATGATGAAGGATCTTCAAGCATATCCGGCAATTAGATGGAAAAGCCCGCTGGAGCCAGAGATCATTGAGGGGATGTTGAAACCGCGCCCAACACCGAGAGTTGGTAGCGATGGGAAAAATACCCAGGCCCAGCCGTCAAAGTCTTCAAAGAAAAAGAAGAAGACCAAGAAGCCCGCACAGCCTGATGACAAGCTCACGGACCTGCAAAGGCATATTGACGCACTGGAGGAATATAACCAGAAGGCGCAAACCCCGGTCACACTCAAAGAGTTTCTCAACCATATCGTTGATGGAGGAGATAATGACAATGATGAGGGAGAAGACTCGTCAGAAGAACCTGATGATTATGTGGCAAGTTGTCACATGATCTCTCATTCACCAATAAATGACGAAGAAGCTCACACGGCATCAAAAGATAATATAAAGGAGCTGTGGGCAAGATCGGTGCCAAGATCCTTGGAACCGTCAGACAAGATGATTGATATGCTGCTGAACAAAGCCTTTCAAAAGAGCAAAGCTGATCGCGAACGTGAAAAGGCCATATTCGAAAGGGCCAGGCGTCAGCATCAAGTTAAAGAAATCATGGTAAGGATAAGTCACAAAGCACTCCAACCAGATCGAAGCATGCCCGCAGTAGACAAAAGCAGGCTTAAGATAAGGAAACGGTTCACTAAAGCCCTGTCAATGGGAATGAGGCTGCCATCTTTCAAAGGAAATACTCTTGGCGGTATACACCTTGACGAAGAGGATGGGCATCCTAACTACTGCTTTTACCATCGGAGAATTGCACATCCTACCGAAGAATGCAATGCCTTCAAGAAGTGGTGGCAAGGATACGTTGCTCACCAACAATATTTCAAGCGGATGAAATGCAAAACTCGTCGGGAGCATAAAAACACGACAGATGAGCATAAAAGAATTGCCAGCAACTATCACATGGTTGATACCAAGAGATCTCAAGTTCTCACCTTCGGAAGCGATTCTGACGAAGAAATAGCCCTCGACCCCCTCTTCAAAGAATCCACCTCAGGAAAAGAGGAAGAGATAAAGAATCGTGAAAACGTTCAGCTGCGTAATCGTACGTTGCCCGAAAAGAATCTCGGACCTACAAATAGGGGATCGAACAAAAAAGGATAAGGGGAAGGAGAAATTCCCTGAGGATATCGCCCTCGATGACCGAGTCGTCGAAGAACTTGCAGCTAAGGACCTGCCTAGGAAAAACAAAGTGGATTACAATGTCCTGGCACACCTGAGGAAGATACCCTCACAGCTGAGCATTTTGGATGCCCTTTTGTTGTCTAAAGAGGCACGAGATTCTTTGATTAGGGCCTTATAAGAGCCCGAGCAGTTTCAAGCTTTCCTTGCCGAAGAAAAGATGAATGACGAGCTGGAAGAAGTGCACACAGCTGACATCACTTTCGACAATGAAGATCTTCTCCTTGGAATGTGCGAGCACAACCGTCCCCTGTATGTCACCGGGTACTGCTATGACATCAAGATCAGGAAGATCTTAGTTGACAAAGGATCCTCTGTCAACCTCCTAAATGTGAGGGTGCTAAAAGAAATCTGCATGAGCGTTCAACACCTCGCTCGGGATAAAATCACCATCTCCGGGTTCGACTCCCAGTCATCACGGATGCTGGGGTCTGTAATACTGACAATACGCTTTGGGCTGCTCGTCACTGACATCAAATTTCATGTCATTGATGCCAAGACCTGCTACAACGTTTTGCTCGGCAGGCCTTGGTTACACGAGTACAACATCATCCCTTCTACACAACATCAGTGTATGAAGTGTTTCAAAGACGGTCTCGAGTATACCATGATGGGGGAGCTAAACTCATTCTCCGTAAATGAAGTTCGAAAATACGAAGATGCAAAGTATTTCCTACCATACTTTGAAGACACGGAAAGATGCCATAAACCGGAGAATAAGCAAAAAGCTATCACCACTATTCCGGTCTTCGGGAGCGATACTGAGGAGGAAGAAGGGATAGTCTACTCGAGGCCACCCCAATGCAAAAGACCGGGACCATCGACCCCTATTCTGGTCTTTGGCAGTGACTCTGAAGATGAAGTCAACGCAGTGTTCTCGGTTCGTCCATCAATGCAGGCCCTCACTGGAGATGATCAGAGTTTGCAAATCGCCATGGTTCCGTGGCAGCATTACAGAGAGCTTAATGCGCTTGAGACATATAACGTGCAAGAGCTGCAGACATTCTACGTCCTTCCCAGACGAAGAGGTGAAAATGAGATCCTATTCTATCGATCCGGAGAAACCAAAATCGAGAGAGAAGTCTAGCGTAGTGGCGAACCTGTGCTTGACAGGCTCCAACCAATCCGTCTGCCCAGATACTACGCAGAGGGATTGAAAAGGTTACTGAGATGCCAAGGCATATTCTTTAAGTAAACCGCGCGACAGGCCCAATTCTACAACAGGATCTGGAACGTTCCCGGAACTCAGCGAAAATTGCCCAACAGAAAAATGGAAATGATCGGGCTTGGATATATCCAGTCCAAGAAACGGGAACAATTCCATGGCTGCCATGTTATAAATGACCTCGATGAAGAAAAGTATGCTCTTTTAAAAGACGCTGACGTTGAACTAGAACTACCATAAAAATGCCGAGTCCGTCGTTTGAAGAACAGATGGACAAGCTAGTAAGGGAAGCGAGTCAAAAGGTTCGGAACGACTACAGCCGCGAAATAGCCATTTATGAGAAAGCCAAGATGCAACGCCTCCTTCAGCAGGCTACGAAGTATGACAATGCCCTTCGACATCAGCCCGCCATGCATTCACAAGATAAGAAAAAGGCCCGACGTGAAGGCAAAAACAAATTAAAGAACGGAAAAACGTTCGACAACGGCAAAATGGATCCAAAAGGCCACGCGATCGAAAAAAGGTCAGCCGGAATCCGTCTCTTATGAAAAAGATGGGTCGAGCATATTCTTTCCCTCGAGACAAGACAAGGAGAATCTTTGACCTTGTCATGAAACATCAAATGATGACACTCCCGGAATCTCGACACCCCGATCAAGCAAACGAGGTTCATCACCCGGATTATTGCTCCTATCACCGAGCAATAGGAAATCCTCTTGAAAATTGCTTCACCTTCAAAAACTGGGTTGAAGACCAATACCGACTCGGCAGGTTCGCTCTATCCAATAGTTGGAGGGTAGCCCCGCCACAAAAGCATATGCCAAAAGCAACATATATAGCAAGAGTAGAACCAGATCAACATCGGTCTTAGAAACGATCTTGTATCTGTCACGTGATAACGCTCTCAGAAGGAGAGCGCGAGAATATGGATGACCTCTCTTGGTGCTTCGAAAATGAGGATGAAGATGAGTTGATCTTAGAATTTCCACCGGTGCCAAAAGAGCTGGAAGATAGAATACACACTACTGCGGATAACCTAAGGAAAATCGACTTGGGGACGGCAAACAACCCGCGACCTACGTTCATCAGTGAGGTGCTGTCTAAAGAACAGGTGGCTACACTAAAAGACGTGCTCTTGCAGTATGAAGACTGCTTCGCATGGAACTATTCCGAGATGCCGGGATTAGATCCAGAAATAGCTGTGCATAAATTGTCCATATCTCCGGACGTCAAGCCAGTCAAACAAACACCAAGAAGAATGCGGCTCGAACTTGAAATGGGTATCAATGCCGAAGTCAAGAAGCTAATCGACTCCGGCTTCATCCAAGAAGTTCAATACCCTGACTGGATCGCCAACATTGTCCCGGTGATGAAGAAAAATGGGACGGTACGCATCTGCGTAGATTTTCGGGATCTCAACAAAGCTTGTCCGAAAGATGACTTCTCAGTACCTGTTACTGAGTTGATGATTGATAACATATCCACCCATGAAGTCTTTTCCTTCATGGACGGATCCTCGGGGTACAACCAAATCAAGATGCATCCTGAAGACCAAAAGCACACTGCTTTCCGAACTTCAGTGGGCATATCCTGCTACAAAGTGATGCCATTCGGTCTGAAGAACGCTGGCGCCACCTACCAGAGGGCCATGACAAAGATCTTCGATGACCTCATACACGAGATTGTCGAATGTTATATCGACGACCTCGTGGTAAAAAGAAAATCATATGAAGAACACTGGGAGCATTTAAAAATAGTATTCCAGTGTCTTCGGAAGTACAACCTGAAGATGAACCCTCTAAAATGCGCATTTGGAGTCTCCTCGGGCAAATTCATGGGATTCATCATACGACATCGGGGCATTGAAGAAGATCCATCGAAGATCAAGGCGATTATGGAAATGTCCACTCCAATAACTTTAAAACAATTGCGGTCTCTACAAGGAAAGCTCACGTATATCCGACGGTTCATATCCAACCTCTCCGGAAAATGCCGTCCTTACAGTCACCTGATGAAAAAGGGAACCCCGTTCGTTTGGGATCATAAATGCCAAAGCGCATTGGAGGAAATCAAGCAATAAGCACAGGAGAACGACCGCTCTAGTTAAGGGAAAGCCCCTCATCCTGTACACAACAGCCCTTGAAGGTTCTTTAGGCGAGCTATGAGCACAGGAGAACGACCAAGGGAAAGAGAGAGCCCTTTATTATTTGAGTCGAGTTCTCCTGGGGGAAGAAAACAACTACCCCCCTATCGAAAAACACTGCCTGGCGTTAATCTTCGCGATAATGAAGCTTCGGCATTATGCTTTGACCCATGAGATCCAACTCATATCAAAAGCGGATCCTCTCAAATATTTGATATCAAGAGCCATACTAATGGGACGGCTCGCTAAATGGGCCCTACTCTTAATGGAATTCTCGATAACATACCGACCTCTCAAAGCATTGAAAGGCCAGGCCATCGCCGACTTCCTCGCCGAGCATCCGATACCTGCCAATTCACCCCTAAATTGCGAATTGCCAGAAGAGCACACGTTTGACACAATCGACAGGGAGAGAAGATGGAGTGATACCCGATAGGAACTCTACTTCGATGGGGCATCTTCCATGAAGAAGCGAAAGCACAGCTCCCCCATAATCAAATCTGGGGTAGGCCTCATCTTCGTAACTCCACAAGGAGGGATAATACACTTTGCCTTTTCCTTAGCAGAGCCAAGAACAAACAAAGAAGCGGAATATGATGCTTTGATAGCAGGTCTTGAGATCGCTGTCGGCATGGGAATCGAAAACCTCCTAGAGACTCCCAGCTAGTCGTTAGCCAAATAAACGGTGACTATCAGACGTGCAAGCTAGAGTTGGTAAAATATGGAAAAAGAGTGCAACAGTTACTAACTCAAATTCCCTCCTACGTCCTGGAAAGCATACCGCGTACAGAAAATAGCAAAGCGGACGCATTAGCCAAACTCGCTAAAGAACCGGCTGACAAAAACCTCGATGACGTAAGGATCATTGTACAAAGCCATCAGAAATATCTCCGGAGTCGTCTGAAGAAAAGGATGCGACCAAGCAAATAGCCCTACAAATAGAGGACCAAGAAAAGGGTAAAAATTGGAGAGAAGTTTATATAGACTACTTCAAATCCCGTCAAACACCGGAAGATGCATCATCAAGACATCAGCTCATGAAACGAGCTCTGTCTTTCACCTTCATCAATGATACTCTATATAAGAGGCCGTTCGACTCTCTGTGGCTGAGATGCCTGGGATCGGAAGAAGCAAAGAGAGTCGTCCAAGAAACTCACGACGAAATCTGTGGTTCTCATCAAGCCAGGCTAAAGATGAAGTTGAAGATCAAAAGAATGGGCTACTATTGGCCCACGATGATTCAGGACTGCCTCGAATATGCGAAGCAGTGCCACTCGTGCCAAATTCATGGAGACTTCATCCACGGGCATCCAAACCCGCTACACCCAACAGTGGCTAGCTGGCCATTTGAAATGTGGGGAACCAACATAATTGGGCCCATCGAACCAGCGTCTTCCAAAGGACATCGGATCATATTGGCGACAACTGATTACTTCTCTAAGTAGGCAGAAGCCATACCGCTAAGAGAAATGTAGACGGAGAACATCCTCCATTTCTTCAAGACACACGTCATCTATCGGTTCGGCACTCCACGACGGATTATCTCCGATAACAGGCCGGCCTACAGAAGCCATAAGATCAGCCGCTTCGCACAGCGGCATAAAATAGATTGGAGATACTCTTCGGTCTATAATCCCCGAGCTAACGGTCTACCTGAGGCTTTCAACAAAACCTTGACAAAGATCATAAAGAAGACGGTGTCCAAAAATAAAAAGGACTGGCACGAGAGACTGCATGAAGCTCTCTGGGCGTATCGGACTACGTTCAAAACGGCTATGAATACAACGCCGTATGCATTAGTATTCGGCATGGAAGCAGTACTCCCCTTGGAGATAGAGCTACCCTCTCTACGAGTGGCGGTTCATTATGAACTAACGGATGAAAAGAATGCTCATCTTCGGTTTGAGGAGCTCGACGCCCTCGATGAAACTCGTCTCATGGCGCAGCAAAACTTAGAGGCTTACAAATCAAAGATGACACACTTATACGAAAGATTAACTAGGCCGAGAACATTCTGCCAAGGCGTACTTGTGCTAGTTGTCAAAAGACCTATGATCCCCAATCGTGCCAAACGGGGGAAATTCGAGCCAAACTATGAGGGCCCGTACGTCATAGACAAAGTCTACCAAGATGGGCTTACTTGCTCATGGATATGCATGGCGAAAGATCCTTTCGGCCAATAAACGGCCAATTCCTAAAAAATACTACGCCTGACGAGTCATAGCCCAGGTTAATGATAGATGACGACGCTTATGTCTGCTCGCTGTCTTCTTGAGTACCAAACTCTGTAAGTGTTATCCAGCAAAACCTCGCCGCAAAAACTAGCTACGGACCGAAAGGTCCCTAAACTAACAATGGACTGTGATGTACTGAAACTAGCTACGGACCGAAACGTCCCTAAAATAACAATGGTCCGTGATGTCCTGAAACTAGCTACGGACCATAACGTCCTTAAACTACTACGAACCGCAACATCTTTAGGCTAACGCGGCAAAAAAAAATGTATGTCCATAAGAGAAATGGGCACGGATGAAAACTCGAAAGGGCTCCGTGAGTAAAAACAACAGGGCTACCGGCGAGTTTGTGAAAACCCGAAAGGGCGCAAACTCGTAAAAAATTTCCTGTGCACTTGCAGAGTCATCTCGACCTTGTAAGGAGAAAATACCCGCGTGAGATCCTTACGACTTACAAGGGAGCAAAACACTTAGGAATCCTCACGATCCCTAAGGAGAAATTACACTTACGAGATCCTCACGACTTGTAAGGAGAATGTTCCCCCTATGAGACCCTCATGGCTCACGGGATTCAAAATTCTTAAGATACAGGGACCTGAACCTGTTCTTAAGCCATCATATCCCCCAAGTTGCCCTACAGGCGGTCAATATTGACCTTTGTATACAATCCACGGGCATAAATAAGCGTTCCCTCGCCCAGTTCCACCAATGGTGTGAAATTCCCCTATCTAGTGAATAACACTTGTAGGTCCTCTCGACTTGCAAGGAGAAAATGCTCTTGTGAGATCCTTACGACTCTCAAGAGAAAACGCACTTAGGAGTCCTCATGACCTCTAAGGAGAAATTACACCTACGAGATCCTCATGACTCGTAGGGAGAAACATCTTTATGAGACCCTTACGGCTCATGAAGTTGAAAGCCTTAGTTGACAGGATCCTAACCCTGATTGCTAAGCCACCTTTGTTCGAACTGACAAATGCAAATGATGATTCACTCCTGGCAATATCCCAGTTGTAGCGATGCTAATGCCCAAATCGGTATCAAATTCAAAGTCCTTTCACGGCATATGATGATCTTCTCCTGGCAATATTCCAGTCGCAGCGATGCTGATGCTAAGATTGGTATCGGATCTCAAGTCCATACTCGCAACAAAATCAGCGAGCCAAAAATACATATAAAAATAGCCGAAATGATTGGGCAACTCGCAATAAAAAGCAGCGAGTAAAAAGAAAAATAGCCGAAATGATTGGGCACCGCGAAAAATAGCCGAAATGATTAGGCAATCGTGACTTTCGAGATATAAAAAGCTGAAATGATAGAGCATCGCGGAAGGAAATAAAAAAATGAAAGAATGAAACTTTTGCTTTACAGGCGAGTCCATACTGACCCCTGTATATAATCCATGGGCATAAACAAAAAGGGAACCACATTTTCCAACAGACTCTGTCAAAGGGAGAGTCGGATCTCGACGGCAACATCTGCATCCTAGAAGATCAACGCGGAGTTCCTTCTCGATACCGCAGAAAGTGGAGCAAGTCAACCCCGACACCGCAGAAATCGGAGCAAGTCAGCTAATGACCTCCCCACTGGAACAATGCTCCATCTAGGAAACAAGTCATCCAATGACCTCCCCGCCGGAACAACGCTCCGTCTCGGAAACAAGCCAGCCAATGACTTCCCCGCCGGAACAACGCTCCATCTCGGATACAAGTCAGCCAATGACCTCCCCGCCGAAACAACGCTCCATCTCGGAAACAAGTCAATCAATGACCTCCCCATCGGAACAATGCTTCGACCCGGAAACAAGTCAGCCAATGACCTCCCCGCCGGAACAACGCTCCGTCTCGGAAACAAGTCAGCCAATGACCTCCCCGCCGGAACAACGCTCTGTCTCAGAAATATGTCAGCCAATTACCTCTCCACCGGAACAACGCTCCGTCTCGGAAACAAGTCAACCAATGACCTCCCCGTCGGAACAATGCTTCGAACCGGAAACAAGTCAGCCAATGACCTCCCCGCCGGAACAACGCTCCATCTTGGAAACAAGCCAGCCAATGACCTCCCCGCCGGAACAACGCTCTGTCTCGGAAACAAGCCAGCCAATGACCTCCCCGCCGGAACAACGCTCCGTCTCGAAAACAAGCCAGCCAATGACCTCCCCGCCGGAACAACGCTCTATCTCGGAAACAAGTCTACCAATGACCTCCCCACCGGAACAACGCTCCGTCTCGGAAACAAGTCAACCAATGACCTCCCCGCCGGAACAACACTCCGTCTCGGAAACAAGTCATCCAATGACCTCCGCGTTGGAACAATGCTTCGACCCGGAAACAAGTCAGCCAATAACCTCCCCGCCGGAACAAAGCTCTGTCTCGGAAAAAGTCAACCAATGATCTCCCCGCCGAAACAACGCTCCGTCTTGGAAACAAGTCAGCCAATGACCTTCCCGTCGGAACAATGCTTCGACCCAGAAACAAGTCAGCCAATGACCTCCCCGCCGGAACAACGCTCCATCTTGGAAACAAGTCATCCAATGACCTCCCCGCCGGATCAATGCTCCGTCTCGGAAATAAGTCAACCAATAATCTCTCAATTCATCTAGACCTCTAGGGAAATCAATATCCCTGCGCAAACCTCTCAACCCGTAAAAAGAAAACTCTCTTGTGAGATCCTTACGACTCTCAAGAGAAAACGTACTTAGGAGTCCTCACGGCCCTTAAGGAGAAATTACACCTACTAAATCCTCTCGACTCGTAGGGAGAAACGTCTTTATGAGACCCTCAAGGCTCATAATGTTGAAAAGTCTTAGGCGGCAGATCTGAACCTGTTTTCTAAGCCATCGCTACCTTACAAGGAGTTAAAGATGAACCGTTATCTACCATCTATAGGCCACATTTGCTAAAGTCACATTCCAATGACACGACAAAGAAAAGAAAGCGATAGTATGAGATAAAATATGCCTTTTATTCAGGAATTCAAGTGAATACAGGATACATCACATAAAAGAATCAGAAATGAATGCATGTTATTCACCAATTACAAATTTTCAGTCAAAAAAAAAACACACAGAAACGGCTGCTAAGAAGGAGGTATCTTCAATAAGTCAGCAAGCCGCTCGCGCACTCCTCTCAATCCCTTCTCGTAGTCAGCCACCGCGGCAAACCTCGCTTCAATTTGAGTTTGCCACTGCGAACAGGAAGAAAGCTTTTCGGCAGTTTCTAGCATGGCAGCTTCGCAGTCCTACACGACCCGCTCGGAAGAGTGAAGCGTCCGCCTCAGCGTCAACCCATTTGAAATGCATCGCTGGAGATTATCGAAGACGGCCTTTAACTGTGCAGCATTCGCTTCAATCTGGGTGTGAAATCGGACAAACTCGTTGGAAGCCACCTCGTGTTCCTTTCGTCTTAGGGTTGCCTTTTATTCAAAATGTCGGAGGAAAGGAACACTATGCTCAACCCATGCAGCTTGCTGGGAATTCAAAGCCAGAACCTCGGGAGAAAGACACTTGAGCTCAATTTCGTGTAGGCAAGCTTCGATTTTTTTGCAATAATTAACCTAAGACTCGACGACACCTTCATCATGGAAGTTCATGAGCGTCGCCAACATATGATTAACCTCAGCAGCAAAATCTGCAGCGGATGTGAGGGCCTCGGCGTCAAGAACCTCAATGAATTTGCTCAACGTTCGCCGGCTATTCGCAGCGCCCCTATAAGATAGGCGTTTAGCAAAGGGCCCTGCCGGCATTGGGATGCGAGACTCAAAGGGAGCTAGAGCCGGTGCGATTGCTGCAAAACAAATTATGGTCAAATGTCGACTCGGGAGGTGAAGAAAATACACAAGCGATGGAGTCTACTATACAGGCTGTGGTAGGTGGCAAAATTGGGAGTACCAGAGGCGCGACTATTCTCCTGTCCCCTCCTCCGATCCATGATGCTGCAATCAATATACAGAAGACTTAGCAACAATATGGCTATTCATAAAAGAAAGAAGGAGACAATAACTGAAGGATATACTAACCAGTACCAGGAGGCGGAATGACTTCCGACTGGAAGGAGAAATGCGGGTTCAGCACCTGATATAGATGGTCAAAAAGGACTCCTGCAAAGTTGTGACAATATACTGTCAACACAAGAAGGATGGTACCCATGGCGAAACTGATAAATCTCAAACCTATACCTTCCAGCATTTCAGAGGACATAGGAGAAGGCGAGGGAACAACAGCCGCCATGGCGGCGACCGGTGGTGCTTCGGATGGCACAATCTCAGCGTTCACTGCACATACAAACAAAATATCGTCATAGGGGGCTGAACGGGATTGAGAAATAAAAAGAGAACAGTGACCCAAGACTTACCTAATGGGTCATCAACCAAAACCGCTATGGAAGCATCACCAGGCGTAGCGGCTTCTTTGCTCTCCCTCAGAGGAGTAGTTTCTGCGCCCATGGCTTCATCCCCTGATTCGAAGAGGGCCGTCGTGACGCTTGCGATGCTCGCCGATACCAGAGAGCCACACGGGGAAAGAGCGGCGGTCTGGACAGTCCCAGATTCTAGAGAGAGGATAGCAACTTCGGGCACGGTAACCGCCAAGGCTTCACCCGTCATCCCATCGCCACGACTTGGCCCTACAGAAAATGCATATGTCAAAATTCAAAGATCAAGTTCTAGTAAAAGACTCAACGTTACGTTACCATGGAGCAGCTTTTCGGTTTCTTCCCGAGTTGCGTGCGCAACCTGTCTACGGGTGGTAGACACCGCAGAGGGAACATACTCCAAAGGAGTATCAGCAAACGGAATGATGCTTGAGCCTGCACCCACGGCGAAACTGGCATAGCGTTCCCTCGCCGTATGCTTCCTACGCTTCCTTTCGGTCTGAGCAGTGAGAAGTGATCTCCTCAAGACCTTCGATAATGGGACGTCATCGTCCGAACCAAGCTCTGCCTCTAGAGCCGTTACGACATCCTACATCGGCTGCTTCAGCAAAGCCCCCTGCGGGGACATTGGGAGAGCTGGGGCCACAACAGCTGACTCCGGAAGTTTTGCCGCATCGCTGCTCGCGATCAGAACTACACTTGGAATAACCCGAGTCAAGGTAGTCCCTGCAACAAGATGAAAGAAAAGGTCAAAGCATGAATAAAGGCATAATGAACGGAATTTTACCAAGGCCCAAAGAAGCGCGGAGCCTCTCTTCCTCTTCAAACGTCTTGATGAAAGCCGCGAGAGCCTCCTCGGCAGAAATAATTGTTGAAGAAGAAAGCGTCAGTAGAAGCATAATAAAAGAAGATAGTCGCAGAAGAATGTAACTAAAGTATACCTGACTTCGCGATAGCGATCAG
Organism: Agapanthus africanus; assembly: GCA_030015575.1. Taxonomy (NCBI): domain Eukaryota; kingdom Viridiplantae; phylum Streptophyta; class Magnoliopsida; order Asparagales; family Amaryllidaceae; genus Agapanthus; species Agapanthus africanus. The sequence continues at coordinate 40,282,522 of JASDDO010000004.1, read as the reverse complement.
TGCCGCTTCATCGCGAGCCAGTCGCTCAGAAGACGCAAGGGTAGCCTGGAGATCAGTATCATCCCCAGGCGCGATGAATAAACCTTCATTGGTCCCATACTCGCACAAACCCTTGCTGTAAGGAGCATGTGGCTCCTGGCCAAATATGACGTCAGCAGAAAACAATGACTTCTTCTTCTTTTGCAAGCGAGCGCTGGCAGCCGATGACAAGAGCTTTCGCTTAACGGGCATTTTTGGGCGGCGGGTCCCGATTTCTACACCAACGCCAGACTCCGGGGACGCTGCAGCTACCGTTTCTACAGGAACACGGGGTAGAGGCTTCTCCGGAAAGGCGCGCGGAACCGCAACCGCAGCAGCTTCTCTTGAGAAATGACCAATAGTGGTCCTTTGCTTTAAGGGGACATCTGGATTACCGGTAGGGACCGCACCCTTGCGATCGACCAGTAACCGCCTTTCTTCCCTAATAACAGCACCCGTCGCATGCTGGTACCACGCCACGTATGCGTTCGAGGCTTTCGGAACGTAGCTCGGCTCACTGATGAGAAAGTTGGACCCGGTATTTAGCCGCATGAAGTGGTGCAGCGCGCTGCGGATACCCTCTTCTGTAGCAACCCGCTCAGCTAAAAAGGCCTCAAGCAGGACACCCTGATCGTAACCCGACTGTTGAGCAAAACGGTATGGGTTGTACCTCATGAACAGCGCCGAGTCGTTCTGCCTGAACACTAAAAAGCCCGGCCTGATTAAATACAAATGCAAAATCTCCCGAGCCTTCAATGTAGGAGCCCCATCTTTGAAGGTATCACGCAACGGCTGCACCATTTTAGTGGATTCCTTGCCGATAGTTAAGACCTTATCGACAAAAGTCATGCCATCCCCGACCATACGCGGGTGAAGGACCAGACCCCGAGCCTCTTGCTGTGACGGATCTAAAGCAGAAGCGTCAACTAAAAACATAACCCGGGGGAAATTATAACTGTCATAGAAAAACAGGGCCGTTTGTGGACTCCAAAAGCGCTGAGCACATGCAGCTCGATCCACGACGTGAAATAGTGCAGCAGGAGATGTACGGGCTGTACCCCCGGCTGAGTGGTGTCTGCCGCTAAGCTTAGGCCATGATACAGGTAAGCCAGCCCAGCGATCCCGACGTCCACTCGCGTCCCGGCAACCATTCGGTGAGCAGGATAGAAGAATGATGGCCTCATATAGCGAGGGTGCATTGGGAGGACAAACCAGCTTAACCATAGCCCGAGGAACCCCAAAAAGAACATCTCTTCGTCGACATCTGACGCTGCGAGCTCTGCAAAGGGGACGACCGGGGTGTCTGGGATGAAGAAATTCCTTTGATCCGCTTCCGCTGTCGGCTGATTGTCCAAGACAAAACCAAAAGGATCGTCAATCTTGGCGAATTTCGCGGCTTGTTTTGACAAGACTTCCGGGAGAAGAAAGCGGGCGATGAAATCCGCGAAGCTGACTCCGTGCCCTCCAGACTCGAGAAACAGACTCTCGTAAATGTTCAACACCTTGATTAGACTCAGGAATCGAGGTTGAATAGCATTCTTCGGAGTGAGACCCATCACCACTGATTTGGTGGCGAAGATGTACTCATCAGGGGGATGTATTTCTTCGTAATGTTCCCCTCTGACGGGTAGGCCCGAAATTTCTACAAATTCCTCCAAGGAAATCGAAACCTCCCGGTCCGATAAAAGAAATGTGTGAGTCGGGGTATTCTACTGTTCCAAGAAAGCCTTGACCCACCATACGTGAGGCGCAGGATACTGGAAAAGAGACGCGTAGATAGCAGGGTACAACCCGAGCTTCAGCAGCAGCGACTTTTTGGCCGACAAGATGTATCGAGCCCACTGCAAGTATCCGGCTGAATGGCGAGGGGTCAAGCCTATCATGTATGCCTGTCCCCAAGGGAACGACTCGCCTTGACATATGCGCCGCCCCAGAATATCTAAAGCCATCGATGGTTGTACAGGTATCGAGCCCATAGAGGGCTGGAGGCGTCCCTCTGTACTCCAGTTAACCTCCTCCACAGCGTAATTCACCTGGGGCGAGTCAGCATAATGAATGGCGGAAATCGGCTCTGAAGGCGCCGCACAAAAGAAACTGTGCGCGACCCTGAATAATTTGGTTGTACCACAACCCCCATAAGTAAAGAGACTTCTGCTCCAAGTCGTGATCTTTAATCAGTGCAAAAACTTCCCAATCCACGGGCGCGTCGGCGTATGCACTCTATAGGCGAACAAATGGGAAAGAAGAGTTAAAAGACATAGTGCCAGCGCGAAAAGAAACGAGGGTTAGATGTCAATACTACGTTACAAATTCTGACATTTGGTATTTTAAATTTGTACCACACTGCAATGCAGAAAAAAGGGACCGAGGGGGACCCACAAAATCAAAGTGACGGCTCATCATTGATGAGACAGTCAATCATTAAAGAGGAAATCCAAAAAAGATTCTCATTTAATGAGAAACTTGGGCCAAGGAATTAAACCCCCTCGAGAGCAGTGCTCTGCAAACAGAAATTACATCTTTCAACTTTAATTATGAAGGGAATAAAAATTCCCCAAAATTTCTAAGAGCCATACTCTGTGAAAACGATGGAGTAATTCATTAGAACCCTAAAAAAGCAAAGATTTTTGCAGAGTAAAAACTCCAAGATCTTTAAGATCTACAAAACGAACTCTAAGAGTTCTTCATAGAGATGAACAATGTTCTAATTAATGGGTTAAGTAACCCTAAAAATCCATTTTAGGATCTACGATCTAAGAAGAGCAAAGCTCTGTTAATAGGTTCGATCCTTATCAAATTTGGGCAGAGTTATAACTCTAAAAGGAATTTTCTTGGGCAAAACTCTGAAGGGAGAATTAAATTCTCAGAAATAAGAAAGGAAGAAGATGAACAGAAGTCATCTCAAGGGCCAAAGGCCCTACTTATAGGCTCTGGAAGACGATCCAACTTCCAGGATGATCCAACGGTGGAAAGGTTGCCACCGCTGCACTCACGTGTGAGCCACGTGAGCGCAAAGAGGGGGGAGGGATTTGTTTCCCCCAATAAGAGAACAAGGCTCTGTTCAAAATTTGAACTGAGGCAGCGTCTCACGTGCAAAGCACGAGAGCGCCAGCGCCCAGAGTTAAAAACTCTGAGGCAGTGCCAAGAGTTAAAAACTCTGAGGCGGCACCTCACGTGCAAAGCACGAGAGCGCCAGCGCCAGAACTAAAAGTTCTCCACCCTTGGATCAAAGATCCAACGAAGATGATAAACCATCAAATTACAGAATTAAATTCTGTTGAGAAAATATTTCTTGAATCTTCCTAAAACAAGAAAGATTAATCTCTGTAAAACGGAGCACCGTTGGATTAAAGATCCAATGGTGATTAAAAATCACCAGGATACAGAATAAGCTCTGTGTGGGAAAATATTTTCCCGATTTTGTTGAGAACAAGAAAAATATCTTCTGTAAAACAGAAGTCCTAGAATCAAAGATCCAACGGTGGATAAAATCCCCAAATCAATTAGAGATCTCTCAATGAGAGATTTCCTTAACTAAATCAACAAATCAGCCTCCACTATATAAAGGACCCAAGACTTCAAGTCTTTAGAGAGAAGAAACCCCCCATAAACTTCAAACTTCAAAGACGAGAAAGATTTCTCCTCAAGTTAAAAAATAAGAGAGATCATAGCGTCTCCTTCATATCTAAGAGTTTAACTCTCACTTCAGAAGAACTTAGTTCTTTTTCCAGATCTCAGATCTAAGGCAAAATCCTTCACAAGTGAGAATCTAATTCTCAAAGAATTGAATTGAGCAGAACAGAAAGCCCAGTGCTTAGCACTCAAAGTCTGGCACTCAGCGCCGAGCGCTCCACGTGCTCCTCACGTGGGCGCTACTTAATAAGAAGCGCTTAGCACTCAAAGTATGACGCACAGTGCCGAGCGCTCCACGTGGGCGCTATTTAATAAAAAGGGTGCATTAGCACTCAGGGTTTGGCGCTCAGCGCCGAGCGCCTCACGCGCTCTGCACGTGGGCGCCATAAACACTCCATATAAAAGAGTATAAGTAAAACAAAAAAAAAGAAAGAAAGAGGGGTGTCAGAATCCAAATCAATGCTCAGCAGTGCTGATACAGAAAGTGGATCAAGCCCAAATAAGTAATCAAGTAGGCTGAGCCCGAGGTTGGCCAAACCCCAAATCGACCGGGCCCATATATCCTCTTCTAAATTGGCCTTAGTCCCAAATAGGACTACCAAGTCCCTGATGCTCATTTATTGGTTCAAGGGTACATCTCTCCACACCTCTGATACATGGCGTTGTAATTCTTCAACGTCTTCAGAGAGGTGGCGGGTCCCGACAACCAGCAACTGTAGACCGTAACGTCCTTAAACTAATAACGGACCGCAACGTCCTTAAACTACTGTGGACCGCAACATCCTTAAACTGAACCCTTATATTAAAAATGGTGATTTGTGGACCGTAATGTCCTTAAACTAATAACGGACCGCAACGTCCTTAAACTACTGCGGACCGCAACGTCCCTAAACTAATAATGGACCGCAACGTCCTTAAACTAAAATAATAGAGCCCAAATGCTCTTTCGTTGGATCTAAATGATCCTAAAACCTTGTTAAGTAGATCTTAGTCTAAAATTAGACTAATGTATCCTTAACAAACATTTAAGTCGATCTTAATCTTAAACAAGGTTAACGATCCTTAAATCAAACAAACCCAAATCTAAGAAAATGCGGATTTGGACTAATCCACGCCCTACGGGCGACAACACAAATTAGTCTCCGTATACAATCCATTGGCAACCAAAAATAAAATAAACACAACACGACACGAAGTAACATTTGGAGCAGGAGAAAGTGGTTATCGCTACACGGTAACATAATTAACTGCAGGGGCTTGCGCCTACAGGGAATAGCGTCCCCACAATCAAAAACCCCTCACAACAAGGGGAATCTGACGAAGTCTGCTATATCGGCCGCATCTGTCCAAACTTCCGATACATGGTGTCATAAATCAACTTGGCATCTTCGGAGAGGTGGACGGATAAAACCAAATAGCATCCGCCCCTAAAATTCAGGCCTGACGTTTTAAACGTCCCGGTCGTGTCTTTCGGCAGTAAACAACCCTCAAACCCAATCTCAGCCGTTCATCGACGCTTGCGACAGATCGATGAAGGACAACATCTGAAGGAGATCCTGACCTCCATCAATAATTATATGGGAAAATTATTTCACCTACACACATCTGCAACTTGGTTCGAAGCTAAATTTTATGTCCAAAAGGGCTACAACGACACTTCAGGGATGCCCATGCAGTGGCCTCACCTAGATGTGGGTGGGACCCAGGGGTTTATTTTCATGAAAGTCCTTAGGCCCCACCCGTAGCTGGGTTAGGCCACTGCAGGAAACATTGTAGTCTTTTAGTTACGATCTTTTTTCTTGAACAACAAATATTGAATTTAAATCCTAAATTCTAGAAGAATTGTGGAGAACCGAGGACCCATAAAAGATTTTTTTTAACTAGGACTATGTTGGATGGTTCGCTCCTCAAATATTCAGGAATGCCCAATATTCATTATTTTTTTTACAGAAAGATGGTTGTGAACGCATCTCAATGTCTTGAATGAGTATCGTCCCAACTTAAAACCAGGTTCCCACTCCTTAATTTTCTTTTTTGGGACGTGAATGTTCACAACCCCATGTTTCATTAACCTCTTGTTTAAAATACTGACATCAAATCATTTGCTATAAATTTAAGATGATAGTAAACATGGAATTGACTTGGCATCTATTAAATGCTTTAATTATATAAAATTGCAATATTTACAAGGGACTACGTCGGTTACAATATTCTTAATTTTGGTATGTCACTTCCCCACCGGCTTGGAGAGGGTGCGGGTTTGATCCCCAGAAAGAGAAGTGACCACAAATTAACGCTTTCGAGACAAATTCGTTGGTCCCTTAGGTGCGTGTGTTGTGTGTTTGCATGTGTTGTGTGAGTGGGTATGTTGTAGGCCTGGTAAATGAGGCGAGTTAACTGTGAATCGTCTCGTCTCGCCTCATAACGAGGCAAATTTTATTCGCCTCGCCGTGACGAGTTGGATGAGGCGACTCGGTTTCGAAAATACCCAATATTGCCTCGCTCGAGTTTGCCTCGTCCAACTCGTGAATCGTCTCGTCGATTCGCAGGTTGACTTGTCCGAAATCTCCACGAATCAACGACTCGTCCCATCTCACTTCGTCTCGTTCGCCGACTCGCCTTGAAACTCGCATCCAGCGGTCGGCAACGATTGGATACTCTACGAATTGTCTGGCATCGCATCTTCTCGCCTTGAATCTGCCATCCAACGGTCGAAATTCGCCTCGTATCGCCTCATCTTAGGATCCGCATCGAACGGACTGGAGCACATGAATCTAGGCAAGGTGAGGTGAATCGCCTCGGTTCGTAACGGTCAGAAATGGGCAGAAATTTCAAAAAGAATTTAAAACCTTATAAATACCCCCACCCCCATTTCTTCTCAATTCAAATCCTTCTCTCCCAAATTAAAAAAATTACCATCTCTCACAAAAAATACCATCTCTCCGAAAATACCATCTCTCAAAAAAAATACCATCTCTAACTTCCAGGTTTTTGAAGAATAGAAGTTTCGATTCTCCGACTTCGAGTTTAAAGCTCGAGCCTCCGATCGACTCATTCTACACAACTGCTATTCTGAAATTCTGCTCTCTTTCTTGTTTTTAGTTTATTAGCTCTCTTTTGTGGTTAAATTGGTATTTCCGGTTTTTTCATATTTAGTATTTAATTTTACTAATTGGTTAAAATATTAATATGGAAATTTCATCTGATACGTATCAAATCCAAGTTCCTCATTTCGAAGTAGAAACACAAGTAGAAGGATCCACACCTACATCTAGAAAACCTAAAAACGTGCGACTTGTAGTAATGTTTGGAATCATTATACAACTGAATTTAGGGAAGGTTTTAGATACGCACTTTGCAAATATTGTAGCAATACATATAAACATAAGGAAGGTACCTGCACCGGTACTTTACATAAATATGTAAAAAAACACTTAGATGTCCCGGCCGGTTACTCCTCTACACAATCACGAATTGGTTTCACTGGTCAAGGCCTTTTTCAATATAATCATGATTTAAATGTTGAATAAATGACATGATTTATTATGACAGATGAACAGATTCTTGAATTTAGAGAAAGCCAAGAATTTGAGCATTACATTCAAAGGGCATTGCAACCGGTATACAAAAGTGTTCCAAGGAGTACGCTTAAAAGTCGTTGTTTTAGCCTCTATAACGAAGGTAAACATGTATTAATTGCTATTATTGCTTCTTTAAATACCAGTATTTCATTAATTTCTGATGTTTGGACTGATAGAAGGGAACTTCCCTGAATTTGTGTTACTGCACATTGGATAGATTCTGACTGGTACTTGCAAAAAAGAATTATTAATTTTAGACAATTTTAATTCCCGCATAGTGTTTTTAATATAACTTCTGAAATTATATCTATTTTAGAATAATATCATTGTGTAAATAAATTTTTTTCTATTTTTTTCGATAATGTTAGCTACAATGATATTGCTGTTGTTGAATTTATTAGGATATGTAAACCAATTTGTAGTGGTCGCTTTTTTCATATTCGTTGTGCATGTCATATACTTAATCTTGTTGTATATGATGCATATACCGTATGTAGTTCAAATATTCAAGCAATTAAAGATGCATGTAAATTTATTAAAAGTTCTGGAAAAGAAAATCTGAATATAAAGCTAAATGCCAAGCTTAAGGATTAAGGTCATCTTTTAGAAAAGATTTAGCCATTAGGTGGAATAGTACATATGACACGTTTCATATTGTATCAAAGACCGCCAGAATTAGTAGTAATATGTGGAATGAACAAATGCCTTTAGAATACTACTTAACAGAGGATTATTGGGAGGTTGCAGAACATTTTAAAGATTTTCTTATGACTTCTAAAATAGAAACCAAACGATTTTCTGCTACTTATACCCCCACTTCTCATATTTTTGTCTCTGAATTGTATAATATAGCTCAATGTTTTGCTACTCACTCTGATAATCCAATATTTCAACAAGTTATACTTTCCATGCTAACTAAGATTTCTAAATATTTCTCTGAAATTTCAATTGTTTACTGTTTGTCTTCGGTAATAGACTCTAGAATTAAATTAGAAGGTTTGGAGGTGCTTTTAAATGGGTTCAATGAATGCATGGGGCATAATGTAGATATTGATGCTTATGTTAGTACCATTAAAAGCAATTTAAATGAAGTGTTTGATTTGTATGTTACACGGTCTTCTGTTGATAGAACTAGTAGACCTTCGGCCGCAACCAGTTCACGTGCTTCGACTCCAGTTTTTGTACTTATTCAATAGAAGAAAAGGAACGAGACACCGTGGACTCATCATCTTCATTTTTAAATGAATTAACAATATATTTACAAACTGATTTAGATGTAGATTATATTATAGACGAGTTTGATATTTTAGCCTGGTGGAAAATCCACGGGCATTTGTATCCGGTGCTTTCCACTATGACTCGTGATTTACTAACCATTCTATTATCCATAATAGCGTCGAAAAGTGATTTTAGTATAGGTGACAGGATATTAAGTGAGAAGAGATGTAGTTTGGCATACGACACAATGGAGTGCATGATTTGCTCGCAATATTGGGAAGCAGCAGCTGTCAGGAAATAAAATACAATGACTTTGGATTTGGATTATCTACCTGAGAAGCTTATATGATCAGACGAGACTAACACCAAAGGAGAAACCATAACCGGCGCCGACGAGTAGTGTGTAGGATCTGTAATAGTAATAAAGGAACTATGTAGATCTGATTATCTTTCATTGAGCTCAATATTTGGGAGGAATATGTAGCCAGCCCGAGTGAGTTCGGTCTCTACTGTAAAAAAACAAAAAAATGTATTATTTAATTCTAATTTGATTTATGTTAAAAAATTTAGTTCATTTTTTATTTATTATTAATTTTTAAGGTTTTTTTAAATTTAACAAAAGGATACCAGACTCAGGTGAGTTGACTCGCTTGACTCGGACAAGTCGCCTCACCTCACCTCTGTAAGTTGATGTTGCATGCTCTACAGGGTTTGTAGAGATGTGGAATTCATGAAAAACGAGATTTTAGCAAGCAACATCAACTATGTTCCCTAGATCTACTATAAGCCCAGGCTAGAAAAAATAGCATAGGTTCTAATCTACTCAGATAGTGATTATACCTATGTGTTCGTGTCCTTCAGGTCTTCGAAATTCTCTTCCATAGCTCCTAGTGCGTTAGGATCGAGCTTGGATGTTTGCCTACTCGTGTCCAAGATGATCCATCCGAGAGTTTATGGTTCAAGCTAAAGCTTTACTAATGAAGCAACTAAATAACCAGTTAGCTAAGGAAGGGTATTTAGAAGATGTAGAGAGTGTTAATTAGATTTATCTCTTTCTAAAATCCTATGGTTCTCAACACATGAGAAGCGTTAGGGTTGAAGAAGATGAAAGAGAAGGCAATGGTGAAAATGAGAGGAAAATGGGTAGGAAAAAACATATGTATTGTTCCCTCATAAAAAGTTACATTTTAAAAATCAATCAGGCGGTGCCTCACGTGTTTCCCACGTGAACACCAGCGCCAGCATTTATTAGGATTAAAAAATCGTATACTGGCACCTCACGTGAAACACGTGAGCATCGGTATGCAAAACATATAGGCGCCTGTTATATAAGAATTAAATTCTTAGGCGGCACCCACGTGCAACACGTGAGCACCAACCCTCAAATTAAAGAGGGTAGAATTAAATTCTACATGGGGAATATTTCCTTAAAAACCGGGAATATTCTATGATAAATAGAGCCGTTGGATCAAACATCCGATGGTAGAATTAAATTCGATTAGGGGAAAATATCTTTCTAATCTTTTTAAATGAGAAAAAAATTCTGGGTTAAACTAAAGATCCAATGATAAAATAAAATTCTAATATGGTAAATATTTCCCTGTATCTTTCTAAACAAAGAAAGATATTCTCTGTTAAAGAAAGCACCCTTGGATTAAAAATCCAGTGGTGATTAAAAAGCACCGTTTGATAGAATTAAATTCTATTTATGGGAAAATATATCCCTAATCTTATTAAAAAAATAAGAATATATATTCTGTAATACAAAAATTTTCTGGATCAAAGATCAAACGGTGGATAAAATCCCCCGAATAATTAACAATTTTTTACTCCTATATAAAGGATCCGAGACTTTAAGTCACATATAGAAGATCAACCCCCCAAACTTCTGCAAAAAAACAGAAGCCACAAAAGTGAGAATTCAATTCTCCTTTCAAAGAAGAAAATTCTCGCTCATTCCAAACCCTAGATGATGAAAAGCAGAGATTAACAATCTTCATTTCCTAGTATAAAACAAAAAAAAACAAGGATTTAACCCTTCACAAAAAAAGAACTTAGTTCTTCCTCTGATTTCATATCTGCAAAGCAGATCTTTCCATAAGTTGAGAATTTAATTCTCATCGGAAAGATTCTGTTCTTTAGACTCAGAATCTAGGGGGAAAACTAGATTAAAAGAAAATGAGAGAAAAAAATATATGTTCTGGGAATTTAATTCCTCTAAAAACAAGGGTTTAAAGCTACACAAAAGAACTTAGTTCTTATTAAAAGAACAGAAGAACTTAGTTCTCCAATAAAAACAATTCTAGATCTTCGAAACAGAGATCTTAGTGATCATTAAGGGAAAAACTCCATTAATAGAGATTAAATCTCTAAAAGAAAGGAGTTTAGCATCTCACGTGTTTCCCACGTGAGCGTCGAACAAAAAAAGTTCAGTGTCTCACGTGCTTCCCACGTGAGCGCCCTAAACAAACTGCTCGGCAGCTCACGTGAAACACATGCGAGCGCCCAAAAACAAATACTTAGTGAATCACGTGCTTCCCACGTGGGTGCTCAAAGCAGAATACCCAGCGTCTCACATGCTTCCCACGTAAGCGCCCAAAACAGAAGACTCAGCGCCTCACGTGAAACGCACGTGAGCGCTGTATAAAAGTGCCGAGCACTATAAATTAGTCAAATGACTAAGTGCCTAGCACTGATTGGGCAGCGCCCATGCCTGAGCGCCTCACATGATACACACGTGAGCACCAGAACCACAAATAAATGTTTAGCACTTCTGAATAAAGAAAGACAACCTAAGGCTGAGCAAACAGAGCCCCCAACAAGTGCTTAGCACTTCTGAATAAAAGGAAAAGGATCGAACATGCCAAGCTTAAATTGGCTAAGTCTCTGAAGTTACTTGCAACTGAGTCCAAATGCTTTGTATTTGGATCTTAATAAAATTTGATGATCTTAAAAATGTTGCTAAGTTGATCTTAGTCTCAAATAAGACTAATGTATTCTTAGTTAAAATAAATTGAGCCAAAATGCTTATATATTTAAGTCGATCTTAATCTCAAACTAGATGAACGGTTCTTAAACAAAATAAAATGTTTTTGAACTGATGGAATACATACATCCTAAGTTCAATCCCTAAATCTAATATATATGGATTTGGACTAATCTGCACCCTACGGGCGATGACATAAACTAGTCTCTGTATACAATCCACGAGCAAGCTTAACAAACAAAATAACACACGACACGAAGTGAGCTACTGGAGCTGGAGAAAGTGGTTATCGCAATGCGATAACGTAATTAACCGTAAAGGCTTGCGCCTGAAGGGAAGAGCATCCACACAATAAAAAAAACCGTCACAAATGAGAGGGAGTCTGATAAAGTCTGCTACATCGGTCGCATCTATCTAAACCTTCGATATATGGTGCCATAAATCAACTTGGTATTTTCGGAGAGGTGGATGGATATGTCCAAATAGCATCTGCCCCCAAATTCAGGAAAGACGTTCAATCCCAGTTCGTCTCTGTTTTCGGCGGTAAATATGTATCATTTTCATTTTACTAAATAAAATAAGTAGCCATACTTGAATAGTTTTCCCAAATGAATAAAATAACTCAAAGCCATACCTCTTAACATATTTATGCCACCTCACCTATACACCTCATTTCTTAATTTTTATTAAATAGAAAATGCTAAATTAGGTGTCCTTCTTCTAGAAGCCTTTCTTGTATAAATATAAGAATACCAAACCGTATATACATACCCGTATTCGTACTACAAAAAATATGAATAACAAGAGATAGAATAATCTAATAATATAATACTAGATTTAATAATGCGTCTTAATCCTAAGCCTGCTAGTATTAACCGTCCAAACATAAATCTGTGTGGCTACTACATGTATTTGATCGGAACCCTGCACGTATAACCATACGGCCTCTACATCGTATCGTCTAAACCAGAGAAACCCTCTGTGTGGGACTCTAAAAACTCGACAGTACGCTGGCAATGGGTGTAACCACAAGTACGTCAGTGGCACTAGCTGTATATAACGGCTACCCAGGTACCTGTCAAATAGAAGGCCGTCGAGCAAACTCATCTGAACCCCTACTAAGCCTATCAGTGACAATCTCCGTACAGTCCGGTCTGTTCGTCTGAGAGTATCGCATGCCGGGTCTAGGGGGTGGAAATCGTCAGATCCCTAATAAACCGACAAGTCATGCCAATGTGGCTCAAGACCATCCAAGAAAGTACTAATCTAATTAAGTAAATCTCATCTGCCCTGGTCAAGAACTTATGGTGTTGGCTAACCGAATTTTAATACCCCAGGTGGAGTTGGGGCTGAATACCACCTACCCCGTAAAAAGTGAGGTGTTATCCAGTATCGAGGTAGGGATGTAACCGATACGGATGCACACGGGGACCCACCAGAACAATGGGGAGTATCGAATTCCATTCCGAAAAAGGGCACGATCTGAACTATAAATGGAATGATACCACTCTTATAACACAGAGGCGCCTTTTGGATGAATCGGAATTCCGGAGTTTGAAAAACTCTGCAGTTAAGCGTGCTTGAACCAGAGAAATTCTGGGAAGGGTGACCTACTGGGAAGTAGCCCCGTGTTCATTCAAAGGGACAAAATCGTGCGGCTTCGGCTAGAGCGGACAATACCATCTGTGTTTGGGGGTGGGTCATGACAAATATGGTATTAGAGCCGGTCTCTCAAAAGTAGGTCTGTGGTTCGAAGACGATACATTGTTCTAAGTGGGGTGGAATGTAATACCCCAGGTGGAGTTGGGGTTGAATACCACCTACCCAGTGAGAAGTGAGGTGTTATCCGGTATCGAAGTGGGGATGTAACCGATACGGATGCACACGAGGACCCACCAAAACAATGGGGAGTATCGAATTCCATTCCGAAAGAGGGCACGATCTGAACTATAAATGGAATGATACCACTCTTTTAACACAGAGGCGCCTTTTGGATGAATCGGAATTCCGGAGTTTGAAAAACTTCGTAGTTAAGCGTGCTTGAGCCAGAGAAATTCTGGGATGGGTGACCTACTGGGAAGTAGCCCCGGGTTCATTCAAAGGGACAAAACAGTGCGGCTTCGGCCAAAGCGGACAATACCAACTATGTTTGGGGGTGGGTCGTGACACGAATACATAGCTACATCGACTCTCTATACCGGGAGAGATGAATCCCCAACAATTGCTCACTGCCTTCATGTGGCTCGGGACTGTACCCAACTAAAATCTGTATACACGACCCAGTAGAGCCGTGGTAGGGTAGTAATCAAAGAACAGTGGGAACTTACACGAGACAAATAACGATCTTAGGTCGACAGACTATCTGTACTCATGTTACCAGAGAACTGCTATCTGACGATAGGTATAATACCATCTAACCAGTTCTCGGCGAGTCCGTCCAGTGTACTCACCTTCAGTGAGCACATGTATACAATCTTAGGTGAAACATACTAATGGCTGTGGGACCAACCACCACCCCTTGTCAGGATCTAGAAACGTATACACTAGTCAATTCTGGAATATCGATGCCAGTCTCGATACTCGCACGACTAGGGACATTTAAAAGATATGCTTATCGACTACCATCTCCCACAAGTATGATATCCATCACAATGCTGCTAGTCAAGTAATGATCCTACGGGCTTTATCAACATGTATAAGCGATATGAAATAATACCATCTAACCAGTTCTCGGCGAGTCCGTCCAGTGTACTCATCCTCAGTGAGCACATGTATACAATCTTAGGTGAAACATACTAATGGCTGTGGGACCAACCACCACCCCTTGTCAGGATCTAGAAACGTATACACTAGTCAATTCTGGAATATCGATGCCAGTCTCGATACTCGCACGACTAGGGACATTTAAAAGATATGCTTATCGACTATCCATCTCCCACAAGTATGATATCCATCACAATGCTGCTAGTCAAGTAATGATCCTACGGGCTTTATCAACATGTATAAGCGATATGAAATAACTAGTAAAACATACACATGTTAAGATAAAGTCACACCAAATAGTATACTATCATATCGAGTAAGATTGTCCTGTACATACAAACCCCTAGAATCCTATATAATAAAGGCCTCTAGGGCATACATATCCAACAATCCTCCACTTGCACTAAGGCCTGTTATTGGCGTATTGAGCACCCGACGTCTGCACTAAGGCTAGTTGTTGGGGTATCGCATACCCAATATCTTGAATAGTCTCTCGAACTGTACTTGAGGGATGACCTTGGTGAATGGATCTACCGTGTTGTCCTTCGTATCTACTCTCCGCACCTCGATCTCCCGGCGATCTACGATCTTCCTGATCAGGTGATAACGCCTCGAGATATGTCTGGATTTCTGATGGGACCTTGGTTCTTGTGCCAATTCCATGGCTCTATTGTTATTGTAGTACAAAGGTGGATGGAACCGCCTGAAGTTCAGAAATGAACTTTCTCATCTAGATTGCCTCTTTTACGGTATCCTTAGCAGCGATGTACTCAGCCTCTATCGTCGAGTCCGCTACGGTGTTCTATTTGGAACTTTTTCAACAGACCGCCACTCCGTTGAGGGTAAACACATAACTCGATATGGATTTGGAGTCATCCTTGTCACTTTGGAAGCCAGAGTCTGTAAAAGTCTCGATCTGTAGGTCTCCATTCCCATACACTAAGAATATCTCCTTGTTATTTTCTAGTTCTTAAGAATGTTCTTCACTGCTATCCAATACTTCTTTCCTAGGTTGGACTGATACCTGCTTATAATGTTGTAACGACTCTGAATTTACTGTACGGAATTTTCCAGTTTAATGTACATAAATGAGTTATACAGCCTGAGATTGAGTTATAGGTTAATTTTGTTAAATAACAGCAAGAAACAATTTGTATCTCACTGGTAAAAGTCTCGCACTGCTGTGATGTAGCCTCTATGTTCGATCCCCATCAGACACATTATTTTTTCTGATTTTTTGTTTTAACTTTTTGGAAGCCCAAAAGTTTACACGTGCAATACATATAAAATCAAAAGTTAGAAAATCAAACATGTGGAAAATGGAGTAAACGTGGCTTTAATCATCTGGCACGAATGCTTGATAGGGTCGGCGGGGACGGCTTGGATGAGCCCGTTTGGCTCCGGGCTTTGCACACTAACCCCTTTACCTACTCCTAACACACTTGCATAGAGACCTTTCATTTCACCATTAAACCAAATTTTAATACTTTTTAATCCAAATTTTTAATTCCAAAACACTAATTCTACACTATAAATACCACCCCACATTTTGGCTCGGTATCATTCTGAAATTTCTAGCCAAAACTCTCAAAAATTCTCTAAGTACAAGTGTAGTAAAGAGGAGTTAGCAAGCGGTCAACTTCCGGCGAAGAATCGAAACTATTCCGGCACTTCTGCGACGCTAAGAAACTCATCCCCCCTTCTTCAACCTTTTTTTAAGCCTCCTAACTTGTAAGTCCCTTCTAATCTTGATTTCTTTTAAAAAATCATTTTAAAACGTATATCGGTAAGTGGAGTTAATACCAATATCACATTTTTCCAAATCCTATAACTCCAATTCCTTTTATCTTTGGTCAAACAAATTTTATACAATACTTTTAACCTTAAACCCTAATATTTAGAATCAAAATTTTCATTAAAATTCTCATGTGAAATAACAAAAGTAGCGCTTTTTTCATTTAAATATCATGAACTTTAAATATCACCTCTTTTAGTTTTTGTTACAAATATACTTTTAGGAAAACTTTACGAGGTAACGACCTACCTCTCACATACACACTTGGTTTCATAGCACGATACTCTTTGAAAGTATTTTTCGTTGCGAAGACATTATTACAAGAAAATACCACTTACTATAAAAACTCGATTTCTTTTAAATTGTATTTTAAATTCCTTTGCGATTATACCTCTCCAACCCTTTTTAGAGGAATCGTTATTGGATAGTGCAGATTATCGTATATTTTTGGGCTGGTAGAGCGAGATGCAGACCTCCTCAAGGAGCATTCGGTCTCGAAATGTTTTAATACGTTTTTTAAGAAAAACGAATTTTTCTAATTAAATAAAATTAATTTTTTAATAATTATATAAAATTACAAAATCCATATATTTTCAAAATATAATAAACTTACATTTTTTTAAATGAAAGAATTACAAGTTTCACTAAAATACCATCAAGATACCAACAAAAGACAAGTTTTACAATAAAATACCATTAACTTTCCAAGCTAAGCAATTATCACTAAAATACCTCAAATCCTTAAAATTCATATCCATGAAAACCCTAAATAATATAAATAAACACTCGAGCTTTATTTTGAAATTTTATTAAAAATATTTTTCATAACCCCCCTCCCCCGAGTTATATAAAACAATATTTAAGGACTTTAGTAAATATAGGTTTAAGCGGGATCAATTCTCTTGAGCCCTAGGGAGCCGGAGAAAATGAGTGCTTGCCTATTTAAGATAGAAAACTTAACGGGGTTATCAAAGGTAACTGTCTTGGAAAAAGACACAAATCCCGTCGTCCATGTGCAGAAGTTACCGATGGCCCCCGAACCTAATTCAGGATCTAGATCAGTTACAAGTGTCTGACTCGGTCTGAATCTAACTCAAACCTGAATCTAAACTCAAATTAGAGTCCAATTCAAACATGAATCCAAAGTTTAACATGAATACTTGAACTTGAACCTGAATACTTGAATTCAAATATCAATATCAAACATGAATACTTGACTTGACCGAACCATGGTTATAACTTGACATGACTACTTGAATACAAGATTACATCCTAAACCTGTTTACTTGAACAATTTGTATCCATAGTCTCGACAAGACTTGTAAACATAACCTATACAATACATTATGCAGGGATAACGAGGTAGATTGGTACGGAACGTATTAACGTGGCATGAGATGCTCACTAAAAAAACACCTAAATGAACTCTCGTGCCGTTTTCCCGTGGGTTTTGATGGGGACTTATACTAGATGTTACCATAGTCCACAGGGTAATACGGACTCCTCTCGTATACAAATACCTTCTGTACCAAGGTACAAACAACTACATTAAAATAACATGCATATACATGTACAACTTATCAGTTTCATTTCACATTACTTGTTATATTCCATTCCTTCTTTTTTGGACTTACCGAGCACTAGTTCGCTGAAAACATTTCTGTCTTTTTTTTCTTTGGAATATTCGTCAGGAGGGACGGACTCTCAGGAGATCGAGCCTAACCAGGAGGACTTGGACCAGCTCATTGCCCAGCCGGACTTCTAGCTCTCCTTATATTTACTTTCAGTTTATATGCCACTGTTTAAGTATTGTTTATATCATTGTATCTTTTCATTTTCAAACAGTTGTATGTAAATAAAAGTTGTTGCTTATTATTTTATATCACTTGTCATTCTTGTGTATTTTATATATATTACTTAATTATGCTTAACGTATTTATTTCTTAGTAAATACGTTGCGGCCCGCCATGTCACCATTTCTGTACACTGGGAAGCGGGGCGTGACAGGTTTTGTTGGTGGCCCATGTAGGTCAGTTCTGCATGAAGTCTTAAGCAATATATATATCACAAGAATTATAAGAATCATCAACTATACATTCCTTACATTTCTGATTTCTTGAATCTATCCTAACCATTCATTTTTTATCAAGATCATGGATTCTCCCAACAACACCAGCACGAACGTCAATGGCAACACTACACCGCCTACTCTACCACAACCACCTACCATTGCAGCTCCCATCAACGAGCAAACGGTACTGCTTGAGGCGATCAAGAGCCTCCTGGAGGGTTAGCAGCAGCAGACTGCTATCCTCATGTACTGCCCAGAAGTCAAAGCACCCGGAGTTAAGCAATTCCGGGCACTGCACCCGAAACATTTCTCAGGAAAAGAGAGCCCACTGGAGGCAGAAGAATGGGCTCAGTCGATAGAAGATGATCTGGCAGCAGCCCAAGTGCCAGAGATTACTTGGGTGAGAGTTGCGAAGCTGCAACTAACAGACAATGCTAGAGTCTGGTGGAAGGCTGAAGAAAACCGTATCACCCAACCTATCGAATGGAAGACGTTTCACGATATGTTCGATGTGAAATACTTCCCTAAGACTGCCCGTTTCGATATGGAATAGCAGTTCATCCATCTACAACAGGGCTCGATGTGGGCCAAGTCTGTGGATGAATACGATGCTGAGTTTACCATGCTTAGCAGGTAAGATATTGTCTCAAATTCAAATTCCTGATATCACTTACTACACTGCTAACACAAGGTCATGACAGGTTTTCTGCATACCTCATCTCGACTGCTGAGATCCGGGCACGGCGATTTCAGCAAGGGTTGGACCCGGAAATCCAAGCTTTACTCGCTACAGGGGATTTCCAAACCCATGAGCTTGCTCTGAAGGCTACCCGACGATATAAGGCAGTTGTGAAGAAGAAAGGCAGACGGCAGACTGCCGGTGTGAAACGCCCTGCCATACAGATGGCAGGAGGAGCCTCTTCCTGGCCAACTTTTGCACCTAGGAGACCGGGAGGATCATTTAACCGGCACAGTTCAGATTTTTACTTCTACTGCAAGAGGAATGGACACCTGGAGAAAGACTGCAGGAGTGCAAATGGCCTGTGTTTAGTTTGTGGTGCATCCACTCACGCTATAGAAGCATGTCCATATCGACTTAACCCAGCTCCAGCATTTAGACCCGCAATCACAGTCCCGCAGCGGCTAGCTATTCAGGCTCCTGCACATCGTCTAGTTCTCCCTGCACCACCTCCACATAGACCTCCTGCACAGCCTCCTCGTCAATTCTACCAGGCGCAGAGAAACATGCCTCAAGGGCAGAGGAATGTTCCTCCAGCAAGGAGGAATGTACCAAAACGTCAGGCTTTCACAATGACGGTTGAGGAAGCTGAAGACACTGGCCAAGTAATCACTGGTATTTCCCAATCCTTTCATCTTTTCAATCCTTATATACCTCTATTTCTCCTGTATCTAAAACCAATCTCACACAACTTAGGTACTATACTAGTAGCCACTCTTCTTGCACTCGTACTTTTCGACACTGGAGCATCACACTGCTTCATGTCCCAACGATTTGTGAGAACGCATATGATTCCCGTGAAGCCACTCATTTCAAGCTGGAATATCAGTTCCGGGAATGGAGCATTAAAAGAAATTATGGGATTTGATCAGTGTCCAGTTGTAGTTTGCGGACGAGAATTCTACGCGAATTTCAAAGTATTAGACATCCCAAATTTCGATGTTGTGTTGGGAATGGACTAGCTGGGAGTTTTCTATGCTATGATTGACTACCGTCAAAGGAGGGTAGTATTTGAGGTACCAGATCACCCAGTCTTCTACTTCAAGAGTGGAGACAGAATGTTGGAGCCAGGAATCTTCCATGCTAAACCAAAGAATGCAGAAGTGTTTACCCTATCGGCGGAAGAAGAAAAGCCAGAGGTAGTTCGAGAGTTCGAGGATGTGTTCCCTGAATATATAACAGGTTTAACTCCTGATCGAGCTCTTGAATTCAGCGTTGACTTAATACCTGGTGTGCAACCGGTAATCAAAGCTCCGTATCGGTTAAGTCCTGAGGGATTGAAGGAGATCCGCACTCAGTTGAACGAACTCCTGAAGAAAGGTTGGATTTTTCCCAGTACTTCAAATTGGAGATCTCCAGTATTACTTGTGAAGAAGAAAGAAGGTTCATATAGGATGTATGAAGATTATCGAGCTCTGAACGAAGTGACGATCAAGAACAAGTATTCACAACCGCGCATCGATGATCTTTTCGATCGGCTAAGTGGGTCTTGTGTATTCTCAAAGATAGACCTTCGTTCGGGTTATCATCAGGTGAAGGTCAAAGAGTCCGATATTCCAAAGACGACGTTTAGGACTCGATATAGTCATTATGAGTATCTCGTAATTCCATTTGGAGTGACCAATGCACCTGCTATATTCATGAATCTGATGTACCAAGTTTTCCGAGAGTACTTGGACAGGTTCATTTTCATCTTCTTCGATGACAACCTGGTGTATTCAAAGAATCGGAAAGAACACGCCGAGCAGTTACAGATTGTCTTGGAGACATTGCGACAGTACCAGCTCTATGCCAAGTACAACAAGTGTGAATTTTGGCTAGATCAAGTCGGATTTCTCGGACATATTGTTTCAGGTGAAGGAATCTCAGAAGATCCAGCTAAGGTGTCAGCTGTCAACGAATGGTCGACACCAAAGATGGTAAAGGATATACGATGTTTCTTGGCATTAGCAGAATAATACCGAAGATTCATTGAGGGCTTTTCGAAGATTTCAGCACCCATGACTAAGCTCACACGTAAAGATGAAGCATTCATGTGGTCAGAAGCATGCGAAAATGCTTTTGTAGAACTCAAGTCAAGATTAACTTCAGCTCCTATCCTTGTAATACCGGATCAATCTGGAGGATTCATCGTACATTGTGATGCGTCCGGTAAGGGATTAAGATGTGTTCTACATCATCATGGAAAAGTTGTGGCTTTCACGTCGAGACGGCTAAAAGTACATGAGCGCAATTATCTAACACATGATCTCGAGTTGGCAGCCGTTATTTTTGCACTTAAGATTTAGCGCCACTATCTTTTAGGTGAACGAGTGGATATATACACTGACCATAAGAGTCTGAAGTATGTATTTACTCAGAAGGAATTGAACATGCGACAGAGAAGATGGTTAGAACTCATGGCGGACTTCGACATCAACCTACAGTATCATCCCGGGAATGTGAACGTAGTTCCTGACGCACTTAGCCGCCAGCCATTAGTAATGAATCTCACCGCTCAGTGGAAGCTACAGCAGGAATTGCACGGATTGGCATTCGAAGTAGTTATGCCAGGTAACGCTTCGTATTTGATGAACTTACAAATCCAGTCCACTCTTGTCAATCAGATCAAGGCAGCTCAAGAAAATGATGCCAAACTACAAAAGATCTGAGAACAAGTAGAAAGTGGTTTTCGAACTGACTTCATCATCCACGAAGATGGATCCTTGCGATATGTAAGTCGATTATGTGTACCAAACGGCTCAGTTCAAGAAGAGTTGATAAAAGAAGCTCACATCTCTCCTTATTTTGTACACTCCGGTGGTACAAAAATATACAAGGATCTACGGCAACACTACTGGTGGCATGGAATGAAGCACGAAGTAGCCAGAAGCATAGCCAAGTGTTTAGTATGTCAGCAAGTAAGGGCTGAATATCATAAAACTGCTGGTCTACTTCAACAGTTACCAATCCCATAAGGGAAATGGCAGTACATTATCATGGACTTCGTAACTGCCCTTCTTCGCAGAACGAAGGGCAACGACGCAGTATAGGTTATTGTGGATCTACTCACCAAGTCGACTCACTTTATTCCCTTTCGAGTTGGCCAATTTACCGAGACGTTAGCAAAGAAGTTCATGGAGGTAAGCATGAATCTAAAGTAAGATTTAACCTCAAAGTGTATTATATTTGATACCCATGAAACTCATGTAGGAGATTGTGAGATTACATGGGGTACCGGTTTGCATCGTCTCCGATCGTGATACCAGATTCAGATCACAATTTTGGCAGAGTCTACAAGCTAGCCTGGGAACAAGTCCGAACCTCAGCATGGCTTACCATCCACAAACGGACGAACAGTCTGAGCGAACAATTCAGATTCTGGAGGACATACTAAGAGCTTGTATGTTAGACTTCGGAGGCTCGTGGGAAAATCGCCTACACCTTGTGGAATTTTCATACAATAACAGCTATCAGGCGAGCATTAGAATGACACCATTCGCAGCACTCTACGGATGAAAGTGTCATTCGCCACTAAGTTGGGACGACGTTGGAGATCGTGAACTCCTTGGACCAGAGATGATCGTGGCAACCGTGGACGTAGTTCGCACGATCATGGAATGAATGCGCATAGCCCAAGACAGACAGAAACATTGGGCAGATGCAAAGCGCCGACACCTGGAGTTTCAACCTGGAGACCATGTTTTTCTGAAGAACTCTCCAAACAGAGGAGTGATTCGCTTTGGCAAGAGGGGTAAGCTCAGTCCAAAATACATAGGACCGCTCGACATACTCGAACGCGTTAGAGAAGTGGCATACCATTTGGCACTACCACTCTCATTGGAAGGAGTGCACAACGTGTTCCACATATCCCAGTTACGAAAATATGTGAGCGACCCTAGCTACATCCTTGATCACTCAGAGCTCACAGTCCAGACTGACCTGATTTGCGAACAACAACTTGTTGAGATCCTGGACCAAAAGGTGAAGATACTGTGGAACAGGGAAGTAAACTTGATCCGAGTGATGTGGAGAGCAGGGAGAATCAACGTGGGAACGAGAAGAAGACAACATGAAAGATACCCTCATGTATTTGTAAATTAGTCTTTATGTAAATGTAACGAAATTTTTATAAGGAGGGTAGAATGTAATTACTCTGAATTTACTGTACGGAATTTTTCAGTTTAATGTACAGAAATGAGTTATACAGCCTGAGATTGAGTTATAATTTAATTTTGTTAAATAACAGCAAGAAACAACTTGTAGCTCACTGGTAAAAGCCTTGCACTGCTGTGACATGGCCCATGTGTTCGATCCCCATCGGACACATTATTTTTTTTTCTGATTTTTCTTTTTAACTTTTTGGAAGCCCAAAAGTTTACACGTGCAATACACATAAAAATGAAAATTCAGAAAATCAAACATGTGGAAAATGAAGTAAACAAGGCTTTAATCATCTGGCACGAATCTCGATGCCAGATGTATCAAATCGACCAGCCAAATGCTTGATAGGGCCGGCAGGGACGGCTTGGATGAGCCCATTTGGCTCCGGGCTTTGCACACCAACCCCCTCACCTACCCCTGCACTATTTGATTTTCCTGAAATCAAACAGAGACCTTTCATTTCACCATTAAACCAAATTTTAATGCTTTTTATCCAAATTTTTAATTCCAAAACCCTAATTCTCCACTATAAATACCACCCTACACTTTGGCTCAGTATCATTCTGAAATTTCTAGCCAAAACGCTCAAAAAATCTCTAAGTACAAGTGGAGTAAAGAGGAGTTAGCAAGCGGTCAACTTCCGGTGAAGAATCGAAACTATTCTGGCGCTCCCACGATGCTAAGAAACTCATCCCCCTTCTTCAACCTTTCTTTAAGCCTCCTAACTTGTACGTCCTTTCTAACCTTCATTTCTCTTCTTTTAAAAATTCATTTTAAAACGTATATCGGTAAGTGTCATTAGTACCGATATCACTTTTTTCCAAATCCTATAACTCCAATTCCTTTTATCTTTGGTCAAACAAATTTTATACAATACTTGTAACCTTAAACCCTAATATTTAGAATCAAAATTTTCATTAAAATTCTCATGTGAAATAACAAAAGTAGCACTTTTTTCATTTAAATACCATGAACTTTAAATATCACCTCTTTTAATTTTTGTTACAAACATACCTTTAGAAAAACTTCACGAAGTAATGACATACCTCTCACATACACACTTGGTTTCATAGCACGATACTCTTTGAATGTAGTTTTTGTTGCGAAGACATTATTACAAGAAAATACCACTTACTATAAAAATCGGATTTCTTTTAAATGTATTTTAAATTCCTTTGCGATTATGCCTCTGCAACCTTCTTTAGGGTACCCGCTATTGAATGGTGTGGATTATCACACATTCTTGGGCTAATAGAGCGAGATGCAGACCTTCTCACGGAGCATTCGGTCTCGAAAGGTTTTAAATACGGTTTTTAAGAAACACGAATTTTTCTAATTAAATAAAATTAATTTTTTAATAATTATATAAAATTACAAAATCCATATATTTTCAAAATATAATAAACTTACATTTTTTAAAATGAAAGAATTACAGGTTTCACTAAAATACCATCAAGATACTAACAAAAGACAAGTTCTACAATAAAATACCATGAACTTTCCAAGCTAAGCACTTATCACTAAAATACCTCAAATCCTTACAATTCATATCCATGAAAACCCTAAATAATATAAATAAATACTCAAGATTTATTTTGAAATTTTATTTAAAATATTTTTCATAACACCGCCTCGAGTTATATAAAACAATATTTAAGGACTTTAGTAAATATAGGTTTAAGCGGGATCAATTCTCTTGAGCCCCAGGGAGCCGGAGAAAGTGAGTGCTTACCTATTTAAGGTAGAAGACTTAACGGAGTTATCAATGGTAATTGTCTTGGAAAAAGACACAAATCCTGCCGTCCATGTGCAGCAGTTACCGATAACTCTCGAACCTAATTCAGGATCTAAATCAGTTACAAGTGTCTGACTCAGTCTGAGTCTAACTCAAACCTGAATCCAAACTCAAACCAGAGTCCAATTCAAACATGAATCCAAAGTATAACATGAATACTTGAACCTGAACCTGAACCTGAATACTTGAATTCAAATATCAATATCAAACATGAATATTTGACTTGACTTGACTGAACCATGGTTATAACATGACATGACTATTTGAATACAAGATTACATTCTGAACCTGTTTACTTGAACAATTTGTATCCATGGTCTCGGCAAGACTTGTAAACATAACCTATACAATACATTACGCGGGGATAACGGGATAGATTGATACGGAATATATTAACGTGGCACGAGATGGTCACTTAAAAGACACCTACATGAACTCTTGTGTCGTTGTCTCTTGGGTTTTGACGAGACCTTGTACTACATGTTACCATAGTGCACGGGGTAAGATGGACTCCTCTCGTATACACATATACCTTCTGTACCAAGCTACAAACAACTATGTTAGAATAACAAGCATATACCTGTACAACTTATCAGTTTCATTTCACATTATTTGTTATATTCCATTTCTTCTTTTGGGACTTACTGAGCGCTAGTTCGCTGACGACATTCCTATCTTTTCTTTCTTTGGAATGTTCGTCAGGAGGACCGGACTCTCAGGAGATCGAGCCTAGCTAAGAGGACTTGGATCAGCTCACTACCTAGCCAGACTTCTAGCTCTCCTTGTATTTACTTTCAGTTTGTATGCCACTGTTTAGGCGTTGTTTATATCATTGTATTTTTTTCATTTTCAAACAGTTGTATGTAAAGTAAATATAAATAAAGTTGTTGTTTATTATTATATCACTTGTCATTCTTGTGCATTTTATATATATTGCTTAATTACGCTTAACGTATTTATTTCTTAGTAAATACGTTGTGGCATGTCACGTCACCGTTTCCGTACACTGGGATGCAGGGCGTGACAGATGTTAAGTGCGTAAGCTACATCTGGTCTGGTACATAACATCTCTGTAACATTTCAAAAAAATAAAATATTATTTTTGGGAATTTTTATAATTAAATAATATTATATTGAATATTTTAATAAGGCGGTATAATTAAATACCGATAAATTGGGGGAAAATTTGGAAAATTATGGAAATTATTAAAAAGAGAGTTCTTTATGTGATTTAAGCGAATTATGAAAGTTTATGATTTATTTGACACTATTTTAGTGCTAATCGCGATTAAAAATCGCTAATCGGGCACTAAACGTGTTTTGTGCACATGACATGCAAAAGTCTTTTTTTTACACTTGTTACATTTCATATCATGGCATTTCTTCATGATTCATGCATGGTTATTGATTTTAATAAAAGAGAAGGGAAAATGAAAAGAAAAGAAAAGAAAACAATAAAGAAAAGAAAGTCAAGAGGTATGGGGGGTAGTTAGGAGGCTTGGTGCTTGACCTTGGACACTCTCTCTTTCCTTCACTCCCTCCGAAGACTCCAGCAGCAGCCCCTCCCTTCCTCTTCTTCTTCTTCTTCTTCTCTTCACTGAAGCTTCAAAACACCTTAAAACTCCATTCCCATTTCACAAAAGTTGTGCACAAGCTCTCAAGCTATACTTTGGACCAAGAAGGTTTGCATTTTGGCGCTGTAGAGGATTCATCGGTGCTAAATGAGGTAATCCCTTCACACTTAGTGTAGTTTTTCATTTACTTTAAACCATTTATGTGTTTAGTTGTGATTTGGTGGGATTTGGGAACCGTGGTTATTTCAAAAGAGAATATGTATTGTTTTAAAAACCCGGTTTCCCTTGATATGATATTTCAGTGCGTCCACCATGCGTTTTCTCGGTTCTGAGACGTGTGACATGTGAACCCGAATCGAGGAGCTGGATGAGGCCGATTTTGGGTACATGGTGGACCCGGTATGGTACCCCGGGGCGAGAACGGATTGCTGTGCTGCAGAAGGTGAGCCTGGCAGTGGGACTACTACCTACCGGTGATAGTATTTAGGCTCGGCGGATATCCGGAGGATACCGACCGGAGTCGACAGATGATATGGGCCAATCCGGACTGACGGAGCCCTATATATATGAGTATTTATGTGCCGATGCTGGGCACAGATTTCATGATGTTTTCGAGTGTCGATGCTGGACATTCAGGTTCCATGATTTTGATGTGTCGTGAGGGACACACGTTGATTTACATCCTCATACCTCCATGCATATGCTTTATGATATTTACATGCATGATGTTTTGTGTCATTGGTTGACACGTGGACGAGATCCACATACATACAGACATTGATTGCATAGTTGGATGATATCCACATGCTTATAGACTTCATGATATAGTTGACATTGATCATACCTCATATTTATGATATGTTGCTACCTGAGGCACTGACACGAGCACTTGGTATTACACTGATGTATAGATGTTTACCCTTGCCACCTTATCATGCTTCAGACTTTTTCATATTGAGGATTGTTCCCGCCAAAAATTTCTGCGCAGAAGAGTCCAAGGTATCAAATGGCAGCGATACGCTTAAGGAAATGCGAACCAATATCTTCCGGCCTGTATTTTGATAAGTTCCCAAAGGAGGAACTATTAAATTCTGATGGTATTGGAAGCATCTCGAAAAACCCTTCGATTCGATATATTATGGGCCTCATAATTCATCCGGGATCAAAAGTTATGAGGCATCACGTGTCCACACGTGATGGACCTTTAAGAACCCGCTGGAGGAGTTAAAAGATATAATAAAAATCAGAAAAGACCCCAATGGGGCATCACGTGCTCACACGTAACCATGGGTCACGTGCAGACACGTGATGGACTTTTAAAGCTTCTAAAATAATGAATAGAATTTAATTCTAAAAGTCAGAAAATACCTCAACGAGGTATCACGTGCTTACACGTGACCAATGGTCACGTGTTGACACGTGATGGTTAAAACAACAACATAAACAAGCGGCTGTTAAAGGAACCAATTTGGGGGTCACGTGCTCACACGTGATCAAGGGTCACGTGCCAGCACGTGATAGGCTTGAAAGCCTTACAGTTTAATAGAGTTAAAATTCTAAATTTCTCTAAAATATTTCGAAATAGAATTAAAATTCTAAACTTCTCTAAATCTTTCCAAATGGAAAAGGATTATGGGGACCGTTGGATTAAACATCCAATGGTGATTAAAAATCACCAATTTATGGAAAAATCTCAAATAAGGAAAGATCTCCCCAAATCTCACCGAAATAACAAACAGAATATCTTTGGATCTAAAATCCAACGGTGAATAAAATTCACTGTGTGATCCAAAGGATCATATTAATCATGAAATCAAATCAAATCTTTTAATGAGAGATTTGCTAAACAAATTAATTCTCTTCCTTCTCCTATAAATAGGAGCCAAGAAAAGAAGAGAAGGGGGATCGACTTTTTTTGAGAGAAAAACAGAGGGAGGAGAATTTAATTCTCAAGAGAAAAAAAACCAAAGAGGGGAGAATTTAATTCTCTGCAAAAGAAAAACCCTAGGTAAGAAAAGAGAGGCTTCAAAAGAGAATTTAATTCTCAAAAGAGTTTAACTCTTATTTAAAGAAAAGAACTTAGTTCTTTCTCTGGTTGAGGATCTGCAAAGTGCACATCTCCCCAAGAATTGAGAATTTAATTCTCATTGGGTTGAGATCCTGCCATGCAGATCTAAAACACAGAGGAGGAATTGAGTTTTGAGAATTTAATTCTCCCAAACTCACAGGAATTTAATTCCTCCTAAAATGAAACTAGGGTTTAACCCTAATCAAGAATTTAATTCTTTCACATATCTGGGAATTTAATTCCTTTGAAAAGAAATCAGGGTTTCATCCTAAATAAGAATTTAATTCTTTCACGATAGGAATTTAATTCCTCTAAAATCATAATTAGGATTTAACCCTATAAAGAATTCAATTCTTAAAAGATCTCTGTTCATGAAAAGAACTAGGGTCACCTGCCCCCACGTGACCCTTGAAAAGATCCCCTGCAAAGAACTTTGAAGCATCAACTCACGTGCTCCCACGTGACTCCTAAAACGCAGAAAGAAAAAGCAAAGGAAATGAAAGCTTTGGGCGCTCTCACGTGTTATCACGTGACCCCTCAGCAAATGCTTTAACAATTGGCGCACAGATCCCCATCACGTGCCAACACGTGATGCTCTAAAATAAAAACCAAAGTTTATAACACTTATTCGCAGATTTGAGAATAGACCAAAAGGAGATCTGGCTCTACATATAGGGCGCCCTCACGTGTCACCACGTGACCCTTAATGAGCGTTCTAACAGACCAGAGTGGGGGCCTCCATCACGTGCTCACACGTGATGGCCGTCAGAATTAAAAGAGTTAAACGCTGATCTGCAGAATAAAATAAGGGAAATCAGGGCGCTCTCACGTGTCCACACGTGACCCCTCTCTCCTTAGTGTTTAACACTAATCTGAAGACTTTATTCCCAGTGTTTAACACTGATTTGCTTTAGTGTTTAACACTAATTTGAAAGCCCTGTTGCTAGTGTTTAACACTGATTATCTTTTAGTGTTTAACACTAACTTGCTAATCTTATTTCCAGTGTTCAACACTGTTGGTCTTTAGTGTTTAACACTAGCTTTAGTCCAATTGGCTAAGTTTCTAGAGGCAAAGCCTCTCCTTCAATGGACCAACAGAGGGCCAATATTTCAAATATAATTGGACTTAGCCCAAACTGGCCATAAGTCCTCAAATCATCTTGAACTGAGCACATCTGCTCTTTCAACCAACTCATTGGTTCAAGGGTACATCTCTGAACTCCTCTGGTATTTGTCATTGTAATCCTTCAACGTCTTCAGAGAGGTGACTGGTCCCGACGACCACACATCAAGACGGACTGTGGGGTCCTTAAACCCACGGACTTATGCGTCCTTAAACTAAAATACGGACTGTGGGGTCCTTAAACCCACGGACTTATGCGTCCTTAAACTACCTATGGACCACCACGTCCCTAAACTGGAACATGGACCGTCACGTCCCTAAACTGGAACATGGACCACTATGTCTCTAAACTGGAAATGGACCACCATGTCCCTAAACTGACAATGGACCACTATGTCCCTAAACTGGAACAATAGAGCCCCAAATGCTCTTTTGTCGGATCTAAACGATCCCATCTAAGTTGATCTTAGCCCCAAATATGGCTAACGTATCCTTAAACTCTCAAACAGACTTTAGTTCAAAATTGGACTACAGGTCTCCCAACCAACTTTGGTTCAAGGGTACATCCCTGAACTCCTCTGATATCTGTCGTTGTAATCTTTCAACGTCGTCAGAGAGGTGACGGGTCCCGACGGCCATACATTCAATGGACCACTATGTCCCTAAACTGGAACAACAGAGTCCAAATGCTCTTTTGTCGGATCTAAAAGATCTCGTTAAGTTGATCTTGGTCTTAAATGAGACTAACGTATCCTTAACAAACGTTTGAATTGATCTAAGCCTCAAATATGGCTAACGCATCCTCAAACCAAAACCCCAAACCCAAATCTAAGAAAATACGGATTTGGACTAATACACGTCCTACGGGCGACGAAATAAATAGTCTCCGTATACATTCCACGGGCAACCACAAACAAAACAAACACCCACGACACGAAGTGACCAGCTGGAGAAGGAGAAAGTTGTTACTGCGATGCGGTAGCATAATTAACTGCAGGGGCTTGCGCCTGCAGGGAAGAGCGTCCCCACAATCAAAAACCCCTCAAACGAGGGGGAATCTGACGAAGTCTGCTACATCGGCCGCATCCGTTTAAACCTTCGATACATGGTGCCATAAATCAACTTGGCATCTTCGGAGAGGTGGACGGATAGCACCAAATAGTATCTGCCCCGAATCTCAGGCAAGACGTCATGTCCTGGCCGCCGTTCGGAGGGGAACAAGGATATATTATTACTGATCGTTGACCTAGGATTGTGTCATACATACGATTTCTGCTCTGTGATGTTTTCTATTCATGAGTTGGCAACTCACCCCCGTTGTGCCACAGTTCTTGCAGATTTTGCCGTACAGGTTTCATTGCGGCTTTTCTGGCACACTGCTTCCTTTCTGGGTGATTGCTTGGGTAGGTGGGTTCACTCGCATCGTGACCACCCTTATATTTATTTTAATCAGTTATACCTAGTAATTCCATCAACTAGACTTGTATATTTATTTCAGACTTAGAAAATCAGTTGTGTATTATTCCCGACATTCTGATCGAATGCTCGTCGCAAACTTCAGTAGACGGCCGCGCCCTCGACGCCGTCGACAAAATGCACAAAGGCGGAACACCGCTACCGCGAGCACCCGAACGGATGCTTTCGGCGACGGGGTTCTCCTACAGTCACTTGGTCGGGGCTATGGGGTGAGGCTGTCTATTAAGTTTACCCGGCGAGTATCTGCGTACGCTACGTGATTGCGACGGACTTTTGATCACATCAAAACTCCGTGGCAACCGATCAAGTGAGACTAAACTGCTATGTTTATAATATTCATTCCGTTATCTCATAACTACTTGTGAATTCCAATTATTGTATCACATTCCGGATAAATAGAAAATGCTAAACTTTTCGATCGAACAATCGAACACCCAAGTTTTCCCGATACAGCTCAACACATGAAATAAGTCTAACAGCATTCAGTTCGTGCCTCAGTACCAACGGTCCAGCCGTAGAAGGGTCAAGCCAACGCCTCACATGTGGCACGCCGTACTGCCCCAAACCCGAAGGTTCAAAGGGCAGTTCAAGACGGTCACATAATCGAGTTAAGGTTTGTTGTCTTCTAGAGGGTCCATCGCGTTACTTGCACTACTTAGAACGTCGTTAAACTACGGAAAAATCCAACACTTGGAAATTTCCCGACAGGGGAAAAGTTGGGTATTTATATCCGGTCGAACTTTTTAACATATTCTAAAAATATCCGGAAAAGCACACTGACAAAATTAGACAATCCGATCGATACACTGAGTTCCCAATACAACCCAGAAAATAAAACTTTGGAATAAATATTAAAATATTCCCAGGAAATCCAGCACTAAAAACTAGGAGTTACTGTGAAAAAGAAAAATGCTGATGTGACTAGTGGGCCGCGGAACCGCCGCACGAGCCATGTTCGTGCCGCGGTTCCGCCGCGCTTTAGAGGAATCGTGCTCTCGAATTTCACAGTAATTCTTAGGAATACCTGCTGAGTTTTCTGAATATTTTTAATTCACAAAAATCCACGAATTTCAAAAAAGTCCAGAGAGCATGTTAAAATCGGGGTTTCGGGTCGATCGGACTTCTAATTCCGTCTAGGCTTCGCCTAAGGCTCTAGCTAGGCTCTGATACCACTGTAGGGTTCCTAGGCACTCTAGTGGGGTCTCACAAGTGATCAAACATGCACAAATCAAATTTTTTAAGTGCCTACAAACCCTAATACAGATCGTTAACTAGATATATGGGCGAAGTAAGCAAGTAATCGAATTAAATGCTAAGGGAAAGTGACTACAACCTTTGTAGATCCGGTCCACCACCTCCTAGGCTCCGTGATGAAGTCCCTCCACTGTCTAAAACGAACCCATGACTCTAGCATCGACATCATCGAAGAATGGGCGGGCTTGATCGTCAGTTCGATGCCGAAGATGATCTACGTCGAGGTATCACAAGAACAAGCTCCAACTTCACCAAGCCTTGAAAACTTGTGAAGAAAACACCCTATACAACTTGGCAAGAGGTAGAGGATGAAGAAATAGGAAGTGGGTAGACTTTAGATTTGGATTTTTCACTCATTTTGGCTAGTTGCCATTGATGGTGCAAGCTTTCTTCAACTTGAAGATGAAGAAGAAGATGATAAAGAATTATGTAAATGATAAATAAATCAATACTTATCATTTACTAACCCCTGGTTAGTTGTAGAGAATGGACCATGGTTAACTTGAATGGTTAGGGTTAAGGATGAGACAAGAATGGTGACTTGGTCAAAGTTTCAAGAAGCTTCAACTAAAAACAAAACAAGTTCACCATTTATCTTTCTCTTTATCATTTCCATTTTCCAAAATAAACAAAAGAATAAATAAATGAATAAGTAAATAAAAAGAAAACCCTAATCATAAACTTAACCATGGTCTAATTCTTTATACTAACCCTAGCTTGCATGTATCATCAAACATGATACAATCATGTGCACAAAATATATCACATATACAATGTGTACAAACCAAGTGAGTAAATCCATTTAAAGTGAACCAATACTAGTTAATGCAAAGTAATATATCAAATATATAATTATACATTAAATCATTAAATCAACTCTTGATTCAATGATCCGGTTATATCGCATATAACCGGCTAGTATCCAATGTATCGGCTTATCGAATCAATCCTTGATTCGATAACTAGGTTATATCGCATACAACCATTCGACACATTTATCGCGAGAATGAAATACGGTATCACATACACGCATTATTCTCGGTCCCGCACATATCTCATATGCGCTCCTATTTCGTTTCGCTTGAGCCAGGAAACCTCTGTGTAGGACTCTAAAGACTCGTCAATACGCCGGCAGCGGATGATGATCATATCAAACACCCACAAGCCGCAAGCGGTCTGCTAAACGTAACGGCCACCCGGGTATTGAGCGATCAGAAGATCGACGAGCAAGCCCGCTCACACTCCTATGAATCCAACCAGTAACACTTACCGTATAGTCCGGTCTGTTCGTCTGATATGTCGCATATCTCGCCTAGGGGTGGTAAACGTCAGACCCCAATAGCTCGATAAGTCATGCCGACGTAAGGTCCATAACATTCGTGAAACTACTGATAACTCTTAACAGTATATCACTGCAACCCTGGCCAGGGATTTCCTGTTATGGCCAGTCGAGCATTGCGCAACATCAACCCCCAATACCGGGAGAGACGAATCCCCTCCTATCGCTCATTGCCTCCATGTGAATCGGGACTGTTCCCAAAAACCACCTGTTTGCACAACTCAGTAGAGCCGTGGTAGGGTGGAAATCAAAGCACAGTGGGAGACACACAAGACTCTATGACGATCTCGGGTCAACAGACTAAGCTGTACCAGTGTCACCAGAGAACTGCCATCTGACGTGAGGTATAATACCATCTGGGAGTTCTCGGCGAGTCCGTTCAGTGTACCCAGTCTCCACTGAACACCCGTATACCATCTCTGATGTCAAACACCAATGGATATGGGATCATCCATCGCCCATCGCATGGGTCGAGAAGATATACGCTAGTCTACTCTGGAATATCGATGCCCCGTCTCGATATTCCCACGACTAGGAACAATGAAGGATGTACTCATTGACTACCCAGGCCCCACTAGTATGATCTGCATCATAGTCCTGGAAGTCGAGTACACATCCTAAGGGCTTTATCAACATGTAATCAGAGAGACAGAAAGTATACATGTTAAGATAAAGAACAACCAGATAGCGTACTATCATGTCGAGCAAGAAAGTCCTACCTATATATGTCCCAGCATCCACTACAATATACATCCAATGTACAGTAATGGCCTCTAGGGCATACATATAACTAACAATCTCCCACTTGCACTAGGGCCATCTGTAGCAGTGGTCGCAGTATCTAATACTCAACCATCCCATATGAGTCTCTCTCTGGGAAAAGGCCTTCGTGAGTGGATCCGCCGTGTTGTCCTCTGAGTCTACTCTCCTAACCTCGATCACCCCGGAGATCAACTATCTCCATGATCAGGTGATGCTGCCACAGAATATGTCTGGGTCACTGATGGGACCAGGGTTCCAGGGCCGAAGCCACACTTCCATTGTCATACAATGGCAGGAACCTAGTTCATCTTATGAACCAATATACACCCAAACTGCCTCTTTGGTAGTATCTTTAATAGCGATGTTACCAGCCTTTATCGTCTAGTTTGCCACGGTATCTAGCTTGGAACTCTTCCAACATACCGTCCCTCTACTGAGGGTAAAGACAATGCCCGTGACTGACATTCAGTCGTCTTTATCACCCTGGAACTCTTCCAGTGATTCTCCCCAGGATCGATTGATACCATCTTACTACATCTAGTGAGAATCCTAGCATCCAATTACATCTATCTCATAGATGAAAACTCAGGATTTAGGAGGTATCACTTTGATCCTATTTGGAGAATCCTAGTGATAATAGGAGATTGACCGATCGTAGTATAGGAAACTCTTTTCCTATCAAGAGTATGTTGTCTACGTACAATACGAAGATGAACACCTTACTCTCTACTACCCTTTTGTATATACAAGGTTCGTCTACCATTTTGATGAAGTCAAACACTTTGACTATCACATCAAAACAGACGTTCCAACTCCGCGATGCCTGCTTCATTATGTAAAGCAACTTGCACACTTTTCCGCTGCTCCCACTGTCTACGAGACCCTCTGGCTGTGTACTTACAGACGTTCTCTTCTAAATCAGTATTTAGAAAAGCAGTCATGGCACCCAACCGCCAGATATCGTAGTCATGGTATGTAGCCGTGGTAAGTAGGATCTGGATAGACTTAAGCATAGCTATTGGAAAAAGGTTTCATAATTATCCACGCCTGGTCGATGACGAAAACCTTTAAAAAGTCTAGCTTTGAAAGTCTCAACTTTTCCATCTACACCAAGTAATCTTCTCAAGATATACTTGCTCCTGATGGGGATTTAACCCTTCAGATATAGCAGCTAAAGTCCATACTTTGCTGGTGTACATGGATTCCATCTCAGATCGCTAAGCATCCAGCCATTCTTACATAGTCCCTATTCTCGATGGCCTGCTCGAGACTAGTTGGGTCATCATCTCATGATGCATTCTTTGCTCCCACTGTCATCGAGAAACCGAGGTATCTCTCAGGCGGATGAGGAACCCTACTAGATCGGCGGATAGGCTGAGGTTCGTCGGGAACTATAGAATCCTTTGGTTCTGTCAAATCATCAACTGCAGTTTTGTATAGCTGGAACCTTTCCAGTTCTACAGAACCGATCCTGCCTCGATCTTGTCCGGATTTTGCTTTAAACATAGGCCGGACAACCCCAAATCTTAACTCGCTTAAGAGATGGGTTCTTCCCATACCATATCTCATATAGACTGGTAGGCACTGATTTGATTCAAACCTAATTCAATAGGTATGCAGCTTCTCAAGTGCATAACCCCAAAAGGAAATAGGTAACTCAGTAATACTCATCATAGAGCACACCATATCTAATATTGTGCAATTGCTCCGCCCTGATACACCGTTGTGCTATGGTGTATTCAGAGGAGTAACACTGAGGGAGAATCTCATTCTCCTTTAGAATAGTCCAGGAATTCTATGCACAAGTATTCTCCTCCCTCATCTTATCATAGGACATAATACTTATACCCGTATTTTGGTCTTCTACTTCGAACTTATATTCTGTGAATATCTCAAAAGGTTCGGACTTATTTCTCAACAGGAAAATATGATTGAAACTTGAGAGATTATCAGAGAATATAATGAAGTATAAAGAACCAGTCCTGGCATGTGTAGACAGGAGACTTTACATACATCATCATGTATCAGTCCCAAGAGTTTACTAACTCTTTCTCTGTCTCTAATAAATAGAGCTATGGTCATCTAATCTTTGTGACATGACTGGCAAGTTTCACAAGATGTAAATTCAAACTGATTTAAATATGCATCTAAAATGTAACTTCAGCCAGTCGGGTCGCATTGATGTGACCTAGTCTACAATGCCTCAAGAAGGATTCGTACATTTCTGAACTCTTCCTCTTGTGTGTGTTCTGTATACAAGGAACTGTAGTTTGATTTAGAACGTCAATGCTTTTAGATAACGTGCCTGAACCGATCAACTTTTGATATAGGAAATGTTCAAAACATTATCCAACAATACAAAATTATATCATTTCTTTACTAATAAAGAGACTGATATGACTTTGTATATTAGGTTCGGTATCTAATAGCATTTGTTCAGAATCAATGTATTGGTAATACAGGGTGACAGTGACCAACAGACTTGGCTGCAACACTTGCCCCGGTTTCTGTCTCATGAAACTTATCACCCGTTCTCAGTTTTTCTACCTTTTTGTAGCCCTATGTAACAGCTTACATATCTGGGATCCTGATCCGGTATCATATACCCAGGATTCAGAGGATACTGAGAAACCGTTCTTTGTAATGAACATACCCGAAGGAGATGCATCATATGCACTTTCTTCGTTTGGGCGGCATAGGAAATCTGGTATTTCCCTATTTCCTGCTCTGTCTTATAACAATTATAAGTTGGAGCGAGACCAACGTTCCCCAGCTCTCAATACATCCATATTATTATCTTGATTAAGGCGTGATATGGTCGCTACCTGGAGAGAGAGAGAAGAAAACACTCAGCGTGCGCTCTTGCAAAATCAGATTGGTTATTTATTTTATCTAATCAGGATGGCTCCCACTGTTTTTATCAAATCTTCCTTCAAACCCTAAAAGGAAAGACTAGCCGGGATTAATTACACTCTACAAGTTCGCCAATCTTTCAGCCAGGCCAGTGTCGGTACTTTGAGGGAGGTTTCCCGTGCTTTCGCACGGACCTAATTACAGTAAACCTCGTTTTCCCAGAGGCGTAACCCCGTTGACACCTTTCTAGACACCTACTTGATCAGCTAATTGTAAAGTGCAAAACTCTCCCAGGAGTAACAATTACTCGCAGTGGGTATCGGGATCCAACTATCATATAGAAGGTATGCAATCTCATTGCAAATTTCAACACTTGAAACTCCCGATAAAGGTTTTTACTCCTAGCACCTATGACCTTAACTATGGTCAACAAATCATAAGTACTAGTCAAGTTCTACCCGTCATTTCGTGATTAATCAGACCCACCCACATGACCCTTAACTAAGGTCAACAAAGTCACGCGACTGTCCTAACTAATCGCATCATATGCGGTGTAGGAAGACATCACTTAGCTACCGTACACTGTGCCTTAACTAAAGTCAACAAACACAGCACGAATACTAAGTACTCTACTTCCTAAAATGACGGAGGGTTGCGAATGGTTTTTATGAAAACCTTTAACGCTTTGAACTTGATCTCGTTGCGGAATCAAATGGTTTTAAATGGAACGTTTTTGAGGCTTTTCTAGTTTTGCTAAAGGGGTCACTTCGGGTGAAGGGATCGTCGGCCCTTTCCTCGTCGAATGAGGTGCGGGATATATCATATATATCACTGTGCAAAGCGGAAACTATAGAAGCGATCAAACGACAAACCGAGGGTTGTAGCATCTGCCAGTTATTTCTAAAGGAGTCACTCCCGGTGAAGGGATCTCGGTCCTTTCCTCATCGAATAAGGTGCAGGATGTTCTATAATGAACACCGCGATGCAAAGCAAGAACTGTAGCTGCCTGTTTTATTTTGAAATTCGATTCCACAACATCAATTAGGTTTATTTTCTTTCATTAATCTCATTAATGAATATCCCATCATTTAAATTACCTAAACATCACAGATAAATATGACGTACACTTATGCCATCCGCATTCGCCTCGATGTCCCGTCTGCACCGTTAGGTTAGGTAACTAACGGCAGAGCGAGGCAGGGCTAGCGCGGGTGTAAAACATAAGCAACGTCTATATAATATATCATATATACTATATATTATATCTATCACAGAATCACATCACAGATAACGCAGCAGAAAATATCATATGAAATATTGGATATGCTAGGACGTCCGTGTTTTCAATACGAGCCAGTATAAAACACGGATTCCACAGTCGTGATGAATAGCCAATCCCACACCCCTAGAACCCTACGAGAGCATCAAGCAACCCTACCAATTCTAGGGTTAGGAGACCCGGACTCGACTACTCGAGTTGGTCTCCCACTGGACCCCAGAACTCGGTTACTTGTGCTCCCCTCCTTGGGTCTATCCTAGTGCAGAAAAATAAATAATATACATCAACGGTGACAACTTCCGCAACCTGGAAGTGCCCCAATAAAAGAATATTACATACAAGTTTTACATGAATGAAAATGAAGAAACACTCATCTCACATAAAAACCCCCGGCTATTCAAACACGATGATCCAATATAACATATCCAGCAACACATAACATCACATGTCATCAACGTAAGTAAATATGTCCATCCCAATTGTCGTTGACATATAGCAACGAAACCGGCGATATCACATATTACACTTACGGTCACAGAAAAGAAAGTGTAAAACTACAACAGTTGGAATCCGCAACCACTTCAGACATCACATGCCTGACCAAATGAATTACTTAGATATCGCATGCCTAACATTTATAAACCCCGCATTTTAGTCTCATTATCGAAAACACTTTTCAATATCAAGTCGGGCAATTCAACAAGATTCCCGACATTCTGATCGAATGCTCGTCGCAAACTTCAGTAGACGGCCGCGCCCCCGACGCCGTCGACAAAATGCACAAAGGCGGAACACCGCTACCGCGAGCACCCGAACTGATGCTTTCGGCGACGGGGTTCTCCTACAGTCACTTGGTCGGGGCTATGGGGTGAAGCTGTCTATTAAGTTTACCCGGCGAGTATCTGCGTACGCTACGTGATTGCGACGGACTTTTGATCACATCAAAACTCCGTGGCAACCGATCAAGTGAGACTAAACTGCTATGTTTATAATATTCATTCCGTTATCTCATAACTACTTGTGAATTCCAATTATTGTATCACATTCCGGATAAATAGAAAATGCTAAACTTTTCGATCGAACAATCGAACACCCAAGTTTTCCCGATACAGCTAAACACATGAAATAAGTCTAACAGCATTCAGTTCGTGCCTCAGTACCAACGGTCCAGCCGTAGAAGGGTCAAGCCAACGCCTCACATGTGGCACGCCGTACTGCCCCAAACCCGAAGGTTCAAAGGGCAGTTCAAGACGGTCACATAATCGAGTTAAGGTTTGTTGTCTTCTAGAGAGTCCATCGCGTTACTTGCACTACTTAGAACATCGTTAAACTACGGAAAAATCCAACACTTGGAAATTTCCCGACAGGGGAAAAGTTGGGTATTTATATCCGGTCGAACTTTTTAACATATTCTAAAAATATCCGGAAAAGCACACCGACAAAATTAGACAATCCGATCGATACACTGAGTTCCCAATACAGCCCAGAAAATAAAACTCTGGAATAAATATTAAAATATTCCCAGGAAATCCAGCACTAAAAACTAGGAGTTACTGTGAAAAAGAAAAATGCTGATGTGACTAGTGGGCCGCGGAACCGCCGCACGAGCCATGCTCGTGCCGCGGTTCCGCCGCGCTTTAGAGGAATCGTGCTCTCGAATTTCACTGTAATTCTTAGGAATACCTGCTGAGTTTTCTGAATATTTTTAATTCACAAAAATCCACGAATTTCAAAAAAGTCCAGAGAGCATGTTAAAATCGGGGTTTCGGGTCGATCGGACTTCTAATTCCGTCTAGACTTCGCCTAAGGCTCTAGCTAGGCTCATATACCACTGTAGGGTTCTTAGGCACTCTAGTGGGGTCTCACAAGTGATCAAACATGCACAAATCAAATTTTTTAAGTGCCTACAAACCCTAATACGGATCGTTAACTAGATATATGGGCGAAGTAAGCAAGTAATCGAATTAAATGCTAAGGGAAAGTGACTACAACCTTTGTAGATCCGGTCCACCACCTCCTAGGATCCGTGATGAAGTCCCTCCGCTGTCCAAAATGAACCCATGACCCTAGCATCGACATCATCGAAGAATGGGCGGGCTTGATCGTCAGTTCGATGCCGAAGATGATTTACGTCGAGGTATCACAAGAACAAGCTCCAACTTCACCAAGCCTTGAAAACTTGTGAAGGAAACACCCTATACAACTTGGCAAGAGGTAGAGGATGAAGAAATAGGAAGTGGGTAGACTTTAGATTTGGATTTCTCACTCATTTTGGCTAGTTGCCATTGATGGTGCAAGCTTTCTTCAACTTGAAGATGAAGAAGAAGATGATAAAGAATTATGTAAATGATAAATAAATCAATACTTATCATTTACTAACCCTTGGTTAGTTGTAGAGAATGGACCGTGGTTAACTTGAATGGTTAGGGTTAAGGATGAGACAAGAATGGTGACTTGGTCAAAGTTTCAAGAAGCTTCAACTAAAAACAAAACAAGTCCACCATTTATCTTTCTCTTTATCATTTCCTTTTTCCAAAATAAACAAAAGAATAAATAAATGAATAAGTAAATAAAAAGAAAACCCTAATCATAAACTTAACCATGGTCTAATTCTGTATACTAACTAGCTTGCATGTATCATCAAACATGATACAATCATATGCACAAAATATATCACATATACAATGTGTACAAACCAAGTGAGTAAATCCATTTAAAGTGAACCAATACTAGTTAATGCAAAGTAATATATCAAATATATAATTATACATTAAATCATTAAATCAACACTTGATTCAATGATCCGGTTATATCGCATATAACCGGCTAGTATCCAATGTATCGGCTTATCGAATCAATCCTTGATTCGATAACTAGGTTATATCGCATACAACCATTCGACACATTTATCGCGAGAATGAAATACGGTATCACATACACGCATTATTCTTGGTCCCGCACATATCTCATATGCGCTCCTATTTCGTTTCGCTTGAGCCAGGAAACCTCTGTGTATGACTCTAAAGACTCGTCAATACGCCGGCAGCGGATGATGATCATATCAAACACCCACAAGCCGCAAGCGGTCTGCTAAACGTAACGGCCACCCGGGTATTGAGCGATCAGAAGATCGACGAGCAAGACCGCTCACACTCCTGTGAATCCAACCAGTAACACTTACCGTATAGTCCGGTCTGTTCGTCTGATATGTCGCATATCTCGCCTAGGGGTGGTAAACGTCAGACCCCAATAGCTCGATAAGTCATGCCGACGTAAGGTCCATAACATTCGTGAAACTACTGATAACTCTTAACAGTATATCACTGCAACCCTGGCCAGGGATTTCCTGTTATGGCCAGTCGAGCATAGCGCAACATCAACCCCTAATACCGGGAGAGACGAATCCCCTCCTATCGCTCATTGCCTCCATATGAATCGGGACTGTACCCAAAAACCACCTGTTTGCACAACTCAGTAGAGCCGTGGTAGGGTGGAAATCAAAGCACAGTGGGAGACACACAAGACTCTATGACGATCTCGGGTCAACAGACTAAGCTGTACCAGTGTCACCAGAGAACTGCCATCTGACGTGAGGTATAATACCATCTGGGAGTTCTCGGCGAGTCCGTTCAGTGTACCCAGTCTCCACTGAACACCCGTATACCATCTCTGATGTCAAACACCAATGGATATGGGATCATCCATCGCCCATCGCATGGGTCGAGAAGATATACGCTAGTCTACTCTGGAATATCGATGCCCCGTCTCGATATTCCCACGACTAGGAACAATGAAGGATGTACTCATTGACTACCCAGGCCCCACTAGTATGATCTGCATCATAGTCCTGGAAGTCGAGTACACATCCTAAGGGCTTTATCAACATGTAATCAGAGAGACAAAAAGTATAGATGTTAAGATAAAGAACAACCAGATAGCGTACTATCATGTCGAGCAAGAAAGTCCTACCTATATATGTCCCAGCATCCACTACAATATACATCCAATGTACAGTAATGGCCTCTAGGGCATACATATAAATAACAGGCAATTCGGCAGAAACGAGATTTGAGAGAGACCTCGACAGGACCTTTCTGGAATACTATGCGAGAAGACTTGGACCCAGGAGCGGTCATATTGCGCACACCCAACAGGCCAGAGTTCGGCATCGTCGGCGAGATATTTGGCCAGAGATCTGTAGAGGATATGCCAGAGCGGGACTGTTTCTGTCGTCATTCCATATTGGGCAATTGAGCCGAGGAACTATATATCTAGCAATGCACAATGAGAGACAAGAGTCTAAAAGCACCAGGCGCCATACTATGAACAGGAGGCAAGTAGATACCTTGCTCTGCTAGCATTGGATGCGCCGACACTTTCTCGACTTTGAAGGAGGAAATATCAACGACGGTATTTATGATTTATGATTTGGTGATTCGATTATCACGTATCCGTCACCTTGGGTTTCGGTATTTGGGCGATTTATTCGCATGATTTAGTCTTGATGACTGAGTTTCATGATATTTGTTTTCATGCACCATGGTTGCACCTACTGGGTATTCATATTTTGTGCATAGTTATTACCCTTGAGATATGCTTTATACACCGTTGTGTTGATTTATGATTTGTGCACAGTTATTGCACTTAGTATCATTTTGTGCCTTGGCTGCACATGTTTATGATTTCATGGATTTCATACGGTTGGGTTGATTTTGTGCCCATGATATGCACACGATTTGGTTTTTGCACTCGGTATAGTTCACATATGCTTGCAGTGCATTGATACGTATTTTTTGCACCATGGTTACACCTGACTTTGGTTTGATGTCATTCGAGATGTTGATTTTGATTTCATGCCTATGTATGATGTAATTTGACTTATGCTTTCGGCATAGTTTTCATGCACTTTTAGTGCTTTGACTTGATTTGTGCACGTTGATGCATATGGTTGTGAGATTATATACCGTGGTATACCTGATTTGGATTGAGGTTTATGTATACCGTCGATTTCGATTATGATATTGATGTTGATTTCGTGCACTCTGTGCATTTGATTTGGACTCTTGCGCATATTTGGCGCACTTGGATTGGATTTTCCGCATGTTCGGCGCTTGATATTGGATTTCGTGATTTCGTGCATGTTGGATGCACATGATTTAGATTTTATTCATGCATAATGGATACACCTGATTTGGATTTTCGTGCGTGTTGAGCGCATGTTTTGAGATGCGATTTGGTGCACACCAGATGCACTAAATCGAGATTCTTTGTGCATATCATATGCACCTGATTTTTTTCTGTCAGGCACACACATTGTCTCTGACAGGTGTTTCGTGCACACCCGTTGCACTTAGATGTTGTTTCTGTGCACATGTATGACACATATATGGATTTTGATTTCCGTGCGCACCAGACGCACGTATCATTCATATGCACATTTTGGGATTTAGTTCTTATGGAGCAGTACGTTTTTATGATATTTACTATTATTTTCGTGCTGAGCAGGACTAGTCAGAGGACAGTACCTGGATATACTTTGCATGCATTGATAGTGACCGGAGGTATTTCTAAATAGGAGCTATAATCTTAGTATTTTCCTGTGAGTCTGAGATGACACGGAATTTTTTACAAAGGAAACCCTTCTGAATTATTTTCAAAAACGGCAGGACGTGTATGTTAAACAAAGAGTATATATACATTCAGTTATTTTCTTACAATAGACGTCCGCCACTGTGCTGCGATACGCGCATCGCACAACAACTTAAAAAGGTTTTGGCATGCATTTTCTTCAGGTGTTTTGATGATATTTATATGTAGAGTTCGGAGTATATTGTAAGTCTACGCTAGCGCCCCGCAGTCTACAGACGCCAAAATGCGGAACAAAAACTTTTAACTGGCGCTATCGTATACTTTAACCCGGATCTGCCATTATTGCTAAACTAACAAACTGTAAAGAGTGTAGAAAGGTTATACCGAACGATCCGAGTCCTTCGTTCTTCAACCATCATCCCACGCTCCGTTGCGGCTGCTCCAATCTCGTCGATCTCCGATATCCTCGTCGAGGTGGCACCACGTCGACGATTCTTTAAACGGGCTCCCGCCTCTGACTTGAGGCAACTCGGTCGTCAAGTTTGCTAAAAGAGATGACCAGGAATGATGTAGAGAATGAGTAGATGACTTTGTCTCACTTCGTCCAAGTCCGTGGACGATCGGTAAATGAAGTTTCCGAGGGAATCGGGTGATGGAATGAAAAGAGCTGTGAAATTCCATACACCCCAAAAATCTATCATAATCTTTTCAAGTGAAACAACAAGTTGTGTGAGAGAGAGGAGGGGGCCGGCCACTTATAGCAAGAGGGGGGTGGGTGTAGGAGG
The DNA here is from genome assembly GCA_030015575.1 of Agapanthus africanus. Taxonomy (NCBI): domain Eukaryota; kingdom Viridiplantae; phylum Streptophyta; class Magnoliopsida; order Asparagales; family Amaryllidaceae; genus Agapanthus; species Agapanthus africanus. The sequence continues at coordinate 40,237,678 of JASDDO010000004.1, read as the reverse complement.
GAAGTGGTGACCATAAGAGAATGAAGCTTATCATGATCATTAAAGAAAACAATGAGTCACAAAGATACATTGAATCAAAAAACCTAGTCACCAAAAGCATTAATGACACCATTAATGCACTAATGACTCACCATGTCAAGTCACTCTCTCTAGAATCTTCTAGAAGAATCCACACTCATCTCAAGAAAAGATAAACCCGTCTTTAACCAAATGTTAAAAGACGGCTGATAGAAAACTGGAAACTGGCAACTTCCAAAAGTGATCCTGAAACAACTTTCAGGATAACCCCGAAACTGTATAAATATACCCGCATTTGTATTACGACCGAATACAAATGCAACTGAGACAAAAGATATTATATCTACTCAATATAATACTCGGATCCGGCTTTAAACCAAAGCCGACCAGTATCATCTGCCCGAAAAATAACACGTGCGTAAACGCACGTGCATTTTCCGAACCCTGCCATAAAACCATACGGCCTCTACAACGTTTCGCCCGAACTTGGGAAACTGTCTGTGGGGGACTCTAATGACTCGTCAGTACCCTGGCAGTGGGTTTAACCACAAACCGTCAGCGGCACTAGCAATGTGTAACGGCTGCCCATGGACTGACCTCAAGGGAGGCTGATGAGCGAACTCATCCAGAAACCCTACTGAGCCTAACAGTGACAATGTATATACAGTCCGGTCCGTTCGTCTATGAGTATCGCATATCTGCCTAGGGGGCTAGTAACGTCAGACCCCCAATAGCAGTGTAAGTCGTGTCGGAGTGAAGCCCAATAACACCCTGAGATACTACTGGAGTACCTACCAGTAAATCTCCTACCATGGCCATGGACTTTGTGTAATGGCTCTCCTAGACACAGCACGACCTCGCCCCCAATACCGGGAGAGACGAATCCCCTGCCGATCCGCTCACGTGCCTCCATATGGCTCGGGACTGTACCCAAAAGCTACCTGTTTGCATGACTCCTTTGAGCCGTGGTAGGATAGAAATCAAAGCACAGTGGGAACTCACACGAGACAAATGACGACCTCAGGTCGATGAACTAACCTGTACACATGTCACCAGGGAACTGCTATCTGACGATAGATATAATACTAACTAGCAGATTCCCGGCGAGTCCTGTCCGGTGTACTCATAACCCAATGAGCACCTGTATACATCTTAGGTGATCCAACTGACACCAGTGGCTTGTGAGACCGGCCACCTCCCCTCGTCGGGGTCTCGACTGTACACACTAGTCTACTCCGGAGTATCGATGCCCTGTCTCGAAACTCCCACGACTAGGGACCACAATTAAGGATATGCGTATAAACTACCCAACTCTCACGTATATGATCGCCATCATACTGTTGGTAGTAAAGCAAGATCCTAAGGGCTCTATCAAAGTGTAACATGTAATCAGTCACCTGATCATGTACACGACTGATAAAGGCAAACCAGATAGCATACTATCATCTCGAGTAAGACTGTCCTACCGGTATAGGTCCTCCGCAATCATTGCAATCACGTACCTGTGATCCAATAATTGACTATGAGGGCACTATCTCCAATAATCTCCCACTTGCACTCAAGGCTAATTATTGCGATGTCGACTACTCACAGCCCGTGTGAAACCGAACATCCAACTCCTCTACTAATCAGTTTCACAAAGCCCGTTTGTAAAACTATTGTGTTCGAGAAATAGCCTTAGTGAGTGGATCCGCCTAGAAGTTTCTTTCTATATCTCTCTTTATCTCAAGTTCGCGGAGAAAGCCATCTCCCGAATCGAGTAATACCTGTCTTGGAATATGTCTGGATATCTGATGGGACCTAGTTCATAAATGAACTCCAAATCCAAACTTCTTAGACTGTATCGATCAATGAACCTAATCAGTATCCGGCACCATGCCACCCATAGTATCCTCTTGGACCACCTGTCCATAATACTGTCCCTCTTCGTCAGAGGGAAAAACTATAACTCTGACAATCACTCTGTCATCCATGTCACCTTTGAAGCTTGGAATGATAACCGTCTCCCGAAGGAGGCTGCCGTCATCAAATCCGTAGAACATGTTACTTATGTTCTATAACTGCTTCCTTATGTTTCTCCAGGATTGGATTAATACAAACTTATTGCATCTAGTGCAAAACCAACATTTGGTGTGGTACTTGACATCTCATGATTGACTCAATTGCCTAAGCAAGTGATCTGCCAATCATGCACATCCCTCTCCCCTTTAGTCTGTAAGACACCTTTAGAGAGGGTGACTCCATCACCTGCAAGTACACCACCATGCTAGGAGTCAACTATTCCAAAAACCATTAGAATATCTGTCAAAGTACCCACATTGGGAAACTACCCAAATCCAGATCTAAAACCATAGATCTAGAAACCAAAATGTCAAATATTATATCCATATCCTGTCTGGAGAAACAACTGTGTGACGACCACAGTACAACCGATTGTAGTATAGGAATTTTACTTCCTACTCTGTGTATGTCATCAAATACCATGACATCACACCCTACTACCTTCTTAACTGATCCATCCCTTATTCTGATTGAAGTCAAACCCATGACTGTCACATCAAAATTAGATGATCTATCTCCGCTATAACTGCTCAAGTCTATAAATAGACATAAGCTACTTGCCCACTATGCTTCTGCTGCTCCCACTGACTACGACAACCCTCCTACCGGGTCTCATATCCTGGAACATCAGTAGTGTCAAGTCTGGGTAGATAAGAACCTCCCTGTCACCGTCCTTGAGGCTACCGAAGTACCTCTCGGGTGTCTGAGGTTACCCACCATATCTGCGGAGTGGCTATTGGAATGTCAAACCTGATTGAATATATAGGTCCTATTAAATTTTCCGTAATCGTTCGCGGTTCTGGAATCACTTCCAGTTCTACCATACTCCCACTACTGTTTTCTGAAAAAGATCCATTTTACTAAAACTGTGGCGAGTCAAGAACAATATCACTATTGATCTTCCAAATGGTAGAATATCAACCCTCGTCATAGCCAGGGTCAACCCACAAACAGCCATTACAGAAACGTGCCCTGAGTTATCCAGAGTCTGGTTTTAAGCATAAGCTGGAAAACTCCCCATACCTTAACATCTTTTAAGGTACGAACTATTCTATATCCAATATAGAAACTTTGGCACTTATTTAATTGGAACCAGATTCAATCCATGCAGCTGTCTCCAGTGCATATCAACTTAATGGAAAGAGGCTAATCAGCATTACTTAACTTAGGAATCAATCCAATTATGAGTAACCTGAAAAAGAAAACTCGTTTCTCAAAACCATCACTATCATCTGAATACCAATCACAAGAATCTACATCTTCGATCTCTTTGAAGAATCCGGATACTTGTGATACCTGGTTCTCTACTTTATTCTTATACCCACAACTTCTCAAAACTTAGACCTTGTATTTCTACGAAACACTCGTCTAAATACTAGAGAAGTTATAAGTAAACAGAACATAGTACGAGGACCTACCCCTTTGTCCTGATGGACACTTGGACAACATACAATACTCTGTATAAGTCCGCTGAGTTAAACAACTCAAAATCTGTGCGTCGTAGGTTGAAAACTGTACCCTGGCGATTTCCTCAAATATCACCAATTACAACGAATTCCGATATAATGAGGATAATCACCTAATTCCCAAAAATTTACTCCCACTCATCATCTGTAAAACCATACAGATATGAGAATGAAACCTGGTAAATACATACCCTTGGAGTAAGTGCCTAATCGGGAAAACAGTTTTTCTTTTAACAATGCACTGAAACAAGAAAATGTTTCGTAGGGGTATCCTGGTATTCATAGCAATGCCTCTTCCATAATCCAATTCATGACTTCAACCGTATATTTTATTGCCATCTCTCCAAATCCCTTTATTTGTCTTTAGTCGTTACCTTCTGTACACCATCGTTAGGCTAAATGGTTTTCTTCCTTCCCTACCGTTCGGCACCAGCCTATGGTTTGGAAGAAGACTATCCAGTAAGCATAATAGGTGTACCCTCCTAAACCAAGGAGTACTCACATCTTGAGAGAAGGTGATGATAAAAGACAACTGAATAATACCTTATTCTTTTAAAGGTGAAATAGGAGCGGCGATGAAGTACGCGGTTTTGGTCGTGAATGATATCAGTCGCAATTTACTTTGCCCTCTTTCTAATCCCTTTATTTTGTCTTTACATATTACCTTCTGCACACCCTACTTAGGCTAATTGGTTTTCTTCATTCCCTACCTTTCGGCACCAGCCTATGGTTTGGAATAAGACTATCCAATAAGCGTAATAGGTGTACTCTCCTAAACCAAGGAGCCCTCGCAACCTGAAAGAAGGTGATAATAAAAGACAACTGAATAAACCAATTCTATTTCTCCTGAACCTGGATCCATCCTCGAAGAAGTCCCTTCGAGTTCGTATATAACCATACGATGGATCTATCCAATGGAAGTGGATATCCGTAGTAATACGGGTGTTCTGAGAAATTCAAAGGGTAAAAGAAGGAGTGGCAATGACTTATGCAACATAGACTATCCAAAAGCCAGTATTTTAAGAAGGTTCGGTCAACCTGGTCACTGAGTCATAGTCTAGGGTCGGTCAAAGGTCGCTGCCAAAGAGAGATAGAAAAGAAACGCTCTGCGTGCACTCTAACCTAGATCAGAATGGTTATCACTTTATCTAATCCGGAAACCTCCCACTGTCCTGTCAAATTCTCCTCCAAACCTAAAGAAGAATCAATCGGGATCACCCGAAGAGTAAACCAACTCATCAGTGGGAATCGGGATCCAACTCTCATCGCATAATAACGTGATGGAATGCATCCACGTTACTCATACTCCAGAAGGTATGCGTTTCTTTAGAAACTCCCGATATGATTTTTGCCCCATGCTCTTATGATCGTGACTAAGGGCCAACCCATCATAAGTCACATGTCAAGTTCTTCCCATCATTATCTTGTTAATTTGAACCCACCCGTACTCGCCCTTGACTAAGGGCCAACAAGGCTGTACGACTGTCCCAAACCAACGCATCTATCTATGCAACATGTGAACACCCCAGCAGCTACCAATCACTATGTCCTAGCTAAGGGCTAGACCAACATAGCTTGAATACTACTGACCATTCATATGAAATGACGGAGGGCTACGGCTGGTTTTTGGCGAAAAACCTTTAACGTAGTGAACTTGATATCGCTGAAGGAACCTGATAGCTTTTTAAAATATAGTGGCGAAAACCTTTTGCTAAAGAGGTCACTCCCGGTAAAGGGATCTCGGCTCTTTCCTCGTGGAATGAGGTGCAGGATATTCCACTGAATACCGCTATGCAAAGCAACTTGTAATCGACTATAGTGAAGTTATTACACTGACGCAAACTTCTGCCCAAGGGGTCAGTCCCGGTGAAGGGATATCGGCCCTTGCCCCGTCGAATGAGGTACAGGATATTCCACTGAATACCGCTATGCATAACAAAAGAAAACGTCTTTGCAATAACACTTTTTAAATTTGTTCCAACAACTGCAAACAGGTTTGTTTTACTTTGCATTGATCAGAATCAACGCAGTCCCATCATTTAATCACACCAGAAAAGAACGAAAATAAAATGTACGTATATGCCATCCGCATTCGTCACTGGGTCCCGTCATCACCCGTTAGGTTACTTAACTAACGACAGAGCGGGGACTGGACTAGCGTGGGTGTAAAACATATACAACATCCAATAGTATATAAACCAATATACAATAATCTCTTCAGGCGTGATAATATGCAACATTACAGAAAAGTAATAAGCATCACAGAACAATACAGATAATCTGGGATCCCCGGGTTTCACAGAGCCGCTGCTGAAACCTGACGTTCCCCTGTCGTGTGGATAGCCTTTGCAAAGAAACCTAGACCCCTACGGGTGCGGCAAGTTACCCGCCAAAACCTGAAGTGAGGCAGCCCCCTACAGCATAGTGAATGGACCACCCAGCACTCCACGGAATCCGGTAATCTTGGGCACCCCTCCTTGGGTCAACCTGTACCCCCTACGAGTGCGGCGAATAGTCTGCCAATTCTAGAGTGGGGCCCCTCTGCCTCTCAAAGCCATGAGATGCGGACCCGTTGCTTCTCAGAACCCGGCTATCCATGCACTCCGTCGCTGGGCAAAACCTAGTACAGTAATGAAAAATAGTACAAAAGGTACATCGACCGCAACCTGGTCGTGCCCCAAAAGAATATTATACAACAGGCAGTGACGGCAGTCCACAAGTTGGACGCTCGCCCCGCAATATCAAATGTACAAATAAACACAAACTGTACTACCATTGCACACTGCTATCCACTACGACAAATCCGCAACATCACAACACAACACAGAACATCAACGCGAATGTCACGTTTGCAAACCCGTCTAAAAGAACCATGGCAATCAGACGCGGTTTACCGATCAAATGACATTCCCGGTCGGAGATATAATGTAAGCACTGTAAACTAACATGTTTAAATTTCGATCGACCAAATATCAAGAAGTGGGCCTCACGACTTACTGGTGAACAGTAACAAAACCTGGGCCCAAAAGATATATACCAAAAACCCTAAAATCCAACAGAGAACCCACTGTACAAATTTGGGAGCATGAGCTCACCAAGTGGCCGCGGATGCGCGGCCAAACCATGGGTTTGGCCGCGTTTCCGCGGCAGTTTGGTGGAGTCACGTGCCCAAATTTTGTCGTGGTTCTTAGAAAAGCCTGCACAGATTTTTACGACATGCAGAAAAATTTTAGAAGACCATTTAAAATCGACAGAAACTGTGAGCTTGGAATTTTGCAATTTTCGATTTCCGGTTCGATCGATGTTTTAAACTCGTTAGCACAAGTTAGCATAGCAAAATGGTTAGGCTCTGATACCACTGTAAGTCTACGCTAGCGCCCCGGCAGTCTACAAACACCAAAATGCGGAACAAAAACTTTTAACTGGCGCTATCGTATACTTTAACCCGGATCTGCCATTATTGCTAAACTAACAAACTGTAAAGAGTGTAGAAAGGTTATACCGAACGATCCGAGTCCTTCGTTCTTCAACCATCATCCCACGCTCCATTGCGGCTGCTCCGATCTTGTCGATCTCCGATATCCTCGTCGAGGTGGCACCACGTCGACGATTCTTTAAACGGGCTCCCGCCTCTGACTTGAGGCAACTCGGTCGTCAAGTTTGCTAAAAGAGACGACCAAGAATGATGTAGAGAATGAGTAGATGACTTTGTCTCACTTCGTCCAAGTCCGTGGACGATCGGTAAATGAAGTTGCCGAGGGAATCGGGTGATGGAATGAAAAGAGCTGTGAAATTCCATACACCCCAAAAATCTATCATAATCTTTTCAAGTGAAACAACAAGTTGTGAGAGAGAGAGGAGGGGGCCGGCCACTTATAGCAATAGGAGGGGTGAGTGTAGGAGGGAAGTGGTGACCATAAGAGAATGAAGCTTATCATGATCATTAAAGAAAACAATGAGTCACAAAGATACATTGAATCAAAAAACCTAGTCACCAAAAGCATTAATGACACCATTAATGCACTAATGACTCACCATGTCAAGTCACTCTCTCTAGAATCTTCTAGAAGAATCCACACTCATCTCAAGAAAAGATAAACTCGTCTTTAACCAAATGTTAAAAGACGGCTGATAGAAAACTGGAAACTGGCAACTTCCAAAAGTGATCCTGAAACAACTTTCAGGATAACCCCGAAACTGTATAAATATACCCGCATTTGTATTACGACCGAATACAAATGCAACTGAGACAAAAGATATTATATCTACTCAATATAATACTCGGATCCGGCTTTAAACCAAAGCCGACCAGTATCATCTGCCCGAAAAATAACACGTGCGTAAACGCACGTGCATTTTCCGAACCCTGCCATAAAACCATACGGCCTCTACAACGTTTCGCCCGAACTTGGGAAACTTTCTGTGGGGGACTCTAATGACTCGTCAGTACCCTGGCAGTGGGTTTAACCACAAACCGTCAGCGGCACTAGCAATGCGTAACGGCTGCCCATGGACTGACCTCAAGGGAGGCTGATGAGCGAACTCATCCAGAAACCCTACTGAGCCTAACAGTGACAATGTATATACAGTCCGGTCCGTTCATCTATGAGTATCGCATATCTGTCTAGGGGGCTAGTAACGTCAGACCCCCAATAGCAGTATAAGTCGTGTCGGAGTGAAGCCTAATAACACCCTGAGATACTACTGGAGTACCTACCAGTAAATCTCCTGCCATGGCCATGGACTTTGTGTAATGGCTCTCCTAGACACAGCACGACCTCGCCCCCAATACCGGGAGAGACGAATCCCCTGCCGATCCGCTCACGTGCCTCCATATGGCTCGGGACTGTACCCAAAAGCTACCTGTTTGCACGACTCCTTTGAGCCGTGGTAGGGTAGAAATCAAAGCACAGTGGGAACTCACACGAGACAAATGACGACCTCAGGTCGATGGACTAACCTGTACACATGTCACCAGGGAACTACTATCTGACGATAGATATAGTACTAACTAGCAGATTCCCGGCGAGTCCTGTCCGGTGTACTCATAACCCAATGAGCACCTGTATACATCTTAGGTGATCCAACTGACACCAGTGGCTTGTGAGACCGGCCACCGCCCCTCGTCGGGGTCTCGACTGTACACACTAGTCTACTCCGGAGTATCGATGCCCTGTCTCGAAACTCCCACGACTAGGGACCATAATTAAGGATATGCGTATAAACTACCCAACTCTCATGTATATGATCGCCATCATACTGTTGGTAGTAAAGCAAGATCCTAAGGGCTCTATCAAAGTGTAACATGTAATCAGTCACCTGATCATGTACACGACTGATAAAGGCAAACCAGATAGCATACTATCATCTCGAGTAAGACTGTCCTACCGGTATAGGTCCTCCGCAATCATTGCAATCACGTACCTGTGATCCAATAATTGACTATGAGGGCACTATCTCCAACATATATCATATTGATTTCGTATTGGATTTAGACATTGATGTCTTCTCCATGACTCCGATGATCGTGGGACGCTTGACGGAGTTTTACTTTTGATTGATATAGACTCGTTTTTCATGCGCATGTATTGCGCTACGTTGTGCTTTGTGTATTTATGATTTCGGGACCCGACGGCTTAGTCTTTTACTGAAATGTTTTAGTAATTAGATGGGTTTAAATTTAAATTTGGGGACCGAATTTCTTTAAGGGGGGAAGATTGTAACATTTCAAAAAAATAAAATATTATTTTTGGGAATTTTTATAATTAAATAATATTATATTGAATATTTTAATAAGGCAGTATAATTAAATACCGATAAATTGGGGAAAATTTGGAAAATTATGGAAATTATTAAAAAGAGAGTTCTTTATGTGATTTAAGCTAATTATGAAAGTTTATGATTTATTTGAAACTATTTTAGTGCTAATCGCGATTAAAAATCGCTAATCGGGCACTAAACGTGTTTTGTGCACATGACATGCAAAAGTCTTTTTTTTTTACACTTGTTACATTTCTTATCATGGCATTTCTTCATGATTCATGCATGGTTGTTGATTTTAAGAAAAGAGGAGGGAAAATGAAAAGAAAAGAAAAGAAAACAATAAAGAAAAGAAAGCCAAGAGGTATGGGGGGTAGTTAGGAGGCATTGTGCTTGACCTTGGACACTCTTTCTTTCCCTCACTCCCTCCCAAGACTCCAGCAGCAGCCCCTCCCTTCCTCTTCTTCTTCTTCTTCTTCTTCTCTTCACTCAAGCTTCAAAACACCTCAAAACTCCATTCCCATTTTACAAAAGTTGTGCACAAGCTCTCAAGCTATACTTTGGACCAAGAAAGTTTGCATTTTGGCGCTGTAGAGGATTCATGGGTGCTAAATGAGGTAATCCCTTCACACTTAGTGTTGTTTTTCATTCACTTTAAACCATTTATGTGTTTAGTTATGATTTGGTGCGATTTGTTGAACTTTGGAGATTTCTAGAGAGGGCTAGGGTTTGAACTGAGTTGTGATTGTGAATTGAGGCCTAGTGGTGACCTTAAACCCCTCCCAATTGATAGAAACCTAGACCAACCCAACTGAAACTCAAAATTACGGATTTACAAAACTTTACAATGTCGGTTTGTGAACTTAGAGTGCGCAGGGAAATCTGGAATGAACCGGGACTTTTACTAGAAAAGTAAACAATACCAGAGACCTAGTGGGACCCATAGGAAAACACCCTACCAATACGACATCCCAAATCCACTGGAAAACCGAGGAGGCCGGTTTTACTTGGTAAGTGGCCGGCCATGGGGTGGGGGTTAGGGCCCAGGTTGCTTCACTAGGTCATATGCACCCTATATATCACCCTAGTGTTGTTTTGGAACATTGTTTACACCTTAATCAAAATCTGGGACCACTTTCTCAAGTTGCTGCTTTGATTTGAGTTATGGTTTTGCGTATTTTAAATTCTGGATTTTAGTATTGTGCTTTATCTCGATCACGTGACGTTTGTACGTCTATATAGAGTGATATCGGGTTGATTTTCGGGAGTAGACCATGGGTTTTGACCTTTGTGAGTTCCGCGTGTCGTTTTGGTTTCGATTTGGTTTTAATGCGATACGATGCGTGTGACATGTAGGTACCCCACGATGATTCGAGACGATGAAGAAGATGATGGCGACATCAATATCGGCAAGCAAGATCAGGTGAGGAGATTATATCTACGGGGGAAGTCGGGTGGATGGCGTATAGCACCCTCGCAATTCGATGTATAGTAGGCTATATATATGTTTGTGTGTGTGTGTGTGTGTGTGTGTGTGTGTGTGTTGGATGTATATGCCCTAGAGGCCAGTGTTGTATATGTATACATATGGATACTAGGGATATGTATGTACAGAACAATCTTGCTCAGTTTTATAATATATTATTTGACTTGTCTTTATCGGGATATGTGTATTTATTGTTATTATATCTAGTTTGCACATATTGATAAAGACTCGATACGGTAGTATACTATTGTGGTTTGTCTTTATCTTAACATGGCATATGTCATACTCGTTATTACATATTACGGTTACATGTTGATAAAGCCCCTAGGATCTTGCTTGACTACCTGCGTTGTGATGGCGATCATACTTGTGGGAGAAGGATAATCCATAAGCACATCCTTAAATGGTCCCTAGTCGCGTGAGTATCGAGACTGTGCATTGATACTCCAGAGTAGACTGGTGTATACGTTTCTACCCCATCGGGGGATGGTTGGTCCCGCAGCCATTGGTCTGATGCACCTAAGATCGTATACAGGTGTTCACTGGGTGTGAGTACACTGGACGGACTCACCGAGAAATTCCATGTGGTACTATACCTATCGTCAGATGGAAGTTCTCAGGTGACATGTGTACAGGTTTGTCTTTGGACCCGAGATCGGCATTTGACTCGTGTGAGTTCCCACTGAGCTTTGATCACTACCCTACCACGGCTCTACTGAGTCGTGCAAACAGGTTTTGGTTGTGTTCAGTCCCGAGCCACATGGAGGCAGTGAGCGATTGTCGGGGATTCGTCTCTCCCGGTATAAGGAGTCGATATCGCACTGTGATTCGATTGGTCAGGACCATAAGACCTTGGCCAAGGCACTTGGGATTTACTGATAGGTTGATCAGTAGTTTTCCGGATTGGTCATGAGCCACATCGGCACGACTTATCAGGTTGTTAGGGTCTGACGTTCACCATCCCCTAGACCCGGTATGCGATACTCTTTGACGAAGAGACCGGACTGTACGGATATTGTCACGGATAGGCTCAGTAGGGGATCCGGATGAGTTTGCTCATCGGCCTTCTTTTCGACAGGTACCTGGGTAGCCGTTACGTACAGCTAGTGCCGCTGACGAACTTGTGGTTAAACCCACTGCCAGAGTACTATCGAGTCTTTAGAGTCCCACACAGTGGGTTTCCCTGATTCAGGCAAAATGATGTAGTAGCCGTATTGGATACGTGCAGGGTTCGATCGATTGATGTACTTGGTACTCGGATTTTCGATCGGACAGTTTGTAATACTAGCCGGCTCGGGTCTGAGCCGGATTATTAAATCAGGTATTGATTTAATAATTTACGTATATGTATTTCGATATATATATTCTAGTATTACGTTCTTCGTGTTATTCTATCTCTTTTGGGCGTTCGGATTTTTATCTGATTGCCGGTATATTTGTACAGTAGACTGAAATCCGTATTTACTACAGATTTTCTTCTAGAAGGTGGCCACCTCATTATGTATTTTCCATTTATTTCATAAATGGAAATGAGGTGTAAAGTAAGAGAATGGGAGGAAAAGAGGTGACCATGCTTCAATAGTAGTCAAATGAATTTATAATTCATTTTGGGTTTACTATTGAAGCATGGTTGCTAATTGTTTAATGAAAGAATTGATATACAAAACCATTGTGTGTATTTTTCTCTTTCATGCTTGATTCATTTTTCTCTCTTGAGCTCTCATCTCCTCCCTCCTCTAGCTTTCTCCTCCACCTTCATCTTCTTCCCCTTCACTACATTTCTCATGTGTTGAGATACAAGTGAAGAGGCTAGAAAGAGATAGAACACTTAGACATCCAAACTACATCCTAGATTACTTGGACTAGCATCCAAAGTTCTCTAGTTTCTCTTTTGACATATTTCAAAGAGCTATAGCCATGGATCATACTCCCCGGGTGGATCATCTGCGACAAAAGGAGGCCGGAGAACAAGCTCGATCCCGATGGACCGATGGAGCCGGTTTGGAGTTCAAGCATGTTCAAGGCGCTTGCTAGGAGCTAAGGATGAAGAAAGAAGACTGAAGGACTTGGTTCATTTGGTGAGGTTTTTATCATTGTAGATAGCTCTTTTAGTGTAGCTAGTTAGTTTTATGGAAAGATCCGGTTTTAGGGTTTAGTCTAGCACCAAGTTTTATTCATAAGAATTTTTTGTTCCACATTTGGACACGTGAGATGGCCAGGGCGCTAGGGTAACCCTTCATGGTATCAGAGCCATCCCATAAAACCTATACTAGCTTGTTTAAATGTGTTTAGAATAACGATCGACCGAAAATTCCAAAAACTGCATTTCATTTCATGTAGTTTCTGTCGATTTTTAAAAGTGCTCGAAAAATCAATTTTATGGTCTCAGAAAATCATGCAGGCTTTTCTAAAAACACTGAAGAAATTTGGTCACGTGTTCCCTCCAAACCGCCGCGGATCCGCCGCGCAAACCCCCTATTGGCGGCGGTTCCGCGGCTGTTTTGGGGCTCACGTGGACAAAATTTCTTCTGGGCCTCTTATTTTTGAAATTGTGGTTTCTGGAATAATTAATTTTTGGGCCCAGATTTGTTACAGTGTTGGTTTAATACTTGGGGCCCACTTGGAAAGTTTAGTCGATCGTAATTTTAAAATACGTATTTTATTTTCAGTACATTCACTTTTATCTGCGACCGGGAATGTCACTCGATCGGTAAAACTCGTCTGACTGCTATATGTTCTTTTAGATGGGTTTTGCGAACGTGACATTCGCGTTGATGTTATGTGCTTGTGCTGTGTTTGTGGTTGGATTGTCGTGGTGGATAGCATGTTGTGCAATGTTAGAAATACAGTTTATAATTTCATTTGTACATTTGTTATTGCAGGGTGAGCGTCCGACTTGTGGACTGCCGTCTTTGCCAGGTTGTATATTATTTTGGGGCACGACCGGGCTGACGTCGATGTCACCGTTTGTACATATTATTTTATTATTTCTGTACTAGGATTACCCCGCGGAGGAGTGCATGAATAGCCGGATACTAGAAGGCAACGAGCCCGCATCTCTTGGCGTTGAGACGGAGGGGGCTTCTTTCTTATGGTGTTGAGATGGAGGGGGCTTCATTCTAGAATTGGCGAGCTATTCGCCGCCCTCGTAGGGGGTACAGGTTTTCATTGCACAGACTATCCACACGACCGGGAACGTCGGGTTTTATTTGCTGCTTAAATGAAACCCGGGGCTCCAAGATTATCCACCATTCTGTAATGTTATCTGTGATGTTGTTTATTATCATGCCTGGAACGAATGTTATATATACTTATATATATACTAGTAGATGTTGTATATGTTTTGCACCCGCGCTAGTCCAGCACCCGCTCTGTCGTTAGTTAAGTAACCTAACGGGTGATGACGGGCCCCCGTGGCGAATGCGGATGGCATATATGTACATTTTATTTTCGTTCTTTTCTGGTGTGATAGGTTATAAATTGATGGGACCGCATTAATTTTAATTAATGCAAGATAAAAAAACCTAAAAGATGTTGTTGGAACCAAGCTTTAAAAACTGATATTACAGACGTTCTCTTTTACTTTGCATAGTGGTATTCAGTTTGGAATATCCTGCACCTCATTCGACGAGGAAAGGGCCGAGATCCCTTCACAGGGAGTGACCTCTTTAGAAAAAGTTTTCGCCACTATATATATTTAAAAAACTACTCAGGTTCCTTCAACGATATCAAGTTCATTACATTAACGGGTTTTTTGCCAAAAACCCGTTCGTAGCCCTCCGTCATTTCCTACAAGTAACTCTTAGTATTCATGATGCGTTTGTTGACTCCGTCAAGGCGTAGTGTACGGTAGCTAAGTGGTGCTTGTTTGTAGAACTAGATGTGATTGGTTAGGACAGTCGTATAACCTTGTTGACTCCGTCAAGGGTTATGCGGGTGGGTTTGACACAATCCAGATAATGACGGGTTGAACTTGACTAGGACTCTTTGATTTGTTGACTCCGTCAAGGTCACTAGGGTCCTAGGGGTAAAAACCACATCGGGAGTTTCAAACATACAGGAAACTTGCAGATTTAGCATACCTTCTGGAGTGTGGTGACTAGAGTGGATTCCATCTAGTGCATTACACAATGAAAGTTGGATCCCGATCCCACTGATGAGTAGGATTACTCTTGGGAAATTTTTTCACTTAACAATCAATACTATAAACCAAGTAGGTGTCTAGAACGGTGTTAGCGGGGCTATGCCTCCAGGAAAAAGAGGTTATGTAATTAAGGAACTTCGTGAAAGCGTTGGAAAACCTCTCTCGAAGTACCAACACCAGCCTGGCTGAAAGGTTAAGCAAGTATTGTGACGTGCGATTAATCCTGACTAGTTCTTCTTTTAGGGTTTGAAGAAGAATTTGAGGAAACAGTGGGAGCCATCCTGATTAGATAAATTAAAAAACCAATCTAATCTTGCAAGAGCGCACGCTGAGTGTTTTCCCTCTCTCTCTCCAGGTAGCAACCATTTCACGCCCTAATCAAGATAATAAAATGTATCGCTTGACTGATCCGAATTCTTATTCGGGGCTGGGGAACGTCGGTTCGGCTCTAACTTACGACAACTGTCATAAGTATGAGAAAGGGAAAGAGGAAAATTTGAATTCCTTGATAAACCCATCGAAGAAGAAACATACCGTTGCGTCTTCTTCAGGTGTTCTTGTTATTGAGAACTGTTTTTCGGTCAGTCCTACCTCCTGGGTACTCGATACCGGATCAGGATCTCATATCTGTAATTTATTGCAGAGACTGAGAAAAAGTAGGATAGTTGGACCTGGTGATATGTCCCTCAGAATGGGGAATGGAGCATAAGTTAATGCTGCTGTCGTCGGTGAATATCACCTAGTATTGCCAAATGGCAATACTATGATTTTGAACAATTGCTACTATGTGCCTTCCATGCTTTGCAATATCATATCAGTTTCTTTACTTGATAAAGATGGATATAACTTTGTTCTTGATAGAAATATCATGAACATTTACCTTGATAAGATACTGGTTGCAGAAGGTACACTATGTAATGGTATCTATGTTCTAAATCAAAACACAGTTCTCAATGTACAAAACACACGCAAGAGGAAGAGTTCAGATACGAACGAATCCTACTTGTGGCATTGTAGACTTGGTCATATCGGAGAGAAAAGACTAAGTAAGTTACATAAAGATGGATTCTTGAATACGTTCGAATTTTCATCTTATGAAACTTGTCAGTCTTGTCTCAAAGGAAAGATGACCAAATCTCCGTTCACCGGGCATGGAGAAAGAGCAGCAGAGCTCTTGGGACTCACACACAGTGATGTATGTGGTCCGATGTCTATACATGCAAGGGGTGGGTTCTCGTACTTCATCACATTCACTGACGATCTCTCTAGATTCGGGTATGTGTATCTTATGAAACACAAATCTGAAGCTTTTGAGAAATTCAAAGAATTCAGAAACGAAGTAGAGAACCAGACTAGCAAAAGTATCAAGATCTTCCGATCTGACAGAGGAGGGGAGTACTTAAGCACGGAATTCCTAGATTACCTAAAAGAGAATGGAATTCTCTCTCAGCTTACTCCTCCGTATACACCATAGCACAACGGTGTATCGGAGAGGAGGAATCGTACCCTATTGGATATGGTTCGCTCCATGATGAGTGACACTGAGTTGCCTCTTTCTTTTTGGGGATATGCGCTTCAAACAGCTGCATACTTACTAAACTACGTTCCATCCAAATCTGTGCCTAAGACTCCATATCACATATGGAGTGGACGAAATCCATATCTTAAGCGATTTAAGATATGAGGTTGTCCGGCCTATGTGAAAACACAAAAACCGGACAAACTAGAGGCATGGTCAGTTCTATGTAAATTTGTGGGATATCCTAAGGATTCACTAGGATATCTGTTCTACCACACTGAGGAACAGAAAGTATTTGTATCTCGCCATGCTACCTTCTTAGAAAGGGAGTTTCTTGCAAAAGAAACTAGTGGGAGTACGGTAGAACTAGGAGAAATCCACGAACCACAAAATGTAACTGAAGATTTGGAGGAACCACTAGATTCAGAAATCCCAGACGAACCTCAGCCACTCCGCAGATCTAATAGGATTTCTCATCCGCCTGAGAGATACTACGGTTTTCTCATAGATGGGGATCGAGAGGATTGCATCTTGGAAGAAGATGATCCTACTAGTTTCAGGCCGGCCATTATCAGTAGGGACTCTGATAAATGGCTGGATGCTATGCAATCTGAAATGGAGTCTATGTACACCAATAAAGTGTGGATCCTGGAAGTTTCTCCACCTGGGGTAAAACCCGTTGGATGCAAATGGATCTACAAGAAAAAGTTTGGTGTAGATGGGCAGGTAGAAACCTATAAGGCTAGACTTGTTGCAAAAGGTTTTCGTCAAAGACCAGGAGTGGACTATGACGAAACCTTTTCTCCAGTGACTATGCTCAAATCCATTAGGATCCTGCTTGCCATTGCTGCCTTCCATGACTATGAGATCTGGCGGATGGACGTAAAAATGGCTTTTCTAAACGGAAGTTTAGAAGAGTGCGCTTACATGGATCAGCCAGAAGGTTTTGTAGAAAATGGGAGCAGCAGGAAGGTGTGCAAGCTGCTCAAATCCATTTATGGATTGAAGCAAGTATCGCGGAGCTGGAACATCTGTTTTGATGTGACAGTCAAGGACTTTGACTTCATCAAGAACGAAGATGAGCCTTGTATTTATAAGAAGATTGTAGGACGAACTGTCGTGTTCCTAGTCTTGTACGTGGACGGCATTCTTTTGATAGGAAATGACATTCCTATGCTACAGTCGGTCAAGCTATTCTTATCACAAAGGTTCTCTATGAAAGACCTAGGTGATGCCTCGTACATTCTGGGGATCAAGATCTACAGAGATAGATCCAAGAGACTACTGGGAATTTCACAGTCCAGGTACATAGAGACTGTACTAAAGAGATTTAGTATGGAAGATTCCAAGCACGGTAACATACCCACATTGCACGGAATCACCCTCTCCAAGGAGATGTCTCCCAGGACTGACGAGGAGAGGGTTCGCATGAGCACTATACCCTACGCTTCGGCGGTAGGATCTATAATGTATGCGATGCTATGTATAAGACCAGATGTAGCTTACGCACTAAGCGTGGTGAGCCGGTATCATTCGGACCTAGGTGAGGGCCACTGGACAGCAGTAAAGAACATTCTCAAGTACCTGAGAAGGACTAAGGAGATGTTCCTGATTTACGGTAATGGAGACCTTAGGGTCGAGTCCTTTACCGACTCAAGCTTCCAGAGTGATAAAGATGACAGCAAGTCTGTCTCGGATTTTGTGTTTACCCTCAACGGAGGGGCAGTATGTTGGAAGAGTTCCAAGCAGGATACCGTCGCAGACTCGACGATGGAGGCTGAATACATTGCTGCAAGCGATGCCGCAAAAGAGGCGGTCTGGATGAAGAAGTTCATAGCTGAACTTCAGGTAGTTCCGTCCACTGTTGTTCCAATACCAGTGTATTGTGATAACAATGGGGCTATAGCTTTAGCGAAGGAACCACGGTCCCATCAGAAATCCAGGCACATCTTAAGGCGGTATCACTTGATCAGGGAGATCGTAGATCGCCAGGAGATCGAGGTCCGGAAAGTGGATACGAAAGACAACACGGCGGATCCATTTACAAAGGCCCTCCCTCAAGCACAGTTCGAGCGACTTTTTAGGATGTTGGGTATGCGGTACGCCAGCAGCTGGCCTTAGAGCAGACGTTGGGTATTCGGTACGCCAATCGCTGGCCTTTAGTGCAAGTGGGAGATTGTTGGATGTATATGCCCTAGAGGCCAGTGTTGTATATGTATACATATGGATACTAGGGATATGTATGTACAGAACAATCTTGCTCAGTTTTATAGTATATTATTTGATTTGTCTTTATCGGGATATGTGTATTTATTGTTATTATTATCTGGTTTGCACATATTGATAAAGACTCGATACAGTAGTATACTATTGTGGTTTGTCTTTATCTTAACATGGCATATGTCATACTCGTTATTACATATTGCGGTTACATGTTGATAAAGCCCTTAGGATCTTGCTTGACTACCTGCGTTGTGATGGCGATCATACTTGTGGGAGCAGGGTAGTCCATAAGCACATCCTTAAATGGTCCCTAGTCGCGTGAGTATCGAGACTGGGCATTGATACTCCAGAGTAGACTGGTGTATACGTTTCTACCCCGTCGGGGGATGGTTGGTCCCGCAACCATTGTTCTGATGCACCTAAGATCGTATACAGGTGTTCACTGGGTGTGAGTACACTGGACGGACTCGCCGAGAACTTCCATGTGGTACTATACCTATCGTCAGATGGAAGTTCTCAGGTGACATGTGTACAGGTTAGTCTTTGGACCCAAGATTGGCATTTGTCTCGTGTGAGTTCCCACTGAGCTTTGATCACTACCCTACCACGGCTCTACTGAGTCATGCAAACAGGTTTTGGTTGGGTTCAGTCCCGAGCCACATGGAGGCAGTGAGCGATTGTCGGGGATTCGTCTCTCCCGGTATAAGGAGTCGATATCGCACCGTGATTCGATTGGTCAGGACCATAAGACCTTGGCCAAGGCACTTGGGATTTACTGATAGATTGATCAGTAGTTTCCCGGATTGGTCCTGAGCCACATCAGCACAACTTATCAGGTTGTTAAGGTCTGACGTTCACCATCCCCTAGACCCGGTATGCGATACTCTTTGACGAAGAGACCGGACTGTACGGATATTGTCACGGATAGGCTCAGTAGGAGATCCGGATGAGTTTGCTCATCGACCTTCTTTTCGACAGGTACCTGGGTAGCCGTTACGTACAGCTAGTACCGCTGACGAGCTTGTGGTTAAACCCACTGCCAGAGTACTGTCGAGTCTTTAGAGTCCCACACAGAGGGTTTCCCTGATTCAGGCAAAATGATGTATTAGCCGTATTGGATACGTGCAGGGTTCGATCGATTGATGTACTTGGTACTCGGATTTTCGATCGGACAGTTTGTAATACTAGCCGGCTCGGGTTTGAGCCGGATTATTAAATCAGGTATTGATTTAATAATTTACGTATATGTATTTCGATATATATATTCTAGTATTACGTTCTTCATGTTATTCTATCTCTTTTGGGCGTTCGGATTTTTATCTGATTGCCGGTATATTTGTACAGTAGAATGAAATCCGTATTTACTACAGATTTCCTTCTAGAAGGTGACCACCTCATTATGTATTTTCCATTTATTTCATAAATGGAAATGAGGTGTAAAGTAAGAGTATGGGAGGAAAAGAGGTGACCACGCTTCAATAGTAGTCAAATGAATTTATAATTCATTTTGGGTTTACTATTGAAGCATGGTTGCTAATTGTTTAATGAAAGAATTGATATATAAAACCATTGTGTGTATTTTTCTCTTTCATGCTTGATTCATTTTTCTCTCTTGAGCTCTCATCTCCTCCCTCCTCTAGCTTTCTCCTCCACCTTCATCTTCCTCCCCTTCACTACATTTCTCATGTGTTGAGATACAAGTGAAGAGGCTAGAAAGAGATAGAACACTTAGACATCCAAACTACATCCTAGATTACTTGGACTAGCATCCCAAGTTCTCTAGTTGCTCTTTTGACATATTGCAAAGAGCTATAGCCATGGATCATACTCCCCGGATGGATCATCTGCGACAAAAGGAGGCCGGAGAACAAGCTCAATCCCGATGGACAGATGGAGCCGGATTTAGAGTTCAAGCATGTTCAAGGCGCTTGCTAGGAGCTAAGGATGAAGAAAAAAGACCGAAGGACTTGGTTCATTTGGTGAGGTTTCTATCATAGTAGATAGCTCTTTTAGTGTAGCTAGTTAGTTTTATGGAAAGATCCGATTTTAGGGTTTAGTCTAGCGCCAAGTATTATTCGTAAGAAATTTTTGTTCCGCATTTGGCCACGTGAGATGGCCGGGGCGCTAGGGTAACCCTTCAACACACACACACACACACACACACACACAATATATGATAGCTTTATGTGTGACATGGATATTCAAGATATGATTAGGTGTTCAATGGTTAGATTAGGGTTATTAGAAGTGAACTAGTGTAGCTTCTTAGCCGCGAACCCTAGAATAGGTTTACACCCATATGCACATACATGCTTACTTTGTTATACTTGTGCGTATATGGAGATACGTATATATATATATATATACACACACACATAGGTATGGGATGACGTATATATAATCACGTATACCTACACTTGGATGATGAGGATAGTGGATGATATTTGGAGATGAGTCGATGAGATTGGGCATGGTGCCATGAGATCGGTGATATGATGTGATTCGTATTATGAGATACGACATGAGATTTTTAGCGGGCCTTTGGGCGTGTGTTTTCATACACGCATATATATATCGATGGTATCAGTTGTACTAGACTTAGATCAGTACCCCAGTTCATGAGATATGATGATACGGATACCAGATAATTGATGAGTTAAATGTGAGATTCGACCCGTACCCAGATTTGGGATGCCGTACGACGGATTTACGTACGAGCTATATATTGATGATAGATCCGCACTCTTGACTCGAGGATGTCATATTGTATATTGTATCGTATGTGATACTATTGAGGCGGGATCACCGACTATTATATGTGTGTGTGTATCGACTCAGATTTAGGTGGTTTCCATACCCTTTCGATTAGCTTGTTGGTTAGATCTGTAGTTTACTTAGTAGATGTTAGACTAGCCCCGAGTCATACCTATTTCAAAACTAACGAATCGTGAGTATTTTTAAGACAGGTCAAGGGATTCTACGGATATTTTCAAAAGACGCATATTTTCTTAAAAACACCGTATCCCTTATTTTTCTAAACCCCACGATTCGTATTATTTCAAATGGCAAAACTGTATGATATATATATATATGTATTGATGTGGATTCTTCACTGTTGTGTTTATCATTCTTTTTCCGCATATTCTTGCTGTTCGCATCGCATTGCATGTTTAAATGTGTTTATTATTATATTAAAACCATGCTGTCAGGACACCAGCACCATTATCGATGATGCGTATGTTCCACGTACACCTGCTTGCCGGCTCACACACTTCATCATCAATAATTGCCATGTCACTACACAGTAGGATTGTTGCATCAGGATATGACTAATTGTACATCCATATTGGCGCACAGGTATATTGTACACTCATAATTGCGTATATACCTACTTATACATCCATACTGGCACACATACATATTGTACACTCATACTTGCGTACACACATATTGTACACCCATACTTGCATACATACGTATTTGCACATACATAGTTGATTCTGGCTCGATTTTGGGGATTTAGGAACCGCAAGATATATTTTAAAACTGGATTCATTTTAAAAGAGCGGTTTCCCTCAATATGTGCATATTACTGTTCCATGTTGCATGATATACGGATATGCTTACATTTCTGTTTTATGTCGCATACATCATGCTTTAGACTATACGCATTGAGATATTTGTTTTCATGAGATTTCTGGATTTGGGAACCGTGGTTATTTCAAAAGAGAATATGTATTGTTTTAAAAACTCGGTTTCCCTTGATATGATATTTCAGTGTGTCCACCATGCGTTTTCTCGGTACTGAGACGTGTAACATGTGAACTCGAATCGAGAAGCTGGATGAGGCCGATTGCGGGTACATGGTGGACCCGGTATGGTACCCCGGGACGAGAACGGATTGCTAGCACGTGACTATCTCATACATTATAGACCCTACAGCCGAAGCAAGGGGTACAATGCTCATGTGAAATCTTTCCTCATCGGTCTTGGGAGACATCTTTTTGGAGAGGGTGGTTCCGTGACAAGCTGGTAAATTACCACGCTTGGAATATTCCATACTAAAGCTCTTCAGTATAGTGTCTATGTATTTGGACTGTGAAAGTCCCAATACTCTTTTAGATTTATCACGATAGATCTTAATCCCCAGAATGTAGGAGGTATCACCCAGGTTTTTCATAGAGAGCTTCTGTGACAAGAAGAGCTTAGTCGATTATAGCATATGAATATCATTTCCTATCAGGAAAATGTCATCTACATATAAAACGACGAATACCACAGTTCTCCTTACAATCATCTTATAAATATAAGGTTCATCTACATTTTTTATAAAGTCAAATTCCTTGTTCCAACTCCGCGATACCTGCTTTAATTCATAAATAGATTTAAACAATTTGCACACTTTACCACTAATCCCACTGTCTATGAAACACTCTGGCTGATCCATATAAACACACACTTATAAACTTTCATTTAGAAAAGTGGTTTTTACGTCCATCTGCCAGATTTCATAGTCATGGAAGGCAGTAATAGTAAGTAGGATTCGAATGGATTTAAGCATAGTCACTGGTGAAAAAGTTTCCTCATAGTCCAATCATAGTTTTTGACGAAAAGCTTTTGCAACAAGTCTAGCTTTATATGTTTCTACCTTTCCATCTACATCAATTTTCTTTTTAAAGATCCATTTACATCTGATGGGTTTTACCACAGGAGGAGCATTATCCAGAGTCCATATTTTGTTAGTGTACATGGATTCCATCTCGGACAGCATAGCGTCCAGCCACTTCACCTAATCTATACTCGTGATGACTTGCTGAAAACTAGTGGGCTCATCATCATCGATGATGCAATTCGCTCGATCCCTGTTTACGAGAAAACCATAGAATCTCTCGGGCGGATGATATCGCCTACTAGATTTGCGGAGTGGCGTATGTACTTCCGGTTCTATTAAAACTTCAGGTTCTACTAAGTCTTCAGTAATAGTTTATGGTTCTGAAATTTATTCTAGTTCTATCGCGCTCCCACTAATTTCTTTTTCAAAAAATTGATATTCCATAAAACGAGCATGTTGAGAAATAAAAATCTTTTGTTTCTCAGCGTAATAGAACAAAATACCTCCTTGAATTCTTTGGGTTTCCCAAAAACTTACACAACACTAAGCGTGCCTCGAGCTTGTCCGAATAATACTTTTTGACAAAATCTGGACACCCCTATATCTTAAGATACTTAAAACAGGATTTCTTCCCGCTCTACATGTCATATGGAGTGGTAGTCACAGACTTAGTTGGAACTTTATTCAATAGGTATGCAGTCGATTCTAGTGCAAAACCCCAGAAGGATAGCGGCAATCCGGCACTACTCATCATGGAACACACCATATCTAATTAAATATGATTCCGTCTTTCTGATACACCGTTGTGTTGTGGTGTGTATGGAGGAGTAAACTGAGAGAGAATTCCATTCTCTTTTAAATATTCAAAGAACTCGGCACTTAAGTGTTCTCCATCCCGATCAAATCGAAATGTCTTGATACTTTTGCCTGTTTGTTTTTCTACTTCATTTTTATACTCCTTGAATTTCTCAAAGGCCTCGGATTTATATTTTATCAAGAATATATGTCCATACCTTGAGAAATCATCGGTAAAAGTAATGAAGTAGGAATAACCACTTCTTTGCATATGTAGACATCTGACCACACACGTCGCTGTGTATGAGTCCTAGGAGCTCAATGACTCTTTCTCCATGTCCAATGAATAGAGTTTTAGTTATCTTTCCTTTGATACATGATTGACAAATTGCATAAGATAGATATTCAAACGAATCTAAATATCCATCTTTATGTAATTTAGTCAATCGTGTTTCATTGATATGACCAAGTCTACAATACCATAAGAAAGCTTAATTTAATTCTGGAGTTTTTGTTTTTAGTGTGTTTTGGATGTTACAAAATTGATGTTGATTAAGTACGTATATTCCGCTATTTAGTGTACCCGACCCAATCATTTCATGATTCAGATGAATATTTATGACATTGCTTTCAAGTGAAAAATTATATCTTTTATTAGATAACAAAGATACAGATATAATATTACACATCATTGTTTCCCCCAATCAGAGCAAAGCTCTGTTTGAATTTCAAAATTCAAAATTCGAAGCAACGCTTGATATCCTTTGCGCTGCGCGCAACGCGCCTCGTGTCAAAAACTGATACATCAGCGCAGCGCCCAAGGCAGCGCGCCCAATCAGAGCAAAGCTCTATTTAAAACAAAATTAAAAGAAGCAACGCTTCAGCTGCGCAAGCGCTGCGCTGCGCGACACGTGTCAGCGCAGATGCGCAGGCGCGGATGCGCTGCACGACACGTGTCAGCGCAGTTGCGCAGGCGCGGATGCGCTGCACGACACGTGTCAGCGCAGTTGCGCTGCGCTTTGCGCTGCTTGATACGTGTCACGTGCTAGGGCATTTGCGCCAAACATAATTAAATTCGAGTAAGATTCTTCCGTTCCTGTTAAAACAAGAAGATTGTCTTCTGTAAAACAGAAGCCCTTGGATCAAAGATCCAACGGTGGGGAAAATTCCCCCAATCACTCAGAGAAAGATCTCTTTAACAAATTTATGGGCACTATATAAAAGCCCCTAGACCTCAATTCAAAGGGGATCAACATTTTGTGAGAAATCAAAAATTTCAAACAGAGAGAACTCTGAAGAAATTTCAAGAAGAAAAAAGGTAAAAGACCTTTTAGATAGAAGAATTTCTTCAAATAGATCATTGATCTAAGAACAAGATCAATGATCTTTAATAAAAAAACAAAATAAAAATAGTGCTTTGCACTTATGAACCATTGGTTCTCTAAGATCAAGAAAAATAAGAAACACTTGTTTTCTTTGATCTAAATTAGATCAAGAAACCAGGCAGTGCTTTGCACTTCTTTTATGAAACATTGGTTCTAGAATCTAAAAGATTCTCAAGTTAACAGTGCCTTGCACTTGCAAAACTGCACTGTTGCGCTCTTGGGTTGGCGCAAGCCACCAGAGAGCGCCACGTGTCAGCATCTGAACCATTTGCGCTATGCGCTTTTGAAATAGAGCCTTGCTCTCTGAAACTGGCGCAACTCACCACAGCGCGCCACGTGTCAGCAGCGCAAGCGCAGCGCACTGGCGCAGCGCACTGCGCTTGCATGCCACGTGTCATCACCACAAGCGCTTGCGCTCTTTGATTGGCGCAAAACTCCTGACAAATGCAATGCATTTCTTTTGCTAAAGGGCCAGGCCCAAGTCAAAAAGACCTAGCAGGCCAAAATAAATTGCAAAGCAATAAAAGAGGCAGAGCCCAAATAAAATTGATACTCTGCATCAGTTATAAAGGGCAGAGCCCAAGTAAAATTGATGCTCTGCATCATTTATAAATGGGCAGAGCCCAAAACAAATTGATGCTCTGCATCCTTTCTGGGTAGAGCCCAAACAAAAATAAAAAACAATGCAATGCATTATTTAAATGTGGGCAAAGCCCTAGCACAGGTCTAATAGACCAAAAATAAATAAAAGCGTTGAATATTTTTCAACTGGACTTAGCCCAATCATGGTCGTAAGTCCTCAAATTAAATCGACTGAGCACAGCTGCTCTCTCTTAAATCAATTTACGACCGGTTCGAGAGTACATCTCCGAACTCCTCTGACACCCATCGTTGTAATCCTTCAACGACGTCAGAGTGGTGACGGGTCCCGACAACCACACATCAACACGGACTGTGGGGTCCTTAAACTCATAGACTTAAGCATCCTTAAACTAAAGCACGGACTGTGGGGTCCTTAAACTCATGGACTTAAGCGTCCTTAAACTAAAATACGGACTGTGGGGTCCTTAAACCCACGGACTTAAGCGTCCTTAAACTACCTATAGACCGCAATGTCCTTAAACTACCTATAGACCACTATGTCCCTAAACTGGAACAATAGAGTCCCCAAACGCTCTTTTGTCGGATCCAAACGATCCCGTTAAGTTGATCTTAGTCTCAAATCAGACTAACGTATCCTTAACAAACGTTTAAGTCGATCTTAGCCTAAATATGGCTAACGTATCCTTAAACCAAAACACCAAACCCAAATCTAAGTAAATACGGATTTGGACTAATCCACGTCCTACGGGCGACGGCATCACTTAGACTCCGTATACAATCCACGGGCAACCACAAACAAAACAAACACACACGGCACGAAGTGAAATTCTGGAGAAGGAGAAAGTTGTTACCGCGATGCGGTAGTGTAATTAACTGCAGGGGCTTGCGCCTGCAGGGAAGAGCGTCCCCACAATCAAAAACCCCTCAAGCGAGCTGGAATTTGACGAAGTCTGCTATATCGGCCGCATCCGTCTAAACCTCCGATATACGGTGCCATAAATCAATTTGGCATCTTCGGAGAGGTGGACGGATAAAACCAAATAGCATCTGCCTCGAATCTCAGTGTCAGGACCTCGCGGTCTTGTGCGTCGTCTTTTGGATTTTAAGTTACTAAGATTTGGTCTTTTGCCTGGCGCAGAAATCAAGCATCGATGGCCTCTACTTGTTCGAAGTGCTCCAACTGCAGCTGCAACTCGCGTCCGGCCTCAACTGGGGGCATAACCTACGGGCCCCAAGCGGCCTCTTTGTTCACCATGCCCGTGGAGCAGATTACTCAAGCCACCACGGGGTTGTTTTTCGGAACTATGCTTCCGCCAACAAGCTTTAGCACCCCCGTGCCCATACAAGAAGCTCTTAAGAAGTCGGTCTTCGATCGACTATCAGTTACTGCGGCCCTTCTCAACGGGTCTCGCCCAACACCCGTGCCTCGGTCTTCTCCAGACTGGGCCAAAACTCCTGCGGGCCCACAATGAAGCTTGCAGTCCCAGAAAAGATTATTCCAAAAGGGTAGCCAAACCTGCTCCTAAAGTCGTCAAGGCGGCTTCTCCTGCTAAGAGATCGGTCTTTACAATATTGACCGTCCCAACTCCTGCTCCTGCTCCTGCTGCTCAAAAGATATCAGTCTTCAATAGGCTGACGCCGGCAATAGCCCTACACCTGAACAGGGGGCAAGAAGAAGTTGTTTCTGTCTCTGAGCCAATACCGACAACTCGTCGCGCCCGACGACGCCACTGGCGCCGGGTAAGGAGGACCGGGGGCAACTCCCTTTCTGGGATGACTCCGCCAGCTCCAACGGTGGAAGTTAACACTGCTGTTCCCACCGGGAACAGCTTCGAGCTACTGAATAGAGTACGCAGAAACTCGCCGACTGCGGTGCTCAAAAGATCTCCTCCACCAGTAGAGGCTGTCGTGGAAGCAGAAAAGCCAGAGCAGTCTCCTCGATCGCTGTCCTCCAAGATCTACAAGACATGGCGATGAGTCCGAGAATCTGTGATTGATCCTAATTTCTCTCGCCAATACAAGAAGTTGAAAGGTCGACAAGAAGAAAATCCCCCGGTCAAGCAACGAAAGGCGACGACCGCTTGGGTGCCCAAAGCAATGGCCCCCTCGACTTCTACGGCCCATAAAAGAAGAATGCCGGAGAAAGTGCCAACGCCGATGACGAATATCAAAGGTGGTGAACCCAAACGCCCTAAGTCAGGGGGTATTGTAGTTCATACCGTCTACATGGCGTCTGGTAAGGAGGACAGTTGCATATCTACGGGTCACCGACCGCTTACGCGATCAGTGACCAAAGCGCAGGAGCAGCAGCAGAAGGTCCAAGAGATGATGAACGCTATGGCCGCACTTACTGGGCCAAAAGAAAACCCTGAAACGTCCTCGGATGAACTCCAGGAGGAAGAAACCGATGCTGAATTCCTTCGTCGAATATTGGAGAAGAAGGACAAAGAGGTTGTTGAACAAGCAGCCAACATAAAGCGTATAGGCCTCCTATTCCAAGACATAATGGGGATGATGATCCAACAAGATCCTCCGGCCGAAGATCCCCCGATCGTCCTTGAAGACGATAGGGGAGAGACGTCAAATCCTCCGCCAGCCCTATCAACAGCTAAGGAGGATACAATCTCCAAAGCTGATTTGGACGAGTACATAGCCCAGCAAATACGGGTTCATCATGCGACTGAAGCAGCTGGCCAGGTCGTAAAAATGGGGCGGCCATATCCAAGTTGGTACGACCAAATCAAGTACCCTCCGGGCTACACAATTCCCAAATTCCATGTCTACAAGGGGACGGGCAATCCTCACCAGCATGTTGCCTAGTTCAGGGCGCTCTGCGGCAACACCGGCGGTGATGACAAGCTGTTGCTTCGCCAGTTTGTTGGAAGCTTATCAGATACAACGTTCGAGTTGTACTCTGAGCTCCCGAACGACTCTATCAAAACCTTCGCGGAGATGGAGCTGTTGTTTACTCAGCGTTTTGCAAGCGCCAGTGAACGCACCCTGATGACGGCACTAATTAACGCCAGGGTAAAGCCAGGCGAGACATGGGTTCAATATGCTATACGGTGGCGGAACTTATGGTCAAAATGCGAGCAACGCATTGAAGAAGCTCCCGCGGTGGGTATGTTTGTGGGAACCCTTGATCCGCAAGCAACCATCTCGCAATTTATGATGTTTTTTAAGCCGACTACCTTCCAGGCCTTGATTGACTAGTTAGCGCAAATGGATCAGATGGGCCATAAACCCCCTCTTCCAAAGACGGACTCCCGAAATGACAAGGGGAAGGGAAAAGCGATCGTTGTCGCTAATGCTCAACAACAACCGAGCAACTCGAAGCCGGTTGTTCGTCAAAATAATATGCGTCCGTACGTAGCCCTTGAGGAGAGGCTAGGGCGTCCTTACTCGTTTTCCCGAGATAAAACGAGAAGGTTATTCAAGCTGGCATTGCGCAACCGACTCATAAATCTGCCGGATCCAAAACGTCCGTCGCAACCAAATGATGTCAATGAGCCCAACTATTGTCCTTATCATCGAGTACTGGGTCATCCGATCGAAGATTGCTACGTCTTCAAAAATTGGCTTGAAGACCAGTACCGACAGAGCAAGTTCGCGTTATCTGACAAATGGAAGGTGAATCCCCCATAGCCCCACACATCTAAGGGGATGAATACGCCGGGGGCAACATGCTCCGTCATTGAAGAAGCTCCTTGGGAGGTTGTATTATCAGCCAAGACAAAGAGGATGCTAAACGACCTTCAGGCATGCCCAGCGATCAAGTGGAAGAACCCGTTGGAACCGCAGGTCATTGAGGGGATATTGAAGCCACGTACAACTCCAAAGACCGATGGTGGTGGCCCAAGCACTCGCAACCAGCCGTCAAAATCTTCGAAAAAGAAGAAGAAGAAATCTAAGAAGCCCGTGAAGTCTGGCGACAAGCGCACGGACTTGCAAAAACAAATTGACGCACTGGAGGAATACAACCAGAAAGCACGGACTCCCATTACGCTCCAAGAGTTTCTCAATCACGTCTTTCAAGAGGAAGATGAGGGAGAAAGTTCATCTGATGAATCTGAAGAATACGTGGCGAGCTGTCATGTGATTTCCCATTCGTTCATAGACGATGAGGAGACTCCTTGCACAGAAAAGCTGGTGGCAGATACCGAATCAAAAATTCTGGGGCCATCAGACGAGGTAATTGACGCATTCCTCAACGAAGCTCTGTTGAAGAGTAAAGCTGATCGGGAACGCGAGACGGCTATATTTGAAAGGGCCAAGCGCCGGCGACTTGATGAAAGAGTTGAGATACTTCCGCTGTTAGTTGTATGTATGCCTTAGAGGCCAGTATTGTACAGATATTGTATATTATATTGGATGCTTGGGCATATATAGAGATGACTTTCTTGCTCGATATGATAGTATGCTATCTGGTTACTCTTTATCTTAACATGTACACTTGTCTCTTTAAACTGTCTTATAGTTACATGTTGGTAAAGCCCTTAGGATGTGTACTTGACTACCTGGACTATGATGCAGATCATACTAGTGGGGACATGGTAGTCCATAAGTACATCCTTCAAGGTCCCTAGTCGTAGGTGTATCGAGACGGGGCATCGATATACCAGAGTAGACTAGTGTATACGCTTCTCGACCCATGGGATGGGCGATGGATGATCCCATATCCATTGGTGTTTGACATCAGAGATGGTATACGGGTGCTCAGTGGAGACTGGGTACACTGGACGGACTCGCCGAGAACTCCCAGATGGTATTATACCTCACGTCAGATGGCAGTTCTCAGGTGACACTTGTGCAGGTTAGTCTGTAGACCCGAGATCGTCATAGAGTCTTATATGATTCCCACTTTGCTTTGATCTCCACCTTACCACGTCCATGAGGGCGTGCAAAATGGTGGTCTTTGGGTACAGTCCTGAGTCACATGGAGGCAATGAGCGATAGGAGGGGTTTCGTCTCTCCCGGTATTGGGGGTTGATGTTGCGCTGTGCTCGATTGGCCGTAACAGGGAAGTTCCTGGCCAGGGCTGATCAGAGATTTGCTGGTAAGTGTTACCAGCAGTTTCTCGACCCGTTATGAGCCTTACATCGGCACGACTTATCGGTTATTGGGGTCTGACGTTCACCACCCCTAGACTTGATATGCGACGTATCAGACGAATAGACCGGACTGTACGGTAAGTGTTACTGGTTGGATTCACAGGAGTGTGAGCGGGCTAGCTCGTCGATCTTTTGATCGCTCAATACCTGGATGGCCGTTACGTTTAGCAGACCGCTTGCGGCTTGTGGGTGCTTGATATGATCATCATCTGCTACCGGCGTATTGACGAGTCTTTAGAGTCCTACACAGAGGCTTCCTGGCTCAAGCGAAACGAAATAGGAGCGCATATGAGATATGTGCAGGACCGAGAATAATGCGTGTATGTGATACCGCATTTCATTCTCGCGATATATGTTTCGATTGGTTATATTCGATATGACCTAGTTATCGAATCATTGATTCGATAAATCGATACATTGAATACTAGTCGGTTATGTGCGACATGACCGGATCATTGAATCAAATGTTGATTTAATGATTTAATGTATAATTATATATTTGATATATTACTTTGCATTAACTAGTATTGGTTCACTTTATATGGATTTTCTCACTTGATGTGCAAGTTGTATATGTGATATACTTTTGTGCACATATTTGTATCATGTTTGATGATACTTGATTATTTAGTTAAGTATATAGAATTAAACCATGGTTAATTTGATAATTAGGGTTTTGTATATTCATTTATTTATTTTTTTGTTTCATTTATTTATTTGGAAATGATTTAAAGAGAATGGTGGCTTTCTTTTGTCTTTAGTTGAAGTTTCATGAAGCCTTGACTTTTTCCACCATTCTTGTCCTCATGCTTAACCCTAACTCTCTAAATGACCATGGTTTATTCTCTACACTTAACCCTTGTTAGATTATGATAAGTATGCATTTTTCTTTTCAATTTTAATAACTTATCATAAAACTAGCTTCTTCTTCTTCTTCATCTTCAAGAGAGAAACCTTGATGCCATCAATGGCATCTTGAGTTCCAAAGTGAGAAATCCAATTCTAAAGAGAACCCACCTCCTATTTCTTCACCCTCTACCTCTTGCCAAGTTGTTTTGGGTGTTTTCTTCACAAGTTTCACAACTTTGTGAAGTCGGAGCTTGAACTTGTGATGCCTCGACGTAGATCGTCTTTGACACGAAGCCGACGACCTATTCCGCTCGTTTTCCCGATGAAGCCGATGAAAGAGTCTAAGATTCGAAAAGGACAGCGAGAGGAAGACTACGTGGAGCTTAGGAAGTGGATATCCGGATCTACAAAGGTTGTAGCATCTAACTTTTAGTTAAGTAGTTAACTAGATTATCTTTTCGCCTAGAATTCTAGCCGACGATCCGTGTTAGGGTTTCTTGACACCCATAATTTTTGAAAATGGCATGGTTGATGCCTTGTGAGACCTCTATAGGGTGCCTAGGAACCTTTCACTGGTATCAGAGCCTAGCTAGAGCCTTAGGCGAAGTCTAGACGTAATTTGAAACCCGAACGAACCCGAAACCCTAAACCAAACAAGCTCTCTGTACATTCTCTAAAATCTGGGATTTTTCAATATTAAAAATGCTTAAAAAATTCAGCAGGGAATTCTAAGAATTACGATGCAAATTTTTTCCAATGAACAGTGATAAGCGCGGCGGAACCACGGCCTAAGCCAGCTTAGGCGACGGTTCAGCGGCGGCTTGATGACGTCATCCCTCCTCCTCTGCACAGTAATTCATAGTTTCTGCAGCTGAGTTTTATGGGTATTTTTAATAATTATTCCAGAGTTTAATTTTCTGGGGTGTTTTAGAGCTTCGGTGTTTCGACCGGATTATCAAATTTCGTCTTTGTGTATTTCCGGATAATTTATAGAATATGTTAAAAAGTTCGACCGGATATAAATACCCAACTTTTCCCCTGTCGGGAAATTTCCAAGTGTTGGATTTTTCCGTAGTCTAATGACGTTCTAAGTAGTGCAAGTAACGCGATGGACTCTCTAGAAGACAACAAACCTTAACTCGATTATGTGACCGTCTTGAACTGCCCTTTGAACCTTCGGGTTTGGGGCAGTACGGCGTGCCACATGTGAGGCGTTGGCTTGACCCTTCTACGGCTGGACCGTTGGTACTGAGGCACGAACTGAATGTTGTTAGACTTATTTCATGTGTTGAGCTGTATCGGAAAAACTTGGGTATTCAACTGTTCGATCGGAAAGTTTAACATTATCTGTTTATCTGGAATGTGATACAATAATTGGAATTCACAAACAGTTATGAGATAACTGAATGAATGCTATAAATCTAGCGGTTTAGTTTCACCTGATATTGAAAAAAGTTTTCGATAATGAGACTAAAATGCGGGGTTTATAACTGTTAGGCATGTGATGTCTAAGTATTTCATTTGATTAGGCATGTGATGTCTAAAAAGGTTGCGGATTCCAACTGTTATAGTTTTACACTTTCTTTTCTGTGACCGTAAGTGTAGTATGTTCATATCGCCGGTTTCGTTGCTATACGTCAACGACAATTGGGGTATGCATACTTACTTACGTTGATCACATGTGATGTTATGTGTTGCTGGATATGTTATATTGGATCGTCGTGTTTGAATAGCCGGAGGTTTTTATGTGAGATGAGTGTTTTTCATTTTCATTCATGTAAAAACTTGTATGTAATATTCTTTTATTTGGGGCACTTCCAGGTAGCGGAAGCTGTCACCCTTTGTATATTATTTACTTTTCTGCATTAGGATAGACCCAAAGAGGGGAGCACAAGTAACCGGGTTCTGGGGTCCAGTGGGAGACCAACGCGAGGAGTCGAGTCCGGGTCTCCTAATCCTAGAATTGGCAGGGTTGCTTGCCGCTCTCGTAGGGGTCTAGGGGTGTGGGATTGGCTATTCATCACGACCGTGGAATCCGTGTTTTATTTTAGCTCAAATTGAAAATACGGACGTCCTAGTATATCCAATATTTCTTATGTTTCTTCTGCTGCGATATCTGTGTTGTGATTCTGTGATGGATATAGTATATAGTATATATGATATATTATATAGACGTTACTTATGTTTTACACCCGCGCTAGCCCTGCCCTGCTCTGTCGTTAGTTACCTAACCTAACGGTGCACGAGGGGACATCGAGGCGAATGCGGATGGCATAAGTGTACGTCATATCTATCTGTGATGTTTAGGTATTTAAATGATGGGACTTCATTAATGTGATTAATGAATGAAAAGAAACCTAAGATGTTGTGGAATCAAATTTTAAAACAAAACAGGTAGCTACAGTTTTTGCTTTGCACAGCGGTATATATGATATACCCTGCACCTTATTCGATGAGGAAAGGACCGAGATCCCTTCACCGGGAGTGACTCCTTTAGCAATAATTGGCAGATGCTACACACTCGGTTTGCTTTTGACTGCTTTTGGGTTTTTGCTTTGCACAGCGATATATATGATATATCCCGCACCTCATTCGACGAGGAAAGGGCCGACGATCCCTTCACCGGGAGTGACCCCTTTAGCAAAACTAGAAAAGCCTCAAAATCACTCCATTTGAAAACTTCATTTGATTCTACAACGATATCAAGTTCATTACGCAATAGGTTTTCAGAAAAACCTGTCGTAGCCCTCCGTCATTTCAGATAAGTCATGTTTAGTATTCGTGCTGCGTTTGTTGACCTTGTCAAGGCGCAGTGTGCGGTAGCTAACCAGTATTTGTCTGCTTATGCATATGATGCAGATTGGGTTAGGGTAGTTGTACGGCCTTGTTGACCTTGTCAAGGGTCGTGCGGGTGGGTTTGATTCAATCAAGAAATGACGGGTTGAACTTGACTTGCGGTCTATGGTTTGTTGACCTTGTCAAGGTCATAGATCGTTCGGGGCAAAAGCATTATCGGGAATTTCAAGTGTTGAAATTTGCAATGAGATTGCATACCTTCTATGAGATAGTTGGATCCCGATACCCACTGTGAGTAAGAGTTACTCCTGGGAGAGTTTTACACATTGCAATTAGCTGATCAAGTAGGTGTTTAGAAAGGTGTCAACGGGGTTACGCCTCTGGGAAAACGAGGTTTACATTAATTAGGTTCGTGAGAAAGCACGGGGGACCTCCCTCAAAGTACCGACACTGGCCTGGCTGAAAGATTGGCGAACTTGTAGTGTGTAATTAATCCCGTCTAGTCTTTCCTTTTAGGGTTTGAAGGAAGATTTGATAAAAAGCAGTGGGAGCCATCCTGATTAGATAAGATAATAACCAATCTGATCTTGCACGAGCATACGCTAAAGTGTTTTCTTCTCTCTCTCTCCAGGTAGCGACCATTTCATGCCCTAATGAAGATAATAATATGGATGTATTGACCGAACCCGCATGTTATACTGTGCTGGGGAACGTTGGTTCCGTTCTTTCCTATAAGAGTTATAGGAATGAACAGGATATAGGGGAATACCAGGATTCCCATGCCACCCGAATGAAGAAAGTACATGTTGATGAATTTTCTTCGGGTGTGTTCGTTACTGAGAACTGTTTCTCTATTTGCTCTACGTCCTGGGTATTGGATACCGGGTCGGGATCCCATATATGTAATCAGTTACATGGGCTAAGGAAAGGTAGAGAACTTGGAGAAGGTGATAAAGACATTAGAGTTGGAAATGGTGCAATTGTTGCAGCTAAGACTGTCGGGGAATATCACCTTGTATTACCAACTGGTAATACATTGGTTCTGAACGAATGCTATTACATGCCGAACCTGATATGCAACATTATATCGGTTTCTTTATTAAGTAAAGAGGGATATAATTTTGTATTACAGGATAATGTTATGAACATTTTCCGTAACCAAAAGTTGGTTGGATCAGGCACGTTGTGCAATGGCATTTATGTTCTAAATCAATCAACAGTTCTGAGCATAACAAACACACACAAGAGGAAGAGTTCAGAACTGAACGAATCCTTCTTGTGGCATTGTAGACTGGGTCACATCAATGCGACACGACTGGCTAAGTTGCATAAGGATGGATATTTAAATTCGTTTGAATTTTCATCTTATGACACTTGCCAGTCATGTCTCAAAGGCAAGATGACCAAAACTCCGTTTACGGGACACGGAGAAAGAGTTACCGAACTCTTGGGACTTATTCATAGTGATGTATGCGGTCCCATGTCTACACATGCCAGGGATGGTTCTTCATACTTCATTACATTCACTGACGATCTCTTTAGGTTCGGGTATGTGTTCCTGATGAAACACAAATCAAAAGCTTTTGAGAAATTTAGGGAATATAAACAAGAAGTTGAGAACCAAACCGGAAAAAGTATTAAAATCCTACGATCTGATCGAGGAGGAGAATACTTAAGCAATGAATTCCTGGACTTACTAAAAGAGAATGAGATTCTCTCTCAGCTGACTCCTCCATATACACCACAGCACAACGGTGTATCAGAACGGAGGAACCGCACCCTATTAGATATGGTGCGCTCTATGATGAGCACAGCTGAGTTACTTATTTTCTTCTGGAGTTATGCGCTGGAAACAGCAACATACCTATTGAATCAAGTCCCATCTAAATCTGTACCTACCACACCATATGAGATATGGAGTGGGAAGAGACCATATTTTAAACGAGTTAAGATATGGGGTTGTCCGGCCTATGTCAAAAGGCAAAATCCGGACAAGCTCGAGGCACGGTCAGTTCTCTGCAAGTTTGTGGGATATCCAAAGAATTCTTATGGGTATTTTTTCTACCACAGTGGGGAACAAAAAGTGTTTGTTGCTCAACATGCCACCTTTTTAGAAAAGGAATTCCTTGAAAAAGAAATTAGTGGCAAAGTGGTAGAGCTGGAAGAGGTTCCAGATACACAAACCGTAACTGAAGATTTAGTGGAACCAGAAGATTCAGTAGCTCCCAATGAACCTCAGCCTCTCCGCCGATCTAGTAGGGTTCCTCGCCAACCTGAGAGATACTACGGTTTTCTCATGGATGGTGGGAGCGAGGATTGCAACATGGAGGATGATGACCCAACTAGCTTCGAGCAGGCCATCACGAGTGGGGACTCAGTGAAATGGCTGGATGCTATGCGGTCTGAGATGGAATCCATGTACACCAACAAAGTATGGACTTTGGACATTGCTCCTGAAGGGGTAAAACCCATTGGGAGCAAGTGGATCTTCAAGAAGAAACTTGGTGTAGATGGGAAAGTGGAGACTTTCAAAGCTAGACTTGTAGCAAAGGGTTTTCGTCAAAGACCAGGTGTGGACTATGACGAGACCTTTTCTCCAGTAGCTATGATTAAATCCATCCGGATCATGCTTGCCATCGCTGCTTATCATGATTACGAAATCTGGCAAATGGATGTTAAGACCGCCTTTCTAAATGGTGATTTAGAAGAGTGCGTGTACATGAATCAGCCAGAGGGCTTCGTAGACAATGGGAGCAGCGGGAAGGTGTGCAAGCTGCTTAAATCCATTTATGGATTAAAGCAAGCATCGCGGAGTTGGAACATCTGTTGTCGTTATCAAAGCGTTTGATTTCGTCAAAAACCCAGATGAACCTTGTATCTACAAGAAGGTGGCAGAGAGTAATGTTGTCTTCCTCGTATTGTACGTGGACGACATACTCTTGATAGGAAATGATATTCCTATGCTGCAATCGGTCAAGCTCTTCTTATCACAAAGATTCTCAATGAAAGATCTTGGTGATGCCTCCTGCATATTGGGAATTAGGATCTATAGAGATAGATCCAAACGGATTTTGGGATTGTCCCAATCCAGGTATATTGACACCATACTAAAAAGGTTTAGTATGGAAGAGTCCAAGCGTGGGAACTTACCCACGATCTCTGGAGTCACTCTCTCTAAAGAGATGTCTCCTAAGACTGATTTGGAGAGAGCTCGCATGCAAGGGATACCCTATGCTTCGGCAGTAGGCTCTATCATGTATGTGATGCTATGTACCAGACCCGATGTAGCATACTCACTAAGTATAGTGAGCAGGTATCAAGCTGATCCTAGAGAGATTCACTGGACAGCTGTGAAGAGCATTCTCAAGTACTTACGAAGGACTAGAGATATGTTCTTGGTGTATGGTAACGAAGAGCTCCAAGTGGAGTCCTTTACCGATTCGAGCTTCCAGAGTGATAAGGACGACTCTAACTCGCAGTCGGGCTTTGTCTTGACCCTTTACGGAGAGGCGGTTAGCTGGAAGAGTTCCAAGCAGGAAACCGTGGCAGACTCGACGATGGAGGCTGAATACATCGCTGCCAACGATGCTGCCAAAGAGGCTGTCTGGATCAAGAAGTTCATTACTGAACTTGGAGTGGTTCCATCCATTGAGCATCCAATACCTTTGTATTGCGATAACAATGGAGCGGTGGCTTTGGCCAAGGAACCCAGGTCCCATCAGCGATCTAGGCATATTCTGAGGCGGTATCACCTGATCCGGGACATAGTTGATCGCCGGGAGATCGAGGTCAGGAGGGTTGACACGAAGAACAACACGGCGGATCCACTCACGAAGGCCATTCCCCAGATACAGTTTGAGAGACTCTTCGGGATGCTCGGTATGCGATACTACAGCAGCTGGCCCTAGTGCAAGTGGGAGATTGTTAGTTGTATGTATGCCCTAGAGGCCATTATTGTACAGATATTGTATATTATATTGGATGCTTTGGCATATATAGAGATGACTTTCTTGCTCGATATGATAGTATGCTATCTGGTTACTCTTTATCTTAACATGTACACTTGTCTCTTTAAACTGTCTTATAGTTACATGTTGGTAAAGCCCTTAGGATGTGTACTTGACTACCTGGACTATGATGCAGATCATACTAGTGGGGACATGGTAGTCCATAAGTACATCCTTCAAGATCCCTAGTCGTAGGTGTATCGAGACGGGGCATCGATATACCAGAGTAGACTAGCGTATACGCTTCTCGACCCATGGGATGGGCGATGGATGATCCCATATCCATTGGTGTTTGACATCAGAGATGGTATACGGGTGCTCAGTGGAGACTGGGTACACTGGACGGACTCGCCGAGAACTCCCATATGGTATTATACCTCACGTCAGATGGCAGTTCTCAGGTGACACTTGTGCAGGTTAGTCTGTAGACCCGAGATCGTCATAGAGTCTTATGTGATTCCCACTGTGCTTTGATCTCCACCTTACCACGTCCATGAGGGCGTGCAAAACGGTGGTCTTTGGGTACAGTCCCGAGTCACATGGAGGCAGTGAGCGATAGGAGGGGTTTCGTCTCTCCCGGTATTGGGGGTTGATGTTGCGCTGTGCTCGATTGGCCGTAACAGGGAAATCCCTGGCCAGGGCTGATCAGAGATTTGCTGGTAAGTGTTACCAGTAGTTTCTCGACCCGTTATGAGCCTCACATCGGCACGACTTATCGGTTATTGGGGTCTGACGTTTACCACCCCTAGACTTGATATGCGACGTATCAGACGAACAGACCGGACTGTACGGTAAGTGTTACTGGTTGGATTCACAGGAGTGTGAGCGGGCTAGCTCGTCGATCTTCTGATCGCTCAATACCTGGATGGCCGTTACGTTTAGCAGACCGCTTGCGGCTTGTGGGTGCTTGATATGATCATCATCTGCTACCGGCGTATTGACGAGTCTTTAGAGTCCTACAAAGAGGCTTCCTGGCTCAAGCAAAACGAAAAAGGAGCGCATATGAGATATGTGCAGGACCAAGAATAATGCGTGTATGTGATACCGCATTTCATTCTCGCGATATATGTTTCGATTGGTTATATTCGATATGACCTAGTTATCGAATCATTGATTCGATAAATCGATACATTGAATACTATTCGGTTATGTGCGACATGACCGGATCATTGAATCAAATGTTGATTTAATGATTTAATGTATAATTATATATTTGATATATTACTTTGCATTAACTAGTATTGGTTCACTTTATATGGATTTTCTCACTTGATGTGCAAGTTGTATATGTGATATACTTTTGTGCACATATTTGTATCATGTTTGATGATACTTGATTATTTAGTTAAGTATATAGAATTAAACCATGGTTAATTTGATAATTAGGGTTTTGCATATTCATTTATTTATTTATTTGTTTCATTTATTTATTTGGAAATGATTTAAAGAGAATGGTGGCTTTCTTTTGTCTTTAGTTGAAGCTTCATGAAGCCTTGACTTTTTCCACCATTCTTGTCCTCATGCTTAACCCTAACTCTCCAAATGACCATGGTTTATTCTCTACACTTAACCCTTGTTAGATTATGATAAGTATGCATTTTTCTTTTCAATTTTAATAACTTATCATAAAACTAGCTTCTTCTTCTTCTTCATCTTCAAGAGAGAAACCTTAATGCCATCAATGGCATCTTGAGTTCCAAAGTGAGAAATCCAATTCTAAAGAGAACCCACCTCCTATTTCTTCACCCTCTACCTCTTACCAAGTTGTTTTGGGTGTTTTCTTCACAAGTTTCACAACTTTGTGAAGTCGGAGCTTGAACTTGTGATGCCTCGACGTAGATCGTCTTTGACACGAAGCCGACGACCTATTCCGCTCGTTTTCCCGATGAAGCCGATGAAAGAGTCTAAGATTTGAAAAGGACAGTGAGAGGAAGACTACGTGGAGCTTAGGAAGTGGATATCCGGATCTACAAAGGTTGTAGCATCTAACTTTTAGTTAAGTAGTTAACTAGATTATCTTTTCGCCTAGAATTCTAGCCGACGATCCGTGTTAGGGTTTCTTGACACCCATAATTTTTGAAAATGGCATGGTTGATGCCTTGTGAGACCTCTATAGGGTGCCTAGGAACCTTTCATCCGCTGGAGAAAAATACATCCACTACGGACAAAAGCAAATTCAAGATGAGGAAAAGGTTTGCTAAGGCCATATCAATGGGTATGAATCTACCATCCTCTGAAGGAAGCATCACCGATGAAGTGGAAATGCACCCCTCCTATTGCTTGTATCATCGGAAGATTCGCACCCCACTGAAGAGTGCAAAGCTTTCGATAGATGGTGGCAAGGATATGTTGCTCATTGACAACATTTTAAGCGGGAGAAGCGTAAAACTCATCGGGAGCGGAAAAATATGACCGAAGGGCTTAATAGAACTACCGGCGATTGTCGCATGTTAACACCGGCGGGTCACAAGTGCCTACATTCGGTAGCGATTCTGATGAGGAGCTGGAACTTACCCCTCTCTTTAAAGAGTCCACTTTGGGAAAAGAAGAAGAGCCGAAGGTTTGCGAAAATATCCGGCTGCGTAATCGGACGCTGCCTGAAAAGAATCTCGGACCCTCAAACAGAAAAGATAAAGGGAAAGAAAAGGTCTCTGAAGATATCGTCTTAGATGACCAAGTTCTGGAGGAGCTAAGTGTCAAGGACCCGCCGAAGAGAAATATGGTTGATTACAACGTCTTAGCGCATCTGAGGAAACTACCCTCGCAGCTCAGCATTCCTGACGCCCTTTTGCTATCGAAGGAGGAGAGAGATTCGTTAATCAAGGCACTACAGGATCCGGAGCAATTCCAAGCTTTCCTGGCCGAGGAAAAGATGAAAGATGAACTGGAGGAAGTGCACACGGCCGATGTCGCTTTTGGTGATGAAGACCTTCTCCTTGGGACGTGCGAACACAATCGCCCCCTCTACGTCTCAGGATACTGCCACGATATAAAGATAGGCAAAATCCTAATCGACAATGGATCCTTCGTTAACCTCCTCAATGTGCGGGTGTTAAAAGAAATCTGCATGAGCGTCCAACACCTTGCTCGGGACAAGATCACCATCTCCGGGTTTGACTCCCAGTCATCAAGAACTCTTGGGTCTGTGATACTGACTCTACGCTTTGGGCTACTCATCACGGACATTAAGTTCCACGTCATAGACGCCAAGACATGCTACAATGCTCTGCTCGGCCGACCGTGGTTACACGAGTACAACGTCATCCCTTCTAC
Organism: Agapanthus africanus; assembly: GCA_030015575.1. Lineage (NCBI taxonomy): Eukaryota > Viridiplantae > Streptophyta > Magnoliopsida > Asparagales > Amaryllidaceae > Agapanthus > Agapanthus africanus. Next base: position 40,195,570 of record JASDDO010000004.1, on the reverse strand, counting down.
ACAACATCAGTGTATGAAATACGCTAAGGATGGTCTCGAGTATACCGTGGCGGGAGAACCGAATCCGTTTTCTGTGAACGAAGTCCGCAAATATGAAGATGCCAAGTACTTCTTACCAGATTTCGAAGACACGGAAAGGTGTCACAAGCCGGAAAACAAAACTAACGCCACCATCCCTGTCTTCGGCAGTGATACCGAGGAGGAAGAGGAGATAGTTTATTCGGGGCCGCCCCAACACAACAAGCCAGGGCCATCTACTCCTACGTTAATCTTTGGTAGTGACTCGAAAGGTGAAGTCCATGTTGTATTCTCTGCTCGACCTTCAATACAAACGTCCGCTGACGAAGAGCAAATTCTACAAGTCGCCATGGTGCCGCTTAAACACCGTAAAGAACTGGATGCGCTTGATATTTACAATGTAGAAGAGCTACATACGTTCTATATCCCTCCCAGGCGAGAAAGCGAAAAAGCAATTCTATTCTACCGCTCTGAAGAAACCAAAGTGGAGAAAGAAATCTGGCACGGCACGGATCCTACGCTCGACAGGCTTCAGCCTATCCGTCTTCCCAGATATTAGACGGAAGGTTTGAAAAAGCTGCTGAAACGCCAGGGGATATCCTTCAAGCAGACCGTTCGAAAAGCGAAGTTCTATGACAAAGTCTAGAACGTTCCCGGGACTCAACGCAAACTGCCTAATGGGAGAATGGAGACAAAAGGACTTGGATACATCCGGTCAAAGAAACGAGAACTACTACACGGCTGCTATGTCGTGTATGACTTCGATGAAGAAGCAGATGCTCAATGGGAAGATGCTAATCCTGAACCAGTAAAAGTTCCAGACACAAAAATGCCCAGTCCGTCGTTCGAAGAACAAATGGACAGACTTATAAGGGAAGCTGGTCAAAAAGTCCGAGACGACCATAAGCGCGAAATGGTCATCTACGTGAAAGCCAAAACGCAACGCCTCCTCTAACAGGCCGTGAAAGATGAAAATTCCGCTCATTGTCAACCTGTTATAAAGAAGGCTCGACGCAGAGGCAGAAATAATTCGAAACGCAAAAAAGGCACTCAACAGCAACGAAGCGGAGCTAAGAGGCCACGCAAGCAGGAACCGAGTGGTTCCGATCTATCCCTCATGAGAAAAATGGGTCGAGCATACTCTTTTCCTTGAGACAAGAAGAAGAAAATACTCGACCTCGCTCATCAGATGCTTACACTGCCGGAGTCTAAATACCCCGAACAAGCAAGCGAAGTATCTCATCCAAACTATTGCTTTTATCACCGAGGGGCAGGGCATCCTCTCGAAGACTGCTTCACCTTCAAGAATTGGGTCGAAGATCAGTATCAGCTTGGCAAGTTCGCTCTGTCCGACAACTGGAGGGTAGCGCCGCCACAGAAGCACGAACCCAAGGCCACGGAAGAAGAACCAGTTCCATATTGGGATTGGAAGCGAATTCGTACTTGTCACGTGATAACCATATCAAAAGAAGAGCCCGAGAACATGGATGACCTTCCCTGGTGCTTTGAAAACAGCAACGATGGGGTAATCTCGGAATTTCCACCAGCGCCAAAAGAGCTGGAAGATGGAATCCATACCACAGCAGATAACCTCAAGAAAATTGAGTTGGGAACGGCGAACGATCCCCGACCGACATTTGTTAGTGAGCTACTGTCTGAAGAGAAGGTGGCTTCATTAAAAGACCTGCTTATGCAGCACAAAGACTGCTTCGCATGGAACTATTCCGAAATGCCGGGACTAGATCCAGAAATTGTTGTGCACAGATTGGCGATATCTCCGGACGTCAAGCCAGTCAAACAGGTGCCGAGAAGAATGCGGCTCGAGCTTGAGATGTGTATCAATGCCGAGGTCAAGAAGCTGATCGACTCTAGCTTCATCCAGGAAGTTCAATACCCTGAATGGATCGCCAACATCGTCCCGGTGATGAAGAGAAATGGGACAGTGCGCATATGCGTAGACTTCCGGGATCTTAATAAAGCCTGCCCGAAGGACGATTTCCCAGTGCCAGTCACCGAACCGATGATAGACAATACATCCACTCATGAGGTTTTCTCTTTCATAGACGGCTCATCAGGGTATAATCAAATAAAAATGCATCCCGAAGACCAGAAGCACACCGCCTTCAGGACTCCTTTGGGTATATTCTGCTACAAGGTGATGCCCTTCGGTTTAAAGAATGTCGGTGCCACCTACCAAAAGGCCATGACGAAGATCTTCGATGACCTTATACACGAAATCGTCGAAAGCTATATCGACGATCTCGTGGTTAAAAGCAAATCATATGAGGAACATCTCGAGCATCTGAAAAACGTATTTCAACGCCTTCGGCAATACAACTTGAAGATGAACCCTCTCAAGTGCGCATTCAGAGTTTCCTCGTGCAAATTCCTGGGATTCATCGTCCGACACCGGGGTATCGAGATAGATCCGTCAAAGATCAAAGCGATCATGGAAATGCCTTCGCCAAGGACTCTCAAACAGCTGCGGTCTCTCCAGGGGAAGCTCGCGTATATACGGCGATTTATAGCTAACCTTTCAGGCAAGTGCCGTCCTTACAGCCACCTGATGAAGAAGAGAACCCCATTCGTCTGGGACCAAAAATGCCAAAGCGCGCTAGACGAGATCAAGAAATACCTGCAGAACCCGCCAGTGTTGGCTGCTCCGATCAAGGGAAAGCCCCTCATTCTTTATACAACCGCTCTCGAAGGTTCCTTAGGCGCAAGACAACGACCAAGGGAAGGAAAGAGCGCTCTACTATTTGAGTCGAGTTTTACTGGGGGCAGAAAGCAACTACTCCCCCATTGAAAAACATTGCCTGGCGTTGATCTTTGCGATAACAAAGCTCAGACACTATGCGTTGGCACATGAAGTCCGTCTCATTTCGAAGGTGGACCCCCTTAAATATTTAATGTCAAAGGCCATATTGACGGGACGACTCGCTAAATGGGCCCTGCTCTTGATGGAGTTCTCGATAACGTATCAACCTCTCAAGGCAGTGAAAGGCCAGGCCATCGCTGACTTCCTCGCTGAGCATCCGATACCCGCCGATTCTCCTCTGAATTGCGATCTTCCAGACGAACATGCGTTTGATGCGATCGACGGTGGTGATATCCGATGGGAGCTTTATTTCGATGGAGCATCTTCCGTGAAGAAGCGCAAACAGAGTACCCCTATAATCAAATCAGGGGTAGGACTCATCTTTGTAACTCCACAAAGGGGGATAATGCGCTTTGCTTTCTCCCTAACAGAGCCGAGGACAAACAACGAAGCCGAATACGAAGCTTTGATAGCAGGCCTCGAAATCGCCATCGACATGAGAATTGAAAACCTCCTCATATATGGAGATTCTCAACTAGTCGTTAGTCAAGTAAATGGCGATTACCAGACGTGCAAACCAGAGTTGGTGAAGTACGACGAGAAGGTGCAGCAACTGTTGACCCAAATCCCTTCCTATACTTTGGAAAACATACCGCGCGCGGAAAACAGCAAAGCGGACGCATTGGCCAAGCTCGCCAAGGAACTGGCTGATGAGAACCTCGATGACGTAAGAATTGTGGTACAAAGCCGTCGGGTACTTGCCCCAGCAGAAATATCTCCGGAATCATCCGAAGAAAAGGGAGCGATTGAGCAGACGACCCTGCAAATAAAAGACCGGGAAAAGGCTGAGGATTGGAGGGAAGTCTTTATAGACTACTTCAAATACCGTCGAACGCCCGAAAATGCGTCCTCAAGACATCAGCTCATGAAACGAGCTCTGTCTTTCACCTTCGTCAACGATACTTTGTACAAGAGCTCGTTTGACTCTCTGTGGTTAAGATGCCTGGGACCTGACGAAGCAAAAAGAGTCGTTTAGGAAGTTCATGACGGACTCTGTGGTTCTCACCAAGCAGGTCCAAAGATGAAGTTGAAGATCAAACGGATGGGCTACTACTGGCCCACGATGATTCAGGACCGCCTCAAATATGCGAAGCAATGCCACTCATGCCAAATTCATGGGGACTTTATCCACCAACATCCAAATCCACTCCATCCAACGGTGGCTGGCTAGCCATTCGAAATGTGGGGAACTGACATAGTCGGCCCCATCGAACCAGCATCGTCTGGGGGACATCGTTTCATCCTGGCGACAACTGACTACTTCTCCAAATGGGCAGAGGCAGTACCGCTGAGGGAAGTGAAGACGGAGAATATCCTCCACTTCTTCAAGACGCACGTCATATATCGGTTTGGAACTCCGTGACGGATCATCTCCGATAACGGGCCAGCTTACAGAAGCCACAAGATCAGTCGCTTCGCACAACAACACAATATAGATTGGAGATATTCCTCGATTTATAATCTGCGAGCTAATGGTCTAGCTGAAGCCTTCAACAAAACCTTGACAAAGATCATGAAGAAAACGGTGTCCCGAAATAAGAAGGACTGGCATGAGAGACTGCAAGAAGCTCTTTGGGCATATCGAACTACGTTCAAGATGGCCACGAGCACAACGCCGTACGCGTTGGTATTCGGTACAGAAGCAGTACTCCCCCTCGAGATAGAGTTACCCTCTCTACGAGTGGAAGTCCACTACGAGCTGACAGACGAGGAAAATGCTCACCTTCGGCTTGAGGAGCTTGATGCCCTTGATGAGACCCGGCTCATAGCGCAACAAAATCTGGAGGCTTACAAAGCAAAGATGACGCGCTCATATGAAAGATTGACCCGGCCGAGGACATTCCGCCAAGGCGAACTCGTGCTAGTGGTCAAAAGACCTATGATCCCCAATCGAGCCAAGCGAGGAAAATTTGAGCCGAACTATGAAGGCCCATACATCATAGACAAGGTTTACCAGGGTGGAGCCTATCTACTCATGGATATGCATGGTGAAAGGCCTTTCAGGACAATAAACGACCGCTTCCTAAAGAAATACTACGCTTTATGAGCCACAGCCTAGGTCAATGATAGATGACGACGACTACGTCTGCTCGCTATCTTCCTAAGCTCAAACTCTACAAACAGTAGCCCGCCTTCTCCATAGCGAACTGAAACGTCCTTAAACTATGTCCACTCCTACTTTTACCCTTTTCTCCAGAGCACCCCGTATTACTACGAATGTCCACTTCCATTGGAAAAACCCATTGTATGGTTATATACGAACTCGAAGGAATTTATTCGATGATGGTTTCCGGTTCTGGAGGAAACGGATAGGACTATTCAGTTGTCTTTTCCTTTTACCTTCTCTCAGGTTGCGATTACTCCTTGGTTTAGGAGATAGTACACCCATTATGCTTATTGGATAGTCTTCTTTCAAACCATAGGCTAGTGCCGAACGGTAGGGAATGAAGAAAGCCGATTAGCCTAAGTGTGGTGTACAGAAGGTATTAAGTTAAGACATATAAAGGGATTAGAAGGAGGGCAAAGTAAATTGCGACTGCTTTTCACGACCAAACCAAGTATTTCATTACCACTCCCACTTCACCTTTGTATTTCTCTGGAACACTCCGTATCACTACGAAGATCCACAGTTATTTGGATACTCCATCGTATGGCTATATACGAACTTGAAAGGAACTTGTTCCAGTTCGGGGATGGATTCTGGTTCAGGAGAAATAGGAATAAGGTTTATTCGGTTATCTTTTATCTTCACTTTCTCTCGCATTGCGAGTGATCCTAGGATTAGGACAGTACACCTATTATGATTATTGGATAGTCTTCTTCTAAACCATAGGCTGGTGCCGAACGGTAGGAAAGGAAGAAAACCATTTGGCCTAAAGGGGTGTACAGAAGGTAATGACTAAAGACATATGAAGGGAATTGGAGAGATGGAATAGAAATATACGGTTACAGTTGTGAATCTGGATAATGGAAGAGGCATTACTAGGAATACCAGGATACCCCATCGAAACATTTCAATGTTTCAGTTTCACTGTGTACTGTTAAAAGAAAACTGATTTCCCAATTAGCCCTTGCTCCAGGGTATGTATTTACCAAGTATGATTCTCACATCTGTATGGTTTTACAGATGATGAGTGGGAGTAAGTTATTGGGAATTAGGTGATCATCCTCATTATATCGGAATTCGTTGTAATTGGTGATATTTGAGGAAATCGCCTGGGCTGTTTGCCAGTCGGCAAATATTTGGTTTTGAATATCCGTTGCTATGCACCAATTTCAAATTGATGTATCTATACGTCTATTTTTATAGAGTGAGATATAACCTTTTGAAATTATGTCTATGATATTTACCTATATCAGTGGATGGTTAGGTAAGGAGCATTAAACAGCGGTGTAATTCTTCTTAACCACAGGTATAGTTTTCAACCTACGACACACAGGGATTGAGTTATCAGACTCAAGGGACTTATACAGAGTATTGTATGTTGTCCAGTGTCCATTAGGACAGAGGGGTTGGTCCTCGTACTATATTCGGTTTACTTATGACTTCTCTAGTTCTTAAACAAGTGTTTCGTAGAAACACAAGGTCTGAGTTTTGAGAAGTTATAGGTATATGAATAAAGTAGAGAACCAGGTGTTGCAAGTACCAGGATTCTTCAAGGTGATCGAAGATGTAGATACTTGTGTATGGAATTAAGTCGATAGTAATGATTAAGAGAACTTGCTTCTCTTTCAGATTACTCATAGTTAGAAGTACTCCTAAGTTGAGTAATGTTGATCGGCCTCTCTCCATTTAGTTGACATGCACTGGAGACAGCTGCATGATTTGAATCTGGTTCAATTAAATCTGTGCCTCTAGTTCTATATTGGATATAGAACAGTTCATATCTTAACGATGTTAAGGTACGGGGAGTTGTCCGGATTATGCTTAAAACCAGACTCTGGATAACTCAAGGCACGTTTCTGTAATGGTTGTTTGTGGGTTGACCCAGGCTATGACGAGGGTTGACTTTCTACCATCTGGAAGATCAATAGTGATATTGTTCTAGACTCGCCACAGTTTTAATAAAAATGGATTTTTTCAAAAAACAGTAGTGGGAGTATGGTAGAACTGGAAGTGATTCCAGAACCGCAAACGATTACTGAAAGTTTGATAGGAACCTAAAGATTCAATCTGGCTTGACATTCCATTGGCCACTCCATAGATACGGTGGGTAACCTCAGGCACCGAGGGGTACTCCGGTAGCCTCAAGGACGGTGACAGGAAGGTTCTTGTTTACCCAGACTTGCCATTGCTGTTGTTCCAGGCTGCGAGACCCGGCAGGAGGATGAGTATAGCGTCATTCTAAACTAGCTTTAGAAGTGTACGTGTATATGACTCTGCCAGAGGGTTGTCTAGTCAGTGTGAGCAACGGAAGCATTGGTGGACAAGTGGCTTATGTCTATTTATAGACTAAAGCAGGTGTAGCGGAGATAGATCATCTATTTCTGATGTGACAGTCATAGGTTTGACTTCATCAGAATAGGGGATGGATCTGTTAAGAAGGTAGTAGGGTGTGATGTCCTGGTATTTGGATGACATACACAGAGTAGGAAGTGATATTCTTATACTACAATCGATTATACTTTGGTTGTCACACAGTGGTTTCTCCACATGGGACTTGGATATAATATCAAGACATTCTGGTTACTGGATCTATGGTTTTAGATCTAGATTTGGGAAGTGTCCCAATCAGGGTACTTAGACAGCATTCTAAAGGTATTTAGAATGGACGACTCCTGGCACGGTAGTATACCTGCAGGTGATGGAGTTACCCTCTCTAAAGGTGTCTTACAGACTAAAGTGGAGAGGGATGTGCATGATTGGCAGATCACTTGCTTAGGCAATTGAGTCAATCCTGAGATGTCAAGTACCACGCCAGATGTTGTTTTTGCAGTGGATGCAATAAGGTGATAATAATCCAATCCTGAAAAACCAATCGGAAGCAGTTTTAGAACATAAGTGGATGTTCTTGGGATATGATAACGGTATCCTCCTTCGGGAGACAGTTATCATTCCAGGCTTCCAAGGTGACCTGGATGACAGAGAGGTTGTCAGAGTTATAGTTTTCCTTCTGACGAGGGGCTGTATTTGGACAGGTGGTCCGGGTGGATACTGAGGGAAGGATGGCGCAGGATACTGATTAAGTTCAGTTGACGATACAGTCTAAGAAGTTTGAATTTGGAGTTCATTTATGAGCTAGGTCCCATCAGACATCCAGACATATTCTAAGACAGGTATTGCTCATTTCGGGAGATGGGTTTCTCCGCGAACTTGAGATAAAGAGAGACATAGAAAGAAACATCACAGCGGATCCACTCACTGAGGCTATTCCTCGAACGCAATAGTTTCGCAAACGAGCTTTGTGAGACTGACTAGTAGAGGAGTTGGGTGTTCGGTATCACACGGGCTGTGAGTATGCGACATCGCAATAATTAGCCTTGAGTGCAAGTGTGAGATTGTTGGAGAGAGTGCCCTCACAGTCAATTATTGGATCACAGGAATGTGATTGCAATGATTAAGCGAGGACCTATACCGGTAGGACAGTCTTACTCAAGATGATAATATGCTATCTGGTTTACCTTTATCATCGTGTGCTGCTTTAGGTGACCTTACAGGTCACTATTACACGTTGATAGAGCCCCTAGGATTCTTGCTTGACTGCCAGCAGTATGAGGGCGATCATATACGTGGGAGCTGGTAGTCTATAAGCATATCCTTAAAAGGTCCCTAGTCATGGGAGTTTCGAGACAGGGCATCGATACTCCAGAGTAGACTAATGTATACAGTCAAGACCCCGACGAGGGGCGGTGGCCGGTCTCACAAGCCACTGGTGTCAGTTGGTTCACCTAAGATGTATACAGGTGCTCATTGGGTTATGAGTACACCGGACAAGACTCGCCGGGAACATGCTAGTTGGTCTTATACCTGACGTCAGATAGCAGTTCCCTGGTGACATGTGTACAGGTTAGTTCATCGACCTGAGATCGTCATTTGTCTCGTGTGAGCTCCCACTGTACTTTGATTACTACCCTACCACGCTCAAAGGAGACGTGCAAACAGGTTTTAGTTGGGTACAGTCCCGAGCCACATGGAGGCAGTGAGCGGATCTGCAGGGGTTCGTCTCTCCCGGTATTGGGGGTGAGGTCGCACTGTGTCTATGAGAGCCATTACACAATGCCCTCGGCCGAGGCAGGAGATTTACTGGTAGGTATTCCAGTAGTATCTCAGGGTGTTCTGGGCTACACTCCGACACGACTTGTACCGCTTTTGGGGGTCTGACTTTTACCAACCCCCTAGGCCCACCATGCGATGCTCATAGACGAACGGACCGGACTGTGCGGATATTGTCACTGAAAGGCTCAGTAGGGTGTCAAGATGAGTTCGCTCATCGACGTCCCTTTTGGTCAATACCTGGTAGCCCGTTACGTATAGGCTAATACCTCTGACGTGCTAGTGGTTAAATCCACAACCAAAGTATTGACGAGTCTTTAGAGTTCCCCACAGACCAGTTTATCAAGTTTCAGGTGAAACGCTGTAGAGGCCGTGTGGAGATATGGCAGGGTTCGATCAGATACGTGCGGTATTACACGGATCATGATCGGACGGATAATACTAGCGGGCTTTGGTTTAAGCCGGATCCTAGTATTGTACAGTATAGATTTTGTCTCATTGCATTTGTATTTCGGTCGGAATACAAATGCGGGTATGTATATACAGTAGCGGGGTTTTCCTGTAATTTATTACGGGACCAGTTTTATGAAGTTGCCAGTTTGCTTTCCGGTTCGGCCAATTTTCTTTGTATCTTTCATTGGCTGAAGATTGGTGGAGGAGGGCTTATTTGCAATTGTGCAAATAAGCTTTGTGGAGGGTGTTATTTGCATGTTGTTGGATCATGATGGTTCTTACTTCCTTGACTTCTTGCTTCATGATTGCTTGACTTTTTGACTTGATGATGTGAGATGGTTGTGGAGTGTTGGTCTTTGTTGGTGATGATTATGTTCTAATCATCACCTTTCTTTCTCTCTTTGATTATTGATCCAACCCCTTGGAATTTTCTCTCTCTCCCATTCTTAGCATGGCCGGCCAAATGAAGAGAGGGCTGCCCAATTTTTATGTGGGGATTTTTGGTTCTCTAGTGTTTGCAAAAATCCCCAATCTCAATCCTCCACTAATGGCAACTTCCACAACCCCAAAGAGATATAGAATTCTACGTACATTCTACAGCAATTCTTGGGCACGTCGGCTCGCCAACTTCGTGCCCGAGTTGCCTCGGTCCAGAGGCGGGAGCCCGTAAAAGAAGCCGGCGACGTGGTGCACTTCCGGCGAGGAGGAGAAGACCGGAGATTCCGCGGGGAGATCGGGACAACGACGAGAAGACAGAAGGATACGGATCGCTCGGTATATCTCTCTACCCCTTCTCTAATTAGCTAGGACTATGTTAATGGCTCGATCCGGGTTTAAAGTGCGCGGTGGTGCCGGTTCAAAAGTTAAAGTAAATTATCGTTTCCGCATTTTGGCCTCGGATTGACGGCCGGGGCGCCGCCGTACACTTACAGGAAATGCCTCCGCCAAGGACTCTCAAACAGCTGCGGTCTCTCCAAGGGAAGCTCGCGTATATACGGCGATTTATAGCCAACCTTTCAGGCAAGTGTCGTCCTTACAGCCACCTGATGAAGAAGGGAACCCCGTTCGTCTGGGACCAAAAATGCCAAAGCGTGCTGAACGAAATTAAGCAGTACCTGCAGAACCCGCCGGTGTTGGCTGCTCCGGTCAAGGGAAAACCCCTCATTCTTTGTACAACCGCTCTCGAAGGCTCCTTGGGCGCATTATGGGCACAAGAGAACGATCAAGGGAAGGAAAGGGCACTCTACTACTTAAGTTGAGTTCTACTGGGGGCAGAAAGCAACTACTCCCCCATTGAAAAATATTGCCTGGCGTTGATCTTTGCGATAACAAAGCTCAGAAATTATGCGTTGGCACATGAAGTCCGTCTCATTTCGAAGGTGGACCCCCTTGAATATTTGATGTCGAAGGCCATATTGACGGGGCGACTCGCTAAATGGGCCTTGCTCTTGATGGAGTTCTCGATAACATATCAACCTCTCAAGGCAGTGAAAGGCCAGGCCATCGCCGACTTCCTCGCTGAGCGTCCAATACCCGCCGATTCTCCTTTAAATTGCGATCTTCCAGACGAACATGCGTTTGATGCGATCGACGGTAGTGATACCCGATGGGAGCTTTATTTCGATGGAGCATCTTCCATGAAGAAACGCAAACAAAGTACCCCTATAATCAAATCGGGGGTAGGACTCATCTTTGTAACTCCATAAGGTGGGATAATGCGTTTTGCCTTCTCCCTAACAGAGCCAAGGACAAACAATGAAGCCGAATACGAAGCTTTGATAGCAGGCCTCGAGATCGCCATCGACATGGGAATTAAAAACCTCCTCATATACGGAGACTCACAGCTGGTCGTTAGTCAGGTAAACGGCGACTACCAAACGTGCAAACCCGAATTGGTGAAATACGGCGAAAAAGTGCAGCAACTGTTGACCCAAATCCCTTCCTATACTTTGGAAAACATACCGCGCGCGGAAAACAACAAAGCGGACGCGTTGGCCAAGCTCGCTAAGGAACTGGCCGATGAGAACCTCGATAACGTAAGAATCGTGGTACAAAGCCGTCGGGTGTTTGCCCCAGCAGAAATATCTCCGGAATCACCCGAAGAGAAGAGAGCGACTGAGCAGACGACCCTGCAAATAAAAGATCGGGAAAATACCGAGGATTGGAGAGAAGTCTTTATAGACTACTTCAAATACCGCCAAACGCCCGAAGATGCGTCCTCAAGACATCAGCTTATGAAACGGGCTCTGTATTTTGCCTTCGTCAATGATACTCTGTACAAGAGGTCGTTCGATTCTTTGTGGTTGAGATGCCTGGGACCTGACGAAGCGAAAAGAGTCATCCAGGAAGTTCATGACGGACTCTGCGGTTCTCACCAAGCGGGCCCAAAGATGAAGTTGAAGATCAAACGGATGGGCTACTACTGGCCCACGATGATTCAGAACTGCCTCGAATATGCGAAGCAATGCCACTCATGAAAAATTCATGGGGACTTCATCCATCAGCATCCAAATCCGCTACACCCGACAGTGGCTAGCTGGCCGTTCGAAATGTGGGGAACTGATATAGTCGGCCCTATCGAACCAGCATCGTCCAGAGGACATCGTTTCATCCAGGCGACGACTGACTACTTCTCCAAATGGGCAGAGGCAGTACCGCTGAGGGAAGTTAAGACGGAGAATATCCTCCATTTCTTCAAGACGCACGTCCTATATCAGTTTGGAACTCCGCGACGGATCATCTCCAATAACGGGCCAGCTTACAGAAGCCACAAGATCAGTCGCTTCGCGCAGCAACACAATATAGACTGGAGATATTCCTCGGTTTATAATCCGCGAGCTAACGGTCTAGCTGAGGCCTTCAATAAGACCTTAACAAAGATTATGAAGAAGACAGTGTCCCGAAATAAGAAGGACCGGCATGAAAGACTGCAAGAAGCTCTTTGGGCATATCGAAATACGTTCAAGACAGCCACAAACACAACGCCATACGCGTTGGTATTCGGTACAGAAGTAGTACTCCCCCTCGAGATAGAGTTACCCTCTCTACGAGTGGCAGTCCACTACGAGCTAACAGATGAAGAAAATGCTCACCTTCGGCTTGAGGAACTTGATGCCCTTGATGAAACTCGGCTCATAGCGCAACAAAATCTGGAGGCCTATAAAGCAAAGATGACGCGCTCATATGAAAGATTGACCCGGCCGAGGACATTCCGCCAAGGCGAACTCGTGCTAGTGGTCAAAAGGCCTATGATCCCCAATCGCGCCAAGCGGGGAAAATTCGAGCCGAACTATGAAGGCCCGTACATCATAGACAAGGTCTACCAAGGTGGAGCCTATCTACTTATGGATATGCATGGTGAAAGGCCTTACCGGCCAATAAATGGCCGATTCCTAAAGAAATACTACGCTTAGCGAGTTACTGCCTAGGTCAATGATAGATGACGACGACTATGTCCGCCCGCTATCTTCCTAAGCTCAAACTTTATAAGCTGTAGCCAGCCTTCTTCTGGATGGACCGAAACGTCCTTAAACTAATGCCGGACCGAAACGTCCCTAAACTAATGACGGACCGAAACGTTCCTAAACTAATGACGGACCGAGACGTCCTTAAACTAATAACGGACCGAAACGTCCTTAAACTAATGAAGGACCGAAACGTCCTTAAACTACTACCACAACATCTTTAGGCTGACGAGAAGAATATAAAAAATATATTAAAAAAAATATAAAAAAAACGGTATGTCCATAAGCAAAAAAGGGCACGGATGAAAACCTGAAAGGGCTCCGTGAGTAAAAACAGCAGGGCTACCGGCGAGTGTTTGTGAATACCTGAAATGGCGCGACCTCGTAAAAAAATATATATATAAAAATAAAAAGAATAAAAAAAAGAAGACGGTATGTCCATAAGCAAAATGGGCACAGATGAAAACCCGAAAGGGCTCCGTGAGTAAAAACAGCAGGACTACTGGCGAGTGTTTGTGAAAACCTAAAAGGGCGCAACCTCGTTAAAAGACACTTACAGGGTCCCCTCGACCTTCTAAGGAGAAACCACCCGCGTGAGATCCTTACGACTCACAAGGGAGCAGCACACTTAGGGATCCCCACGATTCCTAAGGAGAAAATACACTTGCGAGATCCTCACGACTCGTAAGAAGAACTCTCTTATGGGACCCTCACGGCTCATAAGATTTGAAAGTCTTAAGTTACAGAGACCTAAACCTGTGCTTAAGAAACCCCCACAACTTCCAATATTGCCCTACAAGTGGTCCAGTACTGGCTCTTGTATACAATCCACGGGCGCGAATAAACATTTCCCTAACCAAGTCCCATCCGTGATTGGGGATATGTGCGCAACCCTTATAGGTCCTCTTAATTTACAAGGAGAAAACTCTCTTGTAGGATCCTTACGACTTACAGAGGAACACACACTTAGGAATCCTCACGATTCCCAAGGAGAAAATACACCTACAAGATCCTCACGACTTGTAGGGAGAAATACCTTTGTGAGACCCTTACGGCTCATGAAGTTTAAAGCCTTAGTCGACAGGACCTTAACCCTGTTCGCTGAGCCACCTTTGTTCAACATCGACGGAGGCAAATGATGATTCGCTCCTAGCAATATCCCAGTTGTAGCGGTGCTGATGACCGAAATCGGTGTCTAATTTCAGGTTTACGGTGAAACGCCGGTAGGCCGCACATGCATACGAAATAGCCGAAATGATAGGGCAACTTGCAATAAAAAGCAGCAAGTAAAAACGTATGCATACAAAATAGCCGAAATGATTGGGCAACTCGCAATAAAAAGCAGCGAGTGAAAATAAAATAAATAGCCGAAATGATTGGGCACCGCGAAAAATAGCCGAAATGATTGGGCAATCGCGACCTTCGCGATATAAAAGCTGAAATGATAGAGCATCGCGGAAATAAAAAAAATGATAAAACTTTGGCCCTACAGTTGAGATCACATCGATCCCTGTATACAATCCAAGGGCGCAAACAAAAAGGAAACCATACTTTCCCAACAGGCTCCGCCAGAAAACGAAGCCAAATCTCGACAGTTCATCCCAACCCCGAAGAAACCAGTGTCTTCGGCAAATCCTTCAACTCAAGGAAACAAGCGTCCTTGATGAGAGCCTCCTGATTCGCGTCGACTCGCAGAGAAACCAGTGTCTCTGTGGGAAATTCTCGATCTGTTTCAACACCAGGGAAACAAATATCCTTGGCAAATACCTCAATTCAGGGAAACAAACATCCTTGATGAGAGCCTCCTGATTCGCGTCGACTCGCAAAGAAACCAGTGTCTCCGTAGGAAATTCTCGATCCGTTTCAACACCAGGGAAACAAATATCCTTGGCAAATACCTCAATTCAGGGAAAAAAATGTCCTCGATGAGAGCCTCCTGATTCGCGTCGACTCACAGAGAAACCAGTGTCTCCGTGGGAAATTCTCAATCCATTTCAACACCAGGGAAACAAATATCATTGGCAAATACCTCAATTCAGGGAAACAAACGTCCTTGATAAGAGCCTCCTGATTCGCATCGACTCGCAGAGAAACCAGTGTCTCCATAGGAAATTCTCGATCCGTTTCAACACCAGGGTAACAAATATCCTTGGCAAATACCTCAATTCAGGGAAACAAACATCCTTGATGAGAGCCTCCTGATTCGCGTCGACTCGCAGAGAAACCAGTGTCTCCGTGGGAAATTCTCGATCCGTTTCAACACCATGGAAACAAATATCCTTGGCAAATACCTCAATTCAGGGAAACAAACATCCTTGATGAGAGCCTCCTGATTTGCGTTGACTCGCAGAGAAACCAGTGTCTCCGTGGGAAATTCTCGATCCGTTTCAACACCAGGGAAACAAATATCCTTGGCAAATACCTCAATTCAGGGAAACAAACGTCCTTGATGAGAGCCTCCTGATTCGCGTCGACTCGCAGAGAAACCAGTGTCTCCGTGGGAAATTCTCGATCCGTTTCAACACCATGGAAACAAATATCATTGGCAAATACCTCAATTCAGGGAAACAAACGTCCTTGATAAGAGCCTCCTGATTCGCGTCGACTCGCAGAGAAACCAGTGTCTCCATGGGAAATTCTCGATCCGTTTCAACACCAGGGTAACAAATATCCTTGGCAAATACCTCAATTCAGGGAAACAAACATCCTTGATGAGAGCCTCCTGATTCGCGTCGACTCGCAGAGAAACCAGTGTCTCCGTGGGAAATTCTCGATCCGTTTCAACACCAGGGAAACAAATATCCTTGGCAAATACCTCAATTCAGGGAAACAAACATCCTTGATGAGAGCCTCCTGATTCGCGTCGACTCGCAGAGAAACCAGTGTCTCCGTGGGAAATTCTCGATCCGTTTCAACACCAGGGAAACAAATATCCTTGGCAAATTCCACAATTCAGGGAAACAAACATCCTTGATGAGAGTCTCCTGATTCGCGTCGACTCGCGGAGAAAGCAGTGTCTCCGTGGGAAATTCTCGATCCGTTTCAACACCAGGGAAACAAATATCCTTAGCAAATACCTCAATTCAGGGAAACAAACATCCTTGATGAGAGCCTCCTGATTCGCGTCGACTCGCAGAGAAACCAGTGTCTCCGTGGGAAATTCTCGATCCGTTTCAACACCAGGGAAACAAATATCCTTGGCAAATACCTCAATTCAGGGAAACAACATCCTTGATGAGAGCCTCCTGATTCGCGTTGACTCGCAGAGAAACCAGTGTCTCCGTGGAAAATTCTCGATCCGTTTCAACACCAGGGAAACAAATATCCTTGGCAAATACCTCAATTCAGGGAAATAAACATCCTTGATGAGAGCCTCCTGATTCGCGTCAACTCGCAGAGAAACCAGTGTCTCCGCGGGAAATTCCCGATTCGTCTCAACTTGCAAGATGAAGTCTCAGGCAACAGGGATTAAAAACTTGTCTCCTGAACAATGGGACCCTGCAAGTCGGTCTAAAATGGTCTCTTGCATACTATTCACGGGTCTCACTCTCCAAAGTCGAATTTCGACAGGGAGGGAAACAACCGCTTACGGGTCCTCTCGACTCGTAAGAGGGGAAAATTCTCTTATAAGATCCTTACGACTTATAAGAGAAAACACACATAGAAATCCTCACGATTCCTTAGGAGAAAACACACCTACGAGATCCTCTCGATCCGTAGGGAGAAAAGTCTCTATGAGATCCTCACGGCTCATAGAGTTGAAAAGTCTTAGGCGGCAGATCTGAACCTACGGCCTAAGCCATCGATATTTCTTGAGGAAATCAAGATGCTTGCTCTAATTATCTGTCAACCGTGTTTACTAAGGTGGCATGCTGATAATAAAAGAAAGATAAGGCGGAGAAATGACACAAGACATTACAAAGAATGTGTATCTTTTATTCATAAACTTGATTGAGTACAGGATACATTGTGTTAAAGAATAAAAAATATATATATACATTTTTTATTTACAAGTACAAACGATACAAAGAGGGATAGCTACTGAGGAGGAAGTGTCTTTAACAAATCCGCAAGCTGCTCTCGCACTTCCTTCAGTGCCTCCTCCTGAGTGGCTGCCGCGGCCACTTCCGCTTCCACCTGGGCCCGCTGCTGCAAAAAGGACGAAAGTTGCTCCTCAGCCGCCTGCTGGGATGCTTCCTGGTTAGGTGCATCCCGCTCGACAACGTCAAGCTGTTTCCTCAGTGATAACCCTTCGGAGAGGCATTGCAGAAGGCCCTCAAAGATAACCTTCAGCCGTGCAGCGTTGGCCTCCACCCGAGCATGCAGTTGGGCAGACTTGCTCGAAGTCTCACCACGCTCCTTACGCCTCGAAGTAACTTCTTGTTCGAGATGGCGGAAGTAAGAAGCGCTCTGCTCAATCCACGCTGCTCTTTGATTACTGGCGGCTAAGGTCTCGGGAGCGGGACGCATCGATTCCAGCTGATGCAGGCAAACCTCGATCTCCCTGCAATGGTTAACCCAAGACGTGATGATGCCCTCGTCATAGAAGTTCACGAGTATCACCAGCATCGGGTTAACCGCCATAGCAAAGTCTGCAGCAGATGTAGGAGTCTCCACGTCGAGTTCCTCGACGTAGTCGCTCAATATGCGCAGACTATTCGCGGCGCCTTTCGAAGACGGACGTCTCAGATAAGGACCTGCCGGCATTGTGATGCGAGGCTCGAAGGGCGCCAAAACCGGAACGACAGATGAAAAGAAACAAGATGTGAATAGATAACAGTTCAAGAAATAGAAAAGGGGGGTTATCAATGTGATAGTCGCTGTACCAGCTAAGGCAGGTGGCAAGGCCGGAAGGGTCGGTGGCGCAGCCGATCTTTCATCCCCTCCTTCGATTTGTAGCACTACAGTCGGGACAAAAAAGAAGTTAGAAGTAATCCCATCAACGAAAAAGAAAGATATCAATGGGAAACCATACTCACCAGCGCCACCAGAGGAAGAAGCGAGTTCAGACGGGAAGGAGAAGTGTGGGAGCAACACCTGATAAAGATGGTCAAAAAGCACTCCTGAAAGGCATAACAGTATGACTTTAGTACACAAATTATACATCTGAAAGATAAGATTAATAAGTTACAAACCCATACCTTCCAACATCTTCGATGGTATGAGAGAGGGCTGAGAGGTGACCACCACCAAGGCAATAGTTGAAGGCGCTCTCTCGAGCAATGAGGCATCGGCACTGGCTGCACCTGCGTTACGAACAAATGTGAACTTGTCAGAAAGGATTGTAAGATAAAGAGGACAGTAACTTGGGATTTACCTGATGAGCTGCCGGCCGAAACGGAGGCGACTCCCTCCTCCATCGACATGAGGCCACCGCCCGTGGCCTCATCACCCGACTCAATGGGAACCATTGTCGTGCTCGCGAGACCGAGAGACGGCGGGGGACCATAGGCGGGGAGGGCTATGACCGGAGCATTACCATATTCCTGAGAAAGAGCGGTTGGCTCATCCTCAGGAATCATGTCTACCTCACCCGCTACTCCCTCGGGCTCAGCAGTCACGGTTGCCTCATACACCGTCACCACGAGGTCATCGGCCTCAGGAACTCCGCCCGCTGCTACCTCGGGCTCAGCAACAACCGCTTGCTCAGGCATA
This sequence comes from Agapanthus africanus, assembly GCA_030015575.1. Taxonomy (NCBI): domain Eukaryota; kingdom Viridiplantae; phylum Streptophyta; class Magnoliopsida; order Asparagales; family Amaryllidaceae; genus Agapanthus; species Agapanthus africanus. The sequence continues at coordinate 40,176,888 of JASDDO010000004.1, read as the reverse complement.
GTGGACATGACCAGTTCGTCAGCCACTATCTCGGGCCCAGCAATCCCAGCTGTGTCATCCGCCACCGGCTCGGGCTCGATTAATGCCTCTTCCCTTAGCCCCTCAGGTTCGACAGTCTCCGCCTCCCCCTCGGTTGGGCTTGGCCCAGCAGGGTGGAATGTATAAGAACCAACAGCTTTTTAAGTCTTACAACAAAATTCTGGAAAAAGTATTACCTGAGGTGGACTTGTCGTTAGCCTCCCTATTGGCGTGGATCGCCTGTCTATGAACTGTAGACAGGGCGACCGGGAGCTCTTCTGACAGGGTGTCGGCATGAGGAACGGTGCTTGGGCCCGCTCCAATGGCCAAGGCAGCCCTGCGTGCCTTTGCTTCGCGCCTCGACCGCTTCCTTTCCTCCCGAGCTATCGTGATGGACCTCTTTGACGCTTCTTTCATTGAAGCGTCATCGTCCTCATTCAGAGACGCCTCCAGAGCCTTTAAGGCAACTCTCATAGGCTCTTCAAGACGAACCTCCTGCGGTAGCCCAGAGGAAGCAGGAACATCAGCAGCTGGCAGAACATTTGCGTCACTTGGCGGGAACGGCATTGAGGTTTCTGCGATAAAAAGGGAGAGGTTAGATTGACCATAACACAAGGAAAATGAAAACTTTATGAATTGAAACTTACTAAGGCCTAAAGACGCCCTAAGGCGTTCCTCCTCTTGGAAGGTCTCGAGGGAAGCGGCAATGGCTTCTTCAGTGGTGATGCCTGTTGGAAGAAAAGAAGGAAAAAATATTAGTCAAAGGCAATAATAAAGATATAATGCAAAAGAAAATGCGACTAGTGATTACTTGATTCCGCTAGCTTAGCCAGCCATGCGTCACGCCTTGCCAACCACGCTGAAGTTTCAAGGGCGGCCTCCAAGTCTGTGTCATCCGGCGGCATGACTAATCCCTCGTTGGTCCCATATTCACTCAGGCCCTCACCATAGGGAGCGTAGGGTTCCTGACCGAACGCGACGTCTGCAGCGAAGAGCGACTTCTTTTTCTTCTGCCCGCCAACCCTAGGTGCACGCGGGATCGACTTACGCTTAGCAGCCACCTTGGGACGGTGGGTCCCGATATCCGCACCCATGCCAGACTCCGGCGAGGCTACAACCATTGTCTCCACTGGAGCACAGGGCGCTGGAGGTGCATCCGCAATATCAGAGAGCGGCAATCTGTGCGGAGGACTTTGCGCACGCGGTGGCCCAGCTCTACCATCTTTTAGAGGGGCAACTACTGGGGTCCTTGGCACTAAAGGAGCATTACGGTCGCTACCTGGAGGCGCACCCTTACAGTCGACCAGCAATCGTCTTTCCTCCTTTATAACGGCTCCCGTCGAATGACTGTATCATTCTGTATATACCCTGAGGAGTCGTGGGACGCAAGCTGGCTCACTGATAAAGAAGTGGGAGCCCGTGTTTAGACGCATGAAATGATGCAGCGCGCTCTACATCCCTTCTTTGGTCGCAGCAGGTTCTGATAAGAAAGCCTCCAGCGGTACCCCTTGATTATAGCTCAGCTGTTGGGCGAAACGATGCGGGTTATATCTCATGAAAATCGCCACCCCGTTCTGCCTAAACACCAAGAAGCCCGGTCTGATAGAATATAAGTGGAGGGTCTCCCGGGCCGTTAAAACTGAAGCTCCATCCTTGAAAGTGTCTTCAATGGCCGCACTGCAGTGGTAGACACCTTTCCAACAGTCAACACCTTGTCGACGAAAGACATACCGGCTCCAACGGTGTGGGGGCGAAGGAGTAAACCCCTGGCATTTCATGGCGATGGACTCACAATTGATGCGCCAATCAACTGTATGATGCGAGGGAAGCTGCACCTGTCGTAGAACGAAGGCCTTTTATGCATGCCGAAAACACCCGATGTATGTAGCTCGAGCCACGATACGAAGTAGTGCATCGGGAAGATCACGTGCAACACCCCAGGCTCATTAGCATCCGCCGTTCGACTGAGGCCATGGTACAAATGTGCCAAGCCGGCTATCCCAACGGCCACTTTTACCCCGATGGTCATCCGGTGAGCAGGGTAAAAGACAGAGGGCCGCATATGGCGAGAATGCATTGGGAGCGCAAACCAACTCAGCCATAGCCCAAGAAATCCTAAGAAGAAGGCCTCCTCATCCATCCCAGGAGCTGCAACTTCCGCAAAAGACATAGCCGGAGAGTTAGGAAGGAAAAAACCCTTTTGGTCTATTTCCTTCGCCGGTAGGTTATCCAAACCTAGACCGAAAAGGTCCTCGAGGGTGGCGAACTTGGCAGCTTCTGCCAAAAGGGCGCTTGGATGAAGGAACCGGGCAATGAAGTCCTCAAAACTAACTCCGCGGCTCCCACGCTCAATGAAAAGGGCCTCGTAGATGTTCAACACCTTGATCAGACTTGGGAATTGGTGTTGAACAGCATTCTCCGGCGTGAGGCCCCTTACCGCCGGCTTGGCATCGAAGACATACTCGTCTGTCGGAAGCAACTCCTCATAGTGCTCCCCTATAACCGGTAAACCGGAGACTTCTGTGAACTCTTCCAGAGAAATTGACACTTCCCGATCCATTGCAAGGAAAGTGTGAGTGGGGATGTTCCACTTCTCCAAGAAGGCCTTGAACCACCAGGTGGGAAGCGTGGGATACTGGAAGAGGGAGACGTAGACCGCGGTGTACAACCCTAACCTTATCAACTGCGACTTCTTCGTCGACAGGATATACCGAGCCCATGGCAGGTAGCCGATCGGGAGACGGGGGATCAGACCTATGTTGTATGATTGCCCCCAAGGTCTCGCCTCGCCTTGACAGATACGGCGTCCCAGGATGTCCAAAACCATAGGACGCTGGACCGGGATTGCATCTATGGCCGGATGAAGAAATCCCTTCGATGTCCAATCAACCATCTCCACGGCGTACTGCACCGGGGGTGGGCTGGCGTAGTGGATCACCATGATGGGTTCTGACGGTACTGCGCATGTGAAGCTCTGTCGACCCATAATAATCTGATTGTACCACGACCCCCAAAGGTGAAGACTCTTATATTCCGGGTCGTGGTCCCTGATCATAGCCAAGACTTCACGGTCCAAGAGCGCTTCGGAAAATCCCTCCTCTGAACGAGCAAACGGGAATGAAGTGTCGAGAGACATGATCGCTGCAAGTGAACAGAAATTAGCCGTTAGTGTTATAATACCAACGCTTGGCATTTAAGAAAAAAATGCATTAATTAATTAATTAAATTAAAAATTAATTGAATTAAAATTAATTAATTACACCACACAGCAGTGCAGTGGGTAGGAGACCGAAGGGGGACCCACAAAATCTGGATGACAATACGTCAGTTAATAAGACAACCTCATCATTGGATGAGATTGTCAGTTGGTCCCCAGGAAAACATTCTCATTAATAATATAAAAAAAATCCCTAGAGACAAGGAGAAAATCTCCTCTTTCAGAGCAAAACTCTGTCACAGAGTGACACTTGTCAAACTCTGGTCTCAGGAGAATAAAATTCCTTAAAAGAGCCTAGCTCTGTGATGATGATGAGAAAATCTATTTAAACTCCTAAAGAAATTAAAAATTTTGAAGACTCTTAGGAGTTCTTCACTTTTAGATCAAAAAGATCTATTTTTGATCCATGAGCAAAGCTCTGCTCATGGGCTAAAACCCATGAACAAGATCTCTGTAGATCTATAGATTGGTGAGAGCAAAGCTCTGTTGGTGAAACCCCAAAGGGGATTTCTTTAGATCAGAAGATCTATGAGAGCAAAGCTCTGTTGAATAATTAAAATTAATTTAATCACAGATTAATTCTTACCTAAAAGTTTTCTAACTTGGAAAATGAGAGCAAAGCTCTAAAGTTCTGGAAACGATAGCAAAGCTCTGAAGTTCTAAGCAAGAGCAAAGCTCTGGAAATCAAAATCTAGAAAATGGTGAAGTTTTTCTAAAGGGCCAGAGGTCCTATTTATAAGGCGCTTGCGCCCCTTCAGCTCACCCGTTGATCAATCGGTCAGGATCTTGCCACCGCTGCACTCACGTGCGCGCCACGTGAGCGCAACGGTGGGGGGCATTTGTTTCCCCCAATCAGAGCAAAGCTCTGTTTGAATTTCAAAATTCAAAATTCGAAGCAACGCTTCAGATCCTTTGCGCTGCGCGCAACGCGCCACGTGTCAAAAACTGATACATCAGCGCAGCGTCCAAGGCAGCACGTCCAATCAGAGCAAAGCTCTATTTAAAACAAAATTAAAAGAAGCAACACTTCAGCTGCGCTGCGCGACACGTGTCAGCGCAGATGCGCTGCGCGACACGTGTCAGCGCAGATGCGCTGCGCGACACGTGTCAGCGCAGATGCGCTAGCGCAGTTGCGCTGCGCGACACGTGTCAGCGCAGCTGCGCTGCGCTATGCGCTGCTTGACACGTATCACGCGCTGGGGCGTTTGCGCCAAACAGAATTAAATTCGAGTAAGATTCTTCTGTTCCTGTTAAAACAAGAAGATTGTCTTCTGTAAAACAGAAGCCCTTGGATCAAAGATCCAACGGTGGGGAAAATTCCCCAAATCACTCAGAGAAAAATCTCTTTAACAAATTTATGGGCACTATATAAAGGCCCCTAGACCTCAATTCAAAGGGGATCAACATTTTGTGAGAAATCAAAAATTTCAAACAGAGAGAACTCTGAAGAAATTTCAAGAAGAAAAAAGGTAAAAGACCTTTTAGATAGAAGAATTTCTTCAAATAGATCATTGATTTAAGAACAAGATCAATGATCTTTAATAAAAAAACAAAATAAAAATAGTGCTTTGCACTTATGAACCATTGGTTCTCTAAGATCAAGAAAAATAAGAAACACTTGTTTTCTTTGATCTAAATTAGATCAAGAAACCAGGCAGTGCTTTGCACTTCTTTTATGAACCATTGGTTCTGGAATCTAAAAGATTCTCAAGTTAACAGTGTCTTGCACTTGCAAAACTGCGCTGTTGCGCTCTTGGGTTGGCTCAAGCCACCAGAGAGCGCCACGTGTCAGCATCTGAACCATTTGCGCTATGCGCTTTTGAAATAGAGCCTTGCTCTCTGAAACTAGCGCAACTCACCATAGCACGCCACGTGTTAGCAACGCAAGCGCAGCGCACTGGCGCAGCGCACTGCGCTTGCATGACACGTGTCATCAACACAAGCGCTTGCGCTCTTTGATTGGCGCAAAGCGCCTGACAAATGCAATGCATTTATTTTGCTAAAGGGCCAGGCCCAAGTCAAAAAGACCTAGCAGGCCAAAATAAATTGCAAAGCAATAAAAGGGGCAGAGCCCAAATAAAATTGATGCTCTGCATCATTTATAAAGGGCAGAGCCCAAGTAAAATTGATGCTCTGCATCATTTATAAATGGGCAGAGCCCAAAACAAATTGATGCTCTGCATCCTTTCTGGGTAGAGCCCAAACAAAAATAAAAAGCAATGCAATGCATTATTTAAATGTGGGAAAAGCCCTAGCACAGGTCTAATAGACCAAAAATAAATAAAAGCGTTGAATATTTTTCAACTGGACTTAGCCCAATCATGGCCGTAGGTCCTCAAATTAAATCGACTGAGCACAGCTGCTCTCTCTTAAATCAATTTACGACCGGTTCGAGAGTACATCTCCGAACTCCTCTGACACCCATCGTTGTAATCCTTCAACGACGTCAGAGAGGTGACGGGTCCCGACAACCACACATCAACATGGACTGTGGGGTCCTTAAACTCATGGACTTAAGCGTCCTTAAACTAAAACACGGACTGTGGGGTCCTTAAACTCATGGACTTAAGCATCCTTAAACTAAAATATGGACTGTGGAGTCCTTAAACCCACGGACTTAAGCGTCCTTAAACTACCTATGGACCGCAATGTCCTTAAACTACCTATGGACCACTATGTCCCTAAACTGGAACAATAGAGTCCCCAAACGCTCTTTTGTCAGATCCAAACGCTCTTTTGTCGGATCCAAACGATCTCGTTAAGTTGATCTTAGTCTCAAATCAGACTAACGTATCCTTAACAAACGTTTAAGTCGATCTTAGCCTAAATATGGCTAACGTATCCTTAAACCAAAACACCAAACCCAAATCTAAGTAAATACGGATTTGGACTAATCCACGTCCTACGGGCGACGGCATCACTTAGTTTCCATATACAATCCACGGGCAACCACAAACAAAACAAACACACACGACACGAAGTGAAATTCTAGAAAAGGAGAAAGTTGTTACCGCGATGCGGTAGTGTAATTAACTGCAGGGGCTTGCGCCTGCAGGGAAGAGCGTCCCCACAATCAAAAACCCCTCAAGCGAGGGGGAATCTGACGAAGTCTGCTACATCGGTCGCATCCGTCTAAACCTCCGATATACGGCGCCATAAATCAATTTGGCATTTTCGGAGAGGTGGACGGATAAAACCAAATAGCATCTGCCCCGAATCTCAGTGTGAGGACTTCGCGGTCTTGTGCGTCGTCTTTCGGAGGGGAATAATCATACTATGTACACAAAAGCAGTTATGCAAAACCAAAGTATATCCACTCAACAACCTAAGGTGATAATCTTCTACTGCATCAGTATCCACACTTGCTCTATTGCCAACCCTGAGGGTTATATCACATTTCCTCAAAACTCTACGGTTTCTCAGCTCCTACAAAGAATTAGAGATGTGAGATCCTGATCCAGTATTTAATACCCAAGAAGTAGAGTTAATAAAGAAACGGTTTTCAATCACGAACATACCTGAAGCCGAAACCACAACTTGCTTCATTTCTTGATTCTTGACAATCTTTCTTCCAATGTCCTTTTTTATGACAATAGAAACATTCCTCTTTTGTTGCTGTTGATCCCCCAATCTTTGTCTTTCCCTTACCCTGCACCTTCTGCACACATTCTTTCGGTTTAGTGAGGGCCTTCTTCTTCTTCCCCTCAGCCTTAGCCTTGGATTTAGAAGAAGAAGGTTCCCAAACAACTAAAATGGATTTTTCTTTGGATTTTTTCAAGGTGCCTTTTGCAACCCTCAACATGTTGAGGAGCTCCGAAAGTGTAACTTCTGTATTTTGCATATTGAACTTCAATATGAATCGGGTATAGGTAGAAGGAAGGGACTGTAAAATCAAGTCGGTATACAACTCATTTTCCAACGTAGTTCGTCCGCGAGCTCTTCAATGAAAGTAATCACCTTCAGAAAATGGTCCCTTACAGATGATCTGATAGACAAACTCTCCTGAAATAGCTTCTTATTGCTTTTTATATAAATCTTTGGTATGGAGGAAGATGGAAGTAAGGTACATCTTCTCATGCTGCCTCTGATGTTCATTATCCATGGAGGCCGGTACGAGATACTTGGCTTTCTTGCAATTATGATCCCAAGTCTTACGGATCTCAACGTCCGCGACTGAGGAATCTGAACCCGAGAAAGAGGGGTTTAGCTGTGAGGACATATGAAACCTTATCATAAGTAATGGCCATAGGGACGTTCCTCAGCCGGTCTTTATAATTTGGCCCAGTCGGTTTGTTTTTATTTAGTATAAACTTAAGTCCCATCATAGTCGCTGCAATTAGGAGAGAGAGAAAAACACTCAGCATATTCTCGTGCAAATTTAGATTGGTTATTAGTTCATCTAAACAGGATGGCTCCCACTGTTTCCTCGAATTCTTCTTCAAATCATAAAAGAAGAATTAGTCAGGATTAATCACACCCTATAAGTTTGCTTATCTTTCAGCCAGGCCAGTGTTGGTACTTCTGAGGGAGGTCCCCCGTGCTTTCGCACGAACCCAATTAAATAACCCCGTTTTTCCATAGGTATAACCCCATTAATACCTTTCTAGATATCTACTTGATTAGCTAATTATAAAGTGAAAAGCTCTCCCATAAAGTAGCCGATACTCACAGTAGGATCGAGACCCAACTATCATCGTGTGATAATTTTGAAGGAAGCTGACCAAAATTACCGCACTCCAAAAGGTATGCAACACTAACAAGTTTCCTGTATGTTTGAAACTCCCGATATGGTTTTTTCCCCAAGCGCTTATGATCTTGACGAAGGTCCAAACATCATAAGTCGCAAGTCAAGTTCAACTAGTTATTGTCCTGATTAATCTAGACCCATTCATACCAGCTCTTGGCGAAGGTCAAAATAGTTGTACGCCTGTCCTAAATTAATGTATCTATCTTTACTACAGACAAGTACCCCCTACCTACCAAACACTATGCCTTGGCAAAAGTTAAAACACATAGCATGAATACTAGTTGATACCCTTCTGAAACGACGGCAGGCTACGGCTGGTTTTGGCGAAAACCTTAAACATAATGAACTTAATATCATTGAAGAAACCGAATAGCTTTGAAAATTAGTGGTTTAGGCTCCGCTTTAAAACATGTAGTTTTGAAGAAAACCGAGTGGTTTTGTAATTGTTCCAACAACGTCAAATATTAGGTTTGTTTTCTTGCATTAATTTGGATTAATATGGTCCCATCAATTAGCCTTATTATATCAGAAAATAACGAAAATATAATGTACATATATGCCACCCACATTTGCAACGGGGTCCGGAGGCTTCACCGTAAGGTTACTTAACTTACGGCAGTACATGGGTAGAGCTAGCGCGGGTGCAAAACATATACAATATTTATTATATATATATATATATATATATATATATATATATATAACCATTAGTCACATGATAAACATCACAAGCACATATCAAAATTATAGAAAATGGAAAGATATATCAACTAGGAACTTTTGCATTTCATTGAGCCACACACAATTCTTCGCGTCGTGTGAATAGCCGAGTGTGAATAACACTAGACCCTTACGAGTGCGGCAAGCTACCCGCCAATCCAAGAATTGGATGGCCCGGGTCTCAAATCCTCGAGATGGTCACCTACTGAATTCTAAAACCCGATAGCTTGTGCACTCCTCCGTGGGTCAATCCTAGATGCAAAAATGGAAAATATAATATACAGCCGATGACAACAAGCTCAACCCAAATGTGTCCTAATAAAAGAATACAAATCAATTATTCCACAAATTATATCATCCACTCACATCTAACATCTGAATTCACACGGAGCTTTTCACACGACGATCCGTCAATCCATCACCAATCACAACAACACAAGATATGTGCAACCTCTTTTAATCAACGTATAGAGATTAGAAGACGTTTAACAACACATATACGTATCACATAAGCAAGTAATGAAAAAACGAAATTAGAATTCCGCGCACAATTAGCAAACACATCCAATTTTACACAATTGAAAAACTAGTCTACTAAAATGTTGGAATTTCCTAGCGTCCTGACCATCTACTGTGGCCGTGGCGGAACAAAAAATTTTGGGGTTTAAAAACTGGCGCTAGAAAAAACCGTTCAAGAATCTACCATAAACTTAAACTAGCTATCAAGAGAAGAGCTAACTGCTATGATAGAAATGTCTCACCAAAAGATCAGTGTCCTTCAGTCTTCTATCCTCTTCATTTGCTCCTAAGGATCTCCTTGAACAAGCTTGATTACCTTTCCTTGCTCCTTGAGATCACCTGGATCGTGCTTGATCGTCGGTATTCCTCTGTCGAAGATGATCCACCCGAAAGATATAGTCCATGGCTCTAGCTCCACACTAAAAGTCTAGTAGAGAAACTAGAGATTTTAGATTACTAATCTAAAGTGTCTAGGATGTAGTGTATGGATCTAAGTGTATATCTATCTCACCTCCTCTCTTAATTCTAAACACATGAGATTGTAGAGAAGAGGTTGAAGATGAAAATGGAGGAGCTCAAGAAAGCTAGTGAGGAGAATGAAGCAAAGGAAAAATGGTGAGAATGAAATCCATGAGAGAGAAAAATATCAACCATGGTTTTGTAAAACAATTTTTTTCCAATATAAAATACCAACCATGCTTGAATAGTTTGCACAAATGAATTGAATATTCATTTGTCAACACTATAGAAGTATGGTTCTCACCATACTCCCCTTACCACCTTTACACCTCATTTTCCATTTAAAGATAAATGGATAAATCTAAAATGAGGTGTCCACCTTTTAGAATATTTTCCGTATAAATATGGATTACACCCTACTGTATATACATATATGTATTCGTATTAACATATGAATACCCAAAGAGATAGAATAACATAAAGAGCATAATACTAGAATATACATATAGAAATACATATATGTAAATTATTAAATCAATACCTGATTTAATAATCCGGCTCAATCCCGAGCCGGCTAGTATTATCAACTGTCCGATCGAAAGTTTGGGTAATTAGTACAACCAATCGATCAGAACCCTGCAGGTATCCAATACGGCCACTACATTATTTCGCCTGAACCAGGAAAACCCTCTGTGTGGGACTCTAAAGACTCGACAGTACGCCAGCAGTGAGTTACTGGATAAATCCATAACCACAAGCACATCAGCGGCATTAGCTATACGTAACGGCTGCCCGGGTTCCTGTCGAAAAGGAAGGCCGACAAGCAAACTCATCTGGATCCCTACTGAGCCTATCTGTGACAATCTCCGTACAATCCGGTCTCTTCGTCTATGAGTATCACATACCGGGTCTAGGGGGTGGTAAACATCGGACCCTAATAACCCGATAATTCGTGCTGATGTGGCTCAGGACCAATTCGGGAAACTACTGATCAACCTATCAGTAAATCCCAACCGCCTTGGCCAAGGTCTTATGGTGCTGGTCAATTGAACAAAGTGCGATATTAACTCCCTATACTGGGAGAGATGAATCCCCAACAATCGCTCACTGCCTCCATGTGGCTCGGGACTGTACCCAATTAAAACCCGTTTGCACGACTCAGTAGAGCCATGATAGGGTAATAATCAAAGTACAGTGGGAACTCACACGAGACAAATGACGATCTCATGTCCGAAGACTAACCTGTGTTAGGAATATGTATGCCCTAAAGGCCATTATTGTACATGAGATGTATATTATAGTGGATGCTTGGACATATATATAGAGGACTTTCTTGCCCGACATGATAGTATGCTATCTAGTTACTCTTTATTTTAACATGTTGACTGGTATTCTTTACTGTCTTGCTCTCACATGTTGATAAAGCCTTTAGGATATGTACTTGACTACCAGGATTATGATGAGATCATACTAGTGGGGCCAGGATGGTCCACAAGTACATCCTTTAATCTATTCCTAGTTGTGAGAATATCGAGACAGGGCATCGATATTCCAGTTTAGACTAGTATGTACGTTTCTTGTCTCTTAGAGGGTGATGGTTGATCCCACAACCATTGGTGTGTGACATCAAAGATTGTACACAGGTGCTCATTGGAGAATAGGTACACCGAACAGGACTCGCCGAGGACACCTATGTGGTAGTATACCTATCGTCAGATAGCAGTCCTCTGGTGACACTGGTATAGGTTAGTCTGTAGACCCAAGATCGTCATAGAGTCTTGTGTGGCTCCCACTGTGCTTTGATTTCCTCTCTACCACGGCTCAAAGGAGTCGTGCAAATAGGTGGATTTTGGGTACAGTCCCGAGTCACATGGAGGCAATGAGCGATAGGAGGGGTTTCGTCTCTCCCGGTATTGGGGGTTGATATTGCGCTATGCTCGAATTGCTATAACTGGAAGTCACTGGCCAGAGCTGCTGCTGAGATTTACTGATAAGAGTTATCAGTAGTTTCTCAAACCGTTATAGGCCAGACATCGGCATGACTTATCACGTTACTGAGGCTTGACGTTTACTACCCCTAGACATGATATGCGACATATCAGGAGAAGAGACTAGATTGTACGGTAGTGTTACTGATAGGCTTCATGGAGAGTATGGATGAGCTTGCTTGTTGATTTTCATATCGCTTAATACCCGGGTAGCCGTTACGTCCAGCTAATACAGCTGACGGCTTGTAGGTGATTGATGTGATCATCACCTACTGCTGGTGTATTGGCAGGTCTTTAGAGTCCCACGCAGAAGTTTCCTAGTTCGAGCGAAAATAAGCAGGGCACATATGTTGATATGTGCGTGGGCCTGATTAAATATGAGTATGTGATACCGTATTATAAATCTGGCAGTTATCTAATGTCCATCAGGTTATATGTGATATAACCGGATTATCAAATCAAGTGTTGGTTTGATAATGTGATATTCAGATTAATGATATTAATCGGTTACATATGATATAACTGGATTATTAGATCAAGTGTTGATTTAATAATGCGATATATATTATATGTGATATAATTATATCTTAACTAATATTATTAGCTCACTAATATATATATATATATATATATATATATATATATATATATATATATATATATATATATATATATATATATATATATATATTAATGTATATTTGATATATATAAATATATATATTATTATATGAAGCATGGCATGTTTTTCTATCTTTAGAAAATAGAAAAATGAGGTGTAAATTGTGGAGATATTTGTGGAATGGGCAAAGCATGGGTTTTATTATTTGTATACTAGTCTTGACTCACTATTCAAGCATGGCTGCAATTTAGAATTGCAATTTTATTCCATGCTTGAATAAGTGAGGAAAGAGAGAGCCATTTTGAGTTTACTCTCATCATTTTCATTCTTCATGCCTTAGCCATTTTCTTGAGCTCTAGCTCTCTCTTGCTCTCTACAATTTTTCTCACCTCACTTCCAAGTTCAAACCCTCACATGTGATGTGAATCGTTGAACTTGTGAAAACCCTAGTGAGCAAATTAAACCCCTACTTCACCATCACACATTAGATTAGCAATTTGATGTGGAGTGTTGCCTTCACTAATAAGATTAGTGAAGGTTTAGCATGAGCTTGTGGACTTCGGATGGATCGTCTTTGGCGCGAAGATCATGAAGGAGGTTCTTTCATCTTGAAGAGGAGCCTTGTGGAGTCACATGGACCACAACCCGGAGCTATTGAAGAGAAGGACTCGAACTACAAAAGTTATATGCTCTTTTCTTCTCTTTAGTTCATCACATCATCAAAGGCAAACCCTAATATTCTAGTAAATATCTTGTTAGTCTAACTTAGCACCTAATAAAATTAAAATTTAGCATGCTTGATGCCTCTAGAATCTCATGGTGGTGCTAAGGTCGACTTTCATGGTATCAGAGCCAAGCTAGAACATTAGGGTAACTTGTAGCGACGTTAGAAATCCGTCGTTTTTATCTTTTGGCTGCTTCTCTAGTTCTTGCTTTGTATAGTGGTATTTATGAATATCCAGCACCTCATTTGATGAGGAAAGAGCCGAGATCCCTTCACCGGGAGTGGCCTCTTTAGCAAAACTAGCAAAAGCCTAAAATACTCCTTTTCAAAAACATTAGATTCTACAATGATATCAAGTTCATTACTCTCATGATTTTCTTAAAAATCTACGTAGCTCTCCGTCATTTCAGATAAGTACCATTTAGTATTCGTGCTACGTTTGTTGACTTTAGCCAAGGCGTAGTGTGCGGTAGCTAATTAGTGCTTGTCTGCGGCATGTGATGTGATTGGATTAGGGTAGTCGTGCGGCTTTGTTGACCTTAGCCAAGGGTCGCATGGGTAGGTTTAATTCAATCAAGAAATGATGGGTTGAACTTGGCTAGCACTTATGATTTGTTGACCGTAGCCAAGGTCATAAGTTGCTAGGGGTAAAAACTATTATCGGGAATTTCAAGTGTTGAAATTTGCAATGAGATTGCATACCTTCTATGTGATAGTTGGATCCCGATACCCACTGTGGGTAAGAGTTATTCCTGGGAGAATTTTGCACCTTACAATTAGCCGATCAAGTAGGTGTCTAGAAAGGTTTCATTGGGGTTATGCCTCTGGGAAAATGAGGTTTATTTTAATTAGGTCCGTGCGAAAGCACGGGGAACCTCCCTCGAAGTACCGATACCTACCTGGCCGAACGATTGGCGAACCTGTAGGGTGTAATTAATCCCGACTAATCTTACCTTTTAGGGTTTAAAGGAAGATTTGATAAAAACAGTGGGAGTCATCCTGATTAGATAAGATAATAACCAATCTAATCTTCCAAAGAGCGCACGCTAATGCGTTTCCTTCTCTCTCTTTCCAGGAAACAATCAATGTCACGCCTTAATCAAGATAATAAAATGGATGTATTGACCAAACCCTCCTTTTATACAGGGCTAGGGAACATTGGTCCCGCTCTATCTTATGACTGTCATAAGTCTGAGCAAGGGATAGGGGAATATCAGGATTCCCATGCCACCCGTGCGAAGAAACAGCATGTTGATGCATCTTCTTCGGGCGTGTTCGTTACCGAGAACTGTTTCTCAGTTTGTTCTACGTCCTGGGTATTGGATACCGGATCAGGATCCCACGTATGTAATTTGTCACGTGGGCTAAAGAAAGGTAGAGAATTGGGAAAGGGTGATAAATCCCTAACAGTAGGGAATGGTGCAATTGTTGCAGCCAGGGCAGTTGGCGATTATCACCTTGTATTACCAACTGGTAATACATTGATTCTGATCGACTGTTACTACATACCAAAGTATATAATCTCACATTAGAGGATAATGTTATGAACATTTTCCAAAATCAAGTGTTGATTGGACCTGGTACGTTATGTAACGGTATATACATTCTTAATCAAAGTACAGTTCTTAACATACAGAACACAAACAAGAGGAAAAGTTCAGAAATGAACGAAGCCTTCTTGTGGCACTGTAGACTAGGTCATATCAATATGACAAGACTGGCTAAGTTGCATATAGATGGATATTTGAATCCGTTCAAATTTTCATCTTATGAAACTTGCCAGTCATGTCTCAAAGGTAAGATGACCAAAACTCCGTTTACTGGACACGGAGAAAGAGCTTCGGAACTCTTGTGACTCATACATAGTGATGTATGCGGTCCTATGTCTACACATGCTAGGAATGCTTATTCGTACTTTATTACATTCACCGATGATCTCTCAAGGTTTGGACATGTGTTCATATTGAAACACAAGTTTGAGGCTTTTGAGAAATTCAAGGAATATAAGTGCGAAGTTGAAAACCAGACGGGCAAAAGTATTAAAATCCTACAATCTGATCGGGGAGGAGAGTACTTGAGCGGGTAATTCCGAAACTATCTAAAAGAGAATGGGATTCTCTCTCAGCTTACTCCTCCGTATACACCACAGCACAACGGTGTATCGGAGCGGAGAAATCTCACCCTATTAGATATGGTGCGCTCTTTGATGAGTACTACTGAGTTACCTATTTCTTTTTGGGGACATGCGCTTGAGACAGCTGCATACCTATTGAATAGAGTTCCGACCAAATCAGTGCCTACCACTCCATATGAGATATGGAATAGGAAGAGACCATCTCTTAAAAGAGTTAAGATATGGGGTTGTCCGGCCTATGTTAAAAAGCAAAATCCGGACAAGCTCGAGGCAAGGTCCGTTTTGTGCAAGTTTGTGGGATATCCAGAGGATTTCTATGGATATATCTTCTACCATACTGAGGAACAAAAGGTGTTTGTTGCTCAACATGCCACCTTTTTGGAAAAGGAATTTCTTGTGAAAGAAACTAGTGGCAATGAGGTAGAACTGGAAGAAGTTCCAGCAGCACAAACTACAACTGACGATTTGGTGGAACCTGAGGATCCAAAGTACCCAACGAACCCCAACCACTCCGCAGATCTAATAGGGTTCCCCACCCACCTGAGAGATGCTACGGTTTTCTCATAGACGGTGAGAGCGAGGATTACATCATGGAAGATGATGACCCTACTAGTTTGGAGCAGGCCATCACGAGTGGGGACTCTGTGAAATGGCTGGATGATATGCGATCCGAGATAGAATTTATGCACACCAACAAAGTATGGACTTTGGATGTTTCTCCTGAATGGGTAAAACCCATTGGGAGCAAGTGGATCTTCAAAAAGAAGATTGGTGTAGATGGAAAAGTTGAGACTTTCAAAGCTAGACTTGTAGCAAAAGGTTTTCGTCAACGACCCGGTGTCGACTATGATGAAACCTTTTCTCCTGTCGCTATGCTTAAGTCTATCAGGATCCTACTTGCCATTGCTGCATACCATGACTACAAAATCTGGCAGATGGACGTCAAGACCGCTTTTCTAAATGGTGATTTAGAAGAGGGCGTGTACATGACATAGCCGGAGGGCTTCGTAGACAGTGGGAGCAGCGGAAAGGTGTGCAAGCTACTTAAATCCATCTATAGATTAAAGCAGGCATCGCGGAGTGGAACATCTGTTTTGATGAAGCTATCAAAGAGTTTGACTTCATCAAAAATATAGATGAACCTTGTATATATAAGAAGGCAGTAGTGAGTAAGGTGGTCTTCCTCGTATTGTACGTTGATGACATACTCTTGATAAGAAACGATGTTCCTATGCTACACTCGGTCAAGCTCTTCTTATCACTCAAGTTCTCCATGAAAGATCTTGGTGATGCCTCCTACATCCTAGGGATAAAGATCTATAGAGATAGATCTAAATAGATATTGGGACTGTCTCAATCCAGGTACATAGACACCATACTAAAGAGGTTTAGTATGGAAGATTCCAAGCGAGGAAATGTACCCGCTTGTTCAGGAATCACTTTCTCCAAAAAGATATCTCCCAAGACTGATTTGGAGAGGGCTCGCATGCAAGGGATATCCTATGCTTCGGCAGTAAGCTCTATCATGTATGCAATGTTATATACCAGACCGGATGTAGCTTATTCACTAGGTGTAGTGAGCAGGTATCAATCAGATCCTGGGAAAAACCACTGGACTACTGTGAAGAACATTCTTAAGTACTTGAGAAAGACTAAAGAAATGTTCCTGGTGTATGGTAACAATGAACTCCAGGTGGAGCCCTTTACCGATTCGAGCTTCCAGAGTGATAAGTACGATAGTAAGTCAGTCTTGGGTTTTGTCTTTAGCCTCAACGGAGGGGCGGTGTGTTGGAAGAGTTCCAAGCAAGACACCGTACCAGACTCGACGATGGAGGCTGAATACATCGCTGCCAACGATACTGCCAAAGAAGTTGTCTGAATGAAGAAGTTCATTGCTGAGCTTGGTGTGGTTCCATCCATTGAGCATCCAATACCTGTGTATTGTGATAACAAAGGAGCTGTGGCTTTGGCCAAGGAACCCAGTTCGCATCAGAGATCCAGACATATTCTGAAGCGGTATCACCTGATCAGGGAGATGGTAGATCGCCGGGAGATATAGGTCAGGAGAGTTGACATGAAGGACAACGTAGCGGATCCACTCACGAAGGCCCTCCCCCAGATACAATTTGAGAGACTTTTTGGGATGTTAGGTATGAGATACTACAACACATGGCCTTAGTGCAAGTGGAAGATTGTTAGGAATATGTATGCCCTAGAGACCATTATTGTACATGTGATATATATTATAGTGGATGCCTGGACATATATATAGAGGACTTTCTTGCCCAACATGATAGTATGCTATCTGGTTACTCTTTATTTTAACATGTTGACTGGTATTCTTTACTGTCTTACTCTCACATGTTGATAAAGCCCTTAGGATATGTACTTGACTACCAGGATTATGATGAGATCATACTAGTGGGGCCAGGGTGGTCCACAAGTACATCCTTTAATCTGTTCCTAGTCGTGAGAATATCGAGACAGGGCATCGATATTCCAGTTTAGACTAGTGTGTACGTTTCTTGTCCCTTAGAGGGCGATGGTTGATCCCACAACCATTGGTGTGTGACATCAAAGATTGTACATAGGTGCTCATTGGAGAATAGGTACACCGAACAGGACTCGTCGAGGACTCCTATGTGGTAGTATACCTATCGTCAGATAGCAGTCCTCTAGTGACACTGGTATAGGTTAGTCTGTAGACCCAAGATCGTCATAGAGTCTTGTGTGGCTCCCACTGTGCTTTGATTTCCTCTCTACCACGGCTCAAAGGAGTCGTGCAAATAGGTGGATTTTGGGTACAGTCCCGAGTCACATGGAGGCAATAAGCGATAGGAGGGGTTTCGTCTCTCCCGGTATTGGGGGTTGATGTTGCGCTCTGCTCAATTAGCTATAACTGGAAGTCCCTGGCCAGGACTGCTGCTGAGATTTACTGATAAGAGTTATCAGTAGTTTCTCAAACCGTTATAGGCCAGACATCGGCATGACTTATCACGTTACTAGAGCCTGACGTTTACCACCCCTAAACATAATATACGACATATCAGACGAAGAGACCGGACTGTACGGTAGTGTTACTGATAGGCTTCATGGAGAGTATGGATGAGCTTGCTTGTTGATCTTCATATCGCTCAATACCCGGGTAGCCGTTACGTCCAGCTAGTACCGCTGACGGCTTGTAGGTGATTGATATGATCATCACCTACTGCTGGCTTATTGACGTGTCTTTAGAGTCCCACACAGAAGTTTCCTGGTTTGAGCGAAAAGAAGTAGGGCACAAATGTTGATATGTGCGTGGGCCTGATTAAATATGAGTATATGATACCGTATTATAAATATGGCAGTTATCTGATTCCGGTCAGGTTATATGTGATATAACCGGATTATCGAATCAAGTGTTGGTTTGATAATGTGATATTCAAATTAATGATATTAGTCGGTTATATATGATATAACCGGATTATTAGATCAAGTGTTGATTTAATAATGTGATATATATTATATGTGATATAATTATATCTTAACTAATATCATTAGCTCACTAATTGCTTTATATATATATATATATATATATATATATATATATATATATATATATATATATATATATATATATATATATTAATGTATATTTGATATATATAAATATATATATTATTATATGAAGCATGGCATGTTTTTCTATCTTTAGAAAATAGAAAAATGAGGTGTAAATTGTGGAGATATTTGTGGAATAGGCAAGGCATGGGTTTTATTATTTGTATATTAGTCTTTACTCACTATTCAAGCAAGGCTGCAATTTAGAATTGCAATTTTATTTCATACTTGAATAAGTGAGGAAAGAGAGAGCCATTTTGAGTTTACTCTCATCATTTTCATTCTTCATGCCTTAGCCATTTTCTTGAGCTCTAGCTCTCTATTGCTCTCTACAATTTTCCTCACCTCACTTCCAAATTCAAACCCTCACATGTGATGTGAATCATTGAACTTGTGAAAACCCTACTGAACAAATTAAACCCCTACTTCACCATCACACATTAGATTTGCAATTTGATGTAGAGTGTTGCCTTCACTAATGAGATTAGTGAAGGGTTAGCTTGAGATTGTAGACTTCGGATGGATCGTCTTTGGCGCGAAGATCACGAAGGTGGTTCTTTCATCTTGAAGAGGAGCCTTATGGAGTCACATGGACCATAACCCGGAGCTATTGAAGAGAAAGACTCGAACTACAAAGGTTGTATGCTCTTTTCTTCTCTTTAGTTCGTCACATCATCAAAAGCAAACCCTAATATTCTAGTAAAGATCTTGTTGGTATAACTTAGGACCTAATAAAATTAAAATTTGGCATGCTTGATGCCTCTAGAACCTCATGGTGGTGCTAAGGTCGACTTTCAACCAGTACTCATGCTACCTAAGAACTGCTATCTGACGATAGGTATAGTACCATCTAGAAGTTCTCGGTGAATCCGTCCAGTGTACTCACCCCCAGTGAGCACATGTATACGATCTTAGGTGCATAAGGCTAATGGCTGCGGGACCAACCATTGCCCCTCGTCGGGGTCTAGAAACGTATATACTAGTATACTCTGGAATATCGATGCCCTGTCTCGATACTCCCAAGACTAGGGACACTTTAAGGATGTGCTTATCGACTACCCAGCTCCCACAAGTATGATTGCCATCATAATGCAGGTAGTCAAACAATGATTCTACGGGCTTTATCAACATGTATAAATGATATGTAATAACAAGCAAAACATAAGCACATGTTAAGATAAAGACAAACCAGATAGCATATTATCATATCGAGCAAGATTGTCATATACATACATATGTCCAAGCATCCATATATATACATATGCAATAATGGCCTCTAGGGCATGCATATCCAACAATCTCACACTTGCACTAAGGCCATATATTGGCGTACCGAGTACCCAACGTCTGCACTGGGGCCAGTTGTTAGCGTATCGCATTTCCAACATCTCAAATAGTCTCTCGAACTGTGCTTGAGGAAGGGCCTTGGTAAATGGATCCGCCGTGTTGTCTTTTGTGTCCACTCTTCGCACCTCGATCTCCCGGCGATCAACGATCTCCCTGATCAGGTGATACCGCCTCAAGATGTGTCCGGATTTCTGATGGAACCATGGTTCCTTCGCTAAAGCCATAGCTCCATTATTGTCGCAATACAAAATTTTATGATAATAATGGATGGAACCACCTGAAGTTCAGTAATGAACTTCTTAATACAGACCGCTTCCTTTGTGGTATCATTGGCAGCAATGTATTCGGCCTCCATCGTCGAGTCTGCGACGGTGTCCTGTTTGAAACTCTTCCAACAGACCGCCCCTCCGGTGAGGGTAAACAAAAACCCCGAGACAGACTTGCTGTCATCCTTGTCACTTTGGAAGCTCAAATCGGTAAAGGACTCCACCTGGAGGTCCCCATTACCGAATACCAGGAACAGTTCTTTAGTCCTTCTCAGGTACATAAGAATGTTCTTCACTACTGTCCAGTGGTTCTCACCTGGGTTTGACTGATACCGGCTCACCACGCTAAGTGCGTAAGCTACATATGGTCTGGTACATAGCATCGCATATATTATAGATCCTATCGCCGAAGCATAGGGTGTAGTGCTCATGCGAACCCTCTCCTTATCGGTCTTGGGAGACATTTCTTGGAGAGGGTGATTCCGTGCAATGTGGGTATGTTACCACGCTTAGAATCTTCCATACTGAATCTCTTTAGTACGGTCTTTATGTACCTGGACTGCGAATGTCCCAATAATCTCTTAGATCTTAATCCCCAGAATGTACGAGACATCACCTAGGTCTTTCATAGAGAATCTTTATGACAAGAACATCTTGACCGATTGTTGCATAGGAATATCATTTCCTATCAAAAGAATGTCGCCCACGTACAAGACTAGGAATACGACAGTTCGTCCTACAATCTTCTTATATATACAAGGCTCATCTTCATTCTTGATGAAGTCAAATTCCTTGACGGTTTCATCAAAACAAATGTTCCAGCTCCGCGATGCCTACTTTAATCCATAAATGAATTTAAGCAACTTGCACACCTTCCCGCTGCTTCCACTGTCTACAAAACCTTCCGGCTGATCCATATAAACGCACTCTTCCAAACTTCCGTTTAGAAAAGCCATTTTTACGTCCATCTGGTAGATTTCATAGTCAGTAATGGAAAGAAGGATTAGAATGGATTTGAGTATAGCCACTGGAGAAAAGGTTTCGTCATAGTCCACACCTGGTCTTTGAAGAAAACCTTTTGCAACAAATTTAGCCTTATAGGTTTCCACCTATCCATCTACACCAAACTTCCTTTTATAGATCCATTTGCATCTACAGGTTTTACCCTAGGTGGAGCAATATCTAAGGTCCACACTTTATTGGTGTACATGGACACCATTTCGGATCGCATAGCATCCAGCCATTTATCAGAGTCCCTACTGATAATGGATTGCTTGAAACTAGTAGGATCATCTTCTTCCAAGATACAATCCTCTCGATCCCCGTCTATGAGAAAACCGTAGTATCTCTCGGGTGCATAAAAAATCCTACTAAATTTGTGGAGTGGCCGAGGCTCGTCCGGGGTTATGGAATCTTAAGGTTCCACCAATTCTTCAGTTTAAGTTTGTGGTTCCAGAATTTCTTCCAGTTCTACCGTGCTTCCACTTGTTTCTTTTGCAAAAAATTGACATTCTAAAAAGGTGGCGTGGTGAGATACAAACACCTTATGTTCGTCGGTATGGTAGAACAGATATCCCATCGAATGTTTTGGATATCCTACAAACTTGCATAATACTGAAAGTGCCTGAAGTTTGTCCGGATTTTGTACTTTAATATAGGCCGGACAACCCAATATCTTAATACGTTTAAGATACGGTCTTTTTCCACTCCATGTTTCATATGGAGTCTTAGGCACAGATATGGATGGAACATCATTCAATAGGTATGCCGCTGTCTGAAGCGTATGTCCCCAAAATGAAAGGGGCGACTCAACACTACTCATCATGGAGCGAACCATATCAAATAGGGTACGATTCCTCCGCTCCGATACACCGTTGTACTGTGGTGTATACGGAGGAGTAAGCTGAGAGAGAATTCCATTCTCTTTTAGGTATTCTAAGAATTCCGTGCTTAAGTACTCCCTCCTCTATCAGATCGGAGGATCTTGATACTTTTGCCAGTCTGGTTCTCTACTTCGTTTCTGTATTCTTTGAATTTCTCAAAAGCTTCAGATTTATGTTTCATAAGATACACATATCCGAACCTAGAGAGATCGTCAGTGAATGTGATGAAGTACGAGAACCCACCCCTTGCATGTATAGATATCGGACCACATACATCACTATGTATGAGTCCCAAGAGCTCTCCTGCTCTTTCTCCGTGTCCGGTGAACGGAGATTTGGTCATCTTTCCCTTGAGACAAGATTGACAAGTTTCATAAGATGAAAATTCGAACGTATTCAAATATCCATCATTATGCAACTTACTTAGTCTTTTCTCACCGATATGACCAAGTCTACAATGCTACACGTAGGATTCGTTCACTTCTGAACTCTTCCTCTTGCGTGTGTTCTGTATATTGAAAATTGTGTTTTGATTTAGAACATAGATACTATTACACAGTGTACCTTCTGCAACCAATACTTTATCAAGGTAAATATTCATGATATTTCAATCAAGAACAAAATTATATCCATCTTTATCAAGAAAAGAAACTGATATGATGTTGCAAACCATGGAAGGTACATAATAGCAATTGTTCAAAATCATAGTATTGCCATTTATCAATGCTAGGTGATATTCACCGACGGCAGCAGCATCAACTTGTGCTTCATTCCCTACTCTAAGGGACATATCACCAGGTCCAACCATCCTACTTTTTCTCAGTCCCTGCAATAAATTACAGATATGAGATCCTGATCCGGTATCTAGTACCCAGGAGGTAGGACCGACCGAAAAACAATTCTCAATAACAAGAACACCTGAAGGAGACGTAATAGTATGCTTCTTCTTCGTTGGGGTCATCATGGAATTCATGCAATCCACTTTCTCTTGCTCATACTCATGACAGCTGTCATAAGTTAGAGCCAAACCGACATTTCCCAGCTCCGAATAAGAATTCGGATTGGTCAAGCGATAAATTTTATTATCTTGATTAAAGCATGAATGGGTTGCAACCTAGAGAGAGAGAGAGAAAAGAAACACTCAGCGTGCGCTCTTGCAAGATTAGATTGGTTATTAGTTTATCTAATCAGGATGGCTCCCACTGTTTCCTCGAATTCTCCTTCAAACCTTAAAAGAAAAACTAGATGGGATCATTAACACCTTACAAGTTTGCCAACCGTTCAGCCAGATCGGTGTTGGTACTCCGAGAGAGGTTCTCCATGCTCTCGCACGGACCTAATTAAAATAAATCTCGTTTTCGCAGAGGCTTAACCCCGTTAACACCTTTCTATTAGCTAATTGTGAAGTGAAAAATATCTCCCAAGAGAAATCCTATTCATCAGTAGGATCGGGATCCAACTATCATTGCGTGATAAACTAGATGAAAACCACTCTAGTCACCATACTCCATAAGGTATGCAATACTAGAAAGTTTCCTGTATATTTGAAACTCCCGATGTGGTTTTTGCCACTAGGACCCAAGTGACCTTGACTGAGCCAACATATCAAAAGGTCCTAGTCAAGTTCAACCCGTCATTATCTTGATTGCATTAGACCCACCCGTACGAGTCCTTGACTAAACCAAAATGACGGCACGACTATCCTAACCAATCGCATCTAATGCTACATAAAAGTATTACATAGCTACCGAACATTACGCGCCGGCTGAGCACGACAGACGTAGCACGAATACTAAGCAATACTAATCTGAAATGACAGAGGGCTACGCCTAGTTTTTTGGCGAAAACCCGTTAACGTAATGAACTTGTTATCGTTGAAGGAACCAAGTAGTTTTGAAAAGGAGTGGTTTAGGCTCCGCTTTTGAAAACTTGTGGTTTTGAAGAACACTGAGTAATCTACGGTATAAACTTTTGCTCAAGAGGTCACTGTAACACCTTAGATTTGCGATTAGTATTATTTAAGAGATAATGCGGGTTTTCGGTAAAACGTTTACCAATTTGGGTTTCTCACATTTTATAACATTTAATTAATAATTTATTATTATTTTTTATGGTTTGCACACATGTGTGCATGTTAATGTGAGAGTGTGTTTGTGTAATCTTGCTTAGGTGACCATGACAATATTAAGTTAATCCTAATCCTTACTTTGCTTTAATCCTATCCTTTGTTCAAACCTTAACCTTAAACCTCTAGATATTTATGAGAAATATATTCCTTTGGGTTTTGTTTGGATGAGAGGTGGCATGGTGAGTCATGGTTGCATTGATGATGCATGGTGCACTCACCCTTATCCACACCTCTCTCTCTCATTATCCTCACCTCACTCATTTCTCTCACTTATCTCCTTCTCATTATTTCCCATCTCCTCACTTCCTCAAACTGAACACTTAACCCTTCCTTCACTATCCTTCACTAAACCCTCACTAAACTTCACAAAATCTCACCCAAATCCCTTTTCAAGACTTTTTTTGCCTCTTAGATGCCTTGGAGCATGGAAAGCTAGGATCTTTGAGCTTTTGTAGATAGGTAATGATCTCAAACGTTAAGTAGGTCTTTTTAGTGTTGCGCAGCTTATTCGTTTCAGTTTAGAACGCTTAAAGTATCGTTTCGTGCACATATCGTATTTTTAGTGTCTTTGTGTGATATCTGTGATCTGCTGTGACACAGTATGTGTACTAGAAAATCTAGCAGTGTAGTTATGTTGTACCAGAGACCCTAAGCCTTCACCTGAAACACGAACCCCTATAGCTCGGATTTGGCCGGCGACAAGGAGGATTTTTCCGGCGACCTCGGCCATTGGGTAGAGTTAGGGTGTGAGTTTTTGTGGATAGATGTCTGCGGTGGTTTAAGTGTGTTTGGTCTTGCTTGATTTTTGGGTTTTCTATGTATACAAAATCTGGGATCACATAGCTTGTTTCTAGTGTTACGACTACGCGTGTTACGTTATCCGACACGGTTCGTGTCTTTGTGTAGCTTTTGTTCTTGAGTTGGTTTCGTAGTGTCGCTACGCACGTTAGCCACTAGACGAACACTTGAGAGTATGTTTGGAGTTGGTGCGTCGGTCAAACGTAGTTTGTACGTGTTATTGGTCGATTGCTAATATATACACTTACTTTGTTCTTATGTGATTTTAGGATCGCAGGCGAGGACTTCGGACGTTGCAAAGAAGGTGAAGCGAGTGATTGGCTTTACTTAGCCAGGATCGTTAGTGAGTAGATTTAACATCTACAGGGGAATCGCCCGCATGGCGTTATGCGTCTGGGCTAGATTAAAGGATATGATTCATGATATTAAGTATATGGACATTGATTGTGCATGTGTACCTTTGTTTCATACCTCATTTTCCTATTCGCATATGGATATAGTATTGATGAGACACAATACCATTATTGACGGTTCATGTTACACGAGCACTAATTGTATGCTATACACACTCCGTCGATAATTTCTATGACATGCACAACCCATATACATACGAGATATAGTTGATACCTATACATATGTGATATTGTATTGGTTAGGGATATTGAGACATTGATTCATATTCCATTGTGCATATGACATATATCATACCTGTATACTTACATGCTTACACATATGCCTTGCCATGCCTACATGCTAGCTACACATATACCTATATGGTATTGTACCATTAGAGATAGGTTTATACACATATGAGACATAGTTGTTCCCCTCCGAATGGCGGCGACGACGTGAGGACGTCTTGCCTGAGATTCGGGGCATATGCTATATGGTTTTATCCGTCTACCTCTCCGAAGATGCCAAGTTGATTTATGGCACCGTGTATCGGAGGTTTAGACGGATGCGGCCGATGTAGCAGACTTCGTCAGATTCCCCCTCGCTAGAGGGGGTTTTGATTGTGGGGACGCTCTTCCCTGAAGGCGCAAGCCCCTGCAGTTAATTACGCTACCGCATCGCGGTAACCACTTGCTCCTTCTCCAGAATTTCACTTCGTGTCGTGTGTATTTGTTTTGTTTGTGTTTGCCCGTGGATTGTATACGGAGACTATTTATTTCGTCGCCCGTAGGACGTGGATTAGTCCAAATCCGTATTTTCTTAGATTTGGGTTTTGGGTTTTGGTTTAAGGATACGTTAGCCATTTTTGAGGCTAAGATCAACTTAAACGTTTGTTAAGGATACGTTAGTCTAATTTCCAGACTAAGATCAACTTAACGGGATCGTCTAGATCCATTTCCAGTTTAGGAACATGGTGGTCCATTGCATGTATGGCCGTCGGGACCCATCACCTCTCTGACGACGTTGAAGGATTACAATGACAGATGTCAGAGGAGTTCAGAGATGTACCCTTGAACCAAAGTTGATTAGGGGATCTATAGTCCAATTTGGGACTAAAGTCTGTTTGAAGGTTTAAGGATACGTTAGCCATATTTGAGGCTAAGATCAACTTAAACGGGATCGTTTAGATCCGACAAAAGAGCATTTGGAGACTCTATTGTTCCAGTTTAGGAACGTAGTGGTTCATAGGTAGTTTAAGGACATTGCGGTCCATTGCCAGTTTAGGGACATGATGGTCCATGTTCCAGTTTAGGGACATGGTGGTCCATACTCCAGTTTAGGGACATGGTGGTCCATTAGTTTAAGGACGCTTAAGTCCGTGGGTTTAAGGACCCCACAATCTGTGTTTTAGTTTAAAGACGCATAAGTCCGCGGGTTTAAGGACCCCACAGTCCGTGTTTTGGTTTAAGGACGCATAAGTCCATGTGTTTAAGGACCCCACAGTCCGTGTTGATGTGTGGTTGTCGAGACCCGTCACCTCTCTGACGTCGTTGAAGGATTACAACAATAGGTGTCAGAGGAGTTCGGAGATGTACCCTTGAACCGGATGTAAATTGATTTAGGAGAGCAGTCTTGCTCAGTCAATTTAATTTGAGGACTTACGGCCATGATTGGGCTCAGTCCAGTTAAGGACGTTCAACGTTTTTATTTATCTTTGGCCTACTAGACCTGTGCTAGGGCTTTGCCCCTTTTTAATAATGCACTGCATTTATTCTGGCCTGCTAGGCCTTTTTGATTTGGGCTCTGTCCCTTTATAAATGATGCAGATCATCTGTTTGGACTCTGCCCTTCTTTAAAATAATGCATTGCATTTAATTTGGCCTGTTAGGCCTTTTTTAATTGGGCTTGGCCCTTCTGTAAATAATGCAGCGCATTAATTGTCTGACAGTGGTCATGTGGCCTGTCAGGCGCTTTGCGCTAATTAATAAGCGCAAGCGCATGTGGAGGTGACACGTGTCACGCTCTGGTGAGCTCAAGCGCAGTTAGCGCAGTGCGCTGCCCTGCTGACACGTGGCGCGCTCTGGTGAGTTGCACCAATTTCAGAGAGCAATGCTCTATTTTAAAAGCGCATAGCGCAAGTTGTTCTAGAGCTGACACGTGGCACTCTCTGGTGGCTTGCGCCAACCCAAGAGCGCAACAGTACAGATTTACAAGTGCAAGGCACTGTTTTAATATCTTGATCCAATTTTGGATTCAAGAAAAGAATCTTTTTAAGATTCCAGAACCAGTGGTTCATCAAAAGGTAATGCCTTTGTGTAGATCAAATGATCTAATAAAGAAGTATATTACTTCTTATTTTATTCTTATTATTTGATCTTTTCTTTTTATTTTAAGATCTTGATCTTGTTCTTAGATCATTGATCTTTTCAGAAGAAATTCTTCTTTTCAAAGGTTTACCTTCTTTTCTTTCTGATTTCTTCTCAAACTTTCTTTTTAGGAGTTCTCTGAATTCTTTCTCTGTTTCTCTGTCAATGTTCTCTCTTCTTCTCTTTTTATTTATTTTAGAAAGAAGGATCATTGGTCGTTAGGACCCACCACCTCTCCGACGACACTGAGAGATTACAGTGCCATATATCGAAGGTGTGGAGGGATGTACCCTTTGAACCATGTCTCACTCATTAGGGGGGAAGAACAGGCTGGAGCTTAAGCTTCTCGCTGCTGAAAAAGGCTTCTTTGCGTTTGCGCACGTGCGTCGCACGTGTTGGGCGCACGTGCGTCGCACGTGTTGGGCGCTCAAATTTGCACGTAGCGCACATGGATCTTGCGCATATGCGCATTATGGGGGGGATCAAGCTCCTATGGAGAACGAGTCTCCTTTTAATTGAATATTCTCATGTGGTGCGCACGTGCGTTGCACGTGGTGCATGCGTGGCGGGCACACGTGCGTTGCACGTGGCGCACATGCGCATTATGAGGAGAAGCAGGGCTTCTATATATGGAGAACAGGCTCATTTTAATACTATTAAATGTTCTCATGTGGTGCGCACGTGGTGCCGCATGGCGGGCACACGTGCGTTGCACGTAGCGCACATGGCGCTTGCCCATATGCGCGTTATGGGGAGAAGCATGCTCCTATCTTGGAGAACTAAGCTCCTTTGAGTATTGAATCCTTTGAGGATTTAACTCTACCCTTTTTAAGAGATATCCCCTCTTATTTATATGGGAGTGGTAGAGAAGCCATCTCTACTTTTCCCGATGTGGGACTAAAAAATGCATTCCCCATGTAGTAGAGCATTACTTTAGATTACACGTGCATAACACATTTGCTCATAACTTTTGATCTCGGATGAATTATGAGGCCCATAATATATCAAATCGAAGGCCTTTTCGAGATGCTTTCAATATCATCAGAATTTAGCCATTTCTCGTTCCGAAGTTTGTCAAAATACAGCTCGGAAAATACCGGTTCGCATCTTCTTCCTTAGATCACATGTGCATAGACATTTGCTCATAACTTTTGATCCCGGATGAATTATGAGGCTCATAATATATCAAATCGAAGGTCTTTTCAAGATGCTTTCAATACCATCAGAATTTAGCTGTTTCTCATTCCGGAGTTTGTCAAAATACAGCTCAGAAAATACGGGTTCGCATCTTCTTTCTTAGATCACATGTGCATAACACATTTGCTCAAAACTTTTGATCC
The DNA here is from genome assembly GCA_030015575.1 of Agapanthus africanus. Lineage (NCBI taxonomy): Eukaryota > Viridiplantae > Streptophyta > Magnoliopsida > Asparagales > Amaryllidaceae > Agapanthus > Agapanthus africanus. The sequence goes on along the minus strand of JASDDO010000004.1, from coordinate 40,147,619 downwards.
CGGATGAATTATGAGGCCCATAATATATCAAATCGAAGGTTTTTTCGAGATGCTTTCAATACCATCATAATTTAACAGTTTCTCATTGAGGAGTTTATCAAAATACAGGCTGGAAGATACTGGTTCGCATTTTCTTAAGCGTATCGCTGCCATTTGATACCTTGGACTCTTTTGCGCAGAAATTTTTGGCGGGAACAAATGCCCCCCACTACTTTGCCCATGTAAGTATATATATGGGTGAAGTAGTGCAGAGTAATGCATAGCGTATGACCAGTTTCGGGTTGGTATATAACTTTCAGAATCTTGATCTGAGAAGATAACGAGCGGACACAAGCGTCGTCATTTATCATTGACTCAAATCTCGACTCTTAAAAGATATAGTTCCAAACTCTCAATTCCATGAGCCGCACCCTTCTATTTCTTTATCTTTTACTCTGGTGTGAAGTAGTTTATATACTCATGAGTAACTTCTCCATTTCAGTGGCATGTAGCTTTAGCAAGTGTGGTTCATAGATGGTCCATCTTAACCTCTTTTCAGGGATGTAATGGCTTAGAATACAGGGGTAGGATCTGACACCTAAGACTTTTCAACTTTATGAGCTTTGAGGGTCTCATAAAGACTTTTCTCCCTACGTATCGAGAGGATCTCGTAGGTGTATTTTCTCCTTAGGAATCGTGAGAATTCCTAAGTGCGTTTTCTCTTATAAGTCGTAAAGATCTTATAAGAGAATTTTCTCCCTTACAAGTCGAGAGAACTAATAAGTGGTTGGTGAGTTGACTTGTTTCCGAGTCGAAGTATTGCTCCGACGGGGAGGTCATTAGCTGACTTTTTTCCGGGTCGGAGCGTTGTTCCAATGAGGAGGTCATTGGCTGATTTGTTTCCGCAACGGAGGTCATTGGCTGACTTGTTTCCGAGACGGAGGTTGTTGGCTGACTTATTTCCGAGACGGAGGTCCTTGGCTGACTTGTTTCCGAGACGGAGGTCGTTGGCTGATTTATTTCTGAGACGGAGGTCATTGGCTGACTTGTTTCCGCGACGGAGGTCATTTGCTGACATGTTTCCACGACGGAGGTCATTGGCTGACTTGTTTCCGAGACGGAGGTCATTGGCTGACTTGTTTCCGAGACGGAGGTCATTGGCTGACTTGTTTCCGCAACGGAGGTCATTGGCTGACTTGTTTCCGAGACGGAGGTCCTTGGCTGACTTGTTTCCGAGACGGAGGTCATTGGCTGACTTGTTTCCGAGAAGGAGGTCATTGGCTGACTTGTTTCCACGACGGAGGTCATTGGCTGACTTGTTTCCGAGACGGAGGTCATTGGCTGACTTGTTTCCGAGACGGAGGTCATTGGCTGACTTGTTTCCGCGACGGAGGTCATTTGCTGACTTGTTTCCGAGACGGAGGTCATTGGCTGACTTGTTTCCGCAACGGAGGTCATTGGCTGACTTGTTTCCGAGACGGAGGTCCTTGGATGACTTGTTTCCGAGACGGAGGTCATTGGCTGACTTGTTTCCGAGACGGAGGTCATTTGCTGACTTGTTTCCACGACGGAGGTCATTGGCTGACTTGTTTCCGAGACTGAGGTCATTGGCTGACTTGTTTCCGAGACGGAGGTCATTGGCTGACTTGTTTCCGCGACGGAGGTCATTTGCTGACTTGTTTCCACGACGGAGGTCATTGGCTGACTTGTTTCCGAGATGGAGGTCATTGGCTGACTTGTTTCCGAGACGGAGGTCATTGGCTGACTTGTTTCCGCGACGGAGGTCATTTGCTGACTCTAGGTTATCTGTGAACCGCAGAGTCTTGGAATTGGGGACTTTGTCGTGGCTCCGATTGGTGGTGTCACGTCCGTGTCCTGCTGGAATGAGGAGGAACGCCGCTGTTGGTCTCCAGGATGTAAATGTGGTCGTCGAGATCTGACTTCTCTTTGACGCAGCCTGGTGGGGAAATGTAGTCCCCTTTTTGTTTGTGCCCTTGGATTGTATACAGGGATCGATATGATCTCAACTGTAGGGCAAAAGTTTCATTTATTTGTATTGTTTTATTTCCGCGATGCTCTATCATTTCAGCTTTTATATCGCGAAGGTCGCGATTGCCCAATCATTTCGGCTATTTTTCGCGGTGCCCAATCATTTCGGCTATTTATTTCATTTTTACTCGCTGCTTTTTATTGCGAGTTGCCCAATCATTTCGGCTATTTATTTTATTTTTACTCGCTGCTTTTTATTGCGAGTTGCCCAATCATTTCGGCTGTTTTATATGCATACGTTTTTACTTGCTGCTTTTTATTGCAAGTTGCCCCATCATTTCGGCTATTTCGTATGCATGTGCAGCTTACCGGCTTTTCACTGTAAACCTGAAATTAGACACCGATTTCAGCATCGGCACCGCTACAACTGGGATATTGCCAGGAGCGAATCATCATTTGCCTCCGTCGATGTCGAACAAAGGTGGCGCAGCGAACAGGGTTAAGGTCCTATCGACTAAGGCTTTTAACTTCATGAGCTGTAAGGGTCTCACAAAGGTATTTCTCCCTACAAGTCGTGAGGATCTTGTAGGCGTGTTTTTTCCTTAGGAATCGTGAGGATTCCTAAGTGTATGTTCCTCTGTAAGTCGTAAGGATTCTACAAAAGGGTTTTCTCCTCGTAAGTCAAGAGGACTTATAAGGGTTGTTCATCATGCGTACATATCCCCAGTCACGGATGGGACTTGGTTAGGGAAATGTTTATTCGTGCCCGTGGATTGTATACAAAGGTCAGTATTGAGCCACTTGTAGGGCAATATCGATGGTTGTGGGGGGGTTGCTTAAGCACAGGTTTAGGTCTCTGTAACTTAAGACTTTCAAATCTTATGAGCCGTGAGGGTCCCGTAAGAGAGTTCTCCTTACGAGTCGTGAGGATCTCGCAAGTGTATTTTCTCCTTAGAAATCGTAGGGATCCTTAAGTGTGTTGCTCCCTTGTGAGTCGTAAGGATCTCACGCGGGTGGTTTCTCCTCACAAGGTCGAGAGGACCCTGTAAGTGTCTTTTAACGAGGTTGCGCCCTTTCAGGTTTTCACAAACACTCACCGGTAGTCCTGCTGTTTTTACTCACGGAGCCCTTTCGGGTTTTCATCCGTGCCTATTTTGCTTATGGACATACCATTTTTTATTCTTTTTATTTTCCTTTTTTTTACGAGGTCGCGCCCTTTCGGGTTTTCACGAACACTCACCGGTAGCCCTGCTGTTTTTACTCACAGAGCCCTTTCGGGTTTTCATCCGTGCCCATTTTGCTTATAGACATACCGTTTATTATATATATATATTTATATATATATATATATTTTATATTTTTTTTAATCATCTCGTCAGCCTAAGGATGCTGCGGTAGTAGTTTAAAGACGTTTCGGTCCTTCATTAGTTTAAAGACGTTTCGGTCCGCCATTAGTTTAAGGATGTTTCGGTCCGCCATTAGTTTAAGGACGTTTCGGTCCATCGCGGAGAAGGTCGGCTACTGCTTATAGAGTTTGAGCTTAGGAAGATAGAGAGCGGACACAGTCGTCGTCGTCCATCATTGACCTAGACTGTGGCTCATTAAGCGTAGTATTTCTTTAGGAAGCGGCCGTTTATTGGCCTGAAAGGCCTTTCACCGTGCATATCCATGAGCAGATAGGCTCCACCCTGGTAGACCTTGCCTATGATGTACGGGCCTTCATAGTTTGGCTCGAATTTTTCCCGCTTGGCGTGATTGGGGATCATAGGCCTTTTGACCACTAGCACGAGTTCGCCTTGGCGAAATGTCCTCAGCCGGGTCAATCTTTCATATGAGCGCGTCATCTTTGCTTTATAGGTCTCCAGATTTTGTTGCGCTATGAGCCGGGTTTCATCAAGGGCATCAAGCTCCTCAAGCCGAATGTGAGCATTTTCTTCGTCCGTCAGCTCGTAATGGACTGCCACTCGTAGAGAGGGTACCTCTATCTCAAGGGGGAGTACTGCATCTGTACCGAATACCAACGCATATGGCGTTGTGTTCGTGGCTGTCTTGAACGTAGTTCGATACGCCCAAAGAGCTTCTTGCAGCCTCTCATGCCAGTCCTTCTTATTTCGGGACACCGTTTTCTTCATGATCTTTGTCAAGGTTTTGTTGAAGGCCTCGGCTAGACCGTTAGCTCGCGGGTTATAAACCGAGGAATATCTCCAGTCTATATTGTGTTGTTGCGCGAAGCGACTGATCTTGTGGCTTCTGTAAGCTGGCCCGTTATCGGAGATGATCCGTCGTGGAGTTCCAAACCGATATGACGTGCGTCTTGAAAAAATGGAGGATATTCTCCGTATTCACTTCCCTTAGCGGTACTGCCTCTGCCCATTTGGATAAGTAATCAGTTGTCGCCAGGATGAAACGATGTCCTCTAGATGATGCTGGTTCGATGGGACCGACTATGTCAGTTCCCCATGAATGAGCATGATGCCCCCGGCATATCCATCTTTCTTGGAGCATGTGGTTGTGGCGGGCTCACATTCCAGTTTTCGGACGACACGAACTCGCCCTGTTGGTATTGGTCTTCAACCCAGTTTTTGAAAATGTAGCAGTTTTCGATCGGATGGACCAATACTTGGTCGTAAGGGCAGTAATCAGGATCGTTGACATCATTCAGTTGTAGCTGGTGTTTCGACTCCGGTGGAGTGATAAGCCTGTTGTGCACTGCTAGTTCGAACAGCCTCTTTGTTTCATCCCGGGGAAATGAGTAAGGTCGTTTCAACTTCTCATAGAGAGGTTGCCGCTTGTTGCTTTGGCGAAAAACCGGTCTAGGGTCACTTGATTGTTGTTGAGTGCTGGCGACGAAGACCTTTTTCCTTTTCCTTTGTCCTTTTTGTTCTCTCCGTTGTTTGTGGGCCCGAGATTCTCTCCGAGTATCGTGCAATTGCACGGCCGAATGTTCTCGCAACTCCTCAATCCTTCAGAGATGGACTCCTTGAAGAGAGGGCCGAGGGCTACTTTTTCGTCGGAATCGCTCTCGAAGGTGAGAACTCGTGATCCCCCGGGGTCATCCCTATGACAATTGCCGGCAACTCTTTTTTGCTCATCTGTCGTATTTTTCGTTGTCTACGAGCTTCATGCTTTGTCCTGTTGAAGTGTTGCCTGTGAGCGACATACCCTTGCCACCAACACTTAAAGGAGTCGCAGTCTTTAGTGGGATGTGCGATCTTCTGATGATATAGGCAGTAATTAGGATGCATCTCTACTCCACCGAGAGTGTTTTCTTCAGAGGGTGGTAGCTTCATTCCCATTGATATGGCTTTAGCAAACCTTTTTCTCGTCTTGAATTTGTTTTATGTTGGCAGCTTGTTCCGCTACCTCTTTGTCCTTCTTTTCGAGGATTCTCTGAAAAAACTCGGCATCAGTTTCTTGCTCACGGCACTGCTCCGAGGATGTCTCTGGGCTTGCTTTCGGTCCCGTAAGTGCGGCCATGGCTGTCAGCATTTCTTGGAGCTTTTGTTGTTGTTGCCCCTGAACCTTAGTCACTGATCGCGTAAGCGGTCTATGACCTGTGAAGACATGGCTATCCTCTTTTCCGGATGCCATATAGACGGTATGTACCATCATGCCCCCAGACTTGGGGTGTTTGGGTTCAGTGGTCTTGCAGTTCATCGCAGACCCAGGGATTTTCTCCGGCCTTCTCCTCTTTCGTGGGCGGTCGAGGTTGAAGGAGCCGTTGCAGCGGGCACCCAAGTAGCTATCGCCTTTTGTGGCTTGATAGGATGGTCCTCTTCCCGCTGAACTTTCACCTTTTTCTGTCGGCGGGGATAATCTTGATCAATTACCGAGTCTTGGACTTGACGCCAGACCTTGTAGATTTTAGAGGACAGCCGTTGAGGGGGCTTTTCCGGCTTCACCTTTGTAGCGCTCTCCATAGGTGGAGGAGATCTTTTCAGCACAGCGGTCAGAGAGTTCTTGTGGACCTTCCTAAGTGGTTCAAAGCTGTTTCCAGTTGGAACAACAGCATCAATTTCCGCCGTTGGAGTCAGCGGAGTCAGTCCAGAAGGAGAGTTGCCCCCGGTCTTCTTTACTCGGCGCCAGTGGTATATCCCTAGTAGGAGGGGTGTTGTCTCTTGAGGGTTTTCAGCGGATTACACCCACAAAATCGTATAATAAAAGAGAGATGGTGAAAGTTATATAAAGATAAGAACTATAAAAGAAAGAACTTGAAAATAAGAGTTTTCAACTCTACCAGCTTTTCAGTTGCTATGAGTCCTATCTTAATAGTCATGAAAAGATATTAGAAATCACATCATCCCTCAATAAAACATCGCCTTTAGTTTTCATTCCTACATTTCTTCCAAACATTGATCATATACCCCTACGTGTGTGAACTGGACATCCCTACACTCAGAGAATTCAATTCAAGCAATCATACTCTTGTCCATCTACCTCGGTACTTTTTAATAGATAATTAGATGGAATTTGCTCACACATTCTTCATGCGACCGTTAATACTTCTTGAGGTACTAACCGATCGATTACTCATGTGCTTGCTAATTAGGTGTTTTTCTTCGTCTTGTAACACCTAAGTCTTAGCAGTGGCTCCCAAACCAGTTGGTCTAAGGCATTAGGTGATAAAGCACCCTCGCTATATTTTTTTTATTGCTGTCTCGGTGATAACAAAACCAGTGTTCATTTTTCTTTTCACCATTATATCTTTTATTCTCCACTTTTATTTTCTTCATACTTTGGCTTCTAGACAAGAGCATTTCAAGGTATTCTCTACTATCCCGAGTTTCAAGATGTGTGTGCGTGCGTATAGTAGGGTTTCAACATTCAAATGTTTGGCTTCCAGAATAGGAACTATTTTTCAGGCTTATTTTTATCCTCAGATTAGTAATTTCCTTCATCTTACTAACATTTAGGACAACAGCTTATAACCACTTATTACTAGTTTCATTTAAGAAAATATCTAACTTTCTTGTTTTTCTTAAACTATTCCTATCTTTTAAATATAATTTTTCACTTTCTACTCTTTTATTATCACAATTTTTTGTGTGTGCTTATATACAGTATAATGCAAAATAAGGCGTAAATAAGCACAGGAGCGCTGAAAACGACTCCTTGGGAGCTTCTTGCGATGGTACAGGAGCGCTGAAGCTCGTTGGCGGGAGCATGGTCCCGAAGAAGAGCCCAGTGGTGGCTTGAGTTATCTGCTCCACTGGCATAGTGAAAAGGGAGGCCGCTTGGGGCCCGTAGGTTACTCCTCCAGATGGGACAGAGCGAGAGTTGCTGTTGCAGTTAGTGCAATTTGAAGCCATTGATTTCTTGAATAGCTTGAATATTCTGCCCCCTGCGTCGACCTTGGTCTTTGGCATGTGCCAGCTGTTTGAGGACCGATTCCGTCGGCAAGGCTGCTGCTTAGGGAGCCTGCCTGTGGACGACAGACATCCTTTGGACTTCCTCCATCGGCGTTGAGGCACCGAGGGTGGGAGGTGGGAGCATCGACCCAAAAAGAAACCCGTTAATTTCTTGAAAAGCCGGATTGCAGAGATTTGAGGCTGCAAGTGACCCATACTTGACTCCGCCGGGTATGACAGAGCCTGAGTTGCTAGGGTGGGAGCAAATGCCATTCTTCATAGAGACGAAATGCCGGCTTCAATATCCACTCCCCTAAGGGCAACCAAAAACATACACACCGCGATTATTTGATCGCGGGAAAAACACGACACACGAAGTGTGGAGTGGAAAGAGGAAAAGGTCCCACCAGGCGTGCCAGAATCTGTTCCCCTCCGAATGGCGGCGACGACGTGAGGACGTCTTGCCTGAGATTCGGGGCATATGCTATATGGTTTTATCCGTCTACCTCTCCGAAGATGCCAAGTTGATTTATGGCACCGTGTATCGGAGGTTTAGACGGATGCAGCCGATATAGCAGACTTCGTCAGATTCCCCTTCGCTAGAGGGGTTTTTGATTGTGGGGACGCTCTTCCCTGCAGGCGCAAGCCCCTGCATTTAATTACGCTACCGCATCGCGGTAACCACTTTCTCCTTCTCCAGAATTTCACTTCGTGTCGTGTGTGTTTGTTTTGTTTGTGTTTGCCCGTGGATTGTATACGGAGACTATTTATTTCGTCGCCCGTAGGACGTGGATTAGTCCAAATTCGTATTTTCTTAGATTTGGGTTTTGGGTTTTGGTTTAAGGATACGTTAGCCATTTTTGAGGCTAAGATCAACTTAAACGTTTGTTAAGGATATGTTAGTCTAATTTCCAGACTAAGATCAACTTAACGGGATCGTCTAGATCCATTTCCAGTTTAGGGACATGGTGGTCCATTGCATGTATGGCCGTCGGGACCCATCACCTCTCTGACGACGTTGAAGGATTACAATGACAGATGTCAGAGGAGTTCAGAGATGTACCCTTGAACCAAAGTTGATTAGGGGATCTATAGTCCAATTTGGGACTAAAGTCTGTTTGAAGGTTTAAGGATACGTTAGCCATATTTGAGGCTAAGATCAACTTAAACGGGATCGTTTAGATCCGACAAAAGAGCATTTGGAGGCTCTATTGTTCCAGTTTAGGAACGTAGTGGTTCATAGGTAGTTTAAGGACATTGCGGTCCATTTCCAGTTTAGGGACATGGTGGTCCATACTCCAGTTTAGGGACATGGTGGTCCATTAGTTTAAGGACGCTTAAGTCCGTGGGTTTAAGGACCCCACAATCTGTGTTTTAGTTTAAAGACGCATAAGTCCGCGGGTTTAAGGACCCCACAGTCCGTGTTTTGGTTTAAGGACGCATAAGTCCATGTGTTTAAGGACCCCACAGTCCGTGTTGATGTGTGGTTGTCGAGACCCGTCACCTCTCTGACGTCGTTGAAGGATTACAACGATAGGTGTCAGAGGAGTTCGGAGATGTACCCTTGAACCGGATGTAAATTGATTTAGGAGAGCAGTCTTGCTCAGTCAATTTAATTTGAGGACTTACGGCCATGATTGGGCTCAGTCTAGTTGAGGATGTTCAACGTTTTTATTTATCTTTGGCCTACTAGACCTGTGCTAGGGCTTTGCCCCTTTTTAATAATGCACTGCATTTATTCTGGCCTGCTAGGCCTTTTTGATTTGGGCTCTGTCCCTTTATAAATGATGCAGATCATCTGTTTGGACTCTGCCCTTCTTTAAAATAATGCATTGCATTTAATTTGGCCTGTTAGGCCTTTTTTAATTGGGCTTGGCCCTTCTGTAAATAATGCAGCGCATTAATTGTCTGACAGTGGTCATGTGAACTGTCAGGCGCTTTGCGCTGATTAATGAGCGCAAGCGCATGTGGAGGTGACACGTGTCACGCTCTCTGGTGGCTTGTGCCACGTGGCGCTCTCTGGTGGCTTGCGCCAACCCAAGAGCGCAACAGTACAGATTTACAAGTGCAAGGCACTGTTTTAATATCTTGATCCAATTTTGGATTCAAGAAAAGAATCTTTTTAAGATTCCAGAACCAGTGGTTCATCAAAAGGCAATGCCTTTGTGTAGATCAAATGATCTAATAAAGAAGTATATTACTTCTTATTTTATTCTTATTATTTGATCTTTTCTTTTTATTTTAAGATCTTGATCTTGTTCTTAGATCATTGATCTTTTCAGAAGAAATTCTTCTTTTCAAAGGTTCACCTTCTTTTCTTTCTGATTTCTTCTCAAACTTTCTTTTTAGGAGTTCTTTGAATTCTTTCTCTGTTTCTTGTCAATGTTCTCTCTTCTTCTCTTTTTATTTATTTTAGAAAGAAGGATTATTGGTCGTTGGGACCCACCACCTTTCCGACGACACTGAGAGATTACAGTGCCATATATCGAAGGTGTGGAAGGATGTACCCTTTGAACCATGTCTCACTCATTAGGGGGAAGAACAGGCAGGAGCTTAAGCTTCTCGCTGCTGAAAAAGACTTCTTTGCGTTCGCGCACGTGCGTCGCACGTGTTGGGCGCTCAAATTTGCACGTAGCGCACATGGATCTTGCGCATATGCGCATTATGGGGGGAGCAAGCTCATATGGAGAACAAGTCTCCTTTTAATTGAATATTCTCATGTGGTGCGCACGTGCGTTGCACATGGTGCGCGCGTGGCGGGAACACGTGCGTTGCACGTGGCACACATGCGCATTATGAGGAGAAGCAAGGCTTCTATATATGGAGAACAGGCTCCTTTTAATATTATTAAATGTTCTCATGTGGTGCGCACGTGGTGCCGCATGGCGGGCACACGTGCGTTGCACGTAGAGCACATGGTGCTTGCGCATATGCGCATTATGGGGAGAAGCATGCTCCTATCTTGGAGAACTAAGTTCATTTGGAGAACTAAGCTCCTTTGAGTATTGAATCCTTTGAGGATTTAACTCTACCTTTTCTAAGAGGTATCCACTCTTATTTATATGGGAGCGGTAGAGAAGCCATCTCTACTTTTCCCGATGTGGGACTAAAAAATGCATTCCCCATGTAGTAGAGCATTACTTTAGATTACACGTGCATAACACATTTGCTCATAACTTTTGATCTCGGATGAATTATGAGGCCCATAATATATCAAATCGAAGGCCTTTTCGAGATGCTTTCAATATCATCAGAATTTAGCCATTTCTCGTTCCGAAGTTTGTCAAAATACAGCTCGGAAAATACTGGTTCGCATCTTCTTCCTTAGATCACATGTGCATAGACATTTGCTCATAACTTTTGATCCCGGATGAATTATGAGGCCCATAATATATCAAATCGAAGAAATTTTCAAGATGCTTTCAATATCATCAGAATTTAGCTTTTTCTCATTCCGGAGTTTGTCAAAATACAGCTCGGAAAATACTGGTTCGCATCTTCTTTCTTAGATCACATGTGCATAACACATTTGCTCATAACTTTTGATCCCGGATGAATTATGAGGCCCATAATATATCAAATCGAAGGTTTTTTCGAGATGCTTTCAATTCCATCATAATTTAACAGTTTCTCATTGGGGAGTTTATCAAAATACAGGCCGGAAGATACTGGTTCGCATTTTCTTAAGCGTATCGCTGCCATTTGATGCCTTGAACTCTTTTGCGCAGAAATTTTTGGCGGGAACAATAGCTACATGTACATCTTGCATACATATTTACATGTACGCCCGTATACTTTGATATAGCTACACATATACTTGGAGGGTATTACATCATTATTGATAGGTAGATACGCATATCTTACTATACCGACATGGTTATGCATACCTGGCTATAGCTACATGTTCACCTTTATTTGATGTTGCGTTTGATTTCGGAGAAATTAGGAACCACATGATATATTTAATAACTTGTTGCAGTTAAATAGTGGTTTTTCCTTTATATGCTCATATCACTGTTTCATGTTGCATATATTATATTTCATGGATTTACGCATTGAGATAAGGATTTCATATGATGTTTTACTCCTGCGTATATATATCAGTGGTATGGGATGCTGTATATCAGTGGTATGGGACGCTGTTATATATGTACACCTACATAATATATTATCATAATGATCTATGCAAATATACTTATTCATTACTTGATGTTTTTCTGGATTTGAGGACCGTGGTAGTTTCATGAAATTATGCATTATTTGAAAACCCGGTTTCTCTTGATATGATATTTCGATGCGTCCACCATGAGATTTCTCGGTTCTAAGATTCTGATATATACCCCATGCGAGGAGTGGAGTGGGTCGTGTGCGGGTACATGGTGGGGCCCGGAGGTACCCCGGGGCAAGAAGATCGCAGATGATGACGATGAGTTAGTGGGGGAATCATACCTACTGGTGACAGTATTGGACTCATCGGTGATCGCGGAGATATCGACCGGAGTCATGTACGTATGGATACGTGGAATTTCGAGTGTCGAAGCTGGGCATTCGGGTTTCGATATCGTATGATACGTACCTATCAGGGCCAGTCGTGGTGCGACGCCTGATAGACCAATTTTTATGTGTCGATACTGGGCACTAGTTTTCATGATATTTTTGGGTGTCGATGTTTGATACTCAGGTTCTGAGGGACTTACAGGTTATGAGGGCCGATATTATGGTCGATATGAGGGCCGATCTGATGGCGATATGAGGGCCGATTTGAGGAATTTGGGATTTAGATTGTCTTGATGGACACTGGTCTTGCCACGATGAGGATTCCGTGAGGATGACATGTTTTATCCCATATTCCGCATTTATTTGATATACATTGCTTCATGTATTAGTAGTACCTGATAGAGTACCTTTCATAACTGTTGCATATATATATTGCCATTTATTGCTATCAGCTTGCATGTGTTAGATTAGCGTAGTACGTGCATACTTGCGATTACCTGCATATGTTATTTACTATTCACGAGTTGGCAACTCACCCCCGTTGTGCCACAGGGTTTGCAGGTTGTTTCTCAGAGTAGTCAAGGCAGGGCTTCTACCAATCATATCATCTTTTGCAGCGGATACCGCTACGGCTGACTGTGTGCAGTTTTGCTATAGGTGGGTTTTGCGGTTATCCGATATTGCTCATTGTATATCTTTGTACCATGTACTCTCCATATACCACTTTCATGTATTGACTTAGAGACGTGATGTGAGGACGATATTGTATATTATTTTAATGACTTGGAGGTCCTTTATGCAGTTTTTTTTATTTCTATCGTCTTTTTCTTCGCTACGGCGTCGTATATTTATTGTGGTGGTTGTTTTCCGCCTTTGGGCGTGGATTTTACTCCCGTTTGGGATGCTTTACTTATATCTTTGTTGTACCCCTTTTTGGGGGCTTGTTTTTACAAAGGAGGTGCTGCCGAAATTTTAAAGGAAATAAAGTTGTACTTTAAAGAATTTTTATTTGAGATTTCAAAAGTTTTAACAATGTTTTTATCACTTACTACTTTTGATGGTTTAGATTGCTGGGTTTTCGGCTTACTTTAATTGCGTTACGCCTGTAGACGTTGCGTAGTTTAAGGGCCGTCACGTGCCAAATTTCGGGTCGTGACAAACTTTGTATCAAAGTGCTAGGTTTTACCTTTCGGAGTGTAGGATGACCTTGGTATGATAGAGTCGGTAGCTTAAGCAGAGTGATGTAGCATATGTATGTCCGCGGCATACTTACGACACGGTACTCCGCCTAAGTGACCTAAGTACTAATTGCTTGAAATTCCTTCCGTGTTTATATACATCCTTGTGATTCGATTTTCGTGTTCTTATCGAATCCTATTTCCATTTCTAGCCTTATGCCGTCGATGACTATGAGGGCTCAGAGAGAGGCAGCGAGGGCCGAGGTCAGAGTTGACTCGTTTGGGACGAGGACTGGCCAGGATGGTACGCTCGTTGCACAGGAGCAGATTGATCCGCCTTCGATAGATCGTATCGCTAGGCTTGAGGCAGAGATGCATGAATTGCGCCAGATGATGAGGTCGTTGGTTGAGGCCAGTCGAGCGCAGCAACAAGAGGTTGCCATCCCTGTTACCCAGTTATTCCTTGCGATCAGCACACAACATTATGTTACGTATCGACTGCTTGTACTGAAATCATGCTTCTTTGTGCTAGTTAACAAATTTCAAATTGCAATCTCCGGTCGCAGCAAAAATGTCTCCAAGGACAAGCTCAGCTCTCGACATAGCTCCCATCTCCTACACGATGAAGATGGACGCCAAGACGGTCCTTCCGGCCAGTCTCGGGCGACAATGGGAAGAGCCGACGCTACCATTTGGCTCTATCCTGTTCGTGTAAGCTAACGCCATCCCAGCTCCTCAAGCCCCGGTGACAGACAAACCGGTCTCGAAAGGCAAGAGGCCAAATGTAGTGGTCTCGAAAGCGCCCCAACTCAAACGCAAGTCGGTGTTTGAACGACTCCACTTGGCCCCAGCTGGGGGCAAGGCCATCAACACCAACAAAGCAACAAGGCGTCTCGAGCAAGCTCCGGCGGTGCCCCTGGCAACTGCTCAATCGGGTGTCTTCTCTAAACTCCCCGCTAATCGACTCACGGTGGCTTCCCAGGAAACAGATACCCGCCAAGCCCTTAAAATCGAGAAGCTAAGGCAGAAAAGGCTCAGATATAGAGCCAACCAAAGGGCTAGGGCTCCTGCTAGGCTGAACCTCATGAGGTTCAAAGAACAGGGTTACCCCACCGAAGATGAGGAAATGGTTGGATATGTGGTCCACACTGTCTATATGGTGGGCACGCGCAGCAAGAGCAAGGACGGTGCCACCATATCTCAAATCCAATCTGGCTTGAATATGGTTGTCGTTTCCCAAGAACAGCCGCCTCTGCTGGGTGATGAAAACCCTCTCGATGAGGATGATAGGCAGAAAGACCCTTCGGTCCATGAGGAATCGGGCTCGGAAAGCGAAGATGAGCCGATCTTCCGTCCCAAGAACGCGGAGCAGCAACTTCTCTAAGAGCTCCGAAAGCAGCTCAGGAATAAAGACAAGGAAATGGCCAAACTCTACTCCAAAATTGATGACTTGACGAATGTCGTGATGCAGCTCATGGCCCGACTTGACTCTCAGCCGCCCAATCAAGCACAGGGCTCTGCTCGTGAACCGGGAAACGGTGTCCCAAAGCAGCCGATGCCTATTCCCGCAAATCAAAAAGTGGGCGAACCGCATGAAAATCGGTCGCATCCTATCTCGGGAAATGTCTTGGCTACCGATGACAGTAGCCCGCTAACTCAAGATCAAATCATGGATTTGGTTGCCAGCAAAGTCAAAACATTGGTAGCTGAAGCCGAAGTGCAAAAAGATGTTAGCAGTAGCATGAGACCATATTCTGCTCAGTATGATCTGGTAGAATCTCCTAGCGGCTATGTCATCCCTAAATTCGGAAGATTCGATGGGACGGGAAGTGTGAATCAGCACATCGCCCACTTTAAAGCCTCATATGGGAATACTGGGGGCAATGATGCGCTTCTCCTCCGCCAGTTCGTTAATAGCTTGGCCGACGTTGCTTTCGATTGGTATGCGAGCATACCGGATGGCTCCGTCACAACTTTCGTCCAAATGGAGTCTCTGTTTCGGCAGAGGTTCATGAGCGTCAGCGATAAGATCACCATTGCCGAGCTTGTAAGGACCAAGCCAAAGAACAACGAAAGCAGCACGGATTTTATAACCCGATGGCGCAATCTCTCCGTCAAATGTGAACCGTCGATAGAGCAGGACCAATCTGTCAGTCTCCTTGTCGGAAATCTCAACAATTGGATGGCCCTGTTTCTATGCACCGCGGGTCTCAAAACATTCCAAAAGCTGACCAGGAAAGTTCAGATGCTGGAACGCTCAAAGCAGGAGTCCTCCTCGGATTCCCAAAATAACAATAGGTCCTAGACAAACCGAAAGGACGATAATCGCAAAGGCGGAAATCCCGACGATTCTGAATCTTTCAACACTTCGGCTAACCGAAATAAGTGAGGGATGAGCGGGCCTAGTGCCAACCAGCCTCGGAAGCCAGTGTTCGGAGAGGGAGGAGAATCTCCACTGAAAGAGAAGCTGGATAAGGTCTATTCCTTCAGAAGGGACAAAATCCGTAAAATATTCAAAGACGCCCTAAGAAACGGTCAACAACTGCCAGAGTCAAAAAGACCGCAGGAAGCGAATATGACCGACGACCCTAAATACTGCCCCTATCACAGAGTGATAGGTCATGCCATTGAGGACTGCTTCGTCTTCAAAGATTGGGTCAAAAAGCAATACAAGGCAGGAGAGATAGAACTGTCTAAAGGCGTGTTAACAAACAGTCCAGCTGCGACCACCAATTTCATACAAACAAAGACCGAAGTTCTTCGTGAAACTGATTCTCTCAGACATCTGCCTTTCTCTGAAAACAATCGACCACCACGTCATTAAACTGGGAACAGTCGACCTCTAAGTCGTTAAACTGGGGATGTAAAAATGTGTAAATAAAAAATATATATATATAGCCGAAATGATGGGGCAACCGCGAATAAATAACCGAAATGATAGGGCAATCACGACCTTCGCGATAAGAAAAGCTGAAATGATAGAGCAATCACGGCAAAAAAAAGGCGAATGATGAGTCGCTCCTGGTACCATATTCCAGTGCAGCGATGCAGACACCAACCAAATTCCAAATCCCATACCCAAACGGCGAATGATGAGTCGCTCCTGGTACCATATTCCAGTGCATCTATGCAGACGCCAACCAAATTCTAAATCCCATACCCCAACGGCGAATGATGAGTCGCTCCTGGTACCATATTCCAGTGCAGCGATGCAAACGCCAACAAAATTCCAAATCCCATACCCCAACGGCGAATGATGAGTCTCTCCTGGTACCATATTCCAGTGCAGCGATGCAGACGCCATCAAAGTCCCGAAATTTTTCCGGCCCTATGGTCTGGATCATACATCCTGCAAAACCGTATACAATCCACGGGCGTAAAACGATCACAATCTCTCCCAAGTCCTACCGGCGAGGCCACATTCAAAGTCCCACCGGCGATGAAGATTCAAAAAAAAAGGTATGTCCACAAGCAAAATGGGCACAGATGAAAACCCAAAAGGGCTCCGTGAGTAAAAACAGCAGGACTGCCGGCGAGTTTGTGAAAACCCGAAAGGACGCAAACTCGTGAAAAAGAGATGAAATGCACTCGCAAAGTCCTCTCGACTTTGTGAGGAGAAAATTCCCACGTGAGATCCTTACGACTCACAATGGAGAAACACACTTGGGAGTCCCCATGACTCCTAAGGTGAAAATACACCTACGGGATCCTTTCGACTCGTAGGGAGAAAATGCTTTTATGGGACTCTTACGGCCCATAAAATTGAAAAGCCTTAGGTGATAGGGATCTAAACCTGTCTCCTAAGCCATCAATTCCCAAATCCTCTCGGGGCAAATGATGAGTTGCTCCTGGCATTATTCCAATGCAGCAATGCAGATGCCAAACCAAAACCAATTCCCAAATTCTCTTATGGCAAATGATGATTCGCTTCTGGTACCATATTCCAGTATAGCGATGCTGATGTAAACCCAAATCAAATCAAACCAACAACCTCTGCGGCGGAATCATACTCCATCCCAGAATTTATCCCATGTCGAAATCATGCTTCGCCTCGGGGTATCTACCTTCCCTGCCGGAATTATGCTCCGCCTCGGAATCAAGTCAACCAGCAAGCTCTGCGTCGGAATCATGCTTCGTCTTAGAATGTACCCCATGTCGAAATCATGTTTCACCTCGGAGTATCTGCCTTCCCTGTCAGAATTATGTTTCTCCTGGGAATCAACCTCTGCATCGAAATTATACTTCGGTCAGAATGTCTGCCGCTCGTCGGAATTATGCTCCGACCCATGGAATCATGTTCCGCTCTTCGGAATGATGCTCGGATCCCTGGAATCATGCTCCGCTCTTCGGAATGATGCTCTGATCCCTGGAATCATGCTCCGCTCTTCGGAATTATGCTCCGATACCTGGAATCATGCTCCGCTTTTCGGAATGATGCTCCGACCCTGGAATTATGCTCCGTAAATCGGAATTATGCTCCGACTCTTCGGAATGATGCTTCGATCCCTGGAATCATGCTCCGATCCCTGGAATCATGCTCCGCTCTTCGGAATGATGCTCCGATCCCCGGAATTACGCTCTGACTCTTCGGAATGATACTCCGACTCTGGAATTATGCTCCGCAAATCGGAATGATGCTCCGATCCCCAGGAATCATGCTCCCCGAGGGATTCTCCGCCCCCGGAATGATGTTCCACTTCGAAGTCTAGCTTCAAGATCTATCAATTTCATGAACACAACTCAAATGTGCGGTGTGCATTTATTGATGGGGGGAACTTTGTCGGGATCGAAAATTGCACCCCGGTTGACCAAGTCAAAGTCAAGGTCAACCCCAACCCAAGTGGGCCTAAGCCCAGATCAAGATGGCTCATGCCCGAGTCGAGCCCGAACAAGAAGCGGCCGGCCTCCCCCATGCTGAAATAAAAAAATCATGTAATAAATAATTTTGATGTAAATTTTTATACATGAATGGGTATAAAGCCAAATTTTTGTAAAGCCCATGGCTTATATGCAAAAAGAAATGGCACATGAGCCCTAGGATGGGCAAAATGCCATTTTGTAAAGCTCAAGGGGCTATATGTAAATATGTAAACCTATATAAGGCAACATGATGATGAATAAAGAAAAACTTTTTCATTCTAAAAAATTAGGGCCTGTGCCTCTTTCTCCTTCCCCAAGGTTTTTAACCTTCTTCTTTCTTTTGAATTAAATCAAGAGTTTTACTCTTCCTTTTCCAAAACTAAATAGTTTTTCACCACAAAACCCACAAAAGGGAGCTTGGATCTTCCATTAGATGTCAAAAAGGGGAGATTTTTAAATCTCACCCCATTTCTCCAAGATCCGGCCAAACGACAGGAAGAAGAAGGGGACCCATCTCCAGAAACCCCATTTTGGGGAAAATCCACGGTTCAAGGGAAGAAGCCCCTTCATCAGCTTCAAAATATCTTAGGAGTTTAACTCCTCATACACACACACACACAAAATAACAAGTGTTCCTTTCTGGGAGTACAACTCACATTGTAGGGACCAAGTCCCTTTTGCCTCCCGGACGCCCACGTGCCTGGCACGTGAAGCGCTAGCGCCCTTACACTCAAAGCGCTAGCGCCTAAAGAGCTAGCGCCCGAGCGCCCACGTGTCTGGCACGTGGGGCGCTAGCGCCCTTGCGCTCAAAGCGCTAGCGCCCGAGCGCACACATTCCTGGCACGTGAGGCACTAGCGCCCAAAGTGCTAGCACCCAAGCGCCCACGTGTCTGGCACATGAGGCGCTAGCACCCTAGCGCTTAAAAGAGCTAGCGCCCGAGCGCTTTCTCCCACGCATCCTTTGGATACCCTTTTCCCTTATGTGTGTGTGTGTGTGTATGTATACATATACACACACACATACTCCACGACACTGTCTCTGTTAGAAAATTTTTTCTAACGGGGCACTGCCCCGCACCCCGCAAGGGAGCTGCTAGCCCCCTTGACCCTCAGCCTGCTATCCGGGTAGCGGGACCCCCGTAAAAACTCTGCAGGGCCCCCGATATATCCAAAACCCCTTCAAAACACAACACTGCACATTGAGTTCGCATGACCAGTTTAACCCGTTAATCGGAGGTTCCCTCGCTCCAAAGGCGAGAGGTAATTAACGGCAGCTTAGTCTGCGGCTGCCGGAGATTCGGATCCCCATAATCATTTATACCCCAGCCTACCCTAGGCAGGGGGAATCTATAATGCGCCTGACCAGCGCGCGCGTATTCCCATCTCAATGGGGTGACGAAAAACACCCTACAGTCCATCGATTCAATCCTTCTGGAGATGTTGGACTTGACGTTCTCTTGGGCACGGACTGGTTAGCTACGTGTTATGCGTCTGTGGACTGCCGTGAGAAAACAGTCAGGTTTTGTTTTCCCGGCGAGTCATTCTTGTTGTGCAGGGGGACAGTGGTGCCGCCCTCACAGCTTGAATTCAGCTTTTTCGCTAGTCGGCTTTTGAGGAGTGGATGTCGAGAATTCTTGGCTTTCATTTGTGATACCGGAGCCACAGTGGATTCGTTGGACCGGGTTCCTATCGTGCGAGAGTTTTCCTACGTTGTTCCAGATGAGCCGGCGGAGCTTAGGGAGCTTAAGGATCTGCTGCAAAGTTGCTAGATAGAGGGACGTGTACGTCCAAGTGTTTCGCTTTGGGGAGCTCCTATTCTGTTCGTCAAGGAGAAGGACGGCAGTTTGAGGTTGCGTTTTGATTGATCATCAATTGAACCGAGTTACGGTACGAATAGGTATCCTTTACCTCGCATTGACGATTTCTTTGATCAACTCCAGAGTGCGAGACATTTTCTAAGTTGTTTGGGATCGGGTCATCATTGGTTGCGGGTTCGGAGTGATCACATTCCGAAGACTGCTTTTGTGCGCGCTACGGGCTTTATGAGTTTTGGTGGTGTCGTTGGACTCACCAGTGCCCCAGCAGCATTCGTGATTTGATGAACCAGATTCTTCAGGCCGTTTCTCGACCAGTGGATTGTTGTGTTATTGATGACATTCTGGTCTTTTCCAAGAGTTGTGAGGAACATGAGCAGCACTTGAGGATTGCTTTGCAGACATTGGGAGAGTACCAGCTGTTTGCTAAATTCTCGGAGTGTTCCTTCAGGCTTGATTGTGTTGACTTCCTAGGTCGTGTGGTTATGGGAGACGGTATTTGTATGGACCCGAGGAATATCGAGGCCGTACAGCTTTGGCCCAGACTTGTATCAGGGACAGAGGTCCGCAGATTTTTGGGCTTAGCCGGTTTGTACCGCCGTTTCGTGCAGGATTTCTTGAGTATCGCTACACCGTAGACCGTACTGATAAGGAAGGGAGTTCTTTTTCTTTAGACTGAGGCATGCGTGCTGAGTTTTTCAAGGTTGAAGACTCGGTTGACGACTGCAACAGATCTATCTTTGCTTTCTGGATCGGGCGACTTTTTATTTACTGTGATGTTTCGCGAGTGGGGCACGATTGTGTACTGATGTGGCATTATAGAGTTATCGCTAATGCTTCCCGAAAATTGGAGGAGGTACGAGCAGGATTATCCCACTCCTGATCTGGAGATGGCTGCGGTGGTCTTGCGCTGGAGATTTGGGGACACTACTTATACGGAGAGTCGTGTCAGATTTTCACGGACCACCAGAACTTAATGTTCATCTTCCTACAGCGGGATCTGAAGTTGAGACACCGACGTTGGATGGAGCTTGTGGAGGATTGTGTTTGTGTGATCCTTTATTACCCGTGGCAAGGCGATTGTGGTAGCTGATGGTTTGAGTCGCAGGCCCGGGGGTAGCTTGTTCCAGTTGTGCATAGTTCAGAAACAGTCTTCTGCAGATTTACAGTTCTTGTGTGACCGTTGAGTACAGTTAAGTTCGCCTCTACTGAGGAGACAACTTGCTCATGTCCGCGCCCGTCCACTTTTACTAAATCGTTTTCATGAGGCACAGCCCGCCGATGCTCGTTTGTTTGAGATTCTGAGCATGTTCGGCAGAGTAAAGATTCGGAGTTCTTGATTTATGACCAGGGTGTGCTACGTTTAGGGACGCGTTTGTGTGTACCTGATACTGATGGGTAGAGACGTGAGGTCCTAGAGCAGGCACATCAGTCAGCTTTCGATGTTCACCCAAGTGCCACCAGGATGTAACGTGACTTGAGAGTTAGTTACGGGTGGGCAGGGATGAAGAGTGAAGTTACGAATTTCGTTTCGAAGTGCTTTGCTTGTCAGCAAGCTAAGGTTGAGCATTTGAGACCGGCTGGAGAGATGCAACCTTTTTACCGTTCCGGTGTGGGAATGGGAGCAGATCTCTATGAAATTCGTTGTGGGTTGATTGGTATATGGAATTTTAGTGCTTATGCATTTTGTGATCAAAGAATTAACCGCAATCAAGAACGGTGTCGCTTGGTAGCTAGCCGGTTGAGTACGGGTCGGTCCACAGGGATTACGTGTATTTTCTAGTTGTTCTAACGAGTCAATTCCTATTGTGGTAGGTTTGATTTTCAATAAAAACTAAAGTTGAATTTGATTAGGATTAAAACCTTGCTAGGGTTAGGATTAGGTTGGTTTGGAAAGCCAATTATTCTCACCGCTTTCTTTGCCCTAATTAAGAACTTTTAGGTGTTGAGGTAATAATTAACAAAGAGGATTAGCACGATCGGGAAGAAACTAGGTTTCTTCCCTTTTTTCCTTGTCCATCCTTTCTTAACTCTTACCCTAACCTCCATGGAAATCATACACTATGGTATCACCGCTACCTCTTGGGATAGGGTGCCGTAGTGAGCGGTGTGTGTATGTATGCATAGAGTCCTACTTTAAATGTATAACGAGCAAGAAAGGGGTGAGAGATTTTCATCTCTCAAACCTTCCCCAAACCTAACCCTAACAAGTGAGGAACTACTCACTCATTAGGGAATTGATAAACGAGTTCATTTTTTATGGTTTTAATTTAATTTAACAACTACGGCAGATAAAAAAAATTGCGGAAAATAACTACGGCAGAGAAATAAAATTGCTAGAGAAATAACTAGGGCAGAAAAGAAACTTACTTTTTTATTTGATGCACTCTTCGATAATTACAGGGAATAAAAATTCTAAACTAGATAAATAAAAAGAGGCATGCTCCATAAAGAGCTGTAGGATTTCTATTTATAGATAATAGAAACCCTAGGGTTTACATCTGATCCATATCTAGAACTACAAAAATACCCTAAGAAAACCGGGTCAACGCACCGACTCCCACCGACACGCAACTACGCACCGACACGTGTCCTATATGGCCGCGGATCCGCGGCCAGAAGGCATGTTTGACCGCGGTTCTGTGGCCATATTATGGGTTCTTGGGCTCTGTTTCTCAGATATACTTTCTGTTGCTTTTTCCTTATATATTCTTCACTTGGTTCTTCAGAATGTCTTCTAGTTTCTTCCAGATTTCCACAGTGCATAATGTTGTGGATTTTTACCGTTCGCTTCATGTTGAAGTCTTGAATCTTGTGCTGCCTTTGTACTTTGTGCAATCGAACTGTTTGTTGATCTTCGTTTATTCCTCAAACTGTAGGCGGCATGATAAAGATTCTTCTATTTGTTGGTCGTAGTCTCACTTTTGTAGCGTCTTTTCACCATTTTCACTGTATTGTTCCGAGAACCTGTAACCTGCAACTATTTAGCAGACATGGATCAAAAGCACCTATTTATTTGCAAAATGATTAAGAATGGGGAATATAATAATGCAAAATTATGAGATGAACAAATACCCCAAACGTATCTTTTGCTCGTCCCGAGCAAAACTAGTTTATTCTCGAAAAAAAATATAACCTCACTTTCACAGGGAAACGCGATTGCACTGAGCTCGTGCAACAAGCCGTTAAACCCCTAGGTGTCCCTAGTAGGAGGAGTGTTGTCTCCTGAAGGTTTTCAGCGGATACTACCGACAAAATCCAATCAATTTGGCCTATTGACTTTCATTCTTCAATTCGGTGTTCTAGCAAGAAATTCTATTATCTTCAACTCAGAAATTATCAACCCATATTTTTCACGCCTCCTTATCATTTAACTTAAGATTGTATATGTTCTGTAAATTTATTTAGCTTTCAGCATCTTTTGAAAAAAATTTCTAAGGTTCCATCTCAACTTAGGAATTTTTATCATCTCTACTAAAAATATAAGTCTTATTTTTCATTCCTATCTCTCATCCAAACCCCAATCATATACCCCTACGTGTGTGTATGTATCACCCCTACACTTGGAAATTCAATTCAAGCTCTTATACTCTTGTCCATCGTCCAAAGTAATTTTAGTTTGTGAATTCTAGATGAAATTGCTCACACATCCTTCATGCGACCGTTAATACTTCTTGAGGTACTAACTGTTAGTGTATATGCCCTAGAGGCCATTACTGTATCATACTAGTATGTATATTACTTGATGGAAGCTTGGGATATTCACAGTTGCATAGACAATCTTGCTCGAAATAGTAGTATGCTACTTGGTTTGTTTCTACTTCAATGTGTACATGTGTTTATTTTAGTATATCACTTATACACATTAGTGGAGCCCTTAGAATCTTTACTTGATTACCAGTGTTGTGATGGCAGTCACACTAGTGGGGGCTGGGTAATCTATAAGCACATCCTTATGCAGGTCCCTAGTCGCAGGACTATCGAGAGAGGGCATCGATACTCCGGAGTAGACTAGCGTATGCGCTTCTCATCCTAGTGTGGGAGATGGTCTGTCCCACAGCCATCAGTACGTCGTACTGGAGATAGTATGCGGGTGCTTGTTGGGTTACGAGTACACTGGACAGGACTCGTCGGGAACTGTTGGTTGGTACTATACCTATCGTTAGTTATCAGTTCCCAAGTGACATGAGTACAGCTTAGTCCGCTGACTTGACACTGTCACTTCGCTTCGAGTGTGTTCCCACTGTACTTAGATTACTACCCTACCACGGCTCAAAGGAGTCGTGCAAACAGGTAGTAGTTGGGTGCAGTCCCGAAGCATTTGGAGGCAGTGACGGTTAGACAGGATTCGTCTCTCCCGGTATTGGGGGTTGATATCGCGCTGTGTCTAGGAGAGCCATTACACGAGTAGTCCCTGGCCAAGGCAAGCGAGATATACTGGTAGGTTTCCAGTATCATCTCAGGGTGTTCTGGGCTTCACTCCGACACGACTTGTACCGCTATTAGGGGACTGGCGTTTACCGCCCCTAGGCCCGCCATGCGATGTATCATACGAACAGACCGGACTGTATGGAGATTGTCACATTCAGACTCCGTAAGAGTTCAGATGGGTTTCACCTCGTCCGTCTTCTTATCGGCATCTACCTGGGGACCGTTACGTACAGCTAGTGCTGCTTGCGGTTTGTGGTTAAACCCACTGCCAGCGTAGTGTCGAGTCTTTAGAGTCCCACACAGAGGGTTATTCGCCTTTGGGCAAAACAGAGTAGAGGTCGCATGGTTTTGCGACAGGGTTCGTTCTCATCCGCGCACTTGTGCACGTTTGGCGTCTGGACGGATATTACTAGCGGGCTCTGGTTTGAGCCAGATCCTAGTATATGTTTTGGGGTTAGTTTTATCTCATAGTATTCATGTTCCTCGGAACACGAATGCGGGTGTGTATGCACAGTTGATTGAGGCGGAGGAAGAGGATTTTCATTAGGGTTTCGGAACGGGTGTGTATGCACAGTTGACAGTCGTCTTTTTCCAAACCCTAATGAATTTGTGATATATCAATTAATAATATTAATTAAATGAAATTGTGTCATGGTTGGGTTTGTTGACTTGTTGACCAAGGTTGACTTGTTGACCATGGTTAAAATATTGACTATCATCATTACACATCAAAGATGCTCTTCAAAACCATTTAATGTGAAATGATAATAGTCTTATCAAACCTTCCATCAACTTTTCATTTTGATTAATTTTATTAATTTGATAATTCACTAGATATTGTTATGGTTGTAAAAAACCATTTTCATTCTATCATAACCATTCTCTCTCCTCTCTTCTTCTTCCTCCTCCTCTAGTTCAAGGAGATCCATTTTCATGTGTTGAGAAACCTCTCCTTGAGATAAAATACTCTAAACCACTCTCTACTCACTCTAGGGTTGAAGGTCTAGCAAGCCAAAGACCTTAGTTCTCTCAAAATTCGAGAAAGGAGCCCAAGGTTGAACCCTCAGGTGGATCCATCTTTGACGAAAGAAGGCGACGAGGAAAGCACCATCCAACCACTACAAAGAGTTCAAGAAGAAGGAGTTCAAGTGAGGTATAACCCCTAACCGAGTAGACAACTCTCTTGTTAGGTTGCTAGTGTGTAGTTTAGCCAAGATCCGTTTTTGTAGTCCATGTTACCCAAACCCTAAAAAATCGTTTTTTTTTTTTACCATTTCCGCAAGCCCGAAAGAACCGGGAAAGGTAACGTGGACTTACATGGACTACTTATGGATATGAAAGGAAAGGCGAAAGCCAAGGGAAAGAAGAAGAAAGCCTCCGCCAAACCAAGGGGCGGTGTTAGTGATACGAAGGGAAAGGCGAAAGCAACAAAGGTAGCGGGGAAACTTGTGGATAAAGAAGATTCTAGTTCTTTCCAAGTTCGACAAAGAGCCCGAAGGTTGAACCCTCAGGTGGATCCATCTTCGACGGAAGAAGGCGACGAGAAGAGAACCATCAACCTCTACCAGGTTTCAAGAAGAAGGAGTTCAAGTTAGGTATAACCACTTTGCCGAGTAGTTAACTCTCCTTTGCATGTTTGCTAGTTTAGTTTAGAAAAGATCCCGACTTATGTTAGTCCATGTTGCCCCTTGCGCTAAAAATTTGATTTTTATACCGTTTCCGCCTCCCCGTAAGAACCGGGGGTCGCAACGTGGACTTACAGTTCGTTCTCATCCGCGCACTTGTGCACGTTTGGCGTCCGGACGGATATTACTAGCGGGCTCTGGTTTGAGCCAGATCCTAGTATATGTTTTGGGGTTAGTTTTATCTCATAGTATTCATGTTCCTCGGAACACGAATGCGGGTGTGTATGCACAGTTGATTGAGGCGGAGGAAGAGGATTTTCATTAGGGTTTCGGAACGGGTGTGTATGCACAGTTGACAGTCGTCTTTTTCCAAACCCTAATGAATTTATGATATATCAATTAATAATATTAATTAAATGAAATTGTGTCATGGTTGGGTTTGTTGACTTGTTGACCAAGGTTGACTTATTGACCATGGTTGAAACATTGACTATCATCTTTACACATCAAAGATGCTCTTTGATTCTAGCAAAACCATTTAATGTGAAATGATAATAGTCTTATCAAACCTTCCATCAACTTTTCATTTAGATTAATTTTATTAATTTGATAATTCACTAGATATTGTTATGGTTGTAAAAAACCATTTTCATTCTATCATAACCATTCTCTCTCCTCTCTTCTTCTTCCTCCTCCTCTAGTTCAAGGAGATCCATTCTCATGTGTTGAGAAACCTCTCCTTGAGATAAAATACTCTAAACCACTCTTTACTCACTCTAGGTTTGAAGGTCTAGTAAGCCAAAGACCTTAGTTCTCTCAAAGTTCGAGAAAGGAGCCCAAGGTTGAACCCTCAGGTGGATCCATCTTTGACGAAAGAAGACGATGAGGAAAGCACCATCCAACCACTACAAAGAGTTCAAGAAGAAGGAGTTCAAGAAGAAGGAGTTCAAGTGAGGTATAACCCCTAACCGAGTAGACAACTCTCTTGTTAGGTTGCTAGTGTGTAGTTTAGCCAAGATCCGTTTTTGTAGTCCATGTTACCCAAACCCTAAAAAATCGTTTTTTTTTTTTACCATTTCCGCAAGCCCGAAAGAACCGGGAAAGGTAACGTGGACTTACATGGACTACTTATGGATATGAAGGGAAAGGCGAAAGCCAAGGGAAAGAAGAAGAAAGCCCCCGCCAAACCAAGGGGCGGTGTTAGTGATACGAAGGGAAAGGCGAAAGCAA
Source organism: Agapanthus africanus (assembly GCA_030015575.1). Classification (NCBI taxonomy): domain Eukaryota; kingdom Viridiplantae; phylum Streptophyta; class Magnoliopsida; order Asparagales; family Amaryllidaceae; genus Agapanthus; species Agapanthus africanus. Next base: position 40,120,668 of record JASDDO010000004.1, on the reverse strand, counting down.
CAAAGGTAGCGGGGAAACTTGTGGATAAAGAAGAATGCTTTTACTGTCACAAGAGTGGACACTGGAAAAAAGATTGCAGGGCTTGGAAAGCCAGAACACAGGAACTGAAGCATGTTGCGGCTTCAGCTTCAGGTGTGTATGTTATTGAAAACTGTCTATCTATAACTCTACTTTCTGGGTATTGGATACCGGATCAGGATCTCATTTCTGTAATTCTTTGCAGGCGTTGAGAAACCATAGGGTTTTGAAGGCAGGTGACATGACCCTCAAAGTTGCAAACGGAGCTAGCATGTATGCTAAGGCCGTGGGGGACTATCACTTGGGGTTGTCAGATGGACACGTTTTGGTTTTGCGTAATTGCTATTTTGTACCCAACGCAACTTGTAATATCATTTCTGTATCTTTGACTTCTAAAGAAGGTTATGAATTTGCGTTTGTAAGTAATGTTGTAAACATTCACCTTAATCAAGTTCTGATTGGGTCAGGTACATTAAGCAATGGTATATACGTACTAAACCAACCACAGATTTTCAATGTCCAGAATACACACAAAAGAAAGTCTCCGGAAATAAATCAGACTTTCTTATGGCATTGTAGACTGGGTCACATCAATGAGAGAAGGTTAACGAAGTTACATACAGAAGGATATTTGAATCCGTTCGAATATCAATCGTATGCCACTTGTCAATCCTGTCTCAAAGGAAAGATGACAAAGACTCCGTTCACTGGACACGGAGTAAGAGCGAGCGAACTCTTGGGACTCGTACACAGCGACATGTGCGGTCCAATGTCTACACATGCGCGAAGCAGTTATTCTTACTTCATTACATTTACGGATGACTTTTCAAGGTACGGTTATGTCTTCTTAATGAAACATAAGTCCGAAGCCTTTGGAAAATTCCAGGAATATAAGAATGAAGTAGAAAAACAAACCGGCAAAAGTATCAAGATTCTAAGATCGGATCGAGGTGGTGAATACTTGAGTGCCGAGTTCCTGGACTATTTAAAAGAGAATGGAATTCTCTCTCAGCTTACTCCTCCATACACTCCGCAACATAACGGTGTATCGGAGAGACGGAACCGGACCCTATTGGATATGGTGCGTTCCATGATGAGTAACGCTGAGTTACCGCGATCATTCTGGGGATATGCACTAGAATCAGCTGCATACCTTTTGAACCGAGTTCCAACTAAGACTGTGCGTACTACACCATATCAGATGTGGTGTGGGAAGAGACCCTGTCTTAATCACATTAAGACATGGGGATGTCCAGCTTTTGTCAAAAAGCAGCATGCGGACAAGCTCGAGGCACGCTCAGTACAGTGCAAGTTTATGGGATATCCAAAGAACTCCAAGGGATATTTTTTCTATTGCGAAGAGGAACAAAAGATCTATGTTTCTCGTCATGCCCACTTCTTGGAAACTGAATTTTTGGAAAATCAGATAAGTGGGAGCGCAATAGAACTGGAAGAAATTCCAGAACCACAAGCTATTATTGAAAGCTTAGTAGAACCAAAGGGTTCAAAAGAAAATGACATTCCTACGCCACTCCGCAGGAGTAGTAGGCAGTCTCATCCGCCCGACAGATACTACGGTTTTCTCATAGACGGGGATAGAGAGGATTGCATCATTTATTATGATGAGCCGACTAGCTTCCAGCAAGCCATTCAGAGCGTTGACTCGGTAAAATGGCTGGATGCAATGCGGACCGAAATGGAGTCCATGTACACCAACAAAGTATGGACGTTGGACGTTGCTCCAGATGGGGTAAAACCCGTAGGATGCAAGTGGATCTTCAAAAGGAAGATTGGTGTAGATGGACAGGTTGAGACCTATAAAGCTAGACTGGTTGCAAAGGGTTTTCGTCAAAGACCTGGTTTGGACTATGACGAGACCTTTTCTCCAGTAGCTATGCTGAAATCCATTCGGATCCTTCTTGCCATTGCTGCCTTCCATGATTATGAGATTTGGCAGATGGACGTAAAAACCGCTTTTCTAAATGGAAATTTAGAGGAGTGTGTCTATATAGACCAGCCAGAGGGTTTCATTCAGAGTGGGAGCAGCGGACAGGTGTGCAAGTTGCTTAAGTCCATCTATGGACTAAAGCAGGCATCGCGGAGTTGGAACATCTGTTTTGATGAGACGGTCAAGGAATTTGGCTTTATCAAAAATCCAGATGAACCATGCATCTATAGTAGATTTGTAGCGAGAACTGTAGTATTCCTCGTTTTATACGTGGATGACATTCTCTTAATAGGAAATGACATTCCTATGCTATAATCTGTCAAGGGGTTCTTGTCACACAGGTTCTCCATAAAAGACCTGGGTGATGCCTCATACATTCTGGGGATCCGGATCTATCGTGACAGATCCAAGAGGATACTGGGACTCTCACAGTCCAAGTACATCGACACTATACTGAAAAGATTCAGTATGGAAGATTCCAAGCGCGGTAATCTACCGGCTTGTCACGGGATCACCCTCTCCAAAGAGATGTCTCCCAAGACTGATTTGGAAAGGGATCGCATGTCTATTATACCCTACGCTTCTGCGGTAGGCTCTATAATGTATGCGATGTTGTGTACCAGACCAGATGTAGCTTATGCACTGAGTGGGGTAAGCCGGTATCAGTCAAACCCAGGGGAGAAACATTGGATAGCAGTAAAGAACATTCTCAAGTACCTGAGAAGGACTAAGGAGGTGTTCTTGGTGTATGGCGGAAAAGACCTCCAGATTGAGGCCTTTGCTGACTCCAGCTTCCAGAGTGACAAGGATGATTCCAAGTCCATGTCGGGTTTTGTCTTTACCCTCAATGGAGGGGCGGTGTGTTGGAAGAGTTCCAAACAGGAAACCGTTGCTGACTCGACTATGGAAGCGGAATATATCGCTGCATCTGATGCCGTAAAAGAAGCCGTCTGGATAAGGAAGTTCTTGAAAGAACTTCAGGTGATTCCATCCATTGTTGACCCAATACCTCTGTATTGCGACAACAATGGGGCTATAGCTTTAGCAAAGGAACCCAGGTCCCATCAGATATCCAGACACATCTTGAGGCGGTATCACCTGATCAGGAAGATCATGGATCGCAAGGAGATCGAGGTTTGGAGGGTTGTTTCAGAAGATAACACTGCAGATCCATTCACAAAGGCCTTACCCCAGACTCAGTTCGAGCGGCTGATTGAGATGATAAGTCTTCGATACGCCAGTACATGGCCTTAGTGCAAGTGGGAGATTGTTAGTGTATATGCCCTAGAGGCCATTACTGTATCATATTAGTATGTATATTACTTGATGGAAGCTTGGGATATTCACAGTTGTATAGACAATCTTGCTCGAAATAGTAGTATGCTACTTGGTTTGTTTCTACTTCAATGTGTACATGTGTTTATTTTAGTATATCACTTATACACATTAGTGGAGCCCTTAGGATCTTTGCTTGATTACCAACGTTGTGATGGCAGTCACACTAGTGGGGGCTGGGTAATCTATAAGCACATTCTTATGCAGGTCCCTAGTCGCAGGACTATCGAGAGAGGGCATCGATACTCCGGAGTAGACTAGCGTATGCGCTTCTCATCCTAGTGTGGGAGATGGTCTGTCCCACAGCCATCAGTACGTCGTACTGGAGATAGTATGCGGGTGCTCGTTGGGTTACGAGTACACTGGACAGGACTCGTCGGGAACTGTTGGTTGGTACTATACCTATCGTCAGTTATCAGTTCCCAGGTGACATGAGTACAGCTTAGTCCGCTGACTTGACACTGTCACTTCGCCTCGAGTGTGTTCCCACTGTACTTAGATTACTACCCTACCACGGCTCAAAGGAGTCGTGCAAACAGGTAGTAGTTGGGTGCAGTCCCGAAGCACTTGGAGGCAGTGACGGTTAGACAGGATTCGTCTCTCCCGGTATTGTGGGTTGACATCGCGCTGTGTTTAGGAGAGCCATTACACGAGTAGTCCCTAGCCAGGGCAAGCGAGATATACTGGTAGGTTTCCAGTATCATCTCAGGGTGTTCTGGGCTTCACTCCGACCCGACTTGTACCGCTATTAGGGGACTGGCGTTTACCGCCCCCTAGGCCCGCCATGCGATGTATCAAACGAACAGACCGGACTGTATGGAGATTGTCACATTCAGACTCAGTAGGAGTTCAGATGGGTTTCACCTCGTCCGTCTTCTTATCGGCATCTACCTGGGGACCGTTACGTACAGCTAGTGCCGCTTGCGTTCTGTGGTTAAACCCACTGCCAGCGTAGTGTCGAGTCTTTAGAGTCCCACGCAGAGGGTTATTTGCCTTTGGGCAAAACAGAGTAGAGGTCGCATGGTTTTGCGACAGGGTTCGTGTTAGTGTATATGCCCTAGAGGCCATTACTGTATCATACTAGTTTGTATATTACTTAATGGAAGCTTGGGATATTCACCTTGTATAAACAATCTTGCTCAATATAGTAGTATGCTACTTGGTTTGTTTCTACTTCAATGTGTACTTGTGTTTATTTTAGTATATCACCTATACACATTAGTGGAGCCCTTAGGATCTTTGCTTGATTACCAGCGTTGTGATGGCAGTCACACTAGTGGGGGCTGGGTAATCTATAAGCACATCCTTATACAGGTCCCTAGTCGCAGGACTATCGAGACAGGGCATCGATACTCCGGAGTAGACTAGCGTATGCGCTTCTCATCCCAGTGTAGGAGATGGTCTGTCCCACAGCCATCAGTACGTCGTACTGGAGATAGTATACGGGTGCTCGTTAGGTTACGAGTACACTGGACAGGACTCGTCGGGAACTGACAGGTTGGTATTATACCTATCGTCAGTTATCAGTTCCCAGGTGACATGAGTACAGCTTAGTCCGCTGACTTGACACTGTCACTTCGCCTCGAGTGTGTTCCCACTGTACTTTGATTACTACCCTACCACGGCTCAAAGGAGTCGTGCAAACGGGTAGTAGTTGGGTGCAGTCCCGAAGCACTTGGAGGCAGTGACGGTTAGACAGGATTCGTCTCTCCCGGTATTGGGGGTTGACATCGCGCTGTGTCTAGGAGAGCCATTACACGAGTAGTCCCTGGCCAGGGCAAGCGAGATATACTGGTAGGCTTCCAGTGTTACCTCAGGGTGTTTTGGGCTTCACTCCGACACGACTTGTACCGCTATTAGGGGACTGACGTTTACCGCCCCCTAGGCCCGCCATGCGATGTATCAGACGAACAGACCGGACTGTACGGAGACTGTCATATTTAGACTCGGTAGGAGTTCAGATGGGGTTCACCTCGTCAGCCTTCTTGTCGGCATCTACCTGGGGACCGTTACGCACAGCTAGTGCCGCTTGCGGTCTGTGGTTAAACCCACTGCCAGCGTAGTGTCGAGTCTTTAGAGTCCCACACAGAGGGTATTCGCCTCTGGGCAAAATAGAGTAGAGGTCGCATGGTTTTGCGACAGGGTTCGTTCTCATCCGCGCACTTGTGCACGTTTGGAGTCCGGACGGATATTACTGGCTGGCTCTGGTTTGAGTCAGATACTGGTATATGTTTTGGGGTTGCTTTTATCTCTCAGTATTCATGTTCCTCGGAACAAGAATGCAGGTGTGTATGCACAGTTGTTTGAGGAGGAGGAAGAGGACTTTCATTAGGGTTTCGGAACGGGTGCGTATGCACAGTTGACAGTCGTCTTTTTCCAAACCCTAATGGATTTATGTTATATCAATTAATAATATTAATAAAATGAAATTGTGTCATGGTTGGTTTTTTTGTTGACTTGTTGACCATGGTTGACTTGTTGACCATGGTTGAAGTTTTGACCATCATCATTACAAAAGAAAGATGCTCCTTGATTCTTGAAAATTCATTTAATGTTTGAAATGATAATGTTCATTCATAAACCTTCCATCAACTATTTCATTTTCATTATTATTATTAATTTGATAATTCTTTTTCTTTTGTGATATGGTTGCAAGAAAAGAAAAAGAGAGCTCATTCTTTCATTTAGCTTCTCTCTCCTCACTTCATCTTCTTCTTCCTCTAGCCAAAGGAGAATCCTTCTCATGTGTTGAGAATCCCTCTTCTTAAAAGAAAAACACCCCAAAGACATTCTCTACTCACTCTAGGATCAAAGGTTTAGCAAGCCGAAGATTCTAGTTCTCTCCAAGTTCGACAAAGAGCCTGAAGGTTGAACCCTCAGGTGGATCCATCTTCGACGGAAGAAGGCGACGAGAAGAGAACCATCAACCTCTACCAGGTTTCAAGAAGAAGGAGTTCAAGTTAGGTATAACCACTTTGCCGAGTAGTTAACTCTCCTTTGCATGTTTGCTAGTTTAGTTTAGAAAAGATCCCGACTTATGTTAGTCCATGTTGCCCCTTGCGCTAAAAATTTGATTTTTATACCGTTTCCGCCTCCCCGTAAGAACCGGGGGTCGCAACGTAGACTTACATTGGTATCAGAGCCTAACTAAACTTAAACTAGCTTTGTATAAAAGTGTATGGAAGTTCGAAACCGAAAAATCGCAAAACCAGAAAAACAAAAACCCTAAGTTTCTGTTGAATTTTTTTGTGCTCTAAATGTAAAACTTTATACTCCTAAAATCGGCTCAGGGTTTTGTGAGAACACCCACCAAAAACGATCCCATGAATCCTTCAAACCGCCGCGGATCCGCGGCCTCAGCTATTCTTGTCGCCGCGGATCCGCCGCCGTTTGGGCTCTTCATGTGATCGTGTTTTGTGCAGTGTTCTTCTGGTAGGGTTTTAGGATTTTTCAAATATGTTATATGTGCCCAGATTTTCCAGAACAGAAATTTGCTTTTGGGGTCCTATAAATCCGTATTTTTATCGAACTTCGCTACACTTTGTCTATATTGGTTATATCTGTGATGTTTGAATGTATTGAACGTCGACTAATCGCTATAAGTCGATTAGTCGGGGTTATACATCTCTGTGATCTGTGTTTGATATTGGAATGTGTATATGAATGTGTTGGACTGTCGCGGGTGAATAGCCGGGGTGGATGTGAGATGAGCTTTTGTTTTTCTTTCATTCATTGTAAATGTAAATTGATGTAATATTATTATTTGTTTGGCCGCACAACCGGGTCGGGGTTGTAGCCGTCATTGTATAATTCTTTTTACTGTTTTTGCTCCTAGGATAGACCCATGGAGGGGTGCACAAACTGCCAAGTACTTAGCGGGTAGTTTGCCGCACCCGTAGGGGTCTTGGGTGGGGTATTGGCTATTCACCGCGACCGTGTAATCCGCTTTTCGTTGCAGGCTCGAACGGATTGCGGATTCCTAGTATATCCAATGTATTCATCTGTGATCTGTAATGTCTATCATTGCTATATCTATAACTATTTAGGCGTTGCTTATGTTTTACAGCCGCGCTAGCCCAGCCCCCGCTCTGTCGTTAGTTAAGTAACCTAACGGGTGATGACGGGGCCCCGTGGCGAATGCGAATGGCATAAGCGTACGTCATATTTTGGTTGTTTTCTGCAATGGTAGGATTAAATGATGGGACGCATTAAAAGAACTAATGCAAGAATATCACGCATTAAAAGAACTAATGCAAGATAATAAACCAAGCTAAAGTCATTGGAACACTTTCGAAAAACCACTCGGTTCTTTTCAAAACTAACTTTTAAATGCGGATCTTGAGCCACTCCTTTTAAAAGCTATCTCGTTCCATCGATTATATCAAGTTCACTACGTTCACGGTTTCGCCAAAACCATTCGTAGCCCTCCATCATTTCAGTTAAATGTACGGTAGTATTCAAGCTATGCATTTTGACCTCACGCCAAGGCATAGTGATTGGTAGCTGCCGGATATTTATCTGTTGCATAGATAGAATGCGTTGTTTTGGGACAACCGTATTACCATTTTGGCCTACGTCAAGGGTAGGTACGGGTGGGTTCAAATCAACCGGGATAATGATGGGAAGAACTTGACATGTGACTTATGACATTTTGACCTCACGCCAAGGTCATAAGAGCATGGGGCAAAAATCCACATCGGGAGTTTCATAAGTACTGAAACTTGCTAGATTTGCATACCATTTGGAGTGTGGTGATTCTGGTAGGATTCCTTCAGTTTCGTCACGCGATGATATTTGGATCCCGATCCTACTGTGAGTATATGCTACTCCTCGGGAAATTTTTCACTAAACGATCAATGCTATAAACCTAGTAGGTGTCTAGAAAGGTGTTAGCGGGGCTACGCCCCCAGGGAAAAGAGGTTCTCTAATTAAGGAACTTCGCGAAAGCGTTGGAAAACCTCCCTTGAAGTACCGACACTGGCCTGGCTGAACGGTTAAGCAAGTATTGTGCGGTGGGATTGATCCCGACTAATTCTTCCTTTATGGTTTGAGGAGGGATTCGAGAGACAGTGGGAGCCATCCTGTTTAGACAAATTAAAAACCATTCTAAACTTGCAAGAGCGTCGTGCTAAAGTGTTTCTTCTCTCCCTCCTAATTGCAGCGACCATTCGACATGACTGGACTTAAGTTACTTCTAGATAAAAACAAACTGACAGGGCCAAACTACAAAGATTGGCTCAGGAATGTCAAAATGGCAATCACTTACGACAAGCTGGGGTATCTTCTTACCACCAAAGCTCCCCCCGTCCCAGGTCCCACCTCCAGCGTCGCGGATAAGGAAATCCGTAAGACTTGGGAGATTGATTGCGCGAAGGCCAGGTGCCTCTTGCTTGCCTCTATGGACAACGAACATCAGAGGAGGCACGAGAATATGGATTTGGAATCCATATTTCTTCATACAAAAGAACTGTATGGAGAGCAGTCTCGTATCGCAAGATACGAAGTGTCGAAGAAGTTGTTTTCGGCAAGGTTGGCCGTCGGATCATCGGTAGCGGAACACGTGCTTAAGATGATTGGCTACATTGAGGAGCTCGCTGAACTTGGGACCACGTTGGAGAATGAGCTCTATACGGATTTAATTCTCCAGTCCCTTCCATCCACTTACGCCCAGTTTATACTGAACTTCAACTTACGAGAAAAGGAAGTTGAACTTTCAGAACTCCTCAACATGCTGAGGAGCGCAGAGGGCACCCTACAGAAAGGTAGGGAAACATCCACTTTGTTTGTAGGAGGATCTTCTTCTTCTAGGTCCAAGGCGAAAGCCAAGGGAAAGAAGAGGAAAGCCCACGCCAAACCAAGGGGCGGTGTTAGTAAAGTGGATACGAAGGGAAAGGCAAAAGCAACAAAGATAGCGGGAAAACTTGTGGATAAAGAAGAATGCTTCTATTGTCATAAGAAAGGACACTGGAAGAATGATTGCAGGGCTTGGAAAGCCAGGACACAGGAATTGAAGCAGGTTGCGGCTTCAGCTTCAGGTGTGTATGTTATTGAAAACTGTCTTTCAATAAACTCTACTTCCTGGGTATTGGATACTGTTCATATCAGATTTTTGCATTTTCATACCGCCAAATTTTTGTCACATTGCATATCGGTAGATACTCTTGAGCCGTGTTTGCTAGTCAATTGCTGGATACAGGTTCTCGGTTCTAAAACGGTGAAATTCATGGAAAACACAACAAAATCCGGGTTCCTGCCAACCACTGAGAAAACACGGTCTCCGCTCGTCATCCGTATGTTGCCAGATACCAGTTTAGGAAGACAAAATGTCAAATCAATGTCACCTTCATGCACAAGGCTCAATAGTAGCACAAAATCCAAGAGATCTACGTGGAGCTCGAGGCAATCATGACAAAATCTTGACAAAAAGTCCACCTTTCCCTCAACAGAAATTCTGGAAAAATCGGGGATCCAAATTGAGAAAATACATATGCCAAAATAATGTACACAGAAAAACAGGAAAACCCAAAAAAGAAGATGGCCCAATTCTTCCAATGGGCCGCGGATCCGCGGCAAAAGGTGGGTCCAGGCCGCGGATCCGCGGCCATTCTGGCGCCAAACAAAAATCTGTTTTGGGGGTATTCTGGTCTTTTTGTATAGGTTCTGGTGGTTGCCCTAGGTTTTCATTCTCTGACCTATAAATAGCCCAGAACTTTGTGAAGGAAAGGGCCCATTCTTGTATTTTCTTTTTTCTAGGATTTAGTTCACTTGTTCTTCTTCTTCTCATCTCTTCTCCATTAAACTTGTAGTGAGCTTTGTGAGGGAGGAATGGTAAATAAAGAAGATCATTTTATTATCATGCTTGTCTCTTTACTTTGTTAATTGTTGCAATTTAAATTCGTTAAGTAGTTGTTGTTATTTCCTTGTTGTTTATTTCTTCTCTCTTTTTCTTTATCATTCATACGACAATGATACTTACGCTCGATCCTCGCCAAGGTGAGGTCGCAAATAGTTAGTCGTATTCTCCTAATCTCCTTCTTTCTATCTTCCTCTTTTGTTTTGTTTTGTTTTTCCTTATCATGAAGTGTGAGTAGTTAATACTTGTTAGGGTAGGATAAGGGAAGTTTGAGAGAAGGAAATCTCTCTCACTCTTTCCTTGCCCAACAGCTTAAATCAACTCCCGTTAATTGAACCACAATCCGCTCCTTACGGCACCCTATCCTACATGATAGCGGTGATTCCGTAGTGAGACCGGTTGTGGTTGAATTAACCGGAGGTTATGGATAAGAGCCAAGAACGGACGGACAAGCACCAAAAGGAAGGACTATGCGTTGGAAAGCCTAGCTTATACTCGCAAGTCCCTTCCTAGTCGTGCTAATCCCCGTTGTTGCCGATTACCGTAACACCGATATTAAGAGGTGCAACGAAAGATGTGGAGACTCCTAACTCAAACTAACATAATCCTAACCCTAACATGCTCTCTTTAAATATCAACTCAACACTTAGTTAATCACAAACAAAATCTGAACAACCGGACTTAACTCGTTAAAACACATTGAAAAAGACTCCCATCTCCCTGCGGACGACCCGTACTCAACCGGCTAGCTACATGCGAAACCGTCTTGATTGCGGTATTTAAACTAGAACTTGAACACGCACTTATCCTATCAATCAGATACCGGATCAGGATCTCATATCTGTAATTCTTTGCAGGCGTTGAGAAACCGTAGGGTTTTGAAGGCAGGTGACATGACCCTCAGAGTTGCAAACGGAGCTAGCATGGATGCTAAAGCCGTGGGGGACTATCACCTGGGAATGTCAGATGGGCATGTTTTGGTTTTGCGTAATTGCTTTTTTGTACTCAACGCAACTTGTAATATCATTTCTGTATCTTTGGTTTCTAAAGAAGGTTATGAATTTGCGTTTGTAAGTAATGTTGTAAACATTCACCTTAATCAAGTTCTGATTGGGTCAGGTACATTGAGCAATGGTATATACGTGTTAAACCAACCACAGATTTTCAATGTCCAGAATACACACAAAAGAAAGTCTCCAGATATCAATCAGGCTTTCTTATGGCATTGTAGACTGGGTCACATAAATGAGAGAAGGTTGACTAAGTTACATACAGAAAGATATTTGAATTCGTTCGAATATCAATCGTATGTCACTTGTCAATCCTGTCTCAAAGGAAAGATGACAAAAACTCCGTTCACTGGACACGGAGTAAGAGCGAGCGAGCTCTTGGGACTCGTGCACAGCGACGTGTGCGGTCCAATGTCTACACATGCGCGAAGCGGTTTTTCTTATTTCATTACTTTTACGGATGATTTTTCAAGGTTCGGACATGTCTTCTTAATGAAACATAAATCCGAAGCCTTTGGAAAATTCCAGGAATATAAGAATGAGGTAGAAAAACAAACCGGCAAAAGAATCAAGATTCTAAGATCGAATCGAGGTGGAGAATACTTAAGTGCTGAGTTCCTGAATTATTTAAAAGAGAACGGAATTCTCTCTCAGCTTACTCCTCCATATACTCCACAACATAACGGTGTATCGGAAAGACGGAACCGAACCCTATTGGATATGGTACAGTCCATGATGAGTAACGCTGAGTTACCGCGATCATTCTGGGGGTATGCGCTAGAATCAGCTGCGTACCTTTTGAACCGAGTTCCTACTAAGACTGTGCCTACCACACCATATGAGTTATGGAGTGGGAAGAAACCCTATCTTCAATATCTGAAGATCTGGGGATGTCCGGCTTTTGTCAAAAAGCAGCATGCGGACAAACTCGACGCACGCTCAGTACTGTGCAAGTTTGTGGGATACCCAAAGAACACCAGGGGTATCTTTTCTACTACGCAGAAGAACAAAAAGTCCTTGTTTCTCGCAATGCCCACTTTCTAGAACACCAGTTCTTAGAAAAGGAAATTAGTGGGAGCGCAGTAGAACTGGAAGAAATTCCAGAACCACAGACTATTACTGAAAGCTTAGTGGAACCAGAGGGTTCAAAAGAACAGGACATTCCTACGCCGCTCCGCAGGAGTAGTAGGCAGTCTCATCCGCCCGAGAGATACTACGGTTTTCTCATAGACGGGGATAGAGAGGATTGCATCATAGATTATGATGAGCCTACTAGCTTCCAGCAGGCCGTTCAGAGCGTTGACTCGGTAAAATGGCTGGATGCAATGCTGACCGAAATGGAGTCCATGTACACCAACAAAGTATGGACGTTGGACATTGCTCTAGACAGGGTAAAACCCGTAGGATGCAAGTGGATCTTCAAAAGGAAGATTGGTGTAGATGGACAGGTTGAGACCTATAAAGCTAGACTTGTAGCAAAGGGTTTCCGTCAAAGACCTGGTTTGGACTATGATGAAACCTTTTCTCCAGTGGCTATGTTGAAATCCATTCGGATCCTTCTTGCCATTGCTGCCTTCCACGATTATGAGATTTGGCAGATGGACGTAAAGACCGCTTTTCTAAATGGAAGTTTAGAGGAGTGTGTCTATATGGATCAGCCAGAGGGTTTCATTCAGAGTGGGAGCAGCGGAAAGGTGTGCAAGTTGCTTAAGTCCATCTATGGACTAAAGCAGGCATCGCGGAGTTGGAACATCTGTTTTGATGAGACGGTCAAGGAATTTGGCTTTATCAAAAATCCAGATGAACCATGCATCTATAGTAGATTTGTAGCGAGAACTGTAGTATTCCTCATTTTATATGTGGATGACATTCTCTTAATAGGAAATGACATTCCTATGCTACAATCTGTCAAGGGGTTCTTGTCGCACAGGTTCTCCATGAAAGACCTGGGTGATGCCTCATACATCCTGGGGATCCGGATCCATCATGATAGATCCAAGAGGATATTAGGACTTTCACAGTCCAGGTACATCGACACCATACTGAAAAGATTCAGTATGGAAGATTCCAAGCGCGGTAACCTACCGGCTTGTCACGGGATCACCCTCTCTAAAGAGATGTCTCCCAAGACTGATTTGGAGAGGGATCGCATGTCTATTATACCCTACGCTTCTACGGTAGGCTCTATAATGTATGCGATGTTGTGTACCAGACCGGATGTAGCTTATGCACTGAGTGTGGTAAGCCGGTATCAGTCAAACCCTGGGGAGAAACACTGGATAGCGGTAAAGAACATTCTCAAGTACCTGAGAAGGACTAAGGAGATGTTCTTGGTGTATGGCGGAAAAGACCTCCAGATCGAGGCCTTTGCTGACTCCAGCTTCCAGAGTGACAAGGATGATTCCAAGTCCATGTCGGGTTTTGTCTTTACCCTCAATGGAGGGGCGGTGTGTTGGAAGAGTTCCAAACAGGAAACCGTTGCAGACTCGACTATGGAAGCGGAATACATCGCTGCATCTGATGCCGCAAAAGAAGCTGTCTGGATGAGGAAGTTCTTGAAAGAACTTCAGGTGGTTCCGTCCATTGTTGACCCAATACCTCTGTATTGCGACAACAACGGGGCTATAGCTTTAGCGAAGGAACCCAGGTCCCATCAGAGATCCAGGCACATCTTGAGGCGGTATCACCTGATCAGGGAGATCGTGGATCGCAAGGAGATCGAGGTTCTGAGGGTTGCTTCAGAAGAGAACACTGCAGATCCATTCACCAAGGCCTTGCCCCAGACTCAGTTCGAGCGGCTGATCGAGATGATAAGTCTTCGATACGCTAGTACATGGCCTTAGTGCAAGTGAGAGATTGTTAGTGTATATACCCTAGAGGCCATTACTGTATCATACTAGTTTGTATATTACTTAATGGAAGCTTGGGATATTCACCTTGTATAAACAATCTTGCTCAATATAGTAGTATGCTACTTGGTTTGTTTCTACTTCAATGTGTACTTGTGTTTATTTTAGTATATCACCTATACACATTAGTGGAGCCCTTAGGATCTTTGCTTGATTACCAGCGTTGTGATGGCAGTCACACTAGTGGGGGCTGGGTAATCTATAAGCACATCCTTATACAGGTCCCTAGTCGCAGGACTATCGAGACAGGGCATCGATACTCCGGAGTAGACTAGCGTATGCGCTTCTCATCCCAGTGTGGGAGATGGTATGTCCCACAGCCATCAGTACATCGTACTGGAGATAGTATACGGATGCTCGTTAGGTTACGAGTACACTGGACAGGACTCGTCGGGAACTGACAGGTTGGTATTATACCTATCGTCAGTTATCAGTTCCCAGGTGACATGAGTACAGCTTAGTCCGCTGACTTGACACTGTCACTTCGCCTCGAGTGTGTTCCCACTGTACTTTGATTACTACCCTACCACGGCTCAAAGGAGTCGTGCAAACGGGTAGTAGTTGGGTGCAGTCCCGAAGCACTTGGAGGCAGTGACGGTTAGACAGGATTCGTCTCTCCCGGTATTGGGGGTTGACATCGCGCTGTGTTTAGGAGAGCCATTACACGAGTAGTCCCTGGCCAGGGCAAGCGAGATATACTGGTAGGCTTCCAGTGTTACCTCAGGGTGTTTTGGGCTTCACTCCGACACGACTTGTACCGCTATTAGGGGACTGACGTTTACCGCCCCCTAGGCCCGCCATGCGATGTATCAGACGAACAGACCGGACTGTACGGAGACTGTCACATTTAGACTCGGTAGGAGTTCAGATGGGGTTCACCTCGTCAGCCTTCTTGTCGGCATCTACCTGGGGACCGTACGCACAGCTAGTGCCGCTTGCGGTCTGTGGTTAAACCCACTGCCAGCGTAGTGTCGAGTCTTTAGAGTCCCACACAGAGGGTATTCGCCTCTGGGCAAAATAGAGTAGAGGTCGCATGGTTTTGCGACAGGGTTCGTTCTCATCCGCGCACTTGTGCACGTTTGGAGTCCGGACGGATATTACTGGCTGGCTCTGGTTTGAGTCAGATACTGGTATATGTTTTGGGGTTGCTTTTATCTCTCAGTATTCATGTTCCTCGGAACAAGAATGCAGGTGTGTATGCACAGTTGTTTGAGGAGGAGGAAGAGGACTTTCATTAGGGTTTCGGAAGGGGTGCGTATGCACAGTTGACAGTCGTCTTTTTCCAAACCCTAATAGATTTATGTTATATCAATTAATAATATTAATAAAATGAAATTGTGTCATGGTTGGTTTTTTTGTTGACTTGTTGACCATGGTTGACTTGTTGACCATGGTTGAAGTTTTGACCATCATCATTACAAAAGAAAGATGCTCCTTGATTCTTGAAAATTCATTTAATGTTTGAAATGATAATGGTCATTCATAAACCTTCCATCAACTATTTCATTTTCATTATTATTATTAATTTGATAATTCTTTTTCTTTTGTGATATGGTTGCAAGAAAAGAAAAAGAGAGCTCATTCTTTCATTTAGCTTCTCTCTCCTCACTTCATCTTCTTCTTCCTCTAGCCAAAGGAGAATCATTCTCATGTGTTGAGAATCCCTCTCCTTAAAAGAAAAACACCCCAAAGACATTCTCTACTCACTCTAGGATCAAAGGTTTAGCAAGCCGAAGATTCTAGTTCTTTCCAAGTTCGACAAAGAGCCCGAAGGTTGAACCCTCAGGTGGATCCATCTTCGACGGAAGAAGGCGACGAGAAGAGAACCATCAACCTCTACCAGGTTTCAAGAAGAAGGAGTTCAAGTTAGGTATAACCACTTTGCCGAGTAGTTAACTCTCCTTTGCATGTTTGCTAGTTTAGTTTAGAAAAGATCCCGACTTATGTTAGTCCATGTTGCCCCTTGCGCTAAAAATTTGATTTTTATACCGTTTCCGCCTCCCCGTAAGAACCGGGGGTCGCAACGTGGACTTACAGTTCGTTCTCATCCGCGCACTTGTGCACGTTTGGCGTCCGGACGGATATTACTAGCGGGCTCTGGTTTGAGCCAGATCCTAGTATATGTTTTGGGGTTAGTTTTATCTCATAGTATTCATGTTCCTCGGAACACGAATGCGGGTGTGTATGCACAGTTGATTGAGGCGGAGGAAGAGGATTTTCATTAGGGTTTCGGAACGGGTGTGTATGCACAGTTGACAGTCGTCTTTTTCCAAACCCTAATGAATTTATGATATATCAATTAATAATATTAATTAAATGAAATTGTGTCATGGTTGGGTTTGTTGACTTGTTGACCAAGGTTGACTTATTGACCATGGTTGAAACATTGACTATCATCTTTACACATCAAAGATGCTCTTTGATTCTAGCAAAACCATTTAATGTGAAATGATAATAGTCTTATCAAACCTTCCATCAACTTTTCATTTAGATTAATTTTATTAATTTGATAATTCACTAGATATTGTTATGGTTGTAAAAAACCATTTTCATTCTATCATAACCATTCTCTCTCCTCTCTTCTTCTTCCTCCTCCTCTAGTTCAAGGAGATCCATTCTCATGTGTTGAGAAAGCTCTCCTTGAGATAAAATACTCTAAACCACTCTTTACTCACTCTAGGTTTGAAGGTCTAGTAAGCCAAAGACCTTAGTTCTCTCAAAGTTCGAGAAAGGAGCCCAAGGTTGAACCCTCAGGTGGATCCATCTTTGACGAAAGAAGACGATGAGGAAAGCACCATCCAACCACTACAAAGAGTTCAAGAAGAAGGAGTTCAAGAAGAAGGAGTTCAAGTGAGGTATAACCCCTAACCGAGTAGACAACTCTCTTGTTAGGTTGCTAGTGTGTAGTTTAGCCAAGATCCGTTTTTGTAGTCCATGTTACCCAAACCCTAAAAAATCGTTTTTTTACCATTTCCGCAAGCCCGAAAGAACCGGGAGAGGTAACGTGGACTTACAGTAAAGACCGATTACAAAATGTGTTCGCGCATTTAGGCGTAATTTCTCGTCTTGTAATACCTAAGGCTTTTTGTACTGACTCCCAAACCAGTTGGTCTAAGGAACTATGTGATAAAGCACCCTCGCTATATATTTTTTATTTTATGCAGCCTTAAGTAATTACAAAACCAGTGTTCATTTTTTTATATCTCTTTATTCACACTTATAATTTTATTTTCCTTCATACTAAGGATTTTAGACAAGAGCATTTCAAGGTATCCTCTACTATTCCAAGTTTCAAGATTCGTATTTGTGCAAGTTGTAGGGTATATATTTTCAAAATTTAGACTTAAGCTTAGGAATTATTTTTCAGACTTACACTTTAATAAAAATTTCAATACTCTTCCTTTATTTTGACTTAGCCCAAGAAGTGAACTCAAAATTTGCCTATTTTTAAGTAAACTATAAGGACATATATTTATTGCCGTTAAATTTTAAGAAAGGTTATTTTTAGGATTTTTAATTTACTAAGTTTAGGATATAGTTTTTCCTAGCTAGTTAACCGTCTTGTCAAACTTAAGTCAATTATGGCCAAAATTGAATTTTTTTTAATTATTATTATTTTTTAAAAAATTTCAATTTTTATGGGTTTTAAAATAAGTATGCAAATGCAAAATTATACATATGAATGTGAAGGAAGAAAGCTTACCGAGCACACCCCCAAACTTAAACTTGACAGTGTCCTCACTGTCAGGCTACATCAAGAGGGTCAAAATTGTCGGCACTCCTCTGTTTATTTTTTTTATATATTTTTTTTAAAACTGGAAATTTACAAAAAATACCCCAAATTTTTTTTTTATATTTACAAGTGGTAAACGTACCCCCAATCATACGGTTGGCTAAAAATCATTTTCTTTCTAGAGCCAACACAATTTCCCCCAAACTTGAATTAAACAATGTTACAAGTCAATGCCAAGCTTTGCACAGGCCAAAAGTCAATACCAACCATTCGAAGAATTTATCAGTAAAAAACAGCGGTTGGTGGTAGAGTATGTTGTCTAGAATCATAAAGAAGTGGGGAAGAGATAAGTGGTGTAACAGAAGTGGTTTGCATCTCAATTTGAAGAGATGACAAAGTGATTGTGACGATGGATTACTCGCATTTTTGTGATTGTCAAGAAGAAGGGGAGGAGGTTCAATTTCTTTTTGGAGTTGATTCATCTCAACGCCCGTGTTTGCTAAAAATATGAGCTCATCAGCGAAAATTTCCTCAAAGCTTTCATCGATACCTCGAAGAATAATGTCATCAGAAATAGTGGGGTGATCTCTAGACTCCATGAAAGATTCATAATCAGCGTTAAATGTTGACCCGGACAACTTAATGGAAGAGTCCGTATGTGTATAATACATAGTTGGGTCAAACAACGTATGAAAAGAGTCTGGATCAGTATCCTGAAGCTGATCAAATTCGCTGCTGTCGATATCCATTAATTTGACAGAATATGCACGAGCAGAAGGTTCGGAGGGCAGACTTCCTATCTTGTAAATGTTGAACTCACTTGAAATCTTCCCGAAGGATAGAGTCATAGAGCCGTTACGACAGTTGATTACAGCATTGGAAGTGGCTAAAAATGGTCGATCGAGGATCACCGGAATTTGGTTCCGTGGGTTAGCCACAGGCTGTGTGTCCATAACAATGAAATCAACAGGGAATATGAAGTCCCCTACTTTAATCAACACATCCTCTAACTCACCCCTAGGATGGGTGATGGATCGATCGGCCATTTGGAGAGTGCAATGAGTGGGTTTCAACTCTCCAACGCCTAATTGCTCATAAACCGAATAGGGAAGCAGGTTAACACTGGAACCAAGATCTAAAAGTGCACGATTGATGTTCTTCTCCCTAATTGTTATTGAAATTGTAGGACAGCCAGGGTCCTTTCGTTTTTGGGGCAAAGGTTGAGGTTGGGTAATAGCATTGCTCACGGCACTAGCTACGAATACTTTCTTGGGTACCTGAGACTTCCTCTTCTTGGTGCATAAGTCCTTCAAGATTTTAGCGTAAGAAGGGATTTGTTGGATTGCATCCAAGAGAGGTATGTTAATGCTAACCTATTTGAATAACTCCACAATCTTCTCCATTTGTGGAGTTTGTTTATTGGATCTCAACCTGTTTGGAAATGGAATATTTTGAAAATTTATTGAGTCCAATGTTTGTGGAGTAGATTGCGGAGTTGGAAAGGATCCTAGTGTTGGTGTTTTCGTGGAGTGAGATGTGGGTCTGTTCGAATTAAAAGAAATAGAGTCTTGTGAAGAATGAAGAACATGCTCTGAAGAAGATGAAGAAGAAGAAGAAGAAGAAGAAGCGGCGGCCGGGGTTTCATCACTAATACCCACATTATTGTGCAACACTCTTCCAGATCTCAACGTGGTCACAGCATTTACATTATGATTTTGTTGTTCATAAGCAACATATGCGTTGTGTGTGTGACCGGGATTTGGCAATGGTTGAGACGGAAGCTTTTCCTTTTCTCGCTCGCTTAACGCAGCATTTAGTTGTGCAATTTGGGCCTCAATTGATTTGATGCTCTGATCACGTGAAGCACTGTGTTGCACCAAAGACTGAATTGAAGTCTCCAACCTTGCTGAGGATTGTGTAGATTGTTTTAAAAACGCATCCAAAGTTCTTTCTAGCGAGGAAACCTTATCGTTATTCGGCTGAACAAAATTGTTTTGAGGATAAGAGTTGTTGGGTACAAAATTGTTCATTTGGTTTGGGTAAGGTTGGAGTTTGAAAGGTTGCTGATATTGAGTTTGTTGAGGGGCTTGTTGTTGTGGAGGAGGCCTTTGAAAGTTGTTGTTGCCTTGGAATTGTTGTTGATTTTGATTCCAAGCAAAATTTGGGTGGCTCCTCCAACCAGGATTGTAAGTTGAAGAGTATGGATCATTTTTTTTGTCTTTGCTGAAAGACAGTATTGACTTGATCTTGTCCTTGAACAGGTGCATTGTAAGGACACTCTTCAGTAAGATGGGACGGATTTTAACAACAAGCGCAAACTGTGCGTGGGGGTAAAGCAGGGGCAGGAGAAAGCGATGAGAATTTGCTCTCAATTGCTTCTAGTTTTTTCGTGAGTGCAGCCATTTCGGCCTTCATTGCAATCGACATATCAAGTTGATGTATGCCTGCCCTAGACTGACTTGATGAAGTGGTCTTAGTGCTTTCCCACTGAAGTGTTTGTTCAGCAAGATCGTCGAGAAATTGTCAAGCTTCCTCGCTTGATTTTGTAAGAAAGTGACCTTGACAAATGGTTTCCAACAACTGCTTAGTTGCTGGGTTCAGTCCTTCGTATAAAGTTTGGCAAAGTTGCCAATTCTCGATACCGTGGTGAAAGCACTGAACAAGGAGGTCCTTAAATCTTTCAAAACACTTCCAAAAAGGTTCGGAAGGAAGCTGGGAAAATTGAATTATTTCGTTGCGAATTCTCGCGGTCTTGTGGTATGGGTAAAACTTTTTTAGAAAAGTCTTAACAAACTCTTCCCAATTTTTTATGGAGTGTGATGCTGTGCTATATAACCATTTTTCAGCTAGGTCACATAAAGTGAATGGAAAGACACGTAGCCTTATTGCATCATCCGAAAGTTGTGTGGTCTTCATCATTGCGCAAACATTCTGGAATTTGTTAATGAAGATGTAGGCATCTTCGGATTCCAGCCTATGAAATTTGGGCAACATATTGATGAAGTGGGGTTTAATCTCAAAGTTATCCCTATTAGCCGGTGGAAGTGAAAGACAAGTGGGAAGTGTGGTGCGGATGGGATAGAAAAGATCCTAGAGCGCGATTCGTTGGGGCGCTTCAACAGGAGGGTGTGGTGGGTTATTCGCACCTAGAGGAGGTGGAATCAGTCCCGCAGGTAAGGGGTTGTTAGGATTGAATCCCGACATCTCCTTAGAAGATGATGAATTTGAAGATGAAAGTAAAGAAGTGGGTGGAATTTCGACTTCGGAGTCGAAAGCGTCGTCAGTCGGCACTAACGAGACGCGGACTAAACGGGCGCTAGTGTCCCTAGTCCAACTGGACATACACTAACAAGGTGTAGTGTAGTCAAAAGGTAAAAACAGAAGGTGGGAGTAAGAAAACGTCAATGGAAGAAAGTGGGATGCAGTGGATTTCTAGCGACAAAATTGGCAAGTTTTTGTAAAAATTTTGTGTTTTGTGTTTTTTTTATAAGTAGCTTTTTTTTTGCAAAAGATTTTAATAAGAAGCTTAGACACACGTTCAAGCAATCACAATATGCACAATCAAGCCTAAATCTAGGGTCTCCTAGGTCAACTAGAATGCTCTTAACTGTTCCAAAGGGCAAGTTGTGAGATTCTCAAATCGCCTCTTCAGCGCCAATTGTGGCCAGGTAAGCACAAGTAAAGAAAGGAGGGATCCGCTCACGAATCACTGTGAGACGGGCCATTTAAAATTACCTTTCCCACTTGTCTAGCCTAGGCACCACAAAGTCTGGTTTAGATAAACGACCGATGCCTACAACTATTCCTTTGTCCTAATGAGCACGACAGTCCTTATAGGCTGAGTCTAATCTTTTTTAATTAACTCGATGGTTGATGCGAATGCTTTTTATGATTTTTGGGGTCCTAGGAAGGGTAATGAAATCCCCACCCAATCTGGATTGGTGCTATAGCCCCTTAAAAGTCAGTTTAAAAATGCAAAGCAGTAAACACACAAAACACTTGCCAAAAAAAAATCTTTTATTGCGGTGCAAAGCATCCTGCACAAGATCAAGTTATTGGAGAAGGGGGAGAAGTTTTTGCGCAAAGAACCCTGCAGGAATTTTTTTTTAGAAGACTACAGAGGGCAGAAGAGAGGAAAAGAGTGCTTATAGAGAAGATTTGGATAGCTGACGTCACCAGACCGCGGCGGATCCGTGGTCAAAAGCGCAGTTTCGCGGCGGTTCCGCGGTTGAACAATTGATTCAGGCCTCTAAACTTTTTCTGTTTCTCTGTTGTGGTTCTCCTCTGTTTGTTCAGATCTGTTGTTTGCTGTTTTGCTCTCTGGATTTTTCCAGATCTGAATCTGTTCGTCTCTCCGATCCTGCACAATTCACACGAAAACCCTTCAAAAAATAACAAGATGATAATTTTATTTTTTATTTTTTATTTTTTTAGTTTTTATGATTTTTCAATTTTTAATTAACCCGAAATTGTAAAAAGAAAATAACTATGCGATCCCCGGCAACGGCGCCATTTGATTGGTACGTGGAATTTTAGTGCTTATGCGTTTTGTGATCAAAGAATTAACCACAATCAAGAATGATGTCGCTTGGTAGCTAGCCGGTTGAGTACGGGTCGGTCCACAGGGATTACGTGTATTTTCTAGTTGTTCTAGCGAGTCAATTCCTATTGTGGTAGGTTTGATTTTCAATAAAAACTAAAGTTGAATTTGATTAGGATTAAAACCTTGCTAGGGTTAGGATTAGGTTGGTTTGGAAAGTCAATTATTCTCACCGCTTTCTTTGCCCTAATTAAGAACTTTTAGGTGTTAAGGTAATAATTAACAAAGGGGATTAGCACGATCGGGAAGAAACTAGGTTTCTTCCCTTTTTTCCTTGTCCGTCCTTTCTTAACTCTTACCCTAACCTTCATGGAAATCATTTACAACCGGTCTTTAACTATGGTATCACCGCTACCTCTTAGGATAGGGTGCCGTAGTGAGCGGTGTGTGTATGTATGCATAGAGTCCTACTTTAAAATGTATAACGGACAAGAAAGGGGTGAGAAATTTCCATCTCTCAAACCTTCCCCAAACCTAACCCTAAAAAGTGAAGAACTACTCACTCATTAGAGAATTGATAAACGAGTTCATTTTTTATGGTTTTAATTTAATTTAACAACTAGGCAGATAAAAAAATTGTGGAAAATAACTACGGCAGAGAAATAAAATTGCTAGAGAAATAACTAGGGTAGAAAATAAACTTACTTTTTTATTTGATGCACTCTTCGATAATTACAGGGAATAAAAATTCTAAACTAGATAAATAAAAAGAGGCATGCTCCAAAAAGAGCTGTAGGATTCCTATTTATAGATAATAGAAACCCTAGGGTTTACATCTGATCCATATCTAGAATTACAAAAATATCCTAAGAAAACCGGGTCAACGCACCGACTCCCACTGACACGCAACTACGCACCGACACGTGTCCTATATGGCCGCGGATCCACGGCCATATTGTGGGTTCTTGGGCTCTGTTTCTCAGGTATACTTTCTGTTGCTTTTTCCTTATATTTTCTTCACTTGGTTCTTCAGAATGTCTTCTAGTTTCTTCCAGATTTCCACAGTGCAGAATGTTGTGGACTTTTACCGTTCGCTTCGTGTTGAAGTCTTGAATCTTGTGCTGCCTTTGTACTTTGTGCAATCGAACTGTTTGCTGATCTTCGTTTGTTCCTCAAACTGTAGGCGGCATGATAAAGATTCTTCTATTTGTTGGTCGTAGTCTCACTTTTGTAGCGTCTTTTCACCATTTTCACTGTATTGTTTCGAGGACCTGTAACCTGCAATTATTTAGCAGACATGGATCAAAAGCACCTATTTATTTGCAAAATGATTAAGAATGGGAAATATAATAATGCAAAATTATGAGATGAACATGGGTCTACCCAGGGCTGGTCGAGGGTATGACTCCATTCGGGTGATTGTTGTCCGGTTATGCTCAGTTTGCTCTGTTGTTCTTCGGTAAGTTTATGTGTTTGCACGGAGTTCCTTCATGCGTTGTATCCAATAGAGGCACCCAGTTCGCTAGCCGTCTTTGGTAGAAGCTTCAGGAAGTTTTGGGTACCGGTTGAGCTTTAGCTTCGCTTTTCCATCTGTTGGTCGATGGTCAGACAGAGCGGACTATACAGACTCTGGAGGATACGCTTGTGCATACGTACTAATTGTTTGTTGGCGGTTGGGATCGTCACTTTCCATTGATGGAGTTCTCCTACGATAACGGTTATCAGGAGGCGTTTCAAATGGCAACTTTTAGGCCTTGTGTATAGGTTGTATCGATCGCCAGTCTGTTTTACTGACTCCGTGAGAGTAAGATTTTTGGACCCCAGCTAGTCCAGAGACTTCGGAAAAGATCCAATTGATTCAGGTCAGGATGAGAGCAGCCCAGTGCAGACAGAAGTCTTATGCCGACCGTGGTAGTCGCAGACTTGAGTTCGCAGTGGGAGATCATGTATTCCTACGGATTTTTCCAATAAATGGCGTGTTGAGTTTTGGGAAGCTTAGTCCCAGATTGTAGGTCCTTTTGAGATTCTCGAGCGAGTTAGTACCGTTGCCTATAATTTGGCACTTTCGCCCAGATTTTGAGTATTCACCCCGTATTCCTTGTGTCGATACCTTTGTAAATACCTTCATGACCTTTCTCATATGATTTAGCACCAGACCATTTAGCATGGACGTGATCTTTCGTTCACCGACAGCCGATAGTGTTAGTGGATCGGCAGGTGGAGAAACTTCGGTCAAGGGTCTTCCCATCTGTGGAGGGTTTTCTTTTGCGTAGCCGTATAGTGAGGTGATCACTTGGGAGGGTGCGAGCGAGATTTGGGAGTTTTGCACTCATCTCTTTGAAGGTACGCTTAGTAAGAATTTTAAATTCGGGGACGAATTTCTATAAGGGGGGAGATTGTAACACCTTAGATTTGCGATTAGTGTTATTTAATCGATAATGCGGGTTTTTGGTAAAAAGTTTACCAATTTGGGTTCCTCACATTTTATAATAACAAATAATAATTTATTATTATTTGTTATGGCTTGCACACACTTGTGCATGTTAATGTGAGAGTGTGTTTGTGTAATCTTGCTTAGGTGACCATGACAACATTAAGTTAATCCTAATTCTTACTTTGCTTTAATCCTATCCTTTGTTTAAACCTTAACCTTAAACCTCTAGATATCTGTGAGAGATATTTTCCTTTGGGTTTTGTTTAGATGAGAGGTGGCATGGTGAGTCATGGTTGCATTGTTGATGCATGGTGCACTCACCCTTATCCTCACCTCTCTCTCTCATTATCCTCACTTCACTCATTTCTCTCTCACTTATCTCCTTCTCATTATTTCTCATCTCCTCACTTCCTCAAACTGAACACTTAACCTTTCCTTCACTTTCCTTCACTATCCTTCACTAAACCCTCACTAAACTTCACAAAATCTCACCCAAATCCCTTTTCAAGCCTTGTTTTGCCTCTTAGATACCTTGGAGCTTGGAAAGCTAAGATCTTTGAGCTTTTGTGGATAGGTAATGATCTCAAACTGTTAAGTAGGTCTTTTTAGTGTTGCGTAGCTTATTCGTTTCAGTTTAGAACGCTTAAAGTATCATTTCGTGCATATATCGTATTTTTAGTGTCTTTGTGTGATATCTGTGATCTGCTGTGACCCACAGTGTGTACTAGAAAATCTAGCAGTGTAGTTGCGTTGTACCAGAGATCCTAAGCCTTCACCTGAAACACGAACCCCTATAGCTCGGATTTGGCCGGCGACAAGGAGGATTTTTCCGGCGACCTCGGCCATTGGGTAGAGTTAGGGTGTGAGTTTTTGTTGGTAGTTGTCTGCAGTAGTTTAAGTGTGTTTGGTCTTGCTTGATTTTTAGGTTTTCTCTGTATACAAAATCTTGGATCACATAGCTTGTTTCTAGTGTTACGACTACGCGTATTACGTTATCCGACACGGTTCGTGTCTTTGTGTAACTTTTGCTCTTGAGTTGGTTTCGTAGTGTCGCTATGCACGTTATCCACTAGATGAACACTTGAGAGTATGTTTGGAGTTGGTGCGTCGGTCAAACGTAGTTTGTATGTGTTATTGATCGATTGCTAATATATACACTTGCTTTGTTGTTATGTGATTTTAGGATCGCAGGCGAGGACTTCGGACGCTGCAAAGAAGGGGAAGCGAGTGGTTGACTTTACTTAGCTAGGATCGTTAGTGAGTAGATTTAACATCTACAGGGGAATCGCCCGCATGGCGTTATGCGTCTGGGCTAGATTAAAGGATATGATTCTTGATATTAAGTATATGGATATTGATTGTGCATGTGTACCTTTGTTGCATACCTCATTTTCCTATTTGCATATGGATATAGTATTGATGAGACACAACACCATTATTTACGGTTCATGTTACACGAGCACTAATTGTATGCTACACACACTCCGTCGATAATTGCCATGACACACACAATCCATATACATACGAGATATAGTTGACACCTATACTTATGTGATATTGTATTGGTTAGGGACATTGAGACATTGATTCATATTCCATTGTGCATATGACATATAGCATACCTGTATACTTACATGCTTACACATATGTCTTGACATGCCTACATGCTAACTACACATATACCTATATGGTATTGTACCATTAGAGATAGGTTTATACACATATGAGACATAGCTACATGTACATCTTGCATACATACTTACATGTACACCCGTATACCTTTATATAGCTACACATATACTTGGAGGGTATTACATCATTATTGATAGGTAGATACACATATCTTACTATACCGACATGGTTACACATACGTGGCTATAGCTACATGTTCCCCTTTATATGATGTTGCGTTTGATTTCGAAGAAATTAGGAACCGCATGATATATTTAATAACGTGTTGCAGTTAAATAGCGGTTTTTCCTTTATATGCTCATATCACTTTTTCATGTTGCATATATTATATCTCATGGATTTACGTATTGAGATATGGATTTCATATGATGTTTTACTCCTGCGTATATATATCAGTGGTATGGGACGCTGATATATATATGTATATATATGTGTGTGTGTGTGTGTGTGTGTATCAGTGGTATGGGACGCTGTTATATAGGTACACCTACATAATATATCATCATAATGATCTATGCAAATATACTTATTCATTACTTGATGTTTTTCTGGATTTGAGGACCGTGGTAGTTTCATGAAATTATGCATTATTTGAAAACCCGGTTTCTCTTGATATGATATTTCGATGCGTCCACCATGAGATTTCTCGGTTCTAAGATTCTAATATATACCCCATGCGAGGAGTGGAGTGGGCCGTGTGGGGGTACATGGTGGGGCCCGGAGGTACCCGGGGCAAGAAGATCGCAGATGATGGCGATGAGTTAGTGGGGGAATCCTACCTACCGGTGACAGTATTGGACTCGTCGGTGATCGCGGAGATATCGACCGGAGTCATGTACGTATGGATACGTGGAATTTTGAGTGTCGAAGCTGGGCATTCGGGTTTCGATATCGTATGATACGTACCTATCAGGGCCAGTCGTGGTGACGATGCCTGATAGACCAGTTTTTATGTGTCGATGTCGGTCACTGGTTTTCATGATGTTTTCGGGTGTCGATGTTTGACACTCAGGTTCTGAGGGACTTACAGGTTATGAGGGCTGATATTATGGTCGATATGAGGGCCGATCTGATGGCCGATATGAGGGCCGATTTGAGGAATTTGGGATTTAGATTGTCTTGATGGACACTGGTCCTGCCACGATGAGGATTTCGTGAGGATGACGTGTTTTATCCCATACTCAGCATTTATTTGATATGCATTGCTTCATGTATTAGTAGTACCTGATAGAGTACCTTTCATGACTGTTGCATATACATATTGCCATTTATTGCTATCAGCTTGCATGTGTTAGATTAGCACAGTACGTGCATATTTGCGATTACCTGCATATGTTATTTACTATTCACGAGTTGGAAACTCACCCCCGTTGTGCCACAGGGTTTGCAGGTTGTTCCTCAGAGTAGTCGAGGCAGGACTTCTACCTATCGTATCATCTTTTACAGTGGATACCGCTACGGCTGACTGTGTGCAGTTTTGCTATAGGTGGGTTTTGCGGTTATCCGATATTGCTCATTGTATATCATTGTACCATGTACTCTCGATCTACCATTTTCATGTATTGAATTAGAGACGTGATGTGAGGATGATATTGTATATTATTTTGATGACTTGGAGGTCCTTTATGCAGTTTTTTTATTTCTATCGTCTTTTTCTTCACTACGGCGTTGTATATTTGTTGTGGTGGTCGTTTTCTGCCTTTGGGCGTGGATTTTACTCCCGTTTGGGATGCTTTACTTATATCTTTGTTGTACCCCTTTTTGGGGGCTTGTTTTTACAAAGGAGGTGCTGCCAAAATTTTAAAGGAAATAAAGTTGTACTTTAAAGAATTTGTATTTGAGATTTCAAAAGTTTTAACAATGTTCTTATCACTTACTACTTTTGATGGTTTAGATTGCTGAGTTTTCGGCTTACTTAAATTGCGTTACGCTTGTAGACGTTGCGTAGTTTAAGGGCCGTCACGTGCCAAATTTCGGGTCGTGACAGTCACTCCCCGTGAAGGGATCTAAGCTCTTGCCTCCTACAATGAGGTGCTGGATTTTCATGACCGAATACCACTATGCAAAGCGAAAGAATACGACTATAGTTTTTCGAAATTTGTTCCAACAACATCTTTTAGGTTTCTTATCTTCCATTAATCAAAATTAATGCGGTCTCATCAATTAAAACCTATCACACCAGAAAAGAACGAAATTACAATGTACGTATATGCCACCCGCATTCGCTACGGGGCCCCGTCATACACCGTTAGGTTACTTAACTAACGGCAGAGCGGGGGCTGGACTAGCACGGGTGCAAAACATATACAACATCTACCAGTACATATAAATTTATATATATCTATATATATATATATATATTATATATAATATTATATAACATTCGTCCCAGGTATGATATAAACAACATCACAGATCAACAACAAGCAACACAGAATGATGGATAATCTTGGAGCCTCGGGTTTCATTTGAGCCGCAAATGAGACCCGTTGTTCCCGGTCGTATGGATAGCCCATGCAATGAAAACCTGAACCCCTATGAGCGCAGCAAGTTACCAGCCAATCCAAGAAGTGAGGCAACCCCAATCAATAAAGTGAATGGGCCACCCAGCACTTCACGGGATCTGGTAACTTGAGCGCCCCTCTGTGGGTCATCCTATACCTCCAACGAGTGCGGCGAACAACCCACTAATTCTAGAGTAAGGCCTCCTCCGTCTCAACGCCATGAGATCCGGGCCCGTTGCCCTTTAGAACCCAGCTATTCGAGCACTCCACCGCGGGGTAATCCTAGTACATAAAAGAAAAATATATGTACAATGGTGACATCGACCTCAACCCGGTCGTGCCCTAATCAAATAATATACAATCCGGCAGAAATGGATGTCCACATGTCAGACGCTCGCCCCGCAATAACGAATACACAAATAAATCTGAACTGTACTACTACCATTGCACCATAGGCCATCTACCACGACAATCCAACCACAATATCATCACAATACAGAACATCAACGTGAATATCATGTTGGCAAACCCGTCTAATAGAACATATCGCAATTAGTCGGGTTATACCGCCCAATGATATTCACGGTCGCAGATACTAATATATGTACTGATAAACACGTATTTAAAATTTCGATTGACAAAAAACTTTTCCGTATTGGCCCCAAGTGCTAATCAGTACTCAAACAAATCTGGGCCAAAATCATACATCCCAAAAATCACATTTCCAAACAATATAGTGCTAGAAGAATTTTGGTGCACAACGGCCCCACTTCGAACAAGCAAGTTATGCAGCGGTTCCGCGGCCATTTGAAAGGCTTATGTGCCCAAATTTCTTCTGGCCTTCTAAAATCGTCTGGACGTATTTTTAAGATGCTCTAAATAATTTTCTGAACAATTTTTAAAATCGATAGCAAGTATGAACATGGAATTGCGATATTGGAAAATTTCGTCGATCGATATTTTAAACACGTCTAAACTAGCTTGTAAGGGTTTATGAGCTGGCTCTGATACCATGTTGGGATTTCCTAGCGTCCTGACCATCTACCGTGTCCGTTTCGGAACAAAAAATTTTAGGGTTTAAAAATCGGTGCTTGAAAAAACCATTCAAGAATCTACCATAAACCTAAACTAGCTAACAAGAGAAGAGCTAACTACTATGATAGAAATGTCTCACCAAAAGATCCATGTCCTTCAGTCTTCTATCCTCTTCGTTTGCTCCTAAGGATCTCCTTGAAAAAGCTTGATCACATTTCCTTGCTCCTTGAGATCTCCTGGATCGTGCTTGATCGTCAGTCTTCCTCCGTCGAAGATGATCCACTCGAGAGATGTAGTCCATGGCTCTACCTCCCACTAAGAGTCTAGTGGAGCAACTAGAGACTTTAGATTGCTAATCTAAAGTGTCTAGGATGTAATGTATGGATCTAAGTGTATATCTATCTCATATTCTCTCTTGATTCTCAATACATGAGATTGTAGAGAGGAGGTTGAAGGTGAAAGTGGAGGAGCTCAAGAAAGATAGTGAGGAGAATGAAGCAAAGTAAAAATGGTGAGAATGAAATCCATGAGAGAGAAAAATATCAATCATGGTTTTGTAAAATAATTTTTTTCCAATATAAAATACCAACCATGCTTGAATAGTTTGCACAAATGAATTGAATATTCATTTGTCAACACTATAGAAGCATGGTTCTTACCATACTCCCCTTACCACCTTTTACACCTCATTTTCCATTTAAATATAAATGGATAAATCTAAAATGAGGTGTCCACCTTCTAGAATGTTTTCCGTATAAATACGGATTACACTCTACTGTATATGCATACCTGTATTCGTATCAAAATACGAATTCCTAAAGAGATAGAATAACACAAAGAACATAATACTAGAATATACATATCAAAATACATATATGTAAATTATTAAATCAATGCCTGATTTAATAATCCGGCTCAATCCCAAGCCGTATAGTATTATCAACTGTCCGATCGAAAGTCTGGGTAACTAGTACAATCAATCGATCGGAACTCTGCACGTATCCAATACGGCCACTACATCATTTCGTCTGAACCAAGGAAACCCTCTGTGTGGGACTCTAAAGACTCGACAGTACACCAACAGTGAGTTACTAGATAAATCCATAACCACAAGCACGTCAGCGGCACTAGCTTTATGTAAAGGCTACCCGGGTACTTGTTGAAAAGGAAGGCCGACGAGCAAACTCATCTGGAACCCTGCTGAGCCTATCTATGACAATATCCGTACAGTCCGGTCTCTTCGTCTGTGAGTATCGCATACCGGGTCTAGGGGGTGGTAAACGTCAGACCCTAATAACCCGATAATTCGTGCTAATGTGGCTCAGGACCAATTCAGGAAACTACTGATCAACCTATCAATAAATCCCAACTGCCTTGGCCAAGGTCTTATGGTACTGGCCAATCGAACACAGTGTGATATCAACTCCCTATACCGGGAGAGACGAATCCCCAACAATCTCTCACTGTCTCCATATGGCTCGGGATTGTATCCAACTAAAACCTGTTTGCACGACTCAGTAGAGCCGTGATAGGGTAATAATCAAAGTACAATGGGAACTCACACGAGACAAATGACGATCTCAGGTCTGAAGACTAACATGTACCCATGCCACCTGAGAATTGCTGTCTAACGATAGGTATAGTACCATCTAGAAGTTCTCGGTGAGTCCGTCCAGTGTACTCACCCCCAGTGAGCACCTGTATACGATCTTAGGTGCATAAGACCAACGGCTGCGGGATCAACCATCGCCCCTCGACGGGGTCTAGAAACGTATACACTAGTCTACTCCGGAATATTGATGTCCTGTCTCGACACTCCTACGACTAAGGATACTTTAAGGATGTGCTTATCGACTACTCAGCTCCCACAAGTATGATCGCCATCACAACGCAGGTGGTCAATAAATGATCCTACGAGCTTTATCAACATGTATAAATGATATGTAATAACAAGTAAAACATACGCACATGTTAAGATAAAGACAAACCAGATAGCATACTATCATATTGAGCAAGATTGTCATGTACATACATATGTCCAAGTATCCACATGTATACATATACAATAATGGCCTCTAGGGCATATATATCCAATATAAAATCCCAAAAATCTCTCTTTTTAAGCCAATCTAGGAGTCAAATGAACTCGAAACTCGCCCGAACCTTTGTGGGGGCGAAGAACCAAAAATTATCGTATGCTTGGGGGCCTAGAGAGGTACCCACCCCCCGGGATCACCATGAGGTGGCCTCAAAAGGTAGGCAGACTCGAGACCACTTTATGGGGTTGTATCGGGTCTCCACCCCCAAAGCCACCTCATGGTGGTCTTGGGGGGTGGGCCCGACCTTTGGTCCCCTCTGGGGTTTTCCCAAGATACCTACGTATCACCCTGCGGCTTCTCTGTCTAAACCGTGAACCCGTAGGGAGTGCAAACAAGTTAAAACAATAAATTTGGGACTGTTTTTGTCGGCAGTTTTTGCGCGACAAAAACAATGGAATTCGAATGTCGTTACGAGTTAATTAAGTCTTATGGAGTGTCTCTGATACCATATAAGTTGATGTAGCATGCTCTACAGGGTTTGTAGAGAGGCGTAATTCATGAAAAACGAGTTTTTAGCAAGCAACATCAACTATGTTCCCTAGATCTACCATAAGCCCTAGGTAGCAAAAATAATATAGGTTCTAATCTACTCGGATAGTGATTATACCTATGTGTTCGTGTCTTTCGGGTCCTTGAAATTCTCTTTCTTAGCTCCTAGTGCGTCGGGATCGATCTTAGACGTTTACGTCCTCGTGTCAAAGATGATCCACCCGAGAGTTTATGGTTCAAGCTAAAGCTTCACTAATGAAGCAATTAAATAGTCTAGTTTGCTAAGCTAGGGTATTTAGAAGATGTAAAGAGTGTTAATTAGATTTATCTATTTCTAAAACCCTATGGTTCTTAACACATGAAAGGGGTTAGGGTTGAAGAAAAAGAAGAAGAAGATGAGAGAGAAGGCAATGGTGAGAATGAGAGGAAAATGGCTAGAAAAAAACATATGTATCGTTTTCATTTTACTAAATAAAATAAGTAGCCATACTTGAAAAGTTTTCCCAAATGAATAAAATAACTCAAAGCCATACATCTCACCATATTTATGCCACCTCACCTATACACCTCATTTCCTAATTTCTTTTAAATAGAAAATGCTAAATGAGGTGTCCTTCTTCTAGATGTCTTTCTTGTGTAAATACAAGAATACCAAACCGTATATACATAGTTGTATTCGTACTACAAAAAATACGAATACCAAGAGATAGAATAAACTAATAATATAATAACAAATCATTATTAAATCAATACTTGATTTAATAATGCGGCTTAATCTTAAGCCCGCTAGTATTAACCGTTTGAACTTAAATCCATATAGTTAGTACACGTATTTGATCGGAACTCTACACGTATAACTATACGGTCTCTACATCGTTTTGCCTGAACCAGGAAAACCCTATTTGTGGGACTCTAAAGACTCGATAGTACGCCGACAATAGATTTAACTACAAGCACGTCAGTGGCACTAGCTGTATGTAACGGCTATCCAAGTATCTGTCGAATAGAAGGCCGACGAGCAACCTCATCCAAACCCCTAATAAGCCTATCCATGACAATCTCCGTAAAATCCGGTCTGTTCGTCTGAGAGTATCGTATATCGGGTCTAGGGGTGGAAAACGTCAGACCCCTATAACCCGACAAGGCATACCGATATGGCTCAAGACCATCCGAGAAAGTACCGATCTAACTATCAGTAAATCTCATCTGCTCTGGCCAGCTATTTATGGTGTTGGCCAACCTAACACAGCGCGACATCGACTTTCTATACCGGGAGAGACAAATCGCCAACAATCGCTCACTGCCTCCATATGGCTTGGGACTATACCCAACTAAAAGTCGTTTGCACAACCCAGTAGAGCCATGGTAGGATAGTAATTAAAGCACAGTGGGAAGTCACATGAGACAAATGATAATTTCAGGTCGACAGACTATCTATACTCATGTTACCAGAGAACTGCTATTTGACGATAGGTATAATACCATCTAGCCAGTTCTCGGCGAGTCCGTCCAATGTACTTATCCTCAATGAGCACCTATATACAATCTTAGGTGAAACACACAAATGGTTGTGGGACTAACCACCACCCATCGTTAGGGTCTAAAAACATATACACTAGTTTACTTTGGAATATCGATGCCTAGTCTCGATACTCTCATGACCAGGGACATTTAAAAGAAGTGCTTATCGACTATCCAGCTCTTACAAGTATAATTGCCATCGCAACACTGGTAGTCAAGTAAGGATCCTACGGAGTTTATCAACATGTATTAACGATATGAAATAACTAGTAAAATATATACACATATTAAGATAAAAGCAAACCAAATAGCATACTATCATATCGAGCAAGATTGTCATGCACACACATACCCCTAGCATCATATACAATAAAGGCCTCTAGGGCATATATATCCAACAGCCTCGTGATTCGCCTAGACGAGTCGTCAAGACGAGCAGGGTCAGAGCCCGTTACCGTTGAACTCGCCTCGTTGGGCTCAACGAGTCGTGAATTGCCTCGCCTCGGTTCATTTGCCATGCCTAGCTTGTTGTGTGCTTGAGTTAGGGTTACGGGGCCGTTCAAGAAAAAAAGTTCTCAATTTGGCAATCTATATTTTATTATTCTAACAACATTAACAATAATAAAGCTTAATTCAAAAATTTTGAGCTTTTTTATATGCATTCGTTTCTTCCATTTTGTTCTGTTGTGAGCGGCCATTTTCTAGGTTAAATTAGCAATTAGTAATTAAAATATGGTTTTTTTCTTATCTCTTTCCATGTCCGCTAAAGTTTACCTCTACCTTTCTTTTGTGTCATTAACTAAAATTTTATAGCTTCTTCTAACCAATTATTTAATGGTCTCAATTTTCACATATCCAAAACATTTCAATTGATTTCTCTCATCTCATCACTTACGGGTGCATCTTTCAGTTTCTTATGAATACACTAATTCGTTATTCTATTTTAATATTCTCATTTTAGACACACTTGTTTCCTGGCCATGTTATTTCTTATTGTCCCAACATAATGATCCATAAAGTAGTGCCCATATTGTAGCTGTCTTATAGAAATTTTCTTTCGGCTTCAAAAGTACCCTACGATCATATAGTATTAATTATTAAGCAGTTCTCCACTTAAAGCATTCCTCATGGATCCTGCGAGTTATTTACAAAAGGCTAAATGAGAGGAAATACCTCTAACTTTTGCCCCGGTAACAGACAATTCCCTTCATTTTATAAAACAAATATTTTGCCCTCTTCAACTTTAATTGATTACCAAAATTCCCTTCACTTAAAGGATTCTTCACTTTTAATCCTCCTAAACTACAATATTTTCAAAACCATTATTTACCTAGTTCCCCCTAAACATTTTAAGTCGCTCTTTTAACTTTTCAAAAAAAATTCATTTATTAAATCAATATTTAATATTTAAAAACCATATTAAAATCCAATTTTTTTTTATCATAACTTCATCTTCAAACCTCAAAAACCTCAAATTTTCGGCTTTAACTTCTTAAATTCCACATTCATACTTTAAAACCTCTTTGAATTTTATCATTTTCTATATTCAAAACCTTATATCCACAAATTCTTACTTAGCATCCAAAAACCCTAAACCTAAAAAATATTCTACCATCTTTCATGTAAAAAAATTAAATGCAACAAAAATTTTCAACTTCTATTTTCAATCATTCATCTTCCACGAACCAAAACCTTTTAAACCAACAAATTCTTCAAAAAATAAAATAAAAAATCCGATTACTTATCTTCCATATCGAATCCATTGAAACCAATCAACACCGTTCACTTCATTTTCTCTTAACATTTCATGCCAAAACCTAAAACTCAACAACACTTGTCAAGTTCACAATAAGTCATAATTTTCTACCTTCCAAAACCCAACACTTTAGAATTTTAGCTTCAAATTTTCAAATATTACATCCAAAAATCTTTAGATCCAACCAACATTCTTCAATTTTCTTATATATCTTTGTAACCTAAATCCCAATTTTTCATCTTCAATCTCTCATGTCCTATCATCAAAAGCCAAAACCTAAACATTTTTCTTTATTTTTCCAAATTCTATATTTAATAATCTAAAAATATTTGAAATCATTCATACTTTCTTTCATAAAAATAAACCCCTAATAGACTTATCTTATCTACTTTTGTAAGGAATACTTAAAAAAAGTAGATTTTAGTTAGACATGGGTCTAAAGGAGCAACTTAAGGGTTTATGGGAGACAATATGTAAATAATGATGAGGAAGCAACCGGATAAATAGTATAGTTTAGGAGGGCTAAACGTTAAAAAGGGAAAAACCTAAAATTTAATTTAGATAAGAAAAATATAAAATTTTTAATTAAATATTTAAATGAAGAAAATTTTAGGAATCAATTAAAGCTGTAAGGGCAAAGTGCCGGTTTTAGAAAGTTAAAGGTATTACTTACTACTGAGACATAAGTTAGGGGTATTTTCTGGAATTTAGCCTTTACAAAATGGTTATTATTTTTATGTTGCATATTATCTAAACTGGTCAACGAGCTCGTGTGAAGATTCAACCTTTTTTTAATAAAATAAATTCTGTTTTTCTCACTCATGAGTCATTCCAAGGGCATTTTAGTCCATTCAGTTTTCCAGTAAACTTCTGCTAGCAGAATCCAAGGCTTTTCCCCGGACACGCGGCATCCTCCCATTAGCTGTCCCCCCGTCGTCGGGATTCATGAAAAAAAGTTAAGAGAGAGAGAGAACAAAAACACACTCACTCACTCACTCACAAACTCTCTCTCCTCATCTCTTCATCACTCTGTTTCTCTCTCCTCGAACCCCCTCCCAGAAAAAAACCTCTGCTCGAGAGAGGGGGATTAGGAATGCTGGAGGGCAGTTTTGTAAATAGCTGCGGGGAGAGCGGCAGCGACGAGGAGCTGACGGTGCTGCCGCGTCACACGAAGGTGGTGGTGACGGGCAACAACAGGACCAAGTCGGTGCTCGTCGGCCTCCATGGGGTCGTCAAGAAGGCCGTGGGCCTTGGGGGTTGGCATTGGCTGGTAATTTTTCCTTGAATTCTCGATTTTAGCGAGGAATTTTGATTGATTTGGGGATTTTGATTGGTTTCTGGAAATGGGTTTTCTCTGTTCCGTTGATTTGGATCTTCAAAATGTTTTCTTGGGTTGGATTTATGTTGTGAATTTTGAATTTTAGTCGCTGCGGATTTATTGGGAATGTGGATGAATTTGGTTGATTGGGGATTTTGATTGGTTTATGCAAATGGGTTTTCTCTGTTTCGTCGATTTGGATCTTCAAAATGTTTTTTTTGGGGTTGGATTGTAGTTGTGAATTTTGGATTTATCTCGTTGGGGATTTAGGGAATTTGTTGGAAATGTGGTTGAATTTGGTTAATTGGGGATTTTGATTGGTTTGCGCAAATGGGTTTTCTCTGTTTTGTCAATTTGGTTCTTCAATCTTTTTTGGTTGGATTTTAGTAGTGAATTTTTAATTTTGTGTTGCGTACCTTGTTTGTTGCAATTTTGTGGATTATTTATATTGTAGCTTGATTCTTATTGGAATTTGAGGGGTTTTGGTTCATTTTGGAAATTCTATCCTGGGTTTTGGTAGATTCTCCTGGGAAGTTCTAATTGGATAATTTGAATTTAGAATTGTTTGTTTCTGAGAAATTTTGCTGATTAAAATTTGAATTTAGTATTAACTGTTGAAAATTAGAATGATCAGTGGAATTAATGAATTTCCTACTCTTTTGAGGTTGCCAATATTTTTTTTGAAACATTAGGGTTTTATTCATCTGACTTAATTTTTGACAATTTTGCAATTTGGTTGGTTGCATGCAAGTTTTTTCACCAACCCATTGAAACTTTATTTTTTGTTTTACATTTCTAATTAGGTTTAATTAGGGCTAAGATTTGTGGGGTTTGCTTTGTTTAATTTGCAAATTTATTTTTTAATAGGCTGTTTATTACACAATCTTGTTGAATTGGATTCATGCAGGGCTTGAATTTTAGGGTTTGTTGTACAACTAATTTGAGTGTTAATAAGTGTCAATTTAATTTAAATGTTAGGCTTTGCTGATCGTTCTTCGAAGTTTGGGTTGTTGCATGCAAATTCTTAATCAGCAAGCTTGTAAATTTGTTTAATGATTAGTTCTTTTATTGGATAATGGAATGGATCCAATTGAGTCCGATTAGGGCAAGGATTTGTTGTAAATTTAATCTTTTATGGGATATTATGTGATTAATTGGGCTAATTTCATCGACTGTTTGAATTCTGACGCAGATAGATTTCCCCCTTTTCAGTTTGATCTGAAAATACATTTCGCGCCTACTGATTGTTGATTTTTGCCAATTTTTCTACTTTGATCGTCATTTTTAGAATATTTTATAAAGAAAAAATTACTCAGAATGCAATTAGTAGTTATTTTTCCTTATTATTCAGGATTTAAATGAACACAACCTAATTAAACCTTTGTCTTTCAACTACTAGTAGCTGATGCTGTGAAGAGTAATGATTCCTAATATCCTTAGTTAACTAAATATTTGTGTTTGTAATTCAAAAGAAATGCTAGTCTAAAATCTCATCATTAGTTAGTGTCCTATGCATATGCATGCAAAGTATAATTCATTTTCGGCTGATAATCAGTTATGATGTTATGCATATGCATGCAAGGTTTAATTCAGTTTCGGCTGATAACTAGTTATGTAGTTTTTGCTTGCTCTTTCGATGCTGTGAATATTCAAAATTTCGAAAAGCTGAGAAAATAATAGCTTTTAATTGTCAAATTGCTGAATATTTTGAATGATGAAATTGCAGGTGCTGACAAATGGCATAGAAGTGAAATTGCAAAGGAATGCCCTCAGTGTACTCGAACACCCAACTGGTAACGAGGAAGACATTGGTTTTGAGTGTGAAAATATGCAATGGAACGGTTCTGATTTGGGTTAGTGTTCACTTCACATCCTTTGACTATTATCATTTTGTTCCATTTTTCAATTTCCTCGTAATGGTGCTGCTGTTGAGCAATAATCTCATATCGTTTTATTTTGACCCACATTCATCAAATTTTACTCGACAAAAGCTAGCCGCTGCCGCAAGTGGCCATTTATTAATTCCACTCTATGAAATCTTTTTTCGCTACTAATAAATATCCTGAACTTGAGAAATTTCATTTAAATACCTTCAGCTATCAATTTAATACATTAAGCCATTTTCAGCGGATGTCGTCTACCCTTATACATCTCTTTTT
Source organism: Agapanthus africanus (assembly GCA_030015575.1). Lineage (NCBI taxonomy): Eukaryota > Viridiplantae > Streptophyta > Magnoliopsida > Asparagales > Amaryllidaceae > Agapanthus > Agapanthus africanus. Next base: position 40,081,315 of record JASDDO010000004.1, on the reverse strand, counting down.
CTCTTCGTTATTTCACCAAAAACATGCAAGGTATTAAATTGGAAGTATAAGTAATTTATTTGCAATTTTCTTAGTCTAAGGTATCCATTCGTTACAAAAAGAGTGTAGGGTATCTATATGATAGACGATGAAAGTTTCATAAGCTTTTGTGAAATTTAGCCTTAAGAAATTGGTATTAGGATTAAGGGTGCAGAGTTTTCATCTATTCATTCCTCATCTATTCTCTTTCAATTATCTTGTATCTCTTTGTGAAATTTTTTAATTGCAGTAAAGTCCCTTAAAGTTCTACATTTAAGGGTATTTCAGTCTGAATACAAACTCCTTAAAAACTAAAGTTTTAGGAAGTTTACTGTATCAATAAAACTATAAGGTAGGCAGCGAAAACATTACCCTATTTCTTTCAACTCTCTATATCAAAGCTCTTAGATTTCTTTATCTTTGGTCTTCGTTTTTATTTTCGCAGCATGTGACGAAACACTATGGCAGAAGCCACAAAGACCACGAAGTAGGCCCAACAAACTAACCTCTCCCAGGTCCTTAAGTCGCTCTCAATCTTGCGACGACCCTCAATCTAAATACTCCGTTTCATCCTCTCAGGAGACTACAGTACGCTTCTCAAGAATCACTTTGTTTTCGATTGTTTGTTTACTTCTTGCGTCATAATTTTACTCGTTTTGAGTTTCGGTGCAGAGAGTCGATCTAAGCAAGTTAGAAACAACCGCGTTGTGGAGATATTGGCGCCATTTTAACCTTGTATGTTATCGATTAGCTCATGACCCCTCTTTCATTTTCGCATTTATCGTTGAATGCCATCTCTTTTCAAAAGCTGCACCTTACCTTCTGCATTTAACGATAGTTATCGTCTTTTTGTTTCAGCGTTTTTTTACCGATATACCTCTCGACAGAAACAGTATGTTAGTTAAAACCAATATGGAAAGAGAAGACTTGATCTCACCAAGTACCCTAAATTTCAGTATTTTTAACAGCATGAAGTTAGCATATTGTAAACAAATGCCTTGAAACTTTAGTATTTTCTTTCCAATATTACAACCTCATGCCAATACCTTTATACACCTCTTTATTTCATCAAAGAATAGCGTAAGGTACTAAAATTGAAAAAGGCTGAAAGTTTATTGTATTTTACTAAAATTTACAAAGCTAAGTGTATTAATTAATTTATAGCAGACAGTTTAGAGCACTTGCTGAAAAATGAAGAATGCTGAAAGCTCAAGTATTTTGAGGAAATATTTAAGAAAAAAAGAGAAATTTAATAACCAGAGGTAGTATCCTGCTATACGAGCAAGAAGTTGTGGAGGCTTACTCCAATTTAAGCAAATTTACGACGAAGAAATGCATGACTCGCCTCATTTTTTTAATTGCGGAGTAGGTTGGAACTGGTCCGAACCCCTCCAAAGAGCAGTTAATCGATGTCGTCCAAAGGCATTTCATGTCACAGGTATGAGTAACGCGAATTCTAACTTGTTTTATTCGTCCAAAACTAGATACAACTAATATCACTATCATCGTTTTAATTCTGCACAAAATTTGTGTTCTTCGCACAGCAACTCGATGAGCAGCAGGTGATTGTTGGATTTGCGCAGGCTGCAAAGAGGCTTAAAACTGTCTGCAGTTAACCGATGGCATCGAGAGTAGTAGTTTGGCGGAAATTGAGCACTAACCGAATTGATAATAGTTCAAGGTGTTTTAATGTTTGTAGTTATTCTATGTAACATATTGTAATGTCGAGGGTTCGGGTACTCAGGTAGTTTTCGGTCAGGTAGTGGTGTTGGGGACGGTCTTTGTAATGTAGATACAAAAACTTTTTAAAGACCCTTTGCCGGTGTCGAGGCATTTTACGGTGTTTGGCTCATTGTGGCTGATGAGATTCCATGACTACACTTGTTATCATGATCTATGTTTAACGCCCTCTTGTTTTGAAGTCTATTTGCATAAAAAATTCTTGTAGAAATGTATTTTAATTGCTCCTATAAGAGACATTAAGTTAATCTTATAAGAAAATAATGGAGAAAAGAGTCCATGGGGGGATTTACTTCTATGGTGTTGAAAAAGTACGTTTTCCGTCGTGTTTTTCAACGATCGGAATCCTTCATCGTTATCATTTAAGATGTGGGTATGTCAAATTTTATGTGATTCTTCAATTTTTTCACTTTTATTGTCGGTAAACCGTTAATTTTGAACCTACTAATTCAACGGTGAAAAAATTGTAGAATCATGTGAAATTTGGTGTATCCATATCTTAGATGATAACGATGAAGATGATGGGTGCCGATTGTCGAAAAACAAGATGGAGGGTGTAATTTTTCAGACGTCATAGGAGTTGGTATCTTTCCTCCATTATTCTTATCTTATAATCTTATTGTCTAGTCGAATCATTTAGTTATCGAAAAACAAATTAGTTCATCGTAAGATCAAAGAAAGCTGGAAAATGCAAAATTTGCACAAACCTTGGGCTTTTATTTGTACGATGGTTGCCTTGTCTTTTAATTTTACAACCGTTAATTTTCTTGACCTTAAATTTCATTTTCCCAAAAAAATCTTGTCTTTTGTTATTTTTTTGTCAAATTTTCACTGAAGACATAAAATATAGGGTGAATTGTCAAAAAAAAAAACGCCTTTTTCTGCTATAGAAAATCCTGGCCCCGAAATAGTAGTCAAAAACCTTCTGGAATTTTTTTTTGCAGCATGTGTATAGTAGTAAGCTGTATCTAACCAGTTCATACAATTTATTTAGATATCGCATATAGCAGTTTAGATATCACAGGCAAGGTATCACAGATAAAGTGTTTCTTAGATATCGTAGATATTGCTGGGTATTGCTTAGATATTGCTTAGATATTGCTGTGTATTGCTTAAATATCGTAGGAAACTAGATATAGCAGACAACCACTAGATATCACAGATAAGATGTTTCTTGACAACTAAAAACTTTTTTAGAGGGTTTTGATTAACATTTCGAGGCCGAGGGTTTTTGACAACATAAAAAAGTGCTTGCTTTTTTTTTTTGACTATTTATCCTAAAATATACTTTCATTAAGAAAAAATATATTAACAAAAAGGAGAACTTACCATTTCTATTAGTTTTTTTATTCTCAAATTACCTCAAGTTATATATATAAATTACGAAAAGTTAGCAAAATAGTAAACAATAACATAAAATAATAGAATTTCATGGGTGTCTTTGAGATAATTAACATAATTGAAAAATCATCAAATTCGAGGGACAAAAACGAAATGTGAGTTTTTGAAACTAGGTTTTCTACTGATAGGACAAAAGCGAGAAGGGGTTTCTACAATTTGGCCAAAATGTAAAAGAAAAACCTAATTTTGGTTTTCAAATCCCAAATAAATCTACCATTCAAGACAACCTATAATAACTCTATTATTAGCCTGTTTGGATTGGATTATTTTTGGTCAACAAGGATCATCAAGATGAGCTCCAAGTAGATATTGTATTTGGATCTCTCTTTTACTATTAAATAAGTGATTATTTTACTATGCGTCCCACCATTACTGGCTTAAAAATAACATCATTTCCCATTTAAAAATAAGCTAGTAATTCCTAGCTTATTTCAATATACCATAATACCCATTGTTTTTTCATCTAAATTTTAAGATGATATTAATGATACGTCCTTTTGGTTATTTTACACTCAATAATCACCTATTTATCTTTTCATCCAAACACACTATGTACTTATAATCACTTTTCATATAAAATCATCCAAAAACTAAGCAACTTATCTGTCATAAGCTCTTATAAGTGATTTTTTTTCATTTTTTCTAGAGATAAAATCATTATAAGTTAAAAAATAAGCTCATCTAAGGCCCAAATAATAATTAGAAATCCACTAATTAAAATAAAACCCTTACAAAAGCCTAGACCCAAATCTGAACCCAATGCAAAAATCATGGCTTTTCTTCTACTGGGCAACTGCCCAAATCCCCCAAATTCACAATGCTTGGAATTTTCAGATTTGGTTCTTTGAGGAAATTGCACAAACAGAAGGAGTGCAATGGGATTGGAGTTTGATTTGGGATTGATTGGTGCTTGGGATCATTCATTGTTTGGCAAAGGTGAGTGCTTTGTTTAGCATTTTTATTTCATTTTTCCATTCGCAAGGAGTGCATTCATGTTAGTTTGCTGCAAAACTCATTGTTTTGTATTTGATTGATAAAAATAATCACGAAGCAAGTAAAATCAATGTTGACTGGATATTATATATTGTCATGATGTAAATGTGCACCTTTTATACCATTTTGCTAGTATTTGATACTAGTGTTCTTTACGTGCGATGCATGTGTGTATATGCAAACTATCGATTGACAAAAGATTTGAAAAGAATTTTATAAAATTTGAGTTAAGATTATAAAGATTTCATCAAGACATTTTAAAATGTACCGAACATGGGATAGATTGTTAAGCACATGGGTTGACGAGGGATCGATTGGAGAGTATGTGTTTCATACACACATTAATTCTTTCCCCTCCAAACAACCTTTTGCGAAGCCTAGCTCTAGTAGATGGATTGTTGTCGGGCACTTCGGATGATCGGAGAAACCCTGATATGAAAAACTCAAGGGAATGAGTTTGGGTTAGGCAGATATTTGTCGACCATCGAAGAGGATCGGAGAACCTCCGATACCAATTGATATTTATATCACTAAAAGATAAAGCCAATTCCAGATGGTGAGCTCCTGCTATAAGATAAAGTCAATTCAAGATGGTTAATCTTCTCAACAATAATTGCTAAAATATTGTGTAGGTTTTTCAAGCCAAGATTATCCTTAGATTATCATTAAACCGTTACATAGAAATACGGGAGAGAGATTTTACTACAATCAGTAAAATCGTAAAAAAGGGAATGAACATGAGATGGATTTTTAAGAACACGGGTTAATGGGGAGTGGCTTGGAGAACATGAGTTTCATGCGCACACCAGTATGATGTATGTGTTGGAGATATAAAATAAATATATTTAATACTATAGAATTACATGGATATCGAACCGAATCGCGTAATTGCTATCTTTAAGAAATGGTTCCGCCCCTCACAGAGTGTCTCTCGATGTACAAGGTTTGCAGCGGCTATTTCTCTAGGATAATTTGGTGTCTTCGGACCTCGTGTATGCTACTTGGTCCAGATTCAAGAACTTGCAATGTTTGAATAGTGCTCGCAGAGAATTGAATCAAAAAGTTGAGAGGGGAGAAAACCTTTAGAGTGTGGAAAAGTTTTTTCTGTGTGTTTTTCCAATTGAGAATATATATATATATATATATATATATAGAGAGAGAGAGAGAGAGAGAGAATAATGGAGGAAAGAGGCCATTGGAGGGAATTTCTTCCTATGGCGTCGAAAAAACACACCTTCTATCGTGTTTTCCGACGATCGGAATGCACCATTTTCATCGTTATCATCTAAGATATGAGTACACCAAATTTCATGTGATTCTATAACTATTTCACCGTTAATTTAGCAATGTACAAAGTTCTATTGTCGGTAAACCGTTAATTTTGAACCCACTAAATCAACGGTGAAAAAGTTGTAGAATCACATGAAATTTGGTGTACCCATATCTTAAATAATAGCGATGAAGATGATGCATTCCGATCGCCGTAAAACACAACGGAGGGTGTGTTTTTTCGACGCCATGGGAGGAAATTCCCTCCTATTGCATCTTTCCTCCATTATTCTCACACACACAAAAATTTATTTTGGTGCATAGGTGAGAGAATAATAAAAGGCTGTAAACACATCGTTACCAAAATTTAATTATGAATTTATATGATATAATCATATAGATTTGTAATGGTAAAAAACAAATATGATTCCTTAGAAATCAACACATGATGAAAAATTAAGTCAAAATCAATTATTAATTTAGTTTGAAATTATATAAGGTCATATACAACAATCCCCCACAATTTCAAAGCCAAATTAATAATCTTGATCAAATATGAGAAAGATAGAAGTATGGGAGGAATCATGCAATGCATATGTTTTGGTCTCCTTAGACTATAAACCAAAACCTAGGATATGTAAGGAATGGCGTGCGATAGTTTGGTGAAGCGAACTTCTATGAACCAAATCTCTCTATTGCAAACCACTGAACTTCCTATCCATATTGTATAAATTACGGCAAGTTCACGCGGTTTGACGCTTACGGCCATGCGTCCATCTAGAATTTCATGAGTGCTCTAGAGAATCAACTCCATTCTCAGAGGAAGTGGCCTCACTTCCACACTCATATAAATGAATTCATCAAGTGTATACTGCAATCAAACACACCATCCAAAATGAACTATGCATTCGCTAAGAGTTATTTCTCTTCTTTTTAACGTTGTAGTTATGCACTCATACACCTTAGGAATTTCCGACCTCACAAAATTTAGGAAAACTGTCCTCCTCATCTAACACTTTCAAAATTTTATGTCTCAATTTAATGTGCCTACTTTTCCCATTATAGGTCTTATTCTTAGCTCGGGCTATAGCATCCTGGCTATCACAATGTAGCGACACAGACGGAGCCGGTCTCGTCCATATAGGGATATCCGCTAAGAGGTTTATAAGTCACTCAGCCTCTGAACCCGCCTTCTCTAAGGCAACAAACTTGGATTCCATAATAGACAAAGCAGTGCATGTTTGCTTGGATGATTTCCAAGAAACCGCACCTCTTCCAAGGGTAAATACATACCCGCTTGTGGATTTCATCTCATATATCCAATTAGCATCGCTGTACCACTCAAGTAAAGCGGGAAAGCCTCGATAACATAGTGCATAGTCAATAGTACACTTTAGATATTTAAGTACTCTACCAATTGCCAGCAAATGGTCATTGTTTGGCTTTTGAGTATATCTACTAAGTCTATTTCACAGCACAGGCAATATCAGGTCAAGTGCAATTCATCAAATACATTAAACTGCTAATAATTTGAGCATACTCATGTTAGGATACACTGTCTCCTAAGTTCTTAAAAAGAAGACTGGCATATTAATGAGTAGACACTGGATTTGAATCATAGTGTCCGAACTTTCTTAAGATCTTCTCTACACAGTGAGACTGTGACAACATTAGTCCATCAGTGGTCCTAGTGATCTTGATGCTAAGAATGGCATTTGCCTGACCCAAATCTTTCACGTCGAAATTGGCAGACAGAAAGGATTTGGTCTCGTTGACAATGTCTAATGAAATACCCATTATAAGCATGCCATCTACATATAACCAAATAATTACACCTACATTACCATGAAACTTATAATAAATGCATTTATCGGAATCACTTAATGAAAAACCATTAGACACAAGAACACTGTCAAATTTGTCATGCCATTATTTTGGTGCTTGTTTCAACCCATACAATGATTTAACTAATTTTCAGACTTTGCTTTCATTTCCAGAAATCACACAACCTTCAGGCTGCTCCATATAAATCTCTTCATTCAACTCATCATTACAAAATGCAGTCTATCATACATCTGATGTACCCACATATTAGATGATAACGAGACGACAGCTATAATAACATCTGTTTCAACCAGAATTGCAGTTGGTTTAAGAGGATTGTCACCCTTCTTCTTATGTCTGCACTAGAAAGAGCATCACCTTCTGTTGCCAACGTTTGAACGTAGACAACAACGGAGATGTCTAGAAAGAGCATCACCTTCTGTTGCCAACGTTTGAAGAACGAGCCATTAAAGGCGCTCGATCTTCGACACATCCGGAATACCCTTCAACGCGAGCAACGTAACAACATCCATTATATATAAATTGAAATCAACTATTTCTTAAGATTGTTGGAAATATAAAATAAATATATCAAATACTATAGAGTTATAGGGATATGAAACCGAATCGCGTAATCGTTGTCCTTAAGAAATAGTTCCGTCCCTCACAGAATGTCTCTCGATGTACAAGGTTTGCAGCGGCGATTTCTCCAGGATAATTCAGTGTCTTCGAACCTTGTGTACACTACTTTGTCCGGATTCAGGAACTTGCCGACGTTTGAATAGCACGCGTAGAGAATTGAATCAAAAAGTTGAGAGGAGAGAAAACCTTTAGAGCGTGGAGAAGATGTTTTTCTGTGTGTTTTTTCAATTGAGAAAACCACATATATATATATGGAGCAATGTTGAGACAGTAAATGATTTTGAACCTAACAGAGAAGATAACAAAAAGCGGTAAATACATCTTTACAAAAATTCAATTATGAATTTATAGAAAAGAAACACATAGATCTGCAATGGTCAAAACAAATTTATTCAGGTGCCTAATAGAGAGAAGAATAAAAGGCAACAAATACATGGTAACCAAAATTCAATTATGAATTTATATGAAATAATCATAGAGATTTGCAGCAGTAAAAAGCAAATAAGATTCCTTATTTAGAAATCAACACAATGATAAATTAAGTCATAATCAATTATTAATTTAGTTTGAAATTATATACTCTATATAACTCGTGTGTGTCCTTGAACTTGGGCAAAAAAAGCTATATTTGGTATTCTTCATAAAAGGATGATCAATAAATCAATGATTGTATGTATTAAAGACTAATCAATGTTGGTACACATTAAGGACTCAAATTTATGTCTCAAATTGTCTGCTTGATCTATTAAAAGCAGTAAGAGTCTGATTAGAAAATACATTTAGTTAAGTTTCTTGCAAGATTTTGTTATGGAAATTAATTATTATTTTTTCATCTACGGTGACACATATATAGGATTTGTTGCAAGAAATGCTTACAACTCAAACTTGTTTAATTCATGAATAAGCAAATTAGGGATCCCTGACATTTAAATTTAAATTTGATACAAAACCAGGAGTTTGCACCTCAACATTTTACTCAAAATGAACTGAGTACGAAAAACCCTTATGTGATTTATTTTTTGATAAAAGAAACCCTCATGTAATTTGCTCCATTAGCAAAAAACCAACCCGTTGTTTCGGAAAAACTCAATACTATTAATGTTTTGAGATATTTTTAAAACATACTCATATGTGATATGCGCATGACTTGTAAAAGTTTATACTCAAAATACCTCTCACCATTTTTATGACAGCAACCAAACAAAAAAAATGTAACTTTCACAGGATGAAAATGGGTATTTTGGATATAAAAATACTTTTACAAGCCATATACATGTCATATATGGGTATGGTTCAAGAATATCCTAGGAAATTCACAGTATTGGCTTTTTCCGAAACCACATAATGGATTTTTTTTTCTTCTGGAGCAAATCACTTGGGTTTTTTTCTATCAAAAAATAAACCACATTGGGTTTTTTCGTATAAGTGTGAAAACAGTCGGGGCTTTTGGAAATATCCCTGGAAAAAAAAATCTTGAATATTTAACTATACTCAGTTCTGTACCTCAATAAAGAAAATGAAGGTCTATTGTTTGCTTGGCCATTATTGAGGATAACTTCTGGATGAGCTTGTGGCCACTCAAAAAGGGGTTCATCTTTGGTGAATATTGGAGAGAGTTTGATAAGAGTTGTTAAAAACTTTATCTTCCAGCAGAAATCACTTCATGTGTCTTGTTCTAACTACAGGCTTGGAGTAAAGCTAGGTTTGACTACCAATTATAGATGAGTATACAATGCATGATTGTATTAGTTAGGCTAGGATTAGAAAACTTATTTTTAGAGTTAATAATGCATGCCAACTGATTAAGGAAGGGTTAATGTGAGGTTGATAGATAGTGTTGTGTATGCTTTCCATTTCGAACTTATCTATAAGGGAAGAGATAACAGATTCAGAATTATTTACAAGTAAGGTAGATATTTATTAGTTGGGAAATTAGTTATTTAGACCTATTTCTAGTATACTATATATATTGTAGTAGTTTGTAACCCTAGAGATTGATACTTTTGAGATAGTTTTAGAGATTATTTGTAAGAGGGATTTTATGATTCATCCACCGTTTATACTCCTCCATAATCTGATGATTAATAAAACTTCTCCTTCACCTATTTGGTTTTTTGGTTAGTACTTTTATTTTCTTATTTGCCTGTCATTTTGATTACTTCTCTATATCGTTTGTTTTGTCTTCGTGATTCTCTTGTCGCAACAAATCGGTATCAGAGTATTGTTGCGTTTGTATGGGATTTTTCGTTGAACTATTAGCTCTTTGATTTTGCGATCTAGGTCAACGGTGGGTAACGGCAACTGCGTCCTCTTCCCCACTTTCTTAGATCATTATTTTGAAGTGTAGGCTTCGTTAGTACTCAAGATATTTTGATCTCACATCATATCTCCAACAATCATGAAGTTCGATATCGAGAAGTGTGATGGAAATATGAGTTTCTGTTTGTGGCAAGTCCGTATGGTTGCCGTTTTGACTCAAAATAATTTGAAAAAGGCGATTCATGGTAATGATAAAAGGTCATGGATGAAAAGGCCCTGATAGCTATCCATTTGTGTCTGACAAACGAAGTTCTACAAGAAGTTTTGATGGAGAAGACGACAGATAATTTGTGGAATAAATTGGAGGAGTTATATTTAAGCAAATCTCTCATGAAGCGACTCCTGTTGAAATAGCGTTTCTACACACTTCGTATGTCAGAAGGCTCTCCAATAAAATCTCACGTTGGTGAGTTTAATACGATCATTATGGATCTAGGTAAGATCGACATTAAGATTGATGATGAAAATCAAGCTCTTTTCTTGTTGTGTTCGTTGCCACCCTCTTATAAGCATTTCCATGACACCATAATTTATTAACGAGATACGATTTCAATCAAGAATGTCAAGGAGAATTTGATGAATAAAGACAAGATCGACAAAGAGTTGACTTCTACCGAAGCGGATGGTTCATCGTTTGGCTTATTTGTTTGAGAGCGAGCGGAGAAGAAAGATCCAGAAGCAAATAGGAAGAAGTCGCGGTCAAAATGCAAGGCTAAAAACGTTACCTATGATTATTGTAAGAAGAAGGGGTATTTCAAGATCGATATCTTTAAGTTGCAGAATAAGCTAAAGTAAGAAGAAAAATCGAAAAATGAGTCTTCGGCTGAAGCTAGTATAGCGGAAGGAGAAAGAGATCTTCTTGTGGTTCTTGACAGCATACATCAATCCAAGGACGAGTAGATCATGGATTCGGATTGTTCTTACCATATGTGTCCCAATAAAGATTTGTTCACTACGTACGAGTCCGTTGATGGTGGAGTGGTTTTGATGGGAACAATAGTTCGTGCCGAGTTATTGGCAAAGAGACAATACAAATCAAGATGTTCGATAGTGTTGTGAGGACATTGGCGGAACTCAGACACGTACTAGACTTGAAGAATAATCTCGTCTCTTTAGGTGCACTCGACGACAAGGGTTAAAAATTTTCCGCTGAAGGTGGAGTTTTGAAGATAACCAAAGGTACTCTCGTTGTGATGAAGGGCTTGAAGAAAGGTTTTTTATATTCGTTTCAGGGTTCGATGACTTCCGGATTGGCCGTTATTTCATCATTCAAATCTATGACGGATTCAGAAACTACTAGATTATGGCACATGAGGCTCAGGCATATGAGTGAGAAAGGTATGGCCGAGTTGTTGAAATAGGGTCTATTTGGTGGTAAGAGTACGACGAAGCAGGAGTTTTGTGAACTTTGTGTCTTTAGGAAGCAAAATCGTGTTAGTTTCAGTTCGGCGGTGCACAACACAAAAAGTACTCTTGATTATATCCATTTGGATTTTTGGGGACCCTATCCGGTTGCTTCTAAAGAAAGCGGTGCCAAGTATCTGCTTACCTTCATTGATAATTTTTCGAGAAAAGTTTTGGTTAATTTCTTGAAGCACAAAAGTGATGTGTTTATTATATTCAAGCAATGGAAGACGTTGCTTGAGAAGCAGACGGGAAAGCAAATTAAGAGACTGAGAACGGACAACGGGTTAGAGTTTTGTGGTAGTGATTTCAACAATTTCTGCAAAAACGAAGAAATAGTTCGATATCATACCATTGTCCATACATCCCAGCAGAATGGAGTTGCGGAGCAAATGAATCGGACTCTTTTGGAGAAAATGCGGTGCATGTTATCCAACGCTGGGCTCGGAAAGGAGTTTTGAGCAAAAGCGGTAAATACGTTGTGTTTTATTGTGAATCGGTCACCTCATATATTGTTAGGTTTGTAAGACATTGGAGAAGGCATGGTCGGGAAAACATGCCGATTATTCAACACTTAAGATGTTTCGTTGCCCCGCTTATGCACATTGCCGTGAAGGCAAGTTGAATTCTCAAATGAAGAAATATATATTTCTCGGTCATACTACCGGCGTCACTAGTAAAATAGGGGATTGCCCCTACGGATATTGAAATCCGTAGGGGCAGATTTAACTTGGCCCTACAGATTAATCCGTAGGGCTAAATGGTTGCCCCTACGGGTAAAGACGTCCAAGAATAAAAATATTAATTCTTAATTTGGTGTTTGCCCCTACGGAGGCGCAAACAAAGGACCTACGGGTATATCCGTAGGGGCAACTAAATATCAAATTACTAAAGCACAGATCGATCGCCTACGCTCATAATTTCTTTCTCTCTCAATCTCGATCGCGCGCGAAAATAAGCCCCAAATCGCCACGCCGTCGTCGCCAACGTTGTTCTCCTCGTCGCCACTGCCGGTTTCGTCGCCACCGCAGTTCTCGTCGCCACCGCGGTTCAGGTCGTCGCCACCGCCGTTCAGGTCGTCGCCCCAGCCCCAGCAGCCGTTCAGGTGAGTAAATCTCGAGGTAAATTAAAGAATTTTTGGATTATTTTGGGCTTAGGGTTCATGGCGCGCGAGTTGGGGTTGGGCAGGGGTCGCGGTCGCGGTTGCGGTCGGGGTCGGGTTAGGGTTAGGGTTGGGGCAGGGGCTGGGCTGCGGGGTCGGGGTCGGGTTCAGGGTCGGGGTAGGGTTAGGGTCGGGGTCGGGGTCGGGGTAGGGTCAATTTATCCAATTTTTTATTGGGGGTGCGGCTGGGGCTGCGGGCTGGGGCTAGGGCTGGGCTGCGGCTAGGGCTAGGGTTGGGGCTGGGGCTGGGGCTGCGGCTAGGGCTGTGCGTCCTCCAGAGGCGATCATAGGATCGGTGAAGTGAGGTGGCTGGATATGAGATACGATGGATTTCCATGTGTTCAATGGAATGCCGAGGGTCAAAGTCGGTTATTCATATATCTCCCAAAAAAGAATGAGTTTGTTATCAAAGGTGTATTGACTTCTACATCAAGGAATATCAGTTATATGTCATCCAGTGACTAAGTCTGTTTCTGGCCCAACCATATTTATGAATCGTTTCTTCTTTTTCCTTCTTACGTATATTTACTAGTTCAGACTGTATGCACCTCTGCAATCAACGCCGAGAACTTGTACATTATAGGTTAATAGACATATGCTATGAAATCACGGTGCATATCGAATTCATGATATGTTATAATCCCTCATTATTTTTACTGTGGTGAGAAAGCAGTCGCTGGTGGCCACAAGCCATAGAATTGGCAGTTGTCCTACCTGCGATAACATCTTACAAATCATCAGTAGACATCTCTGTTATATTAATCTTTTAATGTCTGCATGCATGCATGTTTATCTGCATATTTCCACTTGTTTGTGCCATAGTTTTTGTGTGCATGTGTGCGTGTGTGCCACAGTTATATTTACTTCTACATCAAGGAATATCAGTCGCATGGCAGGATTTAGTCCGGTTTTGGCCTAACCGCATTTATGAATTTGTCTTTTAGATGTTTTTCTGAGTGTCACATCGTTCTCACCCAAGTTTGTAAGCCATGTTCATTATTCTTGCAATTCTTTTAACTTGAATATGCCAGTTATTGTTCCGTTTACTATAAAGTTGCAACAAAGAGTCTCTGTTAGCACTTCCATGCATCCTTTACATGTTTTTATCATATCCACTCCTATCTATCCAGAAAGTCAACATCTTCTGGTATTTGTTTTCAAAAAGAAAAGATAAGAGAGGAAAAGATATTTGTCCGTCTCATATTTGAGCCATACTTTTGATTTTCTTGCAGATTCTGGGTTGATTTTCTATGATAATTCATAAACATAGTAATATTTGTAATGTTTCTTCTTGTTAGTCTAGCTTTCCTCTTATGAATGCCAACACTGTTTTTGCCCTCCTTTTCTTCGGGGCACATGATATCTTGCACCTCTCCTCTCGAAAACTTATTTCTCTTTTATTTTCTATATCTTTATTTTATTTTATCTTATTTGCTACGCTTTGTTTTGTTTTATTATATTTTTCCTCTGCTAATTATATTCTTCTAGATCATGTTTGCCTAATCTATCCGAGGCTTAGCATAATCTAGTTGCGATAAACAATTCCATCTTCTGCTACTATGGTGGCACTGAGAAACTTCCATTTAGAAATGACAGCACGTATTTTGTGGAAGTACTGTACATAAGTAAAACCACAACGGGCATGACAAATTTGTTGACCAGGTTCCGATTACTGTGTGAAAGTTGTTCGGATGAAATTCTAATTCTGGTGGAATTGAAATCGATAACCGGTTCATATGGTGATTTAGGCTGCTTCAGTAATATTTGTGCCTACATTGATGCCTCAAGCAACGAATCAATGATGTGGATCACAAACTAATAAAATAAATTTTGAATACCAATCTGGACTGGGATTTGTGATTGGTGAGAAGTTTGTGTGCTCATGGGCATGATACAAGTCGGGAAAAGTACAACTTACAACGATCGTGTTCCAAATTAACGTAATTCAAATAGCAATTCCTTGGAATTTTTTAGTCCAGAGAATCTTGATCGAGTCTCAGTTCCATATTATTGCTAGTGGATGCGTTTTGTTCAAAGAGTCTTTTCCTTTTAGTAATTTTCCTTTTTAGGGAGTTTTCGACATTGTAATCTCACTAGTTGATAATGTTAAATGAGTTCTAGTCCTAGTTTGCTACATTTTTTATATATAGTAGATGGTGATACTTCTTTAAGTAAAAACAACCCTACACTTAAGCGAAATCATAAATCGAAACACACATATATAGAATACAACTCATACATGGGTATCCTCAAATCTAACTTTAATTATCGATAATTTATTTTTTTCAACGACAAACGCACACACAAAGCATATACACGGATTTTCTCCTTTGTCAGTAACCATCCCGTTCTTAGATTTCTCAATATAGTCATCATAACCTACAATTTATATGATACAGTCTAACATGGCCCATGAGTACGTCAGGGTTAGGTTCTTCTATGACTTCTTAGTGTCCAATGGAAAGCATACATCAGATTTGTGCAGGTCAGGTTCTTCTATGACTTTCAAGAGTCTCAACTGATTCTGTAAATTACACCCTAGTTGGGTGATACTTTTACCACTTCTCACTGCAGGTGCGCTCTCTAATATCCATTTTGAATGTAATATTATAGATATTTAAAATGGATATTAGAGAGCGCACCTGCAGTGAGAAGTGATAAAAGTATCACCCAACAAGAGTGTAATTTACAGAATCAGTTGAGACTCTTGAAAGTCATAGAAGAACCTGACCTGCACAAATCTGATGTATGCTTTTCATTGGACACTAAGAAGTCTCTAAAGGGAAAATCCTATGTGAAAGCCATCATTAGTTCATATCAGAAGATTGATGCTGAAACAGAGAACAAGGAATGCCATTTTTTTCTTCTTCTGCCACATTACTGTCTTCTCCTTCTTTTTCTGCCACATTACTGTCTTCTCCTTCTTATTATGTGCGCGTGCAAATTCAATGACTATATTGAGAATATGGATTTATAGTGGGTAGGAAAAGTATTTCTCAAATGGCTTTTGCGTCTAAAAACCATAAACTACTAAGTAATAGCATACATAATTTTTTTAGTATAAAGGTTGTTATTTTAAGTTTTCCCTTATAGAGATATGATCTAACTGCCTTTATAAACTATAAGTGTGCAGAAAATTATGATAAGAAACCATAAGAAAAAGTCGTAGACATGCATAACCCTTGAATCTACATACCAAATCATGCACAAGCATGCAATTATTGTCACCTTGCCGTGGAATATAAAATATCTTGGAAGACTATAAGCGAGGATTTAAATCTTGATAGCTTTTGACTTCAACATATATTTTTCTCAAGTACCATGAAATATACTTCCTCCGTAAAAACCGTTTTCAAGAAAATGGATTAATAATGACAAATTATCCATTGTGGCTCACTAGGTTAGCATTTTCTCTTCTATTGACCATCTTACTAATCTTCTTGGTAAATTTATTCGGAACCGGCTGCGAATCATTAAAAGACATGCATAAGAAAGAAAGCTAAAATACAGATATATAGCATACCGATACATCGAAACTTCAAAGTTGCGATGACAATCCAGAGATATTTATTTCTACACACGTGGTGCGCGTGCGAATGCGTCAGGCATCATGGACAAATATTTCAGAACATGGAAAGTATTATTAGTATAAAGTAATTAAAGCTTTTAAACACCTTTGGTAGATATTTTCTTAGTTGATGCAATCATATCATGAGGACTAAATTTAAGCTATTATACATATGCATATGTATTTTTCTAACCTAATATATCACACACACACACACACACACACACAGAGAGAGAACACCAGTTTGGTAGAGAAATCAGCTAGCAGGAACATGAAGAAATAGAGTTCATAGCATTGCTCATCATCATCATCCATGATCCCTTTGAAAAAATATTATCAAAGGGATCATGGATGATGATGATGAGCAATACTATGGACTCCATTTCTTCAGGATCCTGCTACCTGATTTCTCTACCAAACTGGTGTTCTCTCTCTGTGTGTGTGTGTGTGTGTGTGTGATATATTAGGTTAGAAAAATACATATGCATATGTATAATAGCTTAAATTTAGTCCTCATGATATGATTGTATCAACTAAGAAAATATCTACCCAAGGTGTTTAAAAGTTTTAATTACTTTATACTAATAATACTTTCCATGTTCTGAAATATTTGTCCATGATGCCTGACGCATTCGCAGGCGCACCACGTGTGTGGAAATAAATATCTCTGGATTGTCATCGCAACTTTGAAGTTTCGATGTATCGGTATGCTATATATCTGTATTTTAGCTTTCTTTCTTATGCATGTCTTTTAATGATTCGCAGCCGGTTCCGAATAAATTTACCAAGCATATTAGTAAGATGGTCAATAGAAGAGAAAATGCTAACCTAGTGAGCCACAATGGATAATTTGTCATTATTAATCCATCTTCTTGAAAACGGTTTATACGGAGGAAGTATATTTCATGGTATTTGAGAAAAATATATGTTGAAGTCAAAAGCTATCAAGATTTAAATCCTCGCTTATAGTCTTCCAAGATATTTTATATTCCACGGCAAGGTGACAATAATTGCATGCTTGTGCATGATTTGGTATGTAGATTCAAGGTTATGCATGGCTACGACTTTTTCTTATGGTTTCTTATCATAATTTTCTGCACACTTATAGTTTATAAAGGCAGTTAGATCATATCTCTATAAAGGAAAACTTAAAATAATAACCTTTATACTAAAAAAATTATGTATGCTATTACTTAGTAGTTTATGGTTTTTAGACGCAAAAGCCATTTGAGAAATACTTTTCCTACCCACTATTAATCCATATTCTCAATATAGTCATTGAATTTGCACGCGCACATAATAAGAAGGAGAAGACAGTAATGTGGCAGAAAAAGAAGGAGAAGACAGTAATGTGGCAGAAGAAGAAGAAAATGGCATTCCTTGTTCTCTGTTTCAGTATCAATCTTCTGATATGAACTAATGATGGCTTTCACATAGGCTTTTCCCTTTAGAGATTTCTTAGTGTCCAATGGAAAGCATACATCAGATTTGTGCAGGTCAGGTTCTTCTATGACTTTCAAGAGTCTCAACTGATTCTGTAAATTACACTCTTGTTGGGTGATACTTTTATCACTTCTCACTGCAGGTGCGCTCTCTAATATCCATTTTGAATGTAATATTATAGATATCCATGCCTGTTTATGTCAAAATTACTTATATTGTCAATGTTTGAATGTCTGGTTGTTGGTGATGCGTCCATATCAGGGACAAAGGCCACTCTCGTTCCTCCAGGTATGTTTATATATTATATAGGGCATGCATATTGATTTAGAATGCTATATCATAAATATACACACATTCCTTTTGCTCTTAGTCGTCCAACTCATTATCATGGGCTGCTTGATGAGATTAGATTTGCACCTGATGATCTACAAGAGCTTGTTCACTCCCTGTCATATGTGTAAGCAGCGCTATATGCGAGTTTACCTTGTTAATATGTATGTACTGAAATTAATTAATATTATTCAAATTTTGATACATGCAGATACCAGAGAAGCACATCTTCTATCTCTGTAGGTAAGGCTTTGAATTTGTTGATTTTGGTATTTCTTGTCAATTTTATAGACCAGTATGTGCTAAATATAATGTTCTGACAGTTGCTAGGGGGAAGGCAGCATTCGAATCTGCTGACCCCAGTCCTGGACGCCGCACACGGACGACACCACGGAGGTTGGGAGAGAGGCCGAGGACTGGGCTCTAGCAGGGCCCATATGAGGTTATTTGGTTGTAGACTTATATTTTATTAATCATACATGTACATATCTAATTAAAATAAACTACAGTTTTCCAAACTAGATATCCAAAAGGGGTTTCGAAATAACTCGATAATGATAAGAATTCGAATAAAACAGAGTTCTTACACGCTTATTGCACACGTTAGGTCCAGACGCGACGGGGTAGGCGCAAGATTCTAGCGTTTATCAGAGGTGGAGCTGGACCGAGCTAGACTAGCATTTTGATTCTTATTTTTTGAATCATGTATTTATTTATATGATACATATTGTACTACATTTTGAAACATTTTGGGCGATATTGATTTTGGTTTATATTTATATCATATTCAGTTTTTTGGTTTCTTTAGTATATTATATGCGTGAGATGTGAATATGAATACTGCGATATATGTTGTGTGATGATTAATTTTATATTTGATTGATGTATATATTATTGTGCACAGGACGGGAAAAAATCAGGCAGCCCATTTTTTTTAAAAAAAATACAGATAATGTGTACCTACGGATTAATCCGTAGGTACACTTGTTGCCCCTACGGCTCAGCCCGTAGGGGCACAATAACAGCAGTAACTGATATTTTCCACCCGATCACAGTACCAGGGGTTGGGAGTGCCCCTACGGATACAACCGTAGGGCCAACTGGATAGCCCCTACAGCGTTATCCGTAGGGGCCATATATCAGGATTCCTGATATATGACTCTTACGGATAGGTACCTACGCCTATATCCGTAGGCGTTATATGATGCCCCTACGGTTATGTCCGTAGATACCTCCAATATATTAAAAAATCCATAAATAACATAACTTTTTTTTACCCTACGCATTACTCCGTAGGGGCAATAATTTGACCGTAGGGGCAAGTTCAGGGCTTCAACTTGCACCTGCGGCCTTTGCACCTACGGGGCATTTTTTAGCCCCTACGCATATGCCCGTAGGGGCAGTGGGTTGCCCCTACGGATTTATCCGTAGGGGCAACCCTTATTTGTAGTAGTGCATTAAAGGTTACAAATTGCTTATTTGCCTGTGGTTTTGATTACTTCTCTATATCATTTGTTTTGTCTTCGTGATCGTCTTGTCGCAACAGATAGCAATGCTACGAAACAACATATTCGTCTGGTTATAACTTATTAGAAATGTTTGCACATGCGGCAAACGATTGTGCCATCTTGCGTCAAGTAAGTACAGTCTTTGAATCTGTCAATGCCACCGCCTCGAAAATCTCATCCGTGCACGTGCACGTGTGCGCCATGTGCCCATGCACATGTAACTGGGGCTGCACATGCAAGCAGCACCTTCCAAAACATGAATGGAGAGATCCTACATTCGAAAAGAACAGAGAAGAGAGAAGCCAAGTAAGACCCATGTCTCTATTTTGCTTGAGGTTATAATAATAATAATAAATAAATAAATAAACAATGATAGCATGAGGAGAATTTGATTAAGTTATTAGAATGGCAGAATAATAGAAAACACAGGAGCAGAGGGGAATGCTTCCCAATAGAGAGACCCAAGGAATTAAATTTTTAGGTTGGGGGGATTGGAAACAGAGATTTTGATTCCATACCTCCACAAGATTCTCATCCAACATGATGGGCTACTTTGAGGCAGGATTTATGTTAGTTTTTTTAGTGCAACAGGGCAGGGAATCAAATATCATCGGTCGTATCGACGATATCGGCTATACGAAGCATTTCTCCGATATGTTTCCGATATATGATATTTAAAACCATGCAACAAGGTTTCCGTGATATCCTACCATGGGATTTTATAACATGTTATTTAAGATTCACTTTCTGTGAAAGGCGTAGAAGCCAATTAATCGTCGCCTAAATGATTTTGATGCGTAAGCGTCTCAAAGAACATTAACCCTATGCATAATATGCAAATGAATTACAATTTAATTGGACGATGTATTCCGCGCCCAACATAGTTAACATCCAAAGCCTGATAAGCGATAATCCATATGAACAAAAAATTTCAATCTTTTTCTATTTTTATGATAATTTTATATATGTATGTATATATGTATGTATATATGTGTATGCTTGTCTCAAAAAACTTTTTTTTTTGTAGTTCTGCATTTATGCATATATATAATTCGATTATGCAAACACATAATCTTTTTATGAATTGTGCCTTGGCCAACCCTAAGAATGATTATGTATTTTACAATTTGGGATGCAATTATCTTGGCTTGAAATAAGCAATGTGATGGATTCATGTAGTTTTCCATTTAATTAAGAGTATTTGAAGATGCTTATCAATAATAAGAGCATAATGGAAGAATGATTATTGTTGAATTATTTACTATATTATTGAGTTCGAGTTGTTTATTTAATGAACACATATGGCACTGACACTGGCATATGACACTTGTTATCACTCTATCTTTATACTGCTAGAAAGGGGGAGTGAAATGTGGAAATTTCGAAATTTATTGGGCTTAGCTCAGTTGGTATCAATTTTCTCTCCAGTGTGAGATCACAGGATTGACCGCGGGAAGGGTTGATTTCAAAATATAATGTGGAAATTTTGAAATTCCCATTTTAACCCTTTCTAATAAATTCCTTTGAAATAGAGCATGTTAGCAAACTTGAGATTTTGACCAACTTTCAAGGTTAAAAATGGAAATCAATGAGTAAAAAGTCTTGAAATTTCCGCCCATGTTTTAACTTGCAAATCAATGGATGCTAAAATGTGGGCCCCACTAGAAATTTCATTCTTCTCAAAATGCATGTTTTGGAATCTCTTACAGTTTACTCCTTAAGCATTCCAATTTTGCATACAATTTTTGTAAGAATGATATTATCTGTTACTTTATGGATGCACCTTATTTAAATTATAGATATTTTAAAATTGTGGGTATGAAATAAAAGCTGAAATTGAATGTTCTTACTATATTTCCAAAATTTGAATATATAATTATCTTTTTTTCTATATGAAAGATCATTTGTCTATAAAGTTTTGTGTAGTTTTTTATTTGATTTCCTCACTAAATTTCTCATTAAGAAAGAAGTTGTTATTCATTAAAAATATATATAACACAATTAATACCCTGGAATATAGCATTTTTCGATAAATATCATGGACCGGACTTTTGTTTATTACAAATATATACAATAAATTTCAATATTTTTCAGATAAATACTATGGAGTTTGTTTATTGTAAATAAATACCATAATCTTTCACTAATTTTCAGATAGATAAGCATAAAGGAATTATAAATAATAACTTGATCTTACACCATCTTGTTTATTACAAATAAATACCTAGAATTTTCAGTGTTTTTGAGATGAACACTATGACCTTTGTTTAATACAATTAAATACCAAAATACTAAGAACTTTCAATGTTTTACAAATAAATACCACTAGATTTTCATTAATATACGATGAACTTTCACCAATTTTCAGATAAATGCCATGGACCTTGCCTATTATAAATAAATACCAAAAGCTTTTGATGTTTTTTAGATAAATACCATGGACTTTGTACGTATAAATAAATATCAAAAGCTTCAGAGCTTTTTCACATAAATAGCATGAATTTCGTACCAAACAAATAAATACCAAAAGCTTTAGATGTTTTTCAAATAAACACCATGAACTTTGTACGCTACAAATAAATATATCGCAGACTTTCGACTTTTTTCACATAAATACCATAGACTTTGTTCACTACAAATAAATAACGCAGACTTTCGACTTTTTTTTTATAGATAATTACCATGGACTTTGTCCATTAGAATTTTTTTCCAAATAAATACCATGCAGTTTGTCCGTTACAAATAAATATCGCAGACTTTCGACTTTTTTCAAATAAATGCCATGGACTTTTTATCCGCTATAAATAAATACCAAGAACTTTTGACTTTTTCAGAAAATACCATGGACTTTGTCCATTATTGAAAAACACCAAGAACTTTCAACTTTTTTCAGATTAATATTATGGAATTTGTCCGCTACAAATAAATATCATGACTTTCGAAGTTATCATATAAAATATCATGAACTTTGTTATTTCAATAAATGAAATTTCAACAATTTTTAGATTACCTTAGACTTTGTTTTATTACATATAAATGCCACCTAATTTTATCGATGATCCGCGAATCCTTCGCATCGCGTGGGGTTTTATCCTATAGTTTGTATAGAAGAGAGTGCAGCACACTATAAAATATCTTCCTACTCAGCAATCTTATTTTTTAACATAGAAAAGCCCTTACAGAAAAACAAATTTATTTTGACTAAATGTTATCTTTTTTGTTTCACCTAAACACATAACACATGATAAAAAAAAACTATGATTGTATATAAAATAATACTTTTCCTATCGGTTGGTAAATTAAACAGCTTCCTTATGTATTATAACGGGCAGTGATCTGTTGCAAAGTTTGGTTATATTAAATTATTAACTCAGACTTGCTATTTAATCATTAAAATGCATATTGATGAGAAAGAGAAGTTCGTGAAAATGATGAAAATGAAAAGAATGGAGTTATCTCTTATTATTGTAATAATAGTGATTAATCAATTAGAGAAAATTGATTTTTTATAAGGTCAATTTTGTTTGGTAGTGATATTTTGACAACTTAGTTGTGATTTTTTATTTATAAATTATAAAACTTATCATGCTTATGTTTATGGATTATGACATATGGATGCTTATTTTGGATTGTATCGGTATTATTTGATTACCAGTGCATCACTACTACAAAGATAGCTTGCCCCTATGGTTCAAGAAAACCGTAGAGGTATTTTTCGTCCCTACAGTTCCAACAGTAGGGATAAGTTTACAGAAAAAATCAACTTTTATGGTTGTCTCTACGGTGCCGGCAAAGAAAACCCTATTGTGGGAACCGTATGGGTAATATTGGGATTTTTTCTTATAAAAAAAATAAATCAGAAATTTCCCAACCCTATCCCAACGCTTCCTCCCTTGATCCTCCACCCTCAACCTCCTCCAAGCTAAAGCCTCATCGTCGACGAGACTCAGGCCTTCTCCTCCTCCTCGATCCTCCACGGCCTCCTTTTCCAAGCTAAAGCCTCCGTCTCCTCCTCCAAGCTAAAACCCTATCTTTTCCTAAATCCCTCCTCCTCTCCAAAGCTCCTCCTCATCTGCCTCCTCCGATTTCCTCCGGTGATGATCGGCCTCCTCCTCCTCCCTCCTCCCCCCAAAATCCCGCATCTTCCTCCACCATTCCTAAATTAACTCATTTCCCAAATCTGAAACACTAGCAGCTACGAGGAAGGCGTAGGTGACCGCGGCAAAGGCGAAGGTGACCGTGGCGAAGGTGACCGCCAGTGCTCTCTTCTCTCTCAGGCGACGACTGGAGTTCTCTTCTCTCTCCGGCGACTGTGGAGGCTACCGAAACTCCCCTCTCTCTCGTCAACAACTCCTGTGACGGGGGCAAGTGCTGCGGCGATAGCGGCGACTAGAGCTCGTGAAGTCGATCCTGTAACATTTCAGAAAATATAAAATATTATTTTTGGAATTTAATATTAAAATAATATACTTCGCTAAAACTACCCGATTTGCGAAATTGGGGTTTTCGTAAAGTGGTATAAGTATATACCAATATTTGAAAATTTATCGGAGATTTAAAATGATTTATTTATTTTAATGATATTTATCGGAATTTTGGCAAAATCTGTATTTTTACATTTTTCCGTGACTTGTGAACATGTCATGTGCATGTTGGTTTTTGAGTGTTGTGACTTGTGTGTATTGTGAGTTTTGTGAGATAGAGAATGAGAAGGAAAAGAAAAGAGAAAGAAAAACAAAGAGTGTGTGTGTGTGAAAGGAGTTAAGAGTGAAAAACAAAAGAGATTAGATATTTGTGAGAGAGTGAGTGTAGGAGAAGATATTTGTGATAGAGAGTGAGCCTAAAAATGAGAGTGGCTGCCCCTTTTCCCTCCTTCTCCAGTGCTTTTCTCCATTTCCCTCATCTTCTTCATTCCTCACTGCCTCATGCATCATCTCCAATCCATATCCAAAACCCTATGCACCCTTCACATAAAACATGCACAACACCATTCTAAATCCTTAGAACCTTTCAGGTTTGGATTTTGGAGACTTGGATAACTCAAGAAAGTTCTTTGGTTGCTATTAAGGTAATCCTTTCACTTTAGTTTAGAGTTTGTGCTTAATATCGTATTTTAGTTTAGAATTTGAGTTAATTGGGATATGTGATATTAGGAAATTGCAAGTTACTGTCTAGTGGCCAATTGAGATGTAGTGAGTGTTTACAAGACCTTAGAGATTGATTTAGAGGCCTAGAATTGAGTTTAGAACCCGATACACGAAGTTAGAATTGTTCCGTGTCGGTTTTGTGAAACCTTAAGGTCTACAGGGAATCTGGAGCAACCTGGGGTAATTCTGAGAAAAACAAACAATATCAGAGACCTATTTAAGACACTAGGAGACCACCCTGAGAAGACGAACACCAACAGAGCAGTTCTGGCCGAGCTCGCCGGATTTTTGGGTAATGTGGCCGGCCAAATGTGGGTGTTTGGTGTCTAGGTTGTTTTAGTAGCTCACATACTCCATATACAACACCCTATACTTGCTAGTTTAATCCCATTTTACTTGAGAGAGAATCTGGGAGCAGTTGTGAGTGGTTTTTGGTTATATTTTCCGTATTTTGGAATTATTGATTGTGATATTTGGTTTTGTATTTGGTCGTTGGATGTTTGTACGTCAACGACAAAAGATAATTGGTTGGTTTTGCATGCGTAGGCTATAGGTTCTAACCTATAGGCGATCCGTGTGCCGTATTTGTTTTCCGAACTCGATTTTAATAGCGATTGTATATTTATTGTAGGTACCTTCGCGTGTATTCCGAGACAACGGATCATGGCGTCGTCGACTTCGGCATGTAAGGATCAAAGTGAGTAGATATATATCTACGGGGGAAGTCGGGCGGATGACGTATATCACGCCTGCAAATTATAAATGGAAACCTAGATTAGAAAACTAGGGATATGGTTAAAAAGATAGTTAAGATGATATAAGTGATTGAATATATATATATATATATATATATATATATATATATATATATATATATTGAGATATGACATGAAAGCTTTAGGGATATGGAAATGAATGTGAATTACGACTTATAGATATGTAGTTGCATTAGAATAGGTATGAGCTTTAGAGTAGCATGACATTTGACGTATAAGGTAGAATGCATATATAAAATTGACTTGATGTAAGATGACTTAATGTGATGAAAGGATATACGATGTGATATGATGACTTGATTGATATGTTGGTATACGGATGCGAGTCGATATGAGAGGATTGATACCTTTGCCGATCCCCCTATATGAGATTGTTATGGATGTGGCATGAGATATAGGCATATATGTATATATAATGTTGTGAATCATGAGTGATATGCCGTATGAGACGTTAGGTCCATACCCTCATTGTCATATAGGTCGTTAGGATCCCAAATTATTTAATGCTGCTGTACGATGATTTACCGTACGTGATGAGTTTTATGATGATTGATCCACACCCTTGACTAGAGGATGCCGTACGATGGATTATACCGTAGGTGATGTTGTGAGGATGGATGTCTATTGATAGATTCACCGACTCGGTCATGTTAGATACGTATACCTTATAGCATTTAGCTGACGATGTACCTTATGCTACGTTATGTCATTCTCATTGCATTACTTATACCTGTGCACCTACACCATTATCGATGATGCGTATGTTACACTTACACAGATTGGCCGGCTCACACACTTCATCATCGATAATTGCTATGTCACTACACAGTAGAACTTCTGCATAATGATATGACTCCTTGCATGATTTACTTGGTATGTTCACATATGTTCACATCACTGTTCCATGTTGCAGTACATACGGATGTGCTTACATTCTATTATATGTCTCATACATCATGCTTTATGATTATACGCATTGAGATATGCTGTTTTCATGAGATTTCTGGATTTGAGAACCGTGGTTATTTCAAAAGAAAGTATGTATTGTTTTAAAAACCCGGTTTCTCTTGATATGATATTTCAGTGCGTCCACCATGCGTTTTCTCGGTTCTGAGATGTGTGATATGTGAAACCCGATTCGAAGAGTTGGATGATCCGTTTGTGGGTTCATGGTGGGCCCGGTATGGTTCCCCGGGGCGAGAAATGGTTTTTGTGGTGTAGACAATGAGCCTGGCAGGGAGAGTACTACCTACCGGTGATTGGTTAGATTCGGCGGTTATCCGGAGGATACCGATCGGAGTTATGAGATGGATATAGGCCGACCCGTTCTGCCGGAGCCTGCGGGCCGATCCCGCAGACGGAGTTGAGATATGAGGATTTACGTGTCGATGTTGGACACTCAGGTTCCATGATTTTGATGTGTCGTTGATAGACACACGTTGATTGATATCCTTATATTCATATGCATATGCTTTCATGATATTTACATGCATGATATTGTTGTGTCATTGATGGACATGTAGATATTATTCACATGCAGATAGGAATTGATTATACTGTTGGCACACAAACGGGTATGGTCGCCCTAGATATCATAGTATTACCTTTATGATATAGTTGACTTAGGAATCGTCGTTTATTCGATTTCTACCTGATGATGTTTTCTACTCACGAGTTGGCAACTCACCCCGTTGTGCCACAGTTCTTGCAGGTTGACCGCATGGATCAGTAGCGGCATTGCTGGCACACAGCTTGTATTCGGGTATTTTGCTTTGGTAGATGGTACATGTTGGATCGTACCCCTCTTGTATTTATTATTCTTGTTGTATCTAGTTAACTCCATCAAATCAGAAACTAGTATTTGTATATATAGTAAGACTTAGAAAGACTTGTAGTTGCGAGACTTGAGCGATGGGTTTTATATTCACTTATTGGGTTGATATCTTGTTTTATTCATTATCTTTTGTGTTGATCTTCACCGTTGGGCGTCGTATACTTGTTTTATGACTTTCGTGGTTATGAATCCGCCGATTGGCGAAAAGCTAGCTCCCGCTTGGGGATGTCTTTTATATTATCATGTATTTGTGGTTTTGGATCAAAATATACAAAGGAAGTGCTGTCTAAATTTTCAAAAAAATGAAACATGTTTTCTAACTAATAAAATCCACTTGCAATTTTTCATGTTCTATTATCCATGCATTTAATAAAACGTTTGTTTTCATTATACCTTTATTTCAAAACTTCACCTCTTTTATTTCTTAAAAAGGTTTAGATTTCTGGGTTTCGGCTTACTTGAATTACGTTACGCTTTTAGACGTTGTATGGTTTAAGTGCTGGTCACGAGCTAATATTTCGGGTCGTGACAGATCCTATCCAAATCCTGTCTCTCTCAATCTCTCTCTCTCTCTCTCGATCTCAAGGTAACTCTTGATCCAATTGATTTAGAACATCCAAAAAAAATTCATTTTTCATAAAGAACCATACATTAATTTGATAATTATTGTTGTTAGAACTTTAAATTAAGGAAATCCCTAAAATTTAGGTTAGCTTTTCTTTTTCGATTATAAGTTGTAAATGTTCTATATTATTGTTGTGTGGTTAATTGTTGTTTTGTTGATGAGAAAGGGGATTGAGGAAGAAGAAGGAGGTAGGGTATGTGCTTTGGTTACTTATATTTTCATTCGTTTAGGAGATAATCCATTGGGGCAAAAAAGATATAAAAAAAGTTGATGAATTTTCAAATGTTTATGAAGGGTATTTATGCACTTAAATTTGAGATCATGCATAATATGTGGGCAACTCTTGTTAGAGCTAACTACTTCTAAAGTAAATTATAAAGTTGATTAACTACAAGAATCTATATAGTTGCAATTAGATGGAGATACTTATAATTTGCAAATCTTCTGAAAACCCTTATGTTATATATGCAAACCCTATGATTTGATTAAATCCTGAACTTAAAACTAAACCCAAAACCTAAATCCAAAAATCTTAAATTTGATTAAGAAAACCCTTAATTTTAAAAAACTTTACTCTAAACTAACAACTTCAAAACCTTAAAATTAAAATGTAAACGTAAAACTAATTCAAATTATGTCTTAAACTAAGTGTACGATACTTGATGATTGTTGGGGTCGAAAATTACACTCCGGTTGACCAAGTCAAAATCAAAGTCAACCCTAAATAAGCGGGCCCAAGCCCAGATCAAGTGGGTCCATACCCAAGTCGAGCCCCGCGGCCGGCCTACCCCATGCCAAAATGAAATCATGTAATAAATAATTTTGATGTAATTTTTTTTATGCATGAATGTAAGGAAAATGGGCATAAAACCAAATTTTTGTAAAGCCCATAACTCATGTGCAAAAGAAATGAGCACATGAGATATGGGATGACCAAAATGCCATTTTGTAAAGCCCAAGGGGCTATATGTAAAGTGTGTAGCCTGTAAAGGCAAAGATGATGAAAATATCTAAGAGACTTTTTTTCATTCTCTCAAAACTCTAGGGTTTTTGTGCCTCCTTCTTCCTCAAGGTTCTAAACCTTCTTCCCTTTTTCTGAATTAATCAAGAGTTTTACTCTTCCTTTTCCAAAAAGAAATAGTTTTTCACCACAAAACCCTTGAAGGGAAACGCGGATCTTCCATCAAATCTCCAAAAGGGAGGATTTATAAAATCTCACCCTCTTTTCTCCAAGATCCAGCCAATAGAGAGAAGGAAGAAGGAGATCCACCTCCAAAAACCCCACTTTGGGGAAGATCTAGGCCTAAGGGAGAAGAAAGGAGTCCCTTTTCATCAGCTCCAAAAATATCTTAGGAGTTTAACTCCTATATATATATATATATACACACACACACACACATATATAAAATAATAAATCTTTCTTTTTGGGAGTACAACTCTCAGTGCAGGGGTTAAGCCCCTTTGTCCTCTTTGTCAAGAGTTTAACTCCAAAAGTCAATCAGGAGCACACTCTCAATGCAGGAACCAAGTTCCTTTTGTTGCTGATGCCCAGCGCCCGCGTGCCAAGCACGTGGGGCACCGGCGCCGAGCGCCCGTGTGCCAAGCACGTGGGGCGCGGGCGCTCGAGCGCCCGCGTGCCAAGCACGTGGGGTGCCGGCGTGCTAGGCACGTGAGGCGCTGGCACCCACGCGTCCTTTGGACGCTATTCTTTTTTATATATATACGCACCCACACTCCACAACACTGTCCCCGTTAGAAAAAATTTCTAATGGGACGCTGCCCCACACCCCGCAAGGGGGTTGCTAGCCCCCTTGACCCCCAGCCCGCTATCCGGGTAGCGGGACCCCCGTAAACTCTGCGGGACCACCAATATATCCAAAACCCCTTCAAAACAAAACACACTACACATTGAGTTCGCATGACTGGTTTGACCCGTCTATCGGAGGTCCTCTCACTCCAAAGGCAATGGGTAATTAACGGCAGCTTAATCTGCGGCTGCCGGAGATTCGGATCCCCACAATCAATAAACCCCCGCCTATCCTTGGCAGGGGGGATCTGTAGTATACCTGACAAGAGACGTGCATTCCCATCTCAATGGGGTGACGAAAAACACCCTACAGATTCTGGCACGCCCGGTAGAATATTCTCTCCTCCCATATTTCAGATTACACGTTAATGCGAACTCAATCAATATACATATCGATTGCCTGTACTGAAATCATGCTTCTTTGTGCAAGGTTAATAGTTTCCAATTGCAATCTTCGGACGCAGCAAAAATGTCTCCAAGGACAAACTCAGCTCTTGACACAGCTCTTATCTCCTACACGATGAAGATGGACGCCAGGATGGTCCTCCCAGCCAGTCTCGGGCGACAGTGGGAGGAGCCGCTGCTACCGTTCGGCTCTATTATGTTCGTGCCAGCTAACACCATCTCTGCTCCTCAAGCCCCGATGATGGATAAACCGGCCTCAAAAGGGAAATGGCTAAATGTCATGGCCGCGAAGGCACCTCAGCCCAAGCGCAAATCCGTTTCCAAACGACTCTCCATTGCCCCTACTAGGGGCAAGGCCATCAACACCAACAAAGCAACAAGGTGTCTCGAACAAGATCCGGCGGTGCCCTTGACAACTGCTCGATCGGGTGTCTCGAACAAGCTCCCCGCCGATCGACCCACGATGGCTTCCTGGATGACGGATGCCCGTCAAGCTCTCAAAATCAAGAAGCTAAGACAGAAAAGGCTTAGATACAGAGCCAACAAAAAGGCCAGGGCTCCTGCTAGGCTGAACCTCATGAGGTTCGAAGAACAGGGTTATCCAGCCAAAGATAAAGAGATGGCTGGATATGTGGTCGACACTGTCTACATGGTGGGCACGCGCAGCAAGAGCAAGGATGATGCCACTACATCTCAAATCCAATCTGGTGTGAATATGACTGTCACTTCCCAAGACCAGCATCTTCCGGAAGGTAATGAAATTCCTCCCAGTGAAGCTGATAAGCAGAGAGATCCCTTGGTTCATGAAGAGTCGAGCTCGAAAAGTGAAGAGGAGCCAATCTTCCGTCCTAAGAACGCAGAGCAGCAACATCTCCAAGAACTCCAAAAATAGCTCAGAAGTAAAGACAAGGAGATGGCCAAGCTCTACTCAAAGATTGACGACTTGACAAACGTCGTTTTACGGCTCGCAGCCCAAGTTGCCTATCATCCGCCCAATTAAGCGCAGGGCTCTGCTCATGAACCGAGAAACGATGTTCCGAGGCAGCCAACGCCTATTTCCTCAAATCCAAAGGTGGGTGGACCGCATGAAAGTCAGTCGCATCTTATCTTGGGAAATGTCTTGGCTACCGATGACAGTAGCCAGCTAACTCAAGATCAAATCATGGATTTGGTTGCCAAAAAAGTCAAAACATTGGTAGCCGAAGCCGAAGCGCAAAAAGTTGCTAGCAGTAGCGGGAGACCATATCCTGCTCAGTATGATCTGGTAGAATTTCCTAGCGGCTATGTCATCCCCAAATTCGGAAGATTTGATAGGATGGGAAATGCGAATCAGAACATCGCCCACTTTAAAGCCTCAAATGGGAATACTGGGGGCAATGATGCGCTTCGCCTCCGCCAGTTCGTTAATAGCTTAACCGATGTGCTTTCGACTGGTACGCGAGCATAATGGATGGCTCCGTTACTACTTTTGTCCAAATGGAATCTCTGTTCTGACAAAGGTTCATGAGTGTCAGCGATAAGATCACCATTGCCGATCTTGTAAGGACCTAGACGAAGAACAACGAAAGCAACACGGATTTTATAATCCACTGGCTCAATCTCTCCGTCAAATGCGAACTGCCGATAGAGCAGGACCAATCTATCAGTCTCTTCGTCGGAAATCTCAATAATTGGATGGCCTCGTTTTTATACACCGCGGGTCTCAAAACATTTCAAGAGCTGACCAGGAAAGTCCAGATGTTGGAGCGCTCAAAGCAGGAGTCCTCCTCTGATTCCCAAAATATTAATAGGTCCCGGAGAAACCGAAAGGACGATAATCACAAAGGCAGAAATTCCGACGATACTGAATCTTTTAATACTTTAGCTAACCGAAATAAGCGAGGGATGAGCGGGCCTAATGCCAACCAGCCTCGGAAGCCAGTGTTCGGAGAGGGAGGAGAATCTCCACTGAAAGAGAAGCTGGATAAGGTCTATTTCTTCAGAAGGGACAAAATCCACAAGATATTCAAGGACACCCTGAAAAACGGTCTACGATTGCCAGAATCAAAGAGACCGCAAGAAGCGAATATGACCGACGACCCCAAATACTGCCCCTATCACAGAGTGATAGGTCATGCCATTGAGGACTGCTTCGTCTTCAAAGATTGGGTCGAAAAGCAATACAAGGCAGGAGAGATAGAACTGTCTAAAGGTGTGTTAGCAAACAGTCAAGCGGCGATTGCCAATTTCATACAAACGGAGACTGAAGTCCTTCGGGAACCTGATTCTATCAAACAACCGCCTTCCCATGAAAGGAGCTGACCACCATGTCATTTAACTGGGAGCATACGACCCCTAAGTCGTTAAACTGGGAATGTAAAAAAATGTATGTAAATAAAAAAAAATGTAAATAAAAGAAAAAAGAAAAGATGAAATGATGGGGCAATTTGCAATAAAAATCAGCGAGTAAAATAAACAAGAAAATAAAGCCGAAATAATGGGGCAACCGCGAATAAATAGCCGAAATGATAGGGCAATTGTGACCTTCGCGATAAGAAAAGATGAAATGATAGAGCAGTCGCGGTAAAAAAATCCCTTCCAAATGGCGAATGATGAGTCGATCCTGGTACCATATTCCAGTGCAGCGATGCAGACGCCAACTAAATCCCAAATCTATAAATTCCCGATGGCGAATGATGAATCGCTTCTGGTACCATATTCCAGTGCAGCGATGCAGACGCCAACCAATTCCCAAATCCCAAAATTCCCGACTGCGAATGATGAGACGCTTCTGGTACTGTTCATATCATAATTTTGCATTATTATATTCCCCATTCTTATTCATTTTACAAATAAACAGGTGCTTTTGATCCATGTCTGCTACATAGTTGCAGGTTACAGGTACTCGGAACAAAAACAGTGAAAATGATGAAAAGACGATACAAAAGTGAGACTACGACCAACAAATAGAAGAATCTTGATCATGCCTACAGTTTGAGGGAAAAATGAAGATCAATGGACAATTTCACAAAGTACAAAGGCAGCGCAAGGTTCAAGACTTCGACACGAAGTAAACGGTAAAAGTCCACGATATTATGCACTGTGGAAATCTGGAAGAAAACTAGAAGACAATCTGAGAAACCAAGTGAAGAAACAAGAAGTCAAATGCAACCAGAAAAAGCCCAGAAAAATCCAATCAAGAAGCCCACAACATGGCCGCGGAACCGCGGCCATATAGAGCACGTATCGGTGCATATTTCAACGGTGTGGCGGTGCGTTGACTAGTCTTCTTAGGGTAAAATTGTAAATGCAGATCTGTATCGAATGTAACCTTAGGGTTTCTATGATCTATAAATAGAAATCCTAATGCTCTTTTTGAGAGGATGCCTCTTCTGTTGGAGATAGTGCCCTCAGAGTCAATTATTGGATCACAGGCACGTGATTGCAATGATTGAGGGAGGACCTATCCCGGTAGGACAGTCTTACTCGAGATGATAGTATGCTATCTGGTTTACCTTTATCATCGTGTACTGCTTTAAGTGACCTGACATGTCGCTATTGCACGTTGATAGAGCCCTTAGGATTCTTGCTTGACCACCAGCAGTATGAGGGCGATCATATACGTGGGAGCTGGCAGTCTATAAGCATATCCTTAAATGGTCCCTAGTCGTAAGAGTTTCGAGACAGGGCATCGATACTCCAGAGTAGACTAGTGTATACAGTCGAGACCCCGACGAGGGGCGGTGGTCGGTCTCACAAGCAACTGGTGTCAGTTGGTTCACCTAAGATGTATACATGTGCTCATTGGGTTATGAGTACACCGGACAGGACTCACCGGGAACATGCTAGTTGGTCTTATACCAGACGTCAGATGGCAGTTCCCTAGTGACATGTGTACAGGTTAGTTCATCGACCTGGGGATCGTCATTTGTCTCATGTGAGTTCCCACTGTACTTTGATTACTACCCTACCACGCTCAAAGGAGACGTGCAAACAGGTTTTAGTTGGGTACAGTCCCGAGCCACATGGAGGCAGTGAGCGCATCTTTAGGGGTTTGTCTCTCCCGGTATTGGGGGTGAGGTCGTGCTGTGTCTAGGAGAGCCATTACACGAAGTCCTTGGCCAAGGCAGGAGATTTACTGGTAGGTATTCCAGTAGTATCTCAGGGTGTTCTGGGCTACATTCCGACACGACTTGTACCGCTTTTGGGGGTCTGACTTTTACCAACCCCCTAGACCCGCCATGCGATGCTCATAGACGAACGGACCGGACTGTACGGATATTGTCACTGTCAGGCTCAGTAGGGTTGTTAGGCTGGGTTCGCTCACATACGTCCCTTTTGGTCAATACCTGGTAGCCCGTTACGTATTGGCTTATACCTCTGACGTGCTTGTGGTTAAATCCACAACCAAGGTGTTGACGAGTCTTTAGAGTCCCCCACATTCAGTTACTCAAGCTTTCGGGCGAAAAGCTGTAGAGGCCGTATGGAGATATGGCAAGGTCCGATCAGATACGTGCGGTATTGCACGGATCAGGATCGGACAGTTTGTACTACAGGCCGTATGGATATATGGCAGGGTTCGATCAGATACGTGCGGTATTGCATGGATCAGGATCGGACGGATATTACTGGCTGGCTTTGGTTTAAGCCGGATCCTAGTATAGTACAGTGTAGATTTTGTCTCATTGCATTTGTATTTCGGTCGGAATACAAATGCGGGTGTGTATGCACAGTATTGGGGTTTTCCTGTAATTTATTACGGGACCAGTTTTCTGGAGTTGCCAGTTTGCTTTCCGTTTCGGCCAATTTCCTTTGTATCGTTCATTGGCCGAAGATTGGTGGAGGAGGGCTTATTTGCATTTGTGCAAATAAGTATTTGTGGAGGGGGTCTTTGCATATTTCCTTGTATCATGATGATGAACCATCCCTTGACTTCTTGACTTCTTCATGATGACTTGACTTTTTGAAGTCATCATGCTTGATGATGGTTGCTTGACTTTGGATATCATGATGGATGTGGTGGAGTGTTGGTTTTAGCTTGTTATCATGCTTGAGCATGATAGCCTTTTGCCCTCTCTCTCTTGCATTATGAGGTTGATTATCTTTTGATACACATACACTCCCTCATCGACTTACTCTCACTCTCTCCTCATTCACCATGGCCGGCCAAAGTCTTTTGGGGCTGTCCCAATTTGGGAGTGAGGAATTGTTGCTCATTTGGCTAGGCAAAAGTCTTTTTAGCTCCTCCTCCAAAAGCTTATCTCATATCCTCCACCAATGGCAACTCCCTAAACCCCTAGAGATACAAATAGCTCACTACACATTCTACAGCAAACCTTGGACACGTTGGCTCGCCAACTTCGTGCCCGAGTTGCCTCGGTATTGAGGTGGGAGCCCGTAAAAGATGCAGACGATGTGGTGCCCTTCCGGCAAGGAGGCGACGACCGGAGTTTCCGCAGGAGATCGGGACGACGACGAGAAGACCGGAGGACTCGGATA
The DNA here is from genome assembly GCA_030015575.1 of Agapanthus africanus. Lineage (NCBI taxonomy): Eukaryota > Viridiplantae > Streptophyta > Magnoliopsida > Asparagales > Amaryllidaceae > Agapanthus > Agapanthus africanus. The sequence continues at coordinate 40,045,622 of JASDDO010000004.1, read as the reverse complement.
AGTCGGTATATCTCTCTTCTCCTCTTGTTGTTAGCTAGGACTAGTTAATGGTTCGATCCGGGTATTAGTGCGCGGTGGTGCCAGTTCATGAAAAAAATTTAAGTATATCACCGCTTCCGCATTTTGGCCTCGGGATGGAGGCCGGGCCGCCGCCGTGCACTTACAGTGGTATCAGAGTCTCGCCATTAACATAGTCTAGCTTTGTCTAATGTGTTTACATTTCCGATCGACCAAAATTCCAAAATCCGCGTTTTCTTCACATCAGTTTTCTGTTGAATTTTTTCTGTCTCGAAATTTTTTTCAGGTTGTAGAATAGTGATGTACTGGAAATTATAAGCATTCTGTAGAAATTCGATACAGTGATTCATCTATGGGAGCGCGGAACCGCGGCCAAACCCCCCTTTGGGCCGCGGTTCCGCCGCACTATGATGAGATGGCTGTATCAATTTTCTTCAGTTGCTTTCTGGGTTGGAAATAGAGGTTTTGGAATATTAATTTTGGGCCCAGAATTTCTTGATGTGCTACAGTAGTGCTTGGGGCCCACTTGTTAAAATTTAATCGATCGGATATTTTAAGCACATTAGTTCACAGTATTTAGATTATATCTGCGACCGTGAATGTCACTTGATCGGTAAATCCTGTCTAACTGCTAGACAGATTTGCGAACGTGACTTTCACGTTGATGTTCTGTGATTTTGCTGTGATGTTGCGGATTGGTCGTGGGGGATAGCCTGGATGCAATGCTAGTACAGTTTTTTGTTGTATTTTGTACATTTGATTTTGCAGGGCGAGCGTCCGACATGTGGACTGCCGTCACTGCCTGTTTGTATTATTATTTTGGGGCAGGGCCAGGTTGCGGTCGATGTACCCGTTGTATGTATATTTTACTTTCTGTACTAGGATTACCCCGCGGAGGGGTGCACGGATAGCCGGGTTCTACAGGACAACAAGCCCGCATCTCATGGCATTGAGACGGAGGGGCTTCGCTCTAGGATTGGCGGGCTGTTCGCCGCACTCGTAGGGGGTACAGGTTGACCCAGGAGGGGTGCCCAAGTTACCGGATTCTGTGAAGTGCTGGGTGGTCCATTCACATTGCTGAAGGGGGCTGCCTCGCTTCAGGTTTTGGCGGGTAACTTGCCGCGCCCGTAGGGGTCTAGGATTTCATTGCACAGGCTATCCACACGACCAGGGGAACGTCGGGTTTCAGTGGCTCTGTGAAACCCGGGGATCCCAGATATCTGTATTGTTTCTGTGATACTTTACATTTCTGTGATGTTGCATTTCTATCACGCCTTGAGCGAAAATTATATATTGATATATATTAGTAGATATTGTATATGTTTTGCATCCGCGCTAGTCCAGTCCCCGCTCTGTCGTTAGTTAGCTAACCTAACGGGTAATGACGGGACCCAGTGGCGAATGCGGATGGCATATACGTACATCAGTATATTTTCGTTCTTTGTGGTGTGATCATTTGATGGGACTGCGTTGATTCGGATCAATGCAAGTTAAAAACAAACATATTCTGATGTTGTTGGAACACTTTTCAAAAAGCTGTTATTGCAAGGACGTTCTCTTTTGTTTTGCATCGTGGTATTCAGTTGGAATATCCTGCTCCTCAGTCGACGAGGTAAGGGCCGAGATCCCTTCACCGGGAGTGACCCCTTGGACAAAAAGTTTGCGTCAGGGCAATAACTTCACTATAGCCGATTACTTTTGCTTTGCATCGTGGTATTCAGTTGGAATATCCTGCACCTCATTCTACAGGGAAAGAGCCGAGATCCCTTCACCGGGAGTGACCTCTTTAGCAACGGTTTTCGTCACTATATTTTTAAAAGCTATCAGTTCCTTCAACGATATCAAGTTCTTTACGTTAAAGGTTTTCGCCAGAAACCATTCGTAGCCCTCCATCATTTCAGTTAAATATTCGGTAGTATTCAAGCTATGTATTTTGACCTCACGCCAAGGCATAGTGTTTGGTACCTGCCGGGTATTTATCTGTTGCATAGATAGATGCGTTGGTTTGGGACAGTCGTACTACTATTTTGGCCTACGTCAAGGGTATGTACGGGTGGGTTCAAATTAACCTGGACAATGATGGGTAGAACTTGACATGTGACTTATGATATTTTGACCTCACGCCAAGGTCATAAGAGCATGGGGCAAAAATCACATCGGGAGTTTCAAAATAACTGAAACTTGCCAGATATGCGCATACCTTCTGGAGTGTGATAGCGTGAGCGGATTCCGTCACGTTATCATGCGATGATAGTTGGAGCCCGATTCCCACTGATGAGTTAGTTTACTCCTCGGGTGACCCCGACTAATTCTTCTTTCAGGTTTGGAGGAGAATTTGAGGTACGGTGGGAGGTTTCCAGATTAGATAAATTGGTAACCATTCTGATATAGGTTAGAGTGCACGCTGAGTGTTTCTTTTCTCTCTCTCTTTGGCAGCGACCATTGACCCGACCCTAAGACTACGACTCAGAGACCAAGTTAACCGAACCTTCTAAACACTGGCTTTTGGATTGTCAGAGTTGCAAACCTCATTGCCACTCCTGCTTTTACCCTATTCTCCAGAACACCCCGTATCACTACGAACGTCCACTTCCATTGGACAAAACCATCGTATGGTTATATACGAACTCGAAGGAATTTATTCGAGGATGGTTTCCGGTTCTGGAGGAAACGAATAGGACTATTCAGTTGTCTTTTCCTTTTACCTTCTCTCAGGTTGCGAGTACTCCTTGGTTTAGGAGATAGTACACCTATTACGCAAATTGGATAGTCTTCTTCCAAACCATAGGCAGGTGCCGACCGGTAGGGAATGAAGAAAACCAATTAGCATAACGATGGTGTGCAGAAGGTATTAGGTTAAGACAAAGCAAGGGATTAGTAAGAGGGCAAAGTAAATTGCAACAGATATTCACGACCAAACCAAGTATTCCTTCGCCAATCCTAAATCACCTTTGTATTTCTCCAGGACACTCCGTATCACTACGAAGATCCACAGTTTATTTGGATACTCCATCGTATGGTTATATACGAACTCGAAAGGAACTTGTTCCAGTTCCGGGATGGATTCTGGTTCAGGAGAAATAGGAATAAGGTTTATTCGGTTGTCTTTTATCCTCACCTTCTCTCGCATTGCGAGTGCTCCTAGGAATAGGACAGTACACCCATTATGCTTATTGGATAGTCTTCTTCCAAACCATAGGCTGGTGCCGAACGATAGGGAAGGAAGAAAACCATTTGGCCTAAGGGGTGTACAGAAGGTAATGACTAAAGACATATAAAGGGATTTGGAGAGGTGGCAAAGAACTATACGGTTACAGTCGTGAATCTGGAAGAGGCATTACTAGGAATACCAGGATACCCCATCGAAACATTTCAATGTTTCAGTTTCACTGTGTACTGTTAAAGGAAAAACTGATTTCCCAGTCAGGCACTTGCTCCAGGGTATGTATTTACCAGGTATGATTCTCACATCTGTATGGTTTTACAGATGATGAGTGGGAGTAGGTTATTGGGAATTGGGTGATCATCCTCATTATATCGGGATTCGTTGTAATCGGTGATATTTGAAGAAATCACCTGGGCTGTTTGCCTGTCGGCAAATATTTGGTTTTGAATATCCGCTGTTATGCACCAATTTCAAATTGATATATCTGTACGTCTATTTTCATAGAGTGAGATATACCTTTCTGAAATTATGTCTACGACATTTACCTATATCAGTGGATGGTTAGGTAAGGAGCATTAAACAGCGGCGTAATTCTTCTTAACCATAAGTACAGTTTTCAACCTACGACACACAGTGAATGAGTTATCAGACTCAAGGGACTTATACAGAGTATTGTATGTTGTCCAGGGTCCATCAGGACAGAGGGGTTGGTCCTCGTACTATATTCGGTTTACTTATGACTTCTCTAGTTTTTAGACAGGTGTTTCGTGGAAACACAGGGTCCGAATTTTGAGAAGTTATAGGTATTTGGATAGAGTGGAGAACCAGGTATACCAAGTATCGGGATTCTTCAAAGTGATCGAAGATGTAGATACTCGTGTATGGTATTCAGTTGATAGTAGTGATTAAGAGATCTTGCTTCTCTTTCAGGTTACTCATGATTGGAAGCATTCCTAAGTTGAGTAACGCTGATCGGCCTTCTTCCATTTAGTTGACATGCACTGGAGACAGTTGCATGATTTGAATCTGGTTCAATTAAATCAGTGCCTCTGGTCCTATATTGGACATAGAATAGTTCGTATCTTAACGATGTTAAGGTACGGGGAGTTGTCTGGCTTATGATTAAAACCAGACTCTGGATAACTCAAGGCACGTTTCTATAATGGCTGTTTGTAGGTTGACCCAGGCTATGACGAGGGTTGATTTTCTACCATCTGGATGAACAATAGCGATATTGTTCTAGACTCGCCACAGTTTTATTAAAAATGGATTTTTTCAGAAAAACAGTAGTGGGAGTATGGTAGAACTGGAAGTGATTCCAGAACCACAAACGATTACTGAAGATTTGATAAGGAACCTAAAGATTCAATCTGGATCGACATTCCATTGGCCACTCCGCAGATACGGTGGGTAACTTCTGGTACCCGAGAGGTACTTCGGTAGCCTCAAGGACGGTGACAGGGAAGTTCTTGTTTACCCACACTTGCCATTGTTGTTGTTCCAGGTTGCGAGACCCGGCGGGAGGATGAGTATAGCGTCGTTCTAAACTAGCTTTAGAAGTGTACGTCTATATGACTCTGCCAGAGGGTTGTCGTAGTCAGTGGGAGCAGCGGAAGCATTGGTGGACAGGTGGCTTATGTCTATTTATAGACTAAAGCAGACATAGCGGAGATAGATCATCAATTTCTGATGTGACAGTCATAGGTTTGACTTCATCAGAATAGGGGATGGATCTGTTGAGAAGGTAGTAGGGTGTGATGTCCTGGTATTTAGATGACATACTCAGAGTAGGAAGTGATATTCCTATACTACGATCGGTTATACTTTGGTCGTCACACAGTGGTTTCTCCACAAAGGACTTGGATTTTATATCTGACATACTGGTTACTAGATCTATGGTTTTAGATCTAGATTTGGGTGGTTTCCCAATCAGGGTACTTAGACAGCATTCTAAGAGTATTTAGAATGAACGACTCCTGGCACGGTAGTGTACCTGCAGGTAATGGAGTCACCCTCTCTAAAGGTGTCTTACAGACTAAAGCGGAGAGGGATGTGCATGATTGGCAGATCACGTGCTCAGGCAATTGAGTCAATCATGAGATGTCAAGTACCACACCAGATGTTGTTCTTGCACTAGATGCAATAAGTTGACATTGATCCAATCCTGGAGAAACAGTCGGAAGCAGTTTTAGAACATAAGTGGATGTTCTAGGGATATGATAACGACAGCTTCATTCGGGAGACAGTTATCATTCCAGGCTTCCAAGGTGACCTGGACGACAAGGAGGTTGTCAGAGTTATAGTTTTCCTTCTGACGAAGGGCAGTATTTTGGACAGGTGATCCAAGGCAATACTGAGGGAGGCATGGCGCAGGATACTGATTAAGTTTAGTTGACGATACAGTCTAAGAAGTTTGGATTTGGAGTTCATCTATGAGCTAGGTCCCATCATACATCCAGACACATTCTAAGACAGGTATTGCTCATTTCGGGAGATGGATTTCTCCGCGAACATGAGATATAGAGAGACATAGAAAGAAACATCAAAGCGGATCCACTCACTGAGGCTATTCCTCGAACGCAATAGTTTCGCAAACGAGCTTTGTGAGACTGACAAGTAGAGGAGTTGGGTGTTCGGTATCACACGGGCTGTGAGTATGCGACATCGCAATAATTAGCCTTGAGTGCAAGTGGGAGATTGTTGGAGATAGTGCCCTCAGAGTCAATTATTGGATCACAGGCACGTGATTGCAATGATTGAGGGAGGACCTATCCCGGTAGGACAGTCTTACTCGAGATGATAGTATGCTATCTGGTTTACCTTTATCATCGTGTACTGCTTTAAGTGACCTGACATGTCGCTATTGCACGTTGATAGAGCCCCTAGGATTCTTGCTTGACCACCAGCAGTATGAGGGCGATCATATACGTGGGAGCTGGCAGTCTATAAGCATATCCTTAAATGGTCCCTAGTCGTGAGAGTTTCGAGACAGGGTATCGATACTCCAGAGTAGACTAGTGTATACAGTCGAGACCCCGACGAGGGGCGATGGCCGGTCTCACAAGCTACTGGTGTCAGTTGGTTCACCTAAGATGTATACAGGTGCTCATTGGGTTATGAGTACACCGGACATGACTCGCCGGGAACATGCTAGTTGGTCTTATACCAGACGTCAGATGGCAGTTCCCTAGTGACATGTGTACAGGTTAGTTCATCGACCCGGGGATCGTCATTTGTCTCATGTGAGTTCCCACTGTACTTTGATTACTACCCTACCACGCTCAAAGGAGACGTGCAAACAGGTTTTAGTTGGGTACAGTCCCGAGCCACATGGAGGAAGTGAGCGCATCTTTAGGGGTTCGTCTCTCCCGGTATTGGGGGTGAGGTCGTGCTGTGTCTAGGAGAGCCATTACACGAAGTCCTTGGCCAAGGCAGGAGATTTACTGGTAGGTATTCCAGTAGTATCTCAGGGTGTTCTGGGCTACACTCCGACACGACTTGTACCGCTTTTGGGGGTCTGACTTTTACTAACCCCCTAGGCCCGCCATGCGATGCTCATAGACGAACGGACCGGACTGTACGGATATTATCACTGTCAGGCTCAGTAGGGTTGTCAGGCTGGGTTCGCTCACAGACGTCCCTTTTGGTCAATACCTGGTAGCCCGTTACGTATTGGCTTATACCTCTGACGTGCTTGTGGTTAAATCCACAACCAAGGTGTTGACGAGTCTTTAGAGTCCCCCACATTCAGTTACTCAAGCTTTCGGGCGAAAAGCTGTAGAGGCCGTATGGAGCTATGGCAAGGTCCGATCAGATACGTGCGGTATTGCACGGATCAGGATCAGACAGTTTGTACTACAGGCCGTATGGATATATGGCAGGGTTCGATCAGATACGTGCGGTATTGCACGGATCAGGATCGGACGGATATTACTAGCCGGCTTTGGTTTAAGCCGGATCCTAGTATAGTACAGTGTAGATTTTGTCTCATTGCATTTGTATTTCGGTCGGAATACAAATGCGGGTGTGTATGCACAGTATCGGGGTTTTCTTGTAATTTATTACGGGACCAGTTTTCTGGAGTTGCCAGTTTGCTTTCCGTTTCGGCCAATTTCCTTTGTATCGTTCATTGGCCGAAGATTGGTGGAGGAGGGCTTATTTGCATTTGTGCAAATAAGTATTTGTGGAGGGGGTCTTTGCATATTTCCTTGTATCATGATGATGAACCATCCCTTGACTTCTTGACTTCTTCATGATGACTTGACTTTTTGAAGTCATCATGCTTGATGATGGTTGCTTGACTTTGGATATCATGATGGATGTGGTGGAGTGTTGGTTTTAGCTTGTTATCATGCTTGAGCATGATAGCCTTTTGCCCTCTCTCTCTTGCATTATGAGGTTGATTATCTTTTGATACACATACACTCCCTCATTGACTTACTCTCACTCTCCCCTCATTCACCATGGCCGGCCAAAGTCTTTTGGGGCTGTCCCAATTTGGGAGTGAGGAATTGTTGCTCATTTGGCTAGGCAAAAGTTAGCTCCTCCTCCAAAAGCTTATCTCATATCCTCCACCAATGGCAACTCCCTAAACCCCTAGAGACACAAATAGCTCACTACACATTCTACAGCAAACCTTGGGCACGTCGTCTCGCCAACTTCGTGCCCGAGTTGCCTCGGTATTGAGGTGGGAGCCCGTAAAAGATGCAGACGATGTGGTGCCCTTCCGGCAAGGAGGCGACGACCGGAGTTTCCGCAGGAGATCGGGACGACGACGAGAAGACCGGAGGACTCGGATCAGTCGGTATATCTGGTATATCTCTCTTCCCCTCTTGTTGTTAGCTAGGACTAGTTAATGGTTCGATCAGGGTATTAGTGCGCGGTGGTGCCAGTTCATGAAAACAATATAAGTATATCACCGCTTCCGCATTTTGGCCTCGGGATGGAGGCCGGGCCGCCGCCGTGCACTTACATCTTCTTGTGCCTCATTTTAATTATCAAATTCAGAATTTCAATTCCTGTAATGTTTGAAGAGTGCATCAAATAAAAGATAAAGTAAGTTTTTCTTTTTCTTGCCTTAGTTAATTTTCCTTTCTGCCCTAGTTAATTTTATTTATCTGCTCTAGTTTAGCACTTTTATTTATCCGCCGTAGATTAAATAATTAGGTTATTAAAAACAATCATAAAAATGTCTCTTATTATCAATTCACTAATGAGTGAGTAGTTCCTCACTTGTTAGGGTTAGTAATGGGAAAGGTTTGAGAGATGAAAATCTCCCACCCCTTTCTTGCCCGTCATACATTTTAATAGGACTCTATGCATACATACACACATCGTTCACTACGGCACCCTATTCCACGAGGTAGCGGTGATACCGTAGTTTAAAAGACCGGTTGTGTATGTTTTCCATGGAGGTTAGGGTAGGAGTTAAGAAAGGACGGACAAGGACCTAGAGGAAGAAACCTAGTTTCTTCCCGATGGTACTAATCCACTTTGTTAACCATTACCTTAACACCTAACGGATCTTAATTAGGGCATAGAAAGCGGTGAGGAATATTGACTTTCCGAACTTAACCTAAACCTAACCCTAGCAAGATTTTAATCCTAATCAAACTCATTTCAGTTTTTAGTGATAATCAAACCAACCCAATTGGAATTAACTCGTTGGAACAAATTGAGAATACACAAAATCCCTGTGGACCGACCCGTACTCACCGGCTAGGTACCAAGCGACGCCGTTCTTGATTGCGGTAAAAAAATCTTTGATCACAAAATCTAACACCAATCAAATGGCGCCGTTGCCGGGGATGGCGTAGTTATTTTCTTTTTGTAATTTCGGGTTAATATAAAAATTGAAAAATCATAAAAACTGAAAAATAAAAAAAATATATAAAAAATTTATCATCTTGTTATTTTGTGAAGGGTATTTCGTTTGAATTGTGCAGGATCGACGGACGGATTCAGATCTGGAAAATTCCAGTGAGCAAAATAGCAAACATCAAATTTGAACAGACAGAGGAAAATCAGAATAGAGAAACAGAAAAACAGTTGGGATCTGAACCACCAAGTCAACCGCGGAACCGCGGTCAAAGGCACGTTCCCGCGGCGGATCCACGACCTGGTGCTGACGTCAGCACGTTGAAAAATCTCTGTAAGCTTTCTTTTCTTCTCTGTAACCCCCTGATCTCCTCTGAAAAATTTTTCTGCATGGTTCTTTGCGTAAAAACATCTCTCCCTTCTCCAATAACTTGATCTTGTGCAGGATTCTTTGCGCCGCAATAAAAAAATTTTGGCAAGTGTTTGTGTGTTTACTGCTTTGCATCTTTTAAAACTGACTTTAAGGGGCTTTAACACCGATCCAGATTAGGTGGGGATTTCATTACCCTTCCTAGGACCCCAAAAATCACAAAAGCATTTTGTATTGACCATCAAGTTAATTAAAAAAGATTAGACTCAGCCTTAAGGACTGTCGCGCTCAATAGGACAAAGGAATAGTTGTAGGCATCGATCGTTTATCTAAACCAGATTTTGTGGTACCTAGGCTAGACAAGTAGGGAAAGGTAACTTTAAAAGGCCCGTCTCACGGTGATTCGTGAGCGTATCCTTCCTTTCTCTACTTGTACTTACCTGGCCACAATTGGTTGTGAAGAGACGATTTGAGGTCCTCACAACTCGCTCTTTGGAATAGTTAGGAGCAGTCTAGTTGACCTAGGTGACCCTAGATCTAGGCTTGATTATGCATATTGTGATTGATTGAACGTGTGTCTAAGTTTCTTATTGAAAATCTTTTTGCAAAAAGCTCCTTATAAAAAAACACAAAACGGAAAAATATTTTACAAAAACTTGCCACTTGTCGCTAAGAAATCCATTGCACCCCACTTGCACCCACATTCTTTTTCTTCTCCTTCTTACATCATGGGTACCCCACCTTCCAAAACTCTTGCCGAACTTTGGTACCCTCATCCAAACATTGCTTCCTACGCGAATTGTTTTGGTCGAATTACGGACGACCCCTCCATGCCCAAAATTTCTTTGAAAGATCGAATAGAAGCGTCTAGGAGAAACAGTTCGACTCCGCAATCCACTTGGTATCAACCATTTCAACCTTCACCACCTTCGTACGTTGATACTTCTTTTTCGAGTTCTGTTGTAACTCCGAAACCCATGTCTATTGCTGAACATATTGAAAAATTTCGTAACCGATCTTTCACTCCTTTCAACACTTCCAGTTCTTGTGATCAACAAGTCCATTCACGTTTTTATCCAAATGTTGATCCTACTCCTGTCCAACCATTCAATTCCTACCAGTCCTACCCGACTTTCGCACCTTCCCTAGACATTGCTTCTACACAACCACTTGGGAGTTTCACGTATCCAAACAACTTTGAATCTTTTACTGAAACCCCTTCACAACCCATGTCTAGTCTGGAACAGTCGTTGGAAGCTTATATTGTAGCGACAAACCAACAGATGAGGAATTTGGATGCGTCCATTGCCGTCCTTATGCAACCTAGTGACCCGGTAGCTAGTTTCCAACTAGCTCCAAAAATTCTAATGTATGATGAGGCAGTTGGACAGATTGAGAATTTGAGGGGAGAGAATGAGCTGTGCACCCTTCCAAATCAAACCTACCCATCACCAATTGAATCCCACAACTCCGGTTTTGAATATCTATCAAGTATCCCAAATGATTCACCAGTTGAAAATAAAACGTTTAATGAGTTGTGCGACTTTGTAGTGCTTGATTTGCTAGATTGTGAAGGGTCACTTTCGAGTGAAACCATCACCAATACTTTCGACCTTTACACCTCCAATCTAGAACCTGAATTGATAAATATCCATGCTTTTGATGAAGTGTCCAAAAAAATTGATTTTCACTTGATTGAGGATATTGACGCAGGGAATACTTTGGATGATGAACCCGCAGATTTGACTGAATTTTTCTCTCCAATTCATCATCCCGAGTCATTAAATGTTTCTCCCGAACTTCACATGCGTCTTGATTTTGATGATAATTGCATGGATGAGATAACTTTTGAGGAGAATTATGAGGATAGTACTGAGGAGAGTATTGAGGATAGTATTGAGAATGAACCAGTTTTGTTTGATGAGTCGGATTTTCCAATTCATCCTCCTGAACCTTTAACTGTTATACTTCCTAAATCACCCCCCTTCATCCTTTCCATCGTCCTGACCACGCAAGAGATCACGCAGGAGGACTGTGAGCTTGAAAAATTTCTGTTCGATCACAGCAGTTTTGACGCCACTAGTGCGTTCCTCCTTGAATTTGATACAGTTCTCACAACCGATAACGATTACGAATGTTTCACTTTTTCGGAAGATTTTGAAGACTCACTGCCCGAGTTTGAGTCCTTTGAATTTTTAGATGAGTTAGTTGAACTATCAGACTCGGTTGCTTACAGTCATTTCGAACCATTGATGGAATCCTTCGAGTTTGAGACAGTGTCACCAATTTCACTTTCAATTGTTTCACCTCTGAAACTCGAACTCAAGCTGCTGCCGTCTCACTTTACATACGCTTACTTAGGTGAGAATGAGACCCATCCTAAATCACTCCCCTTCGTCCATTCTATCGTTTCGACCGCGTAAGAATCCGTCACGCTTCCATTTTCAATGGATGGTTTACCAAGTTCAACGTACCCATGTTTTCTCGCGAGTCTTAAAGGATTTGACCCCATTTCTCGGCGGGTTGATAAATTAGCATAATCTCTTTTAACACATCGGTCATCACAAATTGTGCTAATTTATTCACTCAATTTACACCCTCAAGTTCGTACTACACTTCTTTCTCTTTTCCGCCATTCTTCTTCTAATATACCGAGACCATATTCCACCTTTCTTCCCATACGGTCTCGTGTGTTTCTCATTTCTTTTTTCTACCCTCCATTCTTTCACCAACCAAACCATTATAACGATAAATTTTTTGAATGGTTGGTGCTAACCTTTGGCCTGTGTAAAGCCTTGTATAGCTTGATACTGTGTTTTTCTCCTCCATAACTCTGAACTTTAACGCTTAATCAGTGGAAACACTGTTTCACTTAAGTTTGGGGGGGGACCTTTTTGTATATATATATATATATTTTGTTAACAATAAAATAAAAATAAAAAAATAAACAGGGGAGTGCCGACAATTTTGACCCTCTTGGTGTAGCCTGACAGTGAGGACACTGTCAAATTTAAGTTTGGGGGTGTGCTCGGTAAGCTTTCTTCCTTCGCTTTCATATGTATATTTTTGCATTTGCATACTTATTTTAAAATCCATAAAAAATTGAAAAATTTGAAAAATTATAAAAATTGAAAAATTCAATTTTGGCCATAATTGACTTGAGTTTGACAAGAAGGTTAACTAGCTAGGAACAACTAGATCCTAGACTTAGTAAATTAAAAACCCTAAAAATAACCTTTCTTAGAATTTAATGGTAGAAAATATATGTCTTTATAGTTTACTTAGAAATAGACAAATTTTGAGTTCACTTCTTGGGCTAAGTAAAAATAAGGGAAGAGTATTGATATTTTTATTAAAGTATAAGTCTGAAAAATAATCCCTAAGCTTAAGTCTAAATTCTGAAAATTAATACCCTACAACTTGCACAAACACGAACCTTGAAACTTGGAATAGTAGAGGAGACCTTGAAATGCTTTTGTCTAAAGTACTTAGTATGAAGGAAAATAAAATAAAAATACAAGTGTGAATAAAGAGATATAAAAAACTGAACACTGGTTTCGTAATTACTTAAGGCTGCATAAATAGAAAAAATATTTAGCGAGGGTGCTTTATCACCTAGTGCTTTAGACCAACTGGTTTGGAAGTCACTGCTAAAACCTTAGGTGTTACAAGACTAGGAATTATGCCTTAATGTGCAAACACATTTTGTAATCGGTCGTTAGTACCTCAAGAAGTATTAACGGTCGCATGAAGGATGTGTGAGCAATTTCATCTAAAAAATTCACCAACTAAAATACTTTGGACGATGGACAAGAGTATAAGAGCTTGAATTGAATTTCCAAGTGTAGGGGTGATACATACACACACATAGGGGTATGTGATTGAGATTTAGATGAGAGATAGGAATGAAAAATATGACTTATATCTTTAGTAGAGATGATAGAAATTCCAAAATTGAGATGGAACCTTAGAAGGAAAACTTAAAAGATGCTAAAAGCTAAGTAAATTTACAAGAATATATATAATCTAAAGTTAAATGATAAGGAAGCGTGAAAAATATGGGTTGATAATTTCTGAGTTGAAGGTAATAGAATTTTTTGCTGAGAAAACCGAATTGAAAAATAAAAGTCAATAGGCCGAATTGATAGGATTTTGTGGGTAGTATCTGCTGAAAACCCTCAGGAGACAACACTCCTCCTACTAGGGACACCTAGAGGTTTAACGGCTTGTTGCACGAGCTCAGTGCAATCGCGTTTCCCTGCGAAAGTGAGGCTAGGACTTTTTCAAGAATAAAACTAGTTTTGCTCGAGGACGAACAAAAGATAAGTTTGGGGGTATTTGTTCATATCATAATTTTGCATTATTATATTCCCCATTCTTATTCATTTTACAAATAAACAGGTGCTTTTGATCCATGTCTGCTACATAGTTGCAGGTTACAGGTACTCGGAACAAAAACAGTGAAAATGATGAAAAGACGATTCAAAAGTGAGATTACGACCAACAAATAGAAGAATCTTGATCATGCCTACAGTTTGAGGGACAAATGAAGATCAATGGACAATTTCACAAAGTACAAAGGCAGCGCAAGGTTCAAGACTTCGACACGAAGCAAACGGTAAAAGTCCACGACATTATGCACTGTGGAAATCTGGAAGAAAACTAGAAGACAATCTGAGAAACCACGTGAAGAAACAAGAAGCCAAATGCAACCAGAAGAAGCCCAGAAAAATCCAATCAAGAAGCCTACAACATGGCCGTGGAACCGCGGCCAAACATGCCTTCTGGCCGCGGATCCGCGGCCATATAGAGCACGTGTCGGTGCATATTTCAACGGTGTGGCGGTGCGTTGACTAGTCTTCTTAGTGTAAAATTGTAAATGCAGATCTGTATCGAATGTAACCCTAGGATTTCTATGATCTATAAATAGAAACCCTAATGCTCTTTTTGAGAGGATGCCTCTTCTTGTGTCTCATTTTAATTATCAAATTCAGAATTTCAATTCCTGTAATGTTTGAAGAGTGCATCAAATAAAAGATAATGTAAGTCTTTCTTCTTCTTGCCTTAGTTAATTTTCCTTTCTGCCCTAGTTAATTTTATTTATCTGCTCTAGTTTAGCACTTTTATTTATCCGCCGTAGATTAGATAATTAGGTTATTAAAAACAATCATAAAAATGTCTCTTGTTATCAATTTACTAATGAGTGAGTAGTTCCTCACTTGTTAGGGTTAGGAATGGGAAATGTTTGAGAGATGAAAATCTCCCACCCCTTTCTTGCCCGTCATACATTTTAATAGGACTCTATGCATACATACACACACCGCTCACTACGGCACCCTATCCCATGAGGTAGCGGTGATACCGTAGTTTAAAAGACCGGTTGTATATGTTTTCCATGGAGGTTAGGGTAGGAGTTAAGAAAGGACGGACAAGGACCTAGAGGAAGAAACTAGGACAAGGACCTAGAGGAAGAAACCTAGTTTCTTCCCGATGGTACTAATCCACTTTGTTAACCATTACCTTAACACCTAAAAGATCTTAATTAGGCATAGAAAGCGGTGAGGAATATTGACTTTCCGAACTTAACCTAAACCTAACCCTAGCAAAATTTTAATCCTAATCAAACTCATTTCAGTTTTTAGTGATAATCAAACCAACCCCAATTGGAATTAACTCGTTGGAACAAATTGAGAATACACAAAATCCCTGTGGATCGACCCGTACTCACCGGCTAGGTACCAAGCGACGCCGTTCTTGATTGCGGTAAAAAATTCTTTGATCACAAAATCTAACACCAATCAGGTACCATATTCCAGTACAGCGATGCAGACGCCAACCAAATTCTAAATCCCAAAATGGTGAATGATGAGTTGCTTATGGTACTATATTCCAGTGCAGCAATGCAGACGCCAACAAAATCCTAAAATTCTCCCAGCCCTATGGTTGGTCCCCAAGTTGGCTACCGTAAACAATCCACGGGCTTAAATAATTTTCAT
The DNA here is from genome assembly GCA_030015575.1 of Agapanthus africanus. NCBI lineage: Eukaryota > Viridiplantae > Streptophyta > Magnoliopsida > Asparagales > Amaryllidaceae > Agapanthus > Agapanthus africanus. The sequence goes on along the minus strand of JASDDO010000004.1, from coordinate 40,030,255 downwards.
CATACCCATACCCCACTGCAATTACTCGTCCAGCGGCCGGTCTCCACCCTTGGAATTATGCTCAATTTGGGAAGACCCACTCATGTGTCCTCATGATACATGAGGAGAACAAACTTACGAGATCCTCTCGACTCGTAAGAAAACACCTTCGTGGGATCCTTACGACCCACGAAGGAAAAACACACTTGGGGTTCCCCACGACTCCTAAGGAGAAAGTACGCCTACGAGATCCTTTCGACTCGTAGGGAGAAAATGCTTTTATAGGACCCTTACAGCTTATAAAATTAAAAATTCTTAGGTGATAGGGACCTAAACCTATCTCCTAATCCATCGCTCCCCAACAGGGAAAGGCAAATAATGAATTTCTCCTGGCACCTGTGCTTCAGTGTTAGCAACGCTGATGCCGACCCTAGCCCCAAAATTTCAAACTTTCGACCCAATAGATGCCTAAGTCTTTAAACTGGGAACAGAAGACCCCTAAGTGTTTAAACTGGGAACAGATGACCTCTAAGTCGTTAAACTGGGAACATATGACCCCTAAGTCATTAAACTGGGAATGAGGGAAATCTCCTCATGGCAAATGATGATTCGCTCCTGGTATCATGTTCCAGTATAGCGGTGCTGATGCCAGACCAAAACCAAAATCCCAAAATCCTCTCGTGACAAATGATGATTCGCTCCTGGTACCATATTCCAGTGTAGCGATGCTGATGTCAACCTAAATCACATCAAGTCAACAAGCGACCTCCCTGTCGGAATTATGCTCCGTCTTGGAATCAAGTCAACCAATGACCTCCTCATCGGAATTATGCTCCGTTTCGGAATCAAGTCAGCCAACAAGCTCTGCGTCGGAATCATGCTTCGTCTTAGAGTGTACCCTGTGTTGAAATCATATTTCGCCTCGGATTATCTTCCTTCCCTGTCAAAATTATGCTTTGCCTGGGAATCAACCTCTGTATCAAAATTATGCTTCAGTCAGAATGTCTGCCGCTCATCGGAATCATGCTCGGCTCATCGAAATTATACTCCGATCCCTGGAATCATGCTCCGCTCTTCGGAATTATGCTACGACCCCTGTAATCTTGCTCCGCTCTTCGGAATGATGCTCCGATCCTCGGAATTATGCTCTTATCCCCGGAATTATGCCCCCCGAATGATACTCAGCCCCCGGAAGGATGTTTCACCTTGAAGTCCAACTCCAAGATCCATCAATTTCATACACACAACTCATGTGCGGTGTGCATTTATTGATGGGGGTACTTTGTTGGGGTCGAAAATTGCACCCCGGTTGACCAAGTCAAAGTCAATGTTAACCCCAAATAAGTGGGCCCAAGCCTATATCAAGTGGGCCCATGTCCAAGTCGAGCCCCGCGGCCGGCCTCCCCTTGCCAAAATGAAATCATTTAATAAATAATTTTGATGTAATTTTTTTTTATGCATGAATGTAAGGAAAATGGGCATAAAGCCAAATTTTTGTAAAGCCCATGGTTCATGTGCAAAAAAAATGAGCACATGAGGCATGGGATGGGGAAAATGCCATTTGTAAATATCAAGGGGCTATATGTAAAGTGTGTAGCCTATAAAGGCAAAGATGATGAAAATATCTAAGAGACTTTTTTTCATTCTCTCAAAACTCTAGGGTTTTTGTGCCTCCTTCTCCTTCCTCAAGGTTCTAAACCTTCTTCCCCTTTTCTGAAATAAATCAAGAGTTTTACTTTTCCTTTTCCAAAAAGAAATAGTTTTTCACCATAAAACCCTTGAAGGGGAACGCGGATCTTCCATCAAATCTCCAAAAAGGAAGATTTATAAAATCTCATCCTCTTTTCTCCAAGATCCAGCTAATAGAGAGGAGGAAGAAGGAGACCCTCCTCCAAAAACCCCATTTTGGGGAAGATCCAAGGCCCAAGGGAGAAGAAAGGTGTTCCCTTTCATCAGCTCCGAAAATATTTTAGGAGTTTAACTCCTCAAAAAAAAAATATATATACATATATAAAATAATAATTCTTTCTTTTTAGGAGTACAACTATCAGTGCAAGGGCTAAGTCCCTTTGTCCTCTTTGTCAGGAGTTCAACTCCAAAAGTCAATCAAGAGCACAGCTCCTAGTGCAGGGACTAAGTCCCTTTTGCTGCTGATGCCCAGCGCCCGCGTGCCAAGCACGTAGGGAGTGAGAGCCTAGCGCCCACGTGCTAAGCACGTGAGGCGCCGGCTCCCAGTGCCCTCGTGCTAGGCACGTGAGGCGCTGGCACCCACACGTCCTTTGGACGCTATTCTTTTATACACACACACACACACACACTCCACAACACTGTCCCCGTTAGAAAAAATTTCTAACGGGGTGCTTCCCTGCATCCCGCAAGGGGGCTGCTAGCCCCCTTGACCCCCAGCCCGCTATCCGGGTAGCGGGACTCCCGTAAACTCTGCGGGGCCCCCGATATATCCAAAACCCCTTCAAAACAAAACACACTACACATTGAGTTCGCATGACTGGTTTGACCCGTCAATCGGAGGTCATCTCACTCCAAAAATAAGGGGTAATTAACGACAGTTTACTCTGCGGTTGTCGGAGATTCGGATCCCCACAATCAATAAACTCTCGCCTACCCTAGACAGGGGGAATCTGTAATATGCCTGACAAGAGACGCGTATTCCCATCTCAATGGGGTGACGAAAAACACCCTACAATGATAATATAAAATTTTCATATTCTCATTGATAATCATATGTGAAAATCTAAACGCGCCGTGGTCCTCGTCTATTGGTTAACATACGTTCGATATTCGTCGTGACATAAAACTACACGAAAATTGTTAAAAATCGGACGGTATCCTTCGGTGCTAACAGCCGCCGTGCAGTCTATGTGATGAGAAAATTCAATCGTATGATAACCGATAGATTTTTTAGTATGGAAAAGTTAGGAATGTATAAAGCAAATACCTGAATTCACTTGTGTTTTCATTCGTTTCGAGTTATTTCGTCGGTACATATTCGCTGGTTCTTTGTGTACAAAGATAGATTAGATGTTCATTTCAATGTTTTTTCATAGTATTAAAATGATTATCTATTCTATTATAATATACTCGAAGAACAGCGGGAAGCTGCTGCCGAAATTTTCTCGAAATAGATGAAAGCATAAGCGAATAGGTGCCTGCTCTATACATTTTAATGGATAGAAGGCTTACCCCCGACAGCCGTTGTAATATTTTAAGCCATGTGATGTGTTGGATATGTATGCCCTAAATACCATTATTGCATTTTATAATGGATGCTTGGACATATGTATATACATGACAGTCTTACTCGATATGATAATAGGCTATTTAGTTTATTTTTATCTTAACATGTGCAAATGTTTTATTGGCTATTACATATTGCTAATACATGTTGATAAAGCTCGTAGGATCCTTACTTGACTACTAGGATTATGATGTGGATCATACTAGTGGGGTCTGGTAAGTCCGTAAGCACATCCTTAAATGTTCTTAGTCGTAGGAGCACTGAACAGACTCGCCGAACAGACTGGGTATCGATATTCTAGAGTAGACTCGTGTATAAGTTTCTTGACCCCCGACTGGGGCGATAGTTGATCCCACAGCCATTAGTGTTTGACACCAAAAATTGTATATATGTGCTCATTGAAGAATGAGTACACCAAACAGACTCACCGAGAACTCCTTGATGGTATTATACATATCGTCAAATAATAGTTCTCTGGTGATATGAATACATGGTAGTCTTTAAACATAAGATCGTCATAGTGTCTTGTGTGGTTCCCACCGTGTTTTGATTACTACCTTACCGCGGTTTTAAAGAGCTGTGCAAACAGGTTTTAGTTGGGTAAAGTCTTGAACCACATGGAGGAAGTGAGCGATCGGAAGGGATTCGTCTCTCCCGGTAGAGAGAGTTGATGCCGCGCAGTGCACGATTGGCTATAATCATAAGTACCTGGTAAGGGCAGATGAGATTTACTGATAAGTGTATTGGTAGTTTCTTGGTTAGTTATGAGCTTGATATCGTCATGACTTATCGGGTTATTGGGGGTTTGACAGATTCTATCCCCCAGACACGGTATGCGACACTCTCAGACGAAGAAACTGGACTGTACGGTAAATGTCACTAATAAACTCTGTAGGGTACGGATGAGTTTACTTGTCGACCTTTTTTCGACAGATACCAGGATAGCCGTTGCATACAGCTAATGCCACTGACGAGCTTATGATTATGGATATGATCCTAAACTATTGTCAGCGTATTTTCGAGTCTTTAGGTTTCCACACAGAGGATTTCCTAGCTTAGGCAAAACGATGTATAGTGTGTATGGTGAAACGTGCGAGAGTTTGATTAAACACGTGTATTTGATACACGTATATTAATCAGACGTTTGATTAATACTAGTCGGTTTATTATAAAGCCAGATTATTAAATCAAGTATTGATTTAATAACACACACACACACACACTAGTATTATATCACTCTCTCTTTATGTATTTTTATTTGATACATGTATTTATGTATCATTATACATAATCTTTCTTTGGTTTTCCTTTTCTTTTAAGAAAGCATGAGAAGGGTGTAGGCTCATGACTCACTTAATGAGTTATTAGCAAACATCCTCCCTTTCCACAAAAGAGAAAAAAGAGAGAAGAAAAGAGATAGGCTTAGTTTTCATTTCTATCTCAATTTTCTCTCTCTTGATTTTCTAAGATTTTTAAAAAAGAAAAGGAAGATAGTAAAAGAGAGTGTTTTTCTTCACTACATCTCTTGTTTTCAAATCCTTGCAAGTATTGAATGCAAGTTGCTTCATCAAAGTTCTTTCTTGAGTGAAGCTATAGTCTAAGTTGGGGTTCCTTTGTGTGGATCATATTCGACGAGGAAAATCGACAATCAAGCTCGTTTCCGATGACCTTGGAGCCTAGCTAGAGTTCATGGAGCCAAAAAGGGATCTTCCGCAATCGAACAGACACACTACAAAGGTTTTAGCACTTCTAGAACCCTAGTTTTAGTCTCTTGATGAACTTTTATGTTGCAAGTTTGAATCTTTAGGTGTTTTATTGGTTTTTGGTGGCTTTTACTTGCTTGAAATTTTTTAGTTATGACTTCTGCTTTTTTCGCAAGTATTGCGATGCAAGAAAAAACCGCTAACATAGTATCAGAGCTGGCCTAAAAGATTTTAACTTATCTGTACAATTTTATAAGTTCGGATCAAGAAATTTTTCTGTTTCTAGTTTATGAAATTTAAGCTTCTGTCCATTTAAAAAATGTAACGTTCCGCTTCTCAGTGTACGTAAGTGGTGACGTGGCAGGCCCGCAACGTATTTACTAAAAAATAAATACGTTAAGCGTAAATAAGCAATATATGTATAAAATGCACAAGAATTGACACGAGATATAAAATGAACATCAACTTTTATTACATTCATCTTTACAATACAACTGCTTTGAAAAGGAAAGTACATTGATATAAAGCAATGCCTAAACAGTGGCATACTAAATGAAAAGTAAGTACAAGAAGCTAGAAATCCTGCTGGGAAGTGAGATGGTCCACGTCCTCCTGCCTAAGCTCGAGTCCTGTCCTCCTGACGAACATTCCAAAGAAAAAATAGACAGGAATGTCGTCAGCGAACTGGCGCTCGGTAAGTACCAAAAGAAAGAAAGGAATATAGTAAGCAATGAGAATTTAACTGGTAAGATTTACAGGTATAAGATTGCTATTCTAACGTAGTTTTTTGTAGCTTGGTATAGAAGGTATTTATGTATACGAGAGAAGTCCATCTTTCCCCGAGGATTATGGTAACATGTAGTACAAGGCTCCGTCAAAACCCATGGGACAATGGCACGAGAGTTCATGTAGGTATCTTTTAGTGATCATCTCGTGTCACGCTATACATTCTATACCAATATACCCCGTTATCCCCGTAATGTATTGTATAGATTATATGGCTTGCCGAGACCATGGATACAAGTTGTTCAAATAGTCAGGTTCAAGATGTAAGCTTGTAGTCATGTCAAGTTATAGCCATGGTTCGATCAAGTCTTGTATTCGGGTTCATGTTCAAGTATACATGTTAGAGTTTGGATTCATGTTTGAATTGGTTTCTGGTTTGAGTTTGGATTCAAGTTTTATTTAGACTCAGACTTGAGTCAGACACTTATAACTGATTTAGATCCTGAATTATGTTCGGGAGTTATCGGTAACTGCTGCACATCGACGGCATGATTTGTTTCTTTTTCCAAGACAATTACCATTGATAACACCGTTAAGTTTTCTACCTTAAATAGTTAAGCACTCACTTTCTCCGGCTCCCTGGAGCTCAAGAGAATTGCTCTCGCTTAAACCTATATTTACTAAAATCCTTAACAGTGTTTTATAGAGCTCGAGGGGGTTTTATGAAAAATAATTTTAATATGGTTTCAAAATAAACCTCGAGAAGTTATTTATTTTCTTTAGGGTTTTCATGGATATGAATTTTAAGGGTTTGAGGTATTTTAGTGATAATTATCTTAACTTGAATAGTTCATGGTATTTTACTGTAAGCTTGTCTTATATTGATATCTTGATGGTATTTTAGTGAACTCGTAAACTTTCATCTTTAGAAAAAAATGTAAGTTTGTTATAGTTTGAAAATATATGGATTTGTAATATTTATATAATTATTAAAAATTAAATTTTTAATTAAGTAGAAAACTTCGTTTTTCTTAAAATCGTATTAAAAATCTTTCGAGACCGAATGCTCCATGAGGAGGTCTGCATCTCGCTCTATTAACCCAAAGATGTATGATAATCCCCACCATCTAATAGCGGGTCTTCTAAAAAATGTTGTAGAGACTTATTTGCAAAGGAATTTTAAAATACAATTCCAAAAAAAACCGTTTTTTATAGTAAAAGGTATTTTAATTTAATAAATTGTATTTACCATAAAAATACGTTCAAAGAGTATCGTACTATGGAACCATGTGTGTTTGTGAGGGGTAGGTCATCACCCCGTGAAGTTTTCTAAAGGTATAATTAATAAAAAATACTAAAAGAGAGATATGTGAAGTTCATGGTACTTTAGTGTAAAAGTTAAGTTAAAACCGTTTTGCATGATTTTCTTGATTAAAATTGGTTATAAGCATTGGTTATATGATTACAAATATGGTGTAAGAATATGGATGAAAAATATATAAGAAAAAGTGGAACTTTAGAGTTTTAAAAGAAAATGTCGGTGTTAACTCCACTTCCGACATATATTTTGAAAAGAGACTTTCATAGAAGAAAGAGATGGATTGGAAGGGACTTACTAGCTAGATAGATGAAGAGAAGGTAGAAGGAAGGAGGGTTGTCGTCGTGGAGTCGCCGGAACTTGATCGCTAGCTAACTCCTCTTCTACTCCACTTGTACTTGAGAAATTTTAAGAATTTTGGCTATAATTTTCAGAATGATGAAGGGTTAGGGCATGTGGTAGTATTTATAGTGTGGAATTAGGGTTTTGGAATTAAAATGGTGAATTAAAATGCATTCAAAAGATGATAAATGGGGATTTGAGGGGTCTCTGTTTGATTGCAGTGTAGGGGAGTTAGGGGTAGGGGAAAAGACTTGTGTGTGAAGCCTGGGCATCTTTTGCCATAGGCAAACGGTCGGTGCCGGCCCAATAAGGGATCTCGTCGGTCGATTTATGGAGAGGGGCCGTCGGATTTTGGACACGTGTTCAAGTCTGTATTTACAATATTTTGCACATGTTTGTTTTCTCTGTCATTTCATTTTTATGTGCATTGCACGTGTAAACTTTTGGTCTTCCAAAAAGTTTAAAAGAAAAATCAGAAAAATATAATGTGTTTGATGGGGTTCAAACATAGGGGCTACGTCACAGCAGTGTAAGGCTTTACTAGTGAGCTACAAGTTGTTTCTTACTGTTCTCAAACAAAATTTAACTTATAAATTGTATTCAGACTTGTAAACTCCTTTCAGTACATTAAACCGAAAAATTTGTACACTAAATTCAGAGTTGTTACATTCTACCCTCCTTATAAAAATTTCATCCTCGAAATTTGCATTTACATAGAGACCAATTTATAAATAAGTAAGGGTATCTTACACGCATGTCATCTTCTCGTTCCCACGTTGATTCTCCTGGCGAATCTTTTCTCCACATCACTCGGACCAAGTTTACTTCCTTGTTCCGCAACGTCTTTACCTTTCTGTCCAGGATCTCAATGGGTTGTTGCTCACAAGTTAGGTCAGTCTGTACAGTGAGTTCGGAGTGATCAAGGATGTGGCTGGGGTCGCTCACATATCTTCGTAGCTGCGATATGTAGAACACGTTGTGCATTCCTTCCAATGAGGGTGGTAGTGCCAAATGATATGCCACTTCTCCGACTTATTCGAGAATGTCGAACGATCCTATATATCTCGGACTGAGCTTACCCCTCTTTCCAAAGCGGATTACTCCTCTGTTTGGAGAGTTCTTCAGAAAAACATAGTCTCCAGGTTGGAACTCCAGGTGTCGGTGCTTTGTATCAGCCCAATATTTCTATCGGTCTTGGGCTATGCGCATTCTTTCCCTGATCATGCGAACTACGTCCACAGTTGCTGTTCAGTCGAAAATATCGCACGTTTGATATAATATTTTCCTTACTTTTCTTAAATATTTAAAGGTGTTTATTATAAATATGACGCATATGATGGTTTATCTGTAAAAATATCTATTTACCATATGTTTATATATTATAATTAATATTATGAAGGAAAATATATGCATATAATATTTATATAATATTTTTATTATACATATCATATCAAATATTCTAATCAAGATTCTTTAAAAGATATAACATCATACAAATGGTTAGAATAATATCTCTATAACAAATATTACTAATATTATTCATTGAGATATTGTGCAAGATTTAGCTCAGGTCAGGAGATCGGAATATCGAGATGTCGGGAATAAAAAATATGCCGATAAAATTAAATAAAATCGAAGAATCAATACTGGCAGAGACTCAGGAAATATTTTCAAATTCCAGATATCTAGAAGATCTCCACGTGTCAACATGTATAAGCCCCAGAAAATTGAAGCCCTAACTCCCCTATCCCATCGTGCAACCGCAACCAAAACATACAATATGCGGCGGATCCGCCGCCGTTCTAAGGAGTTAGGGTTTGTGATTTTTTTGGTATGATTGCAACAACAAACCCTAATACTTGGGATCTAGAGTTTCTGCTTCCAGGACTATATAAAGGACCGAGGGCTAAACTTAGAAATCATCACCTTTTTCACGAGGCAAATCACCGTCAATGAACAAGTGATCCATGACAGGTCCACGATTCGACGTGATAAGGCGATGCGAGATTCGACGGAGCATCTACTTCCTATGAGGCAGAGATCGAGAGCAAATTCTTCTTCCTCTTGTAATCTAAACTCGAAGAATTGTACTTGTGAAGTTGATTAAAAAATGTATATCATTAATTTAATTAGTTCGTATTTAATTATGATCTCTATCCGTTTTTCTTTTATCTCCATCATGCGCGAGTAATTCTCCGCTTGATAGGGTTTGTAAGATTAGGGTAGAACAATGGATGAGAAAATATTTTAACTTCTTTCAAGTCTTATGAAGTTTATAAACTTTAGCAAAAAAATCGTTAACATTCTAATCGGGCGCGCTACCAATTTATTGCTAGTCTTGACCGCGATTTGAGATCAGATTAATAATTGTTTTGTTAAGGGCTAGACATGAATAGAGATCAATGAAAGGACAATGGTCAATAGTGTGGAAACCCTAGTTTCTTCCAACAACCCTAATCTTCATTCATCACCATCACTCTAGTTTAAAATCCATCAAAAGATAAAAGGAGTCATCTTTAGTATTCAACCATGACTATTAAATCCTAACGAATTCTACAAGCCTCTTCTTTATAGATTCTACATCCATGTTTAAACTAGATCTTTAAAATATATAAATTCTACATCCGTGTTAAACATAGATCTAGAATCTATTCTCCCTATTCTTTTATTCTTTAATCAACTCGTCTAAAGTAAGATTAAAAGTTCTACACATCCCTGAGGACGACCCGTACTCATCTCGGCTAACTACACACGACACCGTTATTGATTGCGGTTATTTACTACTACACACTTCCATAGAATCAATCAAATGGCGCCGTTGCCGGGGATACATGCATAATTTTTTTCTTACTATTCGTATTGAATTCTTATTCGATCCATATCATAAAAATAAAATAAAATAGTAAATTGTGTATTTAACGATTAGTGTGCGATTTTTGCGAGGGAATCTGAAGTCACTGTAGCGAGAAGATAAAAATTCAGAGACTTTTAGAGAGGTCCAGAGGAGCTCGGTAGGCACTGTAGAAAAAATTGAACAAATAACTCTCATTCACGCGGTGGAACCGCGACAAAAAGGTAGTTTTGGCGGCGGAACCATGGCGAATCTGGGGAGTTGTGTCCCCAAACTTCTCTGGTACATTCCTCAACTCTTTCTCTCTCCTCTAAAAATCCTATAATATATTTTTCTGCAGGATTCTTTGCAAAATATCGCCGCTTAAAAATCTTTTTGCGTGTTTTTTTTGCGGTTTGTTTTTGCATATTTTTAATACGGACTTTAAGGGGCAAGGCCACAATTTAGATTAGGTGGGGATTTCAACACCGTTCCTAAGCCCCACAAATTACTAAACGTGCATCCGCATAACTCTATATTAATTAAAAAAAATCTAGACCATGACTCTAAGGACCGTCGCGCTCAATTAGGACAGAGCAAGGTCGTAGGTAATCTATCGCTTATCCGCATTACTTTTATGGTGTCTAAGGCAAGTGTGACTACGGAAAGTGGTTACTTAATTAGGCTCGCTATTTTCGGTGATTTGTATAGCGGATACCTCCCATTCACCTGGCACTTATCTGACCACAAGAGCAATAAAGAGGTGGTAGAGAATTCATCCTGCGGTTTGTCCTTCGGAAGTCTAGGAGCGGTCTAGTGCTTGACCTAGGTGACCTTAGTTCTAGGGTTGCTTGTGTATTTTGTGATTTGTTGCGTCAACCCTCAAGTCCTTCTTTCAAAGCAAAACAATCCAAATAGAGCTTAATTCCTTACCATCTCACCCTCTTTCTTTTCACCTTCTTATAATGGGTAACCTAAATAGACGAACTCTTACCGAGCTTTGCTATCCAGAACCAAATATTTCTTGTTTTCGTAATCACTTCGGTATACCATCCGACTCTACCATGTCTTTAAGAGATCAGATAGAGCAAGCGGAAAGAAACAGTTGGACACCTCACTTCAGGTCCTATCAACCGCATCAAAATTCTACATCTTATGTTGAAACTCCATTTAAAGCGTGTGACGAAACTCTTAAATGCATGTCCATCGCTGAGCATATGGCGAGGGCTAAAAGCCAAAGTTTCAATCCGGTCAAACCGTTAGAACAACAAACACCATCACTTTTTAAGGAAGATATTGCTACTCGTTTTGCGGCGTATATGACATCTGTTGCTAGTCACCAACCAACCAATAAATATCAATTTCTTCTTATCATAATGTTGATCCTACTCCTGTCCAATTTTCACAACCATTCGATTCCTATCAATCCTATCCGACATTTACACCTTCTCTAGACAATTCTTCTAATCAGTCATTTGAGAGTTTTACCTATCCATAAGAATTTCAATTTTATGCTGAAACCCCTTACCGACCCATGTCTAGTCTTGAACGGACAGTGAAAGAATATCAGGTAGCGTCACACCGCCACATAGAGGAATTGAATGCGTCCATGGCCGCCCTCATACAACCCAACGAACGAGCAACTGGTTTCCAACTAGCTCAAAATTATTCAATATATGATACGGAAATAGGACAAATTGAGAATTTGGGTAGTGAGAGAGAGCGGTACACCCTTCCAAATCAAACCTTCCCATCCCAAATTGAAATGTACAACTCCAGTTTCACAAATCTATCGAGTACACCAAATGATTCACCAATTGAAGATAGAATGTTTGATGAGTTGTGTGACTTTGTAGTGTTTGATTTACCCAATTGTGAAGGGTCCATTTCAAGTAAAACCACACCCAATCCTTGTGATCTCTACACCTCCACTTTAGAACCGAAATTGATTGAAAACCATGCTTTTGATGACGTGTCTGAGAATTTTAACCTTCACTTGATTGAGAATATTGACACCGGGGATATATTGGATGATGAACCCACAATTTTGGATGAGTTTTCTTCACCAATTCATCAGGTCCTTTCACTTCCGTGTGGACATCATCTTGAACCTTTAACTGTTTTTCCCGAACCCCATACGCGTCTGGAAATTGATGATAAATGCATGACCGAAAAGCAGAACGATATTCAGCCTTCATTTCCCACATCTGGTTCAGCAATACTCGACACCCCGATTTATTTACCAATTTCATCATCCACTTTCTTTGTTTCTTCTTCTAATCTTCCTTTAATTTTCCCGAGTGTTGATGAATCACAATCCGATATTTCAAATTCTATGATTCTTGAAAGACCACTTGATTTAGACCCCTTTGAGGATGAGGTAGATGGGTTTTTCGATTCTCATACCTCCATAATTTTTGACAAATCAAGTATGTTGAATTCTGGCGCAACACTTATTGACATTGAAACGTTCAATCGGACCATCGATAAAAGTTTTGAAGATATTTTCGCCGACGAACTCGCATTCTTAAACGGCACGGATTTTGTGATTAATCAACCTCCACCCGAAGAAGTTGAACCACCACCATTTCTTCTTATCCCATACGAGAATGTGACTATTCTTCCCATTCCAAATCATTCACATTCTCGTTTCCATTCACCATTATTATTTCGTCTCTATCAACCGAGACGTAAACCATACCACCTCTTATCTCCTCCCCACTTCTTCATGTTGATAGGTGACATGTTCTTCTACTAACCTTGGTGCTACATTGATAAAATATTTGAATGATTGGTGTTGTCTTTTGGTCTTTGTAAAGTTTTATATTGACCAATAATTTTACCCCCCTTTTATAATTTTAAATGCTTAATACGGTTTTACTCAAGTTTAGGGGAGGATATATTTTGGCTCTTGAACGAAAAGAAAATTTTTACAAAATTGTGAGCCAAAAATAAGTTTGGAGGAAAATTTCACTGTCATTTATTCATGTCCCCGTTAATAAATTTTCCTCCCAAATCTATATTTTTTTAGCTTAACAGATGTCATCAGTGAGGACACTACTGCAAACAGGTTTGGGCAGGTTTGTGCTTATTTATGCATTATTTTGCATTATCATATATATAAGCACAAATTTTTTTTGATAATAAAAGTTTGAAAGTGAAAAATTACATATGAAAGATAGGAATAGTTTGAGAAAAGCAAGAAAGTTAGATATTTTCTTAAACGAAACTAGTAATAAGTAGTTATGAGCCATTGTCCCAAGAGTTAGTATGATGAAAGAAATTACTAATCTGAGGATAAAAATAAGTCTGAAAAATAGCCTCTATTCTTGAGTCTAAACATTTGAACGTTGATACCCTACTATACGCACTTGCACATATCTTGAAACTTGAGATAGTAGAGGATACCTTGAAATGCTCTTGTCTAAAAGTCTTGGTATGAAGAAAAAAAAGTATAAGTGGCGAAGAAGAAAAAATGAACACTGGTTTTGTAATTACTTAAGGCAGCATAAAAAATATATATATAGCGAGGGTGCTTTATCACCTAGTGTCTTAGACTAACTGGTTTGGGAGCTACTGCTAAGCCTTAGGTGTTGCAAGACGAGAAATTACGTCTAAATGCGCGAGCATATTTTGTAATTGATTTGTTAGTACCACAATACGTATTAACGGTCGCATGAAAGATGTATTAGCAATTTCATCGAAAATATTCACCGACTATAAAGTACTAAGGAAAATGGACAAGAGTATGATAGCTTGAATTGAATTCTCTAAGTGTAGAGATGTCTTTTACACACATGTAAGGGTATATGATCGATGTTTGGATGAATGGCGGGGAGTAAGAATAAAGACGATGTTTTATTGAGGGATGATGTGATTTCTAATATCTTTTCACGACCATTAAGATAAGGTTCATGGTAACTGAAAAGCTAGTATAGTTGGAAACTCTTATTTTCAATTTCTTTCTTTTATAGTTCTTATTTTTGTATGTAACTTTCACCATGTTTCTTTTATTATAGGATTTTGTAGGTGTAATCCGCTGAAAGCTCTCAGGAGACAACACTCCTTCTACTAGGGACACCTATAGGTTTAACAGTTTGTTGCACGTACTCAGTGCAATCGTGTTGCCTACGAAAGTGTGCCATTTAGGTTTTTTCTTTTTTTCTCTCTCTCTCTTGAATAAATAGTTTGCTCGGGACGATCAAACTTAAGTTTGGGGGTATTTGTTCAGTCGAAAATATCGCACGTTTAATATAACCTTTTCCTTACTTTTCTTAAATATTTAAATGTGTTTATTATAAATATGACGCATATGATGGTTTATCTGTAAAAATATCTATTTACCATATGTTTATATATTATAATTAACATTATGAAGGAAAATATATGCATATAATATTTATATAATATTTTTATTATGCATATCATATCAAATATTCTAATCAAGATTCTTTAAAAGACATAATATCATACAAATGGTTAGAATAATATCTGTATAACAAATATTACTAAAATTATTCATGGAGATATTGTGCAAGATTTAGCTCAGGTCAGGAGATCGGGATATCGAGATGTCGGGATTCAAAAATCTGCTGATGAAGTTAAATAAAATCGAATAATCAATACTGGCAGAGACTAGACATGAATAGAGATCAATGAAAGGACAAGGGTCAATAGTGTGGAAACCCTAGTTTCTTCCAAGAACCCTAATACTCATTCATCACTATCAATCTAGTTTTAAATTTATCAAAAGATAAAAGGAGTCATCTTTAGTATTCATCCATGACTACTAAATCCTAACGAACCCTACAAGCCTCTTCTTTATAAATTCTACATCCATGTTTAAACTAGATCTTTAAAATATATAAATTCTACATCCGTGTTAAATATAGATCTAGAATCTATTCTCCCTATTCTTTTATTCTTTAATCAACTAATCTAAAACAAGATTAAAAGTTCCACGCATCCCTGAGGACGACCCGTACTCATCTCGGCTAGCTACACGCGACACCGTTATTGATTGCGGTTATTTACTACTACACACTTTCACAGAATCAATCAGTTGCCACGATCATCTCTGGTCTAAGGAGTTCATGATCTTCAACGTCGTCCCAACTTAGTGGTGAATGGAACTTTCTTCCATAGAGAGCTGCAAATGGTGCCATTCCAATACTCGCTTGATAGCTATTGTTGTAGGAAAACTCCACAAGATGTATGTGATCTTCTTATGAATCTCCGAAGTCTAACATACAAGCTCTTAGCATGTCCTCCAGAATCTTAATTGTTCGCTCGGACTGTCCTTCCATTTGTGGATGGTAAGCCGTGCTGAAGTTCAGACTCATTCCCAGGCTAGCTTACAGACTCTGCCAAAATTGTGATCGGAATCTGGTGTCACGATCGGAGACGACGCAAACTGGTACTCCATGTAATCTTAAAATCTCCTACATGAGTTCATGGGTATCAATAATAGTACACTTTGAGGTTAAATCTTAATTTAGATTCATCCTTACCTCCATGTACTTCTTTGCTAACGTCTCGGTAGATTGGCCAACTCGAAAGGGAATAAAGTGAGCCGACTTGGTGAGTTGATCCACAATAACCCATACTGCGTCGTTACCCTTCGTGCTATGAGGAAAGCCAGTCACGAAGTCCATGGTAATGTGCTGCCATTTCCATTCTGGGATTGGTAACGGCTGAAGTAGTCCAGCAGTTCTGTGATGTTCAGCCTTTACTTGCCGACACACCAAACATTTGGCTATGCTTCTGGCTACTTCGCGCTTCATTTCATGCTACCAGTAGTGTTGTCATAGATCCTTATATATTTTTGTACCACCGGGGTGTACTGAGTAAAGAGATCTGTGAGCTTCTTTCATCAACTCTTCTTGAACAGGACCGTTTGGTACACACTATCTACCTCCATTTCTCAAGGATCCATCTTCGTGGATGATGAATTCCGTTCGAAGTCCACTTTCTATCTGTTCTCGGATCTTTTGCAGCTTGACATCATTTGCTTGAGCTGCCTTAATCTGATTGACAGTAGTAGACTGGACTTATAAGTTCATCAACTCTGAAGTATTACCTGGCAAAATTACCTCGATCTCCATTTCGTGCAATTCCTGCTGTAGTTTCCACTGTGCGGTGAGATTCATTGCTAATGGCCGGCGGCTAAGTGCATCAGGAAGTACATTCACATTCCCAGGATGATATTGTAGGTTGATAATGAAGTCCGCCATGAGTTCTAGCCATCTTTTCTGCCGCATATTCAATTCCTTCTAAGTAAATACATATTTCAAACTCTTATGGTCAGTGTATATATTCATTTGTTGAAGATAGTGGCGCCAAATCTTAAGCGCAAAGATAACGGCTGCCAACTCAAGATCATGTGTTGGATAGTTGCGCTCATGAACTTTCAGCTGTCTTGATGCAAAAACTACAACCTTTCCATGTTGGTGTATAACACATCCTAATCCCTTACCGGACGCATCACAATGCACAAAGAATCCTTCAGATTGATCCGGTATTATGAGAATAGGAGCTGAAGTTAACCTTAACTTGAGTTCTACAAAATCTTGTTCATATGCTTCTGACCATACGAATGCTTCATCTTTATGTGTGAGCTTGGTCAAGGATGCCGCAATCTTTGAGAAACCTTCAATGAATTTTCGGTAGTATCCTGCTAATCCTAAGAAACTTCGAATATCCTTCATCGTCTTTGGTGTCGGCCATTCGCTAACAGCTGACACCTTCGCTGGATCTACTGAGATTCCTTCGCCTGAAATGATGTGTCCGAGAATTCCGACTTGATCTAGCCAAAATTCACACTTGATGTACTTGGCATAGAGTTGATGCTGTCGCAATATCTCCAGGACAATCCGTAAATGCTCGGCGTGTTCTTTTCGATTCTTTGAATACACTAGGATGTCGTCGATGAAAATAATAACGAACCTGTCTAAATACTCTCGGAAAATTTGGTTCATCAGATTCATGAATATAGCAGGTGCATTGGTCATTCCAAATAGCATCACAAGATATTCGTAATGACCATAGCGAGTCCTGAACGCCGTCTTCGGAATATCAGACTATTTGACCTTCACCTGATGATAACCAAAACAAAGATTTAGCTTCGAATATACACAAGACCCACTTAGCTGATCGAAAAGATCATCGATGCACGGTAGTGGATACTTATTCTTTATCGTCGTTTCGTTCAGAGCTCGGTAATCTATACACATTCTGTATGAACCTTCTTTCTTCTTCACAAGCAAAACTGGAGATCCCTAACTTTAAAAACTGGGACGAATCCAACCTTTCTTCAGAAGTTTGTCCAACTGAGTACGGATCTCCTTCAATCCTTCTGGACTTAGCCGGTACGGAGCTTTGATTACCATTTGTGCACCAGGTAGTAAGTCAATGCTGAATTCAAGAGCTCGATCGAGAGACAAACCTATTATATCTTCAGGAAACACATCCTCGAACTCTCGAACTACCTCTGACTTTTCTTCTTCCGCCGGTAGAGTAAATACTTCTGCATTCTTTGGCTTAGCACGGTAGATTCCTGGCTCCAAAGTTCTATCTCCACTCTTGAAGTAAAAGACTGGTGATTTGGTATCTCAAATACTACCCTCCTGTGACGACAGTCATTTGTAGTATAGAAAACTCGCAGCCAGTCCATCCCCAATACAACATCGAAATTTGGGATGTTCAGTACCTTGAAATTCGCGTAGAATTCCCGTCTGCAAACTACAACTGGAAACTGATTAAATCCCATAGTTGCCTTCAATACTCCATTCCTGGAACCGTCATTCCAGCTTGAAATGAGCGGCTTCACGAGAATCGCATGTGTTCTCACAAATCGTTACGACAGCGTCGAACAGTGCGAGTGCAGGAAGGGTGGGTACTAGTATAGTACCTAAGTTATGTGAGGTTGGTTTTAGATACAGGAAAAAATATAGAGATATACAAGGATTGAAAAGATAAAAGGATTGGGAATTACCAGTAATAACTTGGCCAGTGGTCTCGACTTCCTCAACCGTCATGGTGAAAGTCTGATGTCGGGGTATATTCCTCCTTGCTGGAGGCACATTCCTCTGTCCTTGGGGCATGTTTCTCTGCCCTTGATGCATGTTCCTCTGTGCCTGATGGAATTGACGAGGAGGCTATGCAGGAGGTCCACGTGGAGATGGAGCAGGTAGAGCCAGTCGAAGTGCAGGAGCCTGAATAACTGGCCGCTGCGGGACTGTGATCGCGGGTCTAGGTGCTGGAGCTGGGTTGAGACAATATGGACAAGCTTAATGGTGTGAGTGGATGCGCCATAAACCAAACATAGGCCATTTGCACGCCTGCAGTCTTTCGCCAGGTGTCCATTCCTCTTGTAGTAGAAGCAAAAGTCTAGACTAGGCCAGTTAAATGTTACTTCCGGTCTCCTGGGTGCAAAAGTTGGCATGGAAGAGGCTCCTCCTGCTATCTGAGTCCCAGGGCGTTTCACACCGATAGTCTGAGGTCTGCCCTTCTTCTTCACCACTGCATCATAACGTCGGGCAGCCTTCAAAGCAAGATGATGGGTTGGGAAATCCCCTGTAGCGAGTGCAGTTTGGATTTCTCGGTCCAAATCTTGCTGAAATCTTCGTGCCCGGATCTCAATAGTTGGAATCAGGTATGCCGCGAACCTGTTACAATCTTGTGTTAGCAGTGTAGTATGTGATATCAGGAAATTGAATATTGAGACAATATCTTACCTGCTAAGCATGGTAAACTCAGTATCGTATTTATCCACGGATTTGCTCCACATTAAGCCTTGTTGTAAGTGGATGAACTATTGTTCCATGTCGAAACGGGCAGTCTCAGGGAAATATTTCACGTCGAACATATCGCGAAATGTCTTCCATTCAATCGGTTGGGCGAGTCGGTTTTCTTCAGCCTTCCACCAGACTCTGGTGTTACCTGTTAGTTGCAGCTTTGCAACTCTCACCTAAGCAATCTCTGGCAGTTGTGCTGCCGCCAGATCATCTTCGATAGACTTGGCTCATTCTTCTGCCTCCAGTGGGCTCTCTTTTCCAGAGAAATGTTTCGGGTGCAGTGCCCAGAATTGTTTGACTCCGGGTGCCTCGACCTCTGGACGGTGCATGAGGATAGAAGTTTGCTGCTGCTTACCCTCCAAGAGGCTCTTGATTGCCTCAAGCAGTACCGTTTGCTCGTTGATGGGAGTTGCAACGGTAGGTGGTGGTGGTAGAGTAGGAGGTGAGGTGTTTCCATTGATGTTGGTACTCGTATTGTTGGGAGAATTCATGACCTTGATAGAAAAGAAATGTTAGGATAGATTCAAGGAATTTGAAATGTAAAGAATGTATAGTTGCTGATTCTTATAATTCTTGTGATATATTGCTTAGGATTTCATGCAGAACTGACCTGCATGGGCCGCCAACAAAACCTGTCACGCCCCGCTTTCCAGTGTACGGAAGTGGTGACGTGGCAGGCCCGCAACGTATTTACTAAGAAATAAATATGTTAAGAGTAAATAAGCAATATATGTATAAAATGCATAAGAATTGACACGAGATATAAAATGAACAGCAACTTTTATTAACATTTATCTTTACAATATAGCTGCTTTAAAAAGGAAAGTACAATGATATAAAGCAATGCCTAAACAGTGTCATACCAAATGAAAAGTAAGTACAAGAAACTAGAAGTTGTAACACCTTAGGATAAGGGTTAGTGTATAATTATAATTAAATAATGATTTTTAATAAAAAGTTTACCAAATTGTGTTTTAAATATTTTTCCTAATTTAATAAACATTTTTCCAAAATTTTCCTAGGCTTGCACACACTTGTGCATGTAAGCTAGGGTTTTTGAAATGTGATAATACCATAATTTTACCATGGTAGGTTAATTTTAGAATTAAGTCTTTTGTTTTAATTTTAATTGTGTTGAGTTGGCATGAGAGAGAGAGAGAGAGGCATGGCTCAGCCATGCTTGGTCCATGTTGTGGAGAGAGAGAGGAGGGTTGACCTTGGACTTGAGTGTTGCCTCCATTCCTTTGCCATTTCCTCACAAACACTCACACACACACTTACCTCATTCCAGCACCAGCAGCAGAAACAAGCAACTGAAGAAAATCCCAGCAGCAGCAGCAGCAGCATGGAAACAGCAGCAGCAAGAGGCAGCATCAGCAGCAGGGAACAGTGGCAGCAGCAATAGGGAACAACAAGCACAGCAGCAGCAACCACAGCCTCTTCCCTTCACTTCTTCTTCTTCCTGCAGCTCCCTAGGGTCGAGAGTGAGGTATATTTCCTAACTTGATTCCCTAGTTAGCTTAGATTGTGTAGTTTTGCATCGGTTTAAGGATTTTTGCGTGTTTTAGTGCGATATGGGGTTTTTAGTGTGAACTTTGTGCTAATGAGGTGTAGATTAGTTCCAGTAGGATGCTTGAGGTTTGTTGTGACCATGTAAACCTAGTCCAACCCCGATTTCACTAAAATACCACCAGATTTCATATTGGATGCAAATGTCGTTTTTGAGCAAAATCTGAGTTTTCTGGAACTGCTATTGACCCGGTGAGTGCAGAATGATTTTGGGAAGACTGTAGTGTAGTGGAGTGGAGATGATGCACCAGGTGAAACCCGACCCCCTAACTCCCCCCTTTGGCCGCCAAAACCGCCATTATGGCCGCAATTTGCGGCCAGACAGGAGGTGTTTTGGTGGTTTTTGGGTTCTGTAGGTGTGTTTTTGTGTGTAGGGTATTTTGGTATATTTATATTTTTAAGATTTGTTCTATAGAAAAATCTGGGACCAGTTACCTGTTTTGCCGTTTTTCTAAACCTTCGCGACACGCGTGATACGTGAGTAGGTTTGGGTTCTGCGTATCGCGGCGCGTCGGGGTAGTTTTGTGGCGCGTGAGTACACGTTTTAGCGTATCGCGCACACGCGCGATTAGTTTGCGACACGAGTTTCTAGTTTGACCGTGATATCGCGTTTTTGACGAAATTGAGCTTATATGTGTGATATGTGTTTATGATTCTAGGTTCGCAGGCCAGTGAGACGGACGCCGCAAAGAAGGGCAAGCAAGTGGTTGGATACACTTAGCGCGAGACACAGTGAGTAGATTTCACATCTACGGGGATATCGCCCGCATGGCGTTATGCGTCAGGGCTGATAGGACTTATTTACCATATGTTGCATGCACCCCATAGACTGTCATCGCATATTGCATTCTCTGCTGTGTTGATATATATATATTGCTTAGAACTGGTAGAACACCGCACTATTACTAACGGTTTATGTTGCACGGGCACTATTTACATGCTACACACACACCGTTAGTAATTGCCATGCCACACTCACTATAGAGCTGCCATGATTATATTGCTATAGTTCACCTCATATGTGATTTGATATGATTTTCATGTATATTGGGAGCCGCATGACATCTTTTAAAACCGGAAATGAAACTACTTTAAAAAGCGGTTTCCCCTATACCCATACCATGGATTGATGTATATTGTACCTCGCATTGGATTTTACGATTGGTATTGGATTTTCATGTGATTTCTGCTTTGAGGACCGTGGAATTATTTAAGGAAAGATATGCTATTTTGAAAAACCCGGTACCTCGTGATATGATATTTTGGTGTGTCCACCACGCGTTTTCTCGGTGCTGAGACGTGTGCTTGAAACCCGATTCGAGGAGTGGATGTTCCGTTTGCGGGTTCGTGGTGGGCCCGGTATGGTTCCCCTCGGCGAGATGATCGATGAGAGTTGCCGATTGAGCCTGGAGGCGGGCGAGTACCTACCGGTGATTGGTTGGACCTGGCAGTTGTCCGGAGGATACTGACCAGAGTCGAGTGATGGATGCGGGATGACCGTGCTGCCGGGGCCGAGGGCCGATACCGCAGACGGACCCCGTGGGGCCGGTCCGGACTGACGGCGCCCGATGTTCGAGGATTTACGTGTCGATGCTGGACACGGGCATTTTATGATGTTTTGGGTGCCGATGTTGGGCACTCGTGATTCCTCCGAGATATACAGGATTTGAGGGCCGATGGGTGTGCCGGCGCCTGAGTATATGTGGGATTTGGGTGCAGTTTGAGGCACCGATCATTGCTTTCCATGTTGACATAGTCCATGTAGATATTATTTATCCCATACTCAGTATTGGTTACTATACATCTCATCCTGTGGCATTTACCTGTTAGAGTACATGCATTACTATTGTATCCACTGTTGACATGCATTGATATCATCTGCTGGCATTAGTAGAGCCACGCTATATGTGCATGCCTGCGATCACCTTTATATGTTATCTCTATTCATGAGTTGGCAACTCACCCCCGTTGTGCCACAGTGTTTGCAGGTTGCCCTTGGGAGTAGTCACGGCTGGCTGTTACCTCATCTTTTGGCACAGATACCCCTTTTGAGCAGAGATAGTCTTTTGCTGATAGGTGGGTTTTGTACGGTATCTGTTATATTTCAGTTGTATATTGATGTATCTAGTATTCTCCATCTACCTTCTGTATTGACTTAGAGACAGTTGTGAGGACGATATGTATGATTTTATATTCTGGTGTCGAGCTCGCATGTGAGCCGATGTTACTTTATGCAGTCTCATCTTTTATGATATTGTCCTTATTTTACTGTGTATTCTTCGCTACGGCGTCGTATATCATATTGTGATGCTTTATTCATGTCACTTGTTATTTCTGTTACACCTTACTTTTACCCGACTTGCGGGGTTAATGTTTTTAAAAAGGAAATGCTACCAAAATTATAAGACTCATAACTTGTGAACTAAAAAGGGATTTCTACTAAATAAATGGAAGTTTTTCAGACTTTTACTATTGCTTTTTACAAAACGTTTTAAATCACTCTATTTATTGGTTTTGATTTCTGGGTTCGGCTTACTTAGCCGCGTTGCGCCTGTAGACGTTGCGTGGTTAAGTGCCGGTCACGAGTCGACTTTCTCGGGTCGTGACAAAGTTGGTATCAGAGCTTGGGTTTTACCTTCGGAGTGTAGGATGACCCTGGTATGATGGAGTAGGTAGCTGCAGCAGGGTAGCGTAGCGTGCGTATGTTCCGCGGCATACTCACGACACAGTACTCCGCTTACGCGACCTTAGGACTTGTTGATTTGATTCCTCCGTATATTCTTGTGATTCGATTTCCGTGTTCTTATCGAATCCAAATTTTCTTTCAGCCATTATGCCGCCTAAGACTACGAGGGCACAGAGAGCGGCCGCGAGGGCCGAGATTCGTGTTGACTCGTCCGAGACGAGGACTGATCCGGGCAGTACGCCGGTTGTACCCGAGCAGGCTGTTCCTGCCGTGACAGAGCAGATCGCATCGTTAGGGGCTGGTATGCAGGAGATGCGCCAGATGATAGGATCGTTAGTTGAGACGCTTCGAGCGCAGCGACCAGAGGTAGCTC
Source organism: Agapanthus africanus (assembly GCA_030015575.1). Lineage (NCBI taxonomy): Eukaryota > Viridiplantae > Streptophyta > Magnoliopsida > Asparagales > Amaryllidaceae > Agapanthus > Agapanthus africanus. The sequence goes on along the minus strand of JASDDO010000004.1, from coordinate 40,006,678 downwards.
CACCAGTTCCAGAGACCGCGATGGTGCCTACCGCACAGCCAGTTGCCCCTGCAGCCACGGAGGTGATTACAGTATCGCTATCAGAGTTCATGAGGCTGAAGCCTCCAGTATTCACAGGCATCGATACAGCCGAGGACCCACAGTCTTTCATAGACAGGATGGCCAGGATATGCCGTTCCCTCAGATGTGCAGATGCGAGATGGGTTGAGTTCGCGAGCTTTCGCCTGGAAGGTCTTGCGCAGAAATGGTGTGATTCAGTGGAGAAGGGCAGAGCAGCAGGTCTTCCTCCTATGACCTGGACGGAGTTCGTGACCATATTTCTAGCCCGTTTCCTTCCCCGGAGTGTTAGAGATGCCCGAGCACGCAGGTTTGAGTCTTTGCGCCAGACGCCAGGGATGACAGTGGCAGAGTATGATGTACTGTTTACAGAGCTAGCAGTCTACGCCCCACATCTAGTGGCCACCGAGGAGTTGCGAGTCCGGAGATTTGTTCGAGGCTTGATTTCACCAGTGTTCCTCGCGATCAGCGCGCAGCACTACGAGACCTATGCAGCAGCTGTAGACGCAGCCCTAGTGGTCGAGGAGCACCTTGTCGAGACTTCGGTACTTCCAGAGCCGAAGAGAGTTCGTACCAGTATTTCCGCACGGAGGCAGTCATTCAGACGCCGCGACAGGTATCGTTCTGGTACGAGGGGTAGCAGAGATTCGGGACGGGGTCGGATGTTTAGTTCGTATCCCCAGGACGGTCAGCAGTCGCCGCGGGGTTGCTACAGATGTGGCAGCCTACTTCACCTCGTTCGAGATTGTCCAGAGACACACCGGAGGGAGGCGGCAGCACCGCATGTTACCTTACCACCTTCACCACCCCAGAGGGCATTGCCCGTTGCGCCTACCGTTGCTCCGCGCCAGACTTATGCTCAGAGAGGTCGCGGGCATGGAGGAGTTGCTCAGAGAGGACGAGATGACCGAGGCAGAGGTCAGTCAGTTACAGGTGGTGGACAGGCGAGGGTCTTTGCTTTGACACACCAGGACGCACAGGCGTCCAATGCAGTGGTTTCAGGTATCCTTCCTGTATGTTCGGTTGATGCACATGTATTGTTCGATCCCGGATCCACACACTCGTACGTATCCACGCACTTTGTGCCGAGTTTGGGTAGAGAGTCCGGCTTACTTGATCAGCCGCTTGTGGTGACTACTCCTGTGGGAGAGTCGTTTGTGGCTAGGCACGTGTTCCGATCCTGTATCGTCTGTATTGGCGAGAGAGAGTTGCCTGTCGACTTGATCCTTCTGGAGATGTTGGACTTCGACGTTCTTTTGGGCATGGATTGGTTAGCTACGTGCTATGCTTCTGTGGACTGCATCGAGAAGACAGTTAGATTCTGTTTCCCCGGTGAGTCGGTTTTTGTTGTGTTGGGGGACCGTGGTGCCGCCCCTCACAGTGTGATTTCTTCTTTTCGCGCTGGACAGCTTTTGAGGAAGGGATGTCAGGGATTTCTCGCTTATGTTCGCGATGCTAGTGCTACACAGGTTCCATTAGATCAGGTTCCGGTCGTTAGCGAGTTTCCTGATGTGTTCCCTGACGAGCTTCCTGGGTTGCCGCCCGAGCGCGACATTTCTTTCTGTATTGATTTGGTTCCTGGTTCGGGGCCTATTTCTATTCCGCCCTATCGGATGGCCCCGGCGGAACTTAGTGAGCTGAAGGGTCAGTTACAGGATTTGCTGGACAAGGGACTTATTCGACCCAGTGTTTCTCCTTGGGGTGCTCCAGTCCTGTTCGTCAGGAAGAAGGACGGCAGCTTACGTCTTTGTATCGACTACCGCCAGCTGAACAGGGTGACAGTGCGGAACAGGTATCCTTTGCCGCGTATTGACGATTTGTTCGACCAGCTTCAGGGGGCAGGGTACTTTTCGAGGATCGATTTACGATCGGGCTATCATCAGCTGCGGGTTCGACAGGAGGACATTCCCCGGACAGCCTTTCGTACGCGCTACGGCCATTACGAGTTCTTGGTGATGTCGTTCGGACTCACCAATGCGCCAGCAGCCTTCATGGACTTGATGAACCGCATTTTCCGGCCTTATTTGGATCTGTTCATCATAGTCTTCATTGACGATATCTTGGTGTATTCCCGGAGTAGTGAGGAGCACGAGCAGCACCTGCGGGTTACATTGCAGACATTGAGGGAGCACCAGCTTTATGCGAAATTCTCCAAGTGTGCTTTTTGGTTAGATAGCGTGGATTTCTTGGGTCACGTGATTTCACGAGACGGTATATGTGTAGACCCGAGGAAGATCGAGGCCGTTCAGCGTTGGCCCAGACCCACATCAGTGACGGAGATTCGCAGCTTTTTGGGATTGGCCGGTTACTACAGGCGTTTTGTGCAGGACTTCTCACTTATTGCTACACCGTTGACCGGGTTGACCCGGAAGGGAGTTCCTTTCGTTTGGACGGAGGAGTGCGAGCATAGCTTTCAGCAGTTACGGACACGGCTGACGACGGCACCGGTGTTATCTTTACCTTCCGGATCGGGCGGATTTATGGTCTTTTGTGATGCTTCTCGAGTGGGATTGGGATGCGTTCTGATGCAGCATGATAGGGTGATCGCGTATGCCTCACGACAATTGAAGAAGCACGAGCAGAACTACCCCACTCATGATTTGGAGATGGCAGCAGTGGTCTTCGCACTTAAGATCTGGCGACATTACTTATACGGTGAGTCGTGCCAGATATTTACGGATCACAAGAGTCTGAAATACATATTCCAGCAGCGGGACCTGAACCTTCGACAGCGTCGATGGATGGAGTTAGTGAAGGATTACGACTGCGAGATCTTATATCACCCGGGCAAGGCAAATGTGGTGGCGGATGCTTTGAGCAGGAGGCCCGGGAGTAGTTTGTCTTGTTTGAGCGCAGTGCAGGAGCAGTCATCGGCGGATTGGCAGATATTATGCGACAGTCGAGTACAGTTCGAGTTCACGCCAATTGGAGGACAGATAGCGCACGTCCGTGCACGCCCGCAGTTGATTGATCGTATACGTGAGGCACAGCTCAGTGACGACCGATGTTTAGAGATCATGGCACAGATGGGACAGGACCGATTTTCCGAGTTCATGATCGATGATCAGGGGATACTATGGTTTGGAGTCAGACTGTGCGTACCTGATGCTGAGGGACTGAGGCGTGAGATTCTTGAGGAGGCACATCGATCGGTGTATAGCGTACATCCCGGTTCCACCAAGATGTATCATGATATGAGAGATGTTTACTGGTGGGACGGAATGAAGAGGGACATTGCAGATTTTGTATCGAGATGCCTGACTTGTCAGCAAGTCAAGGCTGAGCACCAGAGGCCCGCGGGAGAGCTACAGCCATTACCCATTCCGGAGTGGAAATGGGAACAGATTTCGATGGATTTCGTGGTGGGTCTACCCAGGACTAGTCGGGGGTATGACTCCATCTGGGTGATCGTGGATCGTTTGACGAAAGCGGCTCACTTCCTACCGGTGAAGACGACTTTCGAATTTACTCAGTATGCCCAGATCTATATTGACGAGATAGTGCGACTACACGGAGTCCCGACGTGCATTGTGTCCGACAGAGGCACCCAGTTTACTAGTAGACTATGGCAGAGGCTTCAGGAGGCTTTGGGCACTCGCTTGAGTTTCAGCACGGCTTTTCATCCGCAGACCGACGGACAGTCAGAGCGGACCATCCAGACTCTCGAGGACATGCTCAGAGCTTGTGTACTAGATTTCGGAGGTAGCTGGGATCATCATTTGCCCTTGGTAGAGTTTTCCTACAATAACAGCTACCAGGAGACCATTCAGATGGCACCGTTTGAGGCTCTTTACGGGAGGAGATGCAGGTCACCTACTTGTTGGACAGAGCTCAGTGAGAGCAGTATCTTAGGGCCACAGATCGTTGAGGAGACGACCGCGAAGATCCAGTTGATTCGCGATAGGATGAGAGCAGCGCAGAGTAGGCACAGGGCTTATGCAGACCGTCGACGACGCAGACTTGAGTTTTCTGTTGGTGATCATGTTTTCTTGAGGGTCTCCCCAATGAAAGGTGTGATGAGGTTTGGGAAGAAGGGGAAGCTTAGCCCCAGGTATGTGGGCCCCTTCGAGATCCTTGAGCGTGTCGGTGCAGTAGCTTACCGGTTAGCCCTTCCGCCCAGCTTTCCAGACGTGCACCCCGTATTCCATGTTTCGATGCTCCGCAGATATCTACATGATCCTTCGCACGCGATCCAGCATCCGACGATCCAGCTTGAGCGTGATCTTTCCTATGCAGAGCAGCCGGTGATGATCTTGGATCGACAAGTGAAGAAATTGAGATCGAAGGAGATTCCATCAGTTAAAGTACTTTGGCGTGGTCAGAACCGTGAAGAGGTCACTTGGGAGACCGAAAGCGAGATGATGAAGACGTATCCCCATCTTTTTGAAGGTAACCTTAGTTAGATTTTTGAAATTCGGGGACGAATTTCTTTAAGGGGGAGAGATTGTAACACCTTAGGATAAGGGTTAGTGTATAATTATAATTAAATAATGATTTTTAATAAAAAGTTTACCAAATTGTGTTTTAAATATTTTTCCTAATTTAATAAACATTTTTCCAAAATTTTCCTAGGCTTGCACACACTTGTGCATGTAAGCTAGGGTTTTTGAAATGTGATAATACCATAATTTTACCATGGTAGGTTAATTTTAGAATTAAGTCTTTTGTTTTAATTTTAATTGTGTTGAGTTGGCATGAGAGAGAGAGAGAGAGGCATGGCTCAGCCATGCTTGGCCATGTTGTGGAGAGAGAGAGGAGGGTTGACCTTGGACTTGAGTGTTGCCTCCATTCCTTTGCCATTTCCTCACAAACACTCACACACACACTTACCTCATTCCAGCACCAGCAGCAGAAACAAGCAACTGAAGAAAATCCCAGCAGCAGCAGCAGCATGGAAACAGCAGCAGCAAGAGGCAGCATCAGCAGCAGGGAACAGTGGCAGCAGCAATAGGGAACAGCAAGCACAGCAGCAGCAACCACAGCCTCTTCCCTTCACTTCTTCTTCTTCCTGCAGCTCCCTAGGGTCGAGAGTGAGGTATATTTCCTAACTTGATTCCCTAGTTAGCTTAGATTGTGTAGTTTTGCATCGGTTTAAGGATTTTTGCGTGTTTTAGTGCGATATGGGGTTTTTAGTGTGAACTTTGTGCTAATGAGGTGTAGATTAGTTCCAGTAGGATGCTTGAGGTTTGTTGTGACCATGTAAACCTAGTCCAACCCCGATTTCACTAAAATACCACCAGATTTCATATTGGATGCAAATGTCGTTTTTGAGCAAAATCTGAGTTTTCTGGAACTGCTATTGACCCGGTGAGTGCAGAATGATTTTGGGAAGACTGTAGTGTAGTGGAGTGGAGATGATGCACCAGGTGAAACCCGACCCCCTAACTCCCCCCTTTGGCCGCCAAAACCGCCATTATGGCCGCAATTTGCGGCCAGACAGGAGGTGTTTTGGTGGTTTTTGGGTTCTGTAGGTGTGTTTTTGTGTGTAGGGTATTTTGGTATATTTATATTTTTAAGATTTGTTCTGTAGAAAAATCTGGGACCAGTTACCTGTTTTGCCGTTTTTCTAAACCTTCGCGACACGCGTGATACGTGAGTAGGTTTGGGTTCTGCGTATCGCGGCGCGTCGGGGTAGTTTTGTGGCGCGTGAGTACACGTTTTAGCGTATCGCGCACACGCGCGATTAGTTTGCGACACGAGTTTCTAGTTTGACCGTGATATCGCGTTTTTGACGAAATTGAGCTTATATGTGTGATATGTGTTTATGATTCTAGGTTCGCAGGCCAGTGAGACGGACGCCGCAAAGAAGGGCAAGCAAGTGGTTGGATACACTTAGCGCGAGACACAGTGAGTAGATTTCACATCTACGGGGATATCGCCCGCATGGCGTTATGCGTCAGGGCTGATAGGACTTATTTACCATATGTTGCATGCACCCCATAGACTGTCATCGCATATTGCATTCTCTGCTGTGTTGATATATATATATTGCTTAGAACTGGTAGAACACCGCACTATTACTAACGGTTTATGTTGCACGGGCACTATTTACATGCTACACACACACCGTTAGTAATTGCCATGCCACACTCACTATAGAGCTGCCATGATTATATTGCTATAGTTCACCTCATATGTGATTTGATATGATTTTCATGTATATTGGGAGCCGCATGACATCTTTTAAAACCGGAAATGAAACTACTTTAAAAAGCGGTTTCCCCTATACCCATACCATGGATTGATGTATATTGTACCTCGCATTGGATTTTACGATTGGTATTGGATTTTCATGTGATTTCTGCTTTGAGGACCGTGGAATTATTTAAGGAAAGATATGCTATTTTGAAAAACCCGGTACCTCGTGATATGATATTTTGGTGTGTCCACCACGCGTTTTCTCGGTGCTGAGACGTGTGCTTGAAACCCGATTCGAGGAGTGGATGTTCCGTTTGCGGGTTCGTGGTGGGCCCGGTATGGTTCCCCTCGGCGAGATGATCGATGAGAGTTGCCGATTGAGCCTGGAGGCGGGCGAGTACCTACCGGTGATTGGTTGGACCTGGCAGTTGTCCGGAGGATACTGACCAGAGTCGAGTGATGGATGCGGGATGACCATGCTGCCGGGGCCGAGGGCCGATACCGCAGACGGACCCCGTGGGGCCGGTCCGGACTGACGGCGCCCGATGTTCGAGGATTTACGTGTCGATGCTGGACACGGGCATTTTATGATGTTTTGGGTGCCGATGTTGGGCACTCGTGATTCCTCCGAGATATACAGGATTTGAGGGCCGATGGGTGTGCCGGCGCCTGAGTATATGTGGGATTTGGGTGCAGTTTGAGGCACCGATCATTGCTTTCCATGTTGACATAGTCCATGTAGATATTATTTATCCCATACTCAGTATTGGTTACTATACATCTCATCCTGTGGCATTTACCTGTTAGAGTACATGCATTACTATTGTATCCACTGTTGACATGCATTGATATCATCTGCTGGCATTAGTAGAGCCACGCTATATGTGCATGCCTGCGATCACCTTTATATGTTATCTCTATTCACGAGTTGGCAACTCACCCCCGTTGTGCCACAGTGTTTGCAGGTTGCCCTTGGGAGTAGTCACGGCTGGCTGTTACCTCATCTTTTGGCACAGATACCCCTTTTGAGCAGAGATAGTCTTTTGCTGATAGGTGGGTTTTGTACGGTATCTGTTATATTTCAGTTGTATATTGATGTATCTAGTATTCTCCATCTACCTTCTGTATTGACTTAGAGACAGTTGTGAGGACGATATGTATGATTTTATATTCTGGTGTCGAGCTCGCATGTGAGCCGATGTTACTTTATGCAGTCTCATCTTTTATGATATTGTCCTTATTTTACTGTGTATTCTTCGCTACGGCGTCGTATATCATATTGTGATGCTTTATTCATGTCACTTGTTATTTCTGTTACACCTTACTTTTACCCGACTTGCGGGGTTAATGTTTTTAAAAAGGAAATGCTACCAAAATTATAAGACTCATAACTTGTGAACTAAAAAGGGATTTCTACTAAATAAATGGAAGTTTTTCAGACTTTTACTATTGCTTTTTACAAAACGTTTTAAATCACTCTATTTATTGGTTTTGATTTCTGGGTTCGGCTTACTTAGCCGCGTTGCGCCTGTAGACGTTGCGTGGTTAAGTGCCGGTCACGAGTCGACTTTCTCGGGTTGTGACAGAAGTCCTGCTGGGAAGTGAGCTGGTCCACGTCCTCCTAGCTAAGCTCTATCTCGAAAGAGTCATGTCCTCCTGACGAACATTCCAAAGAAAAAATAGACAGGAATGTCGTCAGCGAACTAGCGCTCGATAAGTCCCAAAAGAAAGAAAAGAATATAGCAAGTAATGAGAATTTAACTGGTAAGATTTACAGATATAATTTTTTTATTCTAACGTAGTTGTTTGTAGCTTGGTACAGAAGCTATTTGTGTATATGAGAGAAGTCTATCTTTTCCCGTGGATTATGGTAACATGTAGTATAAGGCCCTGTCAAAACCTACGGGACAACGGCACGAGAGTTCATGTAGGTGTCTTTTAGTGATCATCTCGTGCCACGCTATAAATTCCGTACCAATCTACCCCGTTAACCTCGTAATGTATTGTATAGATTATATGGCTTGCCGAGACCATGGATACAAGTTGTTCAAGTAGTCAGGTTCAAGATGTAAGCCTGTAGTCATATCAAGTTATAGCCATGGTTCGGTCAAGTCATGTCTTGTATTCAGGTTTGATATGCAGGTCCATGTTCAAGTATACATGTTAGAGTTTGGATTTATGTTTGAATTGGTTTTTGGTTTGAGTTTGGATTCAAGTTTGATTTAGACTCAGACTTGAGTCAGACACTTATAACTGATTTAGATCCTGAATTATCTTCGGGAGTTATCGGTAACTGTTGCACATAGACGGCATGATTTATGTCTTTTTCCAAGACAATTACCATTGATAACACCGTTAAGTTTTCTATCTTAAATAGGCAAACACTCACTTTTTCCAGCTCCCTGGGGCTCAAGAGAATTGATCCCGCTTAAACCTATATTTACTAAAGTCCTTAACAGTGTTTTATATAGCTCGAGGGGGTTTTATGAAAAATATTTTTAATATAGTTTCAAAATAAATCTCGAGAAGTTATTTATTTTATTTAGGGTTTTCATGGATATGAATTTTAAGGGTTTGAGGTATTTTAGTGATAATTACCTTAACTTGAATAGTTCATGGTATTTTACTATAAGCTTTTCTTGTATTGATATCTTGATGGTATTTTAGTGAACTTGTAAACTATCATCTTTAGAAAAAAATATAAGTTTGTTATAGTTTGAAAATATATGGATTTGTAATATTTATATAATTATTAAAAATTAAATTTTTAATTAAGTAGAAAACTTTGTTTTTCTTAAAATCGTATTAAAAACCTCTCGAGACCGAATGCTCCGTGAAGAGGTATGCATCTCGCTCTTCTAGCTCAAGGATGTGCGATAATCTACACCATCCAATAGGGGGTCCCCTAAAAAGGGTTGTAGAGGTTTATTTGTAAAGGAATTTTAAAATACAATTTTAAACAAAACCGTTTTTATTGTAAAAGGTATTTTAATGTAATATATTATATTCGCCACAAAAATACGTTCAAAGAGTATCGTGCTATAGAACCATGTGTGTTTGTGAGGGGTATGTCATTACCCCGTGAAGTTTTCTAAAGGTATAATTAACAAAAAATACTAAAAGAAAGAAATGTGAAGTTCATGGTATTTTCGTATAAAAGTTAAGTTAAAACTATTTTGCATGATATTCATGATTAAAATTGGTTTTAAGCATTGGTTATGTGATTACAAATATGGTGTAAGAATATGGATGAAAAATATATAAGAAAAAGTGGAATTTTAGAGTTTGAAAAGAAAATGTCGGTGTTAACTCCACTTCCGACATATATTTTGAAAAGAAACTTTCATAGAAGAAAGAAAGGGATTGGAAGCGACTTACTAGCTAGATAGATGAAGAGAAGGTAGAAAGAGGGAAGGTTGTCATCGTGGAGTCGCGGGGTCGCCAGAACTTGATCGCTTGCTAACTCCTCTTCTACTCCATTTGTACTTGAGAAATTTTGAGAATTTTGGCTATAATTTTCAGAATGATGAAGGGCTAGGACATGTGGTAGTATTTATAGTATGGAATTAGGCTTTTGGAATTAAAATGGTGAATTAAAATGCATTAAAGAGATGATAAATGGGGTATTGAGGGGCCTCTGTTTGATTGCAATCAAACAATGCAGGAGAGTTAGGGGTAGGGGAAAAGTATTGTGTGCAAAACCCGGACATCTTTTGCCACAGCAAGACCGTCGGTGCCGGCCCAATAAGGGATCTCGCCGGTCGATTTGTAGAGAGGGGCTGTCGGATTTTGGACACATGTTCAAGTTTGTATTTACAACATTTTGCACATGTTTGTTTTCTCTGTCGTTTTATTTTTATGTGCATTGCACGTGTGAACTTTTGGGCTTCCAAAAAGTTAAAATAAAAATTAGAAAAATATAATGTGTCTAATGGGGTTCGAACATCGGGCTACGTCATAGCAATGCAAGACTTTACCAATGAGCTACAAATTGTTTCTTGCTGTTCTTAAACAAAAATTAACATATAAATTGTATTCAGCCTTGTAAACTCCTTTCTGTACATTAAACTGAAAAATTTTGTATAGTAAATTCAGAGTCGTTACAAAAAAATTTGACTTGAATATTTTTTAAAATACATTTTTGAACAGGGTTTCTGACAAATGTTATGTGAAAGAAGCACGAGGACAATTGGTAGTGCCCTGGCCACCCAAGCCGGCCACTGGTAGTGCCCTGGCCGCCCAAGCCGGCCTTCTAGCCGCCTGGGTCGGTCAGAGTACAATCAATTGTCCCCTGCTTCTTTCAGGGGCTTAAAATCAGGGAAATTAGATTTTTGACATATCTCAAATTTGCCCAGATCTTTGTTTGTTCATTTTTGTTTTTGTGGGTAGTTCGGAAAACTTTTTGATCGAAATTGTAGCATCATCTGTGTTCCACATTTAAAGATATGTGTTTTTAAACGCCGTCAAATTGATATGTGATCAATTCGGCGGGGTTGCACATTGGTTATTTACGATGTTGTTGGTGTGGATATTTTCTTGTGATGGTTTAGTCGGATTGTCGTGATGAATAGCCCCATGCGATGTGTATGTACAAAGTTGTTGTATGTAATTCGTGTATCCATTTGATATAATATGTAAATTCTTTTATTAGGACATGGTCGGGTTGAGTTTGGTTGCCATTGTATGTATATATTTCATTTTATGTTCTAGGATTAACTCATGAGAAGCGCTCGAGCTACCGGGTTCTGGAATGCAGTGGGCGGCCATCTCAAGGAGTTAAGACCAGGCCACCTCATTTCAGAATTGGCGGGTTGCTCGCCCCGCTTATAGGGGTTAGGATAGACCCACGGAGGAGTGCTTAAGTTTCCGGGTCCAAGGAAGCACTGTGTGGCCCACTCATGACATTGAGAGTAGGTTTTCTTACTTCTAAGATTGGTGGGTAGGTTGCCATGCTCGTATGGATCTTAGATCGATGTTGTACGAGAAATTCACACGACCGGGGAACGTCGTGTTTCATTTACGACTTAAATGAAACGTGGGGCTCCTAATTTATCCGCTATTCTATATTGATTATTGTTTACCGCATGCCTGTGATGTTATTATCATGCCTGAGATTACTATATATATATATAAATGCTTCTATATGTTTTGTATCCGCGCTAGTCCTGCATCCGTTCTGCCGTAAGTTAAGTAATCTTACGGTGAAGTCCCGATACCTCATGGAAAATGCGGATGGCATATAATTGCATTGTATTTACGTTGTTTCTGGTGTGATAGACACTTAAATGATGGGACTACATTAATTGGATTAATGTAAAGAAATAAACCTAAAAAATGATGTTGTTGGAATCAAATTTTAAAAACCACTCGGTTTATTTCAAAATTAATAGTTTTAAAAACTAAGCCTAAACCACTCATTTTAAAACTACTCGGTTCCTTCAGCGATATCAAGTTTATTACGTTAAAAGTTTTCTTAAAAACCCGTCGCAATCCTCTGTCATTTCAGATTATTAGTACTTAGTATTCGTGTTGTGTTTATTGACCTAGTTAAGGCATATTGTACGGTAGCTAAATAATGATTTTCTGCCGCATGTGATGCGATTCGTTAGGACAGTCGTATGACCTTGTTGACCTAGTTAAGGGTCATGCGGATGGATCTAAATCATTCATGAAATAACGGGTTGAACTTGACTTGCGACTTATGATTTGTTGACCTAATTAAGGCCATAAGCCGCATGGTGTAAAAACCATATCGGGAGTTTCTAATAAAGAAACTTGCAATGTGATTGCATATCTTCTATGTGATTGGGTCCCGATTCCCACTGTGAATAAGAGTTACTCTCGGGAGATTTTTCATTTCACAATTAGCTAACCCATTAGGTGTTTAGAAAGGTGTTAAAGGGGTTATACCTTTGTAGAAATGTGGTTATTTAATTAGGACCATATGAAAGCACGGGAAGTCTCTCTCGGAGTACCAATACTGGTATGGATGAACGGTTAATAAACTTGTGATGTGTACATAATCCCGGCAAGTTCTCCGTTTAGGGTTTGAAGGAGAATTCAATAAAACAGTGGGAGCCATCTTGATTAGAAAAATTAATTAATAAATCTAATCTTGTAAGAGCGCACGCTAAATGTTTCTTTTCTCTCTTTCTCCAGGTAGCGACCATTTCACGCCTTAAATCGAAAGACAATAATATGTATGACTTGATCAAACCCGTTTATTATACTAGGCTGGGTAACGTTGTTTCTGATCTAACTTGTGACAACCGTCATGAGTATGGTCATGGAATAGAGAAATGCAAGGATTTCCATGAAACCTGACGAATAAGAAGCATCCCGATGTATCTTCTTCAGGTGTGTTGATTATTGAGAACAGTTTCTCACTATGCTCTACATTCTGGGTATTGGGTACCGGATCAGGATCCCATATCTATAATATGTTACAAGAGTTAAGAAGAAGTAGAGCACTGGGAAAGAGTGATATATCCCTTAGGGTAGGGATCAGAGCAATTGTTGCTGCTGATGTTGTTGGTGAATATCACTTTATGTTGCCGAATGTTAATACATTGATTTTGAACAAATGTTACTATGTATCATTTATGCTTTGCAATATCATATCATTTTCTTTATTAGATAAAAATGGATATTATTTTTCCTTAGAGAAAAATATTGTGAATATTTTCTTGAATCAAGTGTTGATTGGGTTAGGAATATTATGTAATGGATTATATGTTCTAAATCAAAATATAGTTTTTAATATACACAACACATACAAGAGGAAGAGTTTAGAAATGAACGAAGTCTTCTTGTAGTATTGTAGACTTGATCATATCAATGAGGCCAGACTAGCTAAGTTACATAAGAATGGATATTTGGATCCGTTCGAATTTACATCTTATGAAACTTGTCAGTCTTGTCTCAAAGGAAAGATGGCCAAAACTCTATTTATAAGATACGGAGCAAGCTCTATGGAACTTTCGGGACTGGAAAATAGTGATGTATGCGGTCCTATGTCTACATATGCGATGTGTTGGTACTCCCACTTTATTACATTCACTGATGATCTCTCTAGGTTCAGATATGTATTCATGATGAAACACAAATCTGAAACTTTTTAGAAATTCAAAGAATATAAGAACGAAGTAGAGAACCAATTAGGCAAAAGTAACAAAATCCTACGATCTGATCGAGAAGGGGAATACTCGAGCACGGAATTCCAAGACTATCTAAAAGAGAATGAGATTCTCTGTCAGCTTACTCCTCTATTTACACCGCAGCACAATGGTGTGTCAGAGCGAAAGAATCGAACTATATTGGATATGGTGTACTCTATGATAAGTAGTGTTGAGTTATCTCTTTCGTTCTGGGGATATGTGCTTCAGACAACGGTATTTCTATTGAATGATGTTCCATCCAAATCCATGCCTAAGACACCCTTTGAAATATGGAATGGTAAGAGACCATATCTTAAAAGGTTTAAGGTATTGGGTTATCCGGCTTTTGTTAAAAAGCAGAATCCAGACAAATTTGAGACACGATCAGTTTTATATAAGTTTGTGGGATATCCAAAAAATGGTTATAGATGTCTATTCTACTATACGGAGGAACAAAAATGTTTGTTTCTCAATATGTCAAAATTTTAGAAAATTAGTTTCTTACAAAAAAATTAGTGGCGGTGTAGTAGGACTGAAATAAATTCCAGAACCACAAACTACAACTGAATATTAGGTAGAACATCAGGATTCGATAGTCCCGGACGAAACTCAGCCACTCCGCAGATCTAGTAGCTTTCCTCATCCACCAGAGAGATACTACGGTTTTCTCGTAAATGGTGATAGAGAGAATTGCATCATGAAAGATGATGACCCTAGTAGTTTCAAACAGGCCATCATAAGTAAGGACTCTGTGAAATGGCTGAATACTATGCGATCTGAAATGGAATCCATGTACACCAATAAAATATGGACTTTGGATCTTGCTTCTGAAGGGGTAAAACCCATTGGGAGCAAATGAATCTTCAAAAAGAAGATCATTGTAGATGGAAAGGTTGAGACCTTTAAAGATAGACTTGTAGTAAAAGGTTTTCTTTATAGACTATATGTGGACTATGATGCAACTTTTTCTCCAGTGGCTATGCTTAAGCCCATCCGGATTCTACTTACCATTGCTGCCTTACATGAGTATGAAATCTGGAAGATGGATATCAAGACCGTCTTTCTAAATGGTGATTTAGAAGAGAGCGTGTATATAATACAATCAGAGGGTTTCTTAGACAGTGGGAGCAGCGAAAATGTGTGCAAGCTGCATAAATCCATTTATGAATTAAAACAGGTATCGCAGAGTTAGAACATCTATTTTGATATTGCGGTCAAATAGTTTGACTTCATCAAGAATGTAGATGAACCATGCATATATAAGAAGGTTGTAGGGAGTGTTGTCGTATTCCTTGTATTGTACTTGGATGACATTCTCTTAATAGGAAATGATATTCGTATGCAACAATCGGTCAAACTCTTTTTATCACAGAAATTCTCTATGAAAGACCCGAGCGATACTTCCTACATTCTACGGATTAAGATCTATAAGGATAGATCTAAAAGGATGTTGGGATTGTCCCAGTTCAGTTACATTGATACCATACTAAAAAGATTTAGTATGGAAAATTCCAAGCGCGGTAATTTACCCGCTTTTCACGGAATCGCCTTCTCTAAAAGATGTCTCCCAAGATTGATGAAGAGAGTGATCGCATGAATGATATACCCTACGCTTCGGTGATGGGATCCATCATGTATACAATATTATGTACCAGACCAGATGTATCTTACACACTTAGTGTGTGTATCAATCGAATCTAGAGGAGAAATATTGGAAATCTGCGAAGGACTAAAAAATGTTCTTGGTGTATGGTAATGGCGATCTCCAAATGGAGGCCTTTATCGATTTAAGCTTCCAAAGTGACATAGATGACAGCAAGTCCGTCTCCGATTATGTGTTTACCCTTAACGAAAGGGCAATCTGTTGGAAGAGTTCCAAATAGGATACCATAGCAGACTCGAAAATGGAGGCTAAATACATCGCTGCTAACGATGCTGCCAAAGAAGTGGTCTGGATGCGGAAGTTCATCTTACAGCTTGAAGTGTTTCCGTCCATTGTTGATCCAATACCCTTATATTGTGATAACAATGGTGCTATGGCGTTAGTGAAGGAACCACAATCCCATCAGCAATCCAGATACATCTTGATGCGGTATCACCTGATCTCAAAGATGGTTGATTGTCGGGAGATCGATAATTGAAGAGTAGACATAAAAGAGAACACGACAGATCAATTCACCAAGGCCATCCCTCAAGCACAGTTCGAGCGACTTTTTGAATTGTTGGGTATATGATACGTCAATAACCGGCCTTAGTGCAAGTGTAAGATTGTTGGATATGTATGCCCTAGAGGCCATTATTGTATTTTATAGCGGATGCTTGGACATATGTATGTACATGACAGTCTTGCTCAAAATGATAGTATGCTATTTGGTTTGTCTTTATATTAACATAAGTATATGTTTTACTGGCTATTACATATCGCTAATACATGTTGATAAAGCCCGTAGGATCCTTGCTTGACTATCAAGATTATGATGTGGATCATACTAATGGGGCCTGGGTAGTCCGTAAGAACGTCCTTAAATGTTTCTAGTCATGCGAGTATCGAGACAGGGTATCGATATTTTAGAGTAGACTAATGTATACGTTTTTGACCTCTACCGGGGCGATGGTTGGTCCTACAACCATTGATGTTTGACACCAAAGATTGTATACATGTGCTCATTGGAGAATGAGTACACTGAACGGATTTGCCAAGAACTCCTAGATGGTATTATACATATCGTCAGATAGAAATTCTCTGATGACATGAGTACATCGTAGTATGTAGAACTGAGATTGTCATAGTGTCTTATGTGGTTCCCACTGTTTGATTACTGCCCTACCATGACTTTAAAGATACATGCAAACAGGTTTTAGTTGGGTACAGTCCCGAACCACATAGAGGCAGTGAGTGATCGGAAGGGATTCGTCTCTCTCGGTATAGGGGGTTGATGTCGCGCAGTGCACGATTGGCTATAACCATAAGTCCCTAGTTTAAAGGCAGATGGGATTTACTGATAATTGTTATCTGTAGTTTCTCGGTTGGTTATGAGCTTGACATCGGCATGACTTATCGGGTTATTCGGGGTCTGACAGATTCCATCTCCCAGACACTGTATGCGACACTCTCAGACGAAGAGACTGAACTGTACGGTGAATATCACTGATAGGCTCTATAGGGTATGGATGAGCTTGCTTGTTGACCTTCTTTTCGATAGATACCTGGATAGCCATTACGTACAGCTAGTGCCACTAACGAGCTTGTGATTATGGACATGTTTGTAAACTACTGTCAGCATATTGTCGAGCCTTTAGAGTCCTACATAGAGGGTTTCCCAGCTCAAGCAAAACGATATATAGTGTGTATGGTGATACGTGCAGGAGTTGGATTAAACACATGTATTTGATACACGCATATTAATCGGACGCTTGATTAATACTAGCCGGTTTATTATAAAGCCGGATTATTAAATTAAGTGTTGATTTAATAATACACACACACTAGTATTATATCACTCTCTCTTTATGTATTTTTATTTGATACTTATACATGTATTTATGTATTATTATACATAATCTTTCTTTTGTTTACCTTTTCTTTTAATAAAGCATGAGAAGGGCATAGGCTCATGACTCACTTGATGAGTCATTAGCAAACATCCTCCCTCTTCACAAAAGAGAAAGAAGAGAGGAAAAGAGATAGGCTTAGTTTTCATTTCTATCTCAATTTTCTCTCTCTTGATTTCTTAAGATTTCTAAAAAAGAAATGAAAGAGAAAAAGAAAGAGCGCAAAAGAAGGTGTTTTTCTTCACTACATCTCTTGTTTTTAAATTCTAGCAAGTATTGAAAGCAAGTTGCTTCATCAAAGTTCTTTCTTGAGTGAAGCTATAGCCTAAGTTGGGGTTTCTTCGCGTGGATCATCTTTGACGAGGAAGATCAATGATCAATCTTGTTTCTGGCGACCTTGGAGCTTAGCTAAAGTTCATGGAGCCAAGAAGAGGTCTTTCACAATCGGACGGACATGCTACAAAGGTTGTAGCACTTATAGAACCCTAGTTTTAGTCTTTTGATGCTAGTTTATGTTGCAAGCTTGAATTTTTGGGTGTTTTATGGGTTTTTTTGGTGGCTTTTGCGTGCTTGAAATTTTTTTGTTATGACTTCCGCTTCATTCGCAAGTGTTGCGATGCAAGAAAAAACCACCACATGATGTTGTTAAGAACTAAAATCTCTTCAAATTACATACTTTATTTGGTTTATTATCCATGAAAAAGGATGAATAGGTATAACAATATAGTAACATATAATAGTGTTTAAATCACTTGAACAAATCATACTTGAAAGCGATAATTTTATACACATACACGAATGTGCTTTTAGGATCGGTTAACGATATATATTATGTTATACAGTCTAACATGGTCCATGAGTACATCAAAATTAATGATTGAATGTACGTGGATTGGTAACAACGCACGAACCCTAAGTTTGTCGCGGGAGTTTTTGCTTTCATCGAATTTGCATGCAAACATCATAAAGTCGTGTTGGGAAAGATTCTTTTTCTGTGTGACCATTGTGGGAATAAGATGTATTGGAAGATAGGGGAGGTAGAGCTTCACATCATTAAATATAGTTTTACCAGATTTTATATAATTTGGTTATATCACAGGGAAGAAGAAGAAGAAGACGGTAATGCGGCGAAAGAAAATGAAAAAAATAAATTCTTTCATGGAGAGGAAATGGAAGATATGGTAGAGGCTGCTCTTGGTGATAGTAATCATACTGAAGAAGACTTTCCTTCCGGTCAAGGACATCGTGCGGATAAATAAGAGAAATACATGAATGATACTAGGAGACCAATTTATGAGAATGCAAAGTATTCCACACTATTATGGTTCATCCATCCTTTTGAGATTAAGTGCCTAAATAGATAGATCAATAAGTCATTCAGGATACTTCTCAAGTTCCTAAAAAATTCTATGCCTCCGGAATATAATGTGCCTGAGAGCTAGTATGAAATTTAGAAGATGATATCTAATTTGGGTCTTAACTGTGAGAAAATTCATGCATATACCAAAATTGTGTACTGTACCGGAAAGAAAATTCAGATTTGAAAAAGTGTCCCACCTGTGGAGATGAGATGTATAAGCCAAAAGTATCTGATAAGAAGCCAAATATATCTATCAAAATAGCACGATACTTTTCTATAACACAGAGGCTGCAGAGGAATTCAGGTGTAATAAAACAGCAGAGTTAATGATTTGGCTTTATCGTGCTCCTCCAAGCGAAGATAGAAGAATGAGTCATCCAAGAGATTCGCCGGTATGGACGGATTTCGATAGGAGGCACCCAATATTCAGCAGTGATCCTCATATTATCATGCTAGGACTAGATAGTGATGATTTTTACCCATTCAACTATAAGGGTGGTAATCAACACAGCACATGGCCCGTTGTAATGATGGTCTATAATCTATCACCGTGATCGGTTATGGATTAGTCCTACTTTATGATACATCTTCTTATTGATGGACCAAAATCAGCAAGGAAACAATATCGACGTGTACCTCCGACCTCTGATCGAAAAGTTAAAATCCTTATTCATTAATGGTGTGGAGACTTACGATGTAAACACAGATACAACCTTTATGATGCGTGCAGTTTTAATGTGGACAATTAATGATTTTCCTGCATAGATAATGCTATCAAGTTGGTTCGTAAATATTTAAAAAGCATGTACATACTGCCAAGAAGATAAACATTGAGACGGTTGAATTTTAGCAACAATATTTGTTTTTAGGGTCATCGGCGTTTCCTGTCAGCAAACCATTTCTGCAGGTTTGACGGTGTTCACTTTGATGGTCATTAGGAGTTTCGTGGGCATCCAGCCCCATTATCCAGAGAGGACGTGATTGCTCAGTGGAATGGTTACAATAACTCGACCTTAGGGATAGATCCCAGAAGACGGAACACTTCATCCGGTTGGAACAAGTTAAACATTTTCAACGAACTACCGTACTGGACAATAAATTTAGTGCGTCATCGTCTGGACGTCATGCATATTGAGAAGGGAGTATCCGAGCACGTACTTAACATGATTCTTTATAAAAATGGAAAATCGAAGGACAACCTCCGTACTCAGATGGATCTTCAAGACCGGGAAATTAGAAGTGATTCTAAACCGATAGCGAGTAAACCAGGTAAGTTTGTACTTTCAAATGTTGCGTATCATATGTCATAAGAAGAGAAGAAAATGCTTCTGCAGGTGTTACATGATTTGAAAGTTTCCACAGGTTTCTCAGGATTATTTAGTAAGAAGATAAGATTGTGAAATGCAAGATCAATGGACTGAAAAGTCATGATCACCATATTATTATATAGCACCTTCTCCCATTATCATTCAGAACTTCCCTTTTTAAATCGATCGGTCTAGTAATCAATGAATTTTGCTGCTTGTTTAGCGAATTATGCGCTAAAAACATCGTGATTGAACATCGTGATTGTGGCGGTGGAGAAACTATAAAATGCGATTCCCTTGATACTGTGCAAGTTTGAGGGGATTTTCCCGCCGACGTTCTTCGATGTCATAATACACATGACAGTTCATCTTACAACCGAGGCTAAACTTGCCGGACCGACACAATATCGATGAATGTATCTCGTCAGAAGGTATCTTGAATTTTTCGGTTGACGCAATCGATATATTTTTGCTATCGATATGCATGTATTTTTTTATTTAATATAAGTTTCTTTAGGTACCTCCTGACTCTTAAAAATTATATATGCAATAGATATCGACCAGAGAGTTCTATTATGGAAGGTTATCTCCTAGATAAAATATCCACATTTTGTTCCCGCTATCTGGATGAAAATATTAAGACGAAACTTAACAGACCTCGGAGAATTCAGGATATTCCATATGGTAAAGCATATTACAATAGAATGGAACCCATATTTATTAACAAGATATATCGGTTTATCTTTCTTAATAGCATGTGTCTTGATGAAATTAGAGTGTAAGTTCATTTTGCATTAATTGTTCTTTATATATATAAATATATATGAAATAATATAATGTTGACGTCAAAATTTAATGTTGAGAACAAAATTCATAAGAATGAAATACATGACGGGCATCCTAATTTGAATGATTATCGATTGGAAAAATATCATTAGGACAATTTTTGTGACTGGTTTGCACATCATGTAAAATGTTCGAATCTCATGTTTTTGCGACTAATGTTAATTTAAACTTATATCATTATATAATTGCTGTATAATTTGTTTTGTCAGATCTAAGATCTGAACATATTTGTATTATTATGAAAGACTTGAGATGTCTAGTTTAGTTTCTTAGCATGGAGTTGCATACTACAAAGGATTCGGTGTCTTTGAATACAAATTTGAAGTTAAGAACACAAAAGAATCTTGAACCACCCAGAATAGTGGGATTGCGATCGTTGGTTCAGATGGTGTGATTTATTATGGGTACTTATATTGCATACTTGGTATCCAATATCCCTTATGAGCAGAATCATTTTATATATTTCAGTGTATTTGGTATAATACATGAACCAGAACTGAAAGGTAGAGAGACAACCTTGGGATTTGGAAAGATGGATATATATGGACTAGTATAAACACATGCCGATTTTGCTTTGAGAATGATCCATTTATATTTCCGCAACAAACATTTTAAGTATACTACTCAAAGTGCTTGAAGCATCCGGAATAGAGTGTTATATGTCGATGGAGGCGCAGAGATATTAATGATATCCCAAAATTCAAGGATCGCATGAATGACAGTGATGAAGAAGAAGAAGATAGAAGACTTAAAGTGCTCCAACCGTCTGTCTCCGTAGAAGGGTTATTTTCATATGAGTGTGAAGTTACGTGGGTTAGAAATGATATTGATGATAAAATCCAAGTAGATAATCCTACGACGTCTAATGCGTCTATGAAACAAAAAAGGTAATCATAAATATTATATTATGAGTTTAAATTTTCTATGATCTATACATATATTGTTATTATTTCTCTTACATACATGTATTGCATGCATATGTAATGATTATACTTCTATCAAGGGGTGACGGCGACGTACGGACCAGCGAGGAGAAGGGGAACCATAGCCAGTGGCAGAGGCGGTTCCAGAGATAGGGGTAACGCGATTCTGCCCGGAGAGCTGCGTAGGGAGCATTTCCTACAGGAGAGGGATAGTGTTACACCCTCGTTCGGACAGAGTTTAGATGACTCTTTCCGTGTGAACTTTGCTATACTTGTAGGTATATTTATATATTAAATATTGCATGCATATTCATTTTGAATGATATATTATTGATATACACGTATATTCATTTTGAAATTACTTATACAGTCATTATTTATTGTCTCTATTTAGAGGGTGCCTCCATATCTGGGACACAGGCCGTTCCCATTCCTGCAGGTATATTTATATATTATATATTGCACGCATATTCATTTTGAATGATATATTATAGATATACGTGCATATTCATTCTGAAGTTACTTATATAGTTATTTTTTATTGTCTAGTTGGAAGGGGTGCCTTCATATTCGGGACACAGGCCGTTTCCACACAATCCATACCCTCCGAGCACTTTACAGGTTAGTATTTTTTACTATATGATATGTAAAATTGATTATGAATTATTTATTCAGAAGTTACTTATATAGTCATTGTTTATTATCTAGTTGGAGGGGACGCATCCACGTCCGGGTCACCGGCTGTTCCTCACCGGAGGAACTATCGTGCCGATCCCGCTGCTGCCCGAATGTAGGCTTGTAGTGATGTCTCATAAAGTATTTACTGCACTTCAATTTCGTTAATTCTTGCATTCTAAATATTGTTTTGTCTTGATATTACATGTATATCAATATATTTTATAGATGCAGGGCAGCCGTGGCTCGTCCGGGGGACTCAAGAGCCGAATCAGTCTTACAAACTAAGGCTCGAGCTTGCTAAGCGGCAGGGAGAATTCCTCCTCATCATTTCCTCCGAGGTCCGCTACACTGGCGATCATGCCGAGAGATTCGCCGGTATTTAAGGGATGAGAGTCGTCACCCCAAGAAGTATTCTCTTCATGTTGATTGGGGAGCAAAGCACAACCGTTCCTTTGATGTGTTCTGGGACCAGGCTCAGATATTATCATATATTATTATTTGATTTATCAAATAAATTTATTATCATTTGCCACTTATAATTTAAAGACATTAATTTCTTATATTTGCAAATGGATTACGACTTTCTTGCAGTCGATCTCGATGACCCTGATGATGATGAGGATATAGAGCTCGATCTTCGCGCTATTTACCGGGACCTCAAGGAAAAAATGCATGTATATCTATATATTTTATAGATTTAGGGCAGCTAAGGCCCGTTCGAAGGACTCGAAGGCCAAATCAGTCTCACAAGCTGAGGCCTGATCCTGCTAAGGGATAGGGAGCATTCCCCCTCATCTTTACCTCCGAGGGCTGCTACACCGGTGATCATGCCGAGAGATTCGCCGGTATTTAGAGGATGAGAGTCGTCATCCCAAGAAGTATCCTCTTCATATTGATTGGGGCGCGCAACACAAGCTCTCCTTTGACACGTTCTGAGACCAGGCTCGGATATTATTATATATTTTTATTTGATCTATCAAATACATTTACTATCATTTGGCACGTATAATTTAAATACATTAATTTCTTGTATTTACAGGTGAATTACGACTTTCTTGCAGTCGACCCCAATGACTCTGATGATGATGAGGATATAGAATTCGATTTTCACGCTATTTACAGGGGCCTCAAGGACAACATGCAGAGTAAGGCCCGATATAATAGGAATAAGCTAAAGACAGATTGTTATGACTTATGGATGGCGATTCCTAAAGAGGAGAGAGTGGCTCTCTTACAGTCTCCGGCCTTTAGCGGAGTCGATTTAAAGACATGGCCTCTCATGTGCCCATATTGGACGTCTGAGCAAAAGCAGGTTTGTAATTTAAATGTAATTCATTGTTTAGCAAATAATTTATTTTTTTATTGCTGAATAAGAAAACTAAATCTGAATTAGAAACCAGGTTTGAAATTTAAATGTATGTTGTCTCTATGGTACGCACCGTAGGGGCAAATTTATAACCATAGGGGTATTAATTTGTCCCTATGGATTTTGCCTCTACTGGTCATGTTTCTGCCCCTACAGTTCCCACCGTAAGGGTAATGGTTTGCCCCTACGGTTCTAATCATAAGGGCAAGCCATATTCGTAGTGGTGTATGAGTTTGTATGATTTATATGTATGTATTTATGCAGATGCAATTCCGAAATTTGCTTTAGTTTCCATGTGGCTCTATGTTGCTAATTTTATTACTTTTAAACTTATAATTGGTTATATATATAATTACTTCATTATTGTAACAAGAAATTTTGTTTCTGACAAAACGAAACACGATCCAATAAAAAAGAAAATGAAATACGAAACGTACCATGATTTGACAACTTTGTTGCGAACAGCTTCGCGTTTTTTTAAAAAAAAAGGGAACTCTCTATTGACGAAATATTTGAATGATCCGATCCATTCAAGTTGATCACCCTACCCTCCAATGTATGTATATGAAATATCAAAGGATTTGAAGGCCCCTAGCCAATGCATCGAATGAAATTTATGCTGCATTATTGTTCGACATGATTTATTATATTTTAATGCCGCTCATTTCCTATCATTTTGTCAAAAAACAGTGCTATTTTCTCTGTGTCTGCTCATTAATACAGATCACAAGTAAACAGACAAAAACACTGAAGACGGTACACAATATGAACAGAAACGACGGTTTTTAGCCGGAATTACAAACAAGACAGATTACAGATCAAATCAAAAAAGTTTGCAACAAATAAAGTTGTGCACAAATAAATTTGTGTTTTGGTCCAATATGATCAAGTGTGAACATGTCATGGTGTCATGCAAGTGGGCATGAACCATCATGAGGTATCAAGTGGGCAAATACCATCATGGTGTCATGCAAGTGGATGAGCAAGTGGAGTGTTTAAAAAAGAGTTGATTTGAAATGAGAAACCATTGCCACTTGATCACTTTGCTTCTCTGTTCATTACTCCAGATTTCACCCAAATGTGAATTAAAATAAATTAAGACTACAGAGAGATGCTTTTAAGAGTAGAAAACTACAATACAAAGGTGGGCCCCACCCTCCTTAACCTGGCCGCAAATTTATTCCACTTGGCCGCAATTTGCGGCCAAGTTATAGCCAATTTGGTTCCTTCTCTTTTGGTGGGTCCCTGGTGGTTTTGTTAGTCCATTTTTATATGCAACTTTTGATTTTGAGTTGTCCATATATAGCGGATCTCAGATTAAGTTTTGGGTTGGATTCTTGAGTGGAAAAACAGATTGTAATGCTTGTCCACTTTTTCTTATTCCCCTTGCAAGCTCTAATTTGTGAGCTTGGAAAGTGGAGGTTGAAGTTGTAAGCTATCTTGTACTCATGTTCTTCCAAATGTGAATAAAGAACTTGCACTTGTTTTCTTGTGCCTGCTTGTTTTCTTCATATTTCTTATCTTGTGTTTCATTTTATATTTTGTGATGTTTGAATAAATTTCTTTGGTTGTGGTGATGGTAAGGGTGTGAGATGAATGGTTTTGCCTTTCTCCTCCTCTTGTGATGATTAATGTGCTTAAACTTGATTATAAGTTCAAGACTGCTTAATGGTAAATGTTTGTTATAGTATTTATTTTCTATAGTTATTTGTGTAAGCCCACGGAGGCGCCCCGGCCGTCGATCCGACGCCGGAAACGCGGAAACAAAAATTTTGCAAACTAGCAAACCGGCACCACCGCGCACTTTTCACTCAGATCGGGCCATTAACCTAGCTACTAGCAAACTAGAAAAGAGTAGAGAAGCTATACCAAGCGATCCGTGTCCTTCGGTCTTTGTCTCCACTCCGATCTCCCACGGAATCTCCGTCCGTCACATCTTCGTCGGAAAGGGCACCACGTAGCCGAATACTTTTACGGGCTCCCACCTCTAGACCGAGGCAACTCGGGCGTGAAGTTGGCTAGCCGACGCGTCCAAGGGATGCTGTAGACTAAGTGTAGTAGGCTTGTCTCAAGTGGGTAGTGAAGTTGCTATGATGGAGGTATTGAGGAGGAGAATGAATGAATGAGAGAAGCTTGGAATTTGGTAGCATGGAAAAATGAGATGAAACATTTTCCCTCACAAAATGAAACCTCTCATCCTCTCCCCTCAAGTGGCCGGCCACCTCTAAGAAAAGGGTGTGGGTTATTCAACAAAATAATGCAAGGAAGGAATATATGAACATAAGAAAAGAAAAGGCCACATCCATTTCAAATCAAAGCTCATCATAATGATAGCAAAAGAAAAGACTATAAAAGGATCTCATGATGAAGCTAGTCTCATCATAAAGCCACAAATGCAAGAAAGCCCCTCACAAGTAAGTTAATTGCAAACATGCAATTAACCCCCTCCAATGAAAAGTCCGGCCGTGAAGGAATAAAGGAAAACCGGCCGGAACGGAATGCAAACTGGCAACTTCAGAAAACTGATCCCGTAATAAATTACAGGAAAACCCCACTACTGCAAATACATGCCCGCATTTGTATTCCCACTGAACACAAATGCAAAGAGACAAAATCTACACTATCTAATACTAGGATCCGGCTTAAGCCAAAGCCGGCTAGTAAAAACCGTCCGATCACGATCTGTGCAATACCGCACGTATCTGATCGAACCCTGCCATATCTCCATACGGCCTCTACAGCGTTTCGCCCAAAACTTGAGTAACTGTCTGTGTGGTGGACTCTAAAGACTTGTCAATACTATGGCTGTGGATTTAACCACTAGCACGTCAGAGGTATAAGCCAATACGTAACGGGCTACCAGGTATTGACCAAAAGGGACGTCGATGAGCGCACTCATCCTGACACCCTACTGAGCCTGTCGGTGACAATATTCGTACAGTCCGGTCTGTTCGTCTATGAGCATCGCATGGCTGGCCTAGGGGGTTGGTAAAAGTCAGACCCCCAATAGCGGTACAAGTCGTGTCGGAGTGTAGCCCAGAACACCCTGAGATACTAATGGAATACCTACCAGCAAATCTCCTTCCTTGGCCAAGGACTTTGCATGTTCTGGCTCTCCTAGACACAGCGCGACCTCACCCCCAATACCGGGAGAGACGAACCCCTGCAGATCCGCTCACTGCCTCCATGTGGCTTGGGACTGTACCCAACTAAAACCTGTTTGCACGACTCCTTTGAGCCGTGGTAGGGTAGTAATCAAAGCACAGTGGGAACTCACACGAGACAAATGACGATCTCAGGTCGATGAACTAACCTGTACACATGTCACCAGGGAACTGCTATCTGACGTCTGGTATAATCCCAACTAGCAGGTTCCCGGCGAGTCCTGTCCGGTGTACTCATAACCCAATGAGCACCTGTATACATCTTAGGTGAACCAACTGACACCAGTGGCTTGTGAGACCGGCCACCGCCCCTCGTCGGGGTCACGACTGTATACACTAGTCTACTCTGGAGAATCGATGCCCTGTCTCGAAACTCCCACGACTAGGGACCTTTTAAGGATGTGCTTATAGACTCCAGCTCTCACTTATATGACCGCCCTCATACTGCTGGTAGTCAAGCAAGAATCCTAGGGGCTCTATCAACGTGTAATAGCGACTCCTAAGGTCACCTAAAGCAGTACACGATGATAAAGATAAACCAGATAGCATACTATCATCTCGAGTAAGACTGTCCTACTGGGACAGGTCCTCTCCTCAATCATTGCAATCACGTGCCTGTGATCCAATAATTGACTCTGAGGGCACTATCTCCAACAATCTCCCACTTGCACTCAAGGCTAATTATTGCGATGTCGCATACTCACAGCCCGTGTGATACCGAACACCCAACTCCTCTACTAGTCAGACTCACAAAGCCTATTTGCGAAACTATTGCGTTTGAGGAATAGCCTCAGTGAGTGGATCTACTCTGGTGTTTCTTTCTATGTCTCTCTATATCCCATGTTCGCGGAGAAAGCCATCTCCTGAAATGAGCAATACCTGTCTTAGAATGTGTTTGGATGTCTGATGGGGCCTAGCTCATAAATGAACTCCAAATCCAAACTTCTTAGACTGTATCGACAACTGAACTTAATCAGTGTCCTGCGCCATACCTTCCCTCAGTATCCACCTGGACCACCTGTCCAAAATACTGCCCCTCGTCAGAGGGAAAACTATAACTCTGACAGCCACTCTGCCATCCAGGTCACCTTGGAAGCCTGGAATGATAACTGTCTCCCGAAGAAGACCTGCCGTTATCATATCCCTAGAACATCCACTTATGTTCTAAAACTGCTTCCTAATGTTTCCCCAGGATTGGATCAATATCAACTTATTGCACCTACTGCAAGAACAACATCTGGTGTGGTACTTGACATCTTATGATTGACTCAATTTCCCAAGCAAGTGATCTGCCAATCATGCGTATCCCTCTCCCCTTTAGTCTGTAAGACACCTTTAGAGAGGGTGACTCCATTACCTACAGGTACACCACCATGCCAGGAGTCGTCCATTCTAAGTATTGTTAGAATGCGGTCAAAGTGCCCAGATTGGGAAACCACCCAAATCTAGATCTAAAACCATAGATCTAGTAACCAGAATGTCTGATATAATATCCAAGTCCTATGTAGAGAAACTACTGTGTGACAACAAAAGTATAACCGATCGTAGTATAGGAATATTACTTCCTACTCGGTGTATGTCATCAAATACCAGGACATCACACCCTACTACCTTCTCAACAGATCCATTCCCTATTCTGATGAAGTCAAACCTATGACTGTCATATCAGAAATAGATGATCTATCTCCGCTATATCTGCTTTAGTCTATAAATAGACATAAGCCTGATGTCCACCAATGCTTCCGCTGCTCCCACTGACTACGACAACCCTCTGGCAGAGTCATATAGACGTACACTTCTAAAGGTAGTTTAGAACGACGCTATACTCATCCTCCCGCCGGGTCTCGCAGTCTGGAACAACAGCAATGGCAAGTCTGGGTAAACAAGAACCTCCCTGCCACCGTCCTTGAGCATACCGAAGTACCTCTCGAGTGTCTGAGGTTACCCACCATATCTGCGGAGTGGCCAATGGAATGTCAAACCAGATTGAACCTTTAGGTTCTTATCAAATCTTCAGTAATCGTTTGCGGTTCTGGAATCACTTCCAGTTCTACCATACTCCCACTACTGTTTTATGAAAAAATCCATTTTTAATTAAAACTGTGGCGAGTCAAGAACAATATCACTATTGATCTTCCAGATGGTAGAAAATCAACCCTCGTCATAGCCCGGGTCAACCCACAAACATCCATTACAGAAACGTGCCTTGAGTTATCCAGAGTCTGGTTTTAAGCATAAGCCGGACAACTCCCCGTATCTTAACAATATCAAGATATGAACTGTTCTATATCCAATACAGAAACAGAGGCACGGATTTAATTGAACCAGATTCAAATCATGCAGCTGTCTCCAGTGCATGTCAACTAAATGGAAGGAGACCGATCAGCGTTACTCAACTTAGGAGTACTTCCAATTATGCGTAACCTGAAAGAGAAGCAAGTTCTCTTAACCATTACTATCAACTGAATATCATATACAAGTATCTACATCTTCGATCATCTTGAAGAATCCCGATACTTGCAATACCTGGTTCTCTACTTTACTCTTATACCTATAACTTCTCAAAACTTTGACCCTGCGTTTCTACGAAACACGTGTCTAAGAACTAGAGAAGTCACAAGTAAACAGAATATAGTACGAGTACCTACCCCTTTGTCCAAATGGACACTGGACAACATACAATACTCTGTATAAGTCCCTTGAGTCAAATGACTCATTCACTGTGTGTCGTAGGTTGAAAACTGTACTTATGGTTATGAAGAATTACACCGCTGTTCAATGCTCCTTACCTAACCATCCACTGGTATAGGTAAATGTCATAGACATAATTTCAAAAAGGTATGTCTCACTCTATAAAAATAGACGTACAGATATATCAATTTGAAATTGGTGCATAACAACGGATATTCAAAACCATATATTTGCCGACCGGCAAACAACCCAGGCGACTTCCTCAAATATCACCAATTACAACGAATCTCGATATAATGAGGATGATCACCTAATTCCCAATAACTTACTCCCACTCATCATCTGTAAAACCATACAGATGTGAGAATCATACCTGGTAAATACATACCCTGGAGCAAGTGTCTAATTGGGAAATCAGTTTTCCTTTAACAGTACACAGTGAAACTGAAACATTGAAATGTTTTGATGGGGTATCCTGGTATTTCTAGTAATGCCTCTTCCATTATCAAGATTCACAACAATAACCGTATAATTCTTTGCCATTTCACCAAATTCCTTTATATGTCTTTAGTCATTACCTTCTGTACACCCCTTTAGGCCAAATGGTTTTCTTCCTTCCCTACCGTTCGGCACCAGCCTATGGTTTGGAAGAAGACTATCCAATAAGCATAATGGGTGTACTGTCCTAATCCTAGGAACACTCGCAATGCGAGAGAAGGTGAAGATACAAGACACCTGAATGAACTTTATTCCTATTTCTCCTGAACCAGGATCCATCCCCGAACTGGAACAAGTTCCTTTCGAGTTCGTATATAACCATACGATGGATTATCCAATAAACTGGGATCTTCGTAGTGATACGGAGTGTCCTGGAGAAATACAAAGGTGATTTAGGATTGGAGAAGAAATACTTGGTTTGGTCGTGAATATCAATCGCAATTTACTTTGCCTTCTTACTAATCCCTTGCTTTGTCTGAACTTAATACCTTCTGTACACCGTTTAGGCTAATTGGTTTTCTTCATTTCCTACCAGTCGGCACCAGCCTAAGGTCTGGAATAAGACTATCCAATTTGCGTAATAGGTGTACTACTCCTAAACCAAGGAGTACTCGCAACCTGAGAGAAGGTAAAAGGAAAAGACAACTGAATAGTCCTATTCGTTTTCTCCAGAACCAGAAACCATCCTCGAAATCCTTCGAGTTCGTATATAACCATACGATGGTTTTGTCCAATGGAAGTGGACGTTCGTAGTAATACGGGGTGTCCTGGAGAAAAGGGTAAAAGTAAGAGTGGCAATGAGGTCTGCAACTCTGACAATCCAAAAGCCAGTGTTAAGAAGGTTCAGTCAACTTGGTCACTGAGTCATAGTCTAGGGTCGGGTCAATGGTCGCTGCCAAAGAGAGAGAGAGAAAAGAAACACTCAGCGTGCACTCTAACCTAGATCAGAATGGTTATCACTTTATCTAATCTGGAAACCTCCCACTGTAACGTCAAATTCTTCCCCAAACCTGAAAGAAGAATTAGCCGGGATCACCCGAGGAGTAAACCAACTCATCAGTGGGAATCGGGATCCAACTATCATCGCATGATAACGTGACGGAATCCGCTCACGCTATCACACTCCAGAAGGTATGCGCATATCTGGCAAGTTTCAGTTCTTTTGAAACTCCCGATGTGGATTTTTTTCCCCATGCTCTTATGACCTTGGCGAAGGTCAACAAATCATAAGTCACA
The DNA here is from genome assembly GCA_030015575.1 of Agapanthus africanus. Taxonomy (NCBI): domain Eukaryota; kingdom Viridiplantae; phylum Streptophyta; class Magnoliopsida; order Asparagales; family Amaryllidaceae; genus Agapanthus; species Agapanthus africanus. The sequence continues at coordinate 39,975,705 of JASDDO010000004.1, read as the reverse complement.
TGTCAAGTTCTACCCGTCATTGTCCAGGTTAATTTGAACCCACCCGTACAAGCCCTTGACGAAGGTCAACAAGGCTATACGACTGTCCCAAACCAACGCATCTATCTATGCAGCAGAAAGGTAACAAGCAGCTACCATACACTATGCCTTGACGAAGTCCAACAAACATAGCATGAATACTACGTGTTACCTGTCTGAAACGACGGAGGGCTACGAATGGTTTCTGGCGAAAACCTTTAACGTAATGAACTTGATATTGTTGAAGGAACTGGATAGCTTTATAAAACATAGTGACGAAAACCTTTGCTAAAGAGGTCACTCCCAGTGAAGGGATCTCGGCTCTTTCCCCGTAGAATGAGGTGCAGGATATTCCAACTGAATACCACGATGCAAAGCAAAAGTAATCGGCTATAGTGAAGTTATTGCCTTGACGCAAACTTTTGTCCAAGGGGTCACTCCCGGTGAAGGGATCTCGGCCCTTGCCTCGTCGACTGAGGAGCAGGATATTCCAACTGAATACCACGATGCAAAACAAAAGTGAACGCCCTTGCAATAACAGCTTTTTGAAAAAGTGTTCCAACAACATCAGAATAGGTTTGTTTATCTTGCATTGATCCGAATCAACGCAGTCCCATCAATTGATCACACCATAAAAGAACGAAAATATACTGATGTACGTATATGCCATCCGCATTCGCCACTGGGTCCCGTCATCACCCGTTAGGTTAGCTAACTAACGACAGAGCGGGGACTGGACTAGCACGGATGCAAAACATATACAACATCTACTAGTATATATATAATATATAATTTTCGCTCAAGGCGTGATAAAATTACAACAACACAGAAATGTATAGCAACACAGATCAATACAGATAACTGGGATCCCCGGGTTTCACAGAGCCGCTGAAACCCGACGTTCCCCTGGTCGTGTGGATGGCCTGTGCAATGAAATCCTAGACCCCTACGGGCGCGGCAAGTTACCTGCCAAAACCTGAAGCGAGGCAGCCCCCTTCAGCAACGTGAATGGACCACCCAGCACTTCACGGAATCCGATAACTTGGGCACCCCTCCTGGGTCAAACCTATACCCCCTACGAGTGCGGCGAATAGCCCGCCAATTCCCGTCTCAATGCCATGAGATGCGGGCTTGTTGCCCTCTAGAACCCGGCTATCCGTGCACCCCTCCGCGGGGTAATCCTAGTACAGAAAGTAAAATATACATACAACGGGTACATCGACCGCAACCTGGTCGTGCCCCAAAATAATAATACAAAAAGGCAGTGACGGCAGTCCACATGTCGGACGCTCGCCCCGTAATATCAAATGTACATAATACAACAAAACTGTACTACCACTGCAACCAGGCTATCCCCCACGACCGATCCGCAACAACACAGCAAAACACAGAACATCAACGTGAATGTCACGTTCGCAAATCCGTTTAAAAGGGCTATAGCAGATAGACTGGATTTACCGATCGAGTGACATTCACGGTCGCAGATATAATGTAAATACTGTGAACCGGCATGTTTAAAATATCCGATCGAACAAATTTATCAAAGTGGGCTCCAAGCAGTACTGTAGCACTTACAGAAAATCTGGGCCCAAAAAGAATATCCCAAAACCCCTATTTCCTAACCAGAAGACTACTGGGAAAATTTTGTGCAGTGAAGACTCATTCCCACCACGGAACCGCGGCCAAACCAGGGGTTTGGCCGCGTTTCCGCGGTCGTACTAAGGGATCACTGTATCAAATTTTACCAGAATTCTTATAATTTCATGCACAGTATTCTGAGACAACCTGAAAAATTTTTGGAGCTAAAAAAAATTCGACAGAAACACGATGCATAGGAAAATACGGTTTTTGGGGATTTTTGTTCGATCGAGTTCTAAACATACTAGAGCAAGCTAGGCATGGTTAATGGCGTGGCTCTGATACCAATGTAAGCCCGCGGCGGCGCCCCGGCCGTCGATCCGACGCCGGAAACGCGGAAACAAAAATTTTGCAAACTAGCAAACCGGCACCACCGCGCACTTTTCACCCGGATCGGGCCATTAACCTAGCTATTAGCAAACTAGAAAAGAGTAGAGAAGCTATACCAAGCGATCCGTGTCCTTCGGTCTTCGTCTCCACTCCGATCTCCCGCGGAATCTCCGTCCGTCACGTCCTCGTCGGAAAGGGCACCACGTAGCCGAATACTTTTACGGGCTCCCACCTTTAGACCGAGGCAACTCGGGCGCGAAGTTAGCTAGCCGACACGTCCAAGGGATGCTGTAGACTAAGTGTAGTAGGCTTGTCTCAAGTGGGTAGTGAAGTTGCCATGATGGAGGTATTGAGGAGGAGAATGAATGAATGAGAGAAGCTTGGAATTTGGTAGCATGGAAAAATGAGATGAAAGATTTTCCCTCACAAAATGAAACCTCTCATCCTCTCCCCTCAAGTGGCCGGCCACCTCTAAGAAAAGGGTGTTGGTTATTCAAAAAAATAATGCAAGGAAGGAATATATGAACATAAGAAAAGAAAAGGCCACATCCATTTCAAATCAAAGCTCATCATAAAGAAAGCAAAGGAAAAGACTATAAAAGGATCTCATGATGAAGCTAGTCTCATCATAAAGCCACAAATGCAAGAAAGCCCCTCACAAGTAAGTTAATTGCAAACATGCAATTAACCCCCTCCAATGAAAAGTCCGGCCGTGAAGGAATAAAAGAAAACCGGCCGGAACGGAATGCAAACTGGCAACTTCAGAAAACTGATCCCGTAATAAATTACAGGAAAACCCCACTACTGCAAATACATGCCCGCATTTGTATTCCCACTGAACACAAATGCAAAGAGACAAAATCTACACTATCTAATACTAGGATCCGGCTTAAGCCAAAGCCGGCTAGTAAAAACCGTCCGATCACGATCTGTGCAATACCGCACGTATCTGATCGAACCCTGCCATATCTCCATACGGCCTCTACAGCGTTTCTCCCGAAACTTGAGTAACTGTCTGTGTGGTGGACTCTAAAGACTTGTCAATACTATGGCTGTGGATTTAACCACTAGCACGTCAGAGGTATAAGCCAATACGTAACGGGCTACCAGGTATTGACCAAAAGGGACGTCGATGAGCGCACTCATCCTGACACCCTACTGAGCTTGTCAGTGACAATATCCGTACAGTCCGGTCCGTTCGTCTATGAGCATCGCATGGCGGGCCTAGGGGGTTGGTAAAAGTCAGACCCCCAATAGCGGTACAAGTCGTGTCGGAGTGTAGCCCAGAACACCCTGAGATACTACTGGAATACCTACCAGCAAATCTCCTGCCTTGGCCAAGGACTTTGCATGTTCTGGCTCTCCTAGACACAGCGCGACCTCACCCCCAATACCGGGAGAGACGAACCCCTGCAGATCCGCTCACTGCCTCCATGTGGCTCGGGACTGTACCCAACTAAAACCTGTTTGCACGACTCCTTTGAGCCGTGGTAGGGTAGTAATCAAAGCACAGTGGGAACTCACACGAGACAAATGACGATCTCAGGTCGATGAACTAACCTGTACACATGTCACCAGGGAACTGCTATCTGACGTCTGGTATAATCCCAACTAGCAGGTTCCCGGCGAGTCCTGTCCGGTGTACTCATAACCCAATGAGCACCTGTATACATCTTAGGTGAACCAACTGACACCAGTGGCTTGTGAGACCGGCCACCGCCCCTCGTCGGGGTCACGACTGTATACACTAGTCTACTCTGGAGAATCGATGCCCTGTCTCGAAACTCCCACGACTAGGGGCCTTTTAAGGATGTGCTTATAGACTCCAGCTCTCACTTATATGATCGCCCTCATACTGCTGGTAGTCAAGCAAGAATCCTAGGGGCTCTATCAACGTGTAATAGCGACTCCTAAGGTCACCTAAAGCAGTACACGATGATAAAGATAAACCAGATAGCATACTATCATCTCGAGTAAGACTGTCCTACTGGGACAGGTCCTCCCCTCAATCATTGCAATCACGTGCTTGTGATCCAATAATTGACTCTGAGGGCACTGATCAGTCGAAAATATTGTATATTTTAGCCGGCAATTTCCTTAACATTTGCATACACTTAGAAGTGTTCGGCATTCATATTCTACATATTAACAAATCTGTCACAAAATATGAGATTGCATGTGTTAGACTTTTAAACCAACACTTTAAAGGAAATTAACCGCATTTCATGGCATCGTATCATTTCTGTATTTGCGCAACACTTGTCTTGAGTCTGTGCAGGAAATACGGAAGAAAATCAAAAGAAGCTGATCAAAATTACACCAAATCTAAGTCTGGTGATCTGGCAGTAAAATTCCAGAAATTTATTCAAGGCCAATGGGCGCTTCCCGCCGCGGATCCGTGGCATGATGATGTCAGCAGAGAAGCAGATTTTCCCCATGTACTTATTTCTAACGGCAAAGCTTCCAGAACTCTCCAGAAACTCCACGTGGCTTCATCTAGAAGGCTCGGCCTAACAACCTAGTTCTAGAAGCCTCCCTCCAACTAACTTCTTCTAGAAGCCTCCTTATAACAACCTTCTTCTAGAAGCCTCCTTGTAACAACCTCATTCTAGAATATTCCTTCCAACAAACTTTTTCTAGAAGATTCTTTCTAACAACCTCATTTTGGAGGGAAAATTCAAATTCAAATGAGGTAGTTCATTTTGGAGGGAAAAGTTGTTCATTTTGGAGGGAAAATTCAAATTCAAATGAGGTAGTTCATTTTGGAGGGAAAATTCAAATTCAAACGAGGTAGTTCATTTTGGAGGGAAATTCAAATTTCATTTAACAAACTTTTGGAGGGAAATTCAAATTTCATCCAACAAACTTTTGGAGGGAAATTTGAATTTCATCCAACAAACTTTTGGAGGGAAATTTGAATTTCCTCAACAAACTTTAGGAGGGAAAGTTAGAATTTGAAATCCTAGATCTAGGGTTAGTTATCTATAAATAGGAGCCTAAATCTAAGGGTTGAGGTTATTCATCATTAGTTCTTCATTAGTTAAAAATAATTCCCTCTTTCATCATCTTCTTCTACAAGTCTCGTGACAAGGCTTGTGCGAAACCCTAACCCTAATTCCACTCTAAATCCAAGATCTTGAGTACCAAATCAAGCGAGAAGTCTTCAACCTTTTAGGAGCCGAGCCGATCTTCAATCGGGCAAGTGATCCAAGCCGATCCGCGATCCACGGAGATGAGCGAAGCCAAGTCGACGATCAAGTTTCTCCTCTTGTAGTTCTTGAGCGAATGTAACTAAATTGTTGATATCAATAAAAGGTGAAATTCATTAATCTTGCTTTCTTTTAATTCTTGCATCATGATTAGATCTCAATTTGTAATTGTTGCTCTTGTTGTGATGTTTGAGTAAAACTCCGCTCGTTAAGGAGTCGAGACGATTGTAGAATGATGATGTAACAAATTCTAATACTATTTTTAAGTCCTACGAGTTTTGTAAACCCTAGCAAGTTCAAGAATCGATGACCTAGTTTCGTAGCGATGCTTTCTTGATTGTGATCGCTCGAAATTAGGGATCAACGATCGTTTCTTGAATTTACTAGAGGCTAGAATGTGAATGACATCGACGAAAGAACAAGGGATAAGATGAAACCCTAGTTTCACAAGAAATCCCTAATTCTCATCGATGATCATCGATCTAGTATCAATTCATCGAAGGATAAGAATACGTAATTGTAAGATTACATCACATCTATAGATCCGATCGATTCCTACGAGCCTCATTTCGATTCTTGAGATTTGGTTTGGAAAAATCAACAAACTATCAATTCTTGATTCTATCTTTTAATGCTTTCTTAGATCTAGTTTTTTCTCTTTCTTGAACATCAACTACAAATCATGAATTGTTTTGTTTTCTTTCTTTAAAGTTTCAACTCATCTAATTCGAAAGACGAACGATTACACTTTCCCTGTGGACGATCCGCACTCACATACTAACTACAATCCGACACCGTAGTTGATTGCGGTCAAATAATTTTTGGTTGTGATTTTTTACAATTTTCATACTACACATCAAGAATTCTTTACAATCAAATGGCGCCGTTGCCGGGGATCGAACCCGGGTCACCCGCGTGACAGGCGGGAATACTCACATACTAACTACAATCCGACACCGTAGTTGATTGCGGTCAAATAATTTTTGGTTGTGATTTTTTACAATTTTCATACTACACATCAAGAATTCTTTACAATCAGGCACTATCTCCAACAATTTGGTAACCTACAACTTATACCCTACACTCTCAATTGATCCCTTATGCAATGTATCACGACCCGGAAAAGGCACGTGACTGGCACTTGAATCATGTGAAGGCACGTGACTGACACCTAATCCAAGTAAGCCAAAAGCCCAGAAATCTAAACTTTTTAGGAAGAATAGTGGAGGTGAAGTTTTGAAATAAAGGTTTAATAAAATCAGGTTCTTTCTTGAAAACATAAATAAACTTATATGAAAAACAATGTTTTATAACTAGCTTGAAAACCTGTTTCGTCATTTGAAATTTGGGCAGCACTTCCTTTGTATATTTTAACTCGAAAACAATACAAGCAATAATAATCATAGGCATCCCCAAGCGGGAGCTAGCTCTTCACCAATTGGCGGAAACAACCACGTAAGATATAAATATACAACGCCGAAGGCGAAGATCAAAACTCAGAACGAAAATAAGGAAAACAGGCATCAAAGAAATCGACATAAAAAAATAATACATGAGCGTGACTCTAAGGCCGAAAGAATATACAAGTCAAGGTTTCTAAGTCTACAAATATATATAGTCTGGTTGATGGAGCTTTTAACTAGATACAACCGAAATAAAAGTACAAGTGCAATGGTGGTCACGATGCAAAGGTATCCCACCTATCAATTGCAATCACCCTGAAGAAGGCAGTATGCCAGCAAGCCGCAATGGAACCTGTGCGGTCAAACATGCAAGAAAACTGTGGCACAATGGGGGTGAGTTGCCAACTCGTGAGTAGAAAATATCACCAAGTAGAAACCGAATGTATGACTATCTCCTAAGTCATACAATATAATAATAGTAGTATAAAGATAGCGAGTGATGACAAGTGTAACAAAATAACATAAAGTGATATCAAGGGTTACACTATAAACATAAATGTGATATCAAGTACTCGTGTCCGTCTCGTAAAGTAGTAACATGTCATGTGTATGATGTATGAATGCATCATTCAATGTGTGTCCAGCAACGACAAACTAAAATCATGATAAAACCTGAGTGCCCAGCATCGACACTCAAAAACATCATGAAAACCGTGTCTGTCCGTGACACATAAATCTCATATCTCGGGCTCCGTCTGTCCGGATCGGCCCCATCATCTAATCTCATGACTGCGGTCGGTATCCTTCGGATGTCCACCGAGCCAAATATCACCAGTCGGTAGTACTCCCTTACCGGGCTCAACATCTCTATCTCTCTATACGGCCTTCTTGTCCCAGGGTACCGCACCGGGTCTACCATGTACCCGTAGTCGGTGTCGCCTCACTCCTCGAGTCGGGTAATCATATATTATATATGCTCCAGAACCGAGAAATCTCATGGTGGACGCCACACATCATAACAAGGGAAAACCATATTTTTCTTTTAAAAGGGGCATAAGTTTTCAATTACACACGCGGTTTCCCAAATCCAGAAAATCTCATGTAATACCGAAATCTCATAATTATGAGTCAGTAAGAAATAATGAAAATCGGCATATAGCCCTTCAACAGTGCATAACAGAATGTACATATGAATGCATGCAGCATCTAAGTAAGGAATGCAATATCTAACTAGCAAGTGAGATCATGAATGCTAAACAATACTAGTAAACTACAAATTATCAAGGTATACGAATGAAATCACGTTTACTAAAGTGTACGTGACATGGCAATTACCGCTACTGATGTGTGTGAGCCGACAAGCAAGTGTACGTGCAATATACGCATCATCGGTAATGGTGCATGTGTCCTAGCAGGTGAGATCATAATAGAAAATAAACAGTAAATGCAACATTATAAGATATATATCTATATACGAGTCATACAGTTATAGTATTGGAAATGGCACGAATTGTTGTTTTGGAAAGGTAGGGGCTACGGTATTTTTGAGAAAAGAGATATCATTTTGAAAATCCATAGTGTCTATCAGGTTATCTTTTGAAAATATCTACGATTCGTTAGTTTTGGAAATGGGTATGATTCGAACTCTATTATAACATTTACCTAAGTAATTTAGAAACTAAACTAAAACTGAGTCAAAAGTAAGTAGGAATCCATACGTATCCGAGTCGATATATCTAGTAATCGGCGATCCAGCCTCATAACATCACGTATGGTATAACCCATCGTACGGCATCCTCGGATCAAGAGTGCGGATCAATCATCATATATATATCTCGTATGGTATGGTCCGTTGTACGACATCCTCAAAATCGAGGGTACGGGTCAAATATCATATGTATGTCATCATTCGTACGGTATCCTTCATCGTACTATATCATAATCAAGGGTACGGGTCTAATGTCTCGTACATTCTATTATATTATCAGGTCACATGTTATCACATGTTCTGTGTATATCGCCCAACGATCCAATAATATATCATATCATATACGAGGTTTCACTTGATCAAATATCATTACCTCACGACATCATGTCTGATCATATCGAATTAAATCCAATAACATAATATCCTCATCTCACGCGTGCGCATGTTTGTGTGTGTGTGAACACACACACACGCACACACACACACACATATATACACATATACACACAAATATATGAATCAAGTGTATGTGTGTGTGCGTGTGTGTGACAACACATATCCTAAGGTACACGACTAAGATAAAAGAGACTAAGGTTATACCTTTCTACGAATACGCTTACTCTAATCCTACGGTCTCCTAAAACCCTACTTGCTAAGTATCCAAGTCTTGTATCAATACATATATATAATATATACATATAACCTATTCTACGGTTGTGGGGGTGCTATACGCCATCCACCCGATTTCCCCCATAGATATACATCTACTCACCTTCGATCCTTGCCTTGCCGAAGTCGATGACGCCTTGCTCTCCCTTGTCGTCCCGAAGTCCATGCGAAGGTACTGTTCACACCATAATATTGCATTATTATATTCCCCATTCTTATTCTTTTTATAAATAAATGGGTGCTTTTGACGCATGTTTGCTACATGTTACAGGTTACATGTTCTTGGACAGAAAATAGTGAAAACGATATAAAGACGATGTAAAAGTGGACTTTACCTAATAAACAGAAGACTCTTGATCAAGACGACATAAGGAACAATTCACAAAGCAAGATTCAAGACATCGACTCAAAGCGAACGGGTAGAAGCCCACTACAATTGTTCACTGAAGATCTGGAACCAATGTAGAAGCCCAATTGATAAAAGAGTACAATAAATTAGAAGCCCAAACATCAGAGAAGAGGCCCAAAAAATTCCACACTGTGTTCTCACCAATGGGCCGCGGAACCGCGGCCCAAAGCCTACCCAGGCCGCGGTTCCGCGGCCGTCTTAAGAGATATGTGGAAGAAAATTTTACCAAAATTCATTTGCGGCTTTGACTAGTCTATCTAGGGCTATTTTTGTAAATGTAGACATACGATTCATTGTAACCCTAGGGTTTCCTATTCTTTATAAATGGGAACTCTAAAGATTGTAATTCTTATGCCTCCTTTTAATAAAAATTCAGAAATCCTTTTTGGAGAGCATCAGTGTTTCTTCTCCATTCAGAAATTCAGATCTGACAACCCTGCATGGATGATTGGAGGGATGCATCTGTAAGTAATTTAATTTCTTGCCCTAGTGTAGTTTTCAATTCCTTGCCCTAGGTAGATTTAATTTCATGCCCTAGGAACTTATTTAGGGTTTAGCTTTGGGGAAGGATTTTGAGAGATGAGATCTCTCATTCCTTTTTTACCCACCAAATATTTACAATAGGACTCCATGCATACATGCACATACCGCTCCCTACAGCACTCTATCCCTCGAGGTAGCGGTGATACCGTAGTATAAAGGCCCGGGTGTGATGTTTTCCATGGAGGTTAGGGTAAGGATCTCTAAAGGAAGGACAAGAACCTAGAGAAAGGAACACCTTCCCGAACGGATCTAATCCACTTTATTGATAATTACCATAACTCCTAATTAGATCTTCATTCGGGTATTGAAAGCGGTGAGACTTAATTACATTTCCTAACCATCCCTAAACCTAGCCCTAGCAAGAGTAGATCTAGATAATTTCCCTAGGTTAATTAGATTTTTAGATTTAATAATTAATCCGAACACCCTTCGGAATTAACTCGTTAGCGGGAATCGGAAATTCACAACATCCCTGTGGACCGACCCGTACTCACCGGTTAGCTACCAAGCGACGCCGTTCTTGATTGCGGTTAACATATATCTTTTAGATCAATCAAATGGCGCCGTTGCCGGGGATGGCGTAGAATTTTCTTTTCGCAATTTCGGGTTAATCATAAAATTTAAAAATTCATAAAAATCTAAAAAATCCAAAAAAATATAAAAAAATATATATTTTGTTATTTTTGGAAGGGATACTTTGTTGTTTTAATTTTGCAGGATTTACAAAGACGATCTGGAAATTTCCAGAAGGCGAAACAGAAATCAAAAGATCGAAACAGAAGGGGAATCAAATAACAGAACAGTGAAAATTTTTTGGAGACCCAATTCCCCCAACCCGCCGTGATTCCGCGGCCAAAACCCACCTTAGGACGCGGAACCGCGACCTTCTAGTGGAATCAGAGCGTCAAATTTTTTTTGGGGATTCGTGCTGATTAGACTGCCGCGAAAACGCGGCAATAACGCGTTTATACCGCGGAACCGCGCTCTTTTGGTGAGATCATCCTATGAAATCTGCATTGTAAGCTCTCTGTTATTTCTCCTCTGCAAATTTTAATATATTTTCTGAATAATGCCTGCAAGATTTTGTGTGCTTTAAAAATATATTCTCTTCCATATAACAAGTCTTGTGCAGGATTTTTAGGCCCCGCTCAAAATTGAAATTGATTGCAAGTAATCTTTTTTGTTGCATATCTTTTCTCGAATATCTTTTTGCAACAATTTTTTCCAAATAAAGATTCTTGTGATATGCTTCAAATAATAACCAATTGCAAGTAATATTTTGCTGTTGCATATCTTTTCTATAAAATATTTTGCTGTTGCATATCTTTTCTCTAAAATCTTTTTGCAACAAAAATTTTTCCAAATAAAGAAAAAAAAATGAAAATAACAAGGACAAATATTTTATAGAGCTTGCAAAATTTTTTAGCCCCAAATAAATCCTTGCACCACCCAACCTTCCTTCTTGTCACCTTTCTTCTTCTAACATGGGTACCCCACACAATAAATCATTAGCCGAACTTTGGTATCCCGAACCTAATTTTGCGTCATATGTTAATTTGTTCGGTCAATTTAAAAACGATCCCTCCGTGCCTAAAAAATCTTTAAAAGATCACATAGAGGCGTCTAGGAGAAATAGTTTGACTTTTCAACCTACTTTGTGTCAACCAAGTCAACCTTTACCACCTACATATGTTGATACCACTTCTTCAAGTCCTTCTGTCACTCCTAGGCCTATGTCCATTGCTGAGCATATTGCTCAATCTCGCAGTCGATCTTTCATCCCTCTCCACTCATCTAGTTTTAGGGATCCGCACGACTATTCACCTTTTTATCAACATGTTGACCCTACCCCTGTCCAATCATCCACTTCCTACCAGTCCTACCCGACTTTACTACCCTCGCTAGACACTGTTTCTACACAGCCATTAGGGAGTTTTGCATATCCACACGATTCCGAATCTTTTACCGAAACCCCTTTACCACCCAAGTCTAGTTTGGAAGAGTCGTTGGAGGCTTATATTGCTGCAACAAATAAAATGATGAAGAATGTGGAAGCGTCCATGGCCGCCCTTATGCAACCTAGTGAACCGGTAGCTAGTGTCCCGTTAGCTCCAAATTTTTCAATGTATGAGGCGACAGTTGGACAGAGTGAGAATGAGAGAGGATTTTCAAATCAAATCTACCCTTACCCAATTGAAGCCCGCAACTCCTGTTTGCCATCGATTGCCCTAAATTGTTCACCTGTTGAAAATAAAAATGAGTTGTGTGATTTTGTAGTGTTTGATTTGCTAGATTGTGAGGAACCCCTTTCGAGTGAAACCGCACCTAATCCTTTCGATCTTTACACCTCTACTCTAGAACCTAAATCGATAGATATCCATGCTTTTGATGAGGTGTCTAAAGAAATTGATTTTCACTTGATCGAGGATATAGACGCCGGAAATATTTCGGATGATGAACCTGTCGATTTAATTGAAATTTTTATGTTCAAATCATCCTGAGTTATTAAATGTTTCTCCCGAATCTCATATGCATCTAGATTTTGATGATAATGGCATGGATGAGTTGAATATTGAGGATATTATTGAGGAGAGTCTTGAGGATAATATTGAGGTTGAATCATTTTTATTTGATGTGTCTGATTTTCCAATTCATCCTCCTGAACCTTTGACTGTTATATCACTCTCCTTCCTTCCCATCGTTCCGACCCCGCTTGAAGACTGTGAGCTTGAAACCTTTTCCTTTGAATCTGACACAGATCTCACAGATGATAACACTTACGAGTGTTTCACTTTTTCGGACGATGTTGATGACTCACCACCCGAGTTTGAGTCCTTTACATTTTCAGATGAGCCATCAGACTCGGTTGATTATAGTAGTTTCGAACCATTACTGGAATCTTTCAAGTTCGAAACAGTTTACTACGGTGAGAAAGATACTATCCCTAATTCATTCCCTTTCGTCTTTCCCATTGTTCCGACCGAACAAGTGACCGTTACGCTTTCATCTACTATACCAAGTTCGGCGTACCCATGTTTTCTTGCAAATCTTGAGGGATTTGACCCCATTGCACGACGAGTTGATAGGTTAGCGCAATCGCTTTTAACACATCGATCATCACAAATTGCGCTAATTTATTCACTCAATTTACACCCTCAAGATCACACTCCATTTCTTTCTTCTTTTTGCCATTCTTCTCCCCCACCGAGACCATATTCTACCATTCTTCTTTCCACACGGTCTCGCGTGCTTCTCATTTTCTTGCACCAACTATACCATTTCCACGATAAGATTTTTGAATGGTTGGTGCTAACTTTTGGCTTGTGTAAGGCCAAGCTTAAGTTTGGGGGGGACCTTGTTGTATATATGTATATATTTTTTTGTTTTCTTTTTCTATAAAAAAAATTTCAAAAAATTAAAAAAATATATAAATTTTTTTATAAATAAATAAACAGGGAAGTATCAGTATTTTTGACCCTCTTGGTTTAGCATGACAGTGAGGACACTGTCAAGTTCAAGTTTGGGGGTATGCTCGGTATGTCTTCTTCCTTCGCATTCATTTGTACATATTTTTTCATTTGCATAATTATTTGAAAACCCATAAAAATTGAAAAATTTCAAAAATTATAAAAATTAATATATTCAATTTTGGCTAATTGACTTGAGTTTGACAATTAGGTTAACTGGCTAGGAACAACTAGATCTTAGACTTAGTGAATTAAAAACCCTAAAAATAACTTTCCTTAAAATTTAACGGTAAAAAGTATGTGTCTTTGTAGTTTATTTAGAAATAGGTAAATTTTGAGTTCACTTCTTGGGTTAAGTTGAAACAAAGTAAAAGTATTGATGTTCTTATTAGAGTATAAGTTTGAAAAATAATTCCTAGTTTAAGTCTAGATTCTGAAAATGTATACCCTACAATTTGCACAATCACGCACCTTGAAACTTGGAATAGTAGAAGAGACCTTGAAATGTTCTTGTCTAAAGTCCTTAGTACGATGAAATAAAAGAAAAAAAAATGAATAAAGAAAAAAAATGGACACTGGTTTTTGTGATTACTTAAGGCTGAAAAAATAGAAAAATATTTAGCGAGGGTGCTTCATCACCTAGTGCCTTAGACCAACTGGTTTGGGAGTCACTGCTAAAAGCCTTGGGTGTTGCAAGACTAGGAATTACGCTTTAATGTGCAAACACATCTTGTAATCGGTTGTTGGTACCTCAAGAAGTATTAACGGTCGCATGAAAGATGTGTAAGCAAAAATTCAATTAAAAAATCACCTACTGATAAGTACTTTGGACAACGGACAAGGGCATGATTGTTTGATTTGAATTTCCAAGTGTAGGGGTGATCTATACACACACGTAGGGGTATATGATTGGAATTTAGATAAGAGAGAGGAATGAAGAATAGAACTTGTATCTTTAATAGAGTTGATAGAAATTCCTAAGTGGAGATGGAACCCTAGAAGGAAAACTTAGGAAATGCCGAAAGCTAAGTAAGTTTATAGAACATATATAATCATAAGTTAAATAATGTGGAAGTGTGAAGAATGTGGGTGGATAATTTGTGAGTCAAAAGATAATACAATTCCTTATTAGAAAACCTAAGTGGAGAACAAAAGTTAATGGGCCGAATTGATAGGATTTTGTGGGTGTAATCCGCTGAAAACCCTCAGGAGACAACACTCCTCCTACCAGGGACACCTAGAGGTTTAACGGCTTGTTGCACGAGCTCAGTGCAATCGCGTTTCCCTGCGAAAGTGAGGTTAGGATTTTAGTGAATAAAAAAATAAGTTTTCTCGAGGACGAGCAAAAGATAAGTTTGGGGGTATTTGTTCACACCATAATATTGCATTATTATATTCCCCATTCTTATTCTTTTTATAAATAAACGGGTGCTTTTGACGCATGTCTGCTACATGTTACAGGTTACAGGTTCTTGGACAGAAAACAGTGAAAACGATGTAAAGACGATGCAAAAGTGGACTTTAACCAATAAACAGAAGACTCTTGATCAAGCCGACATAAGGAACAATTCACAAAGCAAGATTCAAGATATCGACTCAAAGCGAACGGGTAGAAGCCCACTACAATTGTTCACTGAAGATCTGGAACCAATGTAGAAGCCCAATTGATAAAAGAGTACAATAAATTAGAAGCCCAAACATCAAAGAAGAGGCCCAGAAAATTCCACACTGTGTTCTCACCAATGGGCCGTGGAACCACGGCCCAAAGCCTACCCAGGCCGCGGTTCCGCGGCCGTCTTAAGAGATACGTGGAAGAAAATTTTACCAAAATTCATTTGCAGCTTTGACTAGTCTATCTAGGGCTATTTTTGTAAATGTAGACATGCGATTCATTGTAACCCTAGGGTTTCCTATTCTTTATAAATGGGAACTCTAAAGATTGTAATTCTTATGCCTCCTTTTAATAAAAATTCAGAAATCCTTTTTGGAGAGCATCGGTGTTTCTTCTCCATTCAGAAATTCAGATCTGACAACCCGGCATGGATGATTGGAGGGATGCATCTGTAAGTAATTTAATTTCTTGCCCTAGTATAGTTTTCAATTCCTTGCCCTAGGTAGATTTAATTTCATGCCCTAGGAACTTGTTTAGGGTTTAGCTTTGGGGAAGGATTTTGAGAGATGAGATCTCTCATCCCTTTCTTACCCACCAAATATTTACAATAGGACTCCATGCATACATGCACATACCGCTCCCTACGGCACTCTATCCCTCGAGGTAGCGGTGATACCGTAGTATAAAGGCTCGGGTGTGATGTTTTCTATGGAGGTTAGGGTAAGGATCTCTAAAGGAAGGACAAGAACCTAGAGAAAGGAACACCTTCCCGAACGGATCTAATCCACTTTATTGATAATTACTATAACTCCTAATTAGATCTTCATTCGGGTATTGAAAGCGGTGAGACTTAATTACATTTCCTAACCATCCCTAAACCTAGCCCTAGCAAGAGTAGATCTAGATAATTGCCCTAGGTTAATTAGATTTTTAGATTTAATAATTAATCCGAACACCCTTCGGAATTAACTCGTTAGCGCGAATCGGAAATTCACAACATCCCTGTGGACCGACCCGTACTCACCGGCTAGCTACCAAGTGACGCCGTTCTTGATTGCGGTTAACATATATCTTTGAGATCAATCAGGTACCTATATATCAAGACACATCGTATCGCATCAAAATCCTATTCGAAAACCGACACGATACGCGAAGTGCTCATAGGTTAGAACCTATAGCTTACGCATGCAAAAACAATCAAATAATTCTCGTCGTTAACGTACAAACGTTAAACGACCAAAACCAAATTCAAATACCAAAAACCAAGTTTTAGAAATCGGAAAAATATTCTCAAAACCAACTCAAAATGCTTCCAGATTTTTGCACAGATATATAGGGACAAAACTAACAATACAGGGGTTACGTTATAAGGTGTGTGAGCTACAGTCCAAATCCCAACACAAATGCCTAAAACTTGGCCGGCGAGAAGTGCTACAGTAACGGGTGTCGCCGGCCCAATTTTGGTATCTTGGTCTCGTTCTTCTGTGATAGTCTTCTAGTGGTCTAACTAGGTCAATGCATTTGTTTGTTTTTCTTATAAAGACCCCAAGTTGCTCCAGAATTTATTTAAGCATAAAAAATCAATGAAAACAGACACGGGAAAATTCTAAGTTCGTATATTGGTTTCTAGTCTCAGGTTTAGTCCAAAATACTAACACTACAGGGGTTTAGTCACTATCTAATCCTCAATTTCACCTTCACACATCAAAATATCACTTAAATCTCAACTCGAAATTTTCAAAGATCACTAGTCTTCATCGGTTTAACTCTAAACACTATAGGATATAAGGAAAGCTAAAATCTTAACTAAAGATGTGAAATTATATCTCATTTAGCAACTCAAGAATTTTCTTGAGTTGCCCAAAATGCACAAAGTTGCAATTTGCTCCTACCATCATGCTTGTAGTGAGGTTGGGATCATTTTTTGTGAAGGGAGATGAAGTTTTTGATTGAGTTTTTAAGGTGTTTTGTGGGTGGAAGAGGAGGTGGAGGGAGGAGGAGAAGATGAAGGAGATGAAGAAGGAAGTGAAGAGGAGGTAAAAGATGAGCCCATGGTTACTAGAACCTTCACCCTCCCTCTCTCTTTATGTCCATACCCTCATGTTTCCCCACACCACAAAATATCTTCCCATTCCTTTTCTTTTATTTTTTTTGCAAATAAAACCAAAACAATTTTTAAAAAAGAAATGAAGCCATGGTTCATAATAAGGAAATGTAACAAGTGTTTTGCAACATTTCAAGTTGCATGTCATATGCATAAACAAGATTAATATATAATTAGTGAAATATTAATCGAGTTTAGTAATAAACTCATATACAAAATTGTATAAATATTTATAAAATATCCAAATCAATATTTCATATAAATTTCCAAATTTTTCCAAACTATTGGTATATAATTATACCATTTCATTAAAACCAATTTCCATATTTTCTAATATTCTTAAAATTTATTATTTTAATTATTTAAATTCCCAAAAATAATATTTTATTTTCTGAAATGTTACACAATGTTAAGCTTAGAATCAACCAGTGTTAAGGTTGCTAAGTGTTTAGATAGGATATGTTACTTAATATTGCTTGACACCCTTCATTTAGTATATATCCTATACTATCACCCCATACTTAGCGAGCTTAATCCTAACTCTATTTCTTATGAGCTAATTTGTTTATCTATGATTTTGTATACTTGCTAACCGTTATGCTTAGTTTTGATACACCATACTCGGACATACAAATGGTAAGTAAGAACGTAACGGAACCAACTCAAGGAGGGAACACTCATGATCAAGAGGGCGTCGAAGAATTCGTTACGATTCAACCATCCGAACCGGAGCCACGGCCGTCTTTTTTTAACTTTGTTCTATAATTTCATATTTTCTTAATTTTTGTGACAAACTCAATTCTTTCCTCTTGAACCTTTAACGACAACTACTAATCACTAATTCCTCATGGATCGACCAGTAATTACTGGCTTGCTACAACGCGTTGTGCACTTACGGTTTATAATTTTAAAACAAGACCGGGCTCACGTGCGCCGCATTTCTAAAACCTTTTCTTTCAAAATTATAAAAGCGCGCGTGGGTAAAATCCCCACAATTATCAAAAGACGTTTATTTTTGCACCCATTGGATGAATTGTTTAGAGCTATTTAAATCTTTTGATTTTTTATGCACATACATTTGGGGGGTATGTTCTAGTAAATGAGACAAAAGCAGTGGTTAATATCAAATTGGAGTTATGGAGGCAAACGTTGGAATTTTGGAGGTTCAGATTGAGTAGGTCCAATACAGCATATATACAATACAAATTTAGCAAATAGAGAAGTCGAGACCACATTGGTACAACACTGGAAGGAAAAGAGATATCATCGAGCAATCAGTTTAGATCTCTAGGTTCCATCATCCAAAAGAATGGGGTGATCGATAGTAATGTTAATCAAAAGATTCAAACTGGTTGGTTGAAACGGCGGAGTGCAACAAAGATTTTGTGCGATCGTAACTTTCCGTTAAGATTGAAAAGGAAGTTTTATTGGAGTGCTATTCAGCCTCCCTTATTATATGGTACAAAATGCTGGGCTTCTAAGAAGCATCATACACAGAAAATACACGTAGCGGAGATGCGCATGCTTTGTTGGATGTGTGGTAACACTAGAAAAGATAAGGTGCGAAATGAGGATATTCGTGCAAAAGTTGGTGTAGCACCTGTGGAAGAGAAGATACGGGAAAACCGGCTAAGATGGTTTGGTCATATGCACGTAGACCTGTGGAAGCACCGGTTCGATGAATGGATACTATCGATATAGGCAATGCCGAAAAAGCGAAAGGAAGACCGAAGAAAATATGGATGGAGATGATACGAAAAGATATGGTTGGCAAAGACCTCAATGAAAGTATATTGTTTGATATGAGTGAGTGGAGGTGGAGGATTCATGTGCTGGACCCGGCGTGATTCTCATGTTGGTTCATGTAGCCTACCCCATATGTTTGAGATAAAAGGCTCAATTGTTGTTGTTGTATACATTTGGGGATATGTTGATCAAATGGAACATACCGATCGTTCAAATATGTCTTATATTGAGAGTTTCTGTTTTTGAGAAAAGGGAAAACAGTTTTGGAATAGATGGGTGAACATTCCAAGCTCCCCACATGCCCCCTTTATTTTTACTATAAAATTCTCTCTCCATTGCTCTTACGAGCACAAACAATGAGACAAATGAGACAAAGAGACTGGGTAGAAAAAAACTCGTATAGAGTCCATGGACAAAGATATGAAAATTTTTAAAACACGGTAAATTGTTCAAATTCATGATGCTTGTATCTGAATTTTTTTCAAAATAAATAATAAATAAAAATGCTAAGTGTGATGAAGTTGATATATTGAATGAGAGAATATATTTTATTTTAGTTTCTATTAAGACGGGTTGTATAATCTAGTTGTTCATCTTTACTTATAAGGAATTTTTTGTTCTTTTTTCTAATTATTTCTCTTATAAGATGATGTAATAATTACATCACCACACAAAGACTTTGGGTTATAGTAGTAAAGATTTTGCACGTGTGATGAACGCGTATGTATTTTGAACACCATATATTCATCGCATCGAAAGCGTGCATAATTTTTTTTTATCCTGAACATTACATGAAAACTTTTACAGATATCTATAGTTTTTAAGATGAAAAATATTCTTCTTTTATTTACGAAGATTAGGTTATGTTCCATGTAATTTATTTTTAAGAAAATATTTTTTCTCAATCGGTTGTTTTGTTGTTACTTCCATTGTTAAATAGTTGCTTTAATAACTCATACTTAAAAAATAAAAAAAAATTAATGTTTGCATACACATAAAATTTTTTAGAAAGATATGAGACATTATGTGTTTTTTTGTCATCTAAAGAGATGATGGGTTGAATATTCTTTTGTTTTTTCTACAGATGATGTGGGCAAACTTATTATGAAGCATGAAGCAATAACTTTTTCTTCTTTTTTCAAATTTATTTTTTTTGCAGAATGATGCAATAATGACATCACTGCCCAAAAAGTTTAGGTTATAACAGTACTTGCGTTTTGCATGTGCGATGCACGTTTATATTATAAAATGAAAATGACTCGTGTGATATTTTTTAAAAAAATTATGTTTTTCGGAAATAAATAAATTGTATACATTACATGTTTTCTATTCTCAAATAATAGTGGTTAAATATGATATATATGAGGAATAAAAATGTTATAAGTACCGGTAAAAAAGTTTCTTTTTCTTTAGTTTATTTGCATGTCTTTTTTTTGTGAGCAGACGGCGGGTTTGATTTTTGCGAGGGAGATGAGTTGGGTGTTTATATGACTGTTTTTCCATGAAAGTGAGAGAGAGATGAGTTGGATGTTTTTTTTTGTCTTTTTTCTATGATGATGTGGACAATCTTATGATTAAGCATGCGACAGTGAATTTTTCTCCTTTTAAATTTTTTTTTGTTGCACACTGATGTTATATCACCAAAAGAATTTGGGTTATAACATTAAAGATACAAAGATAATTTAAAAACAAGTATTTGCACTACGGCAGGCCTGTTTGGTTTGAAGGATTTTAGGGCATGTTTGGTTGCAGGATTATGGATTATGGATTTGGATTGTGGAATCCTAGGATTCCATAATTTTGTGTTTGGTTGATAGATTTGGATTTCTAGGATTCCTTTGTTTTTTATGAGGACCCACCACAAAACAAGGATTCTTGAATCCTAAAAAATTTCAAGGATTTTCAAGGATTTGGCACTATTAATTGTACTTTTAGATGAGACTCGTGTACTTTATTTATTTAATAATCATCTCTCTATCTCTCTAAAATCCTCAAATCCAAATCCCACTTTTTTTCACCAACCAAACAAAGATTACAAGGATTTACAAATCCAATACAAGAAATCCAAAACCAACCAAACAACAAATTACCAAATCCAGAAATTTCAACCGTACTATTTTGGAATCCAAATTCCATAATCCTGCAACCAAACATGCCCTTATAGGATTCTTGAATTTTGGATTTGTGGATCCTAAGATTCATAAATTTTGTGTTTGGTTGGCTTGAATTACAAACATGGATTTGTATGGATTCTGTGATGGGACCCACAAAAAAGATGGATTCCAAAATCCTTGAAAAATAAATGGATTCTTAAGGATTTCCCACTATTTGGTGGCCCCCATATATACTTTAGTTATTAAAAAATTCCTCCTCTCTTTATCTATCTCTAAAATCCTCAAATCCAAATCTCACTTTCTTTTCACCAACCAAACAAAAATGATAAGGATCTACAAATCCAATACTAGGAATCCTATACTAACCAAACAACAAATTACCAAATCCAGAAATTTTCAACTGTATTATTTTGGAATCCAAATTTCATAATCTTGCAGCCAAACAGGCCCTCAGAGAGGAGACAACCTTGGGAAGCTAAAACAGTACTAAAGAGAATTATTTATGATTACATGCAGAGTAAAATTTTGTTTTCTTGTTTTCAAATTTTCACTACCTAGTTGGCCAGCTCAGAATAAGTTTGAGGCTTTGCTCTTTCAAGATTGAGATCAAATTTAAAAGAGAAAGCTATGCTTTGCTTTTCCCCTCCTTGGTTTCTCAAAATCAAGAATTTGAAAGAGAAGGGGAATATGATAAGTGGCTGAGCAGGGATTCCCCCTTTTGGTCCTCTGCATTTTGCACTAACATCATGTGCATGATGACCAAAGTTGCCTCATCTGTTCCCTTGTTGAATCCAAAGTCCCCTCTGGCACTACCCAATACTAGTAAAACATCCAGCTTCACATTCCCTAAAGCTTTACTTGTGATCACTCCCTCCCTCACTCTCATGAAGTGAGGACCCTTTGTGATCTTTAATTGCACATCATTGTGGCCTTAGAGGACAACCTGGTATCGATGGCGACCTCGGTTTTGTTTAAGTTGAAGCATGCAAACCCCGGTTTTCGAAACCACGGTTTTGTTTAAGTTCAATTGAGCGAACACTAGCTTCTGAAACCGTGGTTTCTTTTGAGTTGAAGCGTGCAAACCGGTTTGTCAAAATGTTGGAAACTCGGTTTTGAACCATAATGTTGGTTGATGATCGTCCGGTATCCCATATCAAAATTCTAAACCTTGGCCTATATCCATTAATCAGCGAAAAATGTCTCGAATTTTAGCATCGGTTTGACTTGTATTTAAAACGGCCATTCTAGATACCATTAATAACTTAAAATATCATGAAATTGTTTATGTTATATTCTCAAAGAACAATTATATCTGATACTTGGACCCGAGATGGCCGAAATAGCTGAGATGGCCGATTCTGATTCCAAAAATGACGGTCTTGAGCCTTGCAAAAAATTCAAACTTGATGCATTAATCCATTGTGGTTCTTTGGTTTAATACACAACTGCTTTACAAGTTGCTCACACACACACACCATTTAAGAAGCATTGCTTTTAGCTCTTGCTTTAAAGCATATACATGTGCAGCTCTATGCTTTGAATTGAATACAGAACTGAAAGTGAATAGTTATTGATTAAAATCTAGCAACAATTTGAAACTTGAGATAGTGGGTTGCTGACTGTTCATCAATGCTAGTGTTTTTTTTTGGTTCTTCATGTTTAATCTCTCAAATTTAAAGAACTTTGATGGGTAGGTGGCAGATTGGATATGGACAGGAAACTGACTTTGTTACCCCCATCCATGACAAGAATCAATTGAGTAAGATAAAAAAAAAAAATCAAAAATAAACTTAAAGAAAAATTTATTTTTCTCCTGTTTCCCATTGCATTGACAGTTAAAATCAAAAGAAAAACATACATTGATCTCTTTGAGATATTTTTCTAGTCACCATAGTTTCTTCTCACCTTCATCCTTGGACATCACCTACAAATTGATTATGTGGTGTTAAAATTTGACCAACATTTTTTGTTTTATTTTATAACAAATGTTTACTTACCGAGGTCTTGAAATAACCCAATTGTTTGCTTAATGCAGGTTTCCCCTGGATCAAATGAAGAAGAGGAAGCGAATGGTTAACGAGCTTTGAAGGAAGAAGATAAAGAATATCAAGGGAAATGTACCTTAAATTTTGTAGCAGAGAAGCCACAAGATAGCTCCAAAACATCTTCAACACAACTCTCTTCTTGCTTCTGCTAGTGGCATCAAGAACCAACCAACAGAAATGAGAGAAATGGCCAAAAAAATAAAGGGAAGAAAAAATTGTTTGAGACTTGCCTTGGATAAGTTGAAGAGAGGGGAGCTAGCAGTGTCATCAAGGAGAGGGTTTGAATGAGCATGATGACGTTCTTCTTCTTCTTCTTCTTGCTTTGTGATTCTTTGCTTCTCTCTGCCTTCTACTCTCCTCTTCTTGCCAACATAATTAATGATCTTGCTCAATGAAGCAGAGCAGAAGCTCAAGTGTTGGTCCTCATCCTCTTCGATGTCGTTGAAATGCGGCGGGCCCGATGAAGCATCTGAAACCATTGATAGGTCTTCTTCTTCTTCTTCTTCTTCTTCTCCATTATCTTCTTCTTGTTGTTCTATTTCCTTGTGTTGAGTTTTTTGGTGAAAAGGAGTTGAAGATGTTGGGGGTTCATAGGATTGCTCCAAGTATAGAGTCCAGCCTGATTGGCTCTCAGAATCATGGTCTTTTGCATCCATTGTGCGCTTCATTTTTTTGTTGTGCTCTCTGCCTCTCTCTCTCTCTAGGAAAAATGAGGAGAGAGTGAGTGAGGGAGAGAGAGTTAAGTAGTGAGGCAGGGGAAGTGATGAAGTGAGAGAAGCTGGAATAGAATCATACCCAAATCTTGAGTTGTTTCTGTCCTTTAGCCATGCTATTTTTTGAAAGACCACCTAAGATTTTTTAATTTCCCTGGATTCAGATGAATTTAAAACTGCCAGTTTGGCATTAATCGGGCTCTTTTTTACTTTTTGTTTTTTGTTCTAGAGTAAAAACGAAAGCTCGGGAGCTCTCGCGTTTCATTAAATATGTTTTAACCAAACATCGGCACAACCAAAGAAGTACAAAAGCAGAACAAAGTACAAGTTCATGAAACAATCCCATAAAAGCCATATCCAAAGCCCGGGAACAAGCCGCATACAAAATATAAACCCGAAATCAACAGGATATCGGTACAAGGACATGGATGCTAAAAGGGTGAGGAATAGGCCGAAAATCATGTCCCAATTCAACAGCCTCGGCTACTTCTCTGCACCATGCAGTTGCCCTCCCCGCGCATGCATGGGCCGCGGCTCCTCTCCTCGTGTATCCAGGATCCGTAGCATCTCGTGCCATCTGCGCTCCGCTGACTCCACGGCCCGGAAATCCATCAGGCTCTTTTGTTGGTTGAAGGGGAAAAGCAAAAAAGAAAAAGAAAAGAAAAAGGAAAGAAAAGAAATCTACCCACCCTCCTCCCGCAATTGTTTGGCCTGTTGTTAAGAGAAGAAAGGTTACACAATTGATTGGATGATCGAAACCGTTTGAGTTGGACTATGTGACGTAAATCTGTAGATCCTATTGATTATACATCTTTTGCTCTAGATGGTTACAGAACTCATGATATACAACATTTTTATTTCCGGATACATGAGTAAAAGGCAAAGACATTTGTCTTTGTTGACCATCAAATTGTAAAGGGAATATATAATAATTAATATTGTACAACATATAGGACAGTTTCCTTTTATTTGATTATCTCAGGGTTGTATTTTCGTTTTTTGATATATGTCATATATCGATCTATAAGTTTAAGCTGGAGGAAAATGGAAGAAACATATATAGAGATGCCAACCTACTGAAACCATCTTCAATTGATATAATTTCTTTGTTTGGAGATTTAATAGTTCTTAGAATGAGATTCTTTTGCTTTTTCATGTTAACAAGACATTAATTAAGATACCTTAAAACACCAATGAAGATATATATGTTGGAGAATGTTTAGCAAGATTATGTTTATATATCTCATCATGTAAGTAAGTTCATATACTTTAGTCTATGACAGTTGCGTACGGATCTCTTCGATGTACAAGCCGTGTCCA
This sequence comes from Agapanthus africanus, assembly GCA_030015575.1. Lineage (NCBI taxonomy): Eukaryota > Viridiplantae > Streptophyta > Magnoliopsida > Asparagales > Amaryllidaceae > Agapanthus > Agapanthus africanus. Next base: position 39,950,657 of record JASDDO010000004.1, on the reverse strand, counting down.
AGTTGCGTAATCGCAGACCAAGATGGCCGACTTCGCGGCCAATCCAGCGGCTTGCCATTTCAGGTAAACTCCATGCATGCATGTTGGCTTGTGATGAGATCCCGGTCTCTTACTTAATGACTGGCCTGGTTAATTTACTGTACTGTTCTTGTTGTAAGACCTATGAAGTCATTAATCTCCAACTTGATCAAGTGGAAGCTCGATTGGTATTTCATGTTATTTGCTAGCATTCAAGGTTGGTTGAGAGAGAGAGAGAGAGAGAGAGGAGAGAGAGAGATTCACATGCAATACAGCAAAGCACTGGTGTACTCTTTACACCCCCCGCTTTCATTATTTGCAATCAAATCCCGTGATCGGAGGCAAACGGGGATGAGAGAGAAACATACGAGGGAGAGGGAGAACCAAACAACATGAGGTGTATTCTCATCCAATGAAAATATAATCTCTCTCTCTCTCTCTCTTCACTTTCTCTCTCTAGGGGGTCAGCACAATGAGTCTTAACCAGTCATTGCACGTGCACCGTACTACAAATTAATGAATTAGTTTGGTACAATAATAAGTAACCACACGCTCTTGAATGGAAATCACATTTTTCCCCTATGTCAATGTTTTCACCTGGGACAAATTAGTGATTTGAGTATAAAACGGGCGAGAACGAAAATTCGGATTCGGAGAACTATTCGGAAAAAATTGTCAGGTATTCGGAAAAGATTCGGTAAGTGTTCGGGAAATGTTCGGGAAGGATTTCGAGCAATAAATTAATATATGAGACACCAGGTTTTGATTTTGTGAATTATTCGCTGTTTTTTCGAATAATTCGTGAATAATTCGCGCATTATTTGGCGCATTCCGCAACGACGAGATTTAATCGTCTGATCAAAAATTCGCGAATTATTCACGAGTTCGCTGAATAATTCGCGAATTATGTGACTATGCCTGTAAGCATGTTAAAAAAAGGCTTAAAGCTTGGATCGGATCAACACCGTAAAAACTCGTTTACGCTCATTTTTATAGTAAAACAAATCGAGCTTGAGCATAAATTGAAACTCGATAAATAAACGTACAAACATAAATATAGCTTGTTTGAGCCCGGGTCGTGTTCAGGCTCGGCTTATTTAGGTAATGTTGCGCCACGGCAGCGCCCCGGCCGTCTATCCGAGACCAAAATGCGGAATCAAAAATTTTCCTTACTTGGAAACTGGCGCTACCGCGGACAATGAAAACCCGGATCGTTAACCATTAACCTATGCTAGCTAACAAGAGATGAAAAGAGAAGTATACCGAGTGATCCGAGTCCTCCGGTCTCCTCGTCATCGTCCCGATCTCCCGCGGAAAGTCTAGTCTCCATATCGTCGCCTCCTCGCCGGAATGGGCACCACATCGCCTGCGTCTTTTACGGGCTCCCACCTCAATACCGAGGCAACTCGTGCATGAAGCCCGCAACTCGACATGCTCAAGATATGCTGTAGAATATGTAGTGTAGAGGCTATGTCTCATTTGGGGTTTGTTGCCTTTGAAGATGATGGAGGAATCAAGACTAGAAGAATGGTGCTTGCATTTTTCTAGCATGAAAACGAGATCAAGAAAATGAAACTCTCAAGAATGAAAACTCTCATCTTTTTCTTTCTCTCAACCATGAAAAACTTATCATCTTAGAAAAATGGTGGAGGAAAGAATATGAAGCATGAAGGGAGGTGAGTGTAGTGTAAAGCAAGTGGTGACCACATCCTAACCTCATCATCACCATCTCACATCAACTCTAATCACAACTAATCAACAAAAAGCAAGTGATGAGAATGGTATCAAAAGATGCTTTCATGATAAATACATTTGCAAGAAAAACCTCCACAATGTGTTATTTGCAAACTTGCAAATAACACCCTCCATCGGAAAAGTCCGGCCGGGAAAGAACAAAGGAAAACCGGCCGGAACGGAATGCAAACTGGCAACTCCAGAAAACTGGTCCCGTAATAAATTACAGGAAAATCCCGATACTGTGCATACACACCCGCATCTGTATTCCGTCCGGATACAAATGCAATGAGACAAAATCTACACTGTACTAAACTAGGATCCGGCTTAAACCAAAGCCGGCAAGTAATATCCGTTCGATCCTGATCCGTGCAATACCGCACGTATCAGATCAAACCCTGCCATATAACTATACGGCCACTAGTACAAAACTGTCCGATCCTGATCCGTGCAATACCGCACGTATCTTATCGGACCCTGCCATATCTCCATACGGCCTCTACAGCGTTTCGCCCGAAAGCTTGAGTAACTGAAAGTGTGGTGGACTCTAAAGACTCGTCAATACTATGACTGTGGATTTAACCACTAGCATGTCAGAGGTATTAGCCAATACGTGACGGGCCACCAGCCATTGACCAAAAGGGACGTCGATGAGTGAACTCATCCTGACACCCTACTGAACCTGTCAGTGACAATATCCGTACAGTCTGGTCCGTTCGTCTATGAGTATCGCATGGCGGGCCTAGGGGGTTGGTAAAAGTCAGACCCCCAAAAGCGGTACAAGTCGTGTCGGAGTGTAGCCCAGAACACCCTGAGATACTACTGGAATACCTACCAGTCAATCTCCTGCCTCGGCCGAGGGCTTTGTGTAATGGCTCTCCTAGACACAGCGCGACCTCACCCCCAATACCGGGAGAGACGAACCCCTGCAGATCCGCTCACTGCCTCCATGTGGCTCGGGACTGTACCCAACTAAAACCTGTTTGCACGACTCCTTTGAGCCGTGGTAGGGTAGTAATCAAAGCACAGTGGGAACTCACACGAGACAAATGACGATCTCAGGTCGATGAACTAACTTGTACACATGTCACCAGAGAACTGCTATCTGACGTCTGGTATAAGACCAACTAGCAGGTTCCCGGCGAGTCCTGTCCGGTGTACTCATAACCCAATGAGCACCTGTATACATCTTAGGTGAACCAACTGACACCAGTGGCTTGTGAGACCGGCCACCGTCCCTCGTCGGGGTCTCGACTGTATACACTAGTCTACTAATGGAGTATCGATGCCCTGTCTCGAAACTCCTACGACTAGGGACCTTTTAAGGATGTGCTTATAGACTACCAGCTCCCACGTATATGATCGCCATCATACTGCTGGTAGTCAAGCAAGAATCCTAGGGGCTCTATCAACGTGTAATAGCGACATGTCAGGTCACCTAAAGCAGTACACGATGATAAAGATAAACCAGATAGCATACTATCATCTCGAGTACGACTGTCCTACCAGGATAGGTCCTCCCTCAATCATTGCAATCACGTGCCTGTGATCCAATAATTGACTCTGAGGGCACTATCTCCAACAATCTCCCACTTGCACTCAAGGCTAATTATTGCGATGCCGCATACTCACACCCCGTGTGATACCGAATACCCAACTCCTCTACTAGTCAGTCTCACAAAGCTCGTTTGCGAAACTATTGCGTTCGAGGAATAGCCTCAGTGAGTGGATCCGCTGTGATGTTTCTTTCTATGTCTCTCTATATCTCAAGTTCGCGGAGAAAGCCATCTCCCGAAATGAGCAATACCTGTCTTAGAATGTCTGGATGTCTGATGGGACCTAGCTCATAAATGAACTCCAAATCCAAACTTCCTAGACTGTATCGTCAACTGAACTTAATCAGTACCCAGCGCCATGCGTCCCTCAGTATTGCCTTGGACCACCTGTCCAAAATACTGCCCCTCGTCAGAAGGAGAAACTATAACTCTGACAGCCACTCTGCCATCCATGTCACCTTGGAAGCCTGGAGTGATAACCGTCTCCTAAAAGAGGCTGTCGTTATCACATCCCTAGAACACGCACTTATGTCCTAAAACTGCTTCCGATTGTTTCTCCAGGATTGGATTAATATCAACTTATTGCATCTACTGCAAGAACAACATCTGGTGTGGTACTTGACATCTCATGATTGACTCAATTGCCTAAGCAAGTGATCTGTCAATCATGCGTATCCCTCTCCCCTTTAGTCTGTAAGACACCTTTAGAGAGGGTGACTCCATTACCTGCGGGTGTACTACCGTGCCAGGAGTCGTCCATTCGAAATACTCATAGAATGCTGTCAAGGTACCCAGATTAGGAAACCACCCAAATCTAGATCTAAAACCATAGATCTAGTAACCAGAATGTCTGATATAATATCCAAGTCCTGTGTGGAGAAACTACTGTGTGACAACCAAAGTATAACCGATCGTAGTATAGGAGTTTCTTTTCCTACTCTGTGTATGTTATCCAAATACCAGGATATCACACCCTACTACCTTCTCAACAGATCCATCCCCTATTCTGATGACGTCAAACCTATGACTGTCACATCAGAAATAGATGATCTATCTCCGCTGTAACTGCTTTAGTCTATAAATAGACACAAGCCTGATGACCACCAATGCTTTCGCCGCTCCCACTGACTAAGACAACCCTCTGCCAGAGTCATATAGACATGCACTTCTAAAGCTAGTTTAGAACGACGCTATACTCATCCTCCTGCCGGGTCTCACAGTCTGGAACAACAGCAATGGTAAGTCTGGGTAAACAAGAACCTCCCTGCAACCGTCCTTGAGCATACCGAAGTACCTCTCGAGTGCCTGAGGTTACCCATCTTATCTGCGGAGTGGCCAATGGAATGTCAAATCAGATTGAATCTTTAGGTTCCTTATCAAATCTTCAGTAATCGTTTGCGGTTCTGGAATCACTTCCAGTTCTACCATACTCCCACTAGTGTTTTTGAAAAAATCCATTTCTTTTAAAAATGTGGCGAGTCAAGAACAATATCTCTATTGATCTTCCAGATGGTAGAAAATCAACCCTCGTCATAGCCTGGGTCAACCCACAAACAGCCATTACAGAAACGTGCCTTGAGTTGTCCAGTGTCTGGTTTTAATCATAAGCCGGACAACTCCCCGTACCTTAACATCGTTAAGATATGAACTGTTCTATATCCAATATAGAACCAGAGGCACTGATTTAATTGAACCAGATTCAAATCATGCAGCTATCTCCAGTGCATGTAAACTAAATGGAGAGAGGCCGATCAGCGTTACTCAACTTAGGAATGCTTCCAATTATGAGTAACCTGAAAGAGAAGCTAGTTCTCTTAATCATTACTATCAACTGAACACCATACACAAGTATCTACATCTTCGATCACTTTGAAGAATCCCGATACTTGCTACACCTGGTTCTCTACTCTATTCAAATACCTATAACTCCTCAAAAACTTAGACCCTGTGTTTCTACGAAACACATGTCTAAGAACTAGAGAAGTTAAAAGTAAACAGAATATAGTATGAGGACCAACCCCTCTGTCCTAATGGACACTGGACAACATACAATACTCTGTATAAGTCCGCTGAGTCTAACAACTCTTTCACTGTGCGTCGTAGGTTGAAAACTATACTTATGGTTAAGAAGAATTACACCGCTGTTTAATGCTCCTTACCTAACCATCCACTGATATAGGTAAATGTCATCGACATAATATCAAAAGGTATATCTCACTCTATGAAAATAGACGTACAGATATATCAATTTGAAATTGGTGCACAACAGCGGATATTCAAAACCAAATATTTACCGACCGGCAAGCAGCCCAGATGATCTCCTCAAATATAACCGATTACAACGAATCCCGATATAATGAGGATGATCACCCTATTCCCAATAACTTACTCCCACTCATCATCTGTAAAACCATACAGATGTGAGAATCATACCTGGTAAATACATACCCTGGAGCAAGTATCTAATCGGGAAATCAGTTTTCTTTTAACATTACACAGTGAAACTGAAACATTGAAATGTTTCGATGGGGTATCCTGGTATTCCTAGCAATGCCTCTACCATTATCCAGATTCACAACTATAACCGTATAATTCTTTGCCACCTCTCCAAATCCCTTTATATGTCTTTAGTCATTACCTTCTGCACACCCTTTTAGGCCAATTGGTTTTCTTCCTTCCCTACCGTTCGGCACCAGCCTATGGTTTGAAAGAAGACTATCCAATAAGCATAAAAGGTGTACTGTCCTAATCCTAGGAGCATTCGCAAAGCGAGAGAAGGTGAAGATAAAAGACAACCGAATAAACCTTATTCCTATTTCTCCTGAACCAGAATCCATCCCCGAACTGGAACAAGTTCCTTTCGAGTTCGTATATAACCATACGATGGAGTATCCAAATAAACTGTGGATCTTCGTAGTGATACGGAGTGTCCTGGAGAAATACAAAGGTGATTTAGGATTGGCGAAGAAATACTTGGTTTGGTCGTGAATAGCAGTCGCAATTTACTTTGCCCTCTTACTAATCCCTTGCTTTGTCTTAATCTTAATACCTTCTGCATACCGTTTAGGCTAATTGGTTTTCTTCATTCCCTACCGGTCGGCACCAGCCTAAGGTTTGGAAGAAGAATATCCAATTTGCGTAATAGGTGTGCTATCTCCTAAACCAAGGAGTACTCACAACTTAAGAGAAGGTAAAAGGGAAAAGACAACTGAATAACCCTATTCGTTTTCTCCAGAACCAGAAACCATCCTCGAAGTCCTTCGAGTTCGTATATAACCATACGATGGTTTTGTCCAATGGAAGTGGACGTTCGCAGTAATGCGGGGTGTCCTGGAGAAAAGGGTAAAAGTAGGAGTGGCAATGAGGTCTGCAACTCTGACAATCCAAAAGCCAGTGTTAAGAAAGTTCGGTCAACTTGGCCACTGAGTCATAGTCCAGGGTCGGGTCATTGGTCGCTGCCAAAGAGAGAGAGAAAAGAGACACTCAGCGTGCACTCTAACCTAGATCAGAATGGTTATCACTTTGTCTAATCTGGAAACCTCCCACTGTACCTCAAATTCTCCTCCAAACCTGAAAGAAGAATTAGTCGGGGTCACCCGAGGAGTAAACTAACTCATCAGTGGGAATCGGGATCCAACTATCACCGCATGATAACTTGACGGAATTCACTCAAGTCACCACACTCCAGAAGGTATGCGCATGCCTGGCAAGTTTCAGTTCTTTTGAAACTCCCGATGTGATTTTTACCCCTAGGACCCAAGTGACCTTGACACAGTCAACAAATCAAAGAGTCCTAGTCAAGTTCAACCCGTCATTATCCTGGATTGCATTAAACCCACCCGTACGAGCCCTTGACACAGTCAACAAGGCCGCACGACTGTCCTAACCAATCCCATTAATATGCTGCAAACAAACACTACTTAGCTACCGCACACTACGCCTTGACACAGTCAACAAACGCAGCACGAATACTAAGTAATACTTGTAAGAAATGACGGAGGGCTACGTCTAGTTTTTGGCGAAAAACTTTTAACGTAATGAACTTGATATCGTTGAAGGAACTGCATAGTTTTTATAAAAATATAGTGACGAAAGCCTTTGCTAAAGAGGTCACTCCCGGTGAAGGGATCTCGGCTCTTTCCCCGTAGAATGAGGTGCAGGATATTCCAACTGAATACCACGATGCAAAGCAAAAGTAATCGGTTATAGTGAAGTTAATGCCCTGACGCAAACTTCTGTCCAAGGGGTCACTCCCGGTGAAGGGATCTCGGCCCTTGCCTCGTCGACTGAGGAGCAGGATATTCTAAATGAATACCACGATGCAAAACAAAAGTGAACGTCCTTGCAATAACAGCTTTTTGAAAAATGTTCCAACAACATCAGAATAGGTTTGTTTATCTTGCATTGATCCGAATCAACGCAGTCCCATCAATTGATCACACCACAAAGAACGAAAATATACTGATGTACGTATATGCCATCCGCATTCGCCACTGGGTCCCGTCATCACCCGTTAGGTTACTTAACTAACGACAGAGCGGGGACTGGACTAGCGCGGATGCAAAACATATACAACATATACTAATATATATACCAATATATTATATTCGCTTAAGGCGTGATAAAATGCAACATCACAGAAATATACAGCATCACAGAACAATACAGATATCTGGAAGCCCCGGGTTTCACAGAGCCGCTGCTGAAACCCGACGTTCCCCTGGTCGTGTGGATAGCCTGTGCAATGAAATCCTAGACCCCTACGGGCGCGGCAAGTCACCCGCCAAAACCTGAAGCGAGGCAGCCCCCTTCAGCACCGTGAATGGACCACCCAGCACTTCATGGAATCCGGTAACTTGGGCACCCCTCCTGGGTCAACCTGTACCCCCTACGAGTGCGGCGAATAGCCCGCCAATCCTAGAGTGAAGCCTCCTCCGTCTCAATGCCATGAGATGCGGGCCCGTTGCCCTCTAGAATCCGGCTATCCGTGCACCCCTCCGCGGGGTAATCCTAGTACAGAAAGTAAAAATATACATACAACGGGTACATCGACCGCAACCAGGTCGTGCCCCAAAAGAATAATACAAACAGGCAGTGACGGCAGTCCACATGTCGGACGCTCGCCCCGCAATATCAAATGTACATATAAAACAAAACTGTACTATCAGTGCATCCAGGCTATCCCCCACGACCGATCCGCAACAACACAGCATAAACACAGAACATCAACGTGAAAATCACGTTCGCAAATCCGTCTAACCGGGCTATAGCAGTTAGACAGGATTTACCGATCAAGTGATATTCACGGTCGCAGATATAATATAAATACTGTGAAATAATGTGTTTAAAATATCCGATCGATCAAATTTACCAAGTGGGCCCCCAAGCAATACTGTAGCAGTCACAGAAAATCTGGGCCCAAACTTAATATCCCAAAACCCCTAAAATTAGCCCACAAGCCCACTGGAAAAATTCCACACAGTGAAGACACTAGAGTGCGGCGGAACCGCGGCCCAAGGGGGGGTTTGGCCGCGGTTCCGCGCTTCCATGTTCGACTGACTGCGTCGAATTTTTACAGAGGTCTTAGAATTGCCAGTACATTAGTTTTATACAACCTGAAAAATTTTTAGACACCAAAAATTTTCAACAGAAACTGATGTGAACAAAAATGAGGTTTTTGGAATTTCGGTCGATCGGATAAGTAAAACACATTAGAACAAGCTAGACAAGGTTAATGGCGTGGCTCTGATACCATGTTGCGCCACGGCAGCGCCCCGGCCGTCTATCCGAGACCAAAATGCGGAATCAAAAATTTTCCTTACTTGGAAACTGGCGCTACCGCGGACAATGAAAACCCGGATCGTTAACCATTAACCTATGCTAGCTAACAAGAGATGAAAAGAGAAGTATACCGAGTGATCCGAGTCCTCCGGTCTCCTCGTCATCGTCCCGATCTCCCGCGGAAAGTCTAGTCTCCATATCGTCGCCTCCTCGCCGGAATGGGCACCACATCGCCTGCGTCTTTTACGGGCTCCCACCTCAATACCGAGGCAACTCGTGCATGAAGCCGGCAACTCGACATGCTCAAGATATGCTGTAGAATGTGTAGTGTAGAGGCTATGTCTCATTTGGGGTTTGTTGCCTTTGAAGATGATGGAGGAATCAAGACTAGAAGAATGGTGCTTGCATTTTTCTAGCATGAAAATGAGATCAAGAAAATGAAACTCTCAAGAATGAAAACTCTCATCTTTTTCTTTCTCTCAACCATGAAAAACTTATCATCTTAGAAAAATGGTGGAGGAAAGAATATGAAGCATGAAGGGAGGTGAGTGTAGTGTAAAGCAAGTGGTGACCACATCCTAACCTCATCATCACCATCTCACATCAACTCTAATCACAACTAATCAACAAAAAGCAAGTGATGAGAATGGTATCAAAAGATGCTTTCATGATAAATACATTTGCAAGAAAAACCTCCACAATGTGTTATTTGCAAACTTGCAAATAACACCCTCCATCGGAAAAGTCCGGCCGGGAAAGAACAAAGGAAAACCGGCCGGAACGGAATGCAAACTGGCAACTCCAGAAAACTGGTCCCGTAATAAATTACAGGAAAACCCCGATACTGTGCATACACACCCGCATCTGTATTCCGTCCGGATACAAATGCAATGAGACAAAATCTACACTGTACTAAACTAGGATCCGGCTTAAACCAAAGCCGGCAAGTAATATCCGTTCGATCCTGATCCGTGCAATACCGCACGTATCAGATCGAACCCTGCCATATAACTATACGGCCACTAGTACAAAACTGTCCGATCCTGATCCGTGCAATACCGCACGTATCTGATCGGACCCTGCCATATCTCCATACGGCCTCTACAGCGTTTCGCCCGAAAGCTTGAGTAACTGAAAGTGTGGTGGACTCTAAAGACTCGTCAATACTATGGCTGTGGATTTAACCACTAGCACGTCAGAGGTATTAGCCAATACGTGACGGGCCACCAGCTATTGACCAAAAGGGACGTCGATGAGTGAACTCATCCTGACACCCTACTGAGCCTGTCAGTGACAATATCCGTACAGTCCGGTCCGTTCGTCTATGAGTATCGCATGGCGGGCCTAGGGGGTTGGTAAAAGTCAGACCCCCAAAAGCGGTACAAGTCGTGTCGGAGTGTAGCCCAGAACACCCTGAGATACTACTGGAATACCTACCAGTAAATCTCCTGCCTCGGCCGAGGGCTTTATGTAATGGCTCTCCTAGACACAGCGCGACCTCACCCCCAATACCGGGAGAGACGAACCCCTGCAGATCCGCTCACTGCCTCCATGTGGCTCGGGACTGTACCCAACTAAAACCTGTTTGCACGACTCCTTTGAGCCGTGGTAGGGTAGTAATCAAAGCACAGTGGGAACTCACACGAGACAAATGACGATCTCAGGTCGATGAACTAACCTGTACACATGTCACCAGGGAACTGCTATCTGACGTCTGGTATAAGACCAACTAGCAGGTTCCCGGCGAGTCCTGTCCGGTGTACTCATAACCCAATGAGCACCTGTATACATCTTAGGTGAACCAACTGACACCAGTGGCTTGTGAGACCGGCCACCGCCCCTCGTCGGGGTCTCGACTGTATACACTAGTCTACTAATGGAGTATCGATGCCCTGTCTCGAAACTCCTACGACTAGGGACCTTTTAAGGATGTGCTTATAGACTACCAGCTCCCACGTATATGATCGCCATCATACTGCTGGTAGTCAAGCAAGAATCCTAGGGGCTCTATCAACGTGTAATAGCGATATGTCAGGTCACCTAAAGCAGTACACGATGATAAAGATAAACCAGATAGCATACTATCATCTCGAGTACGACTGTCCTACCGGGATAGGGCCTCCCTCAATCATTGCAATCACGTGCCTGTGATCCAATAATTGACTCTGAGGGCACTATCTCCTACAGGTAAGGACCCATGTGAGCTCGAATAGTTTATGGCTTAGTTTGTATTTAGAAGTAATAATAAAATAGTTATTTATTCTTAAATTCAAACCCATGCATGAGTATATTAAAGGATGTGCATAAATATTTAAGTACAAAAGACACATGTAAGAATTAATTTTTAATCCTTAGGATATATAAAATCTAATTTTGATACGAATTAAGTGCTTTTGCTTACTATCGCTATGTTATTTCATTTTCATGACAACTCAATTTTTGATAATACCCAAATTAACACAGTTTCAGTTTTTGGAAACGTAGGCTAACGAGGGATGTATGACTATGTTAGTGTATATGCCCTAGAGGCCATTACTGTATCATACTAGTTTGTATATTACTTAATGGAAGCTTGGGATATTCACCTTGTATATACAATCTTGCTCAAAATAGTAGTATGCTACTTGGTTTGTTTCTACTTCAATGTGTACATGTGTTTATTTTAGTATATCGCCTATACACATTAGTGGAGCCCTTAGGATCTTTGCTTGATTTCCAGCGTTGTGATGGCAGTCACACTAGTGGGGTTGGGTAATCTATAAGCACATCCTTATGCAGGTCCCTGGTCGTAGGACTATCGAGGCAGGGCATCGATACTCCGGAGTAGACTAGCGCATGCGCTTCTCATCCCAGTGTGGGAGACGGTCTGTCCCACAGCCGTCGTTACGTCGTACTTGAGATAGTATGTGGGTGCTCGTTGGGTTACGAGTACACTGGACATGACTCGTCGGGAACTGACTAGTTGGTATTATGCCTATCGTCAGTTATCAGTTCCCATGTGACATGAGTACAGCTTAGTCCGCTGACTTGACACTGTCACTTCGTCTCGAGTGTGTTCCCACTGTACCTTGATTACTACCCTACCACGGCTCAAAGGAGTCGTGCAAACAGGTGGTAGTTGGGTGCAGTCCTGAAGCACTTGGAGGCAGTGACGGTTAGACAGGATTCGTCTCTCCCGGTATTGGGGGTTGACATCGCGCTGTGTCTAGCAGAGCCATTACACGAGTAGTCCCTGACCAGGGCAAGCGAGATATACTGGTAGGCTTCCAGTGTTATCTCAGGGTGTTTTGGGCTTCACTCCGACACGACTTCTACCGCTATTGGGGGACTGACGTTTACCGCCCCCTAGGCCCGCCATGCGATGTATCAGACGAACAGACTGGACTGTACGGAAAATGTTACATTCAGGCTCAGTAGGAGTTCAGATGGGTTTCACCTCGTCAGTCTTCTTGTCGGCATCTACCTGGGGACCGTTACGCACAGCTAGTGCCGCTTGCGGTCTGTGGTTAAACCCACTGCCAGCGTAGTGTCGAGTCTTTAGAGTCCCACACAGAAAGCTATTCGCCTTTAGGAAAAAGAGTAGAGGTCGCATGGTTTTGCGGCAGGTCGCATGGTTTTGCGACAGGGTTCGGTCACATCCGTGCACTTGTGCACGTACAGTGTCTGGACAGTTGACACTAGCGGGCTTTGGTTTAAGCCAGATCCTAGTGTATGTATTGGGATTGGATTTATCCAGTTTGTATTCGTGTTCCTCGGAACGCGGATGCGGGTGTGTATGCACAGTTGACGGAGAGACAGAGGCGGAGGATTCTCATTAGGGTTGTTGACCGTTGACAGTTGACTATTGACTTTTTGCTCAACCCTAATGAGAATATGATATGTGATTAACAATTATATTAATTAAGTATTATGGTGACATGGTTGTTGAGGGATTGACTTTGTTGACTTGTTGACTTTTGTTGACTTGTTGACTTTGTTGACCGGTTGACTAGGCTTGACTAGTTGACCATCATGATAACTATAGCTATCATTTCATGGCAAAGACTTTTGCTTGCTTGCTCTTTTGTGCAAAATGAGTGCATGAAATGATATGGCTATGGTTGCTTAAACCATCACATAATACTTGATTGATATGAGGTGTTATGATTGTTTTGGATTATGAGAGCCAAATGAGAAAAGTCTTCTCTCATTCTTTCATGCTCATTCTCTCTCTTGTTCTTGAGCTCTCATCTCCTCCTCTTGCTCTCCCTCTCTTGACTCTATGGTTCACTTGTCTCATGAGTTGAGAATCAAGAACCATAGATAAAATCCCATACAAACTCTTCTCTACTCACTCTAGTTCACAAGGTTTAGCAAACCGAGTGAACTAGTTTCTTCAAAGTTCGAAGAAGGAGCCAAAGGTTGAAGCTTTCAGGTGGATCTATCTTCGGCGCAAGGAGACGACGGAGTGAAGGCGATTCGGACGACCATCGAAGTTTGAAGACGAAGGAGTTCGAGAAATAGAAAGGTATAACCCCCTAACTGAGTAGTTAGCAACTCGTAGTTAGGTTGTTAGTTAGATGTTTAACAAAGATCCGGTTTTGAGTCCATGGTACCACCTCTAAGAAAATTGTTTTTCACCAAATTCCGCATGCCCGAAAGTACCGGGAGAGGTAGCATGGACTTACAGTGGTATCAGAGCCTAGTTAAACTCTATCTAACATGTTAGCAAACTAGCTAGAAGATCGATCAAAGAAAAAGTCCCGAAATGAACCCCGAAATTCTAACTTACTGTCGATTTTAAAAGTGCTGGAAAACTTTTTTGAGATACACCAAAAATCGACTCAGGGTTTTTTGAAGAAACTGCAAAAATTTGGCCCCCTAACTCGATCAAAGCGCCGCGGTTCCGCGGCGGGAGCAAGCTCCCGCCGCGGAACCGCGGCCGAGTTGACTCGGTCATGGGGTTTCTTCTTTGCAGTTTGCTCATAGGGGTATTTTGGGATTTTTGGAATATGTCTTTTTAGCCCAGATTTTCCAGAACGAAAATTTTGTGTTTGGGGCCTAAAAATCCGTATTTTTGATCGAACTTCTAAAAGAATTTAGCTGACGGGTTTTTCTATAATGTGATATTTGTATTGAACGTCTGCTAATCGCTATATGTCGATTAGTGGGGGTTATACAAATCTGTGGTCTGTAATGTTATTGGAATGTGTATATGAATTCATTGGATTGTCGCGGGTGAATAGCCGGGGGTTGTGAGACGAGAGTTTTCTTTTCTTTCAATTCATGTAAATTTGTAAATTGATGTAATAATTATTTGTATGGCCGCACAACCGGGTCGGGGTTGTAGCCGTCATTGTATAATTTCTTTTTACTGTTTTTGCTCCTAGGATAGACCCATGGAGGGGGTGCACAAACTACCGGGTATGCCGAAGTGCCGAGTGGCCTACTCACGGGGATGAGGGAGCTTGCTTCGCTTCGGGTACTTGGCGGGTAGTTTGCCGCACCCGTAGGGGTCTTGGGTGGGGTTTGGCTATTCACCGCGACCGTGTAATCTGCTTTTCGTTACAGGCTCGTACGAATTGCAGGTTCCTAGTATATCCAATGTGTTCATCTGTGATCTGAAATGTCTATCATTGCATATATCTATATATGATATTATTTAGGCGTTGCTTATGTTTTACAGCCGCGCTAGCCCAGCCCCCGCTCTGTCGTTAGTTAAGTAACCTAACGGGTAATGACGGGGCCCCGTGGCGAATGCGAATGGCATAAGCGTACGTCATATTTTGGTTGTTTTCTGCAATGGTAGGATTAAATGATGGGACGCATTAAAAGAACTAATGCAAGAGTATCACGCATTAAAAGAACTAATGCAAGAAAATAAACCAAGTAAAAGTCGTTGGAACACTTTCGAAAAACCACTCGGTTCTTTTCAAAACCAACTTTTAAATGCGGAGTTTGAGCCACTCCTTTTAAAAGCTATCTCGTTCCATCGACCATATCAAGTTCACTACGTTCACGGTTTCGCCAAAACCATTCGTAGCCCTCCGTCGTTTCACATAAATAGTCAATAGTATTCAAGCTATGTTTGTTGGCCAAAGTCAAGGCATAGTGATTGGTAGCTATTGGGTATTCATGTGCAGCATAGATAGATGCGTTGGTTTGGGACAGTCGTACTGCCATTTTGGCCAAAGTCAAGGGTAGGTACGGGTGGATCCAAATTAACCTGGATAATGACGGGAAGAACTTGACATGTGACTTATGATATTTTGGCCAAAGTCAAGGTCATAAGAGCATGGGGCAAAAATCCACATCGGGAGTTTCATAAGTATTGAAACTTGCTAGTGTTGCATACCATTTGGAGTGTGATGATTCTGGTAGGATTCCTTCAGTTTCGTCACGCGATGATATTTGGATCCCGATCCTACTGTGAGTATATGCTACTTCTCGGGAAATTTCTCACTTAACGATCAATGCTATAAACCTAGTAGGTGTCTAGAAAGGTGTTAGCGGGGCTACGCCCCCAGGGAAAAGAGGTTCTTAAATTAAGGGACTTCGCGAAAGCGTTGGAAAACCTCCCTCGAAGTACCGACACCAGCCTGGCCGAACGGTTAAGCAAGTATTGTACGGTGAGATTGATCCTGACTAATTCTTCCTTTCTGGTTTGAGGAGAGATTCGAGAAACAGTGGGAGCCATCCTGTTTAGACAAACTAAAAACCACTCTAAACTTGCAAGAGCATCATGCTGAGTGTTTCTTCTTCTCTCTCCTAATTGCAGCGACCAATCGACATGACTGGACTTAAGTTACTTCTAGATAAAAACATACTGACAGGGCCAAACTACAAAGATTGGCTCAGGAATGTCAAAATGGCAATCACTTACGACAAGCTGGGGTATCTTCTTACCACCAAAGCTCCCCCTGTCCCAAGTCCCACCTCCAGCGTCGCGGATAAGGAAATCCGTAAGACCTGGGAGATTGATAGCGCGAAGGCCAAGTGCCTCGTACTTGCCTCGATGGACAACGAACATCAGAGGAGGCACGAGAATATAGACCTTGAATCCATATTTCTCCATACAAAAGAACTGTATGGAGAGCAATCTCGTATCGCAAGATACGAAGTGTCGAAGAAGTTATTTTCGGCAAGGTTGGCCATCGGATCATCGGTAGCGAAACACGTGCTTAAGATGATTGGCTTCATTGAGGAGCTCGCGGAACTTGGAACCACGTTGGAGAATGAGCTCTATACGGACTTGATTCTCCAGTCCCTTCCTTCCACTTACGCCCAGTTTATACTGAACTTCAACTTACAAGAAAAAGAAGTTGAACTTTCAGAGCTCCTCAACATGCTGAGGAGCGCAGAGGGCACCCTACAGAAAGGTAGGGAAACATCCACTTTGTTTGTAGGAGGATCATCTTCTTCTAGGTCCAAGGCGAAAGCCAAGGGAAAGAAGAAGAAAGCCCCGGCCAAACCAAGAGGCGGTGTTAGTAAAGTGGATACGAAGGGAAAAGCTAAAGCAACAAAGATAGCGGGGAAGCTTGTGGATAAGGAAGAATGCTTCTATTGTCATAAGAAAGGTCACTGGAAGAATGATTGCAGGGCTTGGAAAGCCAGGACACAGGAATTGAAGCAGGTTGCGGCTTCAGCTTCAGGTGTGTATGTTATTGAAAACTGTCTTTCAATAAACTCTACTTCCTGGGTATTGGATACCGGATCAGGATCTCATATCTGTAATTCTTTGCAGGCGTTGAGAAACCGTAGGGTTTTGAAGGCAGGTGACATGACCCTCAGAGTTGCAAACGGAGCTAGCATGGATGCTAAGGCCGTGGGGGACTATCACCTGGGAATGTCAGATGGACATGTTTTGGTTTTGCGTAATTGCTTTTTTTGTACCCAACGCAACTTGTAATATCATTTCTGTATCTTTAGTTTCTAAAGAAGGTTATGAATTTGCGTTTGTAAGTAATGTTGTAAACATTCACCTTAATCAAGTTTTGATTGGGTCAGGTACATTGAGTAATGGTATATACGTGTTAAACCAACCACAGATTTTCAATGTCCAGAATACACACAAAAGAAAGTCTCCAGAAATAAATCAGACTTTCTTATGGCATTGTAGACTGGGTCACATCAATGAGAGAAGGTTGACGAAGTTACATACAGAAGGATATTTGAATCCGTTCGAATATCAATCGTATGCCACTTGTCAATCCTGTCTCAAAGGAAAGATGACAAAGACTCCGTTCACTGGACACGGAGTAAGAGCGAGCAAGCTCTTGGGACTCGTACACAGCGACGTGTGCGGTCTAATGTCTACACATGCGCGAAGCGGTTATTCTTACTTCATTACTTTTACGGATGACTTCTCAAGGTACGGTTATGTCTTCTTAATGAAACATAAGTCCGAAGCCTTTGGAAAGTTCCAGGAATATAAGAATGAAGTAGAAAAACAAACCGGCAAAAGTATCAATATCCTAAGATCGGATCGAGGTGGAGAATACTTAAGTGCCGAGTTCCTGGATTATTTAAAAGAGAACGGAATTCTCTCTCAGCTTACTCCTCCATACACTCCGCAACATAATGGTGTATCGGAGAGACGGAACCGAACCCTATTGGATATGGTACGGTCCATGATGAGTAACGCTGAGTTACCGCGATCATTCTGGGGGTATGCGCTAGAATCAGCTGCATACCTTTTGAACCGAGTTCCAACTCAGACTGTGCCTACAACACCATATGAAATGTGGTGTGGGAAGAGACCCTATCTTAAGCACATTAAGACATGGGGAAGTCCAGCTTTTGTTAAAAAGCAGCATGCAGACAAGCTCGAGGCACGCTCAGTACAGTGCAAGTTTGTGGGATATCCAAAGAATTCCAAAGGATATTTCTTCTACTGCGAAGAGGAACAAAAAGTTCTTGTTTCTCGTCATGCCCACTTTCTAGAACACCAGTTCTTAGAAAAGGAAATAAGTGGGAGTGCGGTAGATCTGGAAGAATTTCCAGAACCACAGACTATTACTGAAAGCTTAGTGGAACCAGAGGGTTCAAAAGAACAGGACATTCCTACGCCGCTCCGCAGGAGTAGTAGGCAGTCTCATCCGCCCGAGAGATACTACGGTTTTCTCATAGACGGGGATAGAGAGGATTGCATCATAGATTATGATGAGTCTACTAGCTTCCAGCAAGCCGTTCAGAGCGTCGACTCGGTAAAATGGCTGGATGCAATGCGGACCGAAATGGAGTCCATGTACACCAACAAAGTATGGACGTTGGACATTGCTCCAGACGGGGGAAAACCCGTAGGATGCAAGTGGATCTTCAAAAGGAAGATTGGTGTAGATGGACAGGTTGAGACCTATAAAGCTAGACTTGTTGCAAAGGGTTTCCGTCAAAGACCTGGTTTGGACTATGACGAAACCTTTTCTCCAGTGGCTATGCTGAAATCCATTCGGATCCTTCTTGCCATTGCTACCTTCCACGACTATGAGATCTGGAAAATGGACGTAAAGACCGCTTTTCTAAATGGAAATTTAGAGGAGTGTGTCTATATGGACCAACCAGAGGGTTTCATTCAGAGTGGGAGCAGCGGAAAGGTGTGCAAGTTGCTTAAGTCCATTTACGGACTAAAGCAGGCATCGCGGAATTGGAACATCTGTTTTGATGAGACGGTCAAGGAATTTGGCTTTATCAAAAATCCAGATGAACCATGCATCTATAGTAGATTTGTAGCGAGAACTGTAGTATTCCTCGTTTTATACGTGGATGACATTCTCTTAATAGGAAATGACATTCCTATGCTACAATCTGTCAAGGGGTTCTTGTCACACAGGTTCTCCATGAAAGACCTGGGTGATGCCTCATACATTCTGGGTATCCGGATCTACCATGACAGATCCAAGAGGATATTAGGACTTTCGCAGTCCAGGTACATCGACGCCATACTGAAGAGATTCGGTATGGAAGATTCCAAGCGCGGTAATCTACCGGCTTGTCACGGGATCACCCTCTCTAAAGAGATGTCTCCCAAGAATGATTTGGAGAGGGATCACATGTCTATTATACCCTACGCTTCTGCGGTAGGCTCTATAATGTATGCGATGTTGTGTACCAGACCGGATGTAGCTTATGCACTGAGTGTGGTAAGCCGGTATCAGTCAAACCCTGGGGAGAAACACTGTATAGCAGTAAAGAACATTCTCAAGTACCTGAGAAGGACTAAGGAGATGTTCTTGGTGTATGGCGGAAAAGACCTCCAGATCGAGGCCTTTGCTGACTCCAGCTTCCAAAGTGACAAGGATGATTCCAAGTCCATGTCGGGTTTTGTCTTTACCCTCAATGGAGGGGCGGTGTGTTGGAAGAGTTCCAAACAGGAAACCGTTGCAGACTCGACGATGGAAGCGGAATACATCGCTGCATCTGATGCCGCAAAAGAAGCTGTCTGGATGAGGAAGTTCTTGAAAGAACTTCAGGTGGTTCCGTCCATTGTTGATCCAATACCTCTGTATTACGACAAAAACGGGGCTATAGCTTTAGCGAAGGAACCCAGGTCCCATCAGAGATCCAGGCACATCTTGAGGCGGTATCACCTGATCAGGGAGATCGTGGATCGCCAGGAGATCGAGGTTCGGAGAGTCGCTTCAGAAGATAACACTGCAGATCCATTCACCAAGGCCTTGCCCCAGACTCAGTTCGAGCGGCTGATCGAGATGATAGGTCTTCGATACGCCAATACATGGCCTTAGTGCAAGTGGGAGATTGTTAGTGTATATGCCCTAGAGGCCATTACTGTATCATACTAGTTTGTATATTACTTAATGGAAGCTTGGGATATTCACCTTGTATATACAATCTTGCTCAAAATAGTAGTATGCTACTTGGTTTGTTTCCACTTCAATGTGTACATGTGTTTATTTTAGTATATCGCCTATACACATTAGTGGAGCCCTTAGGATATTTGCTTGATTACCAGCGTTGTGATGGCAGTCACACTAGTGGGGCTGGGTAATCTATAAGCACATCCTTATGCAGGTCCCTGGTCGTAGGACTATCGAGACAGGGCATCGATACTCCGGAGTAGACTAGCGCA
Source organism: Agapanthus africanus (assembly GCA_030015575.1). Taxonomy (NCBI): domain Eukaryota; kingdom Viridiplantae; phylum Streptophyta; class Magnoliopsida; order Asparagales; family Amaryllidaceae; genus Agapanthus; species Agapanthus africanus. The sequence continues at coordinate 39,930,503 of JASDDO010000004.1, read as the reverse complement.
TGCGCTTCTCATCCCAGTGTGGGAGACGGTCTGTCCCACAGCCGTCGGTACGTCGTACTTGAGATAGTATGCGGGTGCTCGTTGGGTTACGAGTACACTGGACAGGACTCGTCAGGAACTGACTAGTTGGTATTATGCCTATCATCAGTTATCAGTACCTAGGTGACATGAGTACAGCTTAGTCCGCTGACTTGACACTGTCACTTCGCCTCGAGTGTGTTCCCACTGTACTTTGATTACTACCCTACCACGGCTCAAAGGAGTCGTGCAAACAGGTGGTAGTTGGGTGCAGTCCTGAAGCACTTGGAGGCAGTGACGGTTAGACAGGATTCGTCTCTCCCGGTATTGGGGGTTGACATCGCGCTGTGTCTAGGAGAGCCATTACACGAGTAGTCCCTGGCCAGGGCAAACGAGATATACTGGTAGGCTTCCAGTGTTATCTCAGGGTGTTTTGGGCTTCACTCCGACACGACTTGTACCGCTATTGGGGGACTGACGTTTACCGCCCCCTAGGCCCGCCATGCGATGTATCAGACGAACAGACCGGACTGTACGGAAAATGTCACATTCAGGCTCAGTAGGAGTTCATATGGGTTTCACCTCGTCAGTCTTCTTGTCGGCATCTACCTGGGGACCGTTACGCACAGCTAGTGCCGCTTGCGGTCTGTGGTTAAACCCACTGCCAGCGTAGTGTCGAGTCTTTAGAGTCCCACACAGAAAGCTATTCGCCTTTAGGCAAAAGAGTAGAGGTCGCATGGTTTTGCGGCAGGTCGCATGGTTTTGCGACAGGGTTCGGTCACATCCGTACACTTGTGCACGTACAGTGTCCGGACAGTTGACACTAGCGGGCTTTGGTTTAAGCCAGATCCTAGTGTATATATTGGGATTGGATTTATCCAGTTTGTATTCTTGTTCCTCGGAACGCGGATGCGGGTGTGTATGCACAGTTGACGGAGAGACAGAGGCGGAGGATTCTCATTAGGGTTGTTGACCGTTGACAGTTGACTATTGACTTTTTGCTCAATCCTAATGAGAATATGATATGTGATTAACAATTATATTAATTAAGTATTATGGTGACATGGTTGTTGAGAGATTGACTTTGTTGACTTTGTTGACTTTTATTGACTTTTGACTTTGTTGACCGGTTGACTAGGCTTGACTAGTTGACCATCATGATAACTATATTTATCATTTCATGGCAAAGACTTTTGCTTGCTTGCTTTTTTGTGCAAAATGAGTGCATGAAATGATATGGCTATGGTTGCTTAAACCATCACATAATACTTGATTGATATGAGGTGTTATGATTGTTTTGGATTATGAGAGCCAAATGAGAAAAGTCTTCTCTCATTCTTTCATGCTCATTCTCTCTCTTGTTCTTGAGCTCTCATCTCCTCCTCTTGCCTTCCCTCTCTTGATTCTATGGTTCACTTGTCTCATGAGTTGAGAATCAAGAACCATAGATAAAATTCCATACAAACTCTTCTCTACTCACTCTAGTTCACAAGGTTTAGCAAACCGAGTGAACTAGTTTCTTCAAAGTTCGAAGAAGGAGCCAAAGGTTGAAGCTTTCAGGTGGATCTATCTTCGGCGCAAGAAGACGACGGAGTGAAGGCGATTCGGACGACCATCGAAGTTTGAAGACGAAGGAGTTCGAGAAATAGAAAGGTATAACCCCCTAACCGAGTAGTTAGCAACTCGTAGTTAGGTTGTTAGTTAGATGTTTAACAAAGATCCGGTTTTGAGTCCATGGTACCACCTCTAAGAAAATTGTTTTTCACCAAATTCCGCATGCCCGAAAGTACCGGGAGAGGTAGCATGGACTTACAGACTACACCCTCGATCCCTCCATGGATTCGGTCCATGCGAGGATCAATACAAAAACAGCGGAAGCAAATATATATAACAAGTGGCCTAACACTAGGATCTTGCAAATCTTAGCAAGGTAGAAAATCTCCCTTATCGATTGGTGGATCTCTGATCTTTGTTCCTTCTGCCTTCATCTTTTCTCTTCGCGATGGTCGGCGAGGGACGATCACATTGTTGGTCGGAAAGCCCTCAAGTTCACCGCGGCTGCTACTACTTTGAAGAAGATATGGAACCTTGAAAATCCTAATTTTCTCTTTTGAAGACTTGTGTCAATTATCTGTATTGAAATCCTAGCATTTGCATGCCCGTATATAGCATAGACGCAAGACAATGGACGACCTAGATCATATCAAGAGGACCAAGTCCTAATAGGACTCAGGCTCCATCAATGAAATGGACCCGCCCCTTAGATTGATTCCTACTAGGAGCCGGCCCCGACTTGGCCGACCCTTACGTGAGCCCGAACCTGACTTGGGCTCGGCTCTAGTCGGGTCGGGTCGACCCACCCACTCAATTGGATGGGCCCAATGCTAACATACTCCTACTCGTACAATCGAGTGGGCGCCGTCATGTCTGCTTGGTTTTCACTAGTTCCCTTTCATCAATTTTTCTCCATACTAAATGCAGCGTTGCCGTGCGACTATCGATACCTATGTATAGTGTTTTTCGTCACCCATTGGGATGGATACGCTCGCTTGTCAGGTGTGTACAGATTCCTCCCGTCCAAGATAGTCGGGGGTTTATTGATTGTGGGAATTCTAATCTCCGGCAACCGCAGACAAAACTGCCGTTAATTACCACTCGTTTTGAGAACTTTCGATTAACGGGTCTTGCGATCATACGAATTCAATGTGAAATGTGTATGCGTTTGAAAAGAAAATACATGTTTGTTTAATTCATTTTTTATTTATAATTTAGTACTTTTTATTATTTATTTTTTTTGTAAAAAGAAGTCGATAAAAGGTGGGTACTCGGGATGGGTGCCTCCCTCCCGGAAAAACTAGTCCTGGTGCCCCCTCCGAGGAAGCACTCGGGGTCGGACCCCTAGAGGAAGCCCAGAGCTGGCTCCCATAGTGGGGAGATGAGGCTCCGCCCCCCTTTTAGGGGAAGCCGAAGGCCGGCTCCCCTATGGGGAGGCCGGGCCACCCTTTTGCAAATGGGTGGTAAGGGGCCGGCTCCCCCCTCATGGGAAAGCCTAAGGCCGGTTTATTTATTTATTTATTTATTTTTTTAGTTTTTTTTATAAAAAACACTAAGTGTGTGTATTCCGATGAAAATTCGGCGGTATAACCGCTAGATTTCGTCGATTTTTATTTAATTTTTTAAGAAGATAGGCCGAAGCCTATATTTTTGCGTATTTGGATGAAGCATGGATGAAATCCACATTCAAGAGGGGAATATGGATCTAAATCCGCATCCCGAGGGTTTTGTTCAGTCGAAAATAGTGCAATTTTTAACATAACAATTTCCTCACTTTTCTAATCATCTAAGGGTGTTTGTTATAAATATAACACATATTACAAGTTCGTTTAAAAAATATCAATTATCATGTGTTATACATTATAATCAACATTTTTGAAGGAAATTATATATTTATTATTTCACGCATAATATTGTATATCTCTAACATTCTTCATTGAGATCTTGTGCAAAAATTAGCCCAGATCAGATATCGAAATCAGAAATTCGTTGATAAAAATATATGAAATCAAAGAGTTAAATTCTGGAAGAGATTCAGTAGAGAGAAGAAGATTGCAGATATCACATATAAACCCAGAGACTAACATTAGAAGACTCAAGAAAATTGAAGCTAGGAGCTCACAAATAGGCCGCGGATCCGCGGCTGAGTCAGGCCGAGTCGCCGTGGATCCACGGCCTATTCAGGGAGTCGGCTATCGAGAATTCTCCAGAAGCTTCATTGCAACGTCCTAACTTATTGGGGAAGCCTTGTTGTAACAAGCTTGTTCTGAAAACTTATCTATAATAATCTAACTTGTTGAGAAAGCTTGATAACTACCTAACTTATTCTAGAAGCCCCTTTGTAATAACCTAGATTATTGGGGAAGCTTGATTAGGGGCTATAAAAAAAGACCTAAGTCTACATTAAAAAGGTTGTTGAATTTTAGTACACATTTTGTACACAATTACAAAAACAATTTAGATCCAATTTCAAGAACCACCAAATCTCAAGATCAAGAATCATAGAGAAGTTCATCAAGCGATTCAACAAAAGATACTTTACGCTAAGCCGATCGTCATCAATGAGCACGTGATCCTTGATAGATCCAAGACTCACGGTGATCGAGCAAAGCGAAGATCGACGGAGAAATTACCTCTTCAAGAGAGTGATCGAGAGCAATTCTTCTTGTAATCTCATATTGAAGAAGTTGTAATTTGAAGTTGAATAATAAAGGTGATCATTACTTTTAGTCTTGCTTTCTTTAAATTTTCGCAATATGAAATCTCTATTTGTTGATTCTTCTATTTTCATAATGCGTGAGTAAATCTCCGCTTGCTAAGAATTCGAAGGAATTTGGTAGATCACACAGTGAAAGAATTCTATATTCATCTTAAGTCTTATAGAGATTATAAACTTTAGCAAAAAAAATCATTAATGTCCAAATTGCGAGAGAGATCAATTTATTGAGAATTTCGTCACAATTTGGGGATTGGATTGATGATCCTTCTTGTTAAAGGCTTGATAAGAATGGCAATCAATGAAATGACAAGGCGCAATGAAGGAGAAACCCCAGTTTCTTCAAAAAATCTCTAATTCTCATTTTTTTAGCCATAAATCTAGTTTTAATTCTACCAATAGATAAGATGAATCATTTTGAATAGTCATCCATGGCTACCAATTCCATTCGAATTCTATAAGCCTTCTACAATTTTCTTGATAACTAAATCTTGAACATTTTCTTGAATTTTCTTTCTTGAAAACGATTTCTTAAATTTCTTGGAACTATTAAATTCAACTAAATCTTGAACTATTTCTTGAATTTCTTTACTAGTTTTTCGACTCAACTAAAACAAGAATTTACGAATTTCTTGAATTTCAGAGGACGACCCGTGCTCACTAACGCTCGCTACACGCGATACAGTTATTGATTGCGGTTACTAAACTACATAACTATTCTACCTATCAATTTTGAAAAAAATCAAATGGCGTCGTTGCCGGAGATACGTGCATAATTTATTTTTTCTTGCTATTTGGGTTGAAGTATTATTATTCTATCAAAATTTAAATCAAAAATGCATCGTGTGCTTAACGATTAGTGTGTGAATTTTGCAAGGAAATGTGGAATCACTGTAGCAGGGAGATAAATATTCAGGTCATTTCATCGAGACCAGAGGAGCAAGTGGAGCATCAGAACAAAAAATTGTTCAAAGAACAGTCTAGTTGACCGTGGAACTGCGACAAGAAGCAGGAATTGGCGGCGGAACCGCGGTGTTCTTGAAGAATTAGGGTTTCAGCTCTCTGTGGTATAATTTCTATCTTCTTTTCTCTTCTCTGATAAGTCCAATAACAAATTTTCTACCGGATTCTTTGTAAAAATTCGCCGCTTAAAAAATTCTTGTTATGTGTTTTGATATTGGTTGTTTTTGCATATTTTAATACGGAAATTAAAGGGTAAAAACCAAATTCAGATTAGGTGGGGATTTCATTACCCTTCCCAAGCCCCAAAATCACAAAACTAGCATCCGCATCAGCCTTCATTAATTAAAAAATATCTAGACCAAGACTCTAAAGTCTGTTGTGCTCAATTAGGACAGAGAAAGGTCATGGGTAATTTACTGTTTATCCGCATTTCTTTTGTGGTGTCTAGACAAGTGTGTCTAAGACAAGTAGTTACTTAATTAGGCTCGCTATTTACATAGCGGATACCTCCCACTTATCTGGCACTTACCTGGCCACAGGAGAGATAAAGAGATAGTAGAGGATTTATCCTGCGATTTGTCTTCTGAAAGTTTAGGCGGTCTAGTGAATTGACCTAGGTGACTTTAGATCTAGGGTTGATTGTGCATTTTTTTTGATTTGTCTAAATCCGTCTTTTTCAAAACAAACCATAAAACAAACTTTTCTTTTAATTTACACACACGCTGCCACTTGCGCTAAAACCGCTTAGTGCATGCTCGGCTGGACACGAGATTCTAGTGCCCGTCTTGTCCGCGTTTCTTCTATCGACTCCGAAGTCGGTATTTCTCCATCTTCTTTTTCCTCACCACCCACAACAACCACCGAGATGGACGGTTCTCCTTCAAATTTCAATAACACCACTCTGCCACCACCCGCAGGTGCGCAGAATCTACCACGTATCTCTCTCCAAGAGAGATGCTACCCTATACGTGGTCCTCTTTCTACTTGTCTTTTCATACCACCAGCAAATAGGGATAATTTTGAAATCAAACCACACTATATCAATCTTTTGCCTAAATTTCATGGTCTAGAGTTTGAAGACGCATACGTTTTTATCACCAAAATCGAAAACGTATGTGCTATGATGGGCACATCACAACTTTCTGTGGATACTATGCGTTTACGTCTTCCCCCGTTTACTTTGTGCGATTTAGCCGAAAAATGGATTTATAACACACCCGCAAATTCTATTTCCAATTGGGATGAATTCGTTATAGCATTCCTTAAGAAATTTTATCCCAATCATAAGACTGCTCGTGTTAGGAGTGAAATCAACTAGTTTACTCAGCTTCCCAATGAACCATTTTGGAAATGCTTTGAACGATTCAAGGATCTACTTGTCCAATGTCCTCATCATGGAATCCATAGATGAGATCTGTGCCGAATTATATATGAAGGTATTAATCTAACGACAAAACGGATGCTTGAAACCATGTGTCAAGGTAATTTCATGTCTAAAGACGATGGTGAAGCTTGGAAATTTTTGGAAGATTTTGCTGAAAACACTTTGCAATGGGAAAGCATTAGTCCATCATCTAGGGGTGGTATCCATCAACTTGATGTTTCCATTGCCGTAAAAGCCGAAATGGCAGCAATGCAAAAGAGACTCGAAGCTATGGAAAACAAATTTTTATTAGCCTCCCTAAATCAGGTGACGCTCCCTAAAACCGTGTGTGGATGCTGTTCTGATCCATCACATCTGACGGAAGAATATCCTTTGAATTCTCCGTTTCAAGGTCAAGACACACTAATGCTGCTTTTCAGCAACTACCTAGAAACGATCCTTATTCTTCCACATATAAGCAAGGTTGGAGGAATCACCCTAATTTTTCTTGGAATCAACACCAAACTCAAAATATGGTTCCAAACCAAAATAACTTTCAAAGGGTTCCTCCATAGCAACAGCAACCACCACAGAATCAGCACTCCTTACAACCACAAAATTTTCAAAATCCTGCCAACAATTCTGCACCTTATAATAATTCTTTCCAAACGGCCGGTAATGAAAACTCCTCTTCACACGAACGAACTTTGGATTTGTTTATGAAACATTCCATGCAAATGTCGGCTGATATAAGGTCTTCTATCGATACCATAAAGAATTACTCCGCCTCACACGGTGAGAGTATAAAATCGATAGAAGCACAAATTGCACAATTAAATGCCGCAATGAGTGCTAGAGAGAAAGGGAAACTTCCATCTCAACCCTTACCGAATCCTGGGCACTTACAATATCATAATGTGAATGCCATCACCACGTTGAGATCTGGAAGAGTGCTGAATAACCAAGTCGGTGAACAGGTTGATAATGATGAATCAATCGATGACACCCGGCTTCCACTTCCACTTCTGACCCTTGTTCATCTTCTTCCGAGCCTATTCTCTGTTTCCCCCTAGGCTTGAACCCTCCGCCTACCTTATTGACACAACCTGAAACGATCCCCACTCTAATTCTGGGATCCGTTCTACCCACATGAACTTCTCCACAAATGTTGGACCCAACTATTATTGATAAAGCTCCTTATTCAAATAGGTTGAGGGCCAACAAATCTAATGCATAAATGAAGAAAATTATGGAAATGTTTAAAAATGTTAACATAAATATCCCTCTTTTAGATGTTATCCGACACATTCCTGCTTATGAGAAAATACTTAAGGACTTGTGCACTAGGAAAAGAAGAACTCAAGTGCCAAAAAGAGTGTTCATGACGAGTAATGTTAGCACAGCTTTTACCCAGCAATTACCAAAGAAACGTAAGGACCCTGGTTGTCCTACAATCTCTATTTCTATTGGGGGTAAAAATATTAATCGTGCTCTACTCGACCTTGGCGCTAGTGTTAACCTGCTTCCTTACTCTGTCTACGAGCAGTTAGGTATTGGAGAGTTGAAACCTGCCCACTGCACTTTCCAAATGGCAGTTCGATCTATCACCAAAGCTAGGGGTGAGCTTGAGGATGCGTTGATAAAATTCGGGGAATTTATATTTCCTGTGGACTTTATTGTTTTAGATACACAACCTGTAGCGAACCTACGGAACCAAATTCCGGTGATTCTCGGTCGACCCTTCTTAGCCACTTCCAATACTGTCATTAATTATCGTAACGGTTCTATGAACTTAACATTCGGGAAAATGACAATTGAGCTTAACATTTACAAGCTAGGAAGTTAACCATCTGAACCTTCTGCTCATTTACTTGATGTTTATTCTATCCATGAGATAGCTCCCAAAAGCTGCAAGGTTGAGGAACTTTGCTATAATAATCTTGACGGCATTAGTACATCATTGTTTGATCTTGCACAGTATCATAGTGAGGACACTTTTGACGAGTCCACCCCCGAGTTTGAACCTTTTGACTCATCACAAAAGTTAGTAGTGCTTTCCGAGTCAATATTCTATACAAGTGTAACATTTCAGAAAATATAAAATATTATTTTTGGAATTTAATATTAAAATAATATATTTCCCGAAAACTGCCCGATTTGCGAAATTGGGGTTTTCGAAAAAGGGTATAAATATATACCAATAATTATGAAATAATTGAAAATTAAAATGATTTATTCATTTAAAATATATTTATCAGATTTGGCATTTTTAAAATTTATTTCATGCAGTTTGGATAAAAACCCGATTAGTGCACTACTAATCGCGATTAGGCCAAATCCGTGTTTCTACAGTTTTCCATGGCTAGTGCACCATGTCATGTTATATTTTGATTGCATGTTGTGTTCTTGTGTTGATTTTTGGGTATTATGTGATTTGGGTTTTAAATAAAAGAAAAAGAAAATGAAAAGGGTAAAAGGGTAATTAATTGTGAGAGGAAGTTAGAATAAGAGAGGAGAGAGAGAGGGGGACTGCCATATCCTCACCCCATTTTATTTCTTCATCTCCTTCTTCTTTCCCATCTCCCTCCACCTTCACCCCCTAGATCCATCTCCTAAGCTTCATCAAAACCCTAAACCTCTTTCACTAAAGTTGATCTCCTCTTCATCCTCTACATAATGGACCAAGCAAAGTGGGATTTTGAAAACATTGGGAAGCTAGGGTTCTCTTGAGTTTCATCCATGAGGTATAATCCCTTCCATTTAGTTTAGTTTATGTTTTCCTAGCATTCTAGTTAGTTTAGAATGGGTTTAAGGTGTTGGTTTGTGAAATTGAAAAATTCAAGAGAGGGTTTGGTGACTTGTAGGCTTGTGAGCTGTAGTGAGGGTGTGCAAGACCCTAGAGATCAATTGATGGACCTAGAATAGAGAATACAAACTTAGAATTGTGTCCATGTCGGTTTTGTTGCATTTGGTGTGCCTACAGTGAATCTGGAGCAACCCGGGAAATTTCTGAGTTTAGCAAACAGGTCCAGAGGCCTAATTACCACACTAGGAGACCACCCTGACGAAACGAACCCAAACAGAGGCATAGGGACTAAGCTCACCGGATTTTGAGGCCTTGTGGCCAGTTCCCGAGAAGATGCAGTGCTGAGAACGCAGATGTCCAGAAAACGAGAAAAGATTATGCAAGAGTACCAGTCTCCGTACAGTTCGGCATATGCGAGATTGGAAGAGACCTTGAGCAGATTTCTTCCAGGACATTGCTGCGATGAGATTTGCACCGGGGATTAGATTAGATACGTATGCTTATAGTAAAGGTAGAATGTAGTTGTAAATTGACCTTATGTGAGATATAGATGTGATGAAAAGAGAATACGATTTAGCATGTGATATGATGATATGTTGGTATACGGATGCGAGTCGATTGAGAGGATTGATACCTTGCCGGTCCCCTGATATGAGATGGTTATGGATGTGACTTGGGACATAGGTATATGGATATATATGTGTATACATGTTGTGAATCATGAATGATAAGCCATACGTGACATTAGGCCGTACCCTTACTGTCATATAGGTTGATAGGATCCCTATTGGTTTAATGCTGCCGTAAGATGATTTTCCGTACGTGATGAGTTTGACTTGATGATTGATCCATACACTTGACTAGAGGATGCCGTACGATGGATTATACCGTACGTGATGTCGTAAGGCTAGATGCCGATGGTTAGATTCACCGACTCTATCATGTTAGATACGTATACCCGTCAGCATTTGCATATGATTTACCTTATGCCGCATTCATGTTATTCTCAGTGCATGGCATATACCTGTGCTAGTACACTTACACCATTATCGATGATGCGTATGTTACACGTACACAGATTTGCCGGCTCACACACTTCATCATCTATAATTGCCATGTCAGAACACAGTAGGATTTGCTGCATCATGATATGACTCCTCGCACGATTTACTTGCTATAGTTGCATATGCACCTTTATACGATGTTGCATTGGACTTTGGAGAATTTGGGAACCGCGGGATATATTTTTAAACCGGATTCATTTAAAAGAGCGATTTTCCCTCGATATGTGCATATTACTGTTCCATGTTGCATGATATTTGGATATGCTTACATTTCTATTATATGTCGCATACATCATGCTCTACGCTTTTACGCATTGAGATATGCTGTTTTCATGAGATTTCTGGATTTAAGAACTGTGGCTATTTCAAAGGAAAGCATGTACTGTTTTAAAAACCTGGTTTCTCTTGATATGATATTTCAGTGTGTCTACCATGCGTTTTCTCGGTTCTGAGACGTGTGACATGTGAAACCCGATTCGAGGAGCTGGATGAGGCCGATTACGGGTACATGGTGGACCCGGTATGGTACCCCGGGGCAAGAAAGGGATGCTGTGCAGTAGACGGTGAGCTTGACAGAGGGACTACTACCTACCGGTGATAGTATTTGGGCTCGGTGGGTATCCGGAGGATACCGACCGGAGTCGAGAGATGGATATTGGGCTGACCCGTCTGCCGGAGCCTGCGGGCCGATCCCGCAGACGGAGCCCGAGGGTCGATCCGGAATGACGGAGCCTGAGAGATGAGGATTTACGCGTCGATGCTGGGCACGAGTTTCATGATGTTTTCGAGTGTCGATGCTGGACACTCAGGTTCCATGATCTTGATCTGTCACGAGAGACATGCATTGATTTATATCCTCATACTTCCATGCATATACTTTTATGATATTTACATGCATGATGTTGTTGTGTCATTGGTTGACATGTGGACGGGATCCACATGCATACATACATTGATGATATAACGTGGACGAGATCCGCATGCATACAGACTTTGATCATATGGTTAGATGATATCCGCATACATAGGTGTTGATTACATTGTTGGCACATATACAGATACGGCCACCCTAGATATCATAGTATTACCTTTATAATATAGTTGGCCTAGGAGTCGTTGTTTATTCGATTTCTACTTGTTGATGTTTTTCTACTCACGAGTTGGCAACTCACCCCCGTTGTGCCACAGTTCTTGCAGGTTGGCCGCATGGATCAGTAGCGGCATCGCTGGCACACAGTTGCTTTCAGATATTTTACATTGGTAGGTGGGACATTTGTATCGTACCCACTCTTGTATTTATATTTCATATTGTATCTAGTCAACTCCATCAATCAAACTAGTATTTGTATAAGTAATGAGGCTTAGCGAGACTTAGAGCGAGGGGTATTCCGCTACTTATGGTTTTGATGTCTTGCTTATTTCATTATCTTTTGTGGTGATCTTCACCGTTGGACGTCGTATACTTATATATACTGTCTTGCGTGGTTGTGATCCGCCGATTGGCGAAGAGCTAGCTCCCGTTTGGGGATGCCTTTATCATTATTATGTATTATGGTTTTGGATCAAAAAATACAAAGGAGGTGCTGCCCAAATTTTTGAAAGGCGAAACATGTTTTTCAACTAATAAATTCCACTTGCATTTTTCATGTTCTTTTACTTATGCATTTAGAAAACATTGTTTTCACCCTACCTTTATTTCAAAACTTCACCTCTTTTATTTTCTTAAAAAGGTTTAGATTTCTGGGTTTCGGCTTACTTGAATTACGTTACGCCTTTAGACGTGGCGTGATTTAAGTGCCGGTCATGAGCTAATATTTCGGGTCATGACAAAGTTGGTATCAGAGCGCTTGGTTTAACCTTGGTTCGAGTCTATGTTTGAGTATGTGGAGTCTAGAGCGGGTATGTCTTTCGGAACCTAGGCTCGACCTTACGGAACTTAGACTTGAACGGGGGTTATTAGACCTGAACTTTCGTTTCATAGGTTGGCCCTGATTGATGGAGTAGGTAGCTTGAGTAGAGTGACGTACCGTACATATGTTCCGCGGCATATTTACAATACGATACTCCATTTAAGAAACCTTAGGATGTACATATTTTTAAGACTTATGATTCTTTTCATACCCATGATTATACATCCATTTGAGATCCTTGATTCTATTCGTTTCCATGATCATACTCTCATTGATGATGTTCCTTCTTATGATCATGTATCCATCCTGGATCTGTTGATTCCTTTCATTCCGTTTGATTTGTTTTCATCGATACACGATTGAGGTTCCTGTCGCGATGGTTTGAGCGCAGTTTGAGCTGCTGCTAATGTTGCGGTTAGGGAGAGCTCGTCTGGTACGAGGGCTGACCATTATGTTTTCTGGTGACATGGGAACGTCTCGATATAGTTTTTGTGTTGTGACCACTTGTTGGGGAGAGTGTTTGGTTTTACACCGGATGATCGGGCCATTGTTAGATCTGCCAGTTGCGAGAGGACTGTTGATGTACAACCTACCTCAGAGATTGTGATGTCGTCTACCGTGTGGACAGATGACCCAGCTATTGCAGAGATTGATAGGATGTCGCCTCCAGACTTTTCGAGCTAAGATCGCTGGAGCTTTCAGGCAGAGCTGCGACAGGTGATAGCTAGTCTATCCCGAGTTGAGAGATGAAGGTGATTCGTCAGATTGATGTGCCGACGCAGGCCCAGTTGAGTTGAAGATTTCCAGTGTGGAGAGTCTTACTCAGGTCTAGAGTAGACCAATCCAGAGATGACCGTTGATGTATCATCTATCCTTGAGAATTGAGGCATTGTTTAGCATGCGGATGAAGGGGATTCGCATTGCCGTCTAGGCGAAGTTAAAAAGTCGAACGAATGTCAGAAACCCATTTTTCCAAGTTTAAGGTATTCGAAGGAACACGCAAGTAATTCGGTGGACCTTCTAGAAGAATGAAACCCTAACTCGACATGATGACCATGGAACCGCTTTTGAACCTTAGGGTTTGTGGCAGTTTAGCGGTGCCATCAGTGAGGCTTGGGTTTGCCCTTCTACGGTTGGTCCATAGGTACTGTGGCATGTACCGGATATTATTAGACGGTGCTCAGGTGTTGAGCTTTGGGGAATTATGGGACTTTGATAAATCGATCGAAACGTTTAACGTCGTCCGGATATCATGTGATGAGAGATCAGCAAGCTGACTAGCTTCGGATAGAGGACCTCACCCAGATGCGTTGTGAGTTGACAGAGAACGGACGAGTATTGAGTATTCCTCCGATGGTTGGGACGAGTTCCCGAGGACGTGTTCGGCTAGATATCCTCTACAGAGTGATGAAGATACCGAGTTCATGACTTCGAGTCCGTGTGAGAGACTCCGGATTGACTGTAGTCGAGGACATTGTAATATGCAGATAGTATGATGTGACGTCGAAGTGGACGATGATAAAGACGAGTGGAACGAGAGGTTCGTGCGAGATGCTGAGGAGCTGTTGTTACTCCCCGTCGAGATTAGGGATCTGATGTATATACAGAGGTGTTGGGATACAGCCAGTTCCCGAGAAGATGCAATGCTGAGAACGCAGATGTCCAGAAAACAAGAAAAGATTATGCAAGAGTACCAGCCTCCGTACAGTTCGGCATAGGAGAGATTGGAAGAGACCTTGAGCAGGTTCCTTCCAGGACACTACTGCGATGAGATTTGCACCAGGGATCAGATGTGTCACATGTGTTTAGAGGGCCAGAGGCCGATGTCAGTGATGCGCTGCCTTACGAGTGGTCGTGATAATTGGCCGAGAGAGGACCAGAGGAGTGCCAGAGCGGAATCATTTCCGTTAGCACACCTGACCGGGCCGATGAGACAATGGATTGCGAGATTGGTAAATCCACAGAGAAGATGAGGACCCAGAGACAGAGGACGCCAGACCGTGAGCAGGAGGCAAGCGGATGTTCTAGTTCTGCAGGTTTTGGGTGCACCAGCATTTTTCGACATTGTAGGAGGTGTACCTCGATACCATTTATTACGATTTGCGTTTGTGATCCGAGTATCACGCTTATATTGCTTGGATTTGAGTTTTGATGATTGAGTTTCATGATATCGTTTTCATGCACCATGGCTGCATTTACTGGGTATTTACATTTTGTGCATATTTATTGCACTTGATATTGATTTTGTGCCTTGGCTGCACATGTTTATGATTTCGTGGATTTCATACAGTTGATTTGGGTTCTGTGCATGTGGTACGCACTCGATATTAGATTTTTTGCACACCGGATGCACTCGATTTGGGATTTTCATTTGGTTACATGTTAGTTGCACTGGATTGAGATTTTCGTGCACTATAGATGCACTAGATGTTGTTGTCGTGCACACCCGTTGCACTGGACAGATGCCTTCGTGCACACCCGTTGCACATAGTTTTTCTTTTGTGCATATTATGACACTTGTATTTGGATTTGATTTCCGTGCTCACCAGACGCACGTGATGGTTGCATACGCCTTTCGAGGCTGATTTTGCTCTTGAGCACCTTGTTTTCATGATGGGTGCTATATTGTGTAGTAGCCGAACATGACTGATCTGAGGACAGTACCTGAGTATTTTGCATGCATTAAAAGTTTAACAAGAGGTTTTCAAAAAGGAGCTATAATCTCGCTATTTCCTATGTGTCCGTGAGTGACACGAACGTTTACAAAGGAAAACCTTTTGGAATATTTCAAAAACGACAGGGCGTATATTTTAGCAAAACGTATATGAACGTATAGTATTACTTTACAATGAGCATCCGTCATTTATGCCGTGAGTTACGCATCACGCGACAATTCAGAAAAGATTTTGCATGTATTTTATTCAGATTTTGAAGTCTTCAAGGATGCGTACTATACACGTATTATTGTGTTTGACCAGTGTACATTGGATTTCTGTAGTGGACTTCGAGATCTGTATCTCCATTGTAACTCTGAGGATATGCGTGCAAATCCAATGATTTGCGTGACGCTTGACGGAGTTCGATTTTGAGTTGTACTCGTTTTCATGCGCACTTGACGCGCTGTGTTATTCCTGTATCTTCAGTGATTTCGGAGCCCTGTTGATTTGAGTTGATTATTGAAATGTTTAAGAATTTGGGGGTTTAAATTTAAATTCGGGGACCGAATTTATTTAAGGGGGGAAGAATGTAACATTTCAGAAAATATAAAATATTATTTTTGGAATTTAATATTAAAATAATATATTTCCCGAAAACTGCCCGATTTGCGAAATTGGGGTTTTCGAAAAAGGGTATAAATATATACCAATAATTATGAAATAATTGAAAATTAAAATGATTTATTCATTTAAAAATATATTTATCAAATTTGGCATTTTTAAAATTTATTTCATGCAATTTGGATAAAAACCCGATTAGTGCACTGCTAATCGCGATTAGGCCAAATCCGTGTTTCTACAGTTTTCCATGGCTAGTGCACCATGTCATGTTATATTTTGATTGCATGTTGTGTTCTTGTGTTGTTTTTTGGGTATTATGTGATTTTGGTTTTAAATAAAAGAAAAAGAAAATGAAAAGGGTAATTAATTGTGAGAGATAGTTAGAATAAGAGAGGAGAGAGATGGGGGGGGGCTGCTATATCCTCACCCCATTTTATTTCTTCATCTCCTTCTTCTTCCCCATCTCCCTCCACCTTTACCCTCTAGATCCATCCCTAAGCTTTATCAAAACCTTAAACCCCTTTTACTAATGTTGATCATCTCTTCATCCTCTAGACAATGGACCAAGCAAAGTGGGATTTTGATAATATTGGGAAGCTAGGGTTCTCTTGAGTTTCATCCATGAGGTATAATCCTTTCCATTTAGTTTAGTTTATGTTTTCCTAGCATTCTAGTTAGTTTAGAATGGGTTTAAGGTGTGGGTTTGTGAAATTGGAAAATTCATGAGAGGGTTTGGTGACTTGTGGGCTTGTGAGCTGTAGTGAGGGTGTGCAAGACCCTAGAGATTAATTGGTGGACCTAGAATAGAGAATACAAACTTACAATTGTTTCCATGTCGGTTTTGTTGCATTTGGTGTGCCTACAGTGAATCTGTAGCAACCCGGGGAATTTTTGAGTTTAGCAAACAAGTCCAGAGGCCTAATTACCACACTAGGAGACCACCCTGATGAAATGAACCCAAACAGAGGCTTAGGGACCGAGCTCACCACATGGAGGAATTTTGGGTCCAGGTTGCTTCTGTAGGTCATATACCCTATATACATCATCCCAGTATTGTTTGTTCATCCTAATTTCACCTGGGCCAAAATTTGGGAGCACTTTGGTGTGGTTTTTGGTTATGTTTTCCGTATTTTGAATGCTAGGTTTTGATATTTGATTTTGTATTTGTTTGTTGAATGTTTGTACATCAACAACAAGGGATGATAGGTTGGTTTTGCATGCGTAGGCTATAGGTTCTAACCTATAGGCGATCCGTATGCCGTTTTGGTTTTCCGGATTCGATTTTAATAGCTATTGCGATTGTATTTATTGTAGGTACCTTCGCGTAGATCCTAGGCGGCGGAGCGTGGCGGCATCGACTTCGGCAAGCAAGAAGCAATGTGAGTAGATCTATATCTACGGGAGAAGTCGGGTGGATGGCGTATAGCACCCCTGCAAGTTTTTGATGGAAACCGATTCATAGTATATGGTTAAGGAAACCTTTAATAGAAAAATATAGATAAAGTTAAAAGATAGTTAGAGAAACTATGTTAGAAAGTAAAGGATAGTTAGAAGTGATATGATACGACTAATATGTGATGACGGGATTTGAGGATGATATTTGATGATATTTGATGATATTGCCGTTTAGGGTACTATAAGACTAGATAGCCGACATAAATGTGTCATCCGAACCATAACTATTTCCAAACTGAAGAATCGTATGTATCTTTTAAACAGATATCTTGAGGGACGTTACGGATTTTCAAATGATATCTTTTCCTTAAAAACACCGTAGCCTCTACTTTCAAAACTACGATTCGCATCTTTTAAAAACTGATTGTATGGTTTGGGTGTGTATGTTAGATTAGATACATATGCTTATAGTAAAGGTAGAATGTAGTTGTAAATTGACCTTATGCGAGATATAGATGCGATGAAAAGAGAATACGATTTGGCATGTGATATGATGATATGTTGGTATACGGATGCGAGTCGATTGAAAGGATTGATACCTTGCCGGTCCCATAATATGAGATGGTTATGGATGTGACTTGGGGCATAGGTATATGGATATATATATGTGTATACATGTTGTGAATCATGAATGATAGGCCATACGTGACATTAGGTCGTACCCTCACTGTCATATAGGTTGATAGGATCCCTATTAGTTTAATGCCGCTGTACGATGATTTTCCATACGTGATGAGTTTGACTTGATGATTAATCCATACCCTTGACTAGAGGATGCCGCACGATGGATTATACCGTACGTGATGTCATAGGCTAGATGCCGATGGTTAGATTCACCAACTCGGTCATGTTAGATACGTATACCCATCAACATTTGCATATGATTTACCTTATGCTGAACCGCGGGATATATTTTTAAACTGGATTCATTTAAAAGAGCGGTTTTCCCTCGATATGTGCATATTACTGTTCCATGTTGCATGATATTCGGATATGCTTACATTTCTGTTATATGTCGCATACATCATGCTCTACGCTTTTAGCATTGAGATATGCTATTTTCATGAGATTTCTGGATTTGAGAACTGTGGCTATTTCAAAGGAAAGCATGTACTGTTTTAAAAACCCGGTTTCTCTTGATATGATATTTCAGTGCGTCCACTATGCGTTTTTTCAGTTCTGAGACGTGTGACATGTGAAACCCGATTCGAGAAGCTGGATAAGGCCAATTGCGGGTACTTGGTGGACCTGGTATGGTACCCCGGGACAAGAAAGGTATGCTGTGCAGTAGACGGTGAGCCTGGCAGAGGGACTACTACCTACCGGTGATAGTATTTGGGCTCGGTGGATATCCGGAGGATACTGACCGGAGTCGAGAGATGGATATTGGGCCGACCCGTTTGCCGGAGCCCGCGGGCCGATCCCGCAGACGGAGCCCGAGGGCCGATCCGGACTGACGGAGCCCGAGAGATGAGGATTTACGTGTCGATGCTGGGTACGGGTTTCATGATGTTTTCGAGTGTCGATGCTGGACACTCAGGTTCCATGATCTTGATGTGTCGCGAGGGACACGTGTTGATTTATATCCTCATACTTACATGCATATGCTTTTATGATATTTACATGCATGATATTGTTGTGTCATTGGTTGACACGTGAACGGGATCCACATGCATACATACATTGATGATATAACGTGGACGAGATCCGCATGCTTACAGACTTTGATCATATGGTTGGATGATATCCGCATGCATAGGTGTTGATTACATTGTTGTAGCACCCAGCCCCTTTTTATACCAATAAAACATATCTCTCTTTAACTTATACAGTTTGTTTTTATTATTTATTTTATTTATAATTATTAGTTTATTTTCAAACCTTTTAAACCCATTTACCCCATTTTATTTCTGTAAGCCATTCTTTATAACTTAATTTATTTTTATTAAAACCCCATTTTTCTTTGAACAGAACCCAAACCCACCCTTTTAAATAAATTCATTTTTCCATTATAAAATCTCTGGCCCGGCCTTTCCATTTCCTTCCTGCGGCCCAGCGAAAAATCTCTCAGCCCATTCAATTTTTCTTCATAAACTAAATTCCCTTAATTTTCCCTGGCCCGTTCCCTATATTCCCTCTCAGCCCACCAAGTTTTTAGGGATTTTATTTTCCTTTTTGCGAGCCGGCCCATTTCTTCAGCCCACTCCCCAAAACCCATGCCCGTCTCCACTTCAGACCCGACCCGCCACCACTGTTCATCTCCTTCAAAATTCCCAACGGTAACCTCCCGCAACTCGCTGCGCGCGATCCCTTTCCTCCGCCGCGCCTCACGCCCACGCCCTCGCTCCTGCCGTTACCCCCACGTTTTCAACCCCATCTCCCACTCACTCCTCATCTCTCTCTCTCTCTACATTCGCCGAGCCCCCAAACCCGAGCACCCAAACCTCCCACAACCCACCGCAACCTCCACCCTCAACGACGACGACGAACTTTCCTCCGATCCCCTTCTACATCACCTCACCCTAACCTCCCGCTCTTTCCCTCGACCTCCCCCATCAACTCGAGTCCCATGCACCCACTCCCCTGCGCCCACTCACCTGCACACCGAGTCCCCTGCCCCAACGCCGGCGAGCTTCTCGTCTCGTCGTCGACCTCTCCCGCGTCATCATCATCGTCATCCTCATCGTCGCCGTTCTCGTCATCACCCAGCTCTCTCCCTCTGTCTCTACCCCAGCTCCCTCTCTCTGTCTACACTCAGCTCTCTCTCTCTCTCTGTTTACACCCAGCTCTCTCTCTCTCTCCGTCTACACTCAGCTCCCTCTCTCTGTCTACACCCTCTCTCTCTCTGCCTACTCTCTCTCTCTCTAACACTCTCAATCCCCTCTATTCACCCTCTCTTTCTAACTCTCTCTCAAAAAACACACAAAACACATTTTCTTTACAAACACTCACTGCGGCTATTGCCGGAGCGATCGTCGTCGACCACAGTACACTCGCAGAGGATCATCAAGCACCCCTCCACCTCCAGTAACCGTGCAACGACTCCGGACAACTCCGACGCAAAATCCGTATCTCGATCCAAGCTCGCGCAAATCCATTTCACGGCGTACATCACGCGTTCGTGACGCCGCTGCTACCGTGCGATCCGAGGCATTCCCAGGCAAGTTCTTTACATGCTTACATGCTATTTTACCTAAGTTACAATCGCTAAGTATATAGATTCTGAGTTACAGTTTAAACTAATTATGTGCCATAACCTGCTCGACGCGTGTTCCCAAAGAAAATACTTTTCTAAATTGACGGAACTGGATTAATTACTTTGGCCCTTGCTGTGATGAACACCGTGTGCAAGATTCGCTGGAAAATATGACCGTTAACGATTAGAACAACTACCCCCAAGTCTAATCGTAAAACTGTAATTCTATTATACCTGAAAACCGTTAAATTCACCATAAATCATATACATAATAGAATGGTGCGTTCGAGGGCTCAAATCGAAGCCGACTCGATGAACTTTAACATTATACTAGTTTCCTGGTATTCCTGTACTTAAACTATGATGATATTTGGATCGGAGTGCGACTCTGGACTGCAGTCCAGAGCGACTCTAATTGTTGCTTGCTGTTTCGTAGTGGGTACCACATGATTTTCATAAACTCATAGGTTGCGGAACTCCATTGTTCATTATAGATAAATCTGTTAGCTAGACAACACAATTGATTTCATTCTGTTTCGTTACCATTTGATATTTATTCTGTAATTTAAAAGATCGGGACGCATGACAGTCCCAACAGAATCAGAACTGACATATTAGTGTTAAACAGTGTATAACTCCTGACGTGCAGATGCGATTAATGATCCGTCTATTGCTTTAAAAATCTTACTGAAAACCCTAGATTTCATCCAACTGTAGCGTCGCTAAAATCTGATCCCAACTGGGATTAAAATGCGTTGCGAAACGGACTTCTGAATCTGAAACCGGATTTCCAGCCGCGAGCGCTTAAAATGAAATGGTTATAACTATTGATCCTGGAACCCGATTAGCTTGAAACTAAATTTGATGGATGGAAAACTGGACGTACTAATTACTACCTGTTTATCGTTTCGCTAAATCATATATGTATGTTTCATGATAAATCGTGCAAGTGATAAAATACTGTTTTTGTGACACTTTAATTGTGCTTATATACTGTTCACGCATCATATCATACCCATACCATTGTAGTGATAACCTAGTGATATCGTACATTTACCCAATGTTAGATTCTAGTGATGATTGTGGCAAGTACGTCAGTGTTCGTGTATCCGTGATTAAGTGAAAGTGATACGTACTTGTACACAATCAGTGACCCTATTATTCTATTGCATTGTCGACGTTTGTGGGATGCGTGTACGTGTGACTATAAGTGGTATGGGACACTTATGGAAGCGCTTGCACGGGCGTCACAGATAAGGCACCAGACACTGCCATTTATCCTAGGTATTAGTTGGGACGTGCTTGATGGAGGTCCTGCCTCCAGTTCTCGCGTAGACTTGTCACGGATCGATTAGTATTTAGGGTTATGGTTAGCGTTTGATGTAGACCACGGGGTGTGGGGTAGTTTAAGTGTGAGTTCAATAGAATCTCGGGAGTCCCATGCCAGCTTATATATTTAGGGAGTTATATGGAGATTTACAGGGTATGTGATATACACCGTGATATACATGTTACATGTTGGGCCCGTGGCCCTTGCCCTTGGGTTCTACCCTTGGGTGGAGGACACTCGCGAGTGGTTGACTCTCACACTTGGACTGACGATAGGCTTAGTGACCTGTACCGTGAGACTTAGAGACTAATAGGGATACTAGCATTTATATTCCTTATATACTGTGTTGGCATGCGTGACATATCGTTCTACTGCTTTACTGTTCCGCTGCATTGATTACGGCACATTCATATTCATGATGTCATTGATTTACTGCTTCACATATCTATTATTACTGTTAGAACTGTCACTTGATTTTATACATATTATATTGTTATTGTGTCGCTCTGACGACCTGAGTATGCATGCTCAGTGTGAGAAGAAGATTTAGCCTGGACCAGAACTAGAAGTGCATCACAGACTTCTTGACTTGCCTTTCCGAGTTACATTCGTTTGTTCCACTTCAGGTCAGTCTTTACATTGTTTCTTTCAGTTACTGCATTTCTCATTACCTGCGCATTATTTACTGTTTACCATGAAAAACTAGAAGCCGAAGTGTGACTACGGCAGGACATTTCCTTGACCGTAGGAGCATGGTTGGCCTTGTCTACCCCTCGTATTCCGTATTTTGGGAAGCGGGGCGTGACAATTGTTGGCATATATACAGATACGGTCACCCTAGATATCATAGTATTACCTTTATGATATAGTTGACCTAGGAGTTGTTGTTTATTCGATTTCTACTTGTTGATGTTTTTCTACTCACGAGTTGGCAACTCACCCCTGTTGTGCCACAGTTCTTGCAGGTTGGCCGCATGGATCAGTAGCGGCATCACTGGCACACAGTTGCTTTCAGATATTTTACATTGATAGGTGGGACATTTGTATCGTGCCCACTCTTGTATTTATATTTCATAGTGTATCTAGTCAACTCCATCAATTAAACTAGTATTTGTATAGGTAATGAGGCTTAGCGAGACTTAGAGCGAAGGGTATTCCGCTACTTATGGTTTTGATGTCTTGCTTATTTCATTATCTTTTGTGGTGATCTTCGTCGTTGGGTGTCGTATACTTATATATACTGTCTTGTATGGTTGTGATCCGCCGATTGGCGAAGAGCTAGCTCCCGCTTGGGGATGCCTTTATCATTATTATGTATTATGGTTTTGGATCAAAAAATACAAAGGAGGTGCTGCCTAAATTTTTAAAAGGCGAAACATGTTTTTCAACTAATAAATTCCACCTGCATTTTTCATGTTCTTTTACTTAAGCATTTAGAAAACATTATTTTCACCTTACCTTTATTTCATAACTTCACCTCTTTTATTTTCTTAAAAAGGTTTAGATTTCTGGGTTTTGGCTTACTTGAATTACGTTACGCCTTTAGACGTGGCGTGATTTAAGTGCCGGTCACGAGCTAATTTTTCGGGTCGTGACAACAGGTTATGAAGTTCTTCGAGAATCCGAATGTCATTCCCTTACCCCACCTTCTATCGTCTCTCCGCCGACATTAGACCTCAAACTGTTACCTTCTCATTTTAAATATGCATACTTATGTGAGAATGAGTTTTTTCCCATGATCATATCCGCTTCTCTAGCTTCAGAGCAAGAGAACGCTCTTTTGATGGTCTTGAGATCTAATCAGCAAGTATTTGGTTGGACAATGACAGACATAAAAGGGATTAGCCCCTTGATTGTAGAATATCATATACAATTGATGGATGAAGCCAAACCAACCAGAGACCCACAAAGACGGTTGAATCCCGTCATGAAGGAGACGGTAAAGAAAGAAACCGTCAAGTGCTTAAATAGTGGTATAATTTACCCAATCTCAGTAGCCAATGGGTGAGTCCTATTCATATGGTCCCTAAAAAGTCTTGCATCACGGTCATAACTAATAAGGCTAATGAGTTGATCCAAACATGCACCCAAACTGGGTGGCGTGTATGTATTGATTATAGGAAACTCAATGCCGCAACAAGGAAAGATCACTTCCCTTTACCTTTCATTGACCAGATGTTAGAACGATTAGATGGACATGAATATTATTGTTTCAAGGATGGATACTCTGGCTATAACCAGGCCCCTATCGCCGAAAAGGATCAAGATAAAACAATATTTACTTGTCCTTTCGGTACCTTTGCTTATAGACGCATGCCCTTTGGGTTATGCAATACTCCCGCTACATTTCAGCAGTGTAAGATGGGGATATTCTCAGACATGGTCGAGAATTTTCTGGAGATTTTCATGGACGGTTTCTCTATATTTGGGGACTCATTTGAGGATTGCTTACTTCATCTTGATGCAGTTCTTACCCGCTGTAAGGATAAGAACTTAACTTTGAATTGGGAAAAATGCCATTTCATGGTCCAAGAAGGTATCGTGCTTGGACATGTCATTTCACAAAAAGGCATTGAGGTAGACAGAGCCAAAATAGATATCATCCATAACCTTCCTCATCCCAAATGCGTCAAGGATATACGATCTTTCTTTGATCATGCAGGATTTTATAGGAGATTCATTAAGGATTTTAGAAAAATTGCTAGACCTTTAACTCTTTTTTTAGCCAAGAATACTACATTTCACTTTGATTCGGACTGTGAGGCTGCATTTGACTCTCTTAAAAGATCCCTCACTACAGCCCTCGTTCTATCATCTCCTGATTAGAACCACCCGTTTGAGTTTATGTGTGATGCATCAGATTTTGCTTTTGGTGCAGTCCTAAGACAACACATTGATAAGATGCCATATGCAATTTATTATGCAAGTAAGATCTTGAATGATGCCCAAATTAATTATACAACCACCGAGAAAGAACTCTTGGCTGTTGTATTTGCATTAGAAAAATTCAGGCCTTACTTAATTTGTTCACCGATTGTGGTTCACACCGATCACTCCGCCCTAAAACATCTTTTATCTAAAAAGGATGCTAAGGCCAGATTAATACATTGGATTCTATTATTACAAGAATTTAATCTTGTCATACGAGATAAGAAAGGATCGGAAAATGTAATAGCCGACCATATTTCACGCATCTCTTCTTCACCTACTGTGACCTTGCCAATAAATGACTCTTTTCCAGACGAACATCTCTTGACCGTATCCTGCGAATCTTGATTCATTAATATTGTGAATTATCTAGCAACATGACTTATTCCCAACGAATGGTCTAAAAAAGACAATCATCGATTTCTATCTCGAGTAAAGCATTTTTATTGGGATAAACCTTATTTGTTTAAGTATTGTCCCGACCAAATCATTCACAGATGTATGCCCAATGATGAATTCAAGAGTGTTTTGTCTTTCTGTCATGATCAGGCATGTGGTGGTCACTTTGGTCTACGTTAGACGGCGGAGAAGGTTTTGCAATGTGGTTTTTACTGGCCAACATTATTCAAAGATGCATTTGATCATTGCAAAACTTGTCCACGGTGTCAACACATGGGTCGGATTTCTCGAAAAAATGAGATGCCACTCCAACCTATCTTGGTTGTGGAAATTTTTGGCGTTTGGGTATTGATTTTATGGGTTCTTTTCCCAACTCTTTTAGGAATTTATATATCTTGTTAGCGGTTGATTACGTCTCAAAATGGGTGGAAGCAATACCATGTCGTACTAATGACAATAAGGTTGTTATTAAGTTCTTTAAAGAAAATATCTTTTTGCGATTTAGACACCCTCGCTCTATAACTAGCGACAATGGGATACATTTCTGTAATCGGTCTTTCGAGATATTGATGCGGAAATATTCAATCAACTATAAACTTTCTACGCCCTATCATCCCCAAACAAGCGGGCAGGCTGAGATTTCCAATATGCAAATCAAACAAATTTTAGAGAAGACAGTTTCTAAAAACCGGAAAGATTGTTCAACCAAATTGACGGATGCTCTTTGGGCATTTCGTACCGCTTATAAGACTGATCTTGGTATGTCTCCTTACCGACTAGTGTTTGGAAAGGCTTTCCACCTTCCTGTCGAGATCGAGCATAAAGCAATGTATGCCATTAAAGAACTTAACTTCGATTTAAATCATGCCTGCAACTTTCGGAAGATGAAATTAAATGAGCTAAGCGAACTCCGCGATGAAGCTTACGATAATGCGGTGATAGTAAAGAACCGGACTAAGATATTTCACGATAAAAATATTTTGAGAAAAACTTTCATCCCAGGACAACAAGTCCTTTACGATTTTTGTCTCCATCTTCATGCGGGTAAGCTAAGATCTCGTTGGAAAGGAGCATTTGTGGTGCGGTATGTATATCCGCACGGGGTAGTTGAAGTTGAAAATATTAAAAACGGTTATATTTTAAAAGTAAATGGGAATAGATTAAAACCGTATTTTTTCACTGACCCACGGAGGAGCTTCTGTTTTTACAGGAGACGCTTTATCTTAACTAAATTTCCTCCGCCTCACCTCCATGTCTCGATAATATTGTCTCATCATATGAATAGAGGTGAGTTAAAAAGGACCTAACTGAATATCCATATGATTACAAATAAGTTTGGGAGAGATTTTCATGTTCATTTATTCTTGTACCCCCTTAATAACTTTCCCTCCCAAGTCTACATATTTTTGAGATTTAAAAGATGACAACAGTGAGGACACTGCTGTAAACAGGTTTGGGGGAGGTTTGTGCTTATTTATGTATTACTGTGCATTACACTTTGCATAAGCACAAAAATTTTCAAAAATTTTCTTTTATAATAAAAGATTAGAAAGTGAAAAATTACATTTAAAAGATTGGAAGAGTTTAAGAAAACGAAGAAAATTAGATGTTTTCTTAAACGAAACTAGTAATAACTAGTTATGAGCCGTTATTCCAAGGGTTAGTAAGATGAAGGAAGTCACTAATCTGAGGATAAAAGTAAGTCTAAAAAATAGTTCCTATTCTGGAAGCCAAATATTTGAACGTTGATACCCTACTATACGCACTTACACACGTCTTGAAACTCGGGATAGTAGAGGATACCTTGAAATGCTCTTGTCTAAAAGCCAAAGTACGAAGAAAATAATAAATGAAGCATAAAAGTATAAAATGGTGAAGAAAAATGAACACTGGTTTTGTAATCACTAAGGCAGCATAAAAATATATAGCGAGGATGCTTAGCACCTAGTGCCTTAGACCAACTGGTTTGGGAGTCACTGCTAAGCTTTAGGTGTTGCAAGATGAGAAAATTGCTAATTACGTCTAATAAGTGAGCACCGTTAGTAATCGGTCGGTTAGTACCTCAAGAAGTATTAACGGTCGCATGAAAAATGTGTGAACAATTCCATTTAAAATTTTCACCGACTAAAAAATACTGAGGTAGATGGACAAGAGTATGATAGCTTGAATTGAATTCTCCAAGTGTAGGGATGTCTTTTACACACACGTAGGGGTATATGATCGGTGTTTGGAGGAAAGGTAGGGATGAAGAATAAAGGCAATGTTTTATTGAGGGATGATGTGATTTCTAACATGTTTTCATGACTATTAAGATAGGGCTCACGACAACCGAAAAGCTAGTGTAGTTGAAAACTCTGATTTTCAAGTTCTTTTTTTTATAGTTCTTATCTTTATATGTAACTTTCACAGTCTTTCTTTTATTATAGGATTTTGTGGGTGCAATCCGCTGAAAACTCTCAGGAGACAACACTCCTCCTACTAGGGACACCTAGAGGTTTAAAGGCTTGTTGCACATGCTCAGTGCAATCGTGTTGCCTACGAAAGTGTGCTAGTTAGTTTTTCTTTTTCTTACTATTTTTCTCCTTTTCTTGAATAAATAAAATTTGCTCGAGACGATCAAAGTCAAGTTTGGGGGAATTTGTTTAGTCGAAAATAGTGCAATTTTTAACATAACAATTTCCTCACTTTTCTAATCATCTAAACGTGTTTGTTATAAATATAACACATATTACAAGTTCGTCTGGAAAATATCAATTACCATGTGTTATACATTATAATCAACATTTTTGAAGGAAATTGTATGTTTATTATTTCACGCATAATATTGTATATCTATAACATTCTTCATTTAGATCTTGTGCAAAAATTAGCCCAGATCAGATACCGGAATCAGAAATTCGCCGATAAAAATACAGGAAATCAAAGAGTTAAATTCTGGCAAAGATTCAGTAGAGAGAAGAAGATTCCAGATATCACATATAAACTCAAAGACCAACATTAGAAGACTCAAGAAAATTGAAGCTAGGAGCTCAAAAATCGGCCGCAGATCCGCGGCCGAGTCAGGCCGTCCGCGGCCGATTCAGGTAGTCGGCTATCGAGAATTCTCCAGAAGTTTCATTGCAACGTCCTAGCTTATTGGGGAAGTCTCGTTGTAACAATCTTGTTCTGGAAACTTCTCTATAATAACCTAGCTTGTTGAGAAAGCTTGATAACTACCTAGCTTATTCTAGAAGTCTCTTTGCAACAACCCAGCTTATTGGGGAAGCTTGATTAGGGGCTATAAAAAAGTACCTAAGCCTACATTAAAAAGGTTGTTGATTTTTAGTACACATTTTGTACACAATTACAAAAACAATTAGATGTTGAATAATAAAGGTGATCATTACTTTTAGTCTTGCTTTCTTTAAATTTTCGCATTATTATTTTCATAATGCGTGAGTAAATCTCCGCTTGCTAAGGATTCGAAGGAATTTGGTTGATCACATGGTGAGAGAATTCTATATTCATCTTAAATCTTATAGAGATTATAAACTTTAGCAAAAAGAATCATTAATGTCCAAATTGTGAGAGAGATCAATTTATTGAGAATTTCATCACAATTTGGAGATTAGATTGATGATCCTTCTTGTTAAAGGCTATATAAGAATGACAATCAATGAAAAGATAAGGGGCAATGAAGGAGAAACCCTAGTTTCTTCAAGGGATCCCTAATTCTCTTTTTTTAGCCATAAATCTAATTTTAATTCTACCAATAGATAAGATGAATCATTTTGAATAGTCATCCATGGCTATCCGTTCGAATCCTATAAGCCTTATACAATTTTCTTGATAACTAAATCTTGAACATTTTCTTGAATTTCTTGGAAATATTAAATTCAACTAAATCTTGAACTATTTCTTGAATTTCTTTACTAGTTCTTTCGACTCATCTAAACCAAGAATTTACGAATTTCTCGAATCCCAGAGGACGACCCGTGCTCACTAACGCTCACTACATGCGATACCGTTATTGGTTGCGGTTACATACCTATTCTACCTATCAATTTTGAAAAAATCAGGTTTCCCCAAAGGAAAAGCCCCAAAAGCCTTTCCTTTGGTGAGGCCACCCTCAACCTTCTCTCTACTTTATTAAAAAAGAGCCTTGGATGAGCAAAAGGAGGTCTCTTTTCCCCTTTTTAGGCCTTCGATTTTGTAAAGAGAGGGTTTTGGGAGATGGGTTCTCTTTCTTCTTCCTCTTTCCTTTTTGGATCTTGAGGAGGAAGAAGGATGAGGCTGTTTCTCCCAATCAGAGCAAAACTCTGTTCAAAATTCAAATTTTGAAATGAAGCAACGCTTCTGATGCAGCGCCAAGTACGCTGCGTCCTAAGCAGCGCATCACGTGCAAAGCACGTGGGCGCTAGCGCTGGGTGCACTGCGCTCTAAGCAGCACACCATGTGTGCGCTAGCGCTAGGTGCGCTGCGCTCCAAGCAGCGCACCACGTGTCAAGCACAGGTGCGCTAGCCTTTAAGCAGCGCACCACGTGTCAAGCACGGGTGCGCTAGCGCTGGAACTAAAAGCTCTCCACCGTTAGATCAAAGATCTAATAATAATGATCAATCATTAATTAATCAGAACTAAATTCTGTTAAGGAAAGATTCCTCGAAATCTTTCCAAATAACAAGATTGTGCTCTGTAAATCAAAGCATGGTTGGATCAATGATCCAATGGTAAATAAAGATTACCAAAAGATAGGATAAATTCTGTGTGGAAAGATTTATCAATCTTGTTAAAAACAAGAAGATTGCCTTCTGTAAAACAGAAGCCCTAGGATCAAAGATCCAATGGTGTGGAAACATCCCCAAATCAATCAGAGAAAGATCTCTTCAACTGATTCAATAAATCAGCCTACCCTATAAAAAGGCTCCTAGACTTCAAGTCTCAAAAAAAAAAGAGAAAGAAACCTCCCAAAAAACTTTGAGAAAATTCAAAGAGCAAGCTCTTGCAAGAAGATCTTTCTTCAAGGTAAAAATGATGATGATGAACAAAGAGATGAAATCATCTCATGATTAAGAAAGAAGAATTCATTTCTTTAAAAAAAAGATCATAGATCTACAAAGACAAAAGGTCTTTCACAAAGAGATCAAGAGATCTCGTCACAAAATAGAAGAAGAACTTACTTCTCACAGATCATAGATCTATAAGACTAAAGTCTTTCTCAAAGAGATCATGAACGTCTCATTACAGAAAGGCGAGGAGAATAATTCAATTCTCTTAAGAATCATAGATCCATAAAGGCAAAGTTCTTTCATCAATATAAGAGATTGAAACGGTTGTTCTCAGATCTTGAGACAAAGTCTCTCTTTGGATCACAAAATTGATCATATGCGCTTTGCGCTCTTGAACTGCGCTTCTGCGCTCTTAGACTGGCGCTCAGCGCCGAGCGCGACACGTGTCGCTTTGCGCTATTCAAATAGCGCACTGTGCTCATAGGCTGGCGCTCAGCGCCAGGCGCACCACGTGTCAATTACATGTGCGCCACTAAAATACTAGCGCAATGCGCTCATAAACTGGCGCAATGCGCCCATCATCTGGCGCTTAACGCCAAGCGCGACACGTGTCCTTCACGTGTGAGCTATTTGGCAGAAGCGCACTGCGCTCTTTGACTGGCGCAAAGCGCCAAGCGCTCCACGTGTCACTCACGTGTGCGCTCATTGAACATAAATTGTTCTTTAATAAGCCCAGAGCTCTGATGAATGCTCAGCATTCAATAAAAGACAAAAAAAACATTGTCAAGATATAAATCAATGCTCAGCATTGTTAAAAGGGCCAAGCCCAAATAATGGCTCAACAGCCCAAAATAAAATATTAAACATTTTAACCTGATTGGACTTAGCCCAATATTGGCTATAAGTCCTCAACTCATATTAATTGAGCTCATCTGCTCATAAATATGATAACAGATCTTAGCCCCAAATTGGACTACAGATCTTTCAACCAACTCACATCGGTTCGAGGGTACATCTCTTTACTCCTCTGATATTTATCGTTGTAATCCTTCAACGTCTTCAGAGAGGTGACGGGTCCCGACAACCAAACATTCAACGGACTGTGGGGTCCTTTAAAACCCACGGACTATGATGTCCTTAACCTTGACTGTGATGTCTTTAAACTCACGGACTATGATGTCTTTAACCTTGACTGTGATGTCTTTAAACTCACGGACTATGATGTCCTTAACCTTAGACCGAGATGTCCTTAAAACTAACATTGGACCGTAATGTCCTTAAACTAATCGACCGCAATGTCCCTAAACTAAACAATAGAGCCCAAATGCTCTTTTGTTGGATCTAAATGATCCCGTTAAGTTGATCTTAGTCTAAAATTAGACTGACGTATCCTTAACTAACGTTTAAGTTGATCTTAGTCTCAAATGAGACTAACGCATCCTTAAACCCAACCCCAAACCCAAATCTAAGAAAATGCAGATTTGGACTAATCCACACCCTACGGGAAACAACATAAATTAGTCTCCGTATACAATCCACGGGCAACCAAAAACAAAACATACACACACGACACAAAGTGACCATCTGGAGAAGGAGAAAGTGGTTACCGCGATACGGTAGCATAATTAACTGCAGGGGCTTGTACCTGCAGGGAAGAGCGTCCCCACAATCAAAAAACTCCTCGACGAGGGGGAATCTGACGAAGTCTGCTACATCGGCCACATCCGTTTAAACCTTCGATACACGGTGCCACAAATCAACTTGGCATCTTCGGAGAGGTGGACGGATAGCACCAATTAGCATCTATCCCGAATTCAGGCAAGACGGACCTATGCGGTCACATTTCCGTGTTTCGGCGGGGAACAGATTCTGTAAGGAGTGCGACAGACGTGCGCCCAACATGTGCGCCCAACACGTGCGACACACGTGCGCCTAACACGTGCGATGCACGAACGCAAAGAAGCCTTTTTCAGCAGCGAGAAGTTTAAGCTCCAACCTGTTCTTTCCCCCTAATGAGTGGGACATGGTTCAAAAGGTACATCCCTCCACACCTTCGATATATAGTGCTGTAATCTCTCAGTGTCATCGGAGAGGTGGTGGGTCCCAACGACCAATGATCCTTCTTTTTAAAAAAAAGGAAAAGAAACAAAAAAGATATAGAGAAATAGAGAGGAACCCCCCTGAGAAAATCTCAGAAAGAAGAGCCAAGCTCTCGATAGAAGAACTTCTTTTCTTCAAGTTCAAAGAACAGAGAGATGAAATCATCTCATAATTAAAAAGAAGAATTCACTTCTTTTTTTAAGATCATAGATCTACAAGACCAAGGTCTTTTACAAAGAGATCAAAAGATCTTATCATAAAATAAAAGAAGAATATACTTCTTTCTCACAGATCATAGAACTATAAGACTAAAGTCTTTCTTAAAGAGATCGTGAACATCTCATTATAAAGGGGGGAGAATAATTCAATTCTCTTAAGGATCACAGATCCATAAAGGCAAAACCTTTCATCAATATAATTAAAACATCTCCTGTGAAGCTAAGAACTTTATTCTTAGATCTATGAGACAAAGTCTCTTAAAAGAGAATTTAATTCTCAGTGCATAGCGCTGCATAAAAGAGCCTTAGCGCTCCGTATTAAAAAGCGCTTCAGCGCACCGGAACTAGCGCACAGCGCTGCATAAAAAGAGCCTTAGCGCTCCATATTAAAAAGAAGCATCTCAGCCCTCCTGATCTGGCGCAAAGCGCCGAGCGCACCACGTGCTCCTCACGTGTGCACCATTGAACAAATAGCGCTATGCGCTCATAAATCAGCGCTACGCGCTCATGGACTGGCGCAAAGCGCCAAGCGCACCACGTGTCACTCACGTGTGCGCTACTCGGCAGAAGCGCACTGCGCTCTTTAACTGGCGCAAAGTACCAAGCGCACCACGTGCCCTTCACGTGTGTGCTGATAGAATATAAATTTGTTCTTTAATAACCCCAGAGCTATGATGAATGCTCAGCATTCAATAAAAGACAAAAACATTGTCAAGATATATATCAATACTCAGCATTGTTAAAAGGGACAAGCCCAAATAAAGGCTCAACAGCCCAAAATAAAAGGTTAAACATTTTAACCTGATTAGACTTAGCCCAAGATTGGCCATAAGTCCTCAACTCATATTAATTGAGCTCATCTGCTCATAAATATGTTAACAGATCTTAGCCCCAAATTGGACTACAGATCTTTCAACCAACTCACATCGGTTCGAGGGTACATCTCTTTACTCCTCTGATATTTGTCGTTGTAATCCTTCAACGTCTTCAGAGAGGTGATGGGTCCAGACAACCATACATTTCATAGACTATGACGTCTTTAAACTGGACTGTGGGGTCCTTAAGCCCATGGACTATGATGTCCTTAACCTTGACTGTGAGGTCTTTAAACTCACGGACTATGATGTCCTTAACCTTGACTGTGAGGTCTTTAAACTCACGGATTACGATGTCCTTAACCTTGGACCGAGATGTCCTTAAACTAACATTGGACCGTAATGTCCTTAAACTAATCGACCGCAATGTCTCTAAACTAAACAATAGAGTCCAAATGCTCTTTTGTTGGATCTAAACGATCCCGTTAAGTTGATCTTAGTCTGAAATTAGACTAACGTATCCTTAACAAACGTTTAAGTTGATCTTAGTCTCAAATGAGACTAACGTATCCTTAAACCTAACCCCCAAATCCAAATCTAAGAAAATACAGATTTGGACTAATCCACGCCCTACGGGAGACAACATACATTAGTCTCCATATACAATCCACGGGCAACCAAAAACAAAATAAACACACACGACATGAAGTGACCATATGTAGAAGGAGAAAGTGGTTACCGCGATGCGGTAGCGTAATTAACTGCAGGGGCTTGCGCCTGCAGGGAAGAACGTCCCCATAATCCAAAACCCCTCAAATGAGGGGGAATCTGACGAAGTCTGCTACATCGGCCGCATCCGTTTAAACCTTCGATATACAGTGTCATAAATCAACTTGGCATCTTCGGAGAGGTGGACGGATAACTCCAATGAGCATCTGCCCTCGAAATTCAGGCAAGACGGACCTGCGCGGTCGCGTCTCCGTGTTTCGGCGGGGAACAGAGGCCAAAAAAATCTCCTTTATGCGATTTGATTGAACAAAGAAGCACCCTTTCAATATATTTATGGGTTTTTGTTATTTATTTTAAGAAAAAGAGATGTTTTCCTCTTGATTTATTTGAAAAAGAAGGAGAAGAAGAAGAGAGGCAAAACCCCTAGTATTTTATGAGAATGGAAAAACTTAACATTTTTTTAATTATGGTTGGGTTTAAATACCCATTACTGTTGGGTTACACTAACGCCCTGGCCATCATCCATGGCCGTTTGCGGAACAAAAAATTTACAATGATTTAAACTGGCGCTAGAACAACCCATTAACACCAGATCTACCTTAAACCTAACTAGCAAGCTAAAGGGTTCTATCTACTATGATAGAAATTTATACCTAAAAGCTCAAGTCCTTCGGGTCTTCAATCCTCTTCTTTAGCTCCTTGAAGAGTGTACGGATCGCGCTTGATTGTCGGCCTCCTTGCGTCAAAGATGGTCCACCTGAGAGTGTCTACTTTGAGCTTCTACTTCTAAACCGAGGTAACTAGGTTGCTTAGTATGCTAATATAAGTAGTCTAGAGAATGTAGAGAGTGATGATGGATTGCTTTGTCTCAAGAACCCTAGGTTTCTTAACACATGAGACTATTAGGGTTTGAGGTAGAAGAAGAGAAGCTTGGAGGAGAGTGAGTGTTTAAGTTGGAATGAATGAAGAATGGCTAAGTCTTGTAAATTATCAAGCATCCAATAATTCACCAAAATATCTTAAAGCCACCTTGCCTCAATAGTAAACCATGAGTCACTATATGAGTCACCAAGTAGCTATGCTTTATTTAATACAAATGAACACCTCATACATCCACCTCATTAATCATTTAATCAAAATGATAAAAACTAAAATGAGGTGTTTTCTTCTAGAAGCATCTTGCATAATTACAAGAATACCCCTCACCGTATATACATACCTGTACCGTATTCCGAAAAATACGAATACAAAGAGACAAAAATAATCCAAGAATATAATACTAGGATACGACTTAAACCAAAGCTCACTACTATTATCCATCTGAATCATGATCCGTGTATCTAGTACTCGTATATGATCGAACCCTGCCGTAAAACCATACGGTCTCTATATCGTTTCGCCCGAACCAGGAAAATCCTCTGTGTGGGACTCTAAAGACTCAACAGTACGTTGGCAGTGGATTTAACCATAAGCATATCAGTGGTACTAGCTGCACGTAATGGCTACCCAGGTACCTGTCGAAAAGGAAGGCCGACGAGCAAACTTATCCGAACTTCTACTGAGCCTATCTGCGACAATCTCCGTACAGTCCGGTTTATTCGTCTAAGAGTATCGCATACCGGGTCTAGGGGGTGGTAAACGTCAGACCCTAATAACCCGATAATTCATGCTGATGCGGCTCAGGACCAATCCGGGAAACTACTGATCAACCTATCAGTAAATCCCAACTGCCTTGGCCAAGATCTTATGGTCCTAACCAATCGAACACAGTGCGATAACAACTCCCAATACTGGAAGAGACGAATCCCCAACAATTTCTCACTACCTCCATGTGGCTCGGGACTGTACCTAACCAAAACCTGTTTGCACGACTCAGTAGAGATGTGGTAGGATAGTGATCAAAGCACAGTGGGAACTCACACGAGATAAATGACGATCTCAGGTCCGAAGACTAACCTGTACACATGTCACTTGAGAACTTCCATCTGATGATAGGTATAGTACCATCTGGAAGTTCTCGGCGAGTCCATCCAGTGTACTCACACTCAGTGAGCACCTATATACGATCTTAGGTGCATCAGACCAATGGCTGTGGGACCAACCATCTCCCCTCGTCGAGGTTTAGAAACGTATACACTAGTCTACTCTGGAGTATCAATGCCTAGTCTCGATACTCACGCGACTATAAACCATTTAAGGATGTGCTTATGGAACGCCCTGCTCCCATAAGTATAATCGCCATCACAACGCAGGTAGTCAAGCAAGATCCTACGGGCTTTATCAACATGTAACCGCCATATGTAATATCGAGTATAACATATGCACATGTTAAGATAAAATCAAACCATAATAGTATACTTCTGTATCAAGTCTTTATCAATATGTGCAAGCTGGATAAAACATCAATAGAAACAAATACACATATCTTGATAAAGACAACTCAAATAATATACTATATAATTGAGTAAGAATGTCCTGTACATATATATCCCCAGCATCCACATGTATACATATACAATAATGTCCTCTAGGGCATACATATCCAATAATTCCCCACTTGCACTTAAGGCCAGTAATTGGAATACCAAATACCTAACGTCTGCTCTAAGGCCAGCTGTTGGCGTACCGCATACCCAACATCTCAAAAAGTCGTTCGAACTGTGTTTGAGGGAGGGCCTTTATAAATGGATCCACTGTGTTTTCTTTAGTATCCACTCTCCGTACCTCGATCTCCTGGCAATCTATGATCTCTCTGACTAGGTGATACCGCCATAAGATGTGTCTGGATTTCTGATGGGACCGTGGTTCCTTTGCTAAAGCTATATAACCCCATTGTTATCGCAATACAAAGGTATCAGATCAACAATGGATGGAACTACCTGAATTTCAGTAATGAACTTCTTCATCCAGACCGTTTTTTTGCGGTATCGTTCACAGCAATGTATTCAGCCTCTATCGTCGAGTCTGCGACGATGTCCTGTTTGGAGCTCCTCCAACACACCGCCCCTCCATTGAGGGTAAACACAAAACCCGAGACAAACTTGCTATCATCCTTGTCACTCTGAAAGCTGGAATTGGTAAAGGACTCGACCTTAAGGTCTCCATTACCGTATACTAAGAACATCTCCTTAGTCTTTCTCAGGTACTTGAGAATGTTCTTTACAGCCTTTCACTGATTCTCACCCGGGTTTGACTGATACCGGCTCACCACGCCAAGCGCGTATACTACATCTGGTTTGGTACATAGCATCACATACATTATAGATCCTACTGCCGAAGCGTAGGGTATAATGCTCCTGCAAACCCTCTCCTCATCAGTCTTGGGAGACATCTCTTTGGAGAGGGTGATTCCGTGCAAAGTGGGTATGTTACCGTGCTTGGAATCTTCCATACTAAATCTTTTTAGTACGATCTCTATGTACCTAGAATGCGAAAGTCCCAATAATCTCTTAGATCTATTTCGGTATATCTTAATCCCCAGAATGTACGAGGCATCATCCAGGTCTTTCATGGAGAACCTTTGTGACAAAAACAGCTTGACCGATTGTAGAATAGGAAATCATTTCCTATCAAAAAAATGTCATGCACGTATAAAACTCGGAATATGGTAGTTCGTTCTACAATCTTCTTATATATACAAGGTTCATTTTCATTCTTGATGAAGTCAAATTCCTTGATTGCTTCATCAAAACAGATGTTCCATCTCCGCGATGCCTGTTTTAATCCATAAATGGATTTGAGTAACTTTCACACCTTTCCGTTGCTCCCACTGTCTAAAAAACCTTCCGGCTGATCCATATAAATGCACTCTTCCAAACTTCTGTTTAGAAAAGCCGTTTTTACGTCCATCTGCCAGATCTCATAGTCATGAAAGGCAGCAATGGCAAGTAGGATCCGAATGGATTTGAGCATAGCCACTGGAGAAAAGGTTTCGTCATATTCTATTCCTAGGTTTTGACGAAAACCTTTTGCAACGAGTCCAGCCTTATAGGTTTCCACCTGTCCATCTACACCAAATTTCCTTTTGTAGATCCATTTGCCTCCAACGGGTTTTATCCCAGGTGAAGCAATATCCAAGGTCCACACTTTATTAGTGTATATGGACTCCATCTCGAATCGCATAGCATCCAGCCATTTATCAGAGTCCCTACTGATAATGGCCTGCCTGAAACTAGTAGGATCATCTTCTTCCAAGATGCAATTCTCTCGATCCCCGTCTATGAGAAAACCGTAGTATCTCTCGGGCGGATGAGAAATCCTACTAGATCTGCGGAGTGGTTGAGGTTCGTCTGGAATTACCGAATCTAGTGGTTTGTCCAAATCTTCAGTTATATTTTGTGGTTCCAGAATTTCTCCTAGTTCTATCGTACCCCCACCAGTTCTTTTTGCAAGAAACTCCATTTACAAAAAGGTAGCGTGGAGAGATACAAACACCTTCTGTTCCTCAGTATGGTAGAATAGATATCCATAACCATTCTTGGGATATCCTACAAATTTACATAGAACTGACCGTGCCTCAAGTTTGTCCGGATTATGTTTTTAACGTAAATCGGACAACCCCATATCTTAAATTTTTTATGATATGGTCTCTTACCATTCCATATCTCGAATGATGTCTTAGAAATGGATTTAGATGGAACATGATTCAACAGATGTGCCGCTGTTTGAAGCGCATATCCCCAGAATGAAAGAGGCAACTCATCACTACTCATCATGGAGCGAA
This sequence comes from Agapanthus africanus, assembly GCA_030015575.1. Classification (NCBI taxonomy): domain Eukaryota; kingdom Viridiplantae; phylum Streptophyta; class Magnoliopsida; order Asparagales; family Amaryllidaceae; genus Agapanthus; species Agapanthus africanus. Next base: position 39,891,952 of record JASDDO010000004.1, on the reverse strand, counting down.
CCATATCCAATAGGGTATGATTCCTCCGCTCCGACACACCGTTGTTCTGTGGTGTATACGGAGGAGTAAGCTGAGAGAGAATTCCATTCTCTTTTAAGTATTCTAAGAATTCGGTGCTTAAGCACTCCCCTCCTCTATCAGGTCGGAGGATCTTGACACTTTTTCCAGTCTGGTTCTCTACTTCGTTTCTGAATTGTTTGAATTTCTCAAAAGCTTCAGATTTGTGTTTCATAAGATACACGTATCCGAACCAAGAGAGATCGTCAGTGAATGTGATGAAGTACGAGAACCCACCCCTTGCATGTATAGACATCGGACCACATACATCACTGTGTATGAGTCCCAAGAGCTCTGATGCTCTTTCTCCGTGTCCGATGAACGGAGATTTGGTCATTTTTCCTTTGAGACGGGACTGACAAGTTTCATAAGATGAAAATTCGTACGTATTCAAATATCCTTCTTTATGCAACTTACTTAGTCTTTTCTTTCCGATATGACCAAGTCTACAATGCCACAAGTAGGATTCGTTCTCTTCTGAACTCTTCCTCTTGCATGTGTTTTGTACATTGAAAACTGTGTTTTGATTTAGAAATAGATATCATTACACAGTGTACTTTCTGCAACCAATACCTGATTAAGATAAATGTTCATGATATTTTTATCAAGAACAAACTTATATCCATCTTTATCAAGTAAAGAAACTGATATGATGTTGCAAACCATGGAAGGTACATAGTAGCATTTGTTCAAAATCATAGTATTACCTTTTGGCAACACTAGGTGATATTCACCGACGGCTGCAGTATCAACTTGTGCTCCATTCCGTACTCTGAGGGACATATCACCAGGTTCAACCATCCTACTTTTCTCAGTCCCTGCAATAAATTACAGATATGAGATCATGATCCGGTATCTAGTATCCAGGAGGTATGACTGACCGAAAAACAGTTCTCAATAACAAAAACACCTGAAGAAGACGCAATAGTGTGCTTCTTCTTTGTTGGGGTCATCATGGAATTCATGCAATCCTCTTTTCCTTGTTCATACTCATGACAGCTGTCATAGTTTAGAGTCGAACCGACGTTCCCCAGCCCCGAATAATAATTTGGATCGGTCAAACGATACATTTTATTATCTTGATTAGGGCGTGAAATGGTTGCTACTTGGAGAGAGAGAGAGAAAAGAAATACTTAGCGTGCGCTCTTGCAAGATTAGATTGGTTATTAGTTTATCTAATCAGGATGGCTCCCACTATTTCCTTGAATTCTCCATCAAACCTTAAAAGGACAACTAGTCAGGATTAATCGCACATTACAATACTTGCTTAACCTTTCGGCCAGGCTAGTTTCGGTACTTCGAGGAGGTTTTCCAACGCTTTCGCGAAATTCCTTAATTATATAACCACTTTTCCTTGGAGGCATAGCCCCACTAACACCGTTCTAGATGCCTACTTGGTTTATAGCATTGATTGTTAAGTGAAATAATTTTCCAAGAGTAATCCTACTGTTCAGTGGGATCGGGATCCAACTATCATCGCATGATAACCTAGATGGAATCCATTCTTGTTACCACACTACAGAAGGTATGCAACACTAGCAAGTTTCCTGTATATTTGAAACACCCGATGTGGTTTTTGCCCTTAAAGACCTATAATCTTGACATGGTCAATAAATCATAAATCGCTAGTCAAGTTTAACCTGTCATTATCTTGATTACCCTAGACCCACCTGCATTATCCCTTGACAAGGTCAACAAGTTTATGTGACCGTCCTAGTTAATCATATCATGTGCTACAAACAAGCACCACCCAACTACCGTTCACTACGCCTTGATAAGGTCAACAAACGCAACACAAATACTGAGTAATACTTGTAGGAAATGATAGAGGGCTATGACTGGGTTTTTGGCGAAAAATACTTTAACGTAATGAACTTGATATCGTTGAAGGAACCTGAGCAGTTTTGAAAAGGAGTGGTTTAGACTCTGCTTTTGAAAACTTGTGGTTTTGAAGAAAACCAAGTAATCTACAGTATAAGCTTTTGCTCAAGACGTCACTCCCCGCGAAGGGATCTCGGCTCTTGCCTTCTAGAATGAGGTGTTGGATATTCATGATCGAAAACCACTATGCAAAGCGAAAGAATATAACTGTAGTTTTTCGAAATTTGTTCAACATCTTTTAGGTTTCTTTTCTTGCATTAATCAAAATTAATGCGGTCCCATCAATTAAATCTATCAAACTAGAAAAGAACGAAAATACAATGTACGTATATGCCATCCACATTCGCTACGGGGCCTGTCATGCACCGTTAGGTTACTTAACTAACGGCAGAGCGGTAGCTTGACTAGCGTGGGTGCAAAACATATACAACATCTACTAGTATATATATAAATATATATAACATTCGTCCCAGGCATGATAATAAGCAATATCATAGAATATCAGCAAGCAACACAGAATGGTGGATAATCTTGGAGCCTCGGGTTTCATTTGAGCCGCAAATGAGACCCGACGTTCCCTGTCGTGTGGATAGCCCGTGCAATGAATACCTGGACCCCTACGAGCGCGGCAAGTTACCCGCCAATCCCAGAAGTGAGGTAACCCCAATCAACAAAGTGAATAGGCCACCCAACACTCTACAGGATCCGGTAACTTGAGCACCCTTCCCTGGGTCATGCTATACCCCTACGAGTGCGGCGAATGGCCCGCTAATTCTAGAGTGAAGCCCCCTCTGTCTCAATGCCATGAGATGCGGGCTTGTTGCCTTCTAGAACCCGGCTATATGAGCACTCCACCACGGGGTAATTCTAGTACAGAAAAGAAAAATAATATGTACAATGGAGACATCGACCTCAACCCGGTTGTGTCCCAATCAAATAATATACAACATGGCAGTAACGGCTGTCTATATATCGGACGCTCGCCCCGTAATAACAAATGTACAAATGAATCTTAACTGTACTACTACCAATGCACTGCAAGCTATCCACCACGACAATCCAACCACAACCACAACACAAACACAGAATATCAACGTGAATGTCATGTTCGGAAACTCGTCTAAAAGAGCATATAGCAATTAGACGGGTTATACCGCTCTAATAAAATTCACGGTCGCAGATAGTAATGTATGCACCAAAACTCATGCATTTTTCGATTGACAAAAAACTTTCCATATTGGCCCCAAGTGGAATCCAGTACTCAAACAAATCTGGGCCAGAAACTAAACATCCCAGAAATCATATTTCCAAACATTAGAGCTCCAGAAGAATTTTTGTGCACAGATATCCCACTTCGACCGTGGAACTGCCGCAAACAAGCTTGTTCTGCCGCGGTTCCATGGCTGCCTTATGGAGCTATGTGCCCAAATTTCATATGGAGTCCTAAAAAACCCTGCACGAATTTTTAAGACACCGGAAATAATTTTTTGAACACTTTTGAAAATCGGCAGAAACATGGAATTTGAAATTGTGATTTCGGAAATATTTGTCGATCGATCTTTTAAGCACGTCAAAAGAAGTAAGTTTAGGTTTTATGGATTGGCTCTGATACTATGTTGGGTTACACTAATGGCCTGGCCATCATCCGTGGCTGTTTGCGGAACAAAAATTTTACAACGATTTAAACTGGCGCTAGAATAACCCGTTAACACCGGATCTACCATAAACCTAACTAGCAAGCTAAATGGTTCTATCTACTATGATAGAAATTTATACCTAAAGGCTCAAGTCCTTCGGGTCTTCAATCCTCTCCTTTAGCTCCTAGAAAAGTGTACGGATCGCGCTTGATCGTTGGCTTCCTCGCGTCAAAGATGATCCACCTGAGAGTGTCTACTTTGAGCTTCTACCTATAAGCCGAGGTAACTAGGTTACTTAGTATGCTAATCTAAGTAGCTTAGAGGATGTAGAGAGTGATGATGGATTTCTTTGTCTCAAGAACCCTAGGTTTCTCAACACATGAGACTATTAGGGTTTGAGGTAGAAGAAGAGAAGCTTGGAGGAGAGAGAGTGTTCAAGTTGGAATGAATCAAAAATGGACAAGTCTTGTGAATTATCAAGCATCCAATAATTCACCAAAATATCTTGAAGCCACCTTGTCTCAATAGTAAACCATGAGTCACTACACGAGTCACCAAGTAGCCATGCTTCATTTAATACAAATGAATACCTCATACCTCCACCTTATTAATCATTTAATCAAAATGATAAAAACTAAAATGAGGTGTCTTCTTCTAGAAGCATCTTGCACAATTACAAGAATACCCCTCACCGTATATACATATCCGTATCCGTATTCCAAAAAATACGAATACAAAGAGACAAAAATAATCCAAGAATATAATTCTAGGATCCGGCTTAAAATAAAGCCCACTAGTATTATACGTCCGAATCATGATCCGTGTATCTTGTACACGTATATGATCGAACCCTGTCGTAAAACCATACGGCCTCTACATCGTTTCACCCGAAGCAGGGAAACCCTATGTGTGGGACTCTAAAGACTCAACAATACGCTGGAAGTGTGTTTAACCATAAGCACGTCAGCAGTACTAGCTGCACGTAACGGCTACCCAGGTACCTGTCGAAAAGGAAGGCCGACGAACAAACTCATCCGAACTCCTACCGAGCCTATCTGTGACAATCTCCGTATAGTCCTGTCTCTTCATCTAAGAGTATCGCATAATGGGTCTAGGGGGTGGTAAACATCAAACCCTAATAACCCGATAATTCATGCTGATGCGGCTCGGGTCCAATCCGGGAAACTACTGATCAGCCTATCAGTAAATCCCAACTGCCTTAGCCAAGGTCTTATGGTCCTGACCAATCGCACACAGTGCGATATCAACTCCCAATACCGGGAGAGACGAATCCCCAAAAATCGCCCACCGCCTCCATGTGGCTCGGAACCATACCCAACCAAAACCTATTTGCACGGCTCAGTAGAGCCGTGGTAGGGTAGTGATCAAAGCATAGTGGGAACTCACACGAGAAAAATGACGATCTCTAGTCCGAAGACTAACCTGTACACATGTCACCTGAGAACTTCCATCTAACGATAGGTATAGTACCATCTGGAAGTTCTCGGTGGGTCTGTCCAGTGTACTCACATCCAGTGAGTATCTGTATACGATCTTAGGTGCATTAGACCAATGGCTGCGGGACTAACCATCGCCCCTCGTCAGGGGTCTAGAAACGCATACACTAGTCTACTCTGGAGTATCAATGCCTAGTCTCGATACTCACGCGACTAGGGACCCTTTAAGGATGTGCTTATGGACTACCCTGCTCCCACAAGTATGATTGCCATTACAACACAGGTAGTCAAGCAAGATCCTACGGGCTTTATCAACATGTAACCGCCATATGTAATATCGAGTATAACATATGCACATGTTAAGATAAAGTCAAACAATAATAGTATACTACTATATCAAGTCTTTATCAATATATGCAAGCTGGATAAAATATCAATAGAAACAAATACACATATCTTGGTAAACACAACTCAAATAATATACTATATAACCGAGCAAGAATTTCCTGTACATACATATACCCAGCATCCACATGTATACATATACAATAACGGCCTCTAGGGCATACGTATCCAACTATTACAATTTGAAATTTAGCCCTTGGGCTTCATACAATTGCTTTTTGTTCTCGCATGCCCAGGTGCATATCTTTTTGCACATAAGAGATGGGCTTTACATAATTTTGGCTTTTTGTCTGTTTGTATTGTTGGAAACTTGTGTGATGGTCTCTATGCAAGTGAACCAAGGCAGAATGAAAAACGATAATTTTTATAAAACTCACACAAGCTAACAATGTCCCTAAAGGATCCATGCACAAAACAATAACTATTTTTCTACAATTAGGGTTTATCGGGATGACAACCTTTGTAGCATGCTTGTACGGTCACTGTAGATTCCGACTAGACTTGAGTACTCCGGATCGCGCTTGCTTGTTGATCTTCTTGGTTGAAGATGATCTACTTGAGGGCTCCTTAAGCTAGCTAGGCTTCAACAACTTTGAATCAACTCTCACTTAAGTTTGCTTGACTTGAAGATGAAAGAAGATGTAGGATTTCTTCTAACTCTCCACTCTCTTTCTTTTTCTCTCTACTTCTCTCTTGATGGATGAGAGATAATCAAAAGGAAATTACAGCCAGAAAATAATGAAGATCTTTGCCATTATACTCCCATTTTCTTTCATCCATCCACTTGGTATAAGAAACGAGAGAGTGTGCTACCTTACCTACACCTGCTACCTTACCTACACCTCATCCTTAGCTATGCAATATTCAAGAGAGATAAAATAAAAGAGAAAAAGAAAACATGAATAAAATAATTTAAACATATAATATGGTTGCATGACATGTAACCATACATTTAGAGAGAGAAAAATAATTTAATACTAGTTTAAATATATGCATCATCATATATTTAAATATATCATTGAATCAAAATTTGATTTAATGAACCGACTTTATCATAAGCCGACCATTATTATTATCATCCAATTAATGCACACATTATCACATACGCGCTTTTAATTGAATTCCCGCATGTATCGCCGTACACACTCAACATCATTTTGCTAGAATCGGAAAACTCTCTGTGTGGGACTCTAAAGACTTGACAATGAGATAGTAGTGAGTTACCGGATTAATTCCATAACTCACTAGCACGTTAGTGGCACTAGCTGTACGTAACGGCTACCCAGGTATTTGTCGAAAGATAGGTCAACAAGAAAACTCGTCTGTATCCTGCAAAGTCTATAAGTGACAATTATCGTACAGTCCGGTTTCGTCAGAGAGTGTTGCATACCGGGTCTTGGGGGGTGGATTCTGTCAGACCCCCAATAATTCGATAAGTTGTGCTGATCTGTGACTTATAACCATCTGAGATACAACTGATAACTCTTATCAGTTTTTCTCAACTACTTGGCCAAGGTTTATGGTTATCGTTGATCAAGCATAGCGCGGCATCAATTATCAATACTGGGAGAGACGAATGCCTTCTTCCACTCACCGCCTCCATATACCTCGGGACTGTAAACAACTAAAACCTGTATGCACAGCTCGTTAAAACCGTGGTTAGGTAGTAATCAAAGTACAGTGTGAAGCATATGAGACACAATGGTGGTTTCAGGTCTGAAAACTAACATGTACAATTGTGACCAAAGAACAGCTATATGACAATAGCTATACTACTATCTATGAGTTTTCGGCGAATCCGTTCAGTGAACTCATTCTTCAATGAGCACATATACAATCCTCGGTGTCAAACATCAATAGCTGTGGAACCAGCTATCGCCCTCCAACCGGATCAGGAAACATACACACTAGTCTAATTTGGAGTATCAATACCCAGTCTCGATACTCCTATGACTAGGAACATTTAAGGTTATGCTAATGGACTATCCAGACCTCACTATTATGATCTCCATCATATTCCTAGAAGTCAAGTAACTATCTTAGGGCTTTACCATTTATGTATTAACTATGAGTAATGACAAGTAATTAATATAAATGATAAAGTTAAATCAAATAGCATACTATCATTTTGAGCAATACTGTTATATATATATATATGTGTGTGTGTGTGTGTGTGTGTGTGTGTGTGTGTCCGACAATAATTATCTCTAGGGCATACATATACAACAATCTTCCACTTGCACTAAGGCCAATTATTGGCGTATCACATACCCAATATCTTAAATAATCGCTCAAACTACGCCTGAAGGATGGCCTTGGTGAATGGATCCACCGTGTTTTTCTTTGTGTCAACTCTTTGAACCACGATTTCGCGGCGATCTACTATCTCCCAGATCAGGTGACACCGTCTTAAGATATATATTGACCGTTGATGGGATCGGGGTTCCTTTGCTAATGCGATAGCCTCATTGTTGTAAAAATACAAAGGGTGTTGGATCAATAATGGTTGGAACAACTCTAAGCTCCGAGACGAACTTTCGCATCCAGACCGATTCTTTGGCAACATCGTTGGTAGCAATATACTCAGCTTCCATTGTCGATTCTGCGACGGTATCCTGTTTGGAACTCTTCCAACATACCGTGTCTCTATTTTAGGTCAACACAAAACCCGAGGCATACCTGGTGTCGTCCATGTCACTCTGGAAGCTCGAATCGGTAAAGCCCTTCATCTGGAGGTTACCATTACTATACACCAAGAACATTTCCTTAGTTCTTTGCATGTACTTAAGAATATTCTTCACATCTATCCAATGTTTCTTCCCTATGTTTGATTGATACCCGCTTACAACACTAAGTATGCAGGCTACGTCCGGTCTGGTACACAATATCATATACACGATAGATTCTACCGCCGAAGGGTAGGGTATAACACTCATGCGAGCCCTTTCTTCATCGGTCTTTGGAGACATCTCTTCGGAGAGGATGATTCCTTATAAAGTGGGTAAATTATCATGCTTGGAATCTTCCATACTAAATCTTTTTAGTATGGTGTCCTTATACCTGGATTGGGATAATCCCAATATCCTTGTAACGTTTTGAAAATCGTTTTGGTGAAATTTCGGAAAATCGGTAAAATAAGGGGGTTTTCTGTAAAAAGTCAGAATACAAATATCTTTATTTTAAAATTAAATATATATATTCTAGCTATGTAATTGCTAATATTTGGTGTTTATTGAGGCACGGGTGAAATTTCAAAATTTCTGAAATTTTTTCCGAAATTAATTATTTTAATATTATTTTAAGCCGTCACTAATACATTTAATTAGGGAAAATTATAAACTGGAATGAATTGAAACAAATTTTGTGCATTATAATACATTAAACAAAATTTTATCATGTGGTTTTTGAATTGAAATAGGGTTGTTAACCGGTGTTAGAAAATATCGTAGAAAAAGGCTTTTTTCGGTGAAATTAGTGCAAATGGAGTGCGGTACAACTTTTATCTTTTCCCAAACAAAACCCACACACTTTTTTTTCTCCATCTCACCATCTTGGCCGGCCTTGGCATCCCCTCTCTCTCTTGAGTCTTCAAGTGGTTTCTAGAATTTGTTTTTTTGGAAAATAAATAAAAGAAAATGAATAAAACTTGAAAAGACTTAAAGAAAGAAATTAATGAAAGAAGTTTCTACACAACTCTTCACTCTTTCTTTCTCTCCTATTTCTTCATGTGGTGGCCGGCCCTCCTCCCCATGGCAGCCCCCCCATTTTCCTCTCTTGATTTTGTTATAAAAATCATCAAAAATCCTACAAAAATCCAAATAAAAATCCACAAAATCCTAATTAATTCCTACCCTCTATTCTTTGCTCATCTTTACATGGATTTTGGATATGGAAAGCATTCATTTTGGAGGCTTATTTTCATGTTTGGATTGCTTGTTGTGGAGGTATAAATCTTATTCTTTTGATTTATTGTTATTAGATGTTTCATTTAAGCATAATTAGAGTTAATAAATAATTTCTATCTACAAGTTTTAAAAACTCAAGTTAAGGTTTATAAAATTAGGTTATGATTTTTATTAATTAAGTAGGGTTATAATAACTAGTTTAACATTTTTAGAAATGGGAAAAATCATGCATGGTTGATATATTGTAATTTGTTCATTTAAATTGTTTAAATTAAGTAAATTTGCAAAATAGATTTATGTATATTATATTTATTGGTGACATAAAATTTCAATTAATGTTTATAATACTAGAGTGTGGTTTTAAAGAGGATATTAACTTGTTGGTGGAATGAAAAACTTAATTTGGTTACTAGTTTCTTTTGATAATTGAAAAATACTAATAAAAATGCTATTTTTGCTAACTAGTTTTTGGGAATTCTTAAATAAATGAGAGTTAAAATCTAATTTATGGTTTCATTATATTATTATAATCATGAATTGTAGTTTAGTAAGTTAATTCATGTAAAATCATGTTTAGTTATGATATTGTGAAATTTTGCTTAAAAGTATCGAAATCGGGCAAGTTTGCAAACTAGAATTTTCAAACTAATGTAAATTAGGGTGTTAAAAATATGGTAATGGTTTCTATAATATAGTTAGGTTAATTAATGAGTATTATGACCATTAGTTTCATTTATACAGTAAGCTTTGAAGTAAAACGGTAAATTGGCGTTTTCGGGTTTTTCGAAATCGGACAATTTGATCGATTTTTAGGGTTTCGATGGATTAAATCATGTTTTATATTATAAGTAATGAGTTTTTAAACTACAAGTTATTTGTTGATGTTTATCTCGATCAATCGGCGTTTGTACGCCGACATCAAGCGATATTTGGTTCTTTTGCATGAGCGGGACATAGGTTTTAACTTATGCGCGTTCCGTGCGTCGTTTTGATTTTTGTCCGTGATTCAGTTTACGATACTATATATATGTTTGCATATAGGTACCCCTCACATGGACTGCGGGTGATGAAGAAGAGATGGCGTCATCGTTTTCGGCAGACAAGGACCAGGTGAGTAGATGTATATCTACGGGGGGAAGTCGGGTGGATGGCGTTTAGCACCCTCGCAAACGTAGAATAGGGATAGTACTTATTGTCATTAGGAATCCAGACGTGATCTTAGATTTTTGATGAGTAGGACCCTAGTAATGACCCTAGGTTGGACTAGACTGATTAGAAAGACCATATCAGAGGATGGATACCTTGGAAGAGATTCGTAGGTTTCAGGTAGATGCACACACACGCACACACATAGACCCAACGTGGTGTATACGTGTGTGTGTATATATATATATATATATATATATATATATATATAGGACTAGGTGTAGGTATACACACACACACACAATACGTATATGTGATACAAGGATGTGATATGGTACACAGGGATGAAACAATATAACTGGGCTTGATGCCGTGATTCTTGGCTTTACGGTCGTGTTATGATGTTAGCGGATCATTAGGAAATGAGATAATGAATAGGTATACATAAATAATAAAGGGTGGTGATGATATTGAAGTACATGGGACTTTAAAATAGGACTCGGACCGTAACCTGTGCCTGAAATTCTGATATGATATATGTGTAACTTTATTACGACATCATATAGGTGTGACTTGATTTCGATATCATATATATGTGACTTGATTATGATATCATATAGGTGTGACTTGATTACGATATGATCTAAGTATGACTTAATCACAATATGATACATATGACATGATATTTCTGAGGATAAATTAACGATGTATATTTATGCTGGCAATGATATATGATTGATGTATGCGATTACAGTATAGCACCTTGATCTTGACATGTGTTGATGATGATATTATACGAATGATGAGACACGTAGGTGATACTTGACCCGTACCCCGATATTGGGATGCCGTACGATGGATTTTACCGTACGAGGCATAAATATGATGATTGATCCGCACTCTTGATTTGAGAAAGCCGTACTATGTACGTGACGCTATTGAGGCTGGATCGCCGACTATTAGAGATATGGATTCAGACTTTAGGTGTACTCCTATTTCTTATCGACTAGTTTCTTAGGTTTAGTTCCTTAGGAAGTTAGATGGACACTAGTTTAGGTTCAAGTCTTATAGTGGTAGTTGTACTTGTATATCACAGATGAGTGGTTATTAAGTTGTACTTGTATATCACAGATGAGTGGTTATTACACATCCGTCTTTACATTCATACCGTAATCATAATGTTGCGTGTTCATACATATGTTTCTATAATCAGTATAAAACTCTGTCTGTTAGGACACCAGCACCACTACCGATGATGCGCATATTCTACGCACACTTATTTGCCGGCTCACACACATCATCATCGGTAATTGCTATGTCACGCACACTTTAGATCATATTATCTTTTATTGATACAATCAGCTAACAGCTAGATCGATATAATATTGTGATTACTCTCTGGTGTTAGTATAGACATGGTATTTATTACTTAGACATTTCATGCATTCACATTTTCATGTTATCATGCAGTATTATGGGGCATATGCCGACACTTATCATATACTTACTCATGATTTTGGGATTTTGGATTTCTATGAGATTTCTGGATTTTTGGGGAAAACCGCAAGAATATATAAAAACTTCTCTCTCTCTCCTCCTCTCTTTTTAAAACATAAGATGCAGTTTTCTCGTGATGTATGTGTCGTCCACCATAAGATTTCATGTTTTCTATTGGATTTCGAGACCCGATTCGAGGAGTGGATGAACCGTCTCGGGTACATAGTGGGCCCGGTATGGTACCCCGGGGCAAGAAGATCGAGTTGTAGACGATGAGCCTGGCAGGGGAAGGACTACCTACCGGTGATGTCTGGCGCGGTGGATATCCAGAGGATACCAACCGTTGTCGTGAGATTTGATGATATGGGCCGATCAGGACTGACGGAGCCCGAGATATTGAGACTATGAGGTATTGAGACTTGAGATTTACATGTTTTGTGTCGATGCTTGACACGGATTTCCATGGATTTCATCGTTGATATTTCAGATTTCTATACACATTTTACTATGATAAAAGCTAATGATTTCTTATACAGATATATCTAGATTTCAGGATTGGTTATTTTACATTCATGGTGCATGCATACTCATTCACATGGCTTAGTACTATATGAGGCACCGACACGAGCACGGAGCATTTGCACTTACACGTAGCTTATTATCCTGCCTTTACTTGATGACTAGTAGTATATTATTATATTATTATGACCTAGGATAGCGTCGTGCATTTCGATTTATTTTCGCAGATATCTTCTACTCACGAGTTGGCAACTCACCCCCGTTGTGCCAAATTTTATTACAGGTTCGATGTACAGGGTTCCTTGGCAGTTTGCTGGCACATCATTTCATTCCGGGTGATTTGCACGGTAGGTTGGTTCATTTGTATCTGGACCGCCGTTGTATTTTTATTATTTCAATTGTATCTAGTAAGCTCCATCAACCAAACTTGTATTACTTGATAGTTACTGGATCAGTTATTTATTTCGACCTTAGAGTCGCGCTTGTATTATTATGATATCTGGTGGTTTTGTTTTCTTTTGAGTTTTGAGCCTCGCCCTTTGGCGTTGTATACTTTTGTGCATTGGTGTGGTTGTTTCCGCCTTTTGGCGTTGAGCTAGCTCCTGTTTGGGGATGCTTTTTATTGTTTGTATATATATTATACTTGTTTGTACCCATTTGAGGCCAGTTTTTACAAGGGAGACTCTGCCGAAATTTTTGAGAAAATTGGATGATGCTTTTAAACTTGTTTTCTTCATGTTTTCCTTTACTTCTTCTTCTTTTATGGTTTAGATTTCTGGGCTTCGGCTTACTTAGGTTACGTTGCGCCTCTAGACGCTTCGTAATCTAAGTTCCGGTCACGTTCCGTACTTTCGGGCCGTGACAATCCTCTTAGATCTATCCCTATAAATCTTAATCCTTGGGATGTATGATGCATCGTCTAGGTCTTTCATGGAGAACTTCTGTGACAAGAATATGTTGACCGATTGTAGTATGGGAATGTCGTTTCCCATCAGGAGAATGTTCCACGTATAAAACGTGGAATACCACAACACTCTGTATAATCTTCTTTTAAATGCATGATTCATCTATATTCTAGATAAAGTCAAACTCTTTGACTATCTCATCAAAGCAGATGTACCGACTCCGCGATACTTGTATTAATCCATAAATGGATTTAAGTAACTTACACACCTTTTCGCTGCTCCCACTGTCTACGAAACCCTCTGGTTGATTCATATAAACGCTCTACTCTGAATAACAATTTAGAAAAGCAGTTTTAATGTCAATATGCCAGATTTCATAGTAATGGAATGCAACAATGGCAAGTAGGATCTGAATGGATTTAAGCATAGCCACGGAAGAAAATGTTTCGTCATAGTCCACACTTCGTCTTTGAGAAAAACCTTTTGCTATAAGTCTAACTTTATAGGTCTCCACCTGTCTATCTGCACCAATTTTCTTTTTGAAGATCTACTTGCATCCAACAGATTTTACCCCTGGAGGAGCAACGTCCAAAATCCATACTTTTTAGTATACATGGATTCCATTTCGGATCTCATAGTATCCAGCTACTTCACCGAGTCCCCACTCGTGATAGCTTACTGAAAATTAGTAAGATCATCATCTTCAAACATGTAATCCTCCCTATACCAGTCTATGAGAAACTCGTAGTATATCTCAGGTGGACGAGATTGCCTACTAGATTTATGGAGTAGCTGAGGTTCATTGGGCTCTATTGAAACCTGTGGTTTAGCCAAATCTTCGGTGGCCATTTATGGTTTTGGAATTTCTTCCAGTTCTATCGCGCTCCCACTAATTTCTTTTGCAAGAAATTCCTTTTCTAGAAAGATGGGATTCTGAGAAACAATAATCATTTATTTCTCTGCGTGGTAGAGAAGATATCCTCGTGAATATTTGGAATATCCCATAAACATGCACATCACCGAGCGTGCCTCGATTTTGTTCGGATTTTATATTTTAACATAGGCAGGATAACCTCATATCTTAATAAATTTTAGACATGGTCTCTTTCCACTCCATATTTCATATGGAGTTTTAGGCACTGATCGGAAGGAACTTGATTCAATAGGTATGCAGCTGTTTCCAGTGCATAACCCCAGAAGAAGAAGGCAACACAGTATTACTCATCATAGATCTCACCATATCCAGTAGAGTGCGATTTCTTCTCTCCGATACGCTGTTGTGCTGTGGTGTATACGGAGGATTAAGCTGTGAGAGAATGCCATTCTCTTTTAGGAACTCAAGGAATTCAACATTTAAGCATTCTCCACCTTGATTAGATCGATGTATTTTGATACTTTGCCTGTTTGGTTCTCTATTTCACTCTTATAATCTTTGAATTTATCAAAAGCCTCGGACTTGTGCTGTAAGGGTGGTTGTTCTCTCTAGTATGCAAGGCGGAATTCATAAACATGATAAACAAAAATTTCTAAAGAGCAAAAGCATCCAAAACCCTAGAAACACCCAAAAGACAAACAAGTAGAGATCATTATCTAAGAGTTTGAGACTATAACCTTTATAGCGTGGTTGTATCCTCGTACTAGACTCTTCTTAAGCTCCTAGAGGTGGGGAAGAAGTTATGTTGTCGATCCCTTGGTTGAAGATGGTCCACTTGAAAGAATCTTTGCAAAGGCTTTAGCTTCACCTTGTAGATGACTTCAATGAAGCAATTAAAGCTCAAGACTTACTAGGACTAGAAATCTAAAGATGTAGTGAAGGGTCTTTCTTTTCTCTCTCTTTTCCTCTCTTTTCTTTTTCTTTTTAGAGCTAAGGGAAAAACTTAAGAAAGAAAAACGAAGAGAATGTAGATATACTCTATATTTTTCTTTCTAGCTCATTCCAAGTGAAGAGGTGGAATCACACTTACCTAAAAAGGACAAATACAACCCACACCCTCATCATATAGCTCTCTCTCTCTCTCAATATATGTATATCAAATACACATACCCGTATTCGTATCAAGATACAAATACCTAAAGATAGAGAGTGAGAGATATAATACTATTTCACATATCATATATGCGATATTAAATCAACACTTGATTTAATAATCCGACTATTTTTCAAACCGGGTTGTATTATCAAAACATCCAATTAAAGTACGTGTATCAAATACACGTGTTTAATCAAACTCTCTTATGTTTCATCATACGCACACTACATCATTTCACCTGAGATGGGAAGTCTTCTGTATGAGACTTTAAAAACTCGACAATACACTGATAGTAGTTTAGGATCATATCCATAACCACAAACTCGTCAGCGGTACTAGCTGTATGTAACGACTACACAAGTTTTTGTCGAAAGAAAGGTCGAAAAGCAAGCTCATACATACCCTGCAGAGCCTATAAGTGATAATCTCCGTACAGTCTGGTCTCTTCGTCTGAGAGTGTCGCATACCGGGTCTAGATGGTGGAAACCGTCATACTCCCAATAACCCAATAAGTCATGCAGATGTCTGACTCATAACCACCTGAGATACAACTGATAACTCTTATCAGTTTATCTCAATTGCCCTGGCCAAGGACTTATGATTATAGGCAATCTAGCACAGCGCAACATCAACTCCCTATACCGGGGAGAGACAAATCCTTTCGACCGGTCACTATTTCCATGTGCTTCGAAACTGTACCCAACTAAAACGTGTATGCACGGCTTTTTAAAGCCATGGTTGGGTAATAATCAAAGTACAGTGAGAACACACATAAGACCGTCCTTCCGTTAAGAGTAAACACATAACCTGAGATGGATTTGCTATCATCTTTGTCACTTTGGAAGCTCGAATCGGTAAAGGCTTCCATTTGGAGGTTGCCATTACCATAAACTAAGAACATTTCCTTAGTCCTTCTTAGGTACTTAAGAATATTCTTCACAGCTATCCAATGTTTCTTCCCTAGGTTTGATTTATTCCTACTTACCACACTAAGTGCATAAGCTACATTTGGTATGGTACATAACATCGCATACATTATAGACCTTACCACCGAAGCATAAGGTATAATGCTCATGCAAGCCCTCTCCTCATCAGTCATGAGAAACATCTCTTTAGAGAGGGAGATCCCGTGACAAGCAGGTAAATTGCCGCGCTTGGAATCTCCCATACTAAACCTCTATAGTATGATGTCTATGTACCTGGACTGGGACAATTCAAATATCCATTTAAATCTATCCTTATAGATCTTCATCTCCAGAATGTAGGAGACATCACCCAGGTTGGAGAATTTCTGTGACAAGAAGAGTTTGACTGATTGTAGCATAGCATATCATTTCTTATCAGAAGAATGTCATCAACGTACAATACGAGGAATGTAACATCTCCTCTTACATTCTTCTTGTAAATACAATGTTCATCCATATTTTTTATAAAGTCAAATTTTTTGACCATATTATCAAAGTAGATGTTCCAACTCCGCGATACCTGTTTTAATCCATAAATGGATTTAAGCAACTTGCACACCTTTCCGCTGCTCCCACTATTGAAGAAATCCTATGGATGATCCATATAAACACACTTTTCTAAATCTCCATTTAGGAAAGCGGTTTTAACGTCCATCTGCCAGATGTCATAGTCATGGAAGGAAGCAATAGTAAGTAGAATCCATATGGATTTAAGAATAGCTACTGGAGAAATGGTTTCGTTATAGTCCACACCTGGTCTTTGACAAAAACCTTTAGCAACAAGTCTAGCCTTATAGTTTTCCACCTGTCCATCTGCACCAATTTATTTTGAAGATCCACTTGCATCCAATGGGTTTTACCCCTAGAGGAGAAACGTCTAAAGTCCATACTTTATTGGTGTACATGGATTCCATTTCGGATCTCATAGCATCCACCACTTCACCGAGTCCCTGCTCGTGATGGCCTGCTGAAAACTAGTAGGCTCATCATCTTCCATGATGCAGTCCTCTCGATCTCCGTCTATGAGAAAACTATAATATCTCCCGAACGGATGAGAATGCCTATTATATCTACGGAGTGGCTGAGATTCGTCGGGTTCTATCAAGACCTTTAGTTCGGCCAAATTTTCAGTTCCAGATTGTGGTTCTGGAATTTCTTCCAGTTCTACTGTGCTTCCATTAATTAATTTTTCAAGAAATTGTATTTCTAAAAATGTGGCATAATCAGAGACAAACACCTTTTGTTCCTCGGCGTGGTCGAAAAGACATCCCCGTGAATTCTTTGGGTATCCCATAAACTTGCACAAAACTGATCGTGCATCGAGCTTTTCTGGATGCTGCTTTTTGACAAATGCAAAACAACCTCATATCTTAATAAACTTAAGACATGGTCTCTTCCCACTCCTCATTTCATATGGAGTGGTAGGCATAGATTTGGTCGGAACCCTATTCAAAAGGTATGCGGCTGTTTCAAGCGTAAAACCCCAGAAGGAAAGTGGCAACTCAGCACTGCTCATCATGGAATGCACCATATCTAGTAGGGTCTGATTCTTTCTCTCCGCCACACATTGTGCTGTGGTGTATACGGAAGAGTAAGCTGAGAGAGAATCCCATTCTCTTTTAAGCATTCAAGGAACTCTGTGCTTAACTATTCGCTCCCTCAATCAGATCAAAATATCTTGATACTTTTGCCTGTTTGGTTCTCCACTTAATTCTTGTATTCTTTGAACTTCTCAAAAGTTTCAGACTTATGTTTCATCAAGAACATATGTCTATATTTTAAGAAACTATCGGTAAAAGTAATGAAGTAGGAGTCCCTGCTTCTTGCATGTGTATATATCAGTCTACATACATCACTATATATCAATCCCAAGAGCTTAGTAGCTCTTTCTCCGTGTCCAATAAATAGAGTTTTGGTCATCTTTCCTTTAAGACATGACTGATAAGTTGCATATAATACATATTCGAACGGATCCAAATATTCATCTTTATGTAACTTTGTTGGTCTTGTTTCATTGATATGACCAAGTTAACAATACCATAAGAAAGCTCCATTTATATCTGAAGTCTTCTTTTTACGTGTGTGTTGTACGTTGAAAACTCTATGTTGATTGATAACGTATATACTGTTGTCTCGTATACCAGACCCAATCAGCTCATGATCCAAGTGAATGTTCATAACATTATTCCATTGCAAAAATTATATCCTTCTTTAGTTAATAAAGCAACTGATATAATATTACACAATATAGATTGTACACAAAAATAGTTACGCAAAATCAAAATCTTGTAGCTCGTCAATCCAAGATGATGTTCCCCTACTGCAACAACATCAACACTTGCACCGTTCCCAACCCTGAGGGTCATATCACCATCTTTCAGAACCTTACGGTTTCTCAATGACTGCAAAGAATTACAGATATGAGATCCTGATCCGGTATGTAATACCCAGGAGGCAGAGTTAACTGAGAAACAGTTCTCGATCACAAATACACCTGAAGCTGAAACATCACCATACTTCTTGTCCTTGAGGCTGGCTTGATAAGCCCTGCAATTGCTCATCCAATGTCCCTTCTTATGACAATAGCAACACTCTCCCTTTTTGACACAGCCTTTCTGTTTGGTGGGGTTCTTCTTCTTCTTTCTTTTGGCCTTAGCTTTGGACTTAGAGGAAGAAGATTCTCTAACAAGAAGAATGGGTGCCTTCTCCTTTTTCATGGTACTCTTAGCACTCCTCAACATGTTGAGGAGCTTAGGAAGTGCAACTTCCATTTTGTGCATATTAAAATTTAATATGAACTGAGTATAGGTGGAGGGAAGGGACTGCAGAATCAAGTCAATATATAACTCATTCTCCAACGTACATCCAAGGTCTGCGAGCTCTTCAATAAGACTAATCATCTTCAGGACGTGGTCCCCGACAGATGATCCGACAACCAATCACGCTTGAAATAATTTCTTTGAGGTCTTGTATATTGCGACATGAGATTGCTCTCCATACAGGTCCTTACAATGGAAGAAGATAGATTGCAGGTCCATCTTCTCGTTCTGTCTCTGAAGTTCATTATTCATAGAGGCCAGCATGAGGAACTTGGCTTTCACGCAATCTTGATCCCACGTTTTACGGACCTCAATGTCCGTAACTGAGGAATCTGGATCAGGGAGTTAGGGTATAGTAGCCGTGAGGACATATACAACCTTACCATATGTAAGGGCAATAGTGAAATTCCTTATCCAATCTTTATAGTTTGGTCCAGTCAGATTATTTTTCTCTAGTAGTAAGTTAAGAGAGAGAAGGGAGAAACACCCAGCGTTCACTCTTGCAAGATTAGATTGATTTATTAATTTATCTAATCAAGATAGCTCCCACTGTTTCATCGAATTCTCATTCAAATCCTAAAAGGAGAACAAGCCAGGATTATATACACCCTACAAGTTCGCTAACCCTTTTGCCAGACTAGTGTTGGTACTCTAAGGAGGCTCCCCGTGCTTTCACACGGAACTAATTAAATAACCCTGTTAACACATTTTTAGACACCTAATAGATTAGCTAATTGTGAGGTGAAAATCTCCCGGGAGTAACTCTTACTAACAGTAGGAATCGGGACCTGACTATCAAATAGAAGGTATGCAATTACATTGAAAGTTTCTATACTACGACTGGTTTTTATGAAAACTATTAACGTAATGAATTTGATATCGTTGTAGAAACTGAACTATTTAGAAAAGGGTTGGTTTAAGATTCATTTTAAAATGAGCAGTTTTCAAGAAAACCGAGTGGATTTAAAAATTGGTTTCTACAACATCATTTTAGATTTATTTCCTTGCATTAATCCAAATTAATGCAGTCTCATCATTTACGTTCCTAGTCACACCAGAAACAATGAAAATACAATATAAATATATGCCATCCGTATTCTCCACGGGACTTCGGGTTTTCACCGTAAAGTTACTTAACTTACGGCAGGGCGGTGGCAGGGCTAGCACGGATACAAAACATATAAAACACTTATTTATATATATCATCACCACATGCATGTAATAATATCACAGGCTTGCAGTAAACATCAAGCAACATAGAATAACAGATAAACTAGGAGCCCCATGTTTCGTTTGAGCCGCAAACGAAACATGACGTTCCCCAGTCGTGTGAATAGCCTGTACAATCATAATCAAAGACCCCTACGAGTGCGGCAAGCTACCCTCCAATCCTAGAAGCGAGGAAACCCGCCCTCAATGTCATGAGTGGGCCACTCGGTGCATTCTAGGATCCGGTAACTCGGGCACCCCTCCATGGGTCTATCTTAAACCCCTATAAGCGTGGAGAGCAACCCGCCAATTCTAGGAAGAGGAGGTCCAGTCCCAACTCCTTTGAGATGGACACCTAACACATCCTAGAACCCGGAAGCTCGAGCACTTCTCCGTGGGTTATCCTAGTACATGAAATGAAAAACATATACATAGAGTGGCGATGTCGATCTCAACCCAGTCGCGTCCTAATAAAAGAATATACATTATATCGAATCATATACATACAACATCACACGAAGGGTATCCATCACGACAATCCGCTAAACCATCACAACATTCATAGTACACATAAAAGCGAATATTAAAAGATTCGATAAATAAAACCAAAACTTTCCCGATCATCCCAAAAACCCAGAGAATAAATTCCAACACCTGGGAAGATTTGGGGTACTCTAAAAAATCCAAATTCTAAAGGTTGAAGTCACTGGAGGAGGATGGAGGGGAGAAGAATTGGCTTGGCTGACGCAGGCGGCCAAAAGGCCGACCTGGGGGGCCAGAATAAGTCTTCTGGCCCTCGTACTTTAGATTTAAAACTCCTATGGAAAACCGGTATATATCAAAAAATTTCCAGAGTTCATTTTGAAAAAATTTCAGAGCCTTGAACCTTGAAACTTCATCGGCGAAAATTCTGACTTAAAAATTATCGTATCATTTAAAACAAGTTCTTGTCTAAAGGGCCGGCTCTAATACCACTGTGAGGGTGCTTTTGCGCTCTAGTATGCAAGGAGGAAGTCATAAACATGATAAACAAAATTTTTTAAAGAGCAAAAGGATCCAAAACCCTTGAAACACCCAAAAGACATGAACTTGAAACAAGTAGAGATCATTAACTAAGAGTTTGAGACTACAACCTTTGTTGTATGGTTGTATCCTCATAGTAGACTCTTCTTAAGCTCCTAGAGGTAGGGAAGAAGCAAGATTGTTATATTTTAAAGAGAATCTAGCTTCTAAAAAGATTCTCTTCATGTTTTGATTATTTTATAAAAACCAAATAAAATACAATCTAACCATGTCAGAAATGTTAAAGTTCTACATAATGGAGTTATTCAAGTATCAAGACAATCATTGGAATTAACTGACATCAAATAGAGTATCAAATTGACTCAATTGCACTCAATATGGAATTCAACGGAATATATGAGAAAGTCGACATCAAGGATCGTTCAATCCATTCAAGACGTCCACGACTTTTTTATTTTATTTTTTGAGTTTAGATTCAAGTCGATCACAAAAAGTTAGAATAAAAAATTTCCATCTAATCCCAAAATAAATTCCCAAAATCCATTTTTTTTAAAATGATGTCTGGAAAAAAAACTATGTTTGAATATCAGACATATAGACGTCTATTTCAGGAAAATAGACGTCTGTACATTATGCAATTTTTCAAATTTCAAATTTGATGGGAATTTCGTTTTTGAAACGGTTTTATAACGGCAAGAAATTGTTCTATAATTTAGGGGGAGTTATTTTAACTGTTAGTTAAATGTATGCCCTAGAGGCCATTACTGTACATTGGATGTATATTGTAGTGGATGCTGGGACATATATAGGTAGGACTTTCTTGCTCGACATGATAGTACGCTATCTGGTTGCTCTTTATCTTAACATGTATACTTTCTGTCTCTCTGATTACATGTTGATAAATCCCTTAGGATGTGTACTCGACTTCCAGGACTATGATGCAGATCATACTAGTGGGGCCTGGGTAGTCAGTGAGTACATCCTTCATTGTTCCTAGTCGTGGGAATATCGAGACGGGGCATCGATATTCCAGAGTAGACTAGCGCATATCTTCTCGACCCATGCGATGGGCGATGGATGATCCCATATCCATTGGTGTTTGACATCGAAGATGGTATGCGGGTGCTCAGTGGAGACTGGGTACACTGAACGGACTCGCCGAGAACTCCCAGATGGTATTATACCTCACGTCAGATGGCAGTTCGCTGGTGACACTGGTACAGCTTAGTCTGTTGACCCGAGATCGTCATAGAGTCTTGTGTGTCTCCCACTGTGCTTTGATTTCCACCCTACCACGGCTCTACTGAGTTGTGCAAACAGGTGGTTTTTGGGTACAGTCCCGATTCACATGGAGGCAATGAGTGATAGGAGGGGATTCGTCTCTCCCGGTATTGGGGGTTGATGTTGTGCTATGCTCGACTGGCCATAACAGGAAATCCCTGGCCAGGGTTGCTGTGATATACTGGTAAGAGTTATCAGTAGTTTCACGAATGTTATGGACCTCAAGTCGGCATGACTTATCGAGCTATTGGGGTCTGACGTTTACCACCCCTAGGCGAGATATGCGACATATCAGACGAACAGACCGGACTATACGGTTAGTGTTACTGGTCGGATTCACTGGAGTGTGAGCGGGCTTGCTCGTCGATCTTCAGATCGCTCAATACCCGGGTGGCCGTTACGTTTAGCAGACCGCTTGCGGCTTGTGGGTGTTTGATATGATCATCATCTGCTGCCGGCGTATTGACGAGTCTTTAGAGTCCTACACAGAGGTTTCCTGGCTCAAGCGAAACGAAATAGGAGCGCATATGAGATATGTGCGGGACCGAGAATGATGCGTGTATGTGATACCGTATTTCATTCTCGCGATGTGATATTGATCGGTTATATGCGATATAGCCGGGTTATCGGATCAAGTGTTGATTCGATAAGTTGTTACTAAAGATACCAGTCGGTTATGTGCGACATGACCGGATCATTGAATCAAGTGTTGATTTAGTGATTTAATGCATAATTATATATTTGATATATTACTTTGCATTAACTAGTATCGGTTCACTTTAAATGGATTTTCTCGCTCGGGTGTGCACATTGTATATTCGATATATTTTTTTGTGCACTTCATTGTATCATGTTTGATGATGCATGATTGCTAGGGTTTTGTGTAAAGAATTAAACCAAGGTTATTTAAATGGTTAGGGTTTTGATTTTCTTATTCATTTATTTATCTATTTATTTTGGATTAACAAAAAGAAAAGAAAACAAAGTGGTGGCTTTAAATCTTGAAGCTTGTTGAAGCTTCATGAAGATTTGACCAAATTGACCACTTTGTCTTCATGCTTAACCCTAACCACTCATCTAACCTTGGTCAACTCTCTACAACAAACCATGGTTTGATTATGATAAGATTATTATTCTTTTCTATTTTGATAATAACTTATCATAACTTTTTCATCTTCTTCTTCTTCTTCCTCACAAGAAGAAAGCTCTCTTCATCAATGGTGATTGATGTATTTGAGTGAGAAATCCAATTCTAAAGTGAACCCAACTCCTATTTCTTCATCCTCTACCTCTTGCCAAGTAGTAGAGTGTGTTTCCTTCACAAGTTTCTTGACTTGGCGAAGTTGGAGCTTGATTTAGCGATGCCTCGACGTAGATCATCTTCGGCATGGACATCGACGATCTAGCTCGCTTATTCTTCGACGAAGCCGACGCTAGAGCCCGGGAGTTCACTTGGACAGCGAAGGCTCTTCGTTGCGGAGCTATGGAGGTGGACAAACGGATCTACAAAGGTTGTAATTCCAATATCCCATTAGTTAACTGTTAACTAGATTGTTTTTCGCCTAGTTTTCTAGCAAACGATCCGTTCTAGGGTTTGTAGGCACCGTATTTTTTAGAAATTAGCGTGTTTGATCACTTGTGAGACATCACTAGGGTGCCTAGGAACCTTACAGTGGTATCAGAGCCTAGCTAGAACCTTAGGCTAAGTCTAGACGGATTTTGTAGTCCGAACGAACCCGAAACCAACCCGGCAAATTGCTCTCTGTCCAGATTTTAAAATTGTGTATTTTTCAAGATTAAAAATGTCCAGAAATATCAGCAGGAAAATATAAGAGTAACTGTGCAATTCGTAAGCCTAACTCCATTGAACTGCCGCGGTTCCGCGGCACGAGCGTGGCTCGTGCGGCTGTTCCGCGGCCCTTTTGTCGTATCTGGCATTAAATTTGGCACAGTAACTAATATTTGGCAGTGTTGGTTTTTCTGGGAATTTTTAATATTTATTGTAGAGTTGAAATTTCTGGGTTGATTTGGGGACTCGGTGTATTCGATCGGACTGTCTAATTTTGTCGGTGTGCTTTTCCGGGTATTTTTAGAATATGTTAAAAAGTTCGACCGGATATAAATACCCACTTTTTCCCCTGCCGGGAAATTTCCAATTGTTGGATTTTTCCGTAGTTTAACGACGTTCTAAGTAGTGCAAGTAACGCGATGGACCCTTTAGAAGACAACAAACCTTAACTCGATTATGTGACCGTCTTGAACTGCCCTTTGAACCTTCGGGTTTGGGGCAGTACGGCGTGCCACATGTGAGGCGTTGGCTTGACCCTTCTACGGCTGGACCGTTGGTACTGAGGCACGAACTGAATGTCGTTAGACTTATTTCATGTGTTGAGCTGTATCGGGAAAACTTGGGTGTTCGATTGTTCGATCGAAAAGTTTAGCATTTTCTGTTTATCCGGAATGTGATACAATAATTGGAATTCACAAATTGTTATGAGATAACGGAATGAATATTATAAACATAGCAGTTTAGTTTCACTTGATCGGTTGCCACGGAATTTTGATGTGATCAAAAGTCCGTCGCAATCACGTAGCGTACGCGGATACTCGCCGGGTAAACTTAATAGATAGCCTCACTCCATAGCCCCGACCAAGTGACTGTAGGAGAACCCCGTCGCCGAAAGCATCCGTTTGGGTGCTCGCGGTAGCGGTGTTCCGCCTTGGTGCACTTCGTCGACGGCGTCGGGGGTGCGGCCGCTTACTGAAGTTTGCGACGAGCATTCGATCAGAATGTCGGGAATCCTGTTGAATTGCCCGACTTGATATTGAAAAGAGTTTTCGATAATGAGACTAAAATGCGGGGTTTATAATTGTTAGGCATGCGATGTCTAAGTAATTCATTTGGTCAGGCATGCGATGTCTGAGGTGGTTGCGGATTCCAACTGTTGTAGTTTTACACTTTCTTTTCTGTGACCGTAAGTGTAATATGTGATATCGCCGGTTTCGTTGCTATATGTCAACGACAATTGGGATGGACATATTTACTTACGTTGATGACATGTGATGTTATGTGTTGCTGGATATGTTATATTGGATCGTCGTGTTTGAATAGCCGGGGGTTTTTATGTGAGATGAGTGTTTTTCATTTTCATTCATGTAAAAACTTGTATGTAATATTCTTTTATTGGGACACTTCCAGGTTGCGGAAGTAGTCACCGTTTGTATATTATTTACTTTTCTGCACTAGGATAGACCCAAGGAGGGGAGCACTAGTAACCGGGTTCTAGGGTCCAATGGGAGACCAACTCGAGGAGTCGAGTCCGGGTCTCCTAACCCTAGAATTGGTAGGGTTGCTTGCCGCTCTCGTAGGGGTCTAGGGGTGTGGGATTGGCTATTCATCACGACCATGGAATCCGTGTTTTATACCGGCTCGTATTGAAAACACGGACGTCCTAGTATATCCAATATTTCATATGTTTCTTCTGCTGTGTTTTATCTGTGATCATGCGATGTTCTGTGGCAGATATTATATATAGTATATATGATATATTATATAGACGTTACTTATGTTTTACACCCGCGCTAGCCCTGCCCCGCTCTGCCGTTAGTTACCTAACCTAACGGTGCACGAGGGGACATCGAGGCGAATGCGGATGGCATAAGTGTACGTCATATCTATCTGTGATGTTTAGGTAAATTAAATGATGGGATATTCATTAATGAGATTAATGAAAGAAAATAAACCTAATTGATGTTGTGGAATCGAATTTCAAAATAAAACAGGTAGCTACAGTTCTTGCTTTGCATCGTGGTGTTCCTTGTAGAACATCCTGCACCTTATTCGATAGGGAAAGGACCGAGATCCCTTCACCGGGAGTGACTCCTTTAGCAATAACTGGCAGATGCTACAACCCTCGGTTTGTCATTTGATCGCTTCTATAGTTTCTGCTTTGCACAGTGATATATATGATATATCCCGCACCTCATTCGACGAGGAAAGGGCCGACGATCCCTTCACCGGGAGTGACCCCTTTAGCAAAACTAGAAAAGCTTCAAAAACATTCCATTTAAAAACCATTTGATTCCGCAACGAGATCAAGTTCAAAGCGTCAAAGGTTTTCACAAAAACCAGTCGCAACCCTCCGTCATTTTAGGAAGTAGAGTACTTAGTATTCGTGCTGTGTTTGTTGACCATAGTCAAGGCATAGTGTACGGTAGCTAAGTGATGTCTTCCTATACCGCATATGATGCGATTAGTTAGGACAGTCGCGTGACTTTGTTGACCTTAGTTAAGGGTCATGTGGGTGGGTCTAATTAATCACGAAATGACTGGTAGAACTTGACTAGTACTTATGATTTGTTGACCATAGTTAAGGTCATAAGTGCTAGGGGTAAAAACCATTATCGGGAGTTTCAAGTGTTGAAACTTGCAATGAGATTGCATACCTTCTATGTGATAGTTGGATCCCGATACCCACTGCGAGTAATTGTTACTCCTGGGAGAGTTTTGCACTTTGCAATTAGCCGATCAAGTAGGTGTCTAGAAAGGTGTCAACGGGGTTACGCCTCTGGGAAAACGAGGTTTACAGTAATTAGGTCCGTGCGAAAGCACGGGGAACCTCCCTCAAAGTACCGACACTGGCCTGGCTGAAAGATTGGCGAACTTGTAGAGTGTAATTAATCCCGGCTAGTCTTTCCTTTTAGGGTTTGAAGAAGATTTGATAAAAACAGTGGGAGCCATCCTGATTAGATAAAATATATAACCAATCTGATCTTGCAAGAGCGCACGCAGAGTGTTTTCTTCTCTCTCTCTCTCCAGGTAGCGACCATATCACGCCTTAATCAAGATAATAATACGGATGTATTGACCGAACCCGCTTGTTATACTGAGCTGGGGAACGTTGGTCCCGCTCCAACTTATAATTGTTATAAGACAGAGCAGGAAATTGGGGAATACCAGATTTCCCGTGCCGCCCAAACGAAGAGAGTGCATGCTGATGCATCATCTTCGGGTGTGTTCATTATACAGAACCGTTTCTCAGTATCCTCCGCATCCTTGGTATGTGATACCGGATCAGGATCCCAGATATGTAAGATATTACATAGGGCTACAAAAGGGTAGAAAAACTGAGGACGGGTGATAAGTTTCATGAGACAGAAAACGGGGCAAGTGTTGCAGCCAAGTCTGTCGGTCACTGTCACCCTGTATTGTAATACATTGATTCTGGACGAATGTTATTAGATACCGAACCTGATATACAAAATCATATCAGTCTCTTTATCAGTAAAGAAATGATAAAACTTTGTATTGTTGGATAATGTTTTGAACATTTCCTATATCAAAAGTTGATCGGTTCAGGCACGTTATCTAAAAGCATTGAAGTTCTAAATCAAACTATAGTTCCTAGTATACAGAACACACACAAGAAGAAGAGTTCAGAAATGAACGAATTCTTCTTGAGCTATTGTAGACTAGGTCATATCAATGCGACCCGACTAGCTGAAGTTACATTTAGATGTATATTTAAATCAGTTTGAATTTACATCTTGTGAAACTTGCCAGTCATGTCACAAAGATAAGATGACCATAGCTCTGTTTATTGGAAACAGAGAAAGAGTTAGTAAACTCTTGGGATGATACATGTTGATGTATGTAGGTCCCCTGTCTACACATGCCAGGATTGGTTCTTTATGCTTCATTATATTCTCTGATAATCTCTCAAGATTCAGTCATATGTTCCTGTTGAAACATAAGTCCGAACCTTTTGAGGTATTCACAGAATATAAGTTAGAAGTAGAGAACCAATAACCGGGTATAAGTATTATGTCCTATGATGAGATCAGGGAGGAGAATACTAGTGCATGGCATTCCTGGACCATTCTAAAGAAGAATAAGATTCTCTCTCCGTACTACTCTTCTGAATACACCACAGCACAACGGTGTATCAGGGCGGAGCAATTGCACAATATTAGATATGGTGTGCTCTATGATGAGTATTACTGAGTTACCTATTTCCTTTTGGGGTTATGCACTTGAGAAGCTGCATACCTATTGAATTAGGTTTGAATCAAATCACTGCCTACCACTCCATATAAGATATGGTGTGGGAAGATCCCATCTCTTAAGCGAGTTAAGATTTGGGGTTGTCCGGCCTATGTTTAAAGCAAAATCCGGACAATATCGAGGCAGGATCAGTTCTGTAGAACTGGAAAGGTTCCAGCTATACAAAACTGCAGTTGATGATTTGACAGAACCAAAGGATTCTATAGTTCCCGACGAACCTCAGCCTCTCCGCCGATCTAGTAGGGTTCCTCATCCGCCTGAGAGATACCTTGGTTTCTCGATGACAGTGGGAGCAAGGATTGCATCATGAGATGATGACCCTACTAGTTTCGAGCAGGCCATCGACAGTAGGGACTCTGTAAGAATGGCTGGATGCTTAGCAATCTGAGATGGAATCCATGTACACCAGAAAAGTATGGACTTTAGCTGCTATATCTGAAGGGTTAAATCCCCATCAGGAGCAAGTATATCTTGAGAAGATTACTTGGTGTAGATGGAAAAGTTGAGACTTTCAAAGCTAGACTTGTTAAAGTTTTTCGTCATCGACCAGGCGTGGATAATGATGAAACCTTTTTCCAGTAGCTATGCTTAAGTCTATCCAGATCCTAATTGCCACGGCTACATACCATGACTGCGATATCTGGTGGTTGGGTGCCCTGACTGCTTTTCTAAATACTGATTTAGAAGAGAACGTCTATAAGAACACAGCCAGAGGTCTTCGTAAACAGTGGGAGCAGCGGAAACGTGTGCAAGTTGCTTTACATAATAAAGCAGGCATCGCGGAGTTAGAACGTCTGTTTTGATGTGATAGTCAAAGTGTTTGACTTCATCAAAATGGTAGACGAACCTTGTATATACAAAAGGGTAGTATGGAGTATGGTGATGATCTTCGTATTGTACGTAGAAAACATACTCTTGATAGGAAAAGAGTTTCCTATAATACGATCGGTCAATCTCCTATTATCACTAGGATTCTCCAAATAGGATCAAAGTGATACCTCCTAAATCCTGAGTTTTCATCTATGAGATAGATGTAATTGGATGCTAGGATTCTCACTAGATGTAGTGAGATGGTATCAATCGATCCTGGGGAGAATCACTGGAAACGTTCCAGGGTGATAAAGACGACTGAATGTCAGTCGCGGGCATTGTCTTTACCCTCAGTAAAAGGACGGTATGTTGGAAGAGTTCCAAGCTAGATACCGTGGCAAACTAGACGATAAAGGCTGGTAACATCGCTATTAAAGATACTACCAAAGAGGCAGTTTGGGTGTATATTGGTTCATAAGATGAACTAGGTTCCTGCCATTGTATGACAATGGAAGTGTGGCTTAGACCTTGGAACCCTGGTCCCATCAGTGACCCAGACATATTCTGAGGAAGCATCACCTAATCATGGAGATAGTTGATCTCCAGAGTGATCGAGGTTAGGAGAGTAGACTCTGAGGACAACACGGCGGATCCACTCACGAAGGCCCTTTTCCCAAAGAGAGACTTTTAGGGAATGGTTGAGTATGTGATACTACAACCACTGCTACAGATGGCCCTAGTGCAAGTGGGAGATTGTTAGTTATATGTATGCCCTAAAGGCCATTACTGTACATTGGATGTATATTGTAGTGGATGCTGGGACATATATAGGTAGGACTTTCTTGCTCGACATGATAGTACGCTATCTGGTTGCTCTTTATCTTAACATGTATACTTTCTGTCTCTCTGATTACATGTTGATAAAGCCCTTAGGATGTGTACTCGACTTCCAGGACTATGATGCAGATCATACTAGTGGGGCCTGGGTAGTCAGTGAGTACATCCTTCATTGTTCCTAGTAGTGGGAATATCGAGACGGGGCATCGATATTCCAGAGTAGACTAGCGCATATCTTCTCGACCCATGCGATGGGCGATGGATGATCCCATATCCATTGGTGTTTGACATCGAAGATGGTATGCGGGTGCTCAGTGGAGACTGGGTACACTGAACGGACTCGCCGAGAACTCCCAGATGGTATTATACCTCACGTCAGATGGAAGTTCTCTGGTGACACTGGTACAGCTTAGTCTGTTGACCCGAGATCGTCATAGAGTCTTGTGTGTCTCCCACTGTGCTTTTATTTCCACCCTACCACGGCTCTACTGAGTTGTGCAAACAGGTGGTTTTTGGGTACAGTCCCGATTCACATGGAGGCAATGAGCGATAGGAGGGGATTCGTCTCTCCCGGTATTGGGGGTTGATGTTGTGCTATGCTCGACTGGCCATAACAGGAAATCCCTGGCCAGGGTTGCTGTGATATACTGGTAAGAGTTATCAGTAGT
Organism: Agapanthus africanus; assembly: GCA_030015575.1. NCBI lineage: Eukaryota > Viridiplantae > Streptophyta > Magnoliopsida > Asparagales > Amaryllidaceae > Agapanthus > Agapanthus africanus. The sequence goes on along the minus strand of JASDDO010000004.1, from coordinate 39,860,837 downwards.
TTCACGAATGTTATGGACCTCAAGTCTGCATGACTTATCGAGCTATTGGGGTCTGACGTTTACCACCCCTAGGCGAGATATGCGACATATCAGACGAACAGACCGGACTATACGGTTAGTGTTACTGGTCGGATTCACTGGAGTGTGAGCGGGCTTGCTCGTCGATCTTCAGATCGCTCAATACCCGGGTGGCCGTTACGTTTAGCAGACCGCTTGCGGCTTGTGGGTGTTTGATATGATCATCATCTGCTGCCGGCGTATTGACGAGTCTTTAGAGTCCTACACAGAGGTTTCCTGGCTCAAGCGAAACGAAATAGGAGCGCATATGAGATATGTGCGGGACCGAGAATGATGCGTGTATGTGATACCGTATTTCATTCTCGCGATGTGACATTGATCGGTTATATGCGATATAGCCGGGTTATCGGATCAAGTGTTGATTCGATAAGTTGTTACTAAAGATACCAGTCGGTTATTTGCGACATGACCGGATCATTGAATCAAGTGTTGATTTAGTGATTTAATGCATAATTATATATTTGATATATTACTTTGCATTAACTAGTATCGGTTCACTTTAAATGGATTTTCTCGCTCGGGTGTGCACATTGTATATTCGATATATTTTTTTGTGCACTTCATTGTATCATGTTTGATGATGCATGATTGCTAGGGTTTTGTGTAAAGAATTAAACCAAGGTTATTTAAATGGTTAGGGTTTTGATTTTCTTATTCATTTATTTATCTATTTATTTTGGATTAACAAAAAGAAAAGAAAACAAAGTGGTGGCTTTAAATCTTGAAGCTTGTTGAAGCTTCATGAAGATTTGACCAAATTGACCACTTTGTCTTCATGCTTAACCCTAACCACTCATCTAACCTTGGTCAACTCTCTACAACAAACCATGGTTTGATTATGATAAGATTATTATTCTTTTCTATTTTGATAATAACTTATCATAACTTTTTCATCTTCTTCTTCTTCTTCCTCACAAGAAGAAAGCTCTCTTCATCAATGGTGATTGATGTATTTGAGTGAGAAATCCAATTCTAAAGTGAACCCAACTCCTATTTCTTCATCCTCTACCTCTTGCCAAGTAGTAGAGTGTGTTTCCTTCACAAGTTTCTTGACTTGGCGAAGTTGGAGCTTGATTTAGCGATGCCTCGACGTAGATCATCTTCGGCATGGACATCGACGATCTAGCTCGCTTATTCTTCGACGAAGCCGACGCTAGAGCCCGGGAGTTCACTTGGACAGCGAAGGCTCTTCGTTGCGGAGCTATGGAGGTGGACAAACGGATCTACAAAGGTTGTAATTCCAATATCCCATTAGTTAACTGTTAACTAGATTGTTTTTCGCCTAGTTTTCTAGCAAACGATCCGTTCTAGGGTTTGTAGGCACCGTATTTTTTAGAAATTAGCGTGTTTGATCACTTGTGAGACATCACTAGGGTGCCTAGGAACCTTACATTAACTGCCCCAAAACATTTTCTAAAAATAGGACAAAGTTTCATTTGATTTTCAACGATTTTTCTTGCTTTAAAAACTTTGGTTTTCTAATTTTCTAGAATTTGTGAAAACTCTTTCTCTCAATACTCTCTAAGTCCTTGATATTCTTTTTCTGAGAGAAAAATTCTTTCTACGCCTTTAGACTTTTCTAAATACTTTAGAAAAGAAAGGTTGTTAAATTATCGAAGAAGGTACTGATTTTAAAATTGTGTCAATCTTTTGAAAAATCTCTTCGATTTGATTTTAAACTTTTTTATTCTCCAAAGTACAATTCACCATCTCCTTGATTCTAAGTTTTTGATTATTCTTTTGAGATCGTTAGGATTGTCAAAGTTGGTGTAAATTGAGATTGTTATAATCATGAATTGTAAAACGTAGTGAAGTGGGGTTATTTAAGTCCTTCACAAATCGTAAAGATTTAGGACTTGAGCATGTTGTAAAAAGTCTAGGTGTTGACTGCCTACAAGTGTAAATGTTCGAACTTCAGCCTAGGAAAAAGTCTTGGTTTCTCCACCCGTGAAGGAGTTAGTGAATCCTGAATAGTAGTCTCCGGTGGGGATTAGCCACAGAAGTGGTGAATCTCGTTAAAAATCCTTTGTGTCATTTTACTTTTTCTGCATTTCTTTGATTGCATCGCTGATTATGATTAGTTAGTATTTGTAATTTTCTTTTTTTTTTCCTACATTTATTTTTAAAAGACTCAAAATATTCTGAGTTTTCCATATAGCCTTATCCCTCTTTAAGGCTGTTTTCAATTGGTATTAGAGTAAGGTTACTCTGTTTATAAGATTAACCTCTTGATTTTCTGATCCTATAGCAAATCAAATGGAAGGACAAGCCATTAACTGTCATTCTCATTTTCATAGTACAAATTATCGATTTTGGAAAACTGAGATTAAGGTTTTTCTCCAATGTATCGATCTAGAAGTTCTAGAAATCATTCAAACTCCCTTTTTTCCTCCTATGACAAATCTCTTATCTGATTCTGACTAGAGATTGATGATGTTAAATGTCAAGGCAATGAATGCACTTCATTGTTCATTAAATTCAGAAGAATTTAATAGAACCTCAATGTGTCAGACTGCTAATGAGATTTGGACTGCTTTCTAAACTGCCCATAAAAGAACCAGTCAAGTCAAAGAGAGTAAAATCAACCGTCTCATGCATAAATATGGGATGTTTTAAATGAGAGACGGTAAATCTATTGACTCCATGTTCTCTAGATTCAATAATTTCATTATCGAACTTTTCAATTTAGGAAAGAAATTCGATGACGAAAAAAAGTGCTATAAGTTGCTAAGGTCTCTTACGATATCCTGACTAGCTAAAGTCATCGCCATTGAAGAGGCTAATGATATGACCACCCTAAAGATAGACACCATAATAGCTAAACTTAAGACTTATGAGATGCAATTAGGAGACCTTAAGATAAAGTAAGAAATAGACACTCAAAAGAAATCCATCGCATAAAGGCAACCACCAAGCCGAAGTATCAGGAATCATCAAGTGATGATGATAGTAACGATGAAAAGATGGCACATATCATACGATACATCAGAAGATATTTGAAGTCCAGAAAATTCTCCCAAAAGAAAAGTATGTATAAGCCAAATAATTTTTTTAATACTAATAAACCTTTGTGTTGTTTTGAATCCAACAAGGAGGGCCATCTAAAGTTCGAATGTCCGAATCTAAATAAAGACAAGTGGAAGACCAAGAAGGAATCAGAAAAGAGATCATTTTAACCCATCTGGGATCATACTGATTCAAGCGATTCGGAAGCCGAAAAAGTAGCCAACGTGTGCTTTATGGCATAAGAAGATGAGATAACTGATGATGAATTTAATATAGAATCTCCAGGTAAAACAGACTTAATTACGTTGTGTCACGTTTTAAAAGATAAATATGATAAACTAAAATTCAAAAATAAAACTTTAAAGACAAAATTATCCACTAAAACTAATAATAAATTGATAATTCAAACTGAACTTAGGAAAATTAAAATAGAAAATGAAAAACTAACAGAAAATTTAAACTTCATAAACGAAGATAAAAAAAAGATAATCGAAACTAATAGATTTAAAGTTTTTGATCTTAAAAGACAATTAGAAGTAAAAGATGAAATGCTTTTGAATTTTACCAAAAGCAAAGATAATTTAAATATAATGTTAGGTCAATCAATTAAACACTATAAGAAAGAAGAAATAGGGTTCAATAAATATTCTGAACCAGTTCCTAAAACAAAATTGTTTAAAAATAAGTATGCATATAAATATGGTAATAAGTATTCACAATCTACTTGTAATTATTGTTGTATTATAGGACATATATCATAATATTGCAATATTAAAAATAATGCAACCTGTAAATATAATTTTATACCAAATAATATACAAACTAAATCTATCTGGATCCCAAAATTAACACTTTCTTCTTTCTGTATTGCAGGACTTTCTAAGACGCAATAGTCGTTGGATACTTGATAGCGGTTGCTCGAGGCACATGACTAGAAACATTCAAAGCATCGAAACTCTATCAAAAGAAGAAAGCGGCAATATCACTTTCGGAGATAACAAAAAGGGCAATATCATCGGTAAAAGTGATATTTGCTTTAGTAATTCAACTAATACAACTAAAATAAAAGATATATTATATGTTGAAATCCTAAAACACAATTTATTTAGTGTTAGACAATTTGTGATAAAGGTTATAACGTAATTTTTAAAAAGGATACATGTAAAATAATGTTTGGTAATCAAACCATTTTAACTGGTAAAAGATATCATAACATATATATAATATATACAGAAGACTTTAATAGTCCAGATATAAAATGATTTATAGCTAATAATGAAATAGACTCGTTATTTTGGCATAGGAGATTAGGTCATTCCTCAATGGATATCATATCCAAGATCACCAGGAATAACTTAGTTAAAGGCATCCAACATGTAAACTTTTTTAAAGATAGATTGTACGATACTTGCTAAAGAGGAAATCAAATTAAAATATCAATTAAATCTAAGAATAATGTATCCACAGATACTCCTTTACAATTGTTACATATGGATTTATTTGGTCCTAGTCGTAATGCAAGTTTAGGAGGTAAATTCTATGCATACGTTATAATAGATGACTACTCAAGATTTACTTGGGTTTTCTTCTTAAAAACAAAAAAACGAAATATTCAATATATTTAAAATCCTTTCAAAACAGATTCAAAACAAAATAAACCCAAGAATATCTAAACTAAGAAGTGATCATGGTGGAGAGTTTGAAAACCAAATATTCGAAGAATATTGTAATAAAAATGGTTTCAAATATGAATTCTCATGTGTCAGAACTCTACAACAAAATGGAGTTGCTGAAAGGAAAAATTGTTCTTTACAGAAAATGGCACGTACCATATTAAATGAAAATAATCTACCTAAATATTTATGGGCTGAAGCTATTAACATTTTATGTTACATAATAAATCGAGTAGTAATAAGAAAATATTTAAACAAGATTCCATATGAACTATTTTATGGTAGGACCCCAAACATTAAATATTTCAAGGTGTTTGGGGTGCAAATGCTACATATTAAATACCTTAGATAATCTAGGAATGTTTGAATTTAAATGCGATGAAGGAATATTTGTGGGTTATTCATTAACCAGCAAAACCTATTGTGTTTATAATAAACAAATTTTAATTATTCAAGAAAACATGCACGTCCAATTTGATGAGACGAATTCCTCAAGATCTGAAACTATATTAGATGATGATGAATCTATCCTATCAAAAGATATTCTATCAACTATTGGGGATGGTGAAACCAATCAATTGGAACAGCAAGAGCAAATAGATAATATTTCTCTTCCAAAAAATTGGCAATTCAACAAAAATCATACCAAAGACCTTATAATAGGAGATATACATAGGGAAGTTGTCACTAGATCATCAATGTTTAACTTATGTATCAATTCAGACTTTATATCGGCCATTGAACCAAAGAATTATAAAGAAATCGAAAATGATGAGATAGAAGCAATGCAAGAAGAATTAAATCAATTTGAAAGAAATAAAATTTGGAAATTAGTTCCAAAACCCAAGAATAGACCAATTGTAGGTACTAAATGAGTTTTTAGAAACAAGTTGGATGAAGCTTAAGAATCAAAGCATGTCTAGTTGCTCAAGATTATAATCAAGTCGAATGAATTGATTATGATAAAACTTACGCTCTTGTTGCACGACATGAAGCTATTAAAATATTGTTAGCCTTTCCTTTTTTCAAAGAATTTAATGTATTTCAAATAGACGTGAAAAGCTCTTTCTTAAATGGAATAATAGAATAGGAAGTATATATTGCACAACCACCAAGCTTTGAAGATCACAAACATCCTGAGTATGTATATAAACTAGAAAAGGTTTTGTACGGTCTCAAACAAGCACTAGAGCTTGGTATGAGAGACTTAGTACATTCCTAATCAAGATAGGGTATACGAAAGGAATGGTAGACAAAACCTTATTTTTCGAATCCTATGGAAAGGATATTATATTAGTTCAGATATATGTTGATGATATTATATTTTGTTCTACTAACGAGCAGTTTTGCCAAGAATTCTCTAACTCTATGCAGGATGAATTTGAGATGAGTATGATGGGAGAACTAAATTTCTTCCTTGGACTTCAAATCAAACAGAGTTCCAAAGGAATTTTCATCAATCAATCTCAGTATACAAAGGAACTCATCAAGAAATTCGCATTAGAAGACGCAAAGACTTGTGAGACACCCATGGCAATAAAAACTAAACTTTCCAAGGAAGAAACCGAAAAAGCGGTAGATATATGACTCTACCGAGGTATGACTGGAAATTTATTATATTTAATTACAAGCGGACCTGATATAATGTACAATGTCTGTCTTTTCGCACGGTTCTAAGCTGATCCTAGAGAGTCACACTTGGTAGCGGTCAAGAGAATCTTTAGATATCTCAAAGGCACTATCAATTTAGGATTATGGTATCCAAAAAATAATATATTTAACTTAATAAGTTATTCAGATGCCGACTATGCTGGAAGTCAAACCGATTGCAAAAGCATTAGTGGCACTTTTCATTTTCTAGGAAATTGCCTTGTGTCATGGCAATCTAAGAAACAAGCATCAGTAGCTTTATCTATTGCTGAAGATGTGTACATTGCCGCAGGTACGTGCTGTGCACAAAGTCTTTGGATTAAATATACTTTAGAAGATTATAAGGAATTAGTCTCTAAAATACCAATATTTTGCGATAACACCAGCACAGTCCAAATGACCAAAAATGCTGATCAACATAGCAGAACCAAACATATTGATGTTCGACATCATTTCCTATGAGATCACTATCACAAAAGTGATATTGTACTTGAATATGTACCAACCGATTCACAATTGGCCGATATATTCACAAATCCCCTAAATAGAACCCGTTTTGCCAAAATTAGAGGTGAATTAAATATATTAGAATTAGAAATATAATTTTAACTATAATTTAATCCACATTTTTAATTTTTTTTATAGACGTTTATAATAAAGTTATAGATGTCCCTGAGACGTCTATTAGACATAAAATAGACGTCTATCTATACGTTTTTCAGTTTTTGAATTTTAAATTCAAACTCTGACTGTTTTTTTAACCGTTTTGATTTTCTCTCTTTGATTTTTCCCTATATATAGAGGAAAACAACAGAGACTTCTTTATTCTATTCTCTCCTTTCCATCTCTACTTCACAAAATCAATCAATTTTTTTACCAATGACAAAACGAACTATCTACACAAGAAACACCCATCTACGAAGAAGGACAAACCTCGGCAAAGAAAATTAAGGAAGAACCCATTTTCCCGATTCAGCATACCCCAAACTTGAATTGAATTCTTCCATTTTCTTTACCGAAGTCTCCTTCTCCACCGAAATCGAAAGAGGATCCAAGCAAAGAGAATTTGTTTCATCCTCCCATAAATGACGAAAACATTCCTCCTGTCGATCTTCCACCACAAAATTCATCGGCACCACAAAATTCATCGGCACTGAATCCTAATGCGCAACGCTATTACCACACTCCTACAGGATTCGTGACTGGCGAAAATGATCCTTATTATGTTCATCCGGGTTCGGATGAGCAAAGTCTTTTCATTGGCTGTCGCGAGTCTCGTGAAATAGTAATCCAAGCGTTCGATCAGATACACGGGGAGTTCAACATGGAGAAGGAAACATAGGCCACCGACATTTGGAAGCATCTTCCTCGCTTCTAAATTTTCAATGATCAACTCAAACATGTGTGTTTGTATGTTTAGTTGTTAGTGTGTAATTTTTAGTTTTTTTGTGTGTTGTATTAGTTTAGCTATATGTGTTTCTATATAGTGTGTGTGTGTTTTTTTCCTTCATGCATGTCGTTATTTAACATAATGAATATTTATTTGTTTGTGTTAAATATATTCATTTTTATATTATACTATATATATAATCCTTAATATATATGTTTAAAACCATAAAACATAAAAGCACATCACTAAAACCTATTCTAAACACCAAATAAAAATTCTTTTTTTTTGCCATTTATGTGCAGTAGACGGCTTAATAGACATCTATATAGACGTCTATTGACAAAAATAGATGACTATTTCTGGAAATAGACGTCTGTCGCAGACGATTTTTTTCAAAATTTGAATTGAAAAATTATGTCCCTTGGATGCATCCATTTAATCTTGACGTCTATTCACTCTATATAAGTATTTTTTCACTCTTTCAACCCTATCCAACCAGTAAGAATTTCTATCCTTTTCTCTTTTACTCCCAAAATTTTCACCCTTTCTTCTTTCCACTTTTACTTCAATTTTTCATAAAAAATGGTGAGGCCTTCATGAGTTGAGTTAGGCGAATCATCTACTTCTAAGAGACATTTTAAAATTTGGAACCCGCTTAAAATCCTATTATTTGAATTTCGAATTTTTGGACCCAACCCGGGCGCAATTTGGAAATGTTTCATTTGGCGCCAAAATCCCAAATTTTAATATTATTAAAACCATCACCTATATTTTTCTAACTAACCTGATATCTTACTGTTCATTACCTATCTTTTAAATCTTTAAGTTAACCATATAATATTTTTACAATCTTTTATATCCTTCTCAATTTATTCTCTCAGCCAATCACAACCTCCCCTTTAACCCCGTGGGCCCCACTTTCTCTCTCTCCTTCTTCTCTCTCTTTCCACTTTCTCTCTCTCTACCCCTTATATATTCTCTCGTACTTCTCTTTATCATTTTTCTCTTCTTGCTTCATGTCTCGTTTCTCATTTCTTTTAACTGTTCTTTTGTTACCGAAATTCCGTCGTGGCGGTGACGTTTCTCGACGTTCCAGCGAGATACCCCGACCCGTGTAGTTCCTTTGTTCGTCATTTGGGTTCATTCCGTGAACCGTGCGCCGTCGCGAGTTTTCCCCGTCGACGGTTAACGTTCCGTTTTCCCGATTCGCGACCCATCGAGGCAAGTTAATCTTGCTACATGCTATATACTTTTATAATCTTCATTTTATAATGTTATACATTTGAAAATCTTATAGTTTACATATGAAATGTCGTTGAAAAATCGGATATGACAAATCTGAAATTTACTGTACACCTTGTCTTATAAAATTCATTATAAATCATAGAAAAATCATTAGTATATGTTCTTTAGTTCGTTACGAAGATAATTCAGAATACTATAACTCTATGAAATATTTACTTGAAAAATAAATTGTTTAATTAACGTAAAATGCAAATGAACACGTCTCTAAACTGCTGTCTAGGGAAATTCCAGCAGCAAACTTTCAACTTTGAATATTCATAACTTTTTGTAGGGATAACCTGAGATGCTTATACTTATAAAACTGAAAACCTTATTGAATTATCTTTGTTTTGGTATAAGATACGTCTCTTTTGGAGAACATTTGTTATTTTTAAGCTATTTTACAAATTAGGGTGACGCTAAATTTCTGAACGGAACCTTCTTATGCATGGTCAATCAATACATCTTTTATAGTTACTAATCGCTTCGAATATGCTATCCATATTAATATTATTATATCAATATTTATATCACATATTGTTTAGTTGTACATCCCACATTACCATTTTATAGTTTTATAACTTTTCGGATACCCGTTTGCATCCATCGCATTTAAGATACATATAATTGCATCCATAGATCACATTACTACATAATAATATGATATTAACACTCCATGTCTAATAAATTGCATCCTAATTAATATTGGAACTATAAATGTAACCCTAATCGATAACTGTGCATCCATATCCTTGAAATTATATCTATTTGCATATCATATTATATGTTCCAGTTTATTGTTCTGATTGTACTCATGCTTGTTTATTTATACACATTCTTATGTTAGTTTGATTATGAGCACCCATATGACATCTTGTGCTTCCTGACATGACCTGTTACACTTCCTACTTGACATGACATGGTACCGTGCACTCTTGACATGACACGACACCTTTATACATTACCTGGCTTGACCTGATGTACCATGGCTTTACCTGTTACCTGATCTTGTGTTTAATGCCAACAAACATAACATGTAGTCCCCATGGACCGTTCCTGTCGTCTATCCAGACAGACCTACTTTTACCTGATTTTGTGTTGGCATTAGTCCTTGACTACCGAATACCTGACCTGACATACATAGCTTGGGGGTATGGGGAAATCAAAGGTGAAACCGACTTGTAACTCAACAGTTCGATACTTGTTCTGATCAGTCTTACGGGCTTGGCCAGCCCCGGAGTGATGATGCTGACATCACTCGTCCATCCAGCTACCTATTACTGCTTAGCGGCACGTCTCGGATTCAGCCCCGAGGGCCTTGACCGTGGTCCCGGGCACGCACGGGATACTATTGAGTTACATCGACGATTCATCAATTTGATTTCAAAGACTATAGAGTAGAAACCTGATAGGACAGTTTAGTTACCACTGCACATTACCCTGCACTGTTATTTCTTAGTACTGCTTTATTCATGTTCATACCTGCATTGCTTATTACCATGTTCATATTATATTATTGGTTGACATGACGCGCTGACGTCTGGGTTTTGCATGGCCCAGATTCTTTACCACTGTCGACGACTGAGCAGGAGTACTTCAGCCAACAGGCTGATTTGTGAGTTCTGTAGTGGTTAGTTCATTTATTGCATTTTATTTCCAGGTGTGATCCCGCATTACGGGACGTACCTTTCTATTATTGCATTGGATCATTTGCTTCCGCACTTATTTATCATTGACTCTGGTTATTATGGATTTGGACATGTGTTAGATAGTTTATTTATCTTGTTCTTGATATCTCTACAGCCATAATGTGACTGTGGATGGATACTTCCTACCCACAGGTAGCATGGTTGGCTATGTCACGTGCTCAATCTTGCGTACTCTGGGAAGCGGGGCGTGACACGTCGAAGTGCTCATCCTCCTCCTCCTCAATCTATTGAAGAAGAAGAAAGTGAAGACGAGACCTATCAAGCGTCAACAGAGCCAACCGACATTGAAGAAGATGTTGTCGCCGAAGATGTCGAGTTTCTATTTATCTCATAAGATGCCTTCAGTCTCTACTATCTCCTTGTCACCAAGAAAATCAAGACCGGTTCACGGGTTCGTCTAAATGAAATCGCTTATTTTCATTTCAACCCTCTTTTCAATTTTCAAGGTTGGAATCCATTTTTAACACTTGTTTGTTCATCTCATGAAAATTTCATTTATCTTTTCTATTCTAACATGAAAAATAGTCATGATCAACCTGATGTCCTTCGTACTCGTCTCGAACGAACAACTATCACCATATCACCCGCTTCCCTTACACGAATCTTGCAAGTTCCTAATGAAGGGGTTGATATTTTTAATGAAACACTAGAATCATTTCATCTACCTCCCGGTGTTTCTTAGGAACAAATATCTAGGTTGATGCATGGAGATGAAAACTCACATGTTTCATGTTTTACATACTAAAAATCTTTCGCCTAGGGTTCGAGTTCTTGAATTTCTACTTGGTCACACCGTTTATCCTAAATCGAGAAGTCGTGACAAGTAACTCCCTACACACAAATTACTCACATTTTATGTGTTAGCAAACATTAAGGTCAATTTACCGACTTTTATAATCCGCCAAATGTGGACTCTTGCACCTTTAAAGTCCAATCTTTATTATGGTAAGGTGATCACTAAAATTCTAGATGATGTTGGTATAGATCCAAACATTGACGCCAATATCATTTCTCCTGACAAGGATTTTGGTATTCTCAATGTTTGTTTCATGGGTCCCGGTGATTTCGGTGTTCAAGCACCTCCTTCTCCACATCATTCTTCTCCAAATTCTCCTCATCAAGAACAACCCCGTCTTGAACAACAGCATCAACATCACGAACCACAACAACCACCTCCTCAATATCTATACCAACAACCACCACAATATTTCCAAGACTTCTCAAACCAATTGTTACGAAGCTTTCAAGATCTCACTCTCAACAAGAAATATATGTTTGATGAACTCAATGGAAAGGTAAATTATCATTTTTCATATCAATATTCACATGCCAACTACCCTCCTCCTCCTCCGTTTTTGTATCATCCACCACCAATTCAACAACCCGACAATGACGACGACGACGATGCCGATAACAGTGATGATGATGAACCAGAATGATTCTAGATTATGCTTAGTTTCTATTTCTTTATGTTTGTAAAATTTAGTTTATAATTTCGTATGAACTTCATTAAAGTATTTATCCGCTTTTCAATTTGGTTGTAATAAACTTATTTAGTATGTGTTGGTTTATGGTTATGTATTTTTTATTCTCATGCTGCATTTTATCAACGAATTTATTCATAAGCTTTCTATATTTATATTTCATCTCTTATATCACTACATTTTGATATTTCCAAAAAAGGGGAAGAAATAAATATTGAGCATTCATTAAGGGAGACCATATGAATACAGTATATATAATATTATAAGTTTTGTAAAATATCAAAAATTAGGAGATTGTTAGCTTCTAAAGAGAATCTAGTTTTTAAAAGGAATCTCTTCATATTTTGATTATTTTACAAAAACCATATACAATACAATCTAACCATGTCAGAAACATTAAAGTGCTACACAATAGAGTTATTCAACTATCAGGACAATCATTGGAATTAACTGACATCAAATGGAGTATCAAATTGACTCAATCACACTCAATATGGATTTCAACGAAATATATGAGAAAGTCGATATAAAGGATCATTCAAGCCATTCAAGACATCTAAGAATTTTTCATTTTATTTTTTGAGTTTGGAGTCAAGTAGGCTTCTACATCAGAAGGATTGTGTATATGTAGTAGTTTAGAGTCATCTTGGACATAAGTAGTATTTTAGAGTCATCTCGGACCATGGGTAGTAGTTTAGAGTCATCTCGGATATGGGCAGTAGTTTAAAGTCGTTTCAGACATAGGAAATTGTTTAGAGTCATTTCGGATATGGGCAGTAGTTTAGAGTCGTTTCAGACATGGGCAGTAGTTTAGAGTCATTTCGGACATAAGCAATAGTTTAGAGTCATCTTGGACTATGGGCTATTATGGTTTCAGTTGTGTTTAATGTCAATGTCACGTTTTGACTTCTAGATCACGAAAGTAGCCCATGGATAGTATATGGTATGTCAATGTTATACTAATCTGCCATAGGGTATACTCGGTGGGACGGTTGACTTCTATGTCACGATAGATGTTTAAAAGACGGTGATAGTTGACCAGCACGTCTGGTGGGACTTGGTGAGAATAGGGCATGTCGCAGGGTGCACACCTGGTAGGACAAAAAAGATAGTTGGCTTCTGTGCCATGATGGTTGCCCATGGATTGTATATAACAAGTTATTTTACTTGCCATAAGGCATGATTCCAATTTAAGGATGTAATAGTCCATGGATCCAGTTTAAGGACTTAGGGTTCCATGGTAGGGTTTCATGCGTATATTAGTTTAAATTCATTTCGGATATGTGTATTAGTTTAAGGTCATCTCGGATCAAAATATTAGTTTAAAGTCATCTCAGACGTAAATATTAGTTTAAGGTCGTCTCGGACAAGGGTTGGATTTTGGTGGGAGATATTAATTTAAGGTCATTTCGGACCAAAATTAGTTTAAGGTCATTTCGGACCATTTAGAATAGATTTGGGGATTTGGTTTTGTTGATTTCTATATCATGATGGTATCCCTTGGATTGTATATGGTAAGATGCTATGATGCAATCCCCCATACGACAGTGTACATGATATTTGGGATTTTTGACTTCAATGTCATGAAGGTTGCCCCTGGATAGTATATGACGCGCTTGAAATGTCAGGCCCGTAAAGCAAGTTCAGTGGTGGATGTATTCGACTTCAATGCCACAAATTGACTTCTTTATCATGATAGATACCCGTGGATTGTATATGGTTAACCATTATGATGCAATCTCCCATAGGGCAAGAGATTTGGTTTTATATGAAAGATGTTGAAACAGATTGGAAAAAGAGTATAGGGGGTTTTGAGGTGCCCGACATGGGTTTTTAGTGTGTGTGGGACCCGCTAGGGGTGTCGCCATATGGGTTTAGTAGAGTGTATACTTCTAGGGTTGCCGCCAAAGGGTTATGATGGACGTGGGACCTGCTAAAGAGTTGCCGCCATGTATTTGTAGGTTTGGATCCTATTGAAGGGTCTCCACCAGCGGGGAGGTCTTCGCCCGCGGGAACCCTTTTGAGGGGTTTCTGCTAGGAGTTCTTAGTGTTGGTAGGTCTCTGCCATTCTTTTGGAGCTTCATGGTCCATTGCCATCATCTTGGGTTGGTTCAAAGCTTTATAAGTGGTCTCCGCCATCATTTTGGAGCTAAATCTTTATCGCATAGTTTCATGTTTAGTGTATATGTGCATTTGTTCATCATTTCGACCCATGTATACATTCACGAAGTCCGTAAAGAGGACATTCATATGAGAGATAACTCGAACGAGCATCCGTATACTTGGGGATAACTCTGAGGAGCATCCGAAAGGGGATAACTTCGAGGAGCATTCGGAAGAGGATGACTTTTGCAAGCATATCGTAACTTGATTTCAAAATGCAGTCATATGGCTTAGCGAAGGATTTTATATTATTGAACAGTTTTAGCAGGGTCATTTTATTTCGTATTTTTTAGGATAACTCTTTTATTTGAGCATCCTATAAATCATTTATTTTCGAAGCAGTTGAAACATGGAGCATCATTGGTGCATATGGAATTTCAGAGAGTCACTAAAGTTTGGGAATTGCCTAGAATAGGAAATTCATGGTACCATATTTACGTTTTTTTAAACATTTCTCTTCTTCTTCAGAATTTGTACCCTTGGGTGTTTCTTGATGTTCTTCAGGGCTCTGGTGGCAGTTCTTAGTGAACAAGAATGATTTTGAGTGCTTCGAAATGATTATGAGTGCTTAACCTTTTTTCAGTGTAAAAGAGGAGCTTTTATAACCTTGTAGGCATTTTGGGATCGTTTCATTTAACGTGGGCCACGATTGGGGATGTAGGGGCGTATAGCATGCCACTTACCTCTTTTTGTGGGTACCACTTGCCATCGGGCGCCCCCTCTTATGCTTGGGGTTTGGGGTTCCCACTTCGGAGGCCCTTTTGGCTTGGGCTAAGGGCTCCCCTTTCGGGGACCCCGCTTTGGTTGGGATAAAGGGTTCCCGCTTCGGGGACTCCTCTCTACTTGAGTTAAGGGTTCCCGCTTCAGGGATCCCTTTTTCTTTGGCCATGGGTTCGCACTTCGGGGACTCATCTTCGCTTAGGTTACGAGGCTCCTGCTTCAGGGGCCATGCTTCGCCTGAGTGAAGGGGTCCTGCTTCGAGGACTTCATTGTTCATAGTGGTAGGAACTTCTTGAAAGAGGCTCTGTGTAGAGAGCCGCGAAGACTTCACTGTCGGAGACCCCTCAAGAGCGCAGCGGGAGCCTCCTTTTGGCATGGCGGAGGCCCTCCTTTGGTATCTTCTTGGGCTTTTGAACTCTGTTTGATGACTCAGGAAGCTTCATTAAATGGGTGTACTCTTTCCAAGACTACGAGTTTGGGAAGCGGACACAAACGTCATCACCCAAAGTGAAACCGGTCTCATTCAGAGATGAGCTCATCTAATAAGCTAGTTAAAGCAGATCTTTCTGGTATTTTTTTAGAGGTCAGCACCATGCACTTGGCGTAAAAAATGTGAGAGTGTGCCACCTTGCCTACACATCACCCTTAGCCATGCAATAATCAAGAGTTATAAAAGAAAAGAGAAAAAGAAAATATGAATAAAACAATTTAAACATATAATATGGTTGCATGACATGCAACCATACATTTAGAGAGAGAGAGAAAAATACTATAATACTAGTTTAAATATATGCATCATCAGATATTTAAATATATCACTAAATCAAAATTTGATTTAATGACCTGGCTTTATCATGAGCTGGACAGTATTATTATCCGTCCGATTAACACATGCATTATCACATATGCGCGTTTAATTGAACACCCGCACGTACCGCCCATATGCACTCTACATCATTTTGCTAAAATTGAGAAACTCTCTGTGTGGGACTCTAAAGTCTCGACAATACGCCGGCAGTGAGTTACGGGATAAAATCCATAACTCACAAGTACGTCGGCGGTACTAGCTGCACGTAACGGTTACCCAGGTATCTGTCGAAAGAAAGGTCGACAAGTAAATTCGTCCGTACCCTGCAAAGTCTATAAGTGAAAATTACCGTATAGTTTGGTTTGTTCATCAGAGAGTGTCTTATAACAGGTTTGGAGGGTGGATTTTGTCAAACCCCTAATAACTCGATAAGTGGTGCTGATCTATGACTAATGACCACCTGAGATACAACTGATAACCTTTATCAGTTTATCTCAACTGCCTTGGACAGTGACTTATAGTTATAGTTGATCAAGCACAGCGCTACATTAACTCCTAATACCGGGAAAGACGAATCCCTTCTGCCACCCACTGTCTCCATATACCTCGGGACTGTATCCAACTAAAACCCGTATGAATAGCTCATTAAAACTGTTGTTAGGTAGTAATCAAACTACAGTGGGAAGCACATGAGACACTATGGTGGTTTCAGGTCTGAAAACTACCTTGTACAATTGTCATCAGAGAACATCTATCTGACAATAGGTATACTACCATCTAGGAGTTTGTTCAGTTGATAAAACTGCACATTTGTTATTACATTTTTCCTAATATTTCTATATTAAAAAAGGTCTTTATTATAATATATCATACATATGAGGGTTTATCTGTAAAAACACTATTTTCCATGTGTTGATATATTATAATTAGCATTTGGTAGGAAAATGTATGCAAATAATATCATTGACCAAATCTTAACTCTACTAAATATTATTTGAGTTGTTGTGCAGAATTTTCAGGTCTAAAATCAAGGAAATCCAGTTGTTAAAGCAAACCTGCCTAATTAAGAAACCAAAACTTAGAAATCAAGTCTGGTAGCAACTACGAGAAAATTTCCAAGTTCCAAAGCTTCCAGAGATTGCCACATGTCACAAGGATCTACCCATAGAAATTTGATCAAGTGATCCCAACCATTGGCCGCGGATCCGCGGCCAAACCCCCCTGTTGGCCGCGGATCAGCCGCAGGGTAGGGGAGTTAGAAGCTCAGAAATTTTAGGGTGAATCTTTACTACTTGATTCCAAATTTAGAAGCTAAGTTTCTGGCTTTGGGACTATAAATAAAGACCGAGAGCCTCTTGGAAAAATCATCAAGCCGACAAGATCACGAAGTCCAAGACGGCTAACGCATCCAGGCTGATCATCAACTGTTCGTCTACCTCCTTGGAAGAGATCGAAAAGCAAACTAGTCTTTGTAATCATTTTCTAAGGAATCAAAATGTAATGAATATTGTTGATTAATAAAGGTAGCTTTCTTTTCCTTATTCTATTTCTTCGTAGTTTAATTATGCATTTTCTCTCCATCTCTTTTTCTCCCAACATGCACGAGTAATTCTCCGCTTGTTAGGGTTCGTAGGATTAGGGTAGGCTAATGGATGATAAACATCCCTAAACCCTTTTTAAGTCCTATAAAGTTTATGAACTTTATCAAAAGAATCATTAACATCCTAATCGGGCGCGCTAACAATTCTTTGTTAGTTCCGACCGCGATTAGAGATTAGATTAATGATTGTTTTGGTAAAGGCTAGATATGAACGGAGTTCCGTGTCGAGATAAGGGTTAAGAGTGGGATTCCTTTTCTCTCCAGAAACCCTAATCTACACGTATTACCGTCGTTCTAGTTTTAAATCTATTAAAGGATAAAAAGGGTAACTTTTAATTAATCGTCCATAACTACTAAATCCTAACGAACCCTACAAGCCCCCTTATTATATTAACTACATCCTTAAATAATCTAGATCTATATTCTGCATTAGTGCCTAACGTAGATCTAGAAACCAGTCCACAAAATTCTTATTTCTTCTTCTTTTCTCAACACATCTAAAGTAAGGGCAAAAGGTTCCACGTTTCCCAGAAGACGACCCGTATTCATTTCGGTCTAGCTACACGCGACACCGTTAATAATTGCGGTTACTTTAACTACAAACACAATTTTTCGAACCAATCAAATGGCGCCGTTGCCGGGGATACGTGCGTAATTTTTTATTCTTACTATTTGTGTTGAATTCTTATACGATCCATATCATAATTAAAACAAAATTGCAAATCGTATATTTAACGAAGTGTGTGAATTTTTGCAAGGAGATCTGGAGTCACAGACTTGAGGAAACAGGAGACAGAGACATTCTTAGAGATCTAAAGGAGCACATAAGGGCACAGAAAAATTTTCATCAACAGATCCTTCTCACCTGCGGCGGAACCGCGGCAAAGGAGAGCATCTGCGGTGGAAGCGCGGTGCAATAGGAGATCTAGGGTTCCAAACTTCTCTGGTATCTTTCTCAACTCCTTCTCTCTCCTCTCAAATCCAATAAAATCTATTTTCTGCAGGATTCTTTGCAAAATAGCGCTGCTCAAAAATCTTTTTGCAAAAGTTTTGTGATTGGTTTTGTTTTGCATATTTTAATACAGACTTTAAGGGGTAAAGACCAAATCCAGATAAGGTGGGGATTTCATCACCCTTTCTAAGCCCCACAAATCACAAACTGAGCATCCACATCAACCCTACATTAATTTAAAAAATATCTAGATCAGACTCTAAGGACTGTCGCGCTCATTAAGGACAGAGGAAGGTCGTGGGTAATCTATCGCTTATCCGCATTACTTTTGTGGTGCCTAGGCAAGTATGTCTAAGGCAAGTCGTTTACTTAATTTGGCCCGCTATTTTCGGTGATTCGTATAGTGGATACCTCCCACTTACCTGGCCACAAGAGTAGTAAAGAGGTGGTAGAGGATTGATCCTACGGCTTGTCCTTCGGAAGTCTAGGAGCGGTCTAGAGACTGGACCCAGGTAACCTTAGTTCTAGGGTTGCTTATGCATTTTAGAGTGATTTGTCTTGAGTCCCATTTTTTTCAAAACAAACCAATTTTAAATCACACACACGCTGCCACTTGCACCAAACCCGCTTAGTGCATGCTCGGCTGGACACGGGATCCTAGTGCCCGTCTTGTCCGCGTTCCTGCTATCGACGCCAAAGTCGGTACTTCTTCATCTTCTTTTCCCCCACCACACACCACATCAACCGAGATGGACGGTACTCTATCAGATTATAACACCACGCTGCCACCGCCCGTAGGTGCGCAGAATCCACCGCGCATCTCTCTCTAAGAGAGATGCTATCCTATCCGTGGTCCTCTTCCCACTTGTCTATCTATTCCACCAGCTAACGGGGATAATTTCGAAATTAAACCCCACTACATCAATCTGTTGCCCAAATTTCACGGGCTTGAGTCGGAAGACGCGTACGTTTTCATCACCAAATTCGAAAACGTATGCGCAATGATGGGTACTTCACAATTGACTGTGGATGCTATGCGCTTGCGTCTTCTCCCATTCACACTGTGCGACTTGGCAGAAAAATGACTTTATAATACTGCCGCACACTCTATCACTAATTGGGATGAATTCGTAATAGCATTTCTTAAGAAGTTTTACCCAAACCATAAGACTGCCCGTGTTAGGAGCGAGATCAACCAGTTTACCCAGCTTCCCAATGAACAATTTTGGAAGTGCTTTGAACGTTTCAAAGATCTGCTTGTCCAATGTCCTCATCATGGAATCAATAGATGGGATTGATGCCGAATTATATATGAGGGCATTAATCCAGCGACAAAGCAGATGCTTGAAACAATGTGTCAATGCAATTTCATGTCTAAAGATGACGGAGAAGCGTGGAAATATCTGGAAGATCTCGCTGAAAACACTTTGCAGTGGGAAAGCGTAAGACCACCTTCATCTAGGGGAGGTGTTCACCAGCTCGATGTTTCCATCGCAGTGAAAGCCGAAATGGCAGCGATGCAGAAGAAACTCGACGCTATTGAGAACAGATTCTCATCGGTTTCCCTAAATCAGGTTACGCTTTCTAAAACCGTCTGTGGTTGCTGTTCAGATCCTTCACACTTAACGGAAGAATGTCCTATGAATGCACCTTTTCAAGGTCACGAGCAAACTAATGCTTCTTTTCAGCAGCGACCTAGAAACGATCCTTATTCTTCCACGTACAATCAAGGATGGAGGAATCATCCTAACTTTGCTTGGAACCAAAACCAACAAAGCAATTATCAAAGACCTCCTCCACAGCAACCACAACCAAAAAATCAGCTCCCCTTTCAGTCACAAAATTTTCAAAATCCAGCCAACACTTCTACACCACAAGTGGCCAGTACTGATAACTCTTCACTCGCACAAACTTTGGATTTGTTCATGAAACATTCCATGCAATTGTCGGCTGAGATGAAGTCTTCTATTGATACCATTTGATACCATAAAGAAAGACTCCGCCTCCCATGGTGAGAGTATTAAATCAATAGAAAACCAACTCGCACAGTTAAATGCCGCAATGAGTGCGAGAGAGAAAGGGAAACTCCCATCTCAACCCCTACCGAATCCTGGCCATTCACAAAATCATAATGTGAATGCTGTTACTACATTGAGATCAGGAAAAGTGCTGAATAACCGAGTGGGTGAGCAAATTGATGTTAGTGACACCATTGATACCCCAGCTTCTTTTTCTTCTTCCCCTAATTCGTCTAGTCTCCCACCTTCATCCGAGCCTATTCTCCGTTTTCCCCAAGGCTCGAACATTTCGCCGAATCTATCTAAGTCGATTCCCACTCCAATTTTGGGATCGAATCCGTCCCTACAGTCTTCTCTACAAACGTTGGACCCAAATTTTATTGATCAAGCTCCATTTCCAAACAGATTAAGGGCCAACAGACCTAACCCGCAAATGGAGAAGATTGTGGAAATGTTTAAGCAAGTTAGCGTGGATATTCCTCTCCTAGATGCTATTCAACAAGTCCCATCTTATGCAAGAATCCTAAAATACTTGTGCACTAGGAAGAGAAAAACTCAAGTGCCTAAGAAGGTTTTCATGACGAGTAATGTTAGCACCGCTTTTACCCAACAAATACCAAAGAAACGTATGGACCCCGGCTGTCCTACAATCTCTATTTCTATTGGGTAAAAATATTAATCGTTCTTTACTCGATCTAGGCGCTAGCGTTAACTTGCTTCATTATTCAGTATACGAGCAGTTAGGAATTGAAGAGTTAAAACCCGCCCATTGTACTCTCCAGATGGTAGACCGATCTATCACCAAACCTCGGGGCGAACTAGAGGATGTGTTAATTAAAGTCAGGGAATTTATATTTCCCGTGGATTTTATTGTTTTAGATACACAACCTCTGGCAAACCCACGCAATCAAATCCCGGTGATACTTGGTCGACCCTTCCTAGCAACTTCTAACGCTGTAATTAATTGTCGTAACGGTTCTATGAACTTATCCTTCGGGAAAATGACAATTGAGCTTAATATTTACTAGCTAGGAAGTCATCCATCAGAACCTTCTGCTCATTTGCTGGATGTTTGTTCCATCCACGAGATAGCTCCCGAAAGCTGCATGGAAGAGGAACTTTGCTTTGATGATCTCGACAATACTAATGAGACACCGTTTGATCTTGTACCACTTCATAGTGAGGATATGTTCAATGAGTCAGTCCTTGAGTTTGAACCCGTGGACTCGTTGCAAAAGTCAACAGCACTTTCCGAGTCAATATCTTATGCAAGTTTTGAACCTCTTAAGGAGTCCGAATATCATTCCGTTACCCCACCTTTTATTGTCTCTCCGCCAATTCTTGATCTCAAACCGCTACCTTCTCATCTTAAATATGCATATTTAGGAGAGAGTAAGACTTTGCCAGTAATTATATCCGTTTCTCCAGCCTTAGAGCAAGAGAACGCACTTTTGGCAGTGTTGAGATCGAATCGGCAAGCATTTGGTTGGACAATGGCCGACATCAAAGGGATTAGTCCCTTAATTGTTGAACATTACATACATCTGATGGATGAAGCCAAACCAACCCGAGACCCACAAAGAAGGTTAAATCCCGTTATGAAGGAGGCGGTAAAGAAAGAAATCGTCAAGTGTCTTGATAGTGGAATAATTTACCCTATATCTGATAGCCAATGGGTAAGTCCAATTCATGTGGTCCCTAAAAAGTCTGGCATCACGGTCATCACTAATGAGGCTAATGAGTTAATCCAAACACGCACCCAAACTGGGTGGCGCGTATGTATTGATTACAGGAAACACAATGCCGCGACGAGGAAAGATCACTTCCCTCTACCTTTCATTGACCAGATGTTAGAACGATTAGCTGGAAACGATTACTACTGTTTCTTGGACGGATACTCTGGCTATAACCAGGTCCCCATTGCCGAAAAGGATCAAGATAAAACCACATTTACTTGTCCTTTCGGAACTTTTGCTTATAGACGCATGCCCTTTGGGTTATGCAACGCTCCCGCTACATTTCAGCGGTGCATGATGGGGATATTTTCAGATACGGTGGAAAATTTTCTGGAAATTTTTATGGACGATTTCTCCATTTTTGGGGACTCCTTTGAGGACTACCTTCGTAATCTTTACGCGGTTCTTACCCGCTGTAAGGATAAGAACTTGACTTTGAATTGGAAAAAATGCCATTTTATGGTCCAAGAAGGTATTGCACTTGGACATATAATTTCACGAAAAGGCATTGAGGTTGACAGAGCTAAAATAGATGTCATTCATAACTTCCCTCGTCCCAATTGCGTTAAAGATATACGATCCTTCCTTGGTCATGCAGGATTTTATAGGAGATTATTAAGGACTTTAGCAAAATTGCTATACCCTTAACCTTTCTATTGACCAAGGATACCACATTTCACTTCGATTCGGATTGTGAGGCTGCTTTTGAATCGCTTAAAAGATCGCTCACTATAGCCCCCATTCTATCATCTCCGGATTGGAACCACCCGTTCGAGCTTATGTGTGATGCATCAGATTTTGCTATTGGTGCTGTCTTAGGACAGCACATTGATAAGATGCCACATGTAATTTACTATGCAAGTAGGACCTTGAATGATGCATAAATAAATTACACAACTACCGAGAAAGAACTCTTGGCAGTTGTATTTGCATTAGAGAACTTCAGGCCCTACTTGATTGGCTCGCCAATTGTGGTTTACACAGATCACTCCGCCCTACGACATCTTTTATTGAAGAAGGATGCGAAGGCCAGGCTAATACGTTGGATCCTATTGTTACAAGAATTTGATCTTGTCATCCGAGACAAGAGTGGATGTGAAAACGTTGTAGCCGACCATCTCTCACGCATCACTTCTTCGCCAACTTTGACCGTGCCGATAAATGACTCATTTCCTGACGAACAGCTCTTGACTGTATCCTACGAACCTTGGTTCGTGGATATCGTGAACTATCTTGCGACGGGACTTATTCCTAGCGATTGGTCGAAACAAGACAAACTTCGATTTCTATCCCAAGTAAAATATTTTTACTGGGATGAACTTTATCTATTCAAGTATTGTTCCGATCAAATCATTCGCAGGTGTGTCCCTAACAATGAATTCAAGAGCGTGTTATCATTTTGTCATGATCAGGCATGCGGCGGTCATTTTGGTCCTCAAAAAAAGGCGGAGAAAGTTTTGCAATGTGGCTTTTATTGGCCAACATTATTTAAAGATGCATATGAACATTGCAAAACTTGTCCGCGATGTCAGCATTTGGGTCGGATTTCACGAAGGAACAAGATGCCGCTCCAACCTATATTGGTTGTGGAAATATTTGATGTTTGGGGTATTGATTTTATGGGCCCTTTTCCTAACTCCTTTGGGAATTTATATATCTTGTTAGCGGTTGATTATGTCTCGAAATGGGAGGAAGCTATACCGTGTCTCACTAATGACAACAAAGTTGTCATTAAGTTCCTTAAAGAAAATATCTTTTCGCGATTCGGACACCCTCGCGCTATAATTAGCGACAACGGGACACATTTCTGTAATCGGTCTTTCGAGACAATGATGCGGAAATATTCAATCACTCACAAGCTTTCTACGCCCTATCGTCCCCAAACAAGAGGGCAGGCTGAGATCTCAAATAGGCAGATCAAACAAATTTTGGAGAAGACGGTTTCTAAGAACCGTAAGGATTGGTCAACCAAATTGACGGATGCTCTTTGGGCATTCCGCACCGCTTATAAGACCGATCTTGGTATGTCTCCCTACCGCCTAGTGTTTGGGAAGGCATGCCACCTTCCCGTCGAGATCGAACATAAAGCTATGTGGGCTATTAAAGAGCTTAATTTTGATCTTGATCATGCAGGCAGCTATCGGAAGCTGCAATTGAATGAGCTAAGCGAACTCCGCGATGAAGCTTACGATAATGCGGTGATAGTAAAAAACAGGACTAAAGTGTTCCATGATAAAAATCTTTTTAGAAAAACCTTCACATCGGGGCAACAAGTCCTTCTTTACGATTCCCGTCTCCATCTTCATCCGGGTAAGCTTAAATCTCGTTGGAAAAGACCTTTTGTGGTGCGGTATGTACACCCGCACGGGGCAGTTGAAGTTGAAAACTTGAAAAACGGTTCAATTTTTAAAGTAAATGGGCATAGATTAAAACCGTATTTTTCTGCTGACCCCGCGGAGGAGCTCCTGTTTTTACAGGAGCTGCTTTATCAAAACTAAAATTCCTCCGCCTCACCTCCATGTTTTTGTAACATTTTCTCATTTTAAGAATGGAGGTGAGTGAAAATGGATTTAATTGAATATCTGTGCGTGCCAAAGAACAAGTTTGGGGGTAGTTTTCATTTAACTATTATTTTACCCCTTGTGTTTCTCCCCTAGTATACAGGTCTATGCTCTCAAAAGGCTACATCAGTGAGGACACTGCTGAAAACAGGTTTGGGGGGGAGGTTTGTATTCACTGAATTATCTTTGACACTGGGCATTCAAAATTTTTGTTATAACAAAAGAGTTGAAAGTGAAAAATTACATCCAAAAGATAGGAATAGTTTAAGAAAACCAAGAAAATTAGAAGTTTTCTTAAACGAACTAGTAATAAGTAGTTATGAGCTGTTGTCCAAAGGGTTAGTAAGATGAAAGAAGTCACTAATCCGAGGATAAGAATAAGTCTGAAAAATAATTTCTATTCTGAAAGCCAAACATTTGAATGTTGATACCCTACTATATGCACTTACACACGTCTTGAAACTCGGGATAGTAGAGAATACCTTGAAATGCTCTTGTCTAAAAGCCAAAGTATGAAGGAAATAAAAAAATGAAGAAAATATAAAAATGGTGAAAAGAAAAAAAATGAACACTGTTTTGTTATCGCCAAGGCAGCAATAAAAAAATATAGCAAGGGTGCTTCATCACCTAGTGCCTTAGACCAACTGGTTTGGGAGTCACTGCTAAGCCTTGGGTGGTGCAAGACGAGGAAAATACTATCGCCTAATCAGCAAGCACATAAGCAATCGGTCCGTTGGTACCTCAAGAAGTATTAACGGTCGGATGAAAAATTGTGTAAGCAAATCCATATAAATATTCATCAAATTAAAAAGTACTAAGGTAGATGGACAAGAGTATGATAGCTTGAATTGAATTCTCCGAGTGTAGGGATGTTCTATTCACACACGTAGGGGTATATGATCTATGTTTGGATGAAAGGTAGGAATGAAGAATAAAGACGATATTTTTTTGGGGGATAATGTGATTTCTAACATCTTTTCATGACTATTAAGATATGGCTCATGACAACTGAAAAGCTAGTGTAGTTGGAAACTCTTATTTTCAAAGTCTTTCTTTTATGGTTCTTATCTTTATATGTAAATTTCACCATCTCTCTTTTATTATAGGATTTTGTGGGTGTAATCCGCTGAAAACCCTCAGGAGACAACACTCCTCCTACTAGGGACACCTAGAGGTTTAACGGCTTGTTGCACGTGCTCAGTGCAATCGTGTTTGCCTACAAAAGTGTGCTTAGTTTTCTCCTTTTTTTTTCTCCTTCTCTTGAATAAACTAGTTTGCTCGGGACGATCAAAGATAAGTTTGGGGGTATTTGTTCAGTTGATAAAACTGCACATTTGTTATTACATTTTTCCTAATATTTCTATATTAAAAAAGGTCTTTATTATAATATATCATACATATGAGGGTTTATCTGTAAAAACACTATTTTCCATGTGTTGATATATTATAATTAGCATTTGGTAGGAAAATGTATGCAAATAATATCATTGACCAAATCTTAACTCTACTAAATATTATTTGAGTTGTTTTGCAGAATTTTCAGGTCTAAAATCAAGGAAATCAAGTTGTTAAAGCAAACCTGCCTAATTAAGAAACCAAAACTTAGAAATCAAGTCTGGAAGCAACTACGAGAAAATTTCCAAGTTCTAAAGCTTCCAGAGATTGCCACATGTCACAAGGATCTACCCACATAAATTTGATCAAGTGATCCCAACCATTGGTCGTGGATCCGCGGCCAAACCCCCCTGTTGGCCGCGGATCCGCCGTAGGGTTGGGGAGTTAGAAGCTCAGAAATTTTAGGGTGAATCTTTACTACTTGATTCCAAATTTAGAAGCTAAGTTTCTGTCTTTGGGACTATAAATAAAGATCGAGAGCCTCTTGGAAAAATCATCAAGCCGACGAGATCACGAAGTCCAAGACGGCTCACGCATCCATGCTGATCATCAACTGTTCGTCTACCTCCTTGGAAGAGATCGAGAAGTAAACTAGTCTTTGTAATCATTTTCTAAGGAATCAAAGTGTAATGAATATTGTTGATTAATAAAGGTAGCTTTCTTTTTCTTATTCTATTTCTTCGTAGTTTAATTATGCATTTTCTCTCCATCTCTTTTTCTCCCAACATGCGCGAGTAATTCTCCGCTTGTTAGGGTTCGTAGGATTAGGGTAGGCTAATGGATGATAAACATCCCTAAACCCTTTTTAAGTTCTATAAAGTTTATGAACTTTATCAAAAGAATCATTAACATCCTAATCGAGCGCGCTAACAATTCTTTGTTAGTTCCGACCGCGATTAGAGATTAGATTAATGATTGCTTTGGTAAAGGCTAGATATGAACGGAGTTCCGTGTCGAGATAAGGGTTAAGAGTAGAATTCCTTTTCTATCCAGAAACCCTAATCTACACGCATCACCGTCGTTCTAGTTTTAAATCTATTAAAGGATAAAAAGGGTAACTTTTAATTAATCGTCAATAACTACTAAATCCTAACGAACCCTACAAGCCCCCTTATTATATTAACTACATCCTTAAATAATCTAGATCTATATTCTGCATTAGTGCTTAACGTAGATCTAGAAACCATTCCACAAAATTCTTATTTCTTCCTCATTTCTCAACACATCTAAAGTAAGAGTAAAAGGTTCCACATTTCCCAGAGGACGACCCGTACTCATTTCGGTCTAGCTACACGCGACACCGCTATTGATTGCGGTTACTTTAACTACAAACACGCTTTTTCAAACCAATCAGAGTTCTCGACAAGTCCGTTTAGTGAACTCATTAACCAATGATCACCTGTATGCAATCCTCGGTGTCAAACACCAATAGTTTTGGGACCAACTATCTCCCTCTAACCGAGTTAAGAAACATACACACTAGTCTACTCTGAAGTATCAATGCCCAGTCTCGATATTCCCACGACCAGGAACATTTAAGGATGTTTTTATAGACTATCTAGACCCCACTATTATGATCTCCATCATAATTCTGGAAGTCAATCAACTATCATAGGGGCTTTACCATTTATGTATTAACTATGAGTAATGACAAGAAATTAACATAAATCATAAAGTTAAACCAAATAGCATATTATCATTTTGAGTAAGACTATTCTTTATATATATATATATATATATATATATATATATATAACCAACAATAATTGCCTTTTGGGCATACAAATACAACATGTATTATATTTTCATACATGTTTGCATACAAAATTTATTTATTACAAATTTCTTTCTCTTTTATTCTTCTTCGACGGCCGGCCGGCTTCACTTGGGCTTGAGGCGGTTTTGCGAGTGGGCCACTTGCTTGAGCTTGGGCCTGGGTTGTTTGGACTTGGGTCAACTTATCTGGACGTTGACTTTGACTTTTTTTGACTTTTGACCTTGGTTTGGACTTTTTGACTTTTAATTCTTGACTTTTAATTTTTTCAATGGGGTATAAATTTTAACACCAACAAAATGCCCCCATCAATAAATGCACACCAGATGTATGGGTTGTGTGCATAAAATTGATGGATTTTCTTTCGTATAGAGGTTGACTTGACTTGGCTCCGCTTTTGGGAGGCTGACACTTCCCTTTTTACAACATGGATGGTCGACGGTTGACTTGATCCACTTTCGGTGGTGTTGGTGCTTGACTTAATCCACTTCCTATAGTGTCGGTGCTTGACTTGATCCACATCTGTGGTGTTGGCGCTTGACTAGATCCACTTCTGCGGTGTCGGTGCTTGACTTGATTGACTTGAGTTGTTTGAATTGATTTGGGAATAGAGTTCAAAATCCTTACAACTAGAATTGAGCTCCAGTGGTAACTTGTCCGGTACCCGATTTTGGCTTTATTTTACTGATTTGGGAGTGGAGTCGACATCGCTACCACTGAATGGTCTTCAAAGGTAACTCATCCGGTACCTGGTCTTGGCTTAATTGGATTGATTTGGGAGTAGAGTCGACGTCTATACCACTGGAATAGTGCTCCAGAGGTAACTCATCTGGTACCCGGTCTTGGCTTTATTAGATTGATTTGACTTATTTGGAAGCAGAGTCAACATCTCCGTCATTGGAATTGGGCTCCAGAGATAACTCGTCCGGTACCCGATCTTGGCTTAACTTGATTGCTTTGGTTGATTAGGGAGTGGAGTCAACATCTCTACCACTGGAATTGGGCTCCAAAGGTAACTCGTCCGGTACCCGATTGTGGCTTAATTGGATTGAATTGGGAGCGGAGTCAACATCTCTACTACTGGAAATGGGCTCTAGTGGTAACTCGTCCGGTACCCGATTTGATTGAATTTGGTTTGATTTAGGAGGTCCCAATCTATCCTGCAGAACTTTTGAGCTTGGAAACATTACCAGGTAGGACTTTAATTTGATTTTCTTGATTTCTGCCTTGTAAGATGAGATTTCTGATCTTGGAAGCACTACCGAGCGGGACTTGGAATTTGGATTTTCAAAGTTTGTCGGATTTGGTTTTTAGTTGAGAATTGAATTATGACTCAAAGGTCCGGAATTTTGGTATTTAAATTTGAGATGTGTTTGGATTTGAGCTATAATTTTGATTGGGTTGATTTGGAAATTGAATTTGAGAATTTTGGATGGAAGTTGGAATTATATTTTGGAGTTGGATTTTCGAAGTTGGCGGGATTTGAATTTGGGTTGAGATTTGGACAGGAGTTGGATTTGAGTTTGGATTGAAAGCTAGAATTTTGGGGTTGGAAATTGAATTTGGATTTAGAGTTGGAATTTTAGAGTTTGAAATTTTGGGTTCGGGGCTGGCGACAGGGTTGCTAACACTGGAGCTCGAGTGCAGGAGCAAGTCATCATTTGCAGATTAGAAATCTAGAGATTTGAATTTTTAGTTGATATCAGTATCGCTAACATAGAAGTGTGGTTTCATAAGCGAATCATCATTTGTCATTGGAGAAATTAATTTTGGATGTGGATTTGGTTGGCGTATGCATCGGTAACACTGGAATGGTTTCAGGAGCGACCCATCATTCACATTTTGGAAGATTGGGAACCTAAGTTTTTCTATGTCTGCATCGTTAAAACTGGAATAGTACTAGGATTGACTCATCATTCGCCGTTGGAGGATTGGGAATTTGAGAGTTTTGGTTTTTTTTTTGTTTGGCGTCTGTATCGCTAACACTGGAATGGTGTAAGCAGTGACTTACCATTTTCCTTTGGAGGATTTGGATGTGGGGTTTTGGAATTTGGATTTTGGTTTGCATCTGCATTGCTACACTAGAATAGGTGCCAGGAGCGACTCATCATTCCTCTTTGTGGGGATTTGTGGGTTTTTTTGTAAGGCTTCTACATCGCTATACTGGAATAGATACCAGGAGCGACTCATCATTCGCCTTTGGAGGGAATTAGGGATTTGTTAGGAATCGGGTTTGCATCAGTACCGCTAACACTGAAATATAGGTTTCAGGAGCGACTCATCATTTACCTTAGAAGAGATTTTTTTTCTTTCTTTTTACGAGTTTGCGCCCTTTCGGGTTTTCACAAGCTCGCGGGTAGTCTTACTGATTTTACTTACGAAACCTTTTTAGATTTTTATTCATACCTTTCTGCTTGTTGACTGACCCTTTTATTTTTTTAAATTTTTTTATATTCTGCTTTTTTTATATTCCCATTTTAACGACTTATGGGTCAAAATTGTACTTGTAGCTTTTCTGGCATTGCTGGCACCTTTTGCAAAGTTATTTGAAATTTTCGGATTTTGAATTTGATGGAGCCGGATCGACGGCTGAGATAGTATGCCTTATTTGATTCTTTCATTTGATCCTTGGCTACTTCTGAAGCAGCTTCAATATTTTCTTCGTCCTTTGGTCAAGCGTATATCCCAAAAAGGCCGCGGCAGGTCTGAGTCATAGCTTGGAGCGGGCGATTGATTTATTTGCTCCCAGAGGATTTCGGCATTCGTTTGTACAATATTGGCAGTCGTTGCTTGATTGCTCATCAGCACGCCGGAAGACAGCGAAATTTCTCCCGTCTTGCACCGTTCCTCGACCCAGTTTTTGAAAACATAGTATTCTTTGATTTTAATACCCAACACTCTGTGATATGGGCAGTAATTGAGGTCATCGGTCATGTTTGCTTCTTGAGGTCTTTTTGGCATGGGCGGCTGCAAAACGCTGTTTAGGGCATCCTTAAGTATCTTGCGGACTTTATCCTTTCTGAAAGAGTAGATTTTGTTCTTTCTCTCTATCAGAGTCGGTGATCCCTCTAATTTTGATTTTTGAGGCCGACCGGTTTTGGGTCCACCTGCTGCTTGCTTTCCTCCGTCAGCAGATGTATCGAAAGAGTTGGTATTGCTGGAACTTCCGTCTCTGCGGCTATTGTCCTTACGGTACCCAGATTTGTTATTAATTTGGAGGTCCGAGGTGGACTTAGGATTTTCGCGCTCCGTCATTTGGACCCTTTCAGTCAGGTCTTGAAGAGTTTTGGGATCTACCGTGCATAAGGAGGGGGTTATCCAGTTATCGACATTTCCCATGATAAGGTTAACGACTTGCCCTTGTTCCATAAACTGTTCACATTTGGTGCGAGTATTACACTGTCGGTTTACATGAGGTCAGCCATAGTGATTTTATCACCGACACTCATGAATCTTTGTTTGAACAGCGATTCCATTTGATCAAATGTTTTGACTGAGTTTCTTGGTATACTTGTGTACGAGTAGAAAGACTTGTTCTTTAAGATCCCACCATGTAAACAGTATGGATTGTATATCCGTCCCTTGCCTTGTCATCGGTAATGATGTTTGCTGGGCTATTGGACCATAGCCGTGGTTCGTTCCTTTCAGGGAATGACAAGTAACTGAGAGCGGTCGGTTTGCCAGGGGTTTCGGATACAACTGGCACTTTTCGATTGAATTTCTTTTATTGCCTCTGCATGGCAAGGAGAGCTTGGTAGTCTTTTGATGAGACCGTGTCATGATTTTGATTCTGGGGCTTAAACTCGCCTTTCTGCCGAATTCTTTGAATTGTCATCTTCTTGCTCTTTGCGGTCGTAGCATTTTTCTGCACTGACCTTAAAGGTTCAAAAGATTTGATGATTTTTACAGCGAATTCAAATTTTGTTGCAGGGTAGTTATTTTCTTGGAACCCGACGAACTTCAATTTAGTAGCTACCTTAGCCCTCTTATTGGCTCTATATCTGAGTCATTTCTGCTTCAACTTTTCGGTTTTGAAAGCTTGGCATGCATATACTTCCTTGGCAGCCATCTTGGGCCGACAGATAGAGAGTTTAGAGAAGATACTTGCATTGCGTTCGTCATGGGCCTTTCCTGAGCTGACTTAGGTCGTCTTGTAGCCCCCTGTGAGTTAATGAATTTCCCCCAGTTGGAGTAATAGAAATCCGATCAAAACCGACTTGTGCTTTGGCTCGAGAATCTTCGCAATCATGGCATTTTTCTGAACGAATTTTAGTGGTTCAGAAGAGTTGCAGATTTTTATGGCCGGTTTGGCTTTCGTCGCCGGGTAACCATATTTTTGGAACCTCATGAAGTCCAATTTAGCAGGAGTCTTAGCCATTTTTTTTGGCTCGGTATGTGATCCGTTTCTGCCTCAAGTTTTTAGTTTTAAGGGCTTGGTTATCGTGTGGTTTCTTGGCGGCCGCCGTAGGCTGACTGACAGAGAGTTTGGAGATGACACTTGTGCTTGCCGTCGTCATGAGCCTTACCTGGGCTGGCCCATGACGTCTCATTGCCTCTTTTTAAGCTGATGGCTTTTCCCCCAGCTGGATTGGCTAAGAGCCAATTGAATATAGACTTGTGCATCGGCTCAGGCTTCTTAACAACCATGGCTTTCGGTCGTTTCCCTTTGGAAGCTGGTTTGTCCATTTGATTCATTGTCGCCTCCACAGTAGGCACGCTAGTAAAGATTGAGGAGAATATGTTAGACCCAAACTGGACTAGAGGTTTTGTCCACTGCTGCATGAGACTGACGGAAGACTCACTTTGGCAGTTGTCTTGAGAGTGTATGCAACGGTGGTCGCATTAGAAGCTGAGCTTGTTTGTTGAGACATCGTTGAGCGATTTTGATTGTTGTTGATTGTTGAAAGTTGATTGCTGCATATAAGTGCATGATTTCAGTATAAACAATGATGTATCTGTTGAATGAGTTCGCATGATCGTTTTAACTGAAAGATAGGAAGAGTGATAGGTCCCAACAGGCGTGCCAGGATCTGTATAGTGTTTTTCATC
This sequence comes from Agapanthus africanus, assembly GCA_030015575.1. Classification (NCBI taxonomy): domain Eukaryota; kingdom Viridiplantae; phylum Streptophyta; class Magnoliopsida; order Asparagales; family Amaryllidaceae; genus Agapanthus; species Agapanthus africanus. The sequence continues at coordinate 39,827,787 of JASDDO010000004.1, read as the reverse complement.
ACTTATTGGGATGTATGCGCTCGTTTGTCAGGAATATACAGATTCTCCCTGTCTAGGATAGACGGGGGTTTATTGATTGTGGAGATTCTAATCTCCGGTTGCCGCGAATAAAACAGTAGTTAATTACCTCTCCTTTTAAGGCAAGGAAGCCTCTGATTAACGGGTTTTGAGATCATGCGAACTCAATGTGAAATATGTGTTTGATTGAAAAGAAAATACAAGTTTATTTAATTCATTTTTATTTTATTTTATTTTATTATTTATCTTTTTTTGTTCAAAGGAAGTTGATAAAAAGGGGGGTACCCAGGACGGGTGCCTTCTCCAGGAAAACTGGGTCGGGTGCCCCCTCCAGGGAGGCACCCGGGATTGGCCCCCGAGGGGAATTCGAGGTTGTCTCCTTTAGTGGGGAGCCGATGGTTGGCCCCCCTTATAGGGGAAGCCGAAAGCTGGCTTCCCTAAAAAGGGGAGCTGAAGGTCAACTCCCTTATGGGGAGGCCGCCCCCCCTTGCAAGGGGTGGTAAGGGGTCGGCTTCCCCCGCGGAGGGAAGCCTAAGGTCGGTTTTTAAATTTATTTATTTATCTTTTTAGTTTTTTAGAAAAAATACTCAGTGTGCGAATTCCGACGAAATTTCGGTGGCATAACTGCTAGATTTCGTCGGTCTTTGTTTTATTTTTGGAGAACATAGGCCGAAGCCTATATTTCCACGTATTTGGGTAAAATATGGATGAAATCCGTGTTCAAAAAAGAAATACAGATCGTAATCCGCATTCTCGAGAGTTTCCCTAAGGGATAAGCCCAAAGGCCTTCCCTTTGGTGGGGCCACCTTCAACCTTCTCTCTACTTTGTCAGAAAAGAGCTCTCTTGATTATTGAGAAGTGGAGAACGGGATCTTGGATGAGGGAAAGAAGGTCTCTTTTCCCCTTTTAGACCTTGGATCTTATAAAGAGAGGGTATTGGGAGACGGGTTCTCCTTCTCCTTCTTCTTTCTTTTTAGGATCTTGAGGAGGAAGAAAGAGAAGGCCAAAAAGCTCTCATTTATGAGATTTGAATGAAGAAAGAGGCTCACTTTCAATGGATATATGAGTTTTTGTTATTTATTTTAAGAAAAAGAATGGTTTTCCTTTTGGTTTATTTGAAGAAAAAGAAGAGAGAGAGAGAGAAGAGAGGCACAGACCCTAATATTTTGTGAGAATGGAAAAACTTAACATTTCTTATTATGGTTGGATTTAAATACCCATTACAATTTGCAACTTAGCCCTTGGATTTTACATAATTGCTTTTTGCTTCTTCCATACCAATATGCACATCATTTTGCATGTAAGCCATGGGCTTTACATAATTTTGGTTTTTTTGCCTATTTGTATTATATTTTCATACTTATTTGCATACAAAATTTATTTATTACAAATTTCTTTCTCTTTTTTCTTCTTCGACGGCCGGCTAGCTTTGCTTGGACTTGAGGTGGTTTTGCGAGTGGGTCCACTTGTTTGGGCTTGGGCCCAGGTTGGCTGGAGTTGGGTCCACTTGTCTGGACGTTGATTTTGACTTTTGATCTTGACTTTTAATTCTTGACTTTTAATTTTGGCATTGGGGTGTAAATTTTAACCCCAACAAGCTGCAACTACGTAGCCTTGCAGCCAGATCTGTTAGGACCGACATAAGGATCTCCCTAATGAATAAACGAAGTTATTCAATAACTAGGATATCATGCACCCCAAATCCATTCAGCAAAATTCATGTCTTGTTTGAATCACTACAACGAATATGGTATGCCCCTACGGTTGGAAAAGTATGGGCAAACCACTGTCCGTACAGTCTCCATCGTAGAGGAAAATTATGGCACGTGGAGGCAAAAACCGTAGGGACAGTTAAATGCCTCTGCGGTTATAAATTTTCCCCTTCGGCGAAACACGTAGGGGTCACTGTCCCTACGGTTTTAAATGGAGGGGCAATTATTTTTTTAATTTTTTTAAAAAATAATAATATCTTGTCTCTATGGTGTGCACTATAGGGGAAAATTACTGCCCCTACGTGTCTCACCATAGGGGCACCATTTTATACATTTTTAAAAACAAATATTTTAATATGGTGCGAACTTAGCCTCTAAGGTTTCCACCGTAGGGGCATAGTATATTTTTTTCTGATACTTTATCTCTATGGTGGTCACCATACGGGTAATGGTTGTCCCTACGGTGTAAACCGTAGGGATAGAGTGTCAATTTTTTTTCTAATACTTTGCCTATACGGTGGAACCTTTAGGGGAATATTGTGCCCTGACGGTGCTAATCATACGGGCAAAATTTAAATTTTTGTAAAAAAAATACTACCTTATATTTTTTGTCCAACATTTACGTAATAATATATCACACACTGTATTATATACACAAATACAAAATATATATCAATAACATACCACGGATAATATATAACGAAATACAGAAATGTAAAAACACAAAATAAACTTACAAAATAAAAATCACTCTAAAATCCTTATCATAATCATTATATATAACAACTGATACCAAAATATACTTGTTGCAAATATAATACATACATCCTATAAAAATCTCAAAAAAAAAAAAATCACTGCTGGCTCGATCCAGGTGCTCCATCTCCAAGTATCTGGTGCATCTGGTGAAGCCGGTTTGCGCTGTAGCCCATGCGCATCAAATTCTCTAGAACTGATGCTTGAGTAAAACTTGGAGCTGAAGCAGCTGGAGCTGGAGTAGCTGGAGCTAGAACAGAAGAACTTGGAGGAGTGGCCTACGAAGCTGTAGCTGAAGGAGTGGCATGCGGAGTCGTCGACGGTATACTGGAAACCGGATCAGGACGAATGGAAGAATAAAACTGTAAAGTTTTTAATTTTGTGTAATAAAAGAATAAGGAATGGTAGACTAGATTTAGTCTATATATCTTGTTGTGAAATTCTAAGTCTAGAAATCAAGTCTTACGAATTGAAATGATGTGTTATTGATCTATAGGATTCGTATCGGATTCGTATCGGATTCGTATTAATATCGAATTCTTGCGAATCCATGAATCCTAATCGTATCCCTATTCGAATCCGTACTACGTAGATTAAAACTATTAAGATATACTTATACACAAACAGAAATAACATACGTACCAACTCCTTCAATGTGGCCATGTCGGACTTCAATGTGGCCATCTCCTTCTCCAGACATCACTCTCAGGGGGTAAGAGAAGTAACCTCTGGAGTGGAGGACAACCTTATATGGGCCCTGCTGAGACCAAGTCCCAGGCCTCTTTCGTAGCCACCGTGATGCCCTTCGTGTACGGCGTCTAGGATAGGGGTCAGCATGGCCGGATTGGTCTCTCCGCTAAAATCAACCCCTGATAAGCTCACCTGCTCCACCATCCGCGCCTATACCCATGTAAAGTATTCAAACATAAGTATACCATATAAATTTATCAAAACAAAATTTCATTTGAATTAGAACAAATATTAACACTTACGCAATAATCTAATGTAGCAGCGTCGAGATATGTAAGCGTGCCCATGGCCGGATTTATCTATGTGGCATGGGTACACAGATACTCCTGCAACACGTTCAATGTACCCACCTCCGCTACGATCCTAGCTCTCTGCAATTCACCAAAAATACACATATATAATATAACTTTTCATATTGCATTATACCAAAAAAAATATTATAATTTACGGTTGCCTCCGTGGCACGGGTTATGTTCTTCGAGCCACCCGTGTAGGTAGCTTGACTCCTCTTCATCGACTTTCAATTCTCCTTGTTCTGTTGGGACTGCTTCTGTACGACACAATCGGATTTAGTTTTTTAATTCAACAACAAAAAATTAAATTATATACTAAACTCTGAATTACATTTAAATTACAAATCTGCTTGCGCTCAGACGCCCAATACTGGCACATATGTGGCAATGTGTAATACCCAGTTCTCTTATATCCAATTATCCGCATTTTAATAATATTTTCCCTTATTTCCCGATTTAATTTTTTCCAAATATTTCTTCCAATTATTTTTCTTAAAATTTTAACCTAAAACCGAAACCCATTATCTTAACCCAAAATGCCCACCCCGTCTTCTTTTCTTTTAAATGTGCTTCTTTCTTTATTGTTTTTAAGATTCAAACTTCTTCAAATTCCAACTGAAATCTCCCCCATAATTTTCTCATTAAATAACCAAATTAATTCCACTTTAATCCTAATTAATTTCCCTAATGAAACCATTTTTAAATCCCATTAATCACTACATAATTCCCATTCATTTTTATTCTCTCTCTTTCATCTCCATAAAACTCTCTCTTTCTCTCTTCAGTTCACTCTCTCTCTCTCTCCCTCTTCTCGTTCTCCCGCTCCCCCTCCATCTCTTTCCTCTCTAAATCCCTACCGAGCAACTTAACCGTGCCTACCTCCAGCCACCTCCATTCACCAAGCTCCGACCATCGATCACCGGCGACCCCGTCCCCGCTACCTCTACCGCCGGTCGACCTATGAACTCTCCATAACTCCAAGCACCTCGCTATCACCAAATCCTGGCCGCAGTTCTCCATAGCTGACCCTCCTCCTCTTCCCAACAACACCATCACTTTCTTATCTCGCCGCCGGCACTGACAACCGCCAACTTGTTATCGTCTCCTCGTCAGCACCCTCCCCATCGTCGTCGGTGAACCCTTCAGTGACCCACAACCTCCACTATAGCCGAGCTCCACGAACCCAACTCCATCTCCATGCTCCGAGCCCCACCTAAGAAACGACCGCCATTGACCCACCATAAGCGACCACTGACTCCTACGAGCTCCCAAGCCGACCCAACTCCATCACCCGAGCACCAACCCCCACCTCGAGCTCCTCTACAGCTCGCTCCGTGCCACTGCCGCCTAGCCTCCACCTCACGCCATCGACGTGCTGTCAATCTTCCCTGGACCACCTTGCCAACGCATCTCCTAGACCATCACCGCTAAACCTCCGCCTAGCCTAAGCCGTGCCTGCCACCGAGCCAGACTCGTGCCCTTACTGTGCTAGTTGCAATACAATCGCTACCTTGCTGCTGCTCGTGTGTGGCTGTCGCTGCCCGTATCGTTATCACAGTCACCGTCGTTGCGCCATGCCACGACAGCACCCACTCAATGCCGAGCACCACACCACCCACATGCCCACTCCCACGTGGCTCCATGCCCACTTCGTGCCACCCCGTTCCCACCTTCGTGCCACTTCGTGCCCAGCACCGTGCCCTCTACCGTGCCTACCTCCGCACCAGCACCCATGCTGCATCATGCCCACTCCTATGTCACGCCGTATCGTAGCTAAGCCTCGTGGTGACCATACCCGTACTATGCTATTGTCACTGTCATGAGGTCAATTCGACTTAAGGCAAGTTGAAACCGCCTCCCCTTGCAAATCATGCTACTCTAATTCATATAAATTATATCATATTGTTTAATGATTAAAGGTATACATATGCGTGTGTTATCGTGCGTAGATATATCAATACCGTTTTAGCGTTAAGTTTAATCGAACACCTATATTTGGAGTCATCGTGTTTGGTTATATTGGATCGAACCCATCTTGGGCTTAATGGTTGTATGAATATCGTTTAGATTTTCATGAGTTAATCTGGTTCGATCGTCACTCGTGTACACCGGTTAAATGATTGAGGCAAAATATAAATCAAATATAGCGAAATGTAGGTCTAATAGATTACTTTAGTGATAATGGATATTATGAAAATAGTTGGAATGAAAATACGGTCTTTAACACCATGGTATAACACCCCCATTTAGATTCATCAATTCTGAAATTTCCTGCACTCCCAGCTTGTGAAAATCATAGAAAAATAGATACACAATGGAACGTTGTGTTCGAAGGCTCTTATCGAATCCTACTCGACAACCTAAAACTTCTGTATTTTTTTAAATTCGATACGGCTATAAAACAATAGCGAAAACTGATTGGGAGCACGACTCTGGACTGCAGTCCAGAGCAGTACTTCTTATTGACACCTGAATCAATTTGTTTGTATACCTTTGTATGAAAATGAAGATATGGGGAATCCTATGTCATTGCAAAGATAAACCTGTTAGATAACTATTTGTGGTGGTTTCATTTTTTTACTGTCTTTTACTATTTTAATTATATTTTAATCGTTGTTACGTACTGCAGTCCCAAGCAGGGACATAATGTATACCTTGATCTTAAACAGTGCATATCTTCCAGTACACAACAGATATTGTCGATCTGTCTGGTGCTTTGGAAATCTAATTAATAGATATAAATATCACCCAACTTTAGTATCGCCTAATTTTGATCCTAATAGGGTGAAAAATGTGTTACGAAATGGACTTTCAGTTCAGAAACTAAATTTCCAGCAGAGAACACTTAAAATAAAATGACCGTAACTCGCGAACCTGAAACCCGATTGACCTGAAACTAATTTTTTTTATATTTCTATCTAAGTTTAATTTATACGTCTTTTGTATCATTTTTCCTAATTACAATCGTACAATTAAATATGTTTTTCTGAGCTTGTATTGCACGTTGTGATTCATATCGTACATGACTTGTTATATAGCATCATTCGCATATTTACCCGATTGTGATACTTTTAGTGATAGCAAACGTTTATAGTGATTCTTAGAAAATTTTGCATTGTCGAACATGAGTGGTATTGGATTAGTTGTGTCAAGTACGCCAGTGATAAGTGAAGGTGAACAGTGCAGTGAAAAGTGAATAAAACCGTTTTATTGGTGCGTACTTGTACACAATTATCCCATACTTACAGTTATGGAACCTGGAGAAAAAGGGGAAATAGAAATGGAAAGGAACTCGTATTTAGCAAGGTTAGCGATTTAGAGGATGATCATTCGAACATCGACTCTTATATATATTATGTTTGGACTTAGCGGTCCAGCTGACAGGGTTATGTCCCAGGCAATAGTAGGCCGTAGTCTCGGGTACCTAGAGACCCTTGTTAAACATGATTACTCTATTCCACAATTCGATTTCAAATTGACTTAAAAACCAATAGGAACATAGATCATATACTGTATTGATTATTGACATATCGATTACCTGCATCCACTGTCTCCAATGTTACTATCTTTCATTTCATGCTTTATTATACTGCTATTGTATATTTACTATTGTGTTGCTCTGACGACATGAGTATGCATGCTCAGTTGAAGAAGTGGACCTGACTAATTCCAAGAAAATCGCGGAGATCCAGACCAGCGAACCAGTTGTATCTTTCCTTTGATATCCCTGGTTAGTTGTCCCTTTTGTTTACATCTGTTGCGCTCAGTCTCCTTTACATCTGATAGTTCTAGTGACTTCATTCTCTTTATCCGTGCTATGTTTTACTGATTACCATGTAATGCTAGAAATTGAACTGTGACTACGGCAGGATTTTCTTTGATCGTAAGAGCGTGACTGGCTTAGTCATCATCGTATTCCGTATTTTGGAAAGCGGGGCATGACACAATATCTTTAAATCAACCCCGCTAAAGGCCGAAGATTATAAAAGAGCCTCTCTCTCTTCCTCTGGGGTCGCCGGCCATAAGTCATAGCAATCTGTCTTCAGCTGATTCCTATTATAACCGACCTTACTCTGCATGTTATCTTTGAGGCCCCAGTAAATTGCGCGAAGATCGAGCTCTCTATCCTCATCATCATCAAGGACATCGGGATCGACTGTAAGAAAGTCGTAATCCACCTGTAAATACAAGAAATTAATATCTTTAAATTATAAGTGCCAAATGATAGTAAATTTATTTGATAAATCAAATAAAAATATATAATAATACCTGAGCCTGTAGCCTGAACGCGTCAAAGGATCGGTTGTGCAGCGGGCCCCAATCAACATGAAGAGGATACTTCTTGGGGTGACGGCTTTCATCCTCTAAATATCGGGTGAATCTCTCGGCATGATCGCTGGTGTAGCAGCCCTCAGAGGTAAATAAGAGGAGGAATTCTCTCTGCCCCTTAGCGGGATCGGACCTTAGCTTGTGGGCCTTATTCGGCCCTCGAGTCCCCCGGACGGCCCGTGGCTGCTCTGCATCCATAAAATATATAGATATACATGCAATATCAAGAAAAAAACTTAGAAAGCAAAAATTAAAGAAAATTGGAGTGAAGTATATACCTCCAGTGACATCACTAAGAGCCTGTGCCCAGGCAGTAGCACGAGCAGGATGATAGTTTCGTGGGTGAGGAACAGCCGGTGACCCGAAAGTGGATGCATCCCCTCCAATTAGATAATAAACAATTACTATATAAGTAACTTCTGAATAAAATAATACATAATCAATTTGATATATTATATAGTAAAAAAATACTAACCTGCAGAGTGCTCGGAGGGCATGGATCGTATGGGAATGGCCTGTGTCCCGGATATGGGGGAATCCCCTCCAACTAGACAATAAAAAATAACTATATAAATAACTTCAAAGGTAAATAAGAGGAGGAATTCTCTCTGCCCCTTAGCGGGATCGGACCTTAGCTTGTGGGCCTTATTCGGCCCTCGAGTCCCCCGGACGGCCCGTGGCTGCTCTGCATCCATAAAATATATAGATATACATGCAATATCAAGAAAAAAACTTAGAAAGCAAAAATTAAAGAAAATTGGAGTGAAGTATATACCTCCAGTGACATCACTAAGAGCCTGTGCCCGGGCAGTAGCACGAGCAGGATGATAGTTTCGTGGGTGAGGAACAGCCGGTGACCCGAAAGTGGATGCATCCCCTCCAACTAGATAATAAACAATTACTATATAAGTAACTTCTGAATAAAATAATACATAATCAATTTGATATATTATATAGTAAAAAAATACTAACCTGCAGAGTGCTCGGAGGGCATGGATCGTATGGGAATGGCCTGTGTCCCGGATATGGGGGAATCCCCTCCAACTAGACAATAAAAAATAACTATATAAATAACTTCAAAATGAATATACGTGTATATCTATATCATATCGTTCAAAATGAATATGCATGTAATATATAATAAATAAATATACCTACAGGTGTAGCAAAATCCACACGGAAAGAGTCATCTGGACAGTTTCCGGACGGGGTGCAACACCACCCCCTCTATTTTAGGAGCTACTCCTTACGCAGCTCCCCGGGTATAATCACTCATCATTCCAAGTAAGATGCCCGCCGCGTACTTTATTCTTTGAATTTTGCAAAACAGATTTACACTTTAAATTCATCGAGACATACGCTATTGAGGAGGATAAGGCGATATATCTTGTTGATAAATAAGGGTTCCCTTCTATTGTAATCTATTTTTCCATATGGTCCGTCTTGAATTCTCCGAGGCTTATTAAGCTTTGTATCAATGTCTTCGTCCAGATAGCAGGAAAAAAATGTAGTTGCTTTATCTACGAGATAACCTTCCATATTAGAACCTTTTAGTCAATTTCTATTGCGTATATAATTTTGTAAAGTCAGGAGGTACCTAAAATAATTTATGTTAAATAAAGAAATACAAGCATATAAGATAGAAAAAATATATTGATTGCGTCAACCGAAAAATTCAAGGTACCTTTCGACGGGATATATCCATCGATATTGTATTGGTCCGGCAAGCTTAGCCTCGGTTGCAAGATGAACCGACAGGTGTATTACGATATCGAAGAAGATCGGCGGAAAAATCTACTCAAACTTGCACAGTATCAAGAGAATCTTATTTTCTAGCTTCTTCAATGCCACAACCTCGATCTTTTTAGCGCACAATTTCCTAAAGAAGTAGCAAAGTGCATTGAATAATTGACCAACCGATTCAGGAAGGGAATTCCTGAGGGATAATGGAAGAAGGAGCTCCATAATAATATGGTGATAATGAATTTTCAGTCTATCGATCTAGCCTTTCACAATCTTTATCATCTTATTAAATGATCCTGAGAAACTTATGGGAACTTTAAAATCATGTAACACCCGCAGGAACCTTTTCTTCTCTGCTTTTGACATATGATACGCGGAAATGAAGAGTACAAACTTACTTGGTTTACACGCTATCATTTTAGGATGCAAATTATCTCTAATTTTCCAGTCGTGAAGATCCATCCAAGCTCTTAGGTTTTCTTTCGATTTTCTATCTTTAAAAAGAAGCAAGTTAAGTACGTGCTCGGATACTCTCTTTTCAATATGCATGACGTCTAGACAACGATACACTAAATTTGTTAGCCAGTACGGTAGTTCGTTGAAAATACTTAACTTGTTCCAGCCAGGTGGAGTGTCCTGTGTTCTAGGATCTATCCCGAAGGTCACGTTATTATAACTATTCCACTGAGCAATCACGTCGTCTCCGGATAATAGGGTTGGTGGCCCATGAAGTTCCTGATGACCATCAAAGTGAATATCGTCAAACCTGTAGGAAAGGTCTGGTGGTAGGAAACGCCGATGACTGCAAAAAGAAATCTTGTTGCTAAAATTCAACTGTCTCGATGTTGTATCTTGCTGGGAATAAGGTCATGTTTTGTAACCATGCACAGACCAACCAAATAGCATTCCATATGCAGGAAAGTCATTAATTGTCTACTTTAAAATCGCACGCATCATGAAGGTTGTATCTGTGTTTGTTTCGTAAGTCTCCACAACATCAATGAATACGGATTTTAACTCTTCGATCAGAGGTCATAGGTAGAAATCGATATTTTTTCCTGGTGATTTCGATCCATCAATAAGAAGAGGTATCATAAAGTAGGATTGATCCATAACCAACCACGGCGATAGATTATAAACTATCATTACAGCGGGTCATGTACTATGTTGATTACCACCCTTATAGTTAAATGGGCAGAAACCATCACTAGCCAGTCCAAACATGATATTGTGAGGATCGCTGCTGAATATTGGGTGCCTCCTATCGAAATCCTTCCATACCGGTGAATCTCTTGGATGACTCATTCTTCCATTTTCGTTTGGAGGAGCATAGTGATGCCAAATCATTGCCTCTGTTGTCTTCTTACACCTGAATAGGCTCTGCATCCTCTGTGTTATGGGAAATTATCATGCTACCTTGACAGATATATCTAGCTTATTATCAGATACTTTCATCTTATACATGTCCTCTCCGTAGGTGGGACACTATTTCAAATCTGAATTTTCTTTCGGGTACAGTACACAATCTTTGGGACATGCATGATTCTTCTCACAGTTCAAACCCAAATTAGACATTATCTTCTGGGCTTCATACCAGCTCTCAGGCACATTATTTCCCTGGGGTATAGAATTTTTCTGGAATTTGAGAAGTATAGTGAATAACTTGTTGCTCTATACTTAATCTAAAAAATATGGACAAACCATGATAGCGTGTAAAACTTTTCATTCTCATAAATTGGTATTCTAGCATCATTCATGTACTTCTCATACTTATCCGCATGTTGTTCTTGACCAAAAGGAATGTCTTTTTAGTAGGATTACTATCACCGAGAGCAGTTTTTACTATTTCCTCCATTTCCTCTCTTGGAAAAAAGTTATCTTCTTCTTCTTTCTTCCACCACATTACCGTCTTCTTCTTCTTCTTCCCTGAGATATAACCAAGCTGTATAAAATCTCGTAAAACCATGTTTAAAGATGTGAAGCTCTACCTTCTCTTTCTTCCGGTACATCTTATTTCTACAACTGTCGCACGGACAAAAGATCTTTCTCGACACGACCTTATGATGCTTGCGTGCAAATTCGATGAAAGCAACAACTCCTGTGATGAACTTAGGGTTCGTGCATTATTGCTGATCCACGTACATCCAATCCTTAAGTTTGATGTACTCATGGGCCATTATATAACATACACACACATACACACACATATCGTTAACAATCCTAAAAGCACATTTGTGTGTGTGTGTATAAGATTTCGCTCTCAATTATGGGTTGTTCATATGATTTAAAACCTACTATATGTTACTACATGGTTATACCTATTCATCTTTCTTCATTGATTATAAACTAAATCAAGTATGCAATTTGAGTAGATTTTAGCTCTTAACAATATCTAATGGTTTAAGATATTACAATGGCTGTCGGGGGTAAGGGTTCTATCCCATTAAGAATGTATAGAGCAGACACTCATTCACTTGTGCTTTCATCTATTTTGAGAAAATTTTGGCAGCACATCCCCGCTGTTCTCCAAGTACACTGTAATAGAATAGATAATTATTTCAACGCTGTGAAACAATATTGAAATGAACATCTAATCTATCTTTGTATACAAACAACCAGCGGAAAGGTATCGACTAAATAACTCGAAACGAATGAAAACACAAGTGAATGCAGGTGTTTGCTTTATACATTCCTAACCTGTCCATACTGGACAAATCTATCAGTTATCATACGACTGAATTTTCTCGTCCCATAGAATACATAATGGCTGTTAGCACCGAATGATACCATCCAATTTTTAACAACCTTCGTGTAGTTTTATGTCATGACGAACACCGAACATATGTGTGTGTTGTATGGTGTGTGTAGGTAAAAGACGTTATTGAACATTTCGACAGTACCTCCTTTTTATTTATAAAATTTTCCAAATTGGGATACATTGAGATACGTGGCACGAAGGCCAAGAATATAAATAACATTTACAACAATAACTAAATTACTCTAAAATACCCTTACTTATTATTTTTTCACCTAAAATATCCTAACCCCGAACCCCAACCCTAACAAAAAAATTCAAAATTACTCAAAAATGATATATAAGCTTAACATATTTATAAACTTTAAGAGTAGCTAACTCTAACAAGAATTGCCCAAATATTGAAGAATTGAAGAATCCACATACACCCAAGGCTTCACCCCTTTACAAACTTCAACCATACTAAACATATATGTTAAACTAAACTAAACTAAGTAAATCATCATCTTAATCATCTCCACCCTTTTACAAATATCAATATTACCACATACCTCCCAATCTCAAGATCTTTATCATATTTGAGAAATTAAACTAATTAACTCATTATCGTCATCGTCAACAAATTAAACTTAACATTCAAAACTAACTAATTAAAAAACTTTAAAATAATTTCTAACAATTTCCTCAAAAAAATTCACTCACTGTGATCGACGGGTGCTCGGCGGTGTGGAACTCACTGTGAAGGAGGAGGCCGTCACTATGGTGGAGGATCAATGAGTGCTCGACAATGGAGGAGAAGAGGGCTCGGCGCTGGAGGAGAAGACTCGGCGTTAGGGATCGACAGCGAGGGGATCGGTGTTGGCCAAGGGGCCTCAACGAGGGGGATCGGTGCTGGCTGAGAGGGCTGAGCGAGAGGGGATGATGGAGGACGAGGGGGCTCGGCAAGAGGGGGATCAACACCGGACGAAAGCTCGATTTAGAAGGCTGGAACAAGAGCTCATTCTCGATTGGGGGGCGACGACGAACGACAAAGGAGGATGCGGCGAAGAGCGAGGGTTAGTGTTTTTTTTGCACGACCTTGGATTGGAGGAAGAGGGGTTCTACGGCAGAGGAGGAAGAGGCGGCGATGAGTGGAGGAGTAGGAGGTGGAGGAGGGGGTCTATGACGAGGAGGAGGAGCCGACGAGTGGCGAAGGAGGAGACGACGACGAGGGAGTGAATTGGGGTTTTTTCGCGCATAGCGGGATAAGAGCTGTTTTATTTTTTTAAAACTTGATATTAACGCTACAGTTCCCACAGTATTGGTTTCTTTTCCGCCACTATAGGGACAACTAAAGTTTACCACAAAAGTTAAATTTTTCTATAAAAATGCCCCTACGGTTTTCACCATAGGGGCAAATTGTTCCCCTACGGTGGTAACCGTAGGGGCAAATTTATGTAGCCCATAATATTTTTCTGAACCATAGGGGAAAACCATCTTTGTACTAGTAAATATATTCAATCCCTCAAGAAGTATATTCAACCACCATAGGAACCTTTTGATTCACCATACTCTAACGACACCTTCTAAGGCTTATATAAGAGTCGCGCAAGTAGTGCAATCAAAATGACATGTCTGACTGACCATCCTCTCAACTTGTTAAGTTGGGTCCACTACTTAACCACTTTCCTAACACTACCTACTCTATACAGTTTGGTAATCATCGTAGTATTACGATAGCATCCATAGTAGCAGACGCTCACGTCTTTTCTTTCTTGATAGTCGAAGTCGCTAAGGGTACATTTGATCAGGTCATTCTCTACGGAATTCCGATCAATGAGGGATCACACAGTCAGGAAGATGGGATCGATCCCTAAGCCTCCTCTAGGTCGACAGCATGCATTGTACGGAAAACGCGCTATGGTCTATGTTCTTTCTCAAGCGATCTATACGTCATATTGGTACCATACAGATTCCAAGCTACGTGGCTCAGCAACGCACTTGATATCTACGTTCCAAATATGCACGGATCCATATTATCAACATCGAGTCCCAACCCAACTTTGTGAGATCCAAAATCTGGTTTCTCAAGAAATATCTAAATAGTAGAATATGGGGAAATTCTTTTACACTGAAGTCTTTACTAAGTCTTCGGCTCATCTTTATCACTAGATAAGGGTTGTTCGAATACTCCCACGACCGCGCACATCCCAGCACTGAATCAGTGTATAGTTGCTAGTTCCAAGCCAGCACAGAAAAGAAACAAACGTTTGTACCTCGCATGCCTCCAAGCATCGAGAGGATCACTTATGCAAGAGAGCTAATCTCATCAATCGACATATCTTTCTTTTAATAACATGCAAATAAATATGTCCAAAGCACATATACTATTATTACTCTATGCTCTAAAATAATAAATATAGCACTCATCCCAAAATAAAATAATCGATCATTAATAAATAAATATTAAAAACCGATCGTGCAATATTAATGAGTCGCAATCTATAAAATATAATGTCTATGCAGTAAAATAAGGTCATAGTATCTAATACAACCGGCGTCACTATGGAAGTACCCCTAAGGATCGAACATGCGAAATAAATCGCTCCTCGGCTATTCCCTTCATCAGCGGATCTAAGATCATATGCTCTGTAGGGAGATACCCCAGTTTGACCTCTTTCCTTTTTTGCTTCTTGATGTAGTGGTAACGAATCTCTATGTGCTTAGACTTCCTATGGTACTTGTGGTCTTCTGAGTAAACTATCGTCGACATGCTGTCGCAATAGAAGGTCACTCATGTTCGGAACCACGCGCAAAGTTTCAAGGAATCTCCTCGACCAGACAACTTTCTTTGCTGCTTTGAATGCAGAAACATATTCTGCTTCTATGGTGGATAAGGCAATCTAGTCTTGCTTCTTGCTACACCACGTAATGGCCATGCCATTAAGCAAGAAGGCATATGCGGATGTGGTCGCTCGTACATTCAAATCTTCGGCCCAGTCGGCATCTGTATATCCATGCAATCACAAATCTGATCACCCGTAGCACAAGTTATAGTGGGCAGTATCATGCAAATACCTAAAAATCCTCTTTATCGCCATCCAAAATATAATGCCCAGATTTGACTGATAGCGGCTATTCAAACCTACAACAAAGGATATATTGAGTCTCGTGCACATCTTGGAGTACATGAGACTCTTGATTGCGTTGCGGTACATAACCACACGCATTTGTTCGGTGTCCTTCTGTGTCTTTTGACATTGGTTAAAGTTAAGCGTATGGTTCTTACTAATTGGAGTCTCAATGGGTTTGTAGTTATGCATCCCTAACTATTCTAAGATCTTTCTTATGTATGTCTCCTGGGACAAACTAAGGATTTTCTTCGAACGTTCGCAGGGGATTTGTATCTCAAGCACAAACCTCGCATCTCCCAAGTCCTTCATCTCAAAGTTGGAGGATAGCAACCCCTGGTTGCTTTAATGGTTTCCATATTGTTTTCAGCTAATAGTATATTTTCGACGTATAATGGAAAGGTCTCAAAAGATTCTCCAGACTTTTTCAGGTACATGCAGTTGTCGTGATCGATCATCTGGAAACCATATCCTAGTACGGTCCGATGAAATGAAAAATACCATTGCCTGGATAGCTGTTTCAAACCATAGAAGGACTTTCTAAGGCGGCAAAATTTTTGCTCGGGTCCCTTGGCTATGAAACCGACCGTCTGATCCGTATAGATCTCCTGCTCTAGTTGCCCGAATGCGGTCTTAATGTCCATTTAGATAAGCTCAAGATCCATATGGGCTAATATCGCTAGAATGTAGCAAACGTATGCTATTCTCACCATCGGGGAGAACGTCTCGTTGTAGTCTATGCCACTATGTTGGGTATAACCCTTCGCCACCAATCGCGCCTTACACCTTTCGATACTGCCATCCTCCTTTCGCTTGACTTTGAAAACCCACTTGTTCTCAACAGTCTTACATTTAGCAGGAAAATCGACCAAGTCCCAGACTTGATTCTTTTCATGAACTCAAGCTCCTCATTTATTGCAATTTTCCACTTGCTCACATTAGGCCTTGAAATGGCATCAGCAAATGACGTGGGTTCCGCAACATCATGCGAAGCGACTATGAATGCTTCCCTTTCGATCTCAAAGCAACGATGGGGAACTAATCCACGGTCGGATCTACAAGGTTCCGAGGATTTTGCCATCAGCTCTAAGCCATCAACATGAATCTTTCTCCTACTATCTTCGGCAGCTGGAAGATATACATCTTCCTGCTCAGCCTCTGACTACGAGTCTCGTCAACCTCAAAGAGTCCCAAATCCTGATTTACTTTCGCCATCTATAGAAAATCCACCTCGAGGAACTCGAAATCACACGACTCAACTTCGGTAACATTTCCACCCTGGTTCTTGCCAAAAAACACATAACCTTTTGAGTGTTTGGAATAGAGTATGAAAATACACTTCTTCTCTCTAGGGCTCAACTTCCCATTCAGATACGAAGTTGTGTGTATGTAGGCATAACTCCTCCATGGATGCATGTGACCTTAAGTTAGGTTTATTGTCTGTCCATAGTTCATAGGGTGTTGTCTATACCGACTTTGAAGGCATACGGTTATGAATATAAGCTGTCGTAAATGGTGTATTTCCCCAAAACGAAATGGGTAGATTGGCTTACGCTATCATGCTCCTAACCATGACTAGTAGCGTCCTATTTCTTCTCTCCGCAACACCAATTTTTGCGGAGTGTATGGTATCGTTAGCTGCCTAACGATCCCTTTACTTTCACAAAGTTCCCGGAACTGTTCAGACAAATAATCTCAACCGCAATCCGTACACAAAGCCTTAATGCTTGTGCTTAACTAATTCTTGTAAAATTTCAAAAATTTTAAAGTTTATTTTAGAATTTAAATAACGAAAAAATAAGTTTTATTAAAATGATAAGCATATTTTAACATTAATGTTTTAATTATTTTCTCTAAATGAAAATTTGAGATTTTTAACCTTATTATTAGCACATAGATGGCATGAGGAGGCATGGGATCACTATGCTATATATACACCCATTCATCTTCTCTTCCACTTTCTCCTTACAAAATTTTCTCTCTCAATCTCATACAAACTCTAGCTTTCTCTCACTCCCTCTCACTTATTTCTCTCAACTACCAAGTGATAAAACCCAAACTAGAAGCCACTTCAAGACTTCAAGTAGAGCCACCTCAAATTCTTCAAGTAGCCTCATTTATGTCTAGGATCTTCTCATTTGCTCAAATCTTCTGAGGTAAATCCTTTGATTTCAAGTTTTAAGTTTTATTTGCCATGAAAACCAAGTTTTGTTTAAAAACCACATTTTTTTGTTACTAATGCTTGCACAAATGAATTTTTATTGATAGTTGTAGTGGCGGTATATTTAATGTAGCTATTTGTTGTTATTGCAACTGTTTGACATGAAAAATTCATCGAATAATAAACATGCATTTAAATATTTATTTCAAGGTACATGGAAGAGATCACCAAATATGGGATTAGAATTATAAAGGTTAACAAAACAGTATATAAAGTTCTCTAACACCCTTTCTTCCCACTCTACCATGTCATAACGGCGGTTCTAATGAAGAGTCCCTCCCCATCTGTCAGTGCCACGCTCGTCGGCAAAGGAAGACATGATAGCCTGCCGAGCCCGGATTTGACTCAGCATGTTAATCAAACGGTCCTTCAAAGGCTTTGTAATCAAGTATGCCTGATGAATGTAGTCGATCATGTTCTCCACTACGTCGAGCATTGCTAGGGTCATCTCCGCCAGATGAGGGGGAATGTCGCTAAGGATGGCCAGGAAAATCATTCGGAGCTAAATAGAGCTAGCGGGGAGAGGAGACACCCTGCGAATCATGAGCTCAAGCATCATCGCGTCGCACTGAGCATCTGTAAGAGTAGGATTCACCAGACGTGCAGCAAAATGAGGAACAATCTCCTTAATGGGCACCTCCCATAGAAGTCGTGGAGCATGTGGGCGATCGCAAGCCATGATTCTTTTTGTGAAAGTGAAGGAGATGATGAACATTGCTTCAGATTATAAAGAGAAGAATTCAAGTCTCAGCACAGAAAAAGTTGTGCATGGTGTCAGTTGGAACTATTTCCAAGCTCTGACTAAAATAAGGTGTTGGAAAAGAAAAGGTTGACTCGGAAAAAGAAGAGAAAGAAGGGGGAAACGAAATCCTCCCATGCACAAAGCACGTGAGTGCTCACATGCAAAGCATGCGACCGCCGGCATCAAAGAGGATTAAATCCTATAGCCTCCCATGTATAAAGCACATGAGCGCTCACATGCAAAGCATGTGACCTCCGGCTTCAATAAGGATTAAATACTATAATATAAAGTTTCACGTGTTAAACATGTGAGCGCTGAATACAAATTAATTAAAACCCAAATAGGGCCCCATGTGTTAAACACGTGAGCGCTCATATGAAAAGCACGAGAACGCTGCTACCATTTATATATGACAGCTCTCACGTGAAAGTCATGTGATCACATAATATCGAAGCACTTGCTTCAGATAGAATTAATTCTATTTAGAACTAAGTTCTATTTGTGGAAATATTTCCCCCCCCCCCCCCCCGATTTTTCTAAAACTAAAAAGATTTTCTTTGTTAAACAGAGAACCCTTATCCAACGGTGATTATAATATCACCAACTAAATCAGGAGATAAAATCAAATGCTTTGTGAGGAAAATATTTTCCTAATATTGCTAAAACAAACATAAAATATTTTCTGACAAATAAAAGTCACTGGATCAAAGATCCAACAGTGGACAAAATTACCCGGGAGATCTTTAAGATCAATTAAATCAATCAATATCTCTCAATTAGAGATTTTCTCAAACCAATCAACAATTTTTCCTCACCTATATAAAGGATCCGAGACTTCAAGTCTCAAAAAAGAAGAATCAACCCCGTAAGGTGATAAAAAGTTATAACTGAGAATTTAATTCTCTTGCTAAAGAAAAAATCCTTCTCCTCTCAAACCCTAGGTAAAGAAAATGCAGAGATAAAAAATATTTCCTTTGCCTAATATATGTAAATACAAGGGTTTAACCCTCCATAAAGAACTTAGTTCTTTCTCTGGATCAGAGATCTGCAAGATAAATCTTCCATAATTTGAGAATTTAATTCTCACCAGGAAGATTTTTCTCTTCAGACTCAAGATCTAGGGAAAAAGTTAGATTTGAGAAAAGAAATATAAAGAAAAGAAGGGGAACTTATTCTCTATATAAAGAACAGAAGAACTTAGTTCTCAAAAATCCGATCCCAAATCGTCAAAATAGAGATCTTGGTGATCATCAATGGTCAAAACACCATTAACAGATGATTAACTTATTTCAAAAATTAAACAGAGATTAAATCTCTAAAAACTCAGCGCCTTACATACCTCACACGTGAGCATGTGAAAGATTCCATAAACTCAGCACCTCACGTGCCTCATATGTGAGCACCCATAAACTCTACGCCTCGCATGAAACACACATGAGCGCTCAAAAACTTAGCGCCTCACGTGATAGCACGTGAGGGCCAAGAAACATAGCGCCTCATGCGATGCACACATGAGCATTGTACAAAAGTGCTTTGTTCCCCGCCTAAAGACGGCGCAGACGTGAGGACGTCTTGCCTGAGATTCGGGGCAGATGCTATTTGGTTTTATCCGTCCACCTCTCCGAAGATGCCAAGTTGATTTATGGCACCGTGTATCGAAGGTTTAGACGGATGCGGCCGATGTAGCAGACTTCGTCAGATTCCCCTTCGCTTGAGGGGTTTTTGATTGTGGGGATGCTCTTCCCTGCAGGCTCAAGCCCCTACAGTTAATTACGCTACCGCATCGCGGTAACAACTTTCACCTTCTCCAGAATTTCACTTCGTGTTGTAGGTGTTTGTTTTGTTTGTGGTTGCCCGTGGATTGTATACGGAGACTAGTTTATGTTGTCGCCTGTAGGACGTGGATTAGTCCAAATCTGTATTTACTCAGATTTGGGTTTGTTGTTTTATTTTAAGGATACGTTAGCCATGTTGAGGCTAATATCAACTTAAACGTTCGTTAAGGATACATTAGTCTGATTTGAGACAAAGATCAACTTAACGAGATCATTTGGATCCGACAAAAGAGCATTTGGGGGCTCTATTGTTCCAGTTTAGAGACATAGTGGTCCATTGTATGCATGGCCATCGGGACCCATCACCTCTCTGACGTCGTTGAAGGATTACAACGATAGGTGTCAGAGGAGTTCGGAGATGTACCCTTGAACCAAAGTTGATTGGGGGTCTTATAGTCCAATTTGGGACTAAAGTCTGTTCGAATGTTTAAGGATACGTTAGCCATATTTGAGGCTAAGATCAACTTAAACGGGATCGTTTAGATCCGACAAAAGAGCATTTGGGAGCTCTATTGTTCCAGTTTAGGGACGTAGTGGTCCATTGCCAGTTTAGGGACATGGTGGTCCATTTAATATATGGCCGTCGGGACCCGTCACCTTTCTGACGACGTTGAAGGATTACAACGACATGTGTCAGAGGAGTTCAGAGATGTACCCTTGAACCAAAGTTGATTGGGGGTCTTATAGTCCAATTTAGGACTAAAGTCTGTTCGAATGTTTAAGGATACGTTAGCCATATTTGAGGCTAAGATCAACTTAAACGGGATCGTTTATATCCGACAAAAGAGCATTTGGGAGCTCTATTGTTCCAGTTTATGGACGTAGTGGTCCATTGCCAGTTTAGGGACATGGTGGTCCATTGCATGTATAGCCGTCGGGACCCGTCACCTCTCTGAAGTCGTTGAAGGATTACAATGATAGGTGTCAGAGGAGTTCAGAGATGTACCCTTGGACCAAGTGTAAATTGATTTAATAGAGCAGCCGTGCTCAGTCAATTTAATTTGTGGACTTACGGCCATGATTGGGCTAAGTCCAGTTGAGAATATTCAACGTTTTTATCTTTGGCCTATTAGGCCTGTGCTAGGGCTTTGCCCCTGTTTGATAATGTACTGCATTTTCTGTTGGCCTGCTAGGCCTTTTTGATTTGGGCTCTGTCCCTTTTAAATGATGCACAATATCTGTTTGGGCTCTGCCCTTTATTGAAACAATGCATTGCATATTTTAATTGGGCTTGGCCCTTCTGTAAATAATGCAGTGCATTAATTATCTGACAATGGCTTGTCAGACGCTTTGCGCCAATTATTGAGCGCAAGCGCTTGTGGTGGTGACACGTGTCACGCAAGCGCAGTGCGCTGCGCTGTTTTGCTGCTGACACGTGGCGCGCTCTAGTGAGTTGCGTCAATTTCCGAGAGCAATGCTCTATCTTAAAAGCGCATAGCGCAAGTGGTTCTGGTGCTGACACGTGGTGCTCTCTGGTGGCTTGCGCCAACCCAGGAGTGCAACAGTGTAGATTTTCAAGTGCAAGACACTGTTTTAATTATCTTGATCCAATTTTGGATTCAAGAAAAGAATCTTTAAGATTCCAGAACCAATGATTCATAAAAAAGTGCAAGGCACTGTTATTATTTATTATTTATTATTGAAGATCATTGATCTTGTTCTTTAGATCAATGATCTATTCAGAAGAAATTCTTCTTTTTTATAAAGGTTTTTACCTTTTTCTTGAATTTTCTTCAGAGTTCTCTCTGTTTTGAAGTTCTTGATCTCTCACGATGCTGATCCCGTTTTGAGTTGGGGTCTAGGGGTCTTTATATAGTGCCCATACATTTGTTAAAAAGATCATTCTCTAAGTGATTTAGGGAATTTTCCCCACCGTTGGATCTTTGATCCAAGGGCTTCTGTTTTACAGAAGACAATCTTCTTGTTTTAACAAGAACAGAAGGATCTTACTAGAACTTTAATTCTGTTTGGCGCAAACGCCCCAGCGCGTGACACGTGTCACGCAACGCAGAGCGCAGCGCAGCTGCGCTGCCACGTGTCGCGCAACGTACAGCGCAGCGCAACTGCGCTCACACGTGTCACGCAGCGCACAGCGCAGCGCAACTGCGTTTGCGCTGACACGTGTCGCGGAGCACAGCGCTTGTGCAACTGCGCCGACACGTGTTGCGCAGCGCAGCACTTGCGCAACTGCGCGGACATGTGTCGCGCAGCGCAGCGCTTGCGCAACTGAAACGTTGCTTCCTTTAATTTTTGTTTTAAATAGAGCCTTGCTCTGATTGGGCGCGCTGCGCTGACTACGCCGGCGTGTCTGATTTTGACACGTGGCGCTCTGTGCGCAGCGCAGGGGATCCGAAGCGTTGCTTCATTTATTTTAACTTTAATTTTCACTTCAATTTCTAAAACAAAGCTTTGCTCTGATTGGGAGAAACAGAAGCGTTGCTTCGTCTCCTGCTTTGGAATTTGAACAGAGCTTTGCTCTGATAGGGGTAAACAAGTGCCCCCCCACCGTTGCGCTTACGTGGCCCCAAACGTGAGCGCAGCGGTGGCAGAATTCCAACCGTTGCGGCAACTCAGGAGTTGAAGGGGCGCTGAGCGCCTATTAATAGGACCCTTGGTCCTCAATAGATGATCACCTTCTTCAAGACTTCTCATTTCTCAGAACTTCAGAGCTTTGCTTTTGCTTTCAAGAACTTAAGAGTTAAACTCTAGAAAACTTTTTAGGTAAAATTAACTTAAATTAAATTAAATTGATTTTAAATAGCAGAGCCTTGCTCTCATAGATCTTTGATCGAAAGAAAACCCATTTAGGGTTTTATTAATAGAGCTTTGCTCTCCTTAGATCATGATCTTTTCTTGGGGCTTCTTAGCCCACGAATCAGAGCTCCGCTCTCTTGATACAAGTAGAATCTTAATCTTCTGCGAAGAACTCTTAAGAGTTTGATCATGAATAATGAAGATCAAAAAATGGAGTTTTATCTTTGATGGATTCTATCATCTTTTCATAGCAAGGCTCCAAGCGTTCTGGGGGAATTTCTTTAAATTCCTCTCATTACTGAATTTGATAGGTGTCACTCCTGTTTGCAGAGCATTGCTCTTGAGGAGTTTCACTCCCTGTGCCTGTTTTTAATAAGAATTCGCTTAATCAGTCTGTCTGCTAATTCTGTTAATCTTCTTTTACAGGAGCAATGGACGCCCACATGTACGACCTCGATGAAATCATCTCTTACGGAGACATCCACCGACTCGGCCGTTCTCAGAACCGAGAATTTACCAACGCCGAGTGTGCCGAGATCATGAGTCGCTTCGACGCGTACAATGGTCAACTGCTTCCTCGGCACTCCTCTCTCCTGAAGCTTATTGTGGGAGCCATTTGGGAAGCACTTCCCTTATTCTGTTCCGGTGTGCCGCTTGGAGCGTTGGATGCTGCTGAGGATAAAGTGCACTCAGTGTATCTGATGCACCTAATCTCGAAGAGACGGCGAGACAATCTTGTCGATCTCCTGCACCAGGCTTTCCAACAGTCCGCCATACTCGCTGCTTATTGGAGGGAGGAGGACATCAGGGGGGACCCCGACGCTTGTGCTCGCGAAAGAAAGCACACTAGGATGGTTCGCCAGGCTTGGAAAGTCTTAGATGGGGTTACTTTCGAGTTCCTCAATCCCTGTCCAGGATCTGAGGTTTTGCCATTGTAATGATCTGGACAATGTCCTTGTTTATTTCTTTATGATTGTAAGAACCCTTTGCCATATGAATGGAAATTTTTTTATTTCAGCTTGTCTTACTTCTCGTTCTGAGTTTTTTGCATATGCATGAATGGATGTGTCTCGAACACTTGATCAAATGCAAATCGGATGTTCTTTTTGTCGCTTTCTTCTTTCTTTTATTACCAACATGTTACCTTAGTAAACCTGGTCGATGGATGATAAGGCGAGCGTCTTGTCTTGGCTCCTCTAAGAGGTAATGATGGCTTAGGACGTAGGTTCAGATCTGCTGCCTAAGACTTTTCAACTTTATGAGCCGTGAGGGTCTCATAAAGACTTTTCTCCCTACGGATCGAGAGGATCTCATAGGTGTATTTTGTCCTTAGGAATTGTGGGGATTCCTAAGTGCGTTTTCTCTTATAAGTCGTAAGGATCCTATAAGAGAATTTTCCCTCTTACGGGTCGAGAGGACTCGTAAGCGGTTGTTTCTCTCTTTGTCGAGATTCGACTTTAGAGAGTGAGACCCGTGAATAGTATACAAGAGACCGTTTTAGGCCGACTTGCAGGGTTCCAGTGCTTAGGAAACAAGTTTTTTAATCCTTGCTGCCTAAGGCTTTATCTTACGAGTCGAGCTGCATCGAGAAGTTCTCGCAAAGACATCAATTTCCTCACAAGTCGAGACGAATCGAGCATTTCTCGCAAGAACATCCTAACGTCACAGTTAACCTCTGCTCTTTACGATAGAAGTCCGTTAGGGTCTGTGGTACTTAGGGTTTTGGCCGTCGTACCGTCGCATCAGCTGATATATTCCTCGATAGGCAATCGTGCTGTTCGAGTAGCCCTGCGACTGCCGTGTCTCTGATCCCTTCGGGGGCTGGACAAGACGTCTTCAAGCAATCCTCCTTGGCAGTTTGACCGTCGGAAGAGCAAGCATTAGGAATTTTGCCATGCCGCTTTTTACTTGAGGTTAGGCTTACCCGATGAGTCATAACCACTCCGCGCTGGTGTGGGATGGTCTCCGATAGTCTTTCAGGTTTTATGTGCGTTGCCGTCAAGACCCTGAAGCTAGGAATTTGGCCTTTGCTTCGTTTGCTGGCATCGCGTCTGCTGTATCGAGACGAATCGCGATTGTCTCTAGGTTGCTGGTGAACCGTCGAGGTTTGGAACTGGGGATTTTGCCGTGGCTCCATTTGTTTGATTGTCGCGTCTGAACCCTGCTGGAGGAAGAACGCTGGGGTGACATCTCGTCTGCTGTATCGAGACGAACGTCGCGGTTGTCTCTAGGTTGCTGGTGAACCATCGAGGTTTGGAACTAGGGATTTTGCCGTGGCTCCGTTTGTTTGATTGTCGCGTCTGAACCCTGCTGGGGGAAGAACGCTGGGGTGACATCTCGTCTACTGTATCGAGATGAACGTCGCGGTGGAGCTGGGATTTTGCCGTTACTCCGCTTGTTTGATGGTGTTGCGTCTGCTGTATCGAGACGAACGTCGCGGTGGAGCTGGGATTTTGCCATTACTCCGCTTGTTTGATGGTGTTGCGTCTGCTGTATCGAGATGAACATCGAGGTGGTGACCATTCCACACTGGTGTGAGACGATCTCCGGTTGTCTTTCAGGCTTTATAAGACTCGCCATTAAGACCTTGAAGCTAGGAATTTGGCCTTCGCTTCGTTCGTTTTGTCATGTCTGAATCCTGTTGGAGGAAGGGCACTGTTGTTGACATTGCGTCTGCTGTAACGAGACGAATGCTGAGGTGGGGCTGGAATTTTGCCGTCACTCCGCTTTACTGACCATGGGGTCTTCTGTTGACGTTGCATCTATATCCTGCTGGACCGCGAAGGAACGCCGTTGTTGACATCTCGTCTACTGTATCGAGATGAATGTCGCGATGAAGCTGGGATTTTGCCGTTGCTTCGCTTTGTTTCGACCGCGAGGTATTTTATTGGCGTTGTATCTGCATCTTGATGGACTGCGAAGGAACACCTTTGTTGATTCTTAGGCCGTAGATATTGCCGTTAAGATTTGGGACTAGGGACATGCCGTGGCTTCATTTCATTGCGACTCTGAGGTCGGTTGTTGACGTCAAGACCCGGAAGCTAGGGATCTTGCTTTTGCTCCGTATGTTGACATTGTGTCTGCAATATTGCGACAAATGTCGAGGTTGTCTTTAGGTTGTCTATGAACCGTCGAGATTTGGCTTCGCTTTCTGGTGGAGCCTATTGGGAAGGTATGGTTCCCTCTTTGTTTGTGCCCCTGGATTGTATACAGGGATCGATGTGATCTCACCTGTAGGGCAAAAAGTTTCATTATTTCATTTTTTTAATTCTTTCCGCGATGCTCTATCATTTCAGCTTTTTATATCGCGAAAACCGCGATTGCCCAATCATTTCGGCTATTTTTCGCAGTGCCCAATCATTTCGGCTATTTTTCTTTTTACTCGCTGCTTTTTATTGCGAGTTGCCCAATCATTTCGGCTATTTTGCATGCATACATTTTTACTTGCTGATTTTGTTGCAAGTTGCCCTATCATTTCGGCTATTTCATATGCATTCTTGGCTCGCTGATCTTTTATCGCGAGTGTGGAACTCAGAATCTGATGCCAATCTTAGCATCAGCATCGCTACGACTGGAATATTGCCAGGAGCGAATCATAATTTGCCAAGAAAGGACTTGGAATTTGATACCGATTTAGGCATCAGCATCACTACAACTGGGATATTGCCAGGAGCGAATCATCATTTTCCTCTGTTGATGTCGAACAAAGGTGCCTTAGCAAACAGGGTTAGGATCCCGTCGACTAAGGCTTTTGACTTCATGAGCCGTAAGGGTCTCATAAAGGTATTTCTCCCTGCGAGTCGGGAGGATCACGTAGGTGCGTTTTCTCCTTAGGAATCGTGAGGATTCCTAAGTGTGTGTTCCCCCGTAAGTCGTAAGGATCTTACAAAAGGGTTTCTCCTTATAAGTCGAGAGGACTTATAAGGGTTGTTCACCATATGGGCATACCCCTAGTCACGGGTGGGACTTTGCTGGGGAAATGTTTATTCGCGCCCGTGGATTGTATACAAGGGTCAGTATGAGCTGCTTGTAGGGCAATATCGAAGGTTTTGGGGGTTGCTTAAGAACAGGTTCAGGTCTCTGTAACTTAAGACTTTCAAATCTTATGAGCTGTGAGGGTCCCATAAGAGAGTTCTCCCTACGAGTCGTGAGGATCTTGCAAGTGCAATTTCTCCTTAGGAATCGTGAGGATTCCTAAGTGTGTTGCTCCCTTGTGAGTCGTAAGGATCTCACGCGAGTGGTTTCTCCTTACAAGGTCGAGAGGACCCTGTAAGTGTCTTTTAACGAGGTTGCGCCCTTTCGGGTTTTCACAAACACTCGCCGGTAGCCCTGCTGTTTTTACTCATGGAGCCCTTTCGGGTTTTCACACGTGCCCTTTTTGCTTATGGACATACCGTTTTTTTATTCTTTTTTCTAACGAGGTTGCGCCCTTTCGGGTTTTCACAAGACTCGCCGGTAGCCCTGCTGTTTTTACTCACGGAGCCCTTTCGGGTTTTCATCCGTGCCCTTTTTGCTTATGGACATACCATTTTTTTTTATTTTTTTTTCTAACGAGGTTGCGCCCTTTCGGGTTTTCACAAGACTCGCCGGTAGCCCTGCTGTTTTTACTCACGGAGCCCTTTCGGGTTTTCATCCGTGCCCATTTCGCTTATGGACATACCATTTATTTTAATTTTTTTTATTCTTTATATTTTTTTTATCTCGTCAGCCTGAGGATGCTGCGGTAGTAGTTTAAAGACGTTTCGGTCACTTGCAAGTTTTAGGACATTGCGGTCCATCATTAGTTTAAGGACGTTTCGGTCCGCCGTTAGTTTAAGGACGTTTCGGTCCGTCGTCGCCGTATTTGAGGCGAATCTCTAGTTTATTGACTTTTCGGTCTATGGGGCTTTCCCTATGAATGAGCATGATGCCCCCGGCGTATCCATCTTTCTCGGAGCGTGCGGTTGTGGTGTGCTCACCTTCCAGTTTTTGGAGATGACGAACTTGCCCTGTTGGTATTGGTCTTCAACCCCATTTTTGAAGATGTAGCAATCCTCGATCAGGTGACCTACTGTTTGGTGGTAAGGGCAATAATCGAGATCGTTAACATCGCTTGGCCGCAACGGACGTTTTGGACTCGGCAGATTGATGAGTCTGTCGCGCACTGCCAGCTCGAACAGTTTCCTTGTTTTATCTTGAGGAAACGAGTAAGGACGTTTCAACTTTTCATGGAGGGGTTGCCGCTTGTTGTTTCGGCAAACAACCGGTCTAGGGCCACTCGATTGCTATTGTGTGTTGGCTATGAGGGCTGTTTTCCCTTCCCTTTATCCTTTCTGCTCGATCCTTTGTTTTCGGGGCCGAGGTTTTTTCCGAGTAGCGTGCGATTGCACGGCTGAACGTTCTCGCAACTCCTCAATTCTTTCATTTTTGAAATGGATTCCTTGAGGAGAGGGTTGAGGGAAACTTCTTCGTCAGAGTCGCTTCCAAAGGTGATAATTTGCGATCCCTTGGAGTCGGCTACACGACAGTCGTCGGCGGCTCTTTTGCGCTCATCTATCGCATTTTTCCGATGTCTACGAGCTTCACACTTTGTCCTGTTGAAGTGTTGCTTTTGAGCGACATATCCT
This sequence comes from Agapanthus africanus, assembly GCA_030015575.1. NCBI lineage: Eukaryota > Viridiplantae > Streptophyta > Magnoliopsida > Asparagales > Amaryllidaceae > Agapanthus > Agapanthus africanus. Next base: position 39,799,163 of record JASDDO010000004.1, on the reverse strand, counting down.
TGCCACCAACACTTAAAGGAGTCCCAGTCTTCGGTAGGATGTATGATCTTCTGATGATATAAGCAGAAGTTAGGATGCATCTCTACTCCACCGAGAGTATTTTCTTCAGAGGGTGGTAGCTTCATTCCCACTGATAGGGCTTTAGCAAATCTTTTCCTCGCCTTGAATTTGTTTTTATCAGCAGTGGATGTCTTTTGATTTGACGGGAGTACCTCGACTCTTTCGTCTAGTCGGTGGTGTTTGGCTCCTTCCAGTTTGGCCATCTCACGCTCTTGATTGGCTTTAACTTTCAGACGAATCTCATTCAGGAAGGCATCGATCATCTCGTCTGACGGCCGCAGAATTTCTGGTTCAGGGTCCGCCCTCGGTTTCTCAGCGCAAGGACCCTCTTCATCATCTATCAATGAGTGAGAGATCACATAACAACTTGCTACGTAGTCTTCGGATTCGTTTGATGAGTCTTCTCTATCGTTTTCGTCCTCAACAAAAGAACAAGCTGCCCCGGCGTGTCCGCCTTCTTTGGAGTTTGCGGCTGTGTTGGGTTCACTTTCCATTTTTCAGACAGCGCGAACTTGCCTTGTAGGTACTGATCCTCGATCCATCCCTTAAAGACGAAGCAATCCTCGATCGGGTGACTTACCATTTGGTGGTAAGGGCAATAATTGGGATTATTGAGATCGCTTGGCTGCAACAGGCGTTTTGGACTCGGCAGATTGATGAGTCTGTTGCACACTGCCAGCTCGAACAGTCTTCTCGTTTTATTCTGAGGAAACGAGTAAGGACGTCCCAGTCTCTCCTCAAGGGATGGGCATGGACGCATGTTGTTTTGGCGAACAACCGGCTTTGATTTGCTCGGCTGTTGTTGAATATTGGCGACGACGATCGCTTTTCCTTTCCCCTTCTCATTTCGGGAGTCCGGCTTTGGAGGAGACGGTCCATGGCCCATCTGGTCCATTTGGGCTAATTTGTCGATAAAGGCCTGGAAAGTGGTCATCCTGAAGAACATCATGAATTGGGAGATGGTCGCTTGCAGATCGAGAGTGCCCACGAACATGCCTACTGCTGGCGCTTCTTCGATACGTTGTTCGCATTTCGACCATAGGTTCCGCCATCGTGTTGCATATTGGACCCACGTTTCGCCTGGCCTTATCCTGGCATTGATCAGTGCTGTTATCGGGGTGTGTCCACTAGCACTCGCGAATCTTTGTGTAAACAGTAGCTCCATCTCCGCAAATGTTTTGACAGAGTCGTTAGGTAGCTCCAAATACCATTCAAAGGCTATTTCTGCTAAGCTGCCGACAAATTGTCGAAGCAACAATTTGTCATCGCCTCCAGTATTGCCGCGTAAAGCCCTGAATTGAGCGACATGCTGATGTGGATTCCCTGTCCCCTTGTACACATGGAATTTAGGGATCGTATATCCCGGCGGATAACTGATTTGGTCATACCAGCCCGGGTAAGGTCGTCCGGTTCTAGCAATTTGCGCAGCCGCTTCATTCGCTTGATGAACTCGTATTTGCTGAGCTATATAGTCGTCCAGTGCGGCCTTGGAAATGTTTTCATCTTTGGCTGCTGAAAGAGCCGGAGGAGGATCAGATGTCTCCCCTCTGTCGTCTCCAACAATGATCGGAGGGTCTTCAGCTGGAGGGTCCGGCTGCAACATCATCCCTACCATATCTTGGAAGAGGAGCGCCATTTGTTTTATGTTAGCCGCTTGATCTGCGGCTTCTTTGTCCTTCTTTTCGAGGACTCTACGCAAGAAGTCAGCGTCATTTTCTTGTTCGTGATGCTGTTCTGATAACGCCTCCGAGCTTTCTTTTGGCCTGGTAAGTGCAGCCATTGCGGTCATCATTTCCTGAAGCTTCTGTTGCTGCTCCTGAGCTTTTGTCACGGATCGGGTGAGCGGTCGGTGACCCGTCGAAGCGCGGTTTTCCTCCATTCCGGAAGCCATATAAACAGTGTGCACCACCATGCCCCCAGAATTGGGGCGTTTGTGTTCAGCGCTTTTACGGTTCGCCATGTTCACATGGGCTTTTTGCGGCCCCTTTTTTGAGTGATTGGAGTTGAGGGGGCCGTTGTAGTGGGCACCCAAGCAGCTGTTGCTTTTTGTGGCTTGACAGAGTAATCCTTCTCCTGCCGCACCTTCATCTTTTTCTGTCGACGGAGATAGTTTTCATCAATCACCGACTCTTGGACCTGTCGCCAGACTTTGTAAATTTTAGAGGACAGCCATTGAGGGGGCTGCTCAAGCTTCTTCTCTGGAGTATTTTTCATAGATGAAGGAGTTCTCTTCAGCATCGCAGTAGGAGAGTTTTTGCGCACCTTGTTGAGCAGTTCAAAACTGTTCCCGGTTGGAACAGCAGCATCGATCCCCACCGTTGGAGCTGGCGGAGTTATCCCAGAGGGGGAATTGCCCCCAGCCTTCCTTACTCAGCGCCAGTGGCGACGTTGAGCGTGACGAGCCGTTGGGACTAGCTCGGCGATAGAGACAACTTCTTCTTGCCCCCTGTCCGAATGAGGTGTTGCTGGTGTCAGCCTCTTAAAGACTGATGTTGTCCTTTGAATGGCGATGTTCAATCTGTCAAAGACAGACTTCCGAGTAGAGGAAGCAGCCTTGGTGATTTCTCCTGAAACGGGAGCAGGGATGGCTATCCGCTTTGGGATAACGCCTTCTGGTATTGCAGGCTTCTTCATGGTCCCGTTGGAGCTCTGACCGAGCCTGTTAAAAACTGAGGCAGTGGAGTTGGGCGACCCGTTGAGAGGGACCGCGGCAGTGGTAAGTCGATCAAAGACCGACTTCTTTGGGGCTTCTTGCAACGCCATTAGGGAATTGAAGCTCATCGGTGGGAGCATGGTCTCGAAGAATAGTCCAGTGGTGGCTTGAGTTACCTGCTCCACTGGCATCTTGAAAAGAGAGGCCGCTTGGGGCCCGTAAGTCACTCCTCCAGCAGAAACCGGCGAGAGTTGCAGTTGCAAGCAGTGCAGTTTGAAGCCATTGATCTTCTGTTTTCTGCACGGGGCAAGACACCAAATCTTAGTACCTCGAATCCACAGGCAACCACAGCAAACCGCGATTCGTTCGCGAACACGACACACAAAGTGTGGAGTGGAAAGAGGAAAAGGTCCCACCGGGCGTGCCAGAATCTGTTCCCCGCCGACAGACGGCGCAGACGTGAGGACGTCTTGCCTGAGATTCAGGGCAGATGCTATTTGGTTTTATCCGTCCACCTCTCCGAAGATGCCAAGTTGATTTATGGCACCGTGTATCGAAGGTTTAGACGGATGCGGCCGATGTAGCAGACTTCGTCAGATTCCCCCTTGCTTGAGGGGTTTTTGATTGTGGGGATGCTTTTCCCTGCAGACGCATGCCCCTGTAGTTAATTACGCTACCGCATCGCGGTAACAACTTTCTCCTTCTCCATAATTTCACTTCGTGTCGTGGGTGTTTGTTTTGTTTGTGGTTTCCCGTGGATTGTATACGGAGACTAGTTTATATTGTCGCCCGTAGGACGTGGATTAGTCCAAATCCGTATTTACTCAGATTTGGGTTTGGTGTTTTAGTTTAAGGATACGTTAGCCATGTTGAGGCTAAGATCAACTTAAACGTTCGTTAAGGATACGTTAGTTTGATTTGAGACTAAGATCAACTTAACAAAATCGTTTGGATCCGACAAAAGAGCATTTAGGGGCTCTATTGTTCCAGTTTAGGGACATAGCGGTCCATTGTATGCATGGCCATCGGGACCCATCACCTCTCTGACGTCGTTGAAGGATTACAACGATAGGTGTCAGAGGAGTTCGGAGATGTACCCTTGAACCAAAGTTGATTGGGGGTCTTATAGTCCAATTTGGGACTAAAGTCTGTTCGAATGTTTAAGGATACGTTAGCCATATTTGAGGCTAAGATCAACTTAAACGGGATCGTTTAGATCCGACAAAAGAGCATTTGGGAGCTCTATTGTTCCAGTTTAGGGACGTAGTGGTCCATTGCCAGTTTAGGGACATGGTGGTCCATTTAATATATGGTCGTCGGGACCCATCACCTTTCTGACGACGTTGAAGGATTACAACGACATGTGTCAGAGGAGTTCAGAGATGTACCCTTGAACCAAAGTTGATTGGGGGTCTTATAGTCCAATTTGGGACTAAAGTCTGTTCGAATGTTTAAGGATACGTTAGCCATATTTGAGCCTAAGATCAACTTAAACGGGATCGTTTAGATCCGACAAAAGAGCATTTGGGAGCTCTATTGTTCCAGTTTATGGACGTAGTGGTCCATTGCCTGTTTAGGGACATGGTGGTCCATTGCATGTATAGCCGTCGGGACCCGTCACCTCTCTGACGTCGTTGAAGGATTACAACGATAGGTGTCAGAGGAGTTCAGAGATGTACCCTTGGACCAAGTGTAAATTGATTTAATAGAGCAGCCGTGCTCAGTCAATTTAATTTGAGGACTTACGGCCATGATTGGGCTAAGTCCAGTTGAGAATATTCAATGTTTTTATCTTTGGCCTATTAGGCCTGTGCTAGGGCTTTGCCCCTGTTTGATAATGCACTGCATTTTCTGTTGGCCTGCTAGGCCTTTTTGATTTGGGCTCTGTCCCTTTTAAATGATGCACAGCATCTGTTTGGGCTCTGCCCTTTATTGAAACAATGCATTGCATATTTTAATTGGGCTTGGCCCTTCTGTAAATAATGCAGTGCATTAATTATCTGACAGTGGCTTGTCAGACGCTTTGCGCCAATTATTGAGCGCAAGCGCTTGTGGTGGTGACACGTGTCACGCAAGCGCAGTGCGCTGCGCTGTTGCGCTGCTGACACGTGGCGCGCTCTGGTGAATTGCGCCAATTTCCGAGAGCAATGCTCTATCTTAAAAGCACATAGCGCAAGTGGTTCTGGTGCTGACACGTGGCGCTCTCTGGTGGCTTGCGCCAACCCAGGAGCGCAACAGTGCAGATTTTCAAGTGCAAGGCACTGTTTTAATTATCTTGATCCAATTTTGGATTCAAGAAAAGAATCTTTAAGATTCCAGAACCAATGGTTCATAAAAAAGTGCAAGGCACTGTTATTATTTATTATTTATTATTGAAGATCATTGATCTTGTTCTTTAGATCAATGATCTATTCAGAAGAAATTCTTCTTTTTTATAAAGGTTTTTACCTTTTTCTTGAATTTTCTTCAGAGTTCTCTCTGTTTTGAAGTCCTTGATCTCTCACGATGCTGATTCCGTTTTGAGTTGGGGTCTAGGGGTCTTTATATAGTGCCCATAGATTTGTTAAGTTTGTTAAAGAGATCATTCTCTAAGTGATTTGGGGAATTTTCCCCACCGTTGGATCTTTGATCCAAGGGCTTCTGTTTTACAGAAGACAATCTTCTTGTTTTAACAAGAACAGAAGGATCTTACTAAAATTTTAATTCTGTTTGGAGTAAACGCCCCAGCGCGTGACACGTATCACGCAGCGCAGAGCGCAGCGCAACTGCGCTGCCACGTGTCGCGCAGCGCAGCGCTTGCGCAACTGAAGCGTTGCTTCCTTTAATTTTTGTTTTAAATGAGCCTTGCTCTAATTGTGCGCGCTGCCTTGGGCGCTGCGCTGACTGCGCCGGCGTTTCTGATTTTGACACGTGGCGCTCTGCGCGCAGCGCAGGGGATCCGAAGCGTTGCTTCATTTATTTTAACTTTAATTTTCACTTCAATTTCCAAAACAAAGCTTTGCTCTGATTGGGGGAAACAGAAGCGTTGCTTCGTCTCCCACTTTGGAATTTGAACAGAGCTTTGCTCTGATAGGGGTAAACATGCTTAGCACTATATATATTCAAAGTGACTAAGTGCTTAGCACTGATTGGGCAATGCCCAAGTTTGAGCGCCTCACGTGATACACACGTGAGCACTGGAGCAGCAATTGGATATCATATCTATAGTCAAAAGACTGAATGCTTAGTACTGCTGAATGAAAGAAAAAGCCCAAGACCAAAATTGGTCAAGTCTATGAAATTTCCTTACAGCCGGGCCTAAAATTGGCTAAGTTTCTGAAATTTCCTTGCAGCCGAGTCCATATACTCTGTTGATAGATCTTAACAAAATTGAATGATCTTTAAACATATTTCTAGGTTGATCTTAGTCTCATATAAAGCTAACATATCTTAAATAGCCCATATGCTCATGTATTTAAGTCAATCTTAATCTAAAACAAGATTAACGGTTCTTAAATAAAATAAAATATTTCTTGAACTGATGGAACATACAACTTAAGTTCAAACGTAGATCTAATATACACGGATTTGGACTAATCCGCACCCTATGGGCAATGACATAAATTAGTCTCCTTATACAATCCACAGGCAACCAAAATAAATAAAACATAACACGACATGAAGTGACCTACCGAAGCAAGAAAAAGTTGTCATCGCAAAGCGATAACGTAATTAACTGCAGGTGCTTGCGCCTGTAGAGAAGAGCATACTCACAATCAAAACCCCTCACAAATGAGAGGGAATATGATAAAGTCTGCTACATCGGTCGCATCTATCCAAACCTCTAATATACGGTTTCATAAATCAACTTGGCATCTTCGGAGAGGTGGATGGATATGTCCAAATAGCATCTGCACCCAAATTCAGGCTAGACGTCTCCGCATCAATCCAATCTTCAGTGGTAAACAGATTCTGGCATGCCCGGTGGGACCTCTTGCTCTTTCCACTCCACACTTCATGTGTCATATTTCGCGAACAAAATCTTGGTTCTCTATATTCATGATTGCTTTTGGATGCAAGATACTAAAACTTGGTGCATCGCTTCTGTGCTAGAATCAATAGCCTCTCTTTGCACTTCCTGCAAAAACAACTCCTGCACCATCCTATCTGGAGGAGTGACGTATGGGCCCAATGTGGCCTCCATCTTCTCAATGCCGGTAGGACAAGTCACTCAGGCCACTACCGAGCTATTCTTTAGGACCATGCTCCCACCCATAAGCTTTGGCGCCATAATGCCCTGAGAAGAAGCTTCCTGAAGGCCGGTCTTCGATCAAATGGCTACTGAGACGGCTCCTATCAGCAGGCTGTCCAACATTGAAGTCTTTGTCATCAATTGGCTGAAGAGAAACTTAAACGGGTTCGTAAAGAAGCCCATGATTCCTGAAGGGGTTGCCCTAAAAAGGCTGGCCCTCCCTGCTCCAGTTATGCGTGAGGCCGGCAAAAGTGCTTCACTTACAATACAGTCGGTCTTCGACAAATTGGCCAACTCTGCTCCAGCTCCACCGAAAACGTACGTCTTCCATAGAATGCCACCAAGCGAAGCTCTCCAACAACGCCGGGGGCTTGATGAAGACGCCTCCAAAGCTTAGGCAATTCACACTACATGATATGCTCGACGTTTCCACTGGCGCTAAGTGAGAAAGGATGGGGGCAACTCTCCCTCCGGGCTTACCCCACCAGCTCCTATGGTGGAGATTGATGATGTTGTTCCAACTGGGAAAAGCTTTCAACCGCTTAAGAAGTTCCGTAAAAATTCCCCTATGGTGGTACTAAAAGATCACCCCCGCCTACAGAAGCTGCATTGAAGGCAAAGCCGGAGCAACCTTCAGTGGCTCCTCTCGCAAATTCATAGAGTCTGGCGGAAGGTCCAAGGCTCCGTGCTTGATGAAAACTACTCTTGTCGACCCAAAAAATCTAAGGTCCAACAAGAAAAGGGTGCTCCTTCGCCATACAACGAGGGACTTCTCGTAAAGAAGCGCCTGTTTTAACGGCTTCTCATGCTCCAACCTTTGATAAAAGAATGAGGACAGAGAAAATTCCATCGCCAACGGCAAAATCCAAAGGTGAAGGCTCCAAATGCCCCAAGTCTGGGGGCATAACTATACATACGGTCTATATGGCCAACGGAAAAGAAGAGAGGCGTGCTTCTGTGAGTCACAGACCGCATACTCGGTCGCCGACGAATACTCAGGAGCAACAGCAAAAGCTCCAAGAGATGCTGACCAAAATGGCAGCACTCACCAGAACTAAAGAATGTCCGGACAAAGAAACAGAACAATACCAGGAGCAAGAAACCGATCAGGATGCTAATATAAAGCAGATAGCTCTTTTTTTTCAAGGTATGGTTGGAATGATGATCCAACCAGAATCACCGGCTGAAAATCCTCCGGTGATCATCAAAAATAATAAAGGGGAAACGTCGAATCTTTCCCAGGCCCTTTTGACTGCCAAGGAGGAGACGATCTCCAAGGCAGCCCTGATTGATTATATCGCCCAGCAAATTAAAGCTCATCAGGCCAATGAAGCTGCTAACCAAATCGTCAAAATCGGGAGACCATATCCAACCTGGTACGACTAAAAAAAATACCCACCGAGATATACTATACCGAAGTTCCATGTATATAAAGGAACATGTAATCCCCATCAGCATGTTGCACAGTTTAGAGCTCTGTTTGGAAATACTGGAGGAGATAACAAATTTTTGTTTCGCCAATTTGTCGGAAGCTTATTAGAAACAACTTTCGAATGGTACTCGGAGCTCCCAAATGACTCCGTGAAAACTTTCTCTGAAATGTTGCTGCTCTTCATGCAAAGGTTTGCCAGTGTAAGTGAACGTACTCCAATCACGACACTGATCATTGCCAGGGTCAAACCGGAGGAAACATGGGTCCTATATGCAATCCGATGGCGAAACCTATAATCCAAATGCGAACAGTGCATTGAGGAGTCTCCGGCTATAGGAATGTTCATTGGGACTATTGATCGTCAATCGAACGTGTCCTAGTTTATGACCTTCTTTAAGCCCACCGGTTCCAGGCGCTGATTGATAAGTTAGTACCGATGGATTAGATGGGTCATGGTCCTTCCTCCTCAAACAAGGATCTTCGAAACCACATAATGGAAAAGAAAAAGCAGCCTTTGTTGCCAACACGCAACAACCAGGCGATCCGAAAGCACCCTTCAGTCAAAGCAACACTCGTACGTGACCGTCCTTGGAAGAAAAGTTGAGGCGTGCTTATTCGTTCCTTCGCAGTAAGATGAGGAGGTTGTTTGAGCTGGCAATGCAAAATAATCTGATGATATTTCCAGACCCGAGGTGGTCCGCACAAGCTAGTGATGTCAAAAAACCCAACTACTGCTCTTACCACAGGATAGTAAGCCATCCAATCGAGAAATGCTACATCTTCATAAACTGGGTCGAGGACTAGTACCAAAAGGGGAAGTTCGCACTGTCTGATAGCTGGTGGGTGCATCCGCCCCAAAAACACGCTCCCAAAAAAGTGGATGCGAACGGGGCATCCTGCTCGCTTGTGGAAGAAGCTCCATGGGAAGTATTTCTTTCGGCAAAAACTAAGAGAATACTGAAGGATCTACAAGCATTTCAGGCGATCAAGTGGAAAAGCCCACTTGAGCCCAAAATTATAGAAGAGATGTTGAAACCGCGTCCCGCATCGAAAACTGTTGACAAGGGAAAATCCCCCAAGTCAAGCCTTCGCGGCCTTCTAAGAAGAAGAAGAAAACTAAGAAGCCTGTGCAGCCCGCCGAGTATGACAACAAGCTCACAGGCCTCCAAAAATACATAGACGCGCTGGAAGAATACATAAGAAAGCGCAAACACCAGTCACACTCGAAGAATTCCTCAAGCATATCCTTGAGGACGAGGATAGTGACGATGAGGAGGAAAACGACTCTTCAGAAGAAACGGAAGACCGTGTAGAAAGCTTCCACATGATCTCCTATTCATCACTATATGATGAAGAAACTCCGCCGGCGTCAGAAAATGAGGTGGGTGAACTAGGGGAAGAATCGGTGCTAAATTCCTCGAAACTACCAGAAGAAGATCCGATTGAAAGGCTATTAAATGAAGCTTTTTAAAAGAGAAAAAATGACCAAGAACGCGAGACGACCATACATGAAGAGGACAAATGACAGCGTTTGAATAAAGAAGTTGCGATGAGGATGAGTTATAAAGCTTTCCGAGCAAATCAAGGCATACCTGCAATAAATAAGAGCAGGATCAAAGCTGAGAAGTGGTTTGCCAAAACCCTATCAATGGGGATGAAGCTGCCACTTCTTATGATGTACACGCTTGGGGTCCCATATTTCGATGGTGGAGAAGAACACATAAAATATTGTGCATACCACCGAAGAATCACTCATCCCATCGATGAGTGTAACGCCTTCAAGAAGTGGTGGTAAGGATATGTTTCCCACAGAAAACACTTCATGAAGGAGAAGCGTGAAGCTCGCACTCGTCGAAATAAGAATGGCGAAACGGCAGCAGACAAAGAAGCAGCTAGCAGCTGTCATAGGGCTGGTACAGGTTTATAAGGGGAAAAACCCCGAGTTCTCACGTTCGGGGGAGAGTCTGAGGACGAAATACCCTTCGATTCTCTCTTTGAAAACCCCCTTGGAAAAAGAAGATGAGAAGAAGTGTAGAGAGAACATCCAGCTGCGTAACCGCTTGTTTCGTGAAAAGAACCTCGGACCTGCAAATAAAGGTTCGAGTAAAAATGATAAAGGGAAGGGGAAAATGCCCGACGAGATTTCCCTTGATGAAGAGGTGGTTAAAGAGCTTGCTGCAAATGGCTCGCTTAAGAAAATTAAGGCGGATTATTATGTCCTTACATAGCCGAGGAAAATACCCTCACAAATGAGCATTTTGGATGCTTTGCTCTTGTCCAAAGAGGCACGAGACTTCCTGATCAAAGCCCTGTAAGAGCTTGATCAGTTTCAAGCCTTCCTCGCAGAAGAGAAGATGAAAAATGAACTGGCAGAGGTCCACACAGCTAACATCACATTCAAGGATGAAGATCTACTCCTCGGTATATGTGAACATAATCGACCACTCATTGTCACCGTGTACTGCCACAACGTGAAGATAGGGAAAATCCTTGTCGACAACGACCGCTCAATCTTCTCAATATGAGTGTGCTGAAAGAAATATGTATGAATGTTCAACACCTTAACTGAGATAAAATAACCATCTCAGAGTTTGACTCGTAGTCGTCACAGAAGCTTTGGTCCGTAATATTGATGCTCCGCTTCGGGCTAGTCGTCACTGACATCAAATTCTATGTCATTGACGGTAAGACTTGTTATAATGCTCTGCTCGGCCGGCATTGGCTACACGAGTACAACGTCATCCCTTCTACATAGCATCAGTGTATGAAGAATTTCAAAAATGGCTCAGAGTACTCCGTCATGGGAGAGCTCAATCCTTTCTCGGTGAACGAGGTGCGGAAGTATGAAGACGCAAAGTACTTTCAACCAGACTTTGAAGATATTGAAAGGTGCCACAGGCCCGAAAATAAGCAAAAATCCATGGCCACCATCCCGGTCTTCGAAAGTGATACTGAAGAAGACGAAAAAATAGTCTACTTGAGACAACCTCAAAAGGAAAACAATAAGCCTGGACCATCGACCCCTATTCTGGTCTTTGGCAGCGACTCTGAAGATGCCACGCCCCGCTTCCCGGTGTACGGCGAAGTGGACACGACTGGTCCGTTACGTATTTACTGTGAAGTAAATACGCTAAGCGTATCTAAGCAATATAAAAGTAAGCACAAGAGACAAGATATATAAATTGAACAACAACTTTATTTATTAACATTCTTTTGTACAATGCATGAAAAGTAAATACAACTGAATAAAAGCAATGCCTAAACAATGGCATAACAGAAATGAAAGTACTGAATGGAAAGTGTACAATGACTAGAGCTCGGGGTCTTCACTGAACTGGTCCAAGTCTTCAGCAGTAGGCTCGATCTCTGACGTGTCCAAATCTCCTGACGACATTCAAAAAAGAAAGAAATAGAATGTCGTCAGCGAACAGGTCGCTCGGTAAATCCCAAAGAAAAGAGAAAAGTAGAATAGACAGAATAAGAAGGCATCTTTTAAAGTTGTATTATATTGTTATAATGTTGTATTAACGCTGTTGTTTGTAGCTTGGTACAGAAGATGTCAGTGTATACGAGAGGAGTCCCACTTACACCGGAGACTTTGGTAACCCGTAGTACAAGGCTCCGTCGATAATACCACGGAACAACGGCATGGATGTAATTACGTCTTAAGTGACCACCTCGTGCCACCTTTAACATATTCCGTACCAGTCTACCCCTTAAACCCCGAGATGTCTTGTTTGTATTGTATTGTATTGTATTGTAACTTGTATAATTGATTGACTGACCGAAACCATGATATCAGTAAACGGATATAACCGTAGAATCAGGTAAATGGATGTAACTGGAGAATCATGTAAATGGAATGTATATCCATGGTTCGGTTAAGTCAAGTTGATAGATTGAATAATGGATTCATGGACTCATGTTGAATTGTAATATTGTAAATTGTAAATTGTAGATTGTATATTGTAGATTGTAGATTGTACTTGGATTATATTCAAGTTAGAATATAATGAGACTCAAACTGAGTCAGGCAATTAGTAAAGTAAATTGAAGTCCCGATTGTTTTGATGTTATCGGTAACCGCTGCACATGGACGGCAGGATTTGTGTCTTTTTCAAAGACGATTACCGTGTTAATAACACCGGTTATTGATTTTCTACCTTAGATAGGCAAGCACCCACTTCTCCGGCTCCCCGAGGCTCAAGAGATTGGTCCCGCTTAAACCTATGTTTAATAGGGTCCTTAGGGTAATTTATAGAACTTGAGGGGGGTTTAAGTAAAGATACTTTTATATACTTTTCCAAATACACCCCAAGTATTTATTATTCGTCTTTAGAGTTGTAATGAATGTAGATTTTATATTGTGATATTTCTAGTGAAAATATCCTAATTTCATAATAAATGGTATTTATTTGTAATATTGGTTTTGCATGGAATTCATGGTATTTTAGTGTAAAATTGATTCTTGTGATATTGTAGAAAAGGTGGAATATTTATAATACTTCAAAAATATATATGTTTATGTTACATATACATATATTTATATGAAAATAATTTTTGTATATATCTATAATATTTTAGAAATCTCGTTTTCTTAAGATGCCATATTTTAATCTTTCAAGATCGAATGCTCCTTGCGGAGGTCTGAATCTCGTACTACTAAGCCCGAGGATGTGCGATAATCCGCACCATCCAGAACGGGTTCCCCAATTGGGTTGTAGCGGCGCTTTGTAAAGATTTGTATAAATACTAATCATTAAGGAAAAAAGGATTATTAATTATGGTATTTATTTGTAAAGATGTCGATTTCCCGTATTCTATGTTCTAGGGACTTCTAAGTCAACTAGACTGCTCCTAACTGGTCCAAAGCGACAAGTTGTGAGATATCTCAAATCGCCTCTTCACCGCCAATTGTGGCCAGGTAAGTACAAGTGAAGAAAGGAGGGATCCGCTCACGAATCACCGTGAGAGGGGCCTTTTAAAGTTACCTTTCTCACTTATCTATCGTAGGCACCACAAAGTCAGGTTTAGATAAACGACTGAATGCCCACAACCTTCCTCTGTCCTAATGAGTGCGACGGTCCTTAATTGGTTGAGTCTAGATATTTTTCTATTACCTCAAAAGTTATTTATTTGTAAAGATTTATCAATACTAAATCTTTTAGAAATGGTTTTATTAAGTAAAGGGTATTTAAATGAAAATGTTTATTTTCCCGTATTGTAAGTTCTCGAGAGTATCGTGTTATGTTTCATATGAGTGTGTGAGGAGGTAGGTCATTACCTCGTGGTCTACTTAAAGGTATAGCAAGTCTAATAAAGTTAAATGTATAATTGAAACAATGTGGTATTTAAATGAAAAATACGATAAAATGAAATAGCCATCATTTTATGAAATGAAACTTGATCAATTTGGTTGATTAGTGTTTAATAGTCAACATGAGGGAGTTTAAGCATAATTGTATTAACGAGAAGTGAAGTTTTATAAGAAAACCGAATCAGAAATCGGATTTGTTCCGATTCCATCAGGTTTGTAAATCCGTATTTTAGAAAAGAAAAGAGAGGTAGAATTTCACGACTTACGGGTTTAGGAAAACAAGAAGAGAGAGATTGATCGGAAGGAGTCGCCGGTGCGTCGCTTCGTCGCCGGGAGCTCCTAGAATGATTGTCGGAAGTTCGCCGAGAAATTCGTCATAGCTTCGCCTTGTGCTCGAATTCAAAGTACATAAGGTTTCTTGGAAATTTTAGAGAGTTGGCTCAGAGTTTAGGGTGAGGGGGTAGTGTGTAGGGTTGGTATTTATAGGGTTAGGCTAGGATTAGGGTAGGTGAAGGGTTTTAAATAAAAAAATGTAAAAATGTATGAAAATTCATTAAAACTGGAGTAAAAGTGGTATTACAAGCTCTCTGGTAACGATATCAATAATTAAAGCATGCAGGGGGGTCAAGAAATCCAAAAGCCCCAACTTTGTAGTTGGAGACTCGGCTGTTCGGCCGGCGGCGCCGGCCGACTCGGCCGAGTCGGGCCGAGTCAGCGCCTGGGGAGGTGGGGGTCTCATGGTTAAGCTTCTGGTATTTTCAGTTTTGTGGGTGTAGTGGGAAAATCTGGAGTTATCACGTGTTGACTGTTGGTCTTCTATAAAATTTAAAACAAAATAAATATTAAAAATAATGTGGGGCATGGGATTTGAACTCTGGTGGCTTGGTTCAGTAATGCAAGGTATTACCAATGAGCTAAAAGCTCCTTGTAATTAAATTGCTAATTAATTACTTAAGTCTTGTGCTCAGGCAATAAATGCCCCTTTCTGGATTTTGAAAAAAATTTGTACAAAAGGTGTATAGGAAATTTGGGGTTGTTACATTCTACCCTCCTTATAAAAATTTCGTCCTCGAAATTTGTAAAAGGAAAGTGTAATAGATTCAAGGAAAGTTTGGTGACTAAAGTACTAGCAGTGTATGAAAAATAATAAGGTGGTGTAAGTGTTTGAAAATGTGAAAGAGTCTTACTAGTGTTACCTTGGTCAACTGTCTTGGCTTCTATAACTGCTAAGGTGTAAGCCTGTCGCCGTGGCACATTCCTCCTAGCTGGAGGCATATTCCCCTGTACTCGAGGCATGTTTCTCAGTACCTGATGGAATTGGCGATTTGGCTGAGCAGGAAATCCACATGGAGGTGGTGCTGGGAGTGCAAGACGAGTTGCAGGAGCCTGGATAGCTGGCTGCTGAGGGTAGTTGACGTGTGTGTGAGCTGGGTTGCATCTATAGGGACAGTTTCCAATTCTGTGATTGGACGCGCCACAAATCAAGCATAGGCCTTTTGCGTGCCTACAGTCCTTCCACAGGTGTCCTTCTCTCTTGCAATAAAAGAAAAAATCGGGTCTTGGCTGATCCTTGGCTTCTTCCAGTCTTCTGAGTTCAACAGCTGGCCTTGAAGAGGCCCCTCCTGCCATTTGAGTGGCAGGGAATTTCACTCCTCCAGACTGAGGTATGTCCCTTGCCTTTATCACTGCCTCCTAACTGCGGGCAGCTTCCAGAGCATCTTCATTAGTCGAAAATTTCCCTGTGGCTAGTGTAGCCTGGATTTCCGTGTCCAAATCTTGTTGAAATCGACGGGCTCTGA
This sequence comes from Agapanthus africanus, assembly GCA_030015575.1. NCBI lineage: Eukaryota > Viridiplantae > Streptophyta > Magnoliopsida > Asparagales > Amaryllidaceae > Agapanthus > Agapanthus africanus. The sequence goes on along the minus strand of JASDDO010000004.1, from coordinate 39,783,671 downwards.
TCTCATCCGTCGGTATCAGGTGTGCCGCAAATCGACTGAGTATGGTGAACTCAGCGTCATACTCATCTACTGACTTGACCCATATAGAACCTTGTTGTAGATGAACGAACTGCTGTTCCATGGCAAACCTGGCAGTCATAAGGAAGTAGTTCGCGTCGAACTTATCGCGAAAAGTCTTTCATTCAATGGGCTGATCAAGACGGCTTTCTTCCGCCTTCTACCAGTTCCGTGCATTGTAATTTTGCCACACGAACCCAATCTATCTCTGGCACGTGTGCCGCTGCCAGATCATCATCTATGCTTTGTGCCCATTCCTCAGCTTCCAGTGGGCTCCCCTTTCCTGAGAACTGTTTGGGATGTAAAGCTTTGAATTGCTTCACCCCAGGTGCTTCAGCCTCGGGACGGTTCAAGGGCTGTTGTTGTCCCTCTAGGAGGCTGCAGATTGCCTCAAGCAGAACCGTTTGCTCGTTGAGTGGAGCAGGAACGGCAGGTGTGAGTGGTAGTGGAGGTGTGTTGTTGAAGTTGGTGTTGGTGTTGTTTGGGGAATCCATAACCTTTGAAGAAAAATTTGGGTTAGGACAGATTCAAAGTATATGATTCAAGGAGTATGAAATTGTAAGATTCAAGGAACATGAATTGTAAAGAATGTTTTAGTTACTGGTTCTTGTGTTACATTGCTTAGGTTGTTCACGCAGAACAAAACTGCATGGCAGTGTTCCATACAACTCAGACCTGCATGGGCCACCAACAAAACCTGTCACGCCCCGCTTCCCGGTGTACGGCGAAGGGGACGCGACTGGTCCGCTACGTATTTACTGTGAAGTAAATACGCTAAGCGTATCTAAGCAATATAAAAGTAAGCACAAGAGACAAGATATATAAACTGAATATCAACTTTATTTATTAACATTCTTTTGTATAATGCATGAAAAGTAAATACAACTAAATAAAAGCAATGCCTAAACAATGGCATAACAGAAATAAAAGTACTGAATGGAAAGTATACAATGACTAGAGTTCGGGGTCTTCACTGAACTGGTCCAAGTCTTCAGCAGTAGGCTCGATCTCTGACATGTCTAAATCACCTGACGACATTCAAAGAAGAAAGAAATAGAATGTCGTCAGCGAACAGGTCGCTCGGTAAGTCCTAAAGAGAAGAGAAAAGTAGAATAGACAGAATAAGAAGGAATCTTTTAAAGTTGTATTATATTGTTGTAATGTTGTATTAACGCTATTGTTTGTAGCTTGGTACAGAAGATGCCAGTGTATACGAGAGGAGTCCCACTTACACCGGAGACTTTGGTAACCCGTAGTACAAGGCTCCGTCGATAATACCACGGAATAACGGCATGGATGTAATTACGTCTTAAGTGACCACCTCGTGCCACCTTTAACATATTCCGTACCAGTCTATCCCTTAAACCCCGAGATGTCATGTTTGTATTGTATTATATTATAACTTGTATAATTGATTGACCAACCGAAACCATGATATCAGTAAACAGATATAACCGTAGAATCAGGTAAATGGATGTAACTGGAGAATCATGTAAATGGAATGTATATCCATGGTTCGGTTAAGTCAAGTTGAAAGATTGAATAATGGATTCATGAATTCATGTTGAATTGTAATATTGTAAATTGTAGATTGTAGATTGTAGATTGTACTTTAATCATATTCAAGTCAGGTTATAATGAGACTCAAACTGAGTCAGACAATTAGTAAAGTAAATTGAAGTCCTGATTGTTTTGATGTTATCGCTAACCGCTGCACATGGACGGCAGGATTTGTGTCTTTTTCAAAGACGATTACCGTGTTAATAACACCGGTTGTTGATTTTCTACCTTAGATAGGCAAGCACCCACTTATCCGGCTCCCTGAGGCTCAAGAGATTGGTCCCGCTTGAACCTATGTTTACTAGGGTCCTTAGGGTAATTTATAGAACTTGAGGAGGGTTTAAGTAAAGATACTTTTATATACTTTTCCAAATACACCCCAAGTATTTATTATTCGTCTTTAGAGTTGTAATGAATGTAGATTTTACATTGTGATATTTCTAGTGAAAATATCCTAATTTCATAATAAATGGTATTTATTTGTAATATTGGTTTTGCATGGAATTCATGGTATTTTAGTGTAAAATTGATTATTGTGATATTGTAGAAAAGGTGGAATATTTATGATACTTCAAAAATAGATATGTTTATGTTACATATACATATATTTATATGAAAATAATTTTTGTATATATCTATAATATTCTAGAAATCTCGTTTTCTTAAGATGTCGTATTTTAATCTTTCGAGACCGAATGCTCCTTGCGGAGGTCTGAATCTCGCACTACTAAGTCCGAGGATGTGCGATAATCCGCACCATCCCGAACGGGTTTCCCAATTGGGTTGTACCGGCGCTTTGCAAAGATTTGTATAAATACTAATAATTAAGAAAAAACGGTTTATTAAATATGGTATTTATTTGTAAAGATGTCGATTTCCCGTATTCTATGTTCTAGGGTATCCTAAGTCAACTAGACTGCTCCTAACTGGTCCAAAGCGGCAAGTTGTGAGATACCTCAAATCGCCTCTTCACCGCCAATTGTGGCCAGGTAAGTACAAGTGAAGAAAGGAGGGATCCGCTCACGAATCACCGTGAGACGGGCCTTTTAAAATTACCTTTCTCACTTGTCTAGGCTAGGCACCACAAAGTCAGGTTTAGATAAACGACTGAATGCCCACAACCTTCCTCTGTCCTAATGAGTGCGACAGTCCTTAATTAGCCGAGTCAAGATATTTTTTTATTAGCTCAAAGGTTATTTATTTGTAAAGATGTATCAATACTAAATCTTTTAGAAATGGTTTTATTAAGTAAAGGGTATTTAAATGAAAATGTTTATTTTCCCGTATTCTAAGTTCTCGAGGGTATCGTATTATGTTGCATATGAGTTGTAAGTCGATGTGCAGCACCCCACGAGTTGCGGGGAGGCGGAAATATGAAAAACGATCTTGTTCTTGAAGCATACATCGACTAACCGAAGATCTTTGCTAAATGATAATTAACAACAACCATAGAAGTTCTAAACTACTATGTAAAGAGATTATACCTAGTGATACGTGTCCTTCGTCTTTACGATCTCTTCATCCTCCTCGGCCTCCTCCAAGTGATAGATGATCCACCCGAGAACCCTAATCCAAGCTTCACCTCAAAACTTGAGGTAACTAAGTTTCTCTAGTTGCTAATCAAAGGAACTTAGGTCATATAGAGTTAGGTTATGGGATGTTTAGTCTTTTCTAATCCTTGTACTCAACTCATGAGTGGTAGGATTAGAGCTTGAAGAAAGAGTGATCTTGAGGAGAGAGAAGGTGAACTAGAATAATGAAATGAAATTGCTTCTCACTTAATATATCAAGCATAATGAATAAATCAATAAAATGAATAAATAAGAGATTATTCATCATGCTTCATAAATGAATATGAGTGATTCACTATGTGAGTCATTAAGCATTTAATAATGCATTAATGACATAGTGAATCACACATAATGAGTCACAATAACATTAATGACAAATGCCACCTTAACCCCTCAAGTCACCATGCTTCTAGAAGCTTCCCGGAAATTATGAGAACGCCCCTCCCATTCGTGAAAACACGGAAAAAATTTAGACTGTATAAATCCAATAACCTGATACTAGAATCTGGCTTAAACCAAAGCCGTCTAGAAAAAACTGTCTGAATGTCGTACGTGCGTTTAAACACGTATTCGTCCGAACCCTTGTCGTAAAACTGTACGACCTCTATATGGTTTCGCCTGGAGTTGGGAAAACTCTGTGTGGGACTCTAAAGACTCGACTACTACGCTGGCAGTGGGTTTAACCACAGACCGCAAGCAGTACTAGCTGTACGTAACGGTCCCCAGGTAGATGTCGATAAGAAGGCCGATGAGGATACCCATCCGAACTCCTACTGAGCCAGTCTGTGACAATATCCGTGCAGTCCGGTCTGTTCGTCTAAGAGTATCGCATGTATGGTCTAGGGAGGTGGTAAACGTCAGACCCCTAATAACCGTACAAGTCGTGTCGGTATGGCTCTATCACCATCTGAGAATCTACTGATCAATCTATCAGTAATTCTCAATCAGCCCTGACCAGGAACTTATGGTAATGACCAACCGATCACCGTGCGATATCAACTCCCTATACCGGGAGAGACGAATCCCTAACAGTCACTTACTGCCTCCACGTGGCTCGGGACTGTGCCCAACTAAAACCTGTTTGCACAACTACTTTGAACCGTGGTAGGGTAGTAATCAAAGCACAGTGGGAACTCACTTGAGACAAATGACGACTTTAAGTCAACGGACTATCTGCACACATGTCACCTGAGAACTGCTATCTGACGTTAGGTATAAATACCATCCAGTCAGTTCTCGGCGAGTCCTGTCCGGTGTACTCACACCCAGTGAGCATCTGTATACAATCTTAGGTGCGCTCCACCAATGGCTGCGGGACCAATCCATCGCCCCTCCTCAGGGTCTAGATATGTATACACCAGTCTACTCCGGAGTATCGATGCCCAGTCTCGATACTCCTACGACCAGGAACATCTAAGGATGTGCCTATTGACTATCCAGCTCCCACTAGTATGACTGCCATCACAACGCCGGTAGTCAGGCAAACACCCTATGGGCTTTATCAACATGTATATATGTATGAATACTACGCAAAATATATCATATGTTAAGATAAAGACAAACAAAATAGCGTACTATCATATTAAGAAAGACTGTCATGTACATACATATCCCCAGCATCCTATACAATGAAGGCATCTATGGCATATATATCCAACAATCTCCCACTTGCACTAAGGCCTATAATTGGCGCAATGAGTACCCACTGTCTTCACTAGATCCAGTTGCTGGAGTACCGCATGCCAAACATCTCAAACAGCCTCTCGAACTGAACTTGAGGAATGGCCTTAGTGAATGGATCTGCCGTGTTGTCTTTTGTGTCCACTCTCCGTACCTCGATCTCCCGACGATCAACGATCTCCCTGATCAGGTGAAACCGCCTTATGATATGCCTGGATTTCTGATGGGACCTCGATTTCTTCGCTAATGCTACAGCCCCATTGTTATCACAATACAAAGGTATTGGATTGGCAATGGACGGAACCACCTGAAGTTCAGAGATGAACTTCCTCATCCAGACAGCCTCTTTTGCGGATTCACTAGCAACTATATACTTAGCCTCCATAGTTGAGTCTGCGACGGTATCCTGGTTGGAACTCTTCCAACATAACGCCCCTCCATTGTGGGTAAACACAAAACCCGAAATGGATTTAGAATCATCTTTGTCACTTTGGAAGCCGGAGTCGGTAAAAGCCTCTACCTGGAGGTCCCCATTACCGTAAATCAAGAACATCTCCTTAGTCCTTCTCAGGTACTTGAGAATGTTCTTTACCGCTATCCAATGTTTCTCACCTAGGTCAGACTGATACCTGCTTACCACACCAAGTGCGTAAGCTACATCCGGTCTTGTACATAACATCGCATACATTATAGATCCTACTGCCCAAGCGTAGGGTATAATGCCCATGCGATCCCTCTCTTCATCAGTTTTAGGAGACATCTCTTTGGAGAGGGTGATCCCGTGACAAGCGGGCATATTACCGCGCTTGGAATCTTCCATACTAAATCTCTTTAGTATAGTGTCGATATACTTGGACTGTGAAAGTCCCAACATTCTATTAGATCTATCACGATAGATCTTAATGACCAAAATGTAGGTTGCACCACCCAAGTCTTTCATGGAGAATTTCTGTGACAAGAAGAGCTTTACTGATTGTAGCATAGGGACATCATTCCCTATCAGTAGTATGTCGTCGACGTACAAAACGAGGAAGACTACTGCTCCTTCTACAATCTTCCTATAAATACATGGTTCATCTACATTTTTGATAAAGTCAAATTCTTTGACTGTCTCATCAAAGCAGATGTTCCAACTTCGCGATGCTTGCTTTAATCCATAGATGGATTTAAGCAACCTGCACACTCTTCCGCTGCTCCCACTGTCTAAGAAACCTTCTGGTTGATCCATGTAAACACTTTCTTCTAAATGTCCATTTAGAAAAGCTGTTTTTACATCCATTTGCCAGATTTCATAGTCATGGAAGGCAGCAATGGCAAGCAGGATCCGAATGGATTTAAGCATAGCTACAGGTGAAAAGGTTTCATCATAGTCCAATCCTGGTCTTTGACGAAAACCTTTTGCAACGAGTCTAGCTTTGTAGGTTTCCACTTGTCCAAGTGCACCAATCTTCTTTTTGAAGATTCATTTGCATCCAACTGGTTTCACCCCAGGAGGAGCAACTTCTAAAGTCCCTACTTTATTGGTGTACATGGATTCCATTTCGGATCTCATAGCATCTAGCCACTTCATCGAGTCAGTACTCGTGATAGCCTGCTGAAAACTAGTAGGCTCATCATCATCGATGATGCAATCCTCTCGATCCCCATCTAGAAGAAAACCATAGTATCTCTCAGGAGGATGAGAAAGCCTACTAGATCTGCGGAGTGGCATTGGTTCATCATGTTCTATTGAAATCTGAGGTTCTTCTAAGTCCTCGGTAGCAGTTTGAGGTTCTGGAATTTCTTCCAGCTCTACCGTGCTCCCACTAATTTCTTTTGCAAGAAATTCGCTTTCTAAGAAGACAATGTGGCGAGCGACAAACACCTTTTGTTCTTCTGTGTTGTAGACCATGTACCCCCTTGAATGTTTGGGGTATCCTACAAACTTGCACAAAACCGATCGTGCCTCGAGCTTGTCCGGTCTATGCTTTTTAACATATGCCGGACATCCCCATATCTTGATATACTTGAAATATGGTCTCTTCCCGCTCCACATTTCATATGGAGTGGTAGGCACAGATTTAGTTCGAACTCTATTCAATAAGTATGCTGCTGATTCTAGAGAAAATCCCCAGAAGGAAAGTGGCAACTCAGCACTACTCATCATTGAACGCACCATATCTAATAGCGTGCGATTCCTCCTTTCTGATACACCATTATGCTGAGGTGTATAAGGCGGAGTAAGCTGAGAGAGAATTCCATTCTCTTTTAAGCATTCAAGGAAACTAGTACTTAAGTATTCTCCAGCTCGATCAGATCGAAGTGTCTTGATGCTTTTACTAGTTTGTTTCTCTACTTCATTTTTATACAATTTAAACTTCTCAAAAGCCTCGGATTTATGTTTCATTAAGAACACATGTCCATACCTAGAGAAGTCATCAGTAAAAGTGATGAAGTAGGAGTGACCGCTTCTCGCTTGTGTAGACATTGGACGTAATACATCACTGTGTATAAGTCCCAAGAGTTCTGTGGCTCTTGCTCCGTATCCGGTGAACGGAGATTTAGTCATTTTTCCTTTGATACATGATTGACAAGTTGCATATGATGAATATTCAAACGAATCTAGATATTCATCTTTACGTAACTTAGTCAACCTTGTTTCGTTTATATGACCAAGTCTACAATACCATATGAAGGCTTGATTTGAATCTGGAGCCTTTCTTTTAAGTGTGTTTTGAATATTGAAAATTCGAGGTTGATTAAGTATGTATATGCCGTTTTCTAGTGTGCCATACCCAATCAGTTCTTGATTTAGGAGAATGTTCATGACATTTCTTTCAAGCGCAAAATTATATCCTTTATTAGACAACAAAGATACTGATATAATATTACACAACATACTGGGAATACAAAAACAGCTGTACAACACCAAAACGTGCCTACTAGTCAACCCTAGGTGATATTCCCCTATTGCAATAGCATCTACATGCATTCTATTGCCCATCCGGAGAGTTATATCACCTGCCCCAGAACTTTACTATTTCTCAAATCCTGCAATGAATTACAGATGTGAGAACCAAAACCGGTATCAAGTACCCATGATGTAGAGTTTACTGAAAAACAATTTTCAATTACGAACACACCTGAAGCAGAAGCAACAGCTTGCTTCGTGTCCTTTGCCTTGAAGGCCATACAGTCCTTCTTCCAGTGCCCTTGCTTGTGACAATAAAAGCATTCGTTTATATCCGCTTTCACCCTTCCTGCCTTGTTCTTTCTGTAGCGTTTTGAAAATCGTTTCGGTGAAATTTCGGAAAATTGGTAAAATGAGGGGGTTTTCTGTAAAAAGTCAAAATACAAATATCTTATTATAAAAATCAAATATACATATTCTAGTTATGTAATTGCTATTATTTGGTGTTTATTGAACCGCTGGTGAAATTTCAAATTTTCTGAAAAAAATATTATTTTATTATTATTTTAGCCGTCACTAATACATTTAATTAGGGAAAATTACAAATTGGAATGAGTTGAAACAAATTTTGTGCATCATAAAACATTAAATAAAAATTTATCATGTGGTTTTTGGAACGAAATCATTTGCCAAAATGGTTTAGAAATTATTGAAGAAAAAAGGCTTTTTTTTAGCGTAAATGGATGTTTGGGGTATTGTATTTATCATTTTTCATCACCCCACACCCGTGCCCACACCCACACACCCACACTTACTCCTCCCCATGGCTGAATTCAGCAACCACCATATTTTTTCCCCACTTGATTTTCAAGGAAAAAGAAATGAAAGAAAAGAAAAGAAAATGAGTGAAATAGTTAGACTTTTGACTTTGTTTGACCTTGACCTTGTCCCCCCCCCCATTTTCCTCACCTCCCTCTCTCTCCCCCACCCACTTTTCTGGCCGAAAATTCCTTCTCCCCACAGCAGCCCCCCTCCATTTTCCCCTCTCTTTTCCCTTCAAAACTTCATGAAAAATTGCATCAAAAATCCACCAAAAATCCCACAAAATCAAAATCAAAGTCCTACCCATTTTAGCTTAGCCCGTTTAGCATGGATCCTTGTGAAAAGAGAGCATTTTGGGAGGCCATGGAGTCTTGTGGACCTTCATATATTTTTGGGTATAATTATAAAACTTTTTGTTGCTTAAATTGTTACTAATTTCTTAAGCTAATTTAATTAAGTGTTATTTGGATATGTGAGTTTAATTGCAAGTTTTGGAATTCAAGTTGTGAAATTGAATGCAAGTTAGGGTTTATAAAATTGGTGTATGGTTGTGTGTTATAATTAGGCTTTGTTGTCATGTTAATACAAGTTTAGTAGCTAGTGCTAATGGCTAGCTTTAAAATTTTTGTTATTTTGCTAATTTGCTTACTAGGTTTTTGAAATTTGTTAAATGCTTGGGATTAAAAATGTGATTAGGTTTTTCTTGGCTTCATTAACTTTATTAAGTGTGGTTTAATGCTTTGGATCATGCAATTCTAAGCTAAATTGTAGTTTGTGCATTTTGCTTTGAAATTGTTAAAAAGGGTATTTTTGGTAAACTAGAATATTAGGATTTTTGGAATTTAATGAGATTAAATTCCGGAAATTGTTTATACGACTTATTTAAGATATTTAATAAATATATTGGCCGCTACATTCATTTAAACATCCTGTTTTGTACAAAAACGGCGAATTGTGCTTGCTAGATTTTCGGAAAAATGACTTTTTAAGCAAAATTGAGGTTTTTGTGAGTTTTAACCTAGTTTATATTAAAATTAGTGTTCGTGAATGTGCAAATGAGTGTGATTGGATTTTTCTCGATGGTTTGAGGTTGTACATCGATATCGAGGGTTGGTTTGACTATTCTTGCATGCGTAGGCGATAGGTTTGGACCTATGCGTGATACGCGTGCCGATTTGATTTTCGTATGCCGTTTCAATTTCGAATTTAGTTTTAATGCGATATGGTGCGTTATGATATGTAGGTACCGCCATGTGGACTTCGAGACGACAAGCAAGCGCGTGGCGACGTCGGTACCGGCTAGCGAGGACCAGGTGAGTAGATTTATATCTACGGGGAGAAGTCGGGTGGATGGCGTATAGCACCCCCGCAGTCCGTGGTGATGTATACGGATGCGTATACACACAAACAATTTATGATATGTTGTTAGGATTTATTATTGATAATTTTAGATGGATATTGGTGTTGGATTGGTGCATAGTTACGAAACCTTAGGTAGTGGGTGCACTACACTTACACATATACACATATACATACTTGCATATATTCCTTATTTCATATGTGCGTGTATGGGAATATATTTATATGTTCACATGGGTATGGGACTATGTGTTCACATACGGATTTGAGGAGGATACTTGGGATTGAGCTGAGTCGATGAGATTTGTTTGTGGTTGTGATCTCGGTGATATGGCAGGATTCGTACTTAAGGTACGTCCTGGTGTTATAGCGGATCTTGCGGCGGCGATACGGGTGAATAGTGTTATAAATAAATGGTCGACATGTGATCGTGATATGAGGCATAATATGCTAGGATATTGATATTAGGCCGTATCGGGCGATGTATACCCCTTGATGATGATATGTGCTGACGATATCGGTTTGTACGAGATTGTCGATCAGTAGTCAGATCATGAGTATATTGAGGATATTAGTATTGTACTAGACATGGGTCAGTACCCTAGACTATGATCTTGGATAAAGAGGATACCAGAGGAATAGTGTGAGGAATATGATATTGACCCGTACCCAGATTTAGGGATGCCGTACGACGGATTTACGTACGAGCTATATCTTGTTGATTGATCCGTACTCTTGACTTGGGATGTCTGATTATAGATATGGTATCGGATATGATATTATTGAGGCGGGATCACCGACTAATATATATACAGGTATGTATATGTATCGACTCAGATGTTAGGCTGTTTCCTTACCTGTAGTCTAGCTTGTAGCGTAGCCCTTTAGTTTAGTTAGTTGTTAGATTAGATTCGGTTCCTACCTATTTCAAAGCTTACGAATCGTGCGTATTTTTAAAGACAGCCTAAGGGATCCTACGGATATTTCAAAAAACGTATCTTTTCTTAAAAACACCGTAGCCCCTATTTTCAAAACCCCACGATTCGTGTTATTTCAAAAGGCACCATTGTAGGACTTATATTAGGTTAAAACAGATTAGTTATCATTGCGTCTAGTATTCAGCTCCCGCTCATTATTGTTGTTTGCTCCGCATCGCATGCTTATATTATGCTTCATATTCTACTGTTGATATCTTGTGGTTAGGACACCAGCACCATTACCGATGATGCGTATGTACCACGTACACTTACTTGCTGGCTCACACAAATCTTCATCGGTAATTGCCATGTCACGTACACCTTAGAAAATATTATTGCTTGACATAGCCTGTTAGCTAATAGTTTAGACATGATATTAGTGTACTTGCCTTATATGTTAGTTTAGACATTGTAGTTATTACCTGCTACCTCATGCATACTGATATTCATTGTTATGCCGCATTCATGGATTCTCATGCATATATTCACTTTTTACGTGCTATTGAGGTTTTGGATTTGGATTTCCATGAGATTTTCTGGATTTGGGGAAAACCGCAAAACATATACAAACTTCTTCTTTCTCTTTTTAAATAAAAAGCGCGGTTTTTCCCATGATGTATGAGTCGTCCACCATGAGTTTGCTGATGGATTTGGAGACCCGATTCGAGGAGTTGGATGAACCGTTTCGGGTACATGGTGGACCCGGTAAGGTACCCCGGGGCAAGAAGCTCGTGGTGATGACGATGAGCCTGGCAGGGGGAGACTACCTACCGGTGATTTTACCCGACGCGTCGGATATCCGGAGGATACCGTCGTGGTCTTGAGATGGATGGTAGGGGCCGGTCTGGACTGACGGCGCACTAGATATTGAGATTGAGACATTGAGATTTCGAGATATTGAGGTACTGAGATTTGATGATACAGGCCAGTCCGGATGGCCGGAGCCTGAGGTTTTGAGACATTGAGATTTATGTTTTGTGTCGATGCTAGACACTGTTGATGCTGATTTCATTTATGATACCTCATTTTAAAAATACAAAGGAAATCTCACTAATTTATGAAAACAGTTTCTTCATTTACATGTATTCTGTTTTCATGCATTCATACCTCATTCATATGATATATTGCTACCTGAGGCACTGACACGGGCACATGAGATCACACTCGGGTTAGATATTACCCTAGCCATTGTTATAGGCTGCATGTTATTCATATATTTGAGGATATATTATGATCATTGACCTAGGTTGCGTTATTCATGCGATTTTCTGTTCGTAGATCTTTTTCTACTCACGAGTTGGCAACTCACCCCCGTTGTGCCCCAGTTTCTTGCAGGTGTTGCCGTACGGATTTCATTACGGCTTTGCGGGCACGGTTTCTCTTCGGGTGAGTTGCTAGTAGGTGGGTTTATTGTATCTTACCCATCATTATACCTTGTATATTATATTTCAGTTGTATCTAGAAGTTCCATCAACCAAACTTGTATTTTTTGAGATAGAGACCAGTAATGTTATTCTTTCGACCATAGAGTAGCATGTTATATTTCTTGAGTTTCTTGCTGGTTGAGTTCCATTTCTGTTGTGATCCTCGCCTTTAGGCGTTGTATATTATGTTGCATACAGGTTGATTTGATATGGTTCTTCCTATTCTCTACTACTTCTCTTGGTTTGGATTTCTGGGTTTCGGCTTACTTAGCATACGTACTCCTTGATACGTTCGTAGTCTAAGTGCCGATCATGTTCCGTACTTTCGGGTCGTGACAAAGTTGGTATCAGAGCGTTAGGTTTTACCTTCGGAGCGTAGGATGACCCTTGGTTGATGGAATAGGTGACTAAAGTAGAGTGACGTACCGTTGGTATGTTCCGCGGCATATTTACGACACGCCACTCCACTTAAGGAGCCTTAGGATGTACATTTTTTTTTCAGTATCATATTCCTTCCTGATCTAGCCTCATCGGTATCAGTTATGGTTTTGCTGCCACGATTACGGGCTGGGAGAACTACGGTTAGAGTTGAGGTCAGCATGAGCTCGTTACGAACAAGGACTGACCAGAGCATTATTTCGGAGACACACGTTTGCAGAGATGTGCCTTGATTGTGTTTTGCGCCACGAGCGTTTGATGGATCGCTGTATGAGATTACTTGGACGTGCCGATCAGCACTAGAGGATTGAGCCACTGACAGAGGCCAACCAGATACCGATGATCGTTGATGTATTGCTCATTCATGATGATTGAGGCACTGTTCAGCGTGCAGACGAGTGAGCCAGTTATTGCTGCGAACGACGGGATATTGCCCAGATGTTGGAGCTATTGCAGTACGAGATTGTACTAAGAGATTATAGGAGATCACTAGTCACCGAGGATGAATGACTAGGATATGTGGATTGTTCGCTAACCCGATGCGAGGTCATCAGATAGATGGATTCCAGCTAGAGACGACTTCACGTGGAGACGTTGAGAGTCGACAGAGATGATCGAATGTCAGTAACCTATTATTCCAAGTTTAAAGTATTCGGAAAGACATGCAGGCAATTCTATGGTCCCTCTAGAAGAATGAAACCCTAACTCGACTTAATGACCGTGTGAAAGCTTTTGAACCTTAGGGTTTGCGGCAGTTCTGCGGCGCCATTAGTGAGGCTTGGGTTTGCCCTTCTACAGCTGGACCACCGATGCTGTGGTATGTACTCGATACTATTATACCGTACCCAAGATGTTGAGCTCTTGGGGGATTATGAGGTTTTGACGACTCGATCGGATGGCTCGACTTAATTCGGATGCTAGATGGTGAGATGCAATTCTTAGGAGACTCCAAATACGAGGATAGCCATTGGATGCTCAGTCCATGCAGCCACGACCAGACGAGTCCGAAGCGGTCGACATTAGAGAAAAATGGAGTAAGAGGTTCGTACACGATCTGGATATGATGACGTTCCCCTCCGCTGGCATCAGAGATGCGATGCGCATACCGAGGCATTGTTATTGGATATACCTTCCAAAAAGAGTCGCGCTGAGTATGCAGCCGTTACGAAGCAAGAAGCAGACATAGTAAGGACGATGACTCCTGGACATTTGGAAGAGATGAGACTTAGAAGAGACCTTGAGCAGGATTCCTTCCAGGACACTGCTGCAATGATACTTGCATCCAGGATCAGATGTGTCACGTACATTCAGAGAGCCAGAGACCGACGATAGTGACATGCTGCTTTACGAGTGGTCGTGATGACTGCCCGAGAGATGACCAGAGAAGTGCCAGAACGGAATCGTCCCCGTTAGCACATCCGACAGGGCCGATGAGCCGATTGATCGTGATATTGACAATTCACCGAGAAGACTTGGTCCCAGGAGTGGTCATTGTTACGCACACCAGCAGGCCAGAGTTCATGATCATCGACGAGACGTCCCACTAGTGACCGCGACAGTTGGCCCGAGATTCTTAGAGGATGCACTTGAGCGGTACTGTTCCGCCATTATTGATTTCGATGTTTTGGGTGATTTATTCGTATGATTTGATTTTGATGATTGAGGATTTACGATCTTTGCACAGTGTTGCACTTGATATCGTTTTCGTGCTTTAGTTTCATATGTTTGTGATTTTACGGTTTTAAACAGTTGAGTTGATTTTGTGCGTATGCACGCACGCGATTTGGTTCCTGCACTCTGTATTGTTTATATATGCTGGCAGTGCAGTGACATGTATTTTGTGCACTTGGATACACTGGATTTCGATTTCGAGGGTGATGCTCGACATTTGTTTTGTGCATTTTATGCACCGGATTGGATTTTTAGCGCCTGTTGGGCGCCTGTTACGAGATGCGATTTGGTGCACACCAGATGCACTAATTCGAGATTTTTCATGCATGTCAGATGCACCTGATTTTGCTGTCAGGCACACATGTTGCCTACGACAGATGTTTCGTGCACACCTGATGCACATAGATGTTGTTTCTGTGCGCATGTATGGCACATTCATGGATTTTGATTTCCGTGCGCACCAGACGCACGTAGTATTCATGTGCATATTTTGGGATTGATTTCTTATAGAGCAGTACGTTTTTATGATATTGCTATGTGTTTCCGTACTGAGCAGGACTAGTCAGAGGACAGTACCTGAATACATTTTGCATGCATTGATAGTTATTGAAGGGATTTCCAAAAAGCGAGCTATAGCCTCAGTATTTACCTACGTGTCTGATATGACACGAAATGTTTAAAACCAGGAGACCCTTCTAAATTGTTTCCAAAACGGCGGAACGTACATTTCAAACAAAGGTATATATGTATATAGTTATTTTCTTATGGTAGACGTCCGCCACTGTGCAGTGTTATACGCGTTGCACAGCGACTTAAAGAGATTTGGCATGCATTTCCTTCAGATACTTACAGATATAGATTCGATATTTACATTTATAGTTTCGAGTTATATCATATTGGTTTTGATTTGGATTTGGCATTGATGTCTTCTCCACGACTCCGATGATCGCGGGATGCTTGACGGAGTTTTGATTTGAGTTATATACTCATTTTTCAAGCACATGGCTGCGCTACGATTTGTTTTATGTATTTACAATTTCGGAGCCCCGACGACTTGATGGTTTTTCTTAGATGTTTTAGTAATTGGGGGAGTTTGAATTTAAATTCGAGGACCGAATTTCTTTAAGGGGGGAAGATTGTAGCGTTTTGAAAATCGTTTCGGTGAAATTTCGGAAAATCGGTAAAATGAGGGGGTTTTCTGTAAAAAGTCAAAATACAAATATCTTATTATAAAAATTAAATATACATATTATAGCTATGTAATTGCTATTATTTGGTGTTTATTGAGCCGCTGGTGAAATTTCAAATTTTCTGAAAAAAATATTATTTTATTATTATTTTAAGTCGTCACTAATACATTTAATTAGGGAAAATTATAAATTGGAATGAGTTGAAACAAATTTTGTGCATCATAAAACATTAAATAAAAATTTATCATGTGGTTTTTGGAATGAAATCATTTGCCAAAATGGTTTAGAAATTATTGAAGAAAAATGGTTTTTTTTAGCGTAAATGGATGTTTGGGGTATTGTATTTATCATTTTTCATCACCCCACACCCGTGCCCACACCCACACACCCCACTTACTCCTCCCCATGGCTGAATTCAGCACCCACCATATTTTTTCCCCACTTGATTTTCAAGGAAAAAGAAATGAAAGAAAAGAAAAGAAAAGAAAATGAGTGAAGTAGTTAGACTTTTGACTTTGTTTGACCTTGACCTTGTCCCCCCCATTTTCCTCACCTCCCTCCCTCTCCCCCACCCACTTTTCTGGCCGAAAATTCCTTCTCCCCACAGCAGCCCCCCCCCCCCTTCCATTTTCCCCTCTCTTTTCCCTTCAAAACTTCATGAAAAATTGCATCAAAAATCCACCAAAAATCCCACAAAATCAAAATCAAAGTCCTACCCATTTTAGCTTAGCCCGTTTAGCATGGATCCTTATGAAAAGAGAGCATTTTGGGAGGACATGGAGTCTTGTGGACCTTCATATATTTTTGGGTATAATTCTAAAACTTTTTGTTGCTTAAATTGTTACTAATTTCTTAAGCTAATTTAATTAAGTGTTATTTGGATATGTGAGTTTAATTGCAAGTTTTGGAATTCAAGTTGTGAAATTGAATACTAGTTAGGGTTTATAAAATTGGTGTATGGTTGTGTGTTATAATTAGGCTTTGTTGTCATGTTAATACAAGTTTAGTAGCTAGTGCTAATGGCTAGCTTTAAAAATTTTGTTATTTTGCTAATTTGCTTACTAGGTTTTTGAAATTTGTTAAATGCTTGGGATTAAAAACGTGATTAGGTTTTTCTTGGCTTCATTAACTTTATTAAGTGTGGTTTAATGCTTTGGATCATGCAATTCTAAGCTAGATTGTAGTTTGTGCATTTTGCTTTGAAATTGTTAAAAAGGGTATTTTTGGTAAACTAGAATATTAGGATTTTTGGAATTTAATGATATTAAATTCCGGAAATTGTTTATACGACTTATTTAAGATATTTAATAAATATATTGGCCGCTACATTCATTTAAACATCCTGTTTTGTACAAAAACGGCGAATTGTGCTTGCTAGATTTTCGGAAAAATGACTTTTTAAGCAAAATTGAGGTTTTTGTGAGTTTTAACCTAGTTTATATTAAAATTAGTGTTCGTGAATGTGCAAATGAGTGTGATTGGATTTTTCTCGATGGTTTGACGTTGTACATCGACATCGAGGGTTGGTTTGACTATTCTTGCATGCGTAGGCGATATGTTTGGACCTATGCGTGATACGCGTGCCGATTTGATTTTCGTATGCCGTTTCGATTTCGAATTTAGTTTTAATGCGATATGGTGCGTTATGATATGTAGGTACCCCCATGCGGTCTTCGAGACAACAAGCAAGCGCGTGGCGACGTCGGTACCGGCTAACGAGGACTAGGTGAGTAGATTTATATCTACGGGGAGAAGTCGGGTGGATGGCGTATAGCACCCCCGCAGTCCGTGGTGATGTATACGGATGCGTATACACACCAATAATTTATGATATGTTGTTAGGATTTATTATTCATGATTTTAGATGGATATTGGTGTTGGATTGGTGCATGGTTACGAAACCTTAGGTAGTGGGTGCACTACACTTACACATACACACATATACATACTTGCATACATTCCTTATTTCATATGTACGTGTATGGGAATATATTTATATGTTCACATGGGTATGGGACTATGTGTTCACATACGGATTTGAGGAGGATACTTGGGATTGAGCTGAGTCGATGAGATTTGTTTGTGGTTGTGATCTCGGTGATATGGCAGGATTCGTACTTAAGGTACATCCTGGTGTTATAGAGGGTCTTGCGGCGGCGATACGGGTGAATAGTGTTATAAATAAATGGTCGACATGTGATCGTGATATGAGGCATAATATGCTAGGATATTGATATTAGGCCGTATCGGGCGATGTATACCCCTTGATGATGATATGTGCTGACGATATCGGTTTGTACGAGATTGTTGATCAGTAGTCAGATCATGAGTATATTGAGGATATTAGTATTGTACTAGACATGGGTCAGTACCCTAGACTATGATCTTGGATAAAGAGGATAACAGAGGAATAGTGTGAGGAATATGATATTGACCCGTACCCAGATTTGGGGATGCCGTACGACGGATTTACGTACGAGCTATATCTTGATGATTGATCCGCAGTCTTGACTTGGGATGTCTGATTATAGATATGGTATCGGATATGATATTATTGAGGCGGGATCACCGACTAATATATATACAGGTATGTATATGTATCGACTCAGATGTTAGGCGGTTTCCTTACCTGTAGTCTAGCTTGTAGCGTAGCCCTTTAGTTTAGTTAGTTGTTAGATTAGATTCGGTTCCTACCTATTTCAAAGCTTATGAATCGTGCGTATTTTTAAAGACAGCCTAAGGGATCCTACGGATATTTCAAAAAACGTATCTTTTCTTAAAAACACCGTAGCCCCTATTTTCAAAACCCCACGATTCGTGTTATTTCAAAAGGCACCATTGTAGGACTTATATTAGGTTAAAACAAATTAGTTATCGTTGCGTCTAGTATTCAGCTCCCGCTCATTATTGTTGTTTGCTCCGCATCACATGCTTATATTATGCTTCATATTCTACCGTTGATATCTTGTGGTTAGGACACCAGCATCATTACCGATGATGCGTATGTACCACGTACACTTACTTGCCGGCTCACACACATCTTCATCGATAATTGCCATGTCACGTACACCTTAGAAAATATTATTGCTTGACATAGCCTGTTAGCTAATAGTTTAGACATGATATTAGTGTACTTGCCTTATATGTTAGTTTAGACATTGTAGTTATTACCTGCTACCTCATGCATACTGTTATTCATTGTTATGCCGCATTCATGGATTCTCATGCATATATTCACTTTTTACGTGCTATTGAGGTTTTGGATTTGGATTTCCATGAGATTTTCTGGATTTGGGGAAAACCGCAAAACATATACAAACTTCTTCTTTCTCTTTTTAAATAAAAAGCGCGGTTTTTCCCATGATGTATGAGTCGTCCACCATGAGTTTGCTGATGGATTTGGAGACCCGATTCGAGGAGTTGGATGAACCGTTTCGGGTACATGGTGGACCCGGTAAGGTACCCCGGGGCAAGAAGCTCGTGGTGATGACGATGAGCCTGGCAGGAGGAGACTACCTACCGGTGATTTTACCCGACGCGTCGGATATCCGGAGGATACCGTCGTGGTCTTGAGATGGATAGTAGGGGCCGGTCTGGACTGACGGCGCCCTAGATATTGAGATTGAGACATTGAGATTTCGAGATATTGAGGTACTGAGATTTGATGATACAGGCCAGTCCGGATGGCCGGAGCCTGAGGTTTTGAGACATTGAGATTTATGTTTTGTGTCGATGCTAGACACTGTTGATGCTGATTTCATTTATGATACCTCATTTTAAAAATACAAAGGAAATCTCACTAATTTATGAAAACAGTTTCTTCATTTACATGTATTCTGTTTTCATGCATTCATACCTCATTCATATGATATATTGCTACCTGAGGCACTGACACGGGCACATGAGATCACACTCGGGTTAGATATTACCCTAGCCATTGTTATAGGCTGCATGTTATTCATATATTTGAGGATATATTATGATCATTGACCTAGGTTGCGTTATTCATGCGATTTTCTGTTCGTAGATCTTTTTCTACTCACGAGTTGGCAACTCACCCCCGTTGTGCCCCAGTTTCTTGCAGGTGTTGCCGTACGGATTTCATTACGGCTTTGCGGGCACGGTTTCTCTTCGGGTGAGTTGCTAGTAGGTGGGTTTATTGTATCTTACCCATCATTATACCTTGTATATTATATTTCAGTTGTATCTAGAAGTTCCATCAACCAAACTTGTATTTTTTGAGATAGAGACCAGTAATGTTATTCTTTCGACCATATAGTAGCATGTTATATTTCTTGAGTTTCTTGCTGGTTGAGTTTCATTTCTGTTGTGATCCTCGCCTTTAGGCGTTGTATATTATGTTGCATACAGGTTGATTTGATACGGTTCTTCCTATTCTCTACTACTTCTCTTGGTTTGGATTTCTGGGTTTCGGCTTACTTAGCATACGTACTCCTTGAGACGTTCGTAGTCTAAGTGCCGGTCATGTTCCGTACTTTCGGGTCGTGACACTTTCCCTGCACCTTCTTGACCCCACCCTTCGGTTTGATGGCTTTCATCTTCTTCTTCCCTTTAGCTTTCGCTTTAGATTTAGAAGAGGATGATTGGCCAACATACAGAACGGGGGTCTTCTCCTTTTTCAAGGAGGTCTCTGCTACCCTCAACATGTTGAGGAGCTTTGGAAGATCAGCTTCCATTTCGTGCATGTTGAAGCTAAGCATGAACTGAGAGAAGGTGTGGGGAAGGGACTGCAAAATCAAGTCGATATACAAATCATTCTCTAGTACGCATCCCAGGTTTGCGAGTTCCTCAATGAGGCTGATCATCTTGAGGACGTGCTCTCCTACAGGCGATCCTGGAGCTAACCTCATCTGGAAGAGTTTCCTTGAGGTCTCGTACCTTGCGATACGGGAGTGCTCTCCATATAATTCCTTAACATGGAGAAAGATGGATACAATATCCATACTCTTGTGCTGTTTCTGGAGTTCATTGTTCATGGACGCCAGCACAATACAGTTAGCTCGCTCACAATCTAGATCCCAGGTTTTGCGAACTTCCTTGTCCACAACTGAGGAATCTGGTCCTGGGATAAGGGGAGGAACAACGGTGGTAACATATGCTATTTTGTCATAAGTCAGTGCAATGTTGACGTTCCTTAGCCAATCTTTATAGTTCTGCCCGGTCGGTATATTCTTTTCAAGCAATAGTTTTAGTCCTGTCATGGTAGCTGCTAGAGAGAGAGAAAAGAAAAAACTCAGCATATGCTTCTTGCAAGTTTAGATTAGTTATTAGTTTATCTAAACAGGATGGCTCCCACTGTTCCCTCAAATCCTTCTTCAAAACCTAAAAGAAGAACTAGTCAGGATTTAATCACACGTCACAATACTTGCTTAACCTTTCAGCCAGGCTGGTGTTGGTACTTCGAGGGAGGTTTTCCAATACTTTCGCGAAGTTCCTTAATTAAATAACCTCTTTTCCCTGGAGGCGTAGCCCCTCTAACACCTTTCTGGATACCTACTTGGTTTATAGCATTGATTGTTAAGTGAGAAAGTTTCCCGAGAGTAATCCTACTCATCAGTGGGATCGGGATCCAACTATCATTGCATGATGTGCTAGATGGAAGCCACTCTAGTCACCACACTCCAGAAGGTATGCTAAATATGCAAGTTTCCTTTATGTTTGAAACTCCCGATGTGATTTTTACCCCAAGCTCTTATTGACCTTGACGTAGGCCAACAATTCATAAGACGCAAGTCAAGTTCTACCCGTCGTTGTCCTGATTAATTTAGGTATATCGTACATGCCCTTGACATAGGCCAACAAGGCTGTACGTCTGTCCTATACTAATGCATCTATCTATGCAACAAATAAGCAGACCACACTGCTACCATCCACTATGCCTTGACGTAGGCCAACAAGCATAGCATGAATACGATGTGCTATTTAATTGAAACGACGGAGGGTTACGGCTGGTTTTTGGCAAAAAACAGTTAACGTAGTGAACTTGATTTGATCGAAGGAACCAAGATAGCCTTTATTAAAAGGAGTGGTTTAAGCTCCGCATTTAAAATTTGCTTTTTGAAGAAAACCGAGTGGTTTTAGAAATTGTTCCAACGATTCAGTTTAGGTTTTATTTTTCTTTGCATTAAAAAATAATACGTCCCATCTTTAACTTATCATTACAGATAACAACGAAAATACAACATCCTCTTATGCCATCCGCATTCGCCATAGGGTCCCGTCATCACCCGTTAGGTTACTTAACTAACGACAGAGCGGGGGCTGGGCTAGTGCAGGTGTAAAACATAAGTGACGTCTAAATAGCTATCATATATAGATATTGTACATTCGTCAGACGCAATAATAGGCATTCCAGATCACAGATAAACTTTATTGGATACGCAAGCAATCCGCGTTTCTTTTGAGCCTGTAAGAAAAGACGGATTACACAGTTGTGATGAATAGCCATTACCCCACCCCAGACCCCTACGGGTACGGAAAACTATCCGCCAAGTACCCGAAGTGAAGCGGTCTCCCTCAACAACGTGAGTAAGCCACTAAGCACTTTGAAATACCCGGTAGTTTGTGCACCCCACCTTGGGTCTATCCTAGGAGCAAAAACAGTAAAAAGAAATAATACAACGGTGACTACAACCGCAACCTGGATGTGCCCCGCAAAATAATATTACAACTTATTACAATTACATCGAATGAATTAATACAATAACCCATCACAAAACCCCGGCTAATCATCACAACAGTCCAATAGAGTTCATAATCACAAACAGTTAAAACATTACAGATATGTGCAACCCCCTGCCAACCGACATACTAGCAGTTAGGGGAGGTTTACGAACACATAATACAGTTCACAGATATAATCAAACAAGCAAACATCGTATAATTTCGATCGATCAAACCCATTAGATTTTGCTCCAAAACTTCTCTGTAAACCTGAGACCTGAGCAAAAAAATAAACCATACCAGAAAAGACAAAATATCACAGAAGATGCACATAGAAAAACTGGGCTGAATCGGCCCCAACTCGGCCGCGGATCCGCGGCGGATCGGTGGGATCGACCGCGGTTCCGCGGCTCAGTGGCCGATTCAGGAGCCCATTTTTTTGTGTGTTCTTATAAATTCATGTAGGGTGTTCTGGAGGAACCTGCAAAATTTTTGGACCTCATTTTAAAAACGACAGAAACTATGTGATATCGGGGTATTTTCCGGTTCATTTTGCGTTCGAAATTCATACGACTTTACAAGTGAGTTAATTATTATTTAGTAAGGCTCTGATACCACTGTAAGTTGATGTGCAACACCCCACGAGTTGCGGGGAGGCGGAAATATGAAAAACGATCTTGTTCTTGAAGCATACATCGACTAACCGAAGATCTTTGCTAAATGATAATTAACAGCAACCATAGAAGTTCTAAACTACTATGTAAAGAGATTATACCTAGTGATACGTGTCCTTCGTCTTTACGATCTCTTCGTCCTCTTCGGTCTCCTCCAAGTGATAGATGATCCACCCGAGAACCCTAATCCAAGCTTCACCTCAAAACTTGAGGTAACTAAGTTTCTCTAGTTGCTAATCAAAGGAACTTAGGTCATATAGAATTAGGTTATGTGATGTTTAGTCTTTTCTAATCCTTGTACTCAACTCATGAGCGGTAGGATTAGAGCTTGAAGAAAGAGTGAGCTTGAGGAGAGAGAAGGTGAACTAGAATGATGAAATGAAATTGCTTCTCACTTAATATATCAAGCATAATGAATAAATCAATAAAATGAATAAATAAGAGATTATTCATCATGCTTCATAAATGAATATGAGTGATTCACTATGTGAGTCATTAAGCATTTAATAATGCATTAATGACACAGTGAATCACACATAATGAGTCACAATAACATTAATGACAAATGCCACCTTAACCCCTCAAGTCACCATGCTTCTAGAAGCTTCCCGGAAATTACGAGAACGCCCCTCCCATCCGTGAAAACACGGAAAAACTTTAGACTGTATAAATCCAATAACCTGATACTAGAATATGGCTTAAACCAAAGCCGTCTAGAAAAAATTGTCCGAATGTCGTACGTGCGTTTAAACACGTATTCGTCCGAACCCTTGTCGTAAAACCGTACGAACTCTATATGGTTTCGCCTGGAGTTGGGAAAACTCTATGTGGGACTCTAAAGACTCGACTACTACGCTGGCAGTGGGTTTAACCACAGACCGCAAGCGGCACTAGCTGTACGTAACGGTCTCCAGGTAGATATCGATAAGAAGGCCGATGAGGATACCCATCCGAACTCCTACTGAGCCCGTCCGTGACAATATCCGTGCAGTACGGTCTGTTCGTCTAAGAGTATCGCATGTATGGTCTAGGAAGGTGGTTAACGTCAGGCCCCTAATAACCGTACAAGTCGTGTCGGTATGGCTCTATCACCATCCGAGAATCTACTGATCAATCTATCAGTAATTTTCAATCAGCCCAGGCCAGGGACTTATGGTAATGACCAACCGATCACCGTGCGATATCAACTCCCTATACCGGGAGAGACGAATCCCTAACAGTCACTCACTGCCTCCACGTGGCTCGGGACTGTGCCCAACTAAAACCTGTTTGCACGACTCCTTTGAACCGTGGTAGGGTAGTAATCAAAGCACAGTGGGAACTCACACGAGACAAATGACGACTTTAATTCAACGGACAATCTGCACACATGTCACCTGATAACTGCTATCTGACGTTAGGTATAAATACCATCCAGTCAGTTCTCGGCGAGTCCTGTCCGGTGTACTCACACCCAGTGAGCATCTGTATACAATCTTAGGTGCGCTCCACCAATGGCTGCGGGACCAATCCATCGCCCTCCTCAGGGTCTAGATATGTATACACCAGTCTACTCCGGAGTATCGATGCCCAGTCTTGATACTCCTATGACCAGGGACATCCAAGGATGTGCCTATTTACTATCCAGCTCCCACTAGTATGACTGCCATCACAACGCCGGTAGTCAGGCAAACACCCTATGGGCTTTATCAACATGTATATATGCATGAATACTACGCAAAATATATCATATGTTAAGATAAAGATAAACCAAATAGCGTACTATCATATTAAGCAAGACTGTCATGTACATACATAGCCCCAGCATCCTATACAATGAAGGCCTCTAGAGCATATATATCCAACATGAGTGTATGAGGAGGTAGGTCATTACCTCGTGGTCTACTTAAAGGTATAGCAAGTTTAATGAAGTTAAATGTATAATTGAAACAATGTGGTATTTAAATGAAAAATACGATAAAGTGAAATAGTCATCATTTTATGAAATGAAACTTGATCAATTTGGTTGATTAGTGTTTAATAGTCAACATGAGAGAGTTTAAGCATAATTGTATTAACGAGAAGTGAAGTTTTATAAGAAAACCGAATCGGAAATCGGATTTGTTCCGATTCCGTCGGGTTTGTAAATTCGTATTTTAGAAAAGAAAAGAGTGGTAGAATTTGGGGACTTACGGGTTTAGGAAAACAAGAAGAGGGAGATTGATCGGAAGGAGTCGCCGGTGCGTCGCTTCGTCGTCGGGAGCTCCTAGAATGATTGTCGGAAGTTCGCCGGGAAATTCGTCAAAGCTTCACCTCGTGCTCGATTTCAAAGAACACAAGGTTTCTTGGAAATTTTAGAGAGTTGGCTCAGAGTTTAGGGTGAGGGGGTAGTGTGTAGGGTTGGTATTTATAGGGTTAGGCTAGGGTTAGGGTAGCTGAAGGGTTTTAAATAAAAAAAATGTAAAAATGTATGAAAATTCATTAAAAATGGTGTAAAAGTGGTATTAAAGGCTCTCTGGAAACGATCTCAATAATTAAAGCCTGCAGGGGTGTCAAGAAGTCCAAAAGCCCCAACTTTGTAGTTGGAGATTCGGTAGTTCGGCCGAGTCCGGCCGGCGGCGCGGGCCCGAGTCGGTCGGTCCGCCGACCGACTCGGCCGAGTTGGGCCGAGTCAAGGCCTAGGGAGGTGGGGGGTCTCCTTGTTAAGCCTCTGGTACTTTCAGTTTTGTGGGTGTAGTGGGAAAATCTGGAGTTATCACGTGTTGACTGTTGGGCTTCTATAAAATTTAAAACAAAATAAATATTAAAAATAATGTGGGGCATGGGATTTGAACTCTGGTGGTTTGGTTCAGCAATGCAAGGTATTACCAATGAGCTACAAGCTCCTTCTTGTAATTAAATTGCTAATTAATTTCTTAAGTCTTGTGCTCAGGCAATAAATACCTCTTTCTGGATTTTTGAATTTTTTTTGTAAAAACTTGTATATGAAATTTAGGGTTGTTACAGAAGATGAGGTGAACGTGGTGTTCTCGATTCGCCCATCAACAAAACCTCTCGCCAAAGCGGATCAGAGTCTACATATTATGATGACTCTGCCTTGACACTACAGAGACCTTGACGCGCTCAATACATACAGTGTGCAAGAATCGGAAACGTTCTATGTTCCTCCAAGACAAAGAGGTGAAAAGGCAATTCTCTTCTACAAATCTATGGAGACTAAGATTGAGAAAGATGTCCGGCATGGTGTCAACTCCATTCTTGACAGGTTCCAGTCCATCCGTATGCCAAGATACTATACGGAGGGATTAAAGAAACTGTTAAAGCTCCAAGGCGTACCTCTCGAACAAAAGGTTTGCTGGACCTAATTCTACAAAAAGGTTTGGGATATTCCTAGAACTCAACGAAAAAAGCCCAACGAAAAGATGGAAACACCTAGGCTGGGATATGTTCAGTCCAAGAAACGGGAGAAAATTTACAGCCACCATGTCATAAACAACTCGAGTGAAGAAGAAAACGCTCTTCCAAATAGCCATAACGTCAAATTGGAGCAAGATACCACTTTAAGAACATTAAGTCCGTCGCTCTAAAAGAAAATTGACAAACTAATAAAAGAAGCTTGTCAGGCGAACCGAGAGAACCACAGCAGCCAAATGGTTTTATATGAAAAGGCCAAGATGCAGCGTCTCAGTCAGCAATCGGTGGAAGAAGTAGACCGTAATGCTTTTCATTCAAAACCCGCTGTGTACTCCCGTGGAAAAGGAAAATCCCGAAGTGGAGGTAAAAATAAGGTGAAGAATGTGAACAACGTTCAAGGACAACAAAGCAGGTCCAATACGCCATTTAATCGAGACAAGCTCAGGTGGGACCTGTTCTTGATAAAGAAGATGGGTCGGAAATATTCCTTCCCTCAAGACAAGATGTGGAACATCTTCAACCTTGTCATGAAGCACCAAATGTTGAAGCTTTCAGAATCTTGGCACCCTAAATAGATAAATGAGGTTCATCATCCAGATTATTGCTCCTATCACAGTGCAATAGGCCATCCCCTTGAAGACTGCTTCACATTCAAGGACTGGATCGAGGACCAATATCAACAAGGCAGGTTTATGCTATCCGATAGCGGGAGGATAAACCCACCACAAAAGCATAAGCTAAAGAAGACCTATACCGTTAGGATAGGACCGGCTCGACCGCGAAAATAGAAGCGGACTCGTACCTGTCATATGGTAACTCTCTTAAAAAAGGGAGAGGACAGGGACGTGATTGACCTCTTCGGATGCTTCGCAAATGAATACGATGATGAGGAGATCTCAGAATTTCCACTGGCACCAAAAGATCTGGAGGATGGGATACATACAACGGCGGACAACCAAAGGAAATTCAACTTAGGAACGGAGGATGATCCGAGGCCGACGTTTATCAGTGAGCCGCTGTCCGAAAAACAGGTAGCCACAATAAAAGATGTGCTCATGTAGTACAAAAAAAGCTTCGCTTAGAAATACTCCGAAATGCCGAGTTTATATCCATAGGTAGCGGTATACAAGCTGGCCATATCGCCATACATAAAACCAGTCAAACAGACACCAAGAAGGATCCAGTTCGAACTTGAGATGAGTATCAATACCGAAGTCAAGAACTTAATCAACTCCAGCTTCATCCCAGAAGTTCAATATCCCGACTGGATCGTGAACATTGTTCCAGTGATGAAGAAAAATGGAATAGTTCGCATTTGCGTGGACTTTCAGGACCTCAACAAAGCGTACCCGAAGGATGACTTCCCAGTGCCCGTTATCGAACTGATGATCGATAACACATCTACCCATGAGGTCTTCTCCTTCATGGATGGAGATTCAGGATACAACCAAATAAAAATGGATCCTAAGGACTACATGCATACCGCCTTCCAGACTCCGTTGGGCGTATTCTGCTACAAGGTGATGTCCTTCGGTTTGGAAAATGCCGGAGCTACATACTAAAGAGCCATCATGAAGATATTCGATGACCTCATACACAGTATCATCGAATATTATATCGACAACCTCGTGATCAAAAGAAAATCTCATGAAGAACAATGGGAGCATCTAAAGGTCATGTTCGAGCATCTTCGGAAGTATAATATGAAGATGAACCCTCTAAAGTGCGCGTTTGAATTCTCCTCCAGTAAATTCCTAGTATTCATCATCCGTCACCAAGGTGTCGAAATTGATCCTTCGAAGATCAGGGCGATCATAGAAATGCCATCGCTATGAACCCTCAAACAGTTGTGATCTCTCCAAGGAAAGCTCGCGTACATCCGGCGGTGCATAAACAACCTCTCCGGAAAATGTCACCCCTATAGCCATTTTATGAAGAAGGGGACCCCGTTCATCTGGGATCAAAAATGATAAAATGCATCGGACGAAATCAAACAATACCTGCAAAAGCCGCCGGTATTGACCGCTCCAGTTAAACGAAAGCCCCTTATCCTATATATAACGGCCCTTGAAAGTTCTCTAGGGGCACTGTTGGCACAAGAGAATGACTAAGGAAAGAAATAAGCTCTGTACTATTTAAGCCGAGTTCTCTTCGGGGCAGAAAGCAACTACTTCCCCATCGAAAAGTACTGTCCGGCGCTGATCTTCGCAATTACGAAGCTCAGAAACTATGCCTTGGCGCATGAGGTTCATCTCATATCAAAAGTAGATCCTCTTAAATATCTAATTTCAAAGGCCATACTGACGGGAAAGCTTGCCAAATGGGCCCTACAGTTAATGGAATTCTCGATAACGTATCGACCTCTCAAAGCGGTGAAATGACATGCTATCGCAGACTTTCTTGCAGAACATCTGATACCAGCCGACTCACCGTAAATTGCGAGTTTCCGGATGAACACACATTCAATGCAGTCGAAGAAGATTAAGAAGAAAATAAGTCTCAGTGGGAACTCTAATTCAATGGAGTATCTTCCATGAAGCGGTGAAAGAGGAACACTCTCATAATCAAAGCCGGGGTGGGTTTTGTCTTCATGACCCCGCAAGGAGGAATATTGCGTTATGCCCTCTCCTTGACAGAACCCAGGACTAATAATGAAGCATAATACGAAGTTTTGATAACCGGTCTTAAGATCACTATCAATATGGCAATCAAGGACCTCCTCATATATGGAGACTCCCAGATGTTTGTCAGTCAAGTAAATGTTGACTACAAGACATGTAAACCAAAACTAATAATGTGTGGCGAAAGAGTGCAGCAGCTGTTGACCTAAATCCTTTCATTTATCCAGGAAAGCGTGCCACGAGCAAAAAACAGTAAAGCGGATGCGTTAGCCAAGTTGGCTAAAGAATTGGCCGACGAAAACTTCGATAACGTAAGGATCATTGTTCAAAGCCGCAAGATCCTTGCGCCAGCAGATATACCTTCGGAAGATCTAATAAAACTATCTGAAGAAAAAGAAATGACTGAACGAGAATTTCTCCAAATAGAGAACGAAGAAGAGGTCAGAGACTGGAGAGAAGTCTTCATAGACTACTTTAAGTCCCAAAGCACTCCTGAAGACGCATCATCTAGACATCAGCTAATGAAACGAGCTCTGTCATTCACCTTCGTCAATGATACTCTATATAAGAGATCCATCGACTTCGTATGGTTAAGATGTCTAGAGCCAAAAGAAGCAAAGAAAGTCGTCCAAGAAGTATACGACGGATTTTGTGGCTCTTATCAAGCAGGACCAAAAATGAAGCTGAAGATAAAAAGGATAGGCTATTACTGGCCCATGATGATTCAGAACTGCTTCGAATTTGCGAAGCAGAGTCACTTGTGCCAAATACATGGGGACTTCATACATCAACATCCAAATCTGCTACATCCAACAGCAGCTAGCTCGTCGTTCGAGATGCGGGGAACTGATATAATTGGCCCTATCGAACCAGCGTCATCCAGGGGGCACCGATTTATACTGGAAATAACCGACTACTTCTCTAAGTGGGCAGAAGCAGTACCGGTAAGGGATGTAAAGACGGAGAATATCCTCCACTTCTTCAAAAGCTATATCATGTACCGGTTCGGAACTCCGCGACGGATAATCTTGGATAATGGACCAGCTTATAGAAGCCATAAAATAAGTCGCTTCGCACAGCAGAACAAGATAGACTGGAAATACTCCTCAGTCTATAATCTTCACGCTAATGGTCTAGCTGTAGCATTCAACAAGACCCTGACCAAAATTATAAAAAAGACGGTGTCCAGAAACAAAAGGGATTTGCACGAGAGGTTGTATGAAGATTTTTAGGAGTACCGAACACCGTTCAAAATAACCATGAATACAACACCATATGCATTAGTGTTTGGCACTGAAATAGTGTTCCCACTCGAGATAGAACTCCCCGCATTACGAGTGGCGGTTCAATACGAGCAAACAGATGAAGAAAATACTTATCTTAGGCTCAAGGAACTTGATGCTCTCGACGAAACCCGCCTTATAGCACAACAAAACCTGGAGGCTTATAAAGCAAGGATGACACGGCCATATGAAAGACTGACCAGGACGAGAACATTCCCCTAAGGCAAACTCATGCTGGTCGTCTGATTGTTAGAGGAAACGCGATACGTCTTATGATATGCGTTCTACGCTGTTCTCTACTTACCGTAATCAAGACGGTGTCACGTTGTAGCTAGCCGGTTGAGCACGGGTCGATCCACAGGGATATGGTTGTATGTTCATTCTTATCTTAGACAAGTCAATTCAAGAATGTATATGTGTATGTTCAAGTCTATCCTAAGTGTTTGTATTTATGTTCAAGTGAGCTTGTTATGGTGAAGGTTGGTTAGTAAAGTTAGGATTAGTTTTGTACTTTTCTTTTGCAATTCTTAAAATGATGTTGGGATAATCGAACATAGCGGGGATTAAGAGAATATAGGAATGGGATTTGCGAGTTTAAACAAGCTTTCCAACGCTAAATCCATTTCTAGTGCCCTTGTCCTTCCGCTACGTGCGTATATTTCTAACCCTAGGCCAAACACTCACAACAATGTATCATATTAAGTCACAACTACATGTCACGCTGTAGTACGCCCAAAGGACTTCTCGACTTAGGTCGCACTATATGTCACGTATAGCGCGCCTAAGTGAGGGGGTTGTGTTTGTTTGGTCTAGGTTCGTTTTGAGGTGTTTGGCGAAGAGAAGCATAAGGGATTTTTCCATCCTTCATACTAACCTTCCTTAGCCCCTAACTAGTATGGAAATTATTCGCACATGAAAATAAAAACGAAGCAAGAAGGAAACAAAGAAAGGAGAAATACAATTTTACAAAGATGTAGCAAGCTAACTACTTGGTCTCTCACCTTAGCAAGGGACTCCGTCGAATATCATGGCTTGAAAATAAATACGGATAAGAAGAAAAGAAAAAGGCAACAAGAAATAACTACTTAACAACAATAAATAAAATTACACTAAGAATTGAAATAACAATACAAGAAATAAAGATACAATTTAAATAAAACCCCTCATCTTCATTGATTTTCCACTCAAGATCTCTCACTACACTTTCATGGAGAATAGATAAAGAAGAAGAAGAAGCTACAAACTAATCTACACTAAAAAGAAGAATTCTCACTTGGGCACAAAACTTGAGTATTTATAGGCAAATAGATGAAACCCTAGACCCATATTCTGAGCCCTAATAAAATGACCAAAATACCCCAAAATTATCTTCTTTCACTGAGTCAACTCGCCCGTGGAATCGTCGCATAATGGCCACTTTGGCCGCGGTTCTGCGGCTCTTTGGGGGAATTGATTTGTCATTTTTCTCAGGGTTTCTTGTGTTGCTATTTTCTTGTATTTTACAGGTCTCAAATTGCAAATTGATTCCATAATTTCTTCAGATCTTCAACAGTCCAAAATGGCTTCACTTTTAATTCATTTGACCTTTATCTCCCTTGAGCTCCGTGCATCCATTGAATCTTGTGCTGCCCCTCTCGTGCTCTATGCTTGTCCGAGACACGAATGACCACCGCTTTTCATCTTTTCTCTTGAGCTGGTAAGCGGCACTGGACGGATGCGGATGACCGGAACCCGGCTTTTATCTGTCTGTGACAAATGTTCTGGATTTTGGCGTAACTGTGGAGATTTTGTATGTTTTGCGTTATTTTGGACTAGAAACTTGTAACCTGTAAATATGTAGTAACCACGGATCAAAAGCACCTGCCTATAAACAAACGAGCAGAAGAATGGGTGGTATTAAATGCAATATTCTGGTATGAACAAATACCCCCAAACTTAACTTTTGCTCGTACCGAGCAAAACCAATTATTCACAAAACGTCCTAACCTCACTTTCGCAGGGAACACGATTGCACTGAGCTCGTGCAACAAGCCGTTAAACCTCTAGGTGTCCTTAGTAGGAGGAGTATTGTCTCCTGAGGGTTTTCAGCGGATACTACCCATAAAACCCCGTCAAGATAGTTTTATAAGTTAACGTTGGCTCAACTCCTACACTTTAGCATCTAAGTTAGAAATTTTATCATCCTAAGTTAGAAATATTCAAGCCTTATTTTTCACACCTCCTATTTATTCAAGCTCAGATCCTATACGTTTTTACAGTTTAGAAAGATCTCGGTTTTTCTTGAGTTTTCCTTCTAAAGTGCAGTCTCCAATCCAGAATTTTTATTAACTTTACGGAAAACATAAGTCTTATTCTTTATTTCTATCTTTCCTCCAAATGTCGATTGTATACCCCCACATATGTGTTAATTTTCACCCTTACACTCAAAAATTCAATTCAAGCTATAGTACCATTGCCTTAATACCTAATACTACTTCTTATCGTTAATGATGGACGGATTTGCTCACACACCTTTCATGCGACTATTAATGCTTCTTGAGGCACTAACAGCCGATTACTGAATGTGTGAGCTTAAAGCGTAAATAGCAGTTTCCAGGTCTTGTAATTTATTCTTTTTTTTCTTTTTCTTTATTTTTCTTTTTCAAGACCGGATATATTTTTCGATGATGCTCTTATGGGTGTAAGTTTTAAATACCGTTTTTTCTTTCATACTGGGTTTTCAGACAAGAGTATTTCTAGGTTTGCTCTACTATCCCAAGTTTCAAGATGCATGTAAGTGCGATTTGTGGGGTAAATACTTTCTGAATTTGGACTCAAGAATAAGAACTATTTTTCAGACTTATTCATCAGTAAAGTTTTTAATACTTTCCCTTCATCTCGACTTAACTTAAGAAATGAACTCAAAATTACCTACTTATAAAAAAAACAGCAAGGACGTATAATTACCAAGGTTAAACAGAAGGAGGGTTATTTTTAGGGTTTTCAATTGCTAAGCCTAAGATTTAGTTATTCCTAACATATCAACTAAATTTTCGGAATAAAAATCTAAGTTACTCTACTAGCTAACTTGACGACAAAGTTTTCATATTTTTGTAAATTTTTTTGATTTTTGTGGGTTTTTAATAAGTATGCAAATGAAAAAATATATACATGAATGCGAAGATAGAAAGCTTACTGAGCACACCCCCAAACTTAAATTTGACAATGCCCTCACTGTCATACTACACCAAGAGGGTCAAAATTGTCGGCGCTCCCCTGTTTTTTTTTTTACAAAAGAAAAAGCAAACCAAAAAAATATATACATAAAAAGGTCCCCCCCAAACTTAAGCGAAACAGTATTGCCACTGTTTAAGCATTAAAGTTCAGAGTTAGGAGGAGAGAACAATATCAATCTATACAAGGCCTTACACATGCCAAAATTTAGCACTAACCATTCAAAAAACAATTCGTGATAATGCCGCGGTTGGTGAAAGAAGGCGTAGAGAAAAGAAATGGAGAATACACGAGACCGTGTATGGATGGAAGCGGGATACGGTCTCAATGGAGGAGAAGAATGGCGGAAGGGAAAAAGAAATGGAATACGAACTTGAAGGTGGAAATGGAGTGAATAAATTTGTACAATTTGTAATGAACAATGTGTAAAAAGCGATTGTACTAATCTATCAACACATTGAGAAATGTGGTCAAACCTCTCAAGATTCATGAGAAAACATAGGTAGACCGAACTTGGTGATCCAAACATAAGAAATGAAGGTGATTCGAGGGCTTGCGAAGTAGGAACGATGAAACGGATGGAGGAAAGTGATCGAGAAATGGTATCAGTTAAATGTTCACGAGGGTGTACACAATCAATGAAAAGGACATGATGAATTGGAAAATCCGACTCATCAAGTAAAACTGTTTCATTCTCAATACTATCCTCAAAACTCTCCTAAAAAATCAGCTCATCCATGCATTCATTATCAATTTCCAGACGCATATGGAGTTCAGGAAAAACAGTTAATGACTCGGGATGATGTCCACACAGAAGTGAAAGGACATGATGAATTGGTAAGAAAAAACTCATCCAAAGATGCGGGTTCATCATCCAAAATATTCCCAGCGTCGATATCCTTAATCAAGTGAAAATCAATTTTCTCAGACACCTCATCAAAAGCATGAATTTCAATCAATTGTGGTTCTAGCGTGGAGGTGTAGAGATCAACGAGATTGGCAATGGTTTCACTTGAAATAGACCCTTCATAATCGGGTAAATTAAACACTACAAAGTCGCACAACTCATCAAACATTCTATTTTCAATTGGTGATTCATGTGGGACACTCGATAGACTTTCGAAACCGGAGTTGTGGAATTCAATTTGCAATGGGTAGGTTTGATTTGGAAGGATGTACTGCTTACTCTCACCACGCAAATCCTCGAGTTGTCCTATTGCCTCATCATAGATTGGAAAAGTCGGAGCTAGTTGAAAACTAGCAACTGGTTCATAAGATTGTATGAGGGCGGTCATGGATGCATTCACTTCCTCCATTTGGCACAACGCTACCCGAAATTCTTCCAAAATTCGCTCAAGACTAGACATGGGTTGTAAGGGGGTTTCTGTAAAAGATTCAAAGTTATTTGGATACGTGAAACTCGCAAATGGCTGTTCAGAAGAAATGTCTAGAGGTGTAAAAGTCGGGTAGGATTGATAGGAATCAAATGGTTGGACAGTATTAGGATCAACGTTATGATAAGAAGGTGAATGGAATTGTTGTCCTAACGAGTTCGAAGTGGTGAAAGGCATGAAAAATCGGCTATGGGGTTATGCAATATGTTCAGCAATGGACATTGGTCTCGGAGCCGCAACATGACTATCAGATGGGGTATCAACATGAGAAGGGGTGAATGTTTGAAATGGCTGATATGAAGTGGATTGTGGAGTCCAATTGTTTGTCCTAGACGCGTCTATCCGATCTCTCAACGAAATTTTGGACATGGATGGATCGTTCGAAGTTCGACTGAAGCAAGAACCGTATGAAGAAATGTCTGGTTGTGGGTATCAAAGTTCAGCAAGAGTTGGTCGTTTTGGAGTACCCATGTTATGAAAATGTATAGAGGGGAAAGTGGGCGAATTTTTATAAATTTTTGATTTTTTTTTGTTTTTGGAGTTTTTTGAAATTGTTTGTTAGGTTCGAAAGAATACGGAATTATGGGACTAAACATTATACAAGCAAAATCATAATCACAATATGCACAAACAATACCTAGGGCTAGAGTTTTTAAAGTCCAACTAGACCGCTACTAGAATTCTAAGCGACAAGTTGCAAGATAACCCTCGAATCTCCTCTTCACTGCCAATTGTGACCAGGTAAGCATAACTGAAATAAGGAAGGTTCCACTCATGAATAACCGTGAGACGGGCCTTCTAAAATTACCTCCTCACTTGTCTAGCCTAGGCACCACAAAGTCAAGTTTAGATAAATGACCGATTCCCCGCAACCTTCACTTGTCCTAAATAAGCGCGGCAAATCCTTATAGCTTTGGTCTAGATATTTTTTATTAACTCATGGTAATGCGTATACTTTTTGTGATTTGTGGGGTCATAGGAAGGGTGATGAAATCTGCACCCAATCTTAATTGGTGTTCAAGCCCCTTAATGTCCCTATTAGTATATGCAAAGCGTATAAACAAACAAAATCTAAAACAACAAAAAATTTATTTGTCGGCGGCGCAATCTGTGCACAAAAACCTGTAAAAAATACAGTTCAGTGGAGTTTACAGAGAGTTTTGGAGAATAGGGACGGGTGGAAAAAAAATTTGGGCATAGAAGCCTAATATTGACTATGGAACCGCCGCAGATCCATAGCTTTGACCGCGGTTCCACGGTCAAAATGTTGAGTTAGGGCTTCCAAATTGGTCCCTGTACTCCCCTTGTGATGTTATTCTGTCCTAAATCCTCTGTTTAATTATTTGATTACTGTACTTGCTCTAGATAGCCTGCACACTTGCACATAAAAAATATCAACAAAAAAAAACAAATGGTTTTTATTATATTTATTATATATATACAAAAAAATATTAACCCGAATAACAAGAAAGAAATACGTTACCGTCACCCCAGTAACGGCGCCATTTGATTAGTGAGCGGAAACGTGTTACGTTTTATGATATGCGTTCTACTCTATTCTCTACTTACCACAATCAAGACGGTGTTACTTTGCAGCTAGCCGGTTGAACACGGGTCGATCTACAGGGAGATGGTTGTATGTCCATTCTTATCTTAGACAGGTCAATTCAAGAATGTATATGTGTATGTTCAAGTCTATCCTAAGTGTTTATATTTATATTCAAGTGAGCTTTTTAGGGTTAAGGTTGGTTAGTAGAGTTAGGATTAGTCTTGCACTTTTCCTTTGCCATTCTTAAAATGATGTTGGTTAGTAGAGTTAGGAGAAATACGATTTTACAAAGATGTATCAAGCTAACTACTTGGGCCCTCACCTTAGCAAGGGACTCCGTCGACTATCTTGGCTTGAAAATAAATACGGATAAGAAGAAAAGAAAAAGGCAACAAGAAATAACAACTACTTAACAACAATAAATAAAATTACACTAAGAATTAAAATAAAAATACAAGAAATAAAGATACAAGTTAAATAAAACCCCTCATCTTCATTAATTTTCCACTCAAGAGCTCTCACTAAACTTTCATGGAGAATAGATAAAGAAGAAGAAGAAGCTACAAACTAATCTACACTAAAATATAACCAAAACGAAGCATTCTCACTTAGGCACAAAACTGGAGTATTTATAGGCAGAGAGATGAAACCCTAGACCCGCATTCTAAGCCCTAATACAATGACCAGAATACCCCAAAAATATCTCCTTTCACTGAGTCAACTCGCCCATGGAACCGCCGCATAATGGCCACATTGGTCGCGGTTCCGCGGCTCTTTAGGGGAATTGATTTGTCATTTTTCTCAGGGTTTCTTGTGTTGCTATTTTCTTGTGTTTTATAGGTCCCAAATTGTAAATTGATTCCATAATTTTTTCAGATCTTCAACAGTCCAAAATGGCTTCACTTTTAATTCATTTGACCTTTATCTCCCCCGAACTCTGTGCACCCATTGAATCTTGTACTGCCCCTCTCGTGCTCTGTGCTTATCCGAGACACGAATGACCAATGTTTTTCGTCTTGTCTCTTGAACTGGTAAGCGGCACTGGACGGATGCGGATGACCGGAACCCGGCTTTTATCTGTTTGTGATAGATCTTCTGGATTTTGGCGTAAATGTAGAGATTTTGTATGTTTTGAGTTATTTTGGACTAGAAACATGTAACCTGTAAATATGTAGCAAATATGGATCAAATGCACCTGCTTATAAACAAACGACCAGAAGAATGAGCGGTATTAAATGCAATATTCTGGTATGAACATCGTGAAAAGACCAATGATTCCTAATCGTGCAAAACGGGGGGAGTTCGAGCCAAACTATGAAGGCCCGTACATCATCAATAAGGTCTATAAAGGTGGAGCTTATTTGCTCATAGATTTGCATGGTGAAAGGCTATTCTACCCGATAAACGGTCGATTCCTCAAAAAGCACTACGCCTGAAAAGTTATGACTTAGGTCAATGATAGATGACAACACTTGTGTCTGCTCGCTATCTTTCTGATTCAAAACTCTGAAAATGGAGCCAAATGATGTTCATCCTAAATATGGGAATATTGGACCGAAACGTCCTTAAACTAATAATGGTCCGAAACGATATTAAACTAATAGCTCGTCCCGAACATGGAAATGTTGGATCGAAATGTCCCTAAACTAACATTGGACCGAAACGTTCTTAAACTAAAAATGGACCGAAATGTCTTTAAACTAATATATTGCCCTACGATGAGTCTCCATATCGAGAACCGTATACAATCCATGGGTATAAAACGATTCACATACATCCCAGGTCCCATAG
Organism: Agapanthus africanus; assembly: GCA_030015575.1. Taxonomy (NCBI): domain Eukaryota; kingdom Viridiplantae; phylum Streptophyta; class Magnoliopsida; order Asparagales; family Amaryllidaceae; genus Agapanthus; species Agapanthus africanus. The sequence continues at coordinate 39,745,430 of JASDDO010000004.1, read as the reverse complement.
GATGTGGTTCTTCGAAGAAAGTCATGATCTATAACTATTAGTACATTACTTTACGGGCTACCAAAAAAAAGGTGTAAGTGCACGGCGGCGCCCCGGCCGTCAATCCGACGTCCAAATGCGGAAGCGGTGATAAACTTTAAATTTTCTTGAACTGGCAAACCGCCGCGCACTAATACCCGGATCGAACCATTAATTAGTCCTAGCTAACTACAAGATGGGGAAGAGTGATATACCGACTGATCCAAGTCCTCCGGTCTTCTCGTCGTCGTCCCGATCTCCTGCGGAAGCTCCGGTCTCCACCTCGTCGCCTGAATTGCACCACATCGCCTACTTCTTTTACGGGCTCCCACCTCAATGCCGAGGCAACTCGGGCACGAAGCTGGCTAGTCGACGTGCCCAAGATTTGCTGTAGAATATCTAGAGAAGAAGTCTCATTTGGGGTTGTAGGAATTGCCTTTTGGTGGAGGGATTGAACTTGGAGCTTTTTGGATTGATCTTGTGGGATTTTTGCAACATGAAATGAAGCAAATTCCTACACCAAGAATTTGGGATAGCCCACTATGGGAGTGGCCGGCCATGCTCAAAGAGAGGAGAGAATGAGAGTGTAGTGTGTTAGAAAAATGAGAGAGCCATCCAATAATACAATGGAGAGAGAGAGAAGGCTATCATGCAAAAAGAATCATCACAAAATCAAACCCACACTCAACTAACAACCATCTCTCATCATCAACAATCATGTCCACAAAAGTCATGCCATCATGACAAGAAGTCAAGTCAAAAGGTCAAGGTATGGAGCAACCATGAAGAAGTCAAAAAGTCAAGTGATCATGACATGGCAATATGCAAAAGACCCCCTCCACAAATGCCTATTTGCAACAATGCAAATAAGCCCTCCTCCACCAATCTTCGGCCAATGAACGATACAAAGGAAATTGGCCGAAACGGAAAGCAAACTGGCAACTCCAGAAAACTGGTCCCGTAATAAATTACAGGAAAACCCCGATACTGTGCATACACACCCGCATCTGTATTTCGACCGAAATACAAATGCAATGAGACAAAATCTACACTGTACTATACTAGGATCCGGCTTATACCAAAACCGGCTAGTAATATCCGTTCGATCCTGATCCGTGCAATACCGCACGTATCTGATCGAACCCTGCAATATATCCATACGGCCTGTAGTACAAACTGTCCGATCCTGATCCGTGCAATACCGCACGTATCTGATCGGACCTTACCATATCTCCATACGGCCTCTACAACCTTTCGCCCGAAAGCTGAGTAACTGAATGTGGGGGACTCTAAAGACTCGTCAACACCTTGGTTGTGGATTTAACCACCAGCACGTCAGAGGTATAAGCCAATACGTAACGGGCTACCAGGTATTTGACTAAAAGGGACGTCTGTGAGCGAACTCAGCCTGACAACCCTACTGAGCCTGTCAGTGACAATATCCGTAAAGTCCGGTCCGTTCGTCTATGAGTATCGCATGGCGGGCCTAGGGGGTTGGTAAAAGTCAGACCCCCAAAAGCGGTACAAGTCGTGTCAGAGTGTAGCCCAGAACACCCTGAGATACTACTGGAATACCTACCAGTAAATCTCCTTGCCTCGGCCGAGGGCTTCGTGTAATGGCTCTCCTAGACACAGCACGACCTCACCCCCAATACCGGGAGAGACGAACCCCTGAAGATACGCTCACTGCCTCCATGTGGCTCGGGACTGTACCCAACTAAAACCTGTTTGCACGACTCCTTTAAGCCGTGGTAGGGTAGTAATCAAAGTACAGTGGGAACTCACACGAGACAAATGACGATCCCCAGGTCGATGAACTAACCTGTACACATGTCACCAGGGAACTGCCATCTGACGTCTGGTATATGACCAACTAGCATGTTCCCGGCGAGTCCTGTCCGGTGTACTCATAACCCAATGAGCACCTGTATACATCTTAGGTGATCCAACTAACACCAGTGGCTTGTGAGACCGGCCACCGCTCCTCGTCGGGGTCTCGACTGTATACACTAGTCTACTCTGGAGTGTCGATGCCCTGTCTCGAAACTCACACGACTAGGGACCATTTAAGGATATGCTTATAGACCCCCAGCTCCCACTTATATGATCGCCCTCATACTGCTGGTGGTCAAGCAAGAATCCTAGGGGCTCTATCAACGTGTAATAGCGACTTGTCAGGTCACCTAAAGCAGTACACGATGATAAAGATAAACCAGATAGCATACTATCATCTCGAGTAAGACTGTCCTACCGGGATAGGTCCTCCATCAATCATTGCAATCACATACCTGTGACCTAATAATTGACTCTGAGGGCACTATCTCCAACAAAAGGTATGTCTACAAGCGAAATGGGCATGGATGAAAACCCGAAAGGGCGCTATGAGTAAAAACAGAAGGGCTTCCGGCGAGCTTGTGAAAACCCGAGAGGACGCAAACTCTTTAAAAGAAATGAAAAGGATGCACTTGCAAAGTTCTCACGACTTTATAAGGAGAAAACACCTGCGTGAGGTCCTTATAGCTCACAAAGGAGCAACACACTTGGGAATCCATACGATTTCTTAGGAGAAAATACACTTATGAGATCCTTACGAATCGTATGGCGAATATATCCTTTATAAGATCCTCACTGTTTATAGAATTCAAAATCCTTAAGTTACAGGGATATAAACATGTTCTTAAGCCACCAAAACCCCACAAATTTATGCTCTACAGGCGTGTTCCTTCATGGGAACTGAATAAAATACAAATAAAGCAGCAGGAAAACCCCCAAATGGGGTATCACGTGCTCACACGTGACCAGGCCTCACGTGCAAGCACGTGACCGTTTTATGGGCAAATTCTATCTACGCCTGAATGCCTAATTGATAAAGTCACATGCCCATACGTGATGGGCTCTTGAACCCACTGAATTAATAGAATTAAATTCTAATCAAAAGGAATTAAAAGCATCTGTTCTCTCATAGGAACTGAATAAAATATAAATAAAGAAGCAAGGAAAACCCCCAAAGGGGGCATCACGTGCCCACACGTGACCGGGTCTCACGTGCAGACACGTGACCTTTTACAGGCAAAGCCTATGCACTGAATAAAATAAACAATTGGAAATGCTTTATCAGTGGGGTCACGTGCCAACACATGATGGGTTTCTGAGCCCTTTGAACTAATAGAATTAAATTCTAATTAAATGCTGTATCAGTGGGGTCACGTGCCAACACGTGAGGGTTTCTGAGCACTTTGAACTAATAGAATTAAATTCTAATTAATTGCTTAATCAGTAAGGTCACGTGCCAACACGTGATAGAATCCTAAACCCTCTAAACTAATGAATTAAATTCTAATTAAAAGGAATTGAAAACCTTAATTGGAAAAATATTTTCCTAGATCTTTCCAAACAAAAAAGATTGCACTCTGTAAAAGGGAGCACCGTTGGATTAAAAATCCAATGGTGATTAAAAACCACCAATTTATAGAAAGATTCTGTATAAGGAAATATTTTCCTAAAATTTGCCAGGAACAACAAATAAAATATCTTTTGGATTAAAAATCCAATGGTGAATAAAATTCACCGAGTGATCTAAAAGATCATGTTGGTTATAAAATCAATCAAAATCTCTCAATGAGAGATTGGCTAAACAAACTGATTCTTTTCTTTCTCCTATAAATAGGAGCCAAGAAGGAAGAGAAAGGGGAAATACACAAAGAGATATACAACAACAAAGAGAGAAGATAGAAGAGAAAAAAGAAAAGAGAATTTAATTCTCCGGAGAGAAAAGAAGATCTGTTTAGAGGAAAAACTCTAGCTAAGAGAATGAAGGAGATCATTCTATAAGATCCCACAAAACAAAAGAGAATTTAATTCTCAAACCAAGAGTTTAACTCTTCTAAAAAGAACTTAGTTGTTCCTCTGGTTGAAGATCTGCAGAAGCAGATCTCCCCACAAGTTGAGAATTTAATTCTCATCGGGGAGATTCTGCCATACAGATCCAAAACTTAGAGAGAGAATTGGGTTTAAAGAATTTAATTCTTTCAAATATATAGGAATTTAATTTCTCTAAATAAAATTAGGGTTTAACGCTATTAAAAGAATTTAATTCTTAAATAAGGGATTTAACTCTCCATGCACGTAAAAGAGATCGGTACCCAACATGATCACTTGGTAACACGTGACCCCCTTTCTCTGAACCAGAAAAAGAGATTTCCCAAAGTGTTTAACACTTATTTAAAATGGAAAAGAGAAAACAATAAAGACAGTTTCTCTTTTAGGGTGTATCACGTGCTCGCACGTAGCCCTTAAAAAGCTCCTCAAAACAAAAGGGAGTAAAACCAAGGCAGTTTCACTTTTTGGGCGTCTCACGTGTTCCCACATAACCCCTAGCAATTATCAAACAAAAGAAGATCCTACCCAAAGGCAATGCCCGCCTAAAGGACGCCTCACGTGTCCCCACGTGACCCCTGACAAACACCATTTTAAAGAGAAAATAGGGTAAAACTGAAGGATTAATAGCCAACGCATGGATACCCATCACGTGCCCACACATGATGGTCATAAAGGTCAAGTGTTTAACACTTACATGCATATTCTGAGAGTAAAATAAAAGAAGCAAGGGCCAATCTTCAGGCGCCTAACGTGACCCCATGTGAGCACTTCAGTTTTGGTGTTTAACACTACTTTAAGTGCCTCACGTGGGAGAACGTGAGCGCCGAATGTACTCTAGTGTTTAACACTATATTCGAGCCAATCTTAGCCCAAATTAGCCAAGTCTTCAAGAGGCAAGATCCCCTGAAACTGAACCCCAACTATGGTTCTGTCTTCCAAAATTGATCATCCCATATGGCATTCAAAGTAATTCCCAGAGCCTTTCAACCAATATTGGTTCAAGGGTACATCTCTTCACTCCTCTGATATTTGTCGTTGTAATCCTTCAACGTCTTTAGAGAGGTGACGGGTCCCGACAACCAGACATTTCATGGACTGTGGGGTCCTTAAACTTATAGACTATGATGTCTTTAAACTTTACAGACTACGATGTCTTTAAATTATGGACTATGATGTCCTTAAACCCCATGGACTATGATGTCCTTAAACTTTTGGACCGCAAAGTCCCTAAACTAAAACAATAGAGCCCAAATGCTCTTTTGTCGGATCTAAATGATCCTGTTAAGTAGATCTTAGTCTAAAATTAGACTAACGTATCCTTAACAAACTGTTGAGTTGATCTTAGTCTAAAATTAGACTAACGCATCCTTAACAAACGTTTAAGTTGATCTTAGTCTCAAATGAGATTAACGATCCTTAAAACCAACCCAAACCCAAATCTAAGAAAATACGGATTTGGACTAATCCACGCCCTACGGTATCACAGGCGACCCAAACCCATCGAAATTCGTCTCGTTACAGCAGACGCAACGTCAGAAAAGCGGAGCCATGGCAAAGCCCCTAGTTCTAAATCTCGATGGTTCACAGGCAACCTAGAGACCCGCTCGACATTCGTCTCGTTATAGCAGACGCAACGTCAGTAAAGCGGAGCCACGGCAAAGTCCCTAGCTCCAAATCTCGACGGTTCACAGGCAACCTAGAGACCACCTCGACATTCGTCTCGTTAGAGCAGACGCAACGTCAGCAAAGCGGAGCCACGGCAAAGTCCCTAGTTCCAAATCTCGACGGTTCACAGGCAACCTAGAGACCCCCTCGACATTCGTCTCATTATAGCAGATACAACGTCAGCAAAGCGGAGCCACGACAAAGTCCCTAGTTCCAAATCTCGACGGTTCACAAGCAACCTAGAGACCCCCTCGACATTCGTCTCGTTACAGCAGACACAACTTCAGCAAAGCGGAGCTACGACAAAGTCCCTTGTTCCAAATCTCAACGGTTCATAGGCTACCTAGAGACCCCTTCGACATTTGTCTCGTTACAGCAGACGCAACGTCAGTAAAAGCGGAGCCACGGCAAAGTCCCTAGTTCCAAATCTCGACGGTTCATAGGCAACCTAGAGACCACCTCGACATTCGTCTCGTTACAGCAGACGCAACATCAACAAGCGGAGCCACGGCATTCCCCTAGTTCCAAATATCGACAGTTCACAGACAACCTAGAGACCACCTCGACATTTGTCTCGTTACAGCAGACGCAACGTCAGCCAAGCGGAGCCACGGCATACCCCTAGCTCCAAATCTCGACGGTTCACAGACAACCTAGAGACCACCTCGACATTCGTCTCGTCACAGCAGACGCAACGTTAGCAAAGCGGAGCCACGGCATAACCCTAGTTCTAAATCTCGACGGTTCACAGGCAACCTAAAGACCACTTCGACATTCGTCTCGTTACAGCAGACGCAACATCAACAACTGACCCCAGGGTCAAAACAACGGAGCCATGGAAAAATCCTTAGTTCCAAGCCTCGACGGTTCACACGCAACCTAGAGACAACCGCGACATTCGTCTCGTTACAGCAGACGCAATGCCAGCAAACGAAGCAAAGGAAAATTCTTAGCTTCACGGTCTTGACAGCAACTCAAATAAAACCTGAAAGACTATCGGAGATCATCCCACACCAGCGCGGAGTGGTTATGACTCATCGGGGCTCCCAAACTGAGCCTAACCTCAAGTAAAAAGCGACATGGAATATCCCTAAAGCTTGCTCTTTCGACGGTAATACTACCTGGAAGACTGCTTGAAGACGTTTTGTCCAGCCCCCGAAGGGATCAGAGACACGACAGACGCAAGGCTACTCGAACAGAAAGATTACCTATCGAGGAATACATCAGCCAACACGACGGTACGACGGACAAAATCCTAGTACCGCAGAACCTAACGGACCTCTGTCGTAAAGAGCAGAGTTTAACTGTGACGTTAGGACATTCTTGCGAGAACTTCTCGATTCGTCTCGACTCATGAGGAAATTAGTGTCCTTGCGAGAACTTCTCGATTCGTCTCGACTCGTAGGGAAAATCCTTAGGCAATGGGGATAAGAACCTGTTTCCTAAGCATTGGGGCCCTACAAGTCGGTCTAAGAAGGACTATTGCATACTATTCATGGGCCACACTCTTCAAAATCGAATCTCACAAGGAGGGAAACAACTACCTACGAGTCCTCTCGACTTGTAAGCGGGAAAATTCCCTTGTGTGATCCTTACGACTCTCAAGAGAAAACACACACTTAGGAGTTCCCATGACCCATAGGGAGAAAATACACCTACGGGATCCTCTCGACTCATAGGGAGAAAAGTCTTTGTGAGATCCTCACGGCTCATAAAGTTGAAAAGTCTTAGGCGGCAGATCTGAACCTAATTCCTAAGCCATCACTGCTCTGCAAGGAGGTCAAGATGGACTATCCACGGGCCACACTCTCCCAAGTCGAATATCGACAAGGAGGGAACAACCACTTACGAGTCCTCTCGACTTGTAAGGGAGAAAATTCTCTTGTGAGATCCTTATGACTCTCAAGAGAAAACGCACTTAGGAATCCTCACGATTCCTAAGGAGAAAATGCACCTACGAGATCCTCACGACTTGTAGGGAGAAAAGTCTTTATGAGACCCTCACGGCTCATAAAGTTGGAAAGTCTTAGGCTGCAGATCCGATCCTGTTTCCTAAGCCATCGCTGCTCTATAAGGAGATCAAGATAGACTATCTGCGGGTTACATTTGCCAAAGCCACATTCGCCAATGAAATAAAGAAGCTAGTTACGGGTCCTCACGAATCGTAAGGAAAAATACCCGAGTCAGATCCTTACGACTCACAGAGGCGATAAACACTTAGAGATCCTCACGATTTCTAGGGAGAATTTACACCTACGAGATCCTCTCGACTTGTAGGGGGAAAAAACCTTCTTGAGACCCTTACAGCTCATGAAGATAAAAAAAAGTCTTAGGCTACAAGGACCCTAAACTTGTCTCCTAAGCCGTCAATTCTCTGGCTACACATAACATTGCACTATTTCACCCACGTACATACTTACGTGGGCAAAGTAGTGGGGGGCATTTTTTCCCGCCAAAATTTTCGGCCAAGAGCTACTTGTTCCCTTATAAAAAGGGGGAGAGTCCTCAAAATTTGCCATCACGTGTAAAACACGTGAGCGCTCATATGCAAAGCATATGAGCTCTGAATAAAATGAGATTAACAATCCTTAAGCCCAAACCAAAACCCAAATCTAAGAAAATACGGATTTGGACTAATCCACGCCCTACGGGCGACAACATAATGTATGGTTACTAGGCACACGCACAAGGGTCTATGAGGCATCAACCATGCCCGATTTAAAATTTAGCCGTGCCGAACAACCCTAACCAAGATCTTTATACTAGAAATTAGGCGAAAACAAGCATGTTAAACACTTTAACACTAAGTGAGAGGGATTACAACCTTTGTAGATCCGGTCCTTCACTTCTTAAGCTCCGTGTTGAGGTCCCTTCGCTGCGATCATCGTGTTCCGGACTCTCGAGAGGCTCCACGAAGAGAAAGATGCAAGCTTGCTTCCGATCTTCGATAACAAAGATGATCTACCTTGAAGAAACTCAAACCCAAGCTCTTGCTTTGCTAATCAAGTATTAGCAAAGTAAACACCCTAATTTAAGTGGCTAGAATAGATGAGGATGATGAAGTAGGAATTTTTCTCTCTTTTGTTTTCAAATTCTCACTTTTATTCACCATTTTTGAAAAAGCTAGTGAAGCTTTTCAACCAAGAAGAAGAAGCAAGAAGAAGAGATGATCCTTTTGTGATGAATAATGAATTATTGTAGTGGTTACAAATCTAACCAAGGGTTAAGCATGAAAAAGAGTTAACCCTTGTAGAGAATTAACTAGAGTTAATGGTTTGGATTGGGTTAACATAATATCTGGTCAAAGACAAAGTCAAAGCTTCATGAAGCTTCATGGAAGCTTCATGCAAAAGCTAACCCTAATCCAAACCCTAACCAAGTTTAAACCCTAAACCATTGTTAAATTTGTAACCCTAACATGTTACAATATTATATATCATATATACAATATATTTTGTAAAAAAAAGAAAATAATACAATTAACATATATCACATATATATCAATGTATTATCCCGTGAGAAAATGAATCATTAAAGCGAGCTTATATTAGTTAATGTAATGTAATATATCTCATATATAATATACATTAAATTATCGAATCAACACTTGATCCGATAACCCGGCTATAATACATATAACCGACTAATATAACATGTACCATTTCATCGAATCAACACTTGATCCGATGACCCGGTTATATCACATATACCCGGCCGATATCTCATATCGCGAGAATAGAATACGGTATCTCATATCGTATTATTCTCAGTCCCGCACATATCACATATGTGCTCCTATTCCGTTTTGCCTGAGCCAGGAAACCTCTGTGTAGGACTCTAAAGAATCGTCAATACTCCGGCAGTAGGTGATGATCATATCAAACACCCACAAGCTGCAAGCGGTCAGCTAAACATAACAGCCACCCAGGTATTGAGAGCTCAGAAGATCAACAAGCAAGCCTGTACATTCTCCTATGAATCCAATCAGTAACACTTCCGTACAGTCCGGTCTCGTCGTCTGATATGTCGCATATCTCGCCTAGGGGTGGTAAACGTCAGACCCCAGTAGCTTGATAAGTCGTGTCAATATGAGGTCTATAACAGTTCGAGAAACTACTGATAACACTTACCAGTAAATCTCAGCAACCCTGGCCAGAAATTTCCAGTTATAGCCAATCGAACACAGCACAACATCAACTCCCTATACCGGTGAAAGGTCTACCTAGCACCTCATGAAGGGTTTGGAAGCATCACATGTGCCAAAGGTGGAGTCTTTAGGGTGCTAAGTAAACTTACAAAGGATGTATCCTAGAAAAATTAGGGTTTCTAATTTTATCACATCACCATATGAAAGGAAAACTAGGGTTTAGAGAGTACAACCTTTGTAGCTCCCTGCGCTAAACTCCTCGGCTACTTGGGGTTTGAAAGAACTCCGCTTGAACGCCTCTCGGTCACCGATGATCCACCCGGAGTCCGCTTTGTCCAAGCTAGCAACTTCGCAAGATCAAGAATGGAAAACGAAGCTAACACTCTAAACAAGTGGGCAAGACTTGTGTAGAATGATGTTGTGGTGGCTTTTCTCACTTCAAAATCCTATCTTGATGAATGATTTGCGCTCTAGAAAATTCAAGAGAGCATGAGCTCAAGGTTGAAGAAGATGATGGATATTTTTGAGAAGATAAGAATAACTATCCCAAGAGAAAAAGAAAAACATAAGTATATATATTTTTCTTTCTTCATCTCAAACCATGGTTATCTTTTTATGAATATTTAATTTATCTTTAGTTAAACACAAGAGAAAGATTAAACCATGGTCAAAAGTTAGGTGCAAATGGTTAGGTTACAAGAAGAGTGTAGAAACTTTGACCATGATTCAATCTTATCTCATTTCTTTTGTTTTAGCGAAAATAGAAATAAATATCCATAAAATGAACCATGGTGTGAGTCTTATATATCCACCATTTTCTATGTATAAACAACCATGATAGATGATGTATGTATGTATGTGTGCATGCACATCCATATGTGCATGAAACAATAAGAAATGCATACATGCATCCATACATCCAAATAAAACAAGAAAGGATTTCTAGTGAGAATCTAATGGTTAAATGATAAATCAACACTTGATTTATCAATCCGGCCATATCACATATGACCCCACCAAAAACAAGCCGCCCGATCAGTATACGGTATCCCATACACGCATTTTAATCGGGTCCATGTGCATATCGCATACGCGCACCACAGTGTTTCGCCTGGACCAAGAAACTCCATTGTGGGACTCTGAGACTCGTCAATACGCCGGCAGTGGGTGATGATCATATCAAGCACCCTCAAGCCGCAAGCGGTCAGCTAAACGTAACGGCCACCCGGGTATTGAGCGATCAGAAGAGAACAAGCGAACCTGCTATAACTCCCGTCGAGCCGATCGGCAACACTTCCCGTACAGTCCGGTCTCCTCGTCTGATATGTCGCATATCAAGTCTAGGGTTGGTAAACGTCAGACCCCAATAACCGATAAGTCGTGCCGATGTGAGGCTCATAACGGGTCGAGAAACTACTGGTAACACTTACCAGCAAATCTCTGAATCATCCCTGGCCAGGGACTTCCCTGTTACGGCCAATCGAGCACAGCGCAACATCAACCCCCAATACCGGGAGAGACGAAACCCCTCTTATCGCTCATTGCCTCCGTGTGACTCGGGACTGTACCCAAAAACCACCATTTTGCATGCCCTCATGGACGTGGTAAGGTGGAGATCAAAGCACAGTGGGAATCACACAAGACTCTATGACGATCTCGGGTCTACAGACTAACCTGTACAAGTGTCACCTGAGAACTGCCATCTGACGTGAGGTATAATACCATCTGGGAGTTCTCGGCGAGTCCGTCCAGTGTACCCAGTCTCCACTGAGAACCCTTATATCATCTCTGATGTCAAACACCAATGGATATGGGATCATCCATCGCCCATCTCATGGGTCGAGAAGCGTATACGCTAGTCTACACTGGTATATCGATTCCCCGTCTCGATACACCCACGACTAGGGACCTTGAAGGATGTACTTATGGACTACCATGTCCCCACTAGTATGATCTGCATCATAGTCCAGGTAGTCAAGTACACATCCTAAGGGCTTTACCAACATGTAACTATAAGACAGTATAAAGAGACTAGTATACATGTTAAGATAAAGAGCAACCAGATAGCATACTATCATATCGAGCAAGAAAGTCATCTCTATATATGTCCAAGCATCCAATATAATATACATCATCTGTACAATACTGGCCTCTAGGGCATACATACAACTAACAATCTCCCACTTGCACTAGGGCCAGCTGCTGTAGTATCGCATACCGAGCATCCCGAAGAGTCTCTCAAACTGTATCTGGGGAATGGCCTTCGTGAGTGGATCCGCTGTGTTGTGACAACCCTCCTGACCTCGATCTCCCGGCGATCAACTATCTCCCGGATCAGATGATACCGCCTCAGAATATGCCTGGATCGCTGATGGGACCTGGGTTCCTTGGCCAAAGCCACCGCTCCATTGTTATCGCAATACAAAGGTATTGGATGCTCAATGGATGGAACCACTCCAAGTTCAGTAATGAACTTCTTGATCCAGACAGCCTCTTTGGCAGCATCGTTGGCAGCGATGTATTCAGCCTCCATCGTCGAGTCTGCCACGGTTTCCTTCTTGGAACTCTTCCAGCTAACCGCCCCTCCGTAAAGGGTAAAGACAAATCCCGACTGCGACTTTGAGTCGTCCTTATCACTCTGGAAGCTCGAATCGGTAAAGGACTCCACTTGGAGTTCTCCGTTACCATACACCAAGAGCATCTCTTTAGTCCTTCGTAAGTACTTGAGAATGCTCTTCACAGCTGTCCAGTGACTCTCTCCAGGATCAGCTTGATACCTGCTCACTACACTTAGTGAGAATGCTACATCGGGTCTGGTACATAGCATCGCATACATGATAGAGCCTACAGCCGAAGCATAGGGTATCCCTTGCATGCGAGCTCTCTCCAAATCAGTCTTGGGAGACATCTCTTTGGAGAGAGTGACTCCAGAGATCGTGGGTAAGTTCCCACGCTTGGATTCTTCCATACTAAACCTCTTTAGTATGGTGTCAATGTACCTGGATTGGGACAATCCCAATATCCGTTTGGATCTATCTCTATAGATCCTAATTCCCAATATGCAGGAGGCATCACCAAGATCTTTCATCGAGAATTTTTGTGACAAGAAGAGCTTGACCGATTGCAGCATAGAAATGTCAATTTCTATCAAGAGTATGTCGTCCACGTACAATACGAGGAAGACAACCTTACTCTCTGCCACCTTCTTGTAGATACAAGGTTCATCTACATTTTTGACGAAATCAAACTCTTTGATAACGACGTCAAAGCAGATGTTCCAACTCCGTGATGCTTGCTTTAATCCATAAATGGATTTAAGCAGCTTGCATACTGTTCAGTCGATAAAACTGCACATTTGTAGTACATTTTTCCTACCATTTTTATATTAAAAAAGGACTTTATTATAATATATTATACATATGAGGGTTTATGTGTTAAAACATTATTTTCCATGTGTTAATATATTTTAATTATCATTTTGGTAGGAAATGTATGCAAATATTATTGACCTAATCCTAGTAGAACAAAGTCTACTAAAATCTTATTTGAGTTGTTGTGCAGAATTTTCCAAGTTGTTATGCAGAATATATCAAAGAAATCAAGCTGTTGAAGAAATCTTGCCAAATTAAGAAGCAAACTTGGAAACCAAGTCTGGAAGCAACCGAGAGAAGATTTCTGAAATATGAAGATGCCTAGGATTGCCAAATGTCACCAAATGAAAGCACAAGAAAAATAATCAAAAGATCCCCACCCTTGAGCGCGGATCCGCGGCCAAACCCACCCTGGAGCCGCGGATCCGCCGCAATAATGATGAGTTGGAAGGCAATATTTTGGGAGATTGACAACTGCTGAATTTTACCAACTTCTCAACAATAAGATTCTGGGTTTGCACTATAAAAAGGCACCGAGAGCCTCTTGGAAAAATCATCAAGCCGAAGAGATCACGAAGCTCCCGACGCTCACGCATCCAGGCTGATCATCGACTGTTCGACTACCTCCTTAGGAAAGATCGAGAAGTAAATCAAGTTTTGTAATCATTTTCTATGGATTAAAAGTGTAGTTTGAAGGAGTTGATTAATAAAGGTAGTTTTTTTTATTTAATTGTTTTTTTTTATTATGTTCTCCCTCTCTTTCTTTTCATCTTCTTCTCCCAACATGCGCGAGTAATTCTCCGCTTGTTAGGGTTCGTAGGATTAGGGTAGGATAATGGGCGATGAAAATAATTAAACCCTTTTTAAGTCCTATAAAGTTTAGGAACTTTATCAAAATAATCATTAACATCCTAATCGGGCGTGCTAGCAATTCCTTGCTAGTTCCGACCGCGATTAGAGATTAGATTAATGATTATTTTGGTAAAGGCTAGATATGAACGGAGTTCCGTGTCGAGATAAGGGTTACGAGTGGGATTCCTTTTCCCTCCAGAAACCCTAATCTACACGCATCACCATCGTTCTAGTTCTAAATCTATTAATGGATAAAAAGGGTAACTTTTAATTAATCTTCCATAACTACTAAATCCTAACGAACCCTACAAGCCCTATTATTATATTATCTAAATCTCTAAAATAATCTAGATCTATATTTTACATTAAAGTAGATCTAGAAACCTTTTCACAAAATTCTTTCTTCCTCTTCTCTTTTTCAACACATCTAAAGTAAAAATAAAAGGTTCAACGTTTCACAGAGGACGACCCGTACTCATCTCGGTCTAGCTACGCGCGACACCGTTCTGATTGCGGTTAAACTACAAACAAACACTTTTTCACAACAATCAAATGGCGCCGTTGCCGGGGATACGTGCGTAATTTTTTATTTTTACTATTTGTGTTGAATTCTTAGACGAGCTATATCATTATTAAAACAAAACTGCAAATTGCAAATTTAACGATTTGTGCGTGGATTTTTGCAAGGAGATCTGGAGTCACAGTATTGAGGAAAACAGGAAACAGAGACACTTTTAGAGATCCAGAAGAGCAAAGGAGATCACAGAAAAATTTTCAGCAAGCGATCCATCCACCTTGCGGCGGAACCGCGGCACAAAGGTGCTTCCTGCGGCGGAAACGCGGCTTCTTGGAGGGATTAGGGCTACAGAACTCTCTGGTAAGATTCTCAACTCCTTCTCTCTCTCCTCAAATCCAATAAAATCTATTTTCTGCAGGATTCTTTGCAAAATTGCGCCGCTCAAAAATATTTTTGCAAAAGTTTTGTGATTGGTTTTGTTTTGCATATTTAATACGGACTCTGAGGGGCAAAGACCAAATCAAGATTAGGTCTTACTGTTGATAATACTAAGAATTTATGGTCTTCCCGTTCACAAAATCCGGCTACTTAATTTACGAAGGATATGAAATAGGCAAAGTGCAGTTCACGAGTGGGGATTTCATCACCCTTCCTAAGCCCCACAAATCACAAACCGAGCATCTGCATCAACCCTACAATAATTTAAAAAATATCTAGACCAGACTCTAAGGACTGTCGCGCTCAATAAGGACAGAGGAAGGTCGTGGGTAATCTATCATTTATCCGTATTACTTTTGTAGTGCCTAGGCAAGTGTGACAAAGGCTAGTGGTTTTTAATTAGGCCCACGACGTGGTTCCTTCCCACTTACCTGGCACTTATCTGGCTACAAGGGTAGTACGGAGGCGGTAGAGGATCGATCCTGCGGCTTGTCCTTTGGAAGTCTAGGAGCGGTCTAGAGATTGGACCTAGGTAACCTTAGTTCTAGGGTTGCTTGTCCATCTTAGGGGTGATTTGTCTTGAGTCCCACTTTTTCAAAACAAGCCAATTTTAAATCACACACACGCTGCCACTAGCACTAAACCAGCTTAGTGCATGCTCGGCTGGACACGGGATCCTAGTGCCCATCTTGTCCGCGTTCATGCCATCGACGCCGAAGTCGGTACTTCTTCATCCTCTTTCCCCCCACCACACACCACATCAACCGAGATGGACGGCACTCCATCTGAGTATAACACCACGCTGCCACCGCCCGAAGGTGCGCAGAATCCACCGCGCATCTCTCTCCAAGAGAGATGCTATCCTATTCGTGGTCCTCTTCCCACTTGTCTATCTCTTCCACCACCTAACGGGGATAATTTCGAGATTAAACCCCACTACATCAATCTGCTGCCCAAATTTCACGGGCTTGAGTCGGAAGACGCGTACGTTTCCATCACCAAATTCGAAAACGTATGCGCAATGATGGGTACTTCACAATTGACCTTAGATGCTATGCGCTTACGTCTTCTCCCATTCACACTGTGCGACTTGGCAGAAAAATGGCTTTATAATACTGCCGCACACTCTATCGCTAATTGGGATGAATTCTTCGTAGCATTTCTTAAGAAGTTTTACCCAAATCATAAGACTGCACATGTTAGGAGCGAGATCAACCAGTTCACCCAGCTTCCCAATGAACCATTTTGGAAGTGCTTTGAACGTTTCAAAGATCTGCTTGTCCAATGCCCCCATCACGGAATACAAAGATGGGATTTATGTCGGATTATATATGAGGGCATTAATCCAGCGACAAAGCAGATGCTTGAAACAATCTGTCAATGCAATTTCATGTCTAAAGATGACGGTGAAGCATGGAAATATCTGGAAGACCTTGCTGAAAGCACTTTGCAGTGGGAAAGTGTAAGACCACCTTCATCTAGGGGAGGAGTTCACCAGCTCGATGTTTCCATCGCGGTGAAAGCCGAAATGGCAGCGATGCAGAAGAAACTCGACGCTATTGAGAGCAGATTCTCATCAGTCACCCTAAATCAGGTTACGCTTCCTAAGACCGTCTGTGGTTGCTGTTCGGATCCTTCACACTTAACGGAAGAATGTCCTATGAATGCATCGTTTCAAGCTAATGCTGCTTTTCAGCAGCGACCTAGAAACGACCCTTATTCTTCTACGTACAATCAAGGATGGAGGAATCATCCTAACTTTGCTTGGAATCAAAACCAACAAAGTAATTATTAAAGACCTCCTCCACAGCAACCACAACCACAGAATCAGCCCCCCTTTCAGTCACAAAATTTCCAAAATCCGGCAAACATTTCTACACCACAAGTGGCCGGTACTGACAACTCGCTTGCATAAACTTTGGATATGTTCATGAAACAATCCATGCAAAATTCGGCTGAGATAAGGTCTTCTATTGATACCCTAACGAAAAACTCCTCCTCCCATGGTGAGAGTATTAAATCAATAGAAAACCAAATCGCACAGTTAAACGCCGCAATGAGTGCGAGAGAGAAAGGGAAACTCCCATCTCAACCCCTACCGAATCCTGGCCATTCACAAAGTCATAATGTGAATGCCATTACTACGTTGAGATCGGGGAGAGTGCTGAATAACCAAGTGGGTGAGCAAGTTGATGATAGTGACACATTTGATACCCCTTCTTCTTCTTCTTCCCCTAATTCGTCTAGTCTCCCACCTTCATCCGAGCCTATTCTCCGTTTTCCCCAAGGCTCGAACATTTCGCCAAATCTATCTAAGTCGATACCCACTCCAATTTTGGGATCGAATCCGTCGCCACAGTCTTCTCCACAAACGTTGGACCCAAAACTTATTGATCGAGCTCCATTTCCAAACCGATTAAGGGCCAACAGACCTAACCCGTAAATGGAGAAGATTGTGGAAATGTTTAAGCAAGTTAGCGTGAATATTCCTCTCCTAGATGCTATCCAACAAGTCCCATCTTATGCAAGAATCCTTAAAGACTTGTGCACTAGAAAGAGAAAAACTCAAGTGCCTAAAAATGTTTTCATGACGAGTAATGTTAGCACAGCTTTTACCCAACAAATACCAAAGAAACGTAAGGACCCCGGCTGTCCTACAATCTCTATTTCTATTGGGGGTAAAAATATAAATCGTGCTTTACTCGATCTAGGCGCTAGCGTCAACTTGCTTCCTTATTCAGTATACGAGCAGTTAGGAATTGGAGAGTTAAAACCCGCCCATTGTACTCTCCAAATGGCAGACCGATATTTCACCAAACCTCGGGCGAACTAGAGGATGTGTTAATTAAAGTCGGGAAATTCATATTTCCCGTGGACTTTATTGTTTTAGATACACAACCTGTGGCAAACCCACGCAATCAAATCCCGGTGATACTTGGTCGGCCCTTCCTAGCAACTTCTAACGCTGTGATTAATTGTCGTAACGGTTCGATGAACTTATCCTTCGGGAAAATGACAATTGAGCTTAATATTTACAAGCTAGGAAGTCAGCCATCAGAACCTTCTGCTCATTTGCTGGATGTTTGTTCCATCCACGAGATAGCTCCCGAAAACTGCATGGATGATGAACTTTGCTTTGATGTTCTCGACAACACTAATGAGACATCGTTTGATCTTGCACCACTTCACAGTGAGGATATGTTCAATGAGTCCGACCTTGAGATTGAACCCGTTGACTCGTTGCAAAAGTCAGCAGCACTTTCCGAGTCAATATCTTATGCAAGTTTTGAACCTCTTAAGGAGTCCGAATATCATTCCGTTACCCCTCCTTCTATTGTCTCTCCGCCAATTCTTGATCTCAAACCGCTACCTTCTCATCTTAAATATGCATATTTATGAGAGAATGAGACTTTGCCAGTAATTATTTCCGCTTCTCTGGCCTCAGAACAAAAGAATGCACTTTTGGCAGTGTTGAGATCGAATCGGCAAGCATTTGGTTGGACAATGGCCGACATCAAAGGGATTAGTCCCTTAATTGTTGAACATCACATACATCTGATGGATGAAGCCAAACCAACCCGAGACCCACAAAGACGGTTAAATCCCGTTATGAAGGAGGCGGTAAAGAAAGAAATCGTCAAGTGTCTTGATAGTGGAATAATTTACCCCATATCTGATAGCCAATGGGTAAGTCCAATTCACGTGGTCCCTAAAAAGTCTGGCATCACGGTCATCACTAACGAGGCTAATGAGTTAATCCAAACACGCACCCAAACTGGGTGGCGCGTATGTATTGATTACAGGAAACTCAATGCCGCGACGAGGAAAGATCACTTCCCTCTACCTTTCATTGACCAGATGTTGGAACGATTAGCGGGACACGATTACTACTGTTTCTTGGATGGATACTCTGGCTACAATCAGGTCCCCATCGCCGAAAAGGATCAAGATAAAACCACTTTTACTTGTCCTTTCGGAACTTTTGCTTATAGACGCATGCCCTTTGGGTTATACAACGCTCCCGCTACATTTCAGCGGTGTATGATGGGGATATTTTCAGATATGGTGGAAAATTTTCTAGAAATTTTTATGGACGATTTCTCCATTTTTGGGGACTCCTTTGAGGACTGCCTTCGTAATCTTGACGCTGTTCTTACCCGCTGTAAGGATAAGAACTTGACTTTGAATTGGGAAAAATGCCATTTTATGGTCCAAGAAGGTATTGTACTTGGACATATAATTTCACATAAAGGCATTGAGGTTGACAGAGCTAAAATAGATGTCATTCAAAACCTCCCTCGTCCCAATTGCGTCAAAGATATACGATCCTTCCTTGGTCATGCAGGATTTTATAGGAGATTTATTAAGGACTTTAGCAAAATTGCTAGACCCTTAACCCTTCTATTGGCCAAAGACACTACTTTTCACTTCGATTCGGATTGTGAGGCTGCTTTTGAATCACTTAAAGAATCACTCACTACAGCCCCCGTTCTATCATCTCCGGATTGGAACCACCCGTTCGAGCTTATGTGTGACGCATCAGATTTTGCTATTGGTGCTATCTTGGGACAGCATATTGATAAGATGCCACATGTAATTTACTATGCAAGTAGGACCTTGAACGATGCACAAATAAATTACACAACTACCGAGAAAGAACTCTTGGCAGTTGTATTTGCATTAGAGAAGTTCAGGCCCTACTTGATTGGCTCGCCTATTGTGGTTTACACAGATCACTCCGCCCTACGACATCTTTTAATGAAGAAGGATGCAAAGGCCAGGCTAATACGTTGGATCCTATTGTTACAAGAATTTGATCTTGTCATCAAAGACAAGAGTGGATGTGAAAACGTAGTAGCCGACCATCTTTCACGCATCACTTCTTCGCCAACTGTGACCGTGCCGATAAATGACCCATTTCCCGACGAACAGCTCTTGAATGTATCCTACGAACCTTGGTTCGTGGATATCGTGAACTATCTTGTGACGGGACTTATACCTAGCGATTGGTCGAAACAAGACAAACTTCGGTTTTTATCCCAAGTAAAATATTTTTACTGGGATGAACCATATCTATTCAAGTATTGTTCCGATCAAATCATTCGCAGGTGTGTCCTTAACGATGAATTCAAGAGCGTGTTATCATTTTGTCATGATCAGGCATGCGGCGGTCACTTTGGACCTCGAAAAACGGCGGAGAAGGTTTTGCAATGTGGCTTTTATTGGCCAACATTATTTAAAGATGCATTTGAACATTGCAAAACTTGTCCGCGATGTCAGCATTTGGGTCGGATTTCACGAAGGAACGAGATGCCGCTCCAACCTATATTGGTTGTGGAAATATTTGATGTTTGGGGTATTGATTTTATGGGCCCTTTTCCCAACTCCTTTGGGAATCTATATATCTTGTTAGCGGTTGATTATGTCTCGAAGTGGGTGGAAGCTATACCGTGTCGCACTAATGACAACAAAGTTGTCATTAAGTTCCTTAAAGAAAATATCTTTTCGCGATTCGGACACCCTCGCGCTATCATTAGCGACAACGGGACACATTTCTGCAATAGGTCTTTCGAGGCCTTGATGCGGAAATATTCAATCACTCACAAGCTTTCTACGCCCTATCATCCCCAAACAAGCGGGCAGGCTGAGATCTCAAATAGGCAGATCAAACAGATTTTGGAGAAGACGGTTTCGAAAAACCGTAAAGATTGGTCAACCAAATTGACGGATGCTCTTTGGGCATTCCGCACCGCTTACAAGACCGATCTTGGTATGTCTCCATACCGCCTTGTGTTTGGGAAGGCATGTCACCTCCCTGTCGAGATTGAACATAAGGCAATATGGGCTATTAAAGAGCTTAATTTTGATCTTGATCATGCAGGCAGCTATCGGAAGCTGCAATTGAATGAGCTAAGCGAACTCCGCGATGAAACTTACGATAATACGGTGATAGTAAAGAATAGGACTAAAGTGTTCCACGATAAAAATCTTTTTAGAAAAACCTTCACATCGGGGCAACAAGTCCTTCTTTACGATTCCCGTCTCCATCTTCATCCGGGTAAGCTTAAATCTCGTTGGAAAGGACTTTTTGTGGTGCGGTATGTACACCCGCACGGGGCGGTTGAAGTCGAAAATTTGAAAAACGGTTCGATTTTTAAAGTAAATGGGCATAGATTAAAACCGTATTTTTCTGCTGATCCCGCGGAGGAGCTCCTGTTTTTACAGGAGCCGCTTTATCAAAACTAAATTTCCTCCGCCTCACCTCCATATTTTTTTTAACATTTTCTCATTTTAAGAATGGAGGTGAGTAAAAATGGATTTGATTGAATATCTGTGCGTGTCAAAGAATAAGTTTGGGGGAATTTTTTATCATTTAACTATTATTTTACCCCTTGTATCTCTCCCTTAGTATACAGGTCCATGTTCTCAAAAGGCTACATCAGTGAGGACACTGCTGAAAACAAGTTTGGGGGGGAGGTTTGTATTCACTGAATTATCTTTAACACCGGGCATTAAAATTTTAAATTTTTTTTATATAACAAAAGAATAGAAAGTGAAACATTACATCCAAAAGATTGGAATAGTTTAAGAAAACCAAGAAAATTAGAAGTTTTCTTATACGAACTAGTAATAAGTAGTTATGAGCTGTTGTCCCAAGGGTTAGTAAGATGAAGGAAGTCACTAATCTGAGGATAAAAATAAGTCCAAAAAATAGTTTCTATTCTGGAAGCCAAACATTTAAATGTTGATACCCTACAATATGCACCTACACACGTCTTGAAACTCGGGATAGTAGAGGATACCTTGAAATGCTCTTGTCTAAAAGCCAAAGTATGAAGGAAATGATGAAGAAAATATAAAAATGGTGAAAAGAAAAATGAACACTGGTTTTGTTATCGCCAAGGCAGCAATAAAAAAAAAATATAGCGAGGGTGCCTCTTAACCTAGTGCCCTAAGGCCAACTGGTCTGGGAGTCACTGCTAAGCCTTAGGTGGTGCAAGACGAGGAAAATATTATCACCAAATCTGCAAACACATGAGTAATCGGTCGGTTAGTACCTCAAGAAGTATTAACGGTCGCATGAAAATGTGTGAGCAGTTCTAAGTATTCATCAAATTAAAAAGTACTAAGGTAGATGGACAAGAGTATGATAGCTTGAATTGAATTCTCCGGGTGTAGGGATGTTCTTTACACACACGTGGGGTTATATGATCGATGTTTGGATGAAAGGAAGGAATGAAGAATAAAGACGATGTTTTATTGAGGGATGATGTGATTTCTAACATTTTTCATGACTATTAAGATAGGGCTCATGACAACTGAAAAACTAGTATAGTTGGAAACTCTTATTTTCAAAGTCTTTCTTTTATGGTTCTTATCTTTATATGTAAATTTCACCATCTCTCTTTTATTATTGGATTTTTGTGGGTGTAATCCGCTGAAAACCCTCAGGAGACAACACTCCTCCTACTAGGGACACCTAGAGGTTTAACGGCTTGTTGCACGTGCTCAGTGCAATCGTGTATGCCTACGAAAGTGTGCTTAGTTTTCTCTTTTTCTCCTCTTAAATAAACTAGTTTGCTCGGGACGATCAAAGATAAGTTTGGGGGAATTTGTTCAGTCGATAAAACTGCACATTTGTAGTACATTTTTCCTACCATTTTTATATTAAAAAAGGACTTTATTATAATATATTATACATATGAGGGTTTATATGTTAAAAAATTATTTTCCATGTGTTAATATATTTTAATTATCATTTTGGTCGGAAAATGTATGCAAATATTATTGACCTAATCCTAGTAGAACAAAGTCTACTAAAATCTTATTTGTGTTGTTATGCAGAATTTTCCAAGTTGTTATGCAGAATATATCAAAGAAATCAAGCTGTTGAAGAAATCTTGCCAAATTAAGAAGCAAACTTGGAAACCAAGTCTGGAAGCAACCGAAAGAAGATTTCTGAAATATGAAGATGCCTAGGATTGCCAAATGTCACCAGATGAAAGCACAAGAAAAATAATCAAAAGATCCCCACCCTTGAGCGCGGATCCGCGGCCAAACCCACCCTGGGGCCGCGGATCCGCCGCAATAATGATGAGTTGGAAGGCAATATTTTGGGAGATTGACAACTGCTGAATTTTACCAACTTCTCAACAATAAGATTATGGGTTTGCACTATAAAAAGGCACCGAGAGCTTCTTGGAAAAATCATCAAGCCGAAGAGATCACGAAGCTCCCGACGCTCACGCATCCAGGCTGATCATCGACTGTTCGACTACCTCCTTAGGAAAGATCAAGAAGCAAATCAAGTTTTGTAATCATTTTCTATGGATTAAAAGTGTAGTTTGAAGGAGTTGATTAATAAAGGTAGTTTTTTTAATTTAATTTTTTTTTTTATTATGTTCTCCCTCTCTTTCTTTTCATCTTCTTCTCCCAACATGCGCGAGTAATTCTCCGCTTGTTAGGGTTCGAAGGATTAGGGTAGGATAATGGGCGATGAAAATAATTAAACCCTTTTTAAGTCCTATAAAGTTTAGGAACTTTATCAAAATAATCATTAACATCCTAATCGGGCGTGCTAGCAATTCCTTGCTAGTTCCGACCGCGATTAGAGATTAGATTAATGATTATTTTGGTAAAGGCTAGATATGAACGGAGTTCCGTGTCGAGATAAGGGTTACGAGTGGGATTCCTTTTCCCTCCAGAAACCCTAATCTACACGCATCACCGTCGTTCTAGTTCTAAATCTATTAATGGATAAAAAGGGTAACTTTTAATTAATCTTCCATAACTACTAAATCCTAACGAACTCTACAAGCCCTATTATTATATTATCTAAATCTCTAAAATAATCTAGATCTATATTTTACATTAAAGTAGATCTAGAAACCTTTTCACAAAATTCTTTCTTCCTCCTCTCTTTTTCAACACATCTAAAGTAAAAATAAAAGGTTCAACGTTTCCCAGAGGACGACCCGTACTCATCTCGGTCTAGCTACGGCCAACTGGTCTGGGAGTCACTGCTAAGCCTTAGGTGGTGCAAGACGAGGAAAATATTATCACCAAATCTGCAAATACATGAGTAATCGGTCGGTTAGTACCTCAAGAAGTATTAACGGTCGCATGAAAATGTGTGAGCAGTTCTAAGTATTCATCAAATTAAAAAGTACTAAGGTAGATGGACAAGAGTATGATAGCTTGAATTGAATTCTCCGGGTGTAGGGATGTTCTTTACACACACGTGGGATTATATGATCAATGTTTGGATGAAAGGTAGGAATGAAGAATAAATACGATGTTTTATTGAGGGATGATGTGATTTCTAACATTTTTCATGACTATTAAGATAGGGCTCATGACAACTGAAAAACTAGTATAGTTGGAAACTCTTATTTTCAAAGTCTTTCTTTTATGGTTCTTATCTTTAAATGTAAATTTCACCATCTCTCTTTTGTTATTGGATTTTGTGGGTGTAATCCGCTGAAAACCCTCAGGAGACAACACTCCTCCTACTAGGGACACCTAGAGTTTTAACGGCTTGTTGCACGTGCTCAGTGCAATCGTGTATGCCTACGAAAGTGTGCTTAGTTTTCTCTTTTTCTCCTCTAAAATAAACTAGTTTGCTCGGGACGATCAAAGATAAGTTTGGGGGTATTTGTTCAGTCGATAAAACTGCACATTTGTACTATATTTTTCCTACCATTTTTATATTAAAAAAGGACTTTATTATAATATATTATACATATGAGGGTTTATATGTTAAAACATTATTTTCCATGTGTTAATATATTTTAATTATCATTTTGGTAGGAAAATGTATGCAAATATTATTGACCTAATCCTAGTAGAACAAAGTCTACTAAAATCTTATTTGAGTTGTTGTGCAGAATTTTCCAAGTTGTTATGCAAAATATATCAAAGAAATCAAGCTGTTGAAGAAATCTTGCCAAATTAAGAAGCAAACTTGGAAACCAAGTCTGGAAGCAACCGAGAGAAGATTTCTGAAATATGAAGATGCCTAGGATTGCCAAATGTTACCAGATGAAAGCACAAGAAAAATAATCAAAAGATCCCCACCCTTGAGCGCGGATCCGCGGCCAAACCCACCTTGGGGCCGCGGATCCGCCGCAATAATGATGAGTTGAAAGGCAATATTTTTGGAGATTGACAACTGCTGAATTTTACCAACTTCTCAACAATAAGATTCTGGGTTTGCACTATAAAAAGGCACCGAGAGCCTCTTGGAAAAATCATCAAGCCGAAGAGATCACGAATCTCCCGACGCTCACGCATCCAGGATGATCATCGACTGTTCGACTACCTCCTTAGGAAAGATCGAGAAGCAAATCAATATTTGTAATCATTTTTTATGGATTAAAAGTGTAGTTTGAAGGAGTTGATTAATAAAGGTAGTTTTTTTTATTTAATTTTTTTTTTTATTATGTTCTCCCTCTCTTTCTTTTCATCTTCGTCTCCCAACATGCGCGAGTAATTCTCCGCTTGTTAGGGTTCGTAGGATTAGGGTAGGATAATGGGCGATGAAAATAATTAAACCCTTTTTAAGTCCTATAAAGTTTAGGAACTTTATCAAAATAATCATTAACATCCTAATCGAGCGTGCTAGCATATACCTTCCCGCTGCTCCCACTATCTACGAAGCCCTCTGGCTGAGTCATGTACACGCACTCTTCTAAATCACCGTTGAGAAAGGCGGTCTTAACATCCATTTGCCAGATTTCGTAGTCATGATATGCAGCCATGGCAAGCATGATCCGGATGGATTTAAGCATAGCCACTGGAGAAAAAGTTTCGTCATAGTCCACACCTGGTCTTTGACGAAAACCCTTTGCAACAAGTCTAGCTTTGAAAGTCTCCACTTTCCCATCTACACCAAGTTTTTTCTTGAAGATCCACTTGCTCCCAATGGGTTTTACCCCTTCAGGAGCAACTTCCAAAGTCCATACTTTGTTGGTGTACATGGATTCCATCTCAGACTGCATAGCATCCAGCCATTTTACTGAGTCCTTACTCGTGATGGCCTGCTCGAAGCTAGTTGGGTCATCATCTTCCATGATGCAATCCTCGCTTCCACCATCAATGAGAAAACCGTAGTATCTCTCAGGCGGATGAGAAACCTTACTAGATCGGCGGAGAGGCTGGGGTTCGTCGGGTACTACTGAATCTTCTGGTTCTACTCAATCATCAGTAGTAGTTTGTGGTGTTGGAACCTCATTCAGCTCTACCTCTTTGCCACTAATTTCTTTTGCAAGAAATTCCCTTTCCAAAAAGGTGGCATGTTGAGCAACAAACACTCTTTGTTCCTCAGCTTGGTAGAAAAAATATCCTTGAGAATTCTTTGGATATCCCACAAACTTGCAAAGAACTGATCGTGCCTCGAGTTTGTCCGGATTTTGCTTTTTGACATAGGCCGGACAACCCCATATCTTAATTCGTTTAAAATATGGTCTCTTCCCACTCCATATCTCATATGGTGTGGTAGGTACAGATTTAGACGGAACCAGATTCAATAGGTATATGGCTGTCTCAAGCGCATACCCCCAAAAGGAAATAGGTAACTCAACATTGCTCATCATTGAGCGCACCATATCTAATAGGGTGCGATTCCTTCGTTCTGATACACCGTTGTGCTGTGTTGTATAAGGAGGAGTAAGCTGAGAGAGAATCCCATTCTCTTTTAGATAATCTAGGAATTCAATGCTTAAGTATTCACCTGCTCGATCAGATCGAAGAATCTTAATACTTTTGCCCGTTTGGTTCTCTACTTCGTGCTTATATTCTCTGAATTTCTCAAAAGCTTCAGACTTGTGTTTCAATAGAAATACATGCCCGTATCTAGAGAGATCGTCAGTGAATGTAATGAAGTAGGAAGAACCGTTTCTGGCGTGTGTAGACATAGGACCGCATACATCACTATGTACCAGTCCTAAGAGTTCAGTAACTCTTTCTCCGTGTCCACTAAACGGAGTTTTGGTCATCTTTCCTTTGAGACATGAATGGCAAGTGTCATAAGATGATAATTCGAATGAATTCAAATATCCATTCTTATGTAACTTAGCCAGCCGTGTTTCATTGATATGGCCAAGTCTACAGTGCCACAAGAAGGATTCGTTCATTTCTGAGCTTTTCCTCTTGTGTGTGTTTTGTATATTGAGAACTGTATTTTGATTAAGAATGAATATGCCATTATGTAACGAGCCTGATGCAATCAACTTTTGATCTAGGAATATGTTCATAACATTATCCTTTACTACAAAATTATATCCTTCTTTACTCAGTAAAGAAACTGATATAATATTGCACATCATGTTCGGTATATAATAGCACTCATTCAGAACCAGAGTATTATGACTTGGTAATACAAGGTGATATTCGCCAACTGCTTTGGCTGCAACACTTGCACCATTCCCTACTTGAACGGAATGATTACCCTTTCCCAGTTCTCTACCTTTCCGTAGCCCATGTAATTGTTTACATACGTGGGATCCTGATCCGGTATCTAATACCCAGGACGTAGGGTGAACTGAAAAACAGTTCTCAATGACAAACACACCCGAAGAAGGTGCATCAACATGCATGTCCTCCATTTAGGCGGCGTGAGAATCTAGACATTCTCCTGTTTCCTGTTCAGTCTTATAACACTTATAAGATAGAACGGGTCCAACGTTCACCTGCACAGTATAACATGCGGGTTCGGTCAATACATCCATATTATTATCTTTATTAAGGCATGACATGGTCGCTACCTGGAGAGAGAGAGAAGAAAACACTTTAGCGTATGCTCTTGCAAGATCAGATTGGTTATTATCTTATCTAATCAGGATGGCTCCCACTGGTTTTTATCAAATCTTCCTTCAAACCCTAAAAGGAAAGACTAGCCGGGATTAATTACACTCTACAACTTCGTCGATCTTTCAGCCAGGCCAGTGTCGGTACTTTGAGGGAGGTTCCCCGTGCTTTCGCACGGACCTAATTAAAGTAAACCTCGTTTTCCAAGAGGCGTAACCCCGTTGACACCTTTCTAGACACCTACTTGATCGGCTAATTGTCCTGTGTAAAACTCTCCCGGGAGTAACAATTACTCGCAGTGGGTATCGGGATCCAACTATCTCATAGAAGGTATGCAATCTCATTGCAAATTTCAACACTTGAAATTCCCGATAATATTTTTCTCCTAGCGTCCCATGACCTTGACGCGGGCCAACAAACCATAGTGCGCTAGTCAAGTTCAACCCGTCATTTCTTGATTGAATTAAACCCACCCGTACGACCCTTGACACAGGCCAACAAAGTCGCACGACTACCTTAATCCAATCTGCATCATATGCATAAACAGATAAATACTAGTTAGCTACCGCACACTACGCCTTGACGCAGGCCAACAAACGTAGCACGAATACTAAGTAGGACTTATCTGAAATGACGGAGGGCTACGACAGGTTTTTCTGAAAACCTATTGCGTAATGAACTTGATATCATTGTAGAATCGAGTGAATTTTGAAATGGAGTGATTTTGAGACTTTTATTAGCTTTGCTAAAGAGGTCACTCCCGGTGAAGGGATCTCGGCTCTTTCCTCATCGAATAAGGTGCGGGATATATCATATATATCACTGTGCAAAGCAAAACTCCAAAAGCAGTCAAAAGTCAAACCGAGTGTCGTAGCATCTGCCAGTTTCGCTAAAGAGGTCACTCCCGGTGAAGGGATCTCGGCTCTTTCCTCATCGAATAAGGTGCGGGATATATCATATATATCACTGTGCAAAGCAAAACTGTAGCTACCCTTTTTATTAAAATTTGATTCTACAACATCTTTTAGGTTTCTTTTCTTTCATTAATCACGTTAATGAAGTCCCATCATTTAAGTCACCTAAACATCACAGATAAATACGACGTACACTTATGCCATCCGCATTCGCCTCGATGTCCCCTCGTGCACCGTTAGGTTAGGTAACTAACGACAGAGCAGGGCAGGGCTAGTGCGGGTGCAAAACATAAGTAACGTCTATATAATATATCATATATACTATATACTGTATCCATCACAGAACAAATCTAATGATCACATCACATATATCGCAGCAGAAACATAGATATAATGTGGGATATACTAGGACGTCCGTATTTAGTATTTAGCCAACAATAGAAAATACGGATTCCACAGTCGCGATGAATAGCCAAGCCCACACCCTGGACCCCTACGAGAGCGGCAAGCGACCCTACCAATTCTGGAGTTTAGGAGACCCGGTCTCGACTCCTCGAGATGGCCTCCCACTGAACCCCAGAACCCGGTCACATGTGCTCCCCTCCTTGGGTCCATCCTAATGCGGAAAAGTAAATAATATACAACACAGGTGACACAACCTCAACCCGGAAGTGCCCCAAATAAAAGAATATTACATTACATTTGAATTTACATGAATGAAAATTTAAAACTCTCATCTCACATAAAACCCCCCCGGCTATTCTATCGCGACAATCCTGCACATCATATCTCAGCAACACATAATATCACATATCATCAACGTAAGTATGTATGCGTACCCCAATTGTCGTTGACGTATAGCAACGAAACCGGCGATATCGACATACAACACTTACGGTCACAGAAAAGAAAGTGTAAAACTGCAATATCTGGAATCCACATTCTCTTTAGACATCGTAAATGCGAAGTATCACATACCTCGTAGTTCATGTCCTATAATATGAATTCCACACATTGCATCACATTCCAGATAATTAGACAGTATTAAAGTTTTCGAACGAACGATCAAATACCCAAGATTCACTAAAGCTCAACACTTGAGCGGAGTTCAAAAGCCCGGAGTGTGACACAGCGGTAGCGGTCCAGCCGTAGAAGGGTCAAGCCAACGCCTCACATGTGGCACGCCGTACTGCCCGAAACCGTAAGGTTCAAAAGGCAGTTCAAGACGGTCACATAATCGAGTTAAGGTTTGTTGTCTTCTAGAGGGTCCACCACAAACAAACTTGCATGAACCTCCGAAGGATTTAAACCCCGTGAAAAGTGAGCAAATGATACTCGTTCAAACACTTCACTACTTTCTAATTTACCCGGAAAAGCCACGAAATGAAAATTCCGATCGAATCGTCGAGTCCAAAACCATCTCCAGAATTTTCAACAGTAATTCAGATTAAACATACTCAAAACATTGTACAAGCAGTGTAAGGAGTTACCGTGCAAAAACGAATCCATGAAGCCATTATATTACCGCGGAGCCGCGGCGTAAGCCAAGATTTGCCGCGGTTCCGCGGCGGTTTGTTCAGATCATGGGTTCGTATTTCACAGTTTTTCTTATATTTTCCTGCTGTATTTTTTAAGTATTTTTAATTCTGAAAAAGAGCAGTTTTTAAAAAATGTCCAGAGAGCACTCAAAAATCCGTATTTTCGGTTCGATCGGAGTTTTAACTTCGTAAAATAGTCGCCTAATGTTCTAGGTTGGCTCTGATACCAGTGAAAGGTCTACCTAGCACCTCATGAAGGGTTTGGAAGCATCACATGTGCCAAAGGTGGATTTTTTAGGGTGCTAAGTAAACTTACAAAGGATGTATCCTAGAAAAATTAGGGTTTCTAATTTTATCACATCACCATATGAAAGGAAAACTAGGGTTTAGAGAGTACAACCTTTGTAGCTCCCTGCGCTAAACTCCTCGGCTACTTGGGGTTTGAAAGAACTCCGCTTGAACGCCTCTCGGTCACCGATGATCCACTCGGAGTCCGCTTTGTCCAAGCTAGCAACTTCGCAAGATCAAGAATGGAAAACGAAGCTAACACTCTAAACAAGTGGGCAAGACTTGTGTAGAATGATGTTGTGGTGGCTTTTCTCACTTCAAAATCCTATCTTGATGAATGATTTGCTCTCTAGAAAATTCAAGAGAGTATGAGCTCAAGGTTGAAGAAGATGATGGATATTTTTGAGAAGATAAGAATAACTATCCCAAGAGAAAAAGAAAAACATAAGTATATATATTTTTCTTTCTTCATCTCAAACCATGGTTATCTTTTTATGAATATTTAATTTATCTTTAGTTAAACACAAGAGAAAGATTAAACCATGGTCAAAAGTTAGGTGCAAATGGTTAGGTTACAAGAAGAGTGTAGAAACTTTGACCATGATTCAATCTTATCTCATTTCTTTTGTTTTAGCAAAAATAGAAATAAATATCCATAAAATGAACCATGGTGTGAGTCTTATATATCCACCATTTTCTATGTATAAACAACCATGATAGATGATGTATGTATGTTTGTGTGCATGCACATCCATATGTGCATGAAACAATAAGAAATGCATACATGCATCCATACATCCAAATAAAACAAGAAAGGATTTCTAGTGAGAATCTAATGGTTAAATGATAAATCAACACTTGATTTATCAATCCGGCCATATCACATATGACCCCACCAAAAACAAGCCGCCCGATCAGTATACGGTATCCCATACACGCATTTTAATCAGGTCCATGCGCATATCGCATACGCGCACCACAGCGTTTCGCCTGGACCAGGAAACTCCATTGTGGGACTCTGAGACTCGTCAATACGCCGGCAGTGGGTGATGATCATATCAAGCACCCCCAAGCCGCAAGCGGTCAGCTAAACGTAACGGCCACCCGGGTATTGAGCGATCAGAAGAGAACAAGCGAACCTGCTATAACTCCCATCGAGCCGATCGGCAACACTTCCTGTACAGTCCGGTCTCCTCGTCTGATATGTCGCATATCAAGTCTAGGGGTGGTAAACGTCAGACTCCAATAACCGATAAGTCGTGCCGATGTGAGGCTCATAACGGGTCGAGAAACTACTGTTAACACTTACCAGCAAATTTCTGAATCAGCCCTGGCCAGGGACTTCCCTGTTACGGCCAATCGAGCACAGCGCAACATCAACCCCCAATACCGGGAGAGACGAAACCCCTCCTATCGCTCATTGCCTCCGTGTGACTCGGGACTGTACCCAAAAACCACCGTTTTGCACGCCCTCATGGACGTGGTAAGGTGGAGATCAAAGCACAGTGGGAATCACACAAGACTCTATGACGATCTCGGGTCTACAGATTAACCTGTACAAGTGTCACCTGAGAACTGCCATCTGACGTGAGGTATAATACAATCTGGGAGTTCTCGGCGAGTCCGTCCAGTGTACCCAGTCTCCACTGAGCACCTTTATATCATCTCTGATGTCAAACACCAATGGATATGGGATCATCCATCGCCCATCTCATGGGTCGAGAAGCGTATACGCTAGTCTACACTGGTATATCGATGCCCCGTCTCGATACACCCACGACTAGGGACCTTGAAGGATGTACTTATGGACTACCATGTCCCCACTAGTATGATCTGCATCATAGTCCAGGTAGTCAAGTACACATCCTAAGGGCTTTACCAACATGTAACTATAAGACAGTATAAAGAGACTAGTATACATGTTAAGATAAAGAGCAACCAGATAGCATACTATCATATCGAGCAAGAAAGTCATCTCTATATATGTCCAAGCATCCAATATAATATACATCATCTGTACAATACTGGCCTCTAGGGCATACATACAACTAACAACCGGGAGAGACGAATCCCCTCCTATCGCTCATTTCCTCCATGTGATTCGGGGTTGTACCCAAAAGCCACCTTTTTGCACGCCCTCTTGGACGTGGTATGATTGAAATCAAAGCACAGTGGGAATCACACAAGACTCTATGACGATCTCGGGTCAACAGACTACTCTGTACCAGTGTCACCGGAGAACTGCCATCTGACGTGAGGTATAATACCATCTGGGAGTTCTTGGCGAGTCCGTCCAGTGTACCCAGTCTCTACTGAGCACCCTTACACCATCCTTGATGTCAAACACCGATGGATATGGGATCATCCATCGCCCATCATATGGGTCAAGATGCGTATACGCTAGTCTACTCTGGTGCATCGATGCCCTGTCTTGATACACCCTCGACTAGGAACAGTTATAGGATGTACTCGTCGACTACCGTGGCCCCACTAGTATGATCTCATCATAGTTCCAGTAGTTGAGTACATGTCCTAAGGGCTTTATCAACATGTAACATAGAGACAATCAGAGTACATGTTAAGATAAAGAGGAACCAGATAGCATACTATCATGTCGAGCAAGAAAGTCCTCCATATATATATGTCCAAGCATCCACTACAATATACATCACATGTACAGTAATGGCCTCTAGGGCATACATATAACTAACAATCTCCTACTTACACTAGGGCCATCTGTTGTGGTATCACATACCCAACAATTAGCTGCGGTTGAAGCATCTCATACTCAACCATCCCATAAAAGTCTTTACTGGGAAAAAGGTCTTTGTGAGTGGATCCGCGCTGTTGTCCTCTTTGTCTACTCTCCTAACCTCGATCTCCCTGGAGATCAACCATCTTCATGATTAGGTGATACTGCCTAAGAATTATATCTGTATTTCTGATGGGACGGGGGTTCCTTGGCATAAGCCACAACTCCATTGTCACACAATGGTAGGGACGAAGTTCATCTCATAAACTTATATTTATCCAGACTGCCTCTTTGGTAGCATCCTTGGTAATGATGTATCTTGCCTTTAATCGTCTAGTAAGTCACGGTATCTAGCTTGGAACTCTTCCAACATACCGTCCCTCCACTGAGGGTAAAGACAATGCCTGCGACTGACTTTCAGTTGTCCTTATCACTCTGGAACCTTTCCAGTGTTTCTCCCCAGGATCGGTTGATACCATCTCACTACAACTAGTGAGTATCCTAATATCCAATTAGATTTATCTCATAGATCCAAAACCGAGGATTTAGGAGGTATCATTTTGATCCTATATGGAGAATCCTTGTGATAAGCGGAGATTGACCGAGCTTAGCATAGGAAACTCCTTCTCTATCAAGAGTATGTCATCCATGTACTCTACGAGGATCACTACCATACTCCCTGCTACCTTTTTGTATATACAAGGTTCATCTACCATTTTGATGAAGTCAAACTCTTTGACTGCCACATCAAAACAGACGTTCCAACTCCGCGATGCATGGTTTATCACATAAAACATCTTGCACACGTTTCCGCTGTTCCCACTGTCTGCGAAGCCCTCTGGCTGTGTACTTATAGATGCTCTCTTCCAAATCATCATTTAGAAAAGCTGTCATGACACCCAACCGCCAGATATCGTAGTCATGGTATGTAGCCGTGGCAAGTAGGATCTGGATGGACTTAAGCATAGCTTTGAAAGTCTCAACTTTTCCATGTACACCAAGTAATCTTCTCAAGATATACTTGCTCCTGATGGGGATTTAACCCTTCAGATAGAGCAACCAAAGTCCATGCTTTGTTGGTGTATAAGGATTCCATCTCAGATCGCTAAGCATCCAGCCATTCTTATAGAGTCCCACTCCTGATGGCCAGCTCGAAATAAGTTGGGTCATCATCTCATGATGCAATCCTTGCTCCCACTGTCATAGAGAAAACCGAAGTATCTCTCAGGTGGGTGAGGAACCCTGCTAGATCGACGGAGAGGCTGAGGTTCGTTGGAAACTATTGAATCCTTTGGTTCTACCAAATCATCAGCTGCAGTTTGTATAGCTGGAACTCTTTCCAGTTCTACCTCATGACCAATAATTTCTTCACAAGAAATTCCCTTTCACAAAGGTGGCATGTTGAGAAACAAACCAACTTTTGTTCCTCGGTTAGGTAGAAGATATTCCCTTGCGAATGCTTGGGATATCCAACAAACTTCCACAGAACTAACTTTGATTCGAGCTTGTCCGGATTATGCTTTTAGACATAGGCCGGACAACCCCAAATCTTAACAAACTTAAGATATGGGCTCTTCCCATTCCATATCACATATGAAGTGGTAGGCAACTGATTTGATTGGAACCCTATTCAATAGGTATGCAGCTTCACAAGTGCATAACTCTCAAAAGGAAATAGGAAACTCAGTAATACTCATCATAGAGCGCACCATATCACATAGGGTGTGATTGCTCCGTCCCGATACACCTACGTGCTGTGATGTATTCGGAGGAGTAATGCTGAGGGAGAATCTCATTCTCCTTTAGAATAGTCCAGGAATCCCGTGCTCAAGTATTCTCCTCCTTGATCTCATCAAAGGACATAATACTTATACCCATTTTTGGTTCTCTACTTCTAACTTATATTCTGTTAATATCTCAAATGGTTTAGACTTGTGTTTCAACAGGAACATATGTCTGAATCTAGAGAGATCATCAGTGAATATAATGAAGTACAAAGAACCGGTCTTGGCATGTGTAGACAGGGGACCTTCATACATCAGCATGTATCAATTCCAAGAGTTCACTAACTCTTTCTCTGTTTCCAATAAACGGAGCTGTGGTCATCTTATCTCTGTGACATGACCGCCAAGTTTCACAAGATGTAAATTCAAACTCATTTAAATATGCATCTAAATGTAACTTCAGCTAGACGGGTCGCATTGATATGACCTAGTCTACAATGCCTCAAGAAGGATTTGTTCATTTCTGAACTCTTCCTCTTGTTTGTGTTCTGTACATTAAGAACTGTGGTTTGATTTAGAACGTCAATGCTTTTATATAACGTGCCTGAACCGATCGACTCTTGATATAGGAAATGTTCAAAACATTATCCAACAATACAAAATTATATCCTTTCTTTACTAATAAAGAGACTGATATGATGTTGTATATCAGGTTCGGTATCTAATAACATTCGTTTAGAATCAATGTATTCTGGTAATACAGGATGATCGTGACCAACAGACTTGGCTGCAACACTTGCACCGTTTCTATCTCATGAAACTTATCACCCGTTCTCAGTTCTCTACCTATCTGTAGCCCATGTAACAAATTACATATGTGGGATCCTGATCCGATATCAAATACCCAGGACGTAAAGGATACTGAGAAACAGTTCTCTGTAATGAACACACCCGAAGAAGATGCATCAACATGCACTTTCTTCGTTTGGGCGGCACGGGAATTCTGGTAATCCTCAATTTTCTGCTCTGTCTTATAACAATTATAAGTTGGAGCGGGACCAACGTTCCCTAGCGCAGTATAACAAGCGGGTTCGGTCAATACATCCGTATTATTATCTTGATTAAGGCGTGACCTGGTCGCTACCTGGAGAGAGAGAGAAGAAAACACTCAGCATGCGCTTTTACAATATTAGATTGGTTATCAATTTATCTAATCAAGATGTCTCCCACTGTTTTAGTCAAATCTTCCTTCAAACCCTAAAAGGAAAGACTAGCCGGGATTAATTACACCCTACAAGTTCGCCAATCTTTCAGCCAGGCCAGTGCCGGTACTTTGAGGGAGGTTCCCCGTGCTTTCGCACGGACCTAATTAAAGTAAACCTCGTTTTCTCATGGGCGTAACCCCGTTAACACCTTTCTAGACACCTACTTGATCGGCTAATTGTAATGTGTAAAACTCTCCCAGGAGTAACTCTTACTCGCAGTGGGTATCGGGATCCAACTATCTCATAGAAGGTATGCAATCTCATTGCAAATTTCAACACTTGAAATTTCCAATAATATTTTACCCCTAGCATCCTATGACCTTGACGAATGCCAACAGACCATAAGATACTAGTCAAGTTCAACCTGTCATTTCCCGATTGAATTAAACCCACCCGCACGGCCCTTGACGAATGCCAACAAAGTCGCACGACTACCCTAACTCAATCGCATCATATGCTTATACAGATAAGCATAAATAGCTACCGCACACTACGCCTTGACGAAAGCCAACAAACGCAGCACGAATACTATGAAGTACTTATCTGAAATGAAGGAGGGTTACGACAGATTTTTTTAAGAAAACCCTTTGCGTAATGAACTTGATATCATCGTAGAATCGAGTGATTTTAAATGGAGTGTTTTTCAGGCTTTTCTAGTTTTACTAAAGAGGTCACTCCCGGTGAAGGGATCGTCGGCTCTTTCCTCATCGAATAAGGTGCAGGATATTTCACAAATACCACTATGCAGAGCAAGAACTATAGAAGCAATCAAAAGACAAACCGAGTTTGTAGCATCTGCTAGTTTCATTAAAGAGGTCACTCCCGGTGAAGGGATCTCGGCTCTTTCCTTATCGAATAAGGTGCTGGATATTCTACAAGGAACACCGCTATGCAAAGCAAGAACTAGAGCTACCAGTTTTTTTAAACAAGTTTCTATAACATCTTTAGGTTTCTTTTATTTCATTAATCTCATTAATGAAGTCCCATTTTATTATGCTTCACAAGCATCACATTTGAAACGAAATCTGCAATATAACATATATCTCATATATATAATATAAACATTCGTCTCAGGCAGTAATATGATCTCATCACAGAACATTGCAGCAGAAGAAACATATATGAAATATTGGATATACTAGGACGTCCGCGTTTTAATACGAGCCTGTATAAAACACGGATTCCACGGTCGCGATAAATAGCCAAACCCACATCCCTAGACCCCTTACGAGAGCGGCAAGCAACACAGCCAATTCTAGGGTTAGGAGACCCGGTCTCGACTCCTCGAGATGGTCTCCCACTGGACCCCAGAACCCGGTTACTTGTGCTCCCCGCCTTGGGTCTACCTAATGCGGAAAAGTAAATAATATACAATGGTGACATCATCCTCAGCCCGGAAGTGCCCCAATAAAAGAATATTACATACAAATGAATTTTACATGAATGAAAAAGAAAAACTCTCATCTCACATAAAACCCCCGGCTATTCAGAACGCGACGATCCAATATAACATATCACAGCAACACATAATATCTCATATCATCAACGTAAGAAAGTATGCGTATCCCGATTGTCGTTGATGTATAACAACGAAGCCGGCGATACACCACATACTACGCTTACGGTCACAGAAAAGAAAGTGTAAAACTACAACAGTTGGAATCTGCAACCTCTTTAGACATCGCATGCCTAACCAAATGAATTCCTTAGACATCGCATGCCTAATAATTATAAACCCCGCATTTTAGTCTCATTATCGAAAACTCTTTTCAATATCAAGTCGGGCAATTCAACAAGATTCCCGACATCCTGATCGAATGCTCGTCGCAAACTTTAGTAGACGGCCGCACCCCCGGATGCCGTCGACGAAGTGCACTAAGGCGGAACACCGCTGCCGCGAGCACCCAAACGGATGCTTTTGGCGACGGGGTTCTCCCACAGTTACTTGGTCGGGGCTATGGGGCGTGGCTGTCTATTAAGTTTACCCGGCGAGTATCCGCGTACGTTACGCGATTGCGACGGACTTTTGATCACATCAAAATTCCGTGGCAACCGATCATCTGAGACTAAACTGCTATGTTTATAATATTCAAATTAGTTATCTCATAACTACTTGTGGATTCCAAATATTGTATCAAATTTCAGATAAATA
Organism: Agapanthus africanus; assembly: GCA_030015575.1. Classification (NCBI taxonomy): domain Eukaryota; kingdom Viridiplantae; phylum Streptophyta; class Magnoliopsida; order Asparagales; family Amaryllidaceae; genus Agapanthus; species Agapanthus africanus. Next base: position 39,707,103 of record JASDDO010000004.1, on the reverse strand, counting down.
GACAATGTTAAACTTTCCAATCAAATAATCAAACACCCAAGATTTCCCAAATAGTTCTCAACACTTGAAATTAATTTAAAAACATCCATCACATGCCACAGTACCGATGGTCCAGCCGTAGAAGGTTCAAGCCAACGCCTCACATGTGGCACGCCGTACTGCTATAAACCCTAAGGTTTAGAGGCAGTTCAAGACGGTCACATAATCGAGTTAAGGTTTGTTGTCTTCTAGAAGGTCCACCGCGTTACTTGCACGACTTTCCGAAAGTTTCAAACTCGAGAAAAAATCCAACTTTTGAAAATTTTCCGACAGGGGAAAAGGTGAGTTATTGATATCCGTTAGAACTTTTTAACACGTTGTAAAAATTACCCGGACAAACTAAAACAAAGTTAAATTATCCGATCGAATCAACGAGTCCCCAATACAACCCAGAAAACTCAACACTTGAGCAAGTATTAAAAATTCCCAGAAGAATCAGGAAACACCTACGGAGGTAACTGTGGAAAAATGAGTCCCTAATCTCCACATACGGCCGCGGAACCGCCGCCAAAAGTAGGGTATTTCTCCGGTTCCGCGGCGCTACAGTGGAATTAGGCAGCCGTTTTCTACAGCTATCCTTAGATTTCCTTGCTCAATTTTCTGAGCATTTTTAATACAGAAAAATCAACATTTTTAAAAAATATCCAGAGAAGGGTATAAACGGGTGTTTCGGAGTTCGATCGGACTTTAAATTTCGTCTAGACTTCGCCTAAACCTCTAGCTTGGCTCTGATACCACTGTAGGGTTACTAGACACACGCACAAGGGTCTATGAGCCATCAACCATGCCCGATTTAAAATTTAGCCGTGCCGAACAACCCTAGCCAAGATCTTTATACTAGAAATTAGGCGAAACCAAGTATGTTAAACACTTTAACACTAAGTGAGAGGGATTACAACCTTTGTAGATCCGGTCCTTCACTTCTAAAGCTCCGTGTTGAGGTCCCTTCATTGCGATCATCGTGTTCCGGACTCTCGAGAGGCTCCACGAAGATAAAGATGCAAGCTTGCTTCCGATCTTCGATAACAAAGATGATCTACCTTGAAGAAACTCAAACCCAAGCTCTTGCTTTGCTAATCAAGTATTAGCAAAGCAAACACCCTAATCTAAGTGGCTAGAATAGATGAGGATGATGAAGTAGATATTTTTCTCTCTTTTGTTTTCAAATTCTCACTTTTATTCACCATTTTTGAAAAAGCTAGTGAAGCTTTTCAACCAAGAAGAAGAAGCAAGAAGAAGAGCGGATCCTTTTGTGATGAATAATGAATTATTGTAGTGGTTACAAATCTAACCAAGGGTTAAGCATGAAAGAGTTAACCCTTGCAGAGAATTAACTAGAGTTAATGGTTTGGATTGGGTTAACATAATATCTAGCCAAAGACAAAGTTAAAGCTTCATGGAAGCTTCATGCAAAAGCTAACCCTAATCCAAACCCTAACCAAGTTTAAACCCTAAACCATTGTTAAATTTGTAACCCTAACATGTTACAATATTATATATCACATATACAATATATTTTGTAACAAAAGAAAATAATACAATTAACATATATCGCATATATATCAATGTATTATCCCGTGAGAAAATGAATCATTAAAGCGAGCTTATATTAGTTAATGTAATGTAATATATCTCATATATAATATACATTAAATTATCGAATCAACACTTGATCCGATAACCCGGCTATAATACATATAACCGACTAATATAACATGTACCATTTCATCGAATCAACACTTGATCCGATGACCCGGTTATATCACATATACCCGGCCGATATCTCATATCGCGAGAATAGAATACGGTATCTCATATCGTATTATTCTCAGTCCCGCACATATCACATATGTGCTCTTACTCCGTTTTGCCTGAGCCAGGAAACCTCTGTGTAGGACTCTAAAGAGTCGTCAATACTCCGGTAGTAGGTGCTGATCATATCAAACACCCACAAGCTGCAAGCGGTCAGCTAAACGTAACAGCCACCCAGGTACTGAGCGCTCAGAAGATAAACAAGCAAGCCTATACATTCTCCTGTGAATCCAATCAGTAACAATCCCGTACAGTCCGGTCTCGTCATCTGATATGTCGTATATCTCGCCTAGTGGTGGTAAACGTCAGACCCCAGTAGCTTGATAAGTTGTGTCAATATGAGGTCTATAACAGTTCGAGAAACTACTTATAACACTTACCAGTAAATCTCAGCAACCCTGGCCAGGGATTTTCAGTTATAGCCAATCGGATACAGCACAATATCAACTCCCTATACCGGGAGAGACGAATCCCCTCCTATCACTCATTGCCTCCATGTGATTCGGGACTGTACCAAAAAGACACCTTTTTGCACGCCCTCTTGGATGTGGTATGATGGAAATCAAAGCACAGTGGGAATCACACAAGACTCTATGACGATCTCGGGTCAACAGACTACTCTGTACCAGTGTCACCGGAGAACTGCCATCTGACGTGAGGTATAATACCATCTGGGAGTTCTTGGCGAGTCCGTCCAGTGTACCCAGTCTCTACTGAGCAGCCGTACACCATCCTTGATGTCAAACACCGATGGATATGGGATCATCCATCGCCCATCATATGGGTCAAGATGCGTATACGCTAGTCTACTCTGGTGCATCGATGCCCTGTCTCGATACACCCTCGACTAGGAACAGTTATAGGATGTACTCGTCGACTACCGTGGCCCTACTAGTATGATCTCATCATAGTCCCAGTAGTCGAGTATATATCCTAAGGGCTTTATCAACATGTAACATAGAGACAATCAGAGTACATGTTAAGATAAAGAGCAACCAGATAGCATACTATCATGTCGAGCAAGAAAGTCCTCCATATATATATGTCCAAGCATCCACTACAATATACATCACATGTACAGTAATGGCCTCTAGGGCATACATATAACTAACAAATAAATTAGTCTCCGTACACAATCTACAGGCAACCAAAAATAAAACAAACACGACACGACATGAAGTGACCATCTGGAGAAGGAGAAAGTGGTTACCGCGATGCGGTAGCGTAATTAACTGCAGGGGCTTGTGCCTGTAGGGAAGAGCGTCCCCACAATCAAGAACCCCTCAAATGAAGGGGAATCTGAAGAAGTCCGCTACAACGGCCGCATTCATCTAAACCTCCGATATACGGTGCCATAAATCAACTTGGCATCTTCGGAGAGATGGACGGATAAAACCAAATAGCATCTGCCCCCAAATTCAGGCCGGACTTCCCAACGTCCCGGTCGCGTCTTCCGGCGGAGAACAAATTCTCGCACGCCCGGTGGGACCTTTTCCTCTTTCCACTCCACACTTCGTGTGTCGTGTTTCGCGAACGAATCGCAGTTTGCTATTGTTGCCCTTGGATTCGAGGTACTAAGATTTGGTGTCTTGGTCCGTGCAGAAAAATAAAAGATCAAAGGCTTCAAAATGCACTAATTGCAACAACTCTCACTTCGTCCTCGCCGGAGGAGTGACCTACGGGCCTCAGGCGGCCTCCCTTTTTACGATGCCGGTGAACCAGGTGACGCAAGCCACCACTGGGTTGTTCTTCGGGACCATGCTCCCGCCAATGAGCTTCAACGCTCCAATGCCATCACAGGAAGCTCCGAAGAAGTCGGTCTTTGATCGGCTTGCAACTACCGCGGCCCCTCTCAACGGGTCGCCCAAGTCCAGTGCCTCAGTTTTCAACAGACTGGGACAAAGCTCAAGTGGGCCCATGAAAAAGCCCACGATACCCGAAGCGGCCATCCTAAAGCGGATAGCCATCCCTGCTCCAGTGAAAGAAGTCGTCAAGGCGGCTTCCCCTGCTAAGGAGTCGGTCTTTGCAAGACTGACCATTTCAGCTCCCGTTCCAGGCGAAGTCATCAAAACTGCTACCCTTGTCCAAAAGTCTGCCTTCGACAGGTTGGCCATCCCCTCTCAACGGACGTCAGTTTTCGATAGGCTAGCGACGACAACAGCCCCTTATCAGAGCAGGGGCATGAAAAATCCACCCCCATAACTGAGCCGGTCTTGTCAGCACGATATGCTCGCCGTCATCACTGGCGTCGAGTAAGGCAGGCTGGGGGCAACTCTCATAATGGACTGACTCCTCCAACTCCAGTGGTGGAGATTAATGCTGCTGTTCCAACCGGGAACAGCTTTGAACCACTTAGGAGGGTACGCAAGAACTCTCCGAAGGCAGTGCTAAAAAGATCTCCTCCACCTATGGAGAACGCTACAAAGGTGAAGCTAGAGCAGTCCACTCAGTGGTTGTCCTCTAAAATTCACAGGATCTGGCGAAGGGTCAAAGACTCGGTGATCAACCAAGACTACTCCGGCCGACTGAAGAAGATAAAAGTTCGGCAAGAGAAAGACCACCCTATCGCATAGCAGAAGGTGACGTCTACTTGGGTGCCCGCTGCAATGGCTCCCTCAACTTCGACCACTCACAATAGAAAAAGGCCGAAGAAAATCCCCGTGTCTGCGACAAAAAACACTGAATCTAAAACGCCCCAAGTCCGGGGGCATGGTGGTACACACTGTATATATGGATTCCGGAAAAGAGGAAAGCCGTGCTTCTATGGGTCACCGACCGCTCACCCAATCCGTAACAAAGGCCCAGGAGCAATAACAGGAGCTCCAGGAAATGTTAACACAGATGGACGTACTCACCGGGCCAAAAGAAAGCCTAAAAACGTCGTCAAAGCAGCGTCATGAACAAGAAACTGATGTTGAGTTCCTCCGCAGAAGCCTCGAGAAGAAGGACAAAGAGGCAGCGGAACAAGCTGCCAACATAAAATGAATGGCGCTACTATTCCAAGATATGGTCAGGATGATATTACAGTTGGATCCTCCAGTTGATGACCCTCCGATTATAGTTGAAGACAATAGGGGAGAGACATCGAACCCTCTTCCGGCTTGTTCAGAAGCCAAGGAAGAGAACATTTCCAAAGCCGCTCTGGATGATTATATAGCTCAACAGATACGAGCCCATCAAGCGAACGAAGCTGCTGGCCAAGTCGTCAGAACTGGGCGACCATATCCCAGCTGGTACGATCAGATTAAGTAGCCGCCAGGATACATAATCCCTAAATTTCATGTATATATGGGGACAGGCAACCCCCACCAGCATGTCGCCCAGTTCAGGGCTCTGTGCGGCAACACTGGAGGTGACGATAAGCTACAGCTTCGCCAATTCGTCGGCAGCTTGGCAGAGACGGCGTTTGAATGGTATTCAGAGCTTCCCAACGATTCCGTCAAAACTTTAACGGAGATGGAGTTTCTATACACCCAGCGTTTCACAAGCGCTAGGCACCCCAATCACGGCATTGATTAACGCCAGAATGAAACCAAGCGAAACATGGGTTCAGTACGCGATACGGTGGCGGAATCTATGGTCGAAGTGCGAGTAGCGCATCGAAGAAGCACCTGCGGTGGCCATGTTTGTGGGAACTCTTGATCCGCAGGCGAACATATCTCAGTTCATGATATTTTTCAAGCCGACTACCTTCCAGGCCTTGATCGACAAACTGGCCCAAATGGATCAAATGGGTCATAGACCGTCTTCCTCGAAAATGGAGCCTCGAAACGAAAAAGGGGAAGGGGAAAGTGACCTTCGTCGCCAATGCTCAACAGCAGCCTAGTGGTCCAAAACCAGCCGATCGCCAAAGTGATAGACAGCGATCCCTTGGAGAAAAGATGAGACGCCCTTACTCGTTCCCTCGGGATAAGATGAAGAGGTTATTCGAGTTAGCGCTGCGCAACAGGCTCATCGTGCTGCCGGAGCCAAGACGCCCAACACAACCAGGCGACATTAACAATCCTAATTACTGCCCTTATCACCGAATATTGGGTCATCCAATCGAAGATTGTTACATCTTCAAAAATTGGATCGAAGATCACTACCAACAGGGAAAGTTCGCGTTATCCGAAAAATGGAAGGTGAACCCGCCACAATCTCACGCTCCTAAAAAGGTGGACACGCCGGGGGCATCATGCTCACTTATAGAGGAAGCCCCATGGGAGGTGGCCCTTTCAGCTAAGACGAAAAGAATGCTGAAGGATCTCCAAACATGCCCCGCAATCAGGTGGAAAAGTCCGCTGGAACCCGAGGTCGATGATGGAATGCTGAAGCCGCGCCAGACTCCAAGAATTGGTAGCGATAATCAAAACGCTCAGGCCCAGTGGTCAAAGTTTTCGAAAAAGAAGAAGAAGACCAAAAAGCCCGTGAAGCATGGTGACAAGCGCACAGACCTGCAAAAACATATTGACGCGTTGGAAGAATATAACCAGAAAGCGCGAACCCCGGTCACACTCCAAGAGTTTCTCAAACACATCCTTGAAAACGGAGATAGTGACAAAGATGAGGGAGAAGACTCATCAGATGAACCTAAGGATTATGTGGTAAGCTGTCACGTGATCTCTCACTCGCCGGTGGATGGTGAGAAGCTCATGATACAGGGAAAATGAGGGTAGATCCCGAACCGGAACTCCTAGGACTGTCAGATGAGATGGTTGACCTACTCCTGAACGAAGCTGTTCTTCAAAGCAAAGCTGATCGGGAGCGTGAAATCTCCGTATACGAAAAAGCTAAATGTTGGCGACTGAGCAAAAGGATTGAAATACCCCAACCGGATATGAGCACTTCGGCCGCCAGTAAAAACAGGTTCAAGACAAGGAAAAGGTTCGCCAAAGCCATATCGATGGGAATGAAGCTGCCACCCTCTAAAGGAAACACTCCTGATAGGATACACCTTAACGAAGAGGATGTACATCCAAACTACTGCTTTTACCATCAGAGGACCACACACCCTACTGAAGAATACATGGCCTTTAAAAATTGGTAGCAGGGATACGTTGCTCACCGGCAGCATTTCAAGCAGATGAAGCGTAAAACTCGTCGGGAATAAAGAAGCACGACAGATAAACGCGAAAGAACTGTCGGCAACTGTCACATGGTTGATTCCGGGGGATCGCAAGTTCTCACCTTCGGGAGCAATTCGGATGAAGAAATAGCCCTCGGTCCTCTCTTCAAGGAATCCATCTCTGAAACAGAAGAGATGAAGACGTGCGAGAACATTCAGCTGCGCAATCGCATGCTACCTAAAAAGAATCTCGGACCCGCAAACAAGGGATCGAACAAAAAGGATAAGGGGAATGAAAAGGTCCCTGAGAATATCACCCTCGATGACCGAGTCGTCAAAAAGCTGGCAGCCAAGGACCCGCCAATGAAAAACAAGGTGGATTACAACGTTCTGGCACACCTGAGGAAGATACCGTCGCAGCTAAGCATTCTCGATGCCCTTCTGCTATCCAAAGAGGCGAGAGATTCTCTGATCAAGGCATTACAAGAGCCTGACTAGTTTCAAGCTTTCCTCGCCGAAGAAAAGATGAAGGACGAGATGGAAGAAATTCATACAGCTGACATCACTTTCGGCGATGAAGATCTCCTCCTCGGAACGTGTGAGCATAACCGTCCCCTATATGTCTCCGGGTATTGCCATGACATTAAGATAGAGAAGATCCTAGTTGACAATGGGTCTTCTGTCAACCTCCTAAATGTAAGGGTGCTAAAAGAAATTTGCATGAGCGTTCAACACCTCGCTTGGGATAAAATCACTATTTCCGGGTTTGACTCCCAGTCATCACGGACGCTCGGGTCTGTGATACTGACTTTACGCTTTGGGTTGCTCGTCACTGATATCAAGTTCCACGTTATGGACGCCAAGACTTGCTACAACGCTTTGCTCGGCAGGCCTTGGTTACACGAGTACAACATCATCCCTTCTACACAACATCAGTGTATGAAGTATTTCAAAGATGGGCTTGAATACACCGTGACAGGGGAGCTCAACCCATTCTCCATAAACGAAGTCCGAAAGTACGAAGATGCAAAGTACTTCTTACAAGACTTTGAAGATACGGAAAGATGCCAAAAACCTGAGGGTAAGCAAAAAGATATCACCACCATTCCGGTCTTCGGGAGCAATACCAAGGAAGAAGAAAAGATAGTCTATTCGGGACCTCCCCGATACGACAAACCGGGACCGTCTACCCCTATTCTTCTTTTTGGCAGTGACTCTGAAGACGATGTCAACGCAGTATTCTCGGCTCGTCCATCAGTGCAAGCCTTCATTGGAGATAATCAGAGTTTGCAGATCGCCATGGTTCCGCAAGAGCATTACAAAGAGCTCGATGCGCTTGATACCTACATTGTGCAAGAACAGCAGACGATCTACGTCCTTCCCAGGCGAAAAGATGAAAAGGTGATCCTCTTTTATCGATCCGCAGAAACCAAAGTAGAGAGAGAAATCTGGCATGGTGCCGATTCTGCGCTTGGCAGGCTCCAGTTCATCTGTCTACCCAGATACTATACAGAAGGATTCAAAAGGCTGTTGAGGCGCTAAGGCGTACCCTTGAAGCAGACCGCGCGACAAGCTCAGTTCTACAACAGGATCTGGAATGTCCCCGTAACTTAGCGAAAATTACCCAATGGGAGAATGGAAACGATCGGGCTCGGATATCTTCAATCCAAGAAACAGGAGCGATTCCATGGCTGCTACGCTATACATGATTTCGATGAAGAAGGAGATGCTCTGTTAGAAGATGCTAACCCTAAACCAAAATGAGGTCTCGCCATGAATGTGCCAAGTCCTTCGTTCGAATAACAGATGGAAAAGCTAATAAGGGAAGCGGGTCAAAAGGTCCGAGATGACCATAGCCGCGAAATGGCCATCTATGAAAAAGCCAGAACGTAGCACCTCCTTCTGCAGGCTACGAAAAATGACGATGCCCTTCGTCGCCAGCCCATCATATGGAAGACTCGACGTGGAGGAAAAAATAAACTGAAGAACGGGAAAAATGTTCGACAGCAGCAAAGCGGGTCCAAAAAGCCTCGCGATCGAAAATTGAGCAGCCGAGATCCGTCTCTTATAAAGAAGATGGGTCGAGCATATTCTTTTCCCTAAGACAAGACAAGAAAGATATTCAGTCTTGTCATTAAAAATCAGATGATTACGCTCCCGGAGTCCAAGCACCCTGAACAAGCAAGTGAGGTTCATCACCCAGATTATTGCTCCTATCACCGAGCGATAGGACATCCTCTTGAAGAATGCTTCACATTCAAAGACTGGGTAGAAGACCAGTATCAGTAAGGCAGGTTCACTTTATCAAGCAGTTGGAGGGTAACCCCGCCACAGAAGCATGAACCGAAAGCCACATATGCAGAGATAGTAGAACCAGATCAATATCGGTCTTGGAAACGATCCCGTACCTGTCACGCGATAATGCTGTCAGAAGAAGGAGTGCCCGAGGATATGGATGACCTCTCCTGGTGCTTTGAAAACGATGATGACGAAGTGATCTCAGAGTTTCCACCGGCACCAAAAGAGCTGGAAGATGGAATACATACTACTGCAGACAACCTAAGGAAAATAGACTTGGGGACAGCAAAAGACCCGAGGCCTATGTTCGTCAGTGAGTTGCTGTCCGAAGAACAGTTGGCTACGCTCAAAGACATGCTCATACAGTATAAAGACTGTTTCATATGGAACTATTCCGAGATGTTAGGATTAGATCCAGAAATAGCCATCCACAAATTGGAGATTTCTCCGGACGTCAAGCCAATCAAACAAGCACCGAGAAGAATGCGGCTCGAACTTGAAATGAGCATCAACGCCAAGGTCAAGAAGCTAATCGACTCTGGCTTCATCCAAAAGGTTTATTACCCTGACTGGATTGCCAACATCGTCCCAGTGATGAAGAAAAATAGGACGGTGCGCATCTGCGTAGACTTTCGGGACCTCAACAAAGCATGTCCGAAGGATGACTTCCCCGTACTGATTACCGAGCTGATGATAGACAACATGTCCACTCACGAAGTTTTCTCCTTCATGGAAGGCTCATCAGGGTACAATCAAATAAAGATGCACCCCGAAGACCGAAAGCATACCGCTTTCCGAAACCCGCTAGGCATATTCTGCTACAAAGTGATGCCTTTCGGTCTGAAGAACGCCGGCGCTACCTATCAGAGGGCCATGATGAAGATTTTCGATGACCTCATACATGAAGTCGTCGAATGCTATATCGACGACCTTGTGGTGAAAAGCAAATCACATGAGGAGCATTGGGAGCATCTAAAAATAGTGTTCCAACGTCTTAGGAAATACAACTTGAAGATGAACACTCTGAAATGCGCATTCGGAGTTTCCTCGGGAAAATTCCTAGGATTCATCGTACGACATCGAGTCATAGAAATAAACCCGTCGAAGATCAAGGCGATCATGGAAATGCCCCCGCCAAGAACTCTCAAGCAACTGCGGTCTCTCCAAGGGAAGCTCGTGTATATTCGGCGGTTCATAGCCAATCTTTCCGGCAAATTCCGTCCCTATAGTCACTTGATGAAGAAGGGAACTCCGTTCATTTGGGATCGCAAATGCCAAAGCGCACTGGACAAAATCAAGCAATACCTGCAGAATCCGCCAGTACTGACCGCTCCGGTCAAGGGAAAGCCTCTTATTCTGTATACAACCGCCCTTGAGGGTTCTCTAGGCGCATTATGGGCACAAGAAAATGACCAAAGAAAAGAGAGAGCCCTTTACTATTTGAGTCGAGTTCTCCTGGGGTAGAAAACAATTACTCCCCCATTGAAAAACACTGGCTGGCGTTGATCTTCGCGATACTGAAGCTCAGGCACTATGCGTTGGCGCATGAGGTCCATCTCATATCAAAGGTGGATCCTCTCAAATATTTGATGTCAAAAGCCATACTAACAGGGCGACTCGCTAAATGGGCCCTACTCTTGATGGAGTTCTCGATAACATATCAACCGATCAAAGCGGTGAAAGGCTAGCCCATCGCCGACTTCCTCGCCGATCATCCAATACCTGCCGATTCACCCCTAAATTACGAATTTCCAGACGAGCACGCGTTTGACACAATCGACGGGAAGAAAGGAGAGAGTGACACCCGATGTGAACTCTACTTCGACGAGGCATCTTCTATGAAGAAGCGAAAGCACAACTCCCCTATAATCAAATCAGGGGTAGGCCTCATCTTCGTGACTTCACAAGGAGGGATAATGCGCTTTTCCTTCTCCTTAACAGAGCCGAGGACGAACAATGAAGCCGAATATGAAGCTTTGATAGCAGGTCTTGAGATCGCTGTCGACATGGGAATCAAAATCCTCCTCATATACGGAGACTCCCTATTGGTCGTTAGTCAAGTAAACAGCGACTATCAAACGTGCAAACCGGAGTTGGTAAAGTACGGTGAGAGAGTGCAACAATTGCTGACTCAAATTCCCGCCTACGCCCTGGAAACCATACCGCGTGCGGAAAATAGGAAAGTAGATGCGTTAGCCAAACTTGCTAAAGAACTGGCTGACGAAAATCTCGATGACGTGAAGATCGTTGTGCAAAGTCGTCGGGTTCTCACACCGGGAGAAATATCTTCGGAGTCGTTTGAAGAAAAGGAAGCGACCAAGCAAGTGGCCCTACAGATAGAGGACCAGGAAAAGGTCAAGGATTGGAGAGAAGTCTTTATAGACTACTTCAAATCCCGTCGAACACCTGAAGATGCGTCCTCAAGACATCAGCTCATAAAATGAGCTCTATCCTTCGCCTTCGTCAATGACATTCTATATAAGAGATCATTTGATTCTCTATAGCTAAGATGCCTAGGACCTGAAGAAGCAAGGAGAGTCGTCCAAGAAACTCACGACGGACTCTGCGGTTCTCATCAAGCCGGGCCGAAGATGAAGCTGAAAATCAAAAGGATGGGCTACTATTGGCCCACAATGATCCAAGACTGCCTCGAATACGCGAAGCAGTGCCACTCGTTCCAGATTCACGGGGATTTCATCCATCAGCATCCAAATCCTCTACATCTAACGGTGGCTAGCTGGCCGTTCGAAATATGGGGAACAGACATAATCGGGCCCATTGAACCGGCATCGTTCAGAGGCCATCGGTTCATACTGGCGACAACGGATTACTTCTCCAAGTGGGCAGAAGCAGTAACACTAAGAGAAGTGAAGGCAAAGAATATCCTCCATTTCTTCAAGACACACGTCATCTATTGGTTCAGCACTCCGCGACGGATTATCTCCGATAACGGGACGGCCTACAGAAGCCATAAAATAAGCCGCTTCGCACAACAGCATAATCTAGACTGGAGATACTCTTCGGTCTATAATCCTCGAGCTAATGGTCTAGCTGAGGCTTTCAACATGACCTTGACGAAGATCATAAAGAAGACGGTGTCTCAAAATAGGAAGGACTGGCACGAGAGACTGCATGAAGCTCTCTGGGCGTATCGAACCACGTTCAAAATGGACACAAATACAACGCCGTATGCATTGGTATTCGGCACTGAAGCAGTACTCCCCTTGGAGATAGAGCCACCCTCCTTACGAGTGACAGTTCATTACAAGCTAACAGATGAAGAGAATGGTCATCTTTGGCTTAAGGAACTTGACGCCCTTGACGAAACCCGACTCATGGCGCAACAAAACTTGGAAGCTTACAAAGAAAAAATTACGAGCTCATACGAGAGATTGACTAGGCCGAGAACATTCCGCCAAGGCAAACTCATGTTAGTGGTCAAGAGACCTATGATCCCCAATCGTGCTAAACGGGGGAAATTTGAGCCGAACTATGAAGGCCCGTACATCATAGACAAAGTCTACCAGGGTGGGGCTTACTTGCTCATGGATATGCATGGAGAAAGACCCTTCTGGCCAATAAACGACCGTTTCTTGAAAAAATACTACGCCTGACAAGTTACGGCCTAGGTCAACGATAGATGACGACGCCTATGTTCGCTATCTATCTTTCCAAGCTCGAACTCTATAGTAGTATCCGACGAAACCTAGCCTCGAAAACGTGCGACAGACCATAATGTCCTTAAACTAATAATGGACCGTAATGTCCTTAAACTAGCAATAGACCGAAACGTCCTAAAACTAATGACTGGCCGAGACGTCTATAAACTACTACGGACCGCAGCATCCCAAGGCTGACAAAAAAAACGGTACGTACATAAGTGAGATGGGCACGGATGAAAACCCGAAAGGGCTCCGTGAGTAAAAACAGCAGGACTACCGGCGAGTTTGTGAAAACCTGAAAGGGCGCAATCTCGTTAAAAGACACTTGCAAGATCCTCTTGACCCTGTAAGGAGAAAATACCTGCGTGAGATCCTTACGACTCACAAGGGAGCAACACACTTAGGAATCCCTACGATTCCTAAGGAGAAAACACACTTACGAGATCCTTACGACTCGTGAGGAGAATTCCCCTTTGAGACCCTCACGGCTCATAGGATTCAAAAGCCTTAAGCTACAGGGATCTGAACCTTCTCTTAAGCCGTCATACACCCCGATTTTGCCCTACAAGTGGTTTTAATACTGACCTTTGTATACAATCCACGGGCGCAAATAATCATTTCCTTTCCGAGTCCCACCAACGACAAGGAATCCCCTCATTTGATGAACAAACACTTGTAAGTCCTCTCGACTTATAAGGAGAAAACACTCTTGTAAGATCCTTACGACTTGTAAGAGAACACACACTTAGGAATCCTCACGATTCCTAAGGAGAAAATGCACCTACGAGATCCTCACGACTCGTAGGGAGAAATACCTTTATGAGACCCTTACGGCTCGTAAAGTCAAAAAGCCTTAGTCAACAGGATCCTAACCCTGTTTGCTAAGCTATCTTTGTTCGACATCGACAGAGGCAAATGATGATTCGCTCCTGGCAATGTCCCAGTGGTAGCGATGCTGATGCCTAAATCGGTATCAAATTCCAAGCCCATTCACGGCAAATGATGATTCGCTCCTGGCAATATTTCAGTCGCAGCGATGCTAATGCTAAGATTGGCACCAGATTCTAAGTTCCACACTCGCGATAAAAATCAGCGAGAAAAAATGCATATAAAATAGCCGAAATGAAGGGGCAACTTGCAACAAAATCAGCAAGTAAAATATATGCATACAAAATAGCCGAAATGATAGGGCAACTAGCAATAAAAAGCAGTGAGTAAAAAAAATAGCCGAAATGATTGGGTGCCGCGAAAAATAGCCGAAATGATTGGGCAATCGTGACTTTCGCGATACAAAAAGTTGAAATGATAGAGCATCGCGGAAAGAAAACAAAAAAAATAATATAATACATATACAATGAAACTTTTGCCTTACAGGTAAGATCACATCGATCCCTGTATACAATACAGGGGCACAAACAAAGAGCGAACCATATCATCCAGACTCTATCAGAAAGAGAGCCAAGTCTCGATGGCAACATCTGCATCTCAAGAGATCAACAACAACGTTCCTCCTCATTCCAGCAGAATTCAGACGCAACAATCAACCTCGGAGCCATGGCAAAGTCTATAGTTCCAAATCTCGAAGGTTCACAGACAACCTCGAGACCACCTCGACATTCGTCTCGTTACAGCAGACGCAACGTCAGCAAAGCGGAGCCACGGCAAAGTCCCTAGTTCGAAATCTCGACAATTCACAGGCAACCTAGAGACAACCTCGACATTCGTCTCGTTACAGCAGACGCAACGTCAGCAAAGCGGAGCCACGGCAATGTCCCTAGTTCCAAATCTCGACGGTTCACAGGCAACCTAGAGACCCCCTTGACATTCATCTCGTTACAGTAGACGCAATGTCAGCAAAGCGGAGCCACGACAAAGTCCCTAGTTCCAAATCTCGACGGTTCACAGGAAACCTAGAGACCCCCTCGACATTCGTCTCGTTACAGCAGATGCAACATCAGAAAAGCGGAGCCACGGCAAAGTGTTAGTTGTATGTATGCCCTAGAGGCCAGTATTGTACAGATGATGTATACTATATTGGATGCTTGGACATATATAGAGAGGACTTTCTTGCTCGATATGATAGTATGCTATCCGATTGCTCTTTATCTTAACATGTATACTTGTCTCTTGATACTGTCTTATAGTTACATGTTGGTAAAGCCCTTAGGATGTGTACTTGACTACCAGGACTATGATGCAGATCATACTAGTGGGGCCATGGTAATCCATAAGTTCATCCTTTAATGTTCCTAGTCGTGGGTGTATCGAGACAGGGCATCGATATACCAGAGTAGACTAGCGTATACGCTTCTCGACCCATGAGATGGGCGATGGATGATCCCATATCCATTGGTGTTTGACATCAGAGATCGTATACGGGTGCTCAGTAGAGACTAGGTACACTGGACGAACTCGCCGAGAACTCCCAGATGGTATTATACCTCACGTCAGATGGCAGTTCTCTGGTGACACTTGTGCAGGTTAGTCTGTCGACCCGAGATCGTCATAGAGTCTTGTGTGATTCCCACTGTGCTTTGATTTTCACCTTACCACGTCCAAGAGGGCGTGTAAAACGGTGGTTTTTGGGTAAAGACCCGAATCACATGGAGGCAATGAGCGATAGGAGGGGTTTCGTCTCTCCCGGTATTGGGGGTTGATGTTGCACTGTGCTCGATTGGCCATAACAGGGAAGTCCCTGGACAAGGCTGATTTAGAGATTTACTGATAAGTGTTACCAGTAGTTTCTCAACCCGTTATGAGCCTCATATCGGCACGACTTATCGGTTATTGGGGTCGGACGTTTACGACCCTTAGACTTGATATGCGACATATCAGACGAGGAGACCGGACTGTATGGGAAGTGTTACCGTTAGGCTTTTACAGGAGTTAGGAGCGGGCTTGCTTGCTGATCTTCTGATCGCTCAATACCCGAGTAGCCGTTATGTCCAGCTAGTACCGCTGACGTCTTGTGGGTGCTTGATGTGATCATCACCTACTGCCGGCGTATTGACGAGTCTTTAGAGTCCTACATAGAGGTTTTACTGGCTCAGGCAAACCGAAATAGGAGCGCATTTATGATATGTGCGGGACCGAGAATAATGCATGTATGTGATACCGTGTTCTATTCTCGCGACTTTTTGTATCGGTCGATTATATGTGATATAGCCGGGTTATCGAATCAAGTGTTGATTCGATAAGTCGATACATTGGATGTTAGTCGGTTATATGAGATATAACCGGATTATTAAGTCAAGTGTTGATTTAATAATTTAGTGTATAATTGTATATTAGATATACTAATTTACATTAACTAATATTTGTTCACTTAAGGATTTTTCTCACATGTGCACAACTTTAATATATATATGTGATATATATTAAAATGTGTTTTCAATTTGTATCATGGTTGTTGATACAACATTCATGGGTGTATGAGACTTACACCATGCTATTTATTATGTTGGGTTTAATATTTAAAGTAATTACAAAATTAGTGGAAGATTAGAAAAATGCATGAAGCTTGTGGATGCATTGACTAAGTCCACTAAGTTGGTTTTTACTTTGGATATTTGTTAACCCAACCATTAGAATTAGCCATGGTTATGTCTCTACATGAGTTAGTATATGATACTCACTCATCCATGGTTAGCTCACTCACTTGATCATTGTCTTTCTCTCTTTATTTCTTCATCTTCTTCCTTGTGCTAAAAAGCTCTCTTGGGTTTGATCCAAAGTGAGAAACATTGTGAGAAAATAAATTCTAAAGTGAACCTACTTCCTATTTCTCCATCCTCTACTAGACTAGCACTTTAGTTTAGGGTGTTTGCTTCACTAATTCTCTAGTTAGTGAAGTAGTAGCTTGAGTTGGTATTCCCTCGACGTAGATCATCTTCGGCCTTGAAGACTTCAAGCAAGGACGCTTCTTTCGTCTCGTGAAGCTATGCAAGAGCCCGGGAGAACCATGATCGCAGCGAAGGGACTACAACAAGGAGCTTTAGAAGTGAAGGACCGATCTACAAAGGTTGTATTTCGTATTCACTCAGTCGTAAATGATATTTACTTGCATGTGAAACCCTAATTATCTAGCAAAGATCTTGTTTAGGGTTATTCGGCACGGCTAAAATTTTAATCGGGCATGGTTGATGCCTTGTAGAACCTTATTAGAGTGCCTAGTTACCCTGCAGTGGTATCGGAGCCTAGCTAGAGCATTAGGCGACGTGTTTAAGAAGTTAAAACTCCGATCGAACCCCGTAACGTCAAAACAACCCCCTCTCTGGAAAAAATTTTAAAATGCGATTTTTCCTGTATTAAAAATACCTAAAAAATCAGCAGGGAATTTTAAGCATCACTGTGAAAAATGAGGAGCTAAACCGTACGGACCGCCGCGGAACCGCGGCAATACCTTGCTTGCGCCGCGGATCCGCGGCGGTACAGTCGGGTTTGACTTTTCGTCTTGCACGGTTATGACTGTATCTGCTAGTGTATCTTTCTGTGTATTTTTAATCTGCCTCAAGTGTTGAGTGTTCTGAGGATTATTTTGTATACGTTGATTCGATCGGAAAATTTAATTTCGTTATGTTTTCCGGATAATTTAGAAAGTATTAAAATGTTCGAACGAATATCATTAACTCATTTTTCCCGGTACGAAAAACTTTCAAGTGTTGAATTTTTCTTGAGTTTAAATCTTTCGGAAAAACGTGCAAGTAACGCGATGGACCCTCTAGAAGAACACAAACCTTAACTCGATTATGTGACCGTCTGAACCGCCTCTAAACCTTAGGGTTTGGGGCAGTACGGCGTGCCACATGTGAGGCATTGGCTTGACCCTTCTACGGCTGGACCGTTGGTACTGTGATGTATTCTGGAATTTTTAAACTCCGCTCAAGTGTTGAGCTATTTAGGAAATCTTGGGTATTTGATTATTCGATCGGAAAGTTTAATACTGTCTATTTATCTGGAATGTGATACAATATGTGGAATTCATATAGTTAGGCATGAAATGCGAAGTATGTGATATTTCGGATTTACGATGTCTAAAGAGATTGTGGATTCCAAATGTTGTAGTTTTACACTTTCTTTTCAGCGACCGTAAGTGTAATATGTGATATCGCCGGTTTCGTTGCTATATGTCAACGACTATGGGGATGCACATATTTACTTACGTTGATGACATGTGATGTTATGTGTTGCTGGATATGTTATATTGGATCGTCGCGTTTTTGAATAGCCGGGGGTTTTATGTGAGATGAGTGTTTTTATTTTCATTCATGTAAAATTCATTATATGTAATATTCTTTTATTAGGGCACTTCCGGGATCAGGATGATGTCACCATTGTATATTATTTACTTTTCCGCATTAGGTAGACCCAAGGAGGAGAGCACAAGTAACCGGGTTCTAGAGTCCAGTGGGAGACCAACTCGAGGAGTCGAGTCCGGGTCTTCTAACTCTAGAATTGAAAAGGTTGCTTGCCGCTCTCATAGGGGTCTAGGGGTGTGGGTTTGGCTATTCATCGCGACCGTGGAATCCGTGTTTTATAAAGGCTCAAAAAAAACACGGACCTCCTAGTATATCCATTATTTCATATGTTTCTTCTGCTGCGATATCTGTGATGTGATCATTTGATATGTTGAGATGGATACTTTATATAGTATATATGATATATTATATAGACTTTACTAATGTTTTACACCCGCGCTAGCCCTGCCCTGCTCTGCCGTTAGTTACCTAACCTAACGGTGCACGAGGGGACATCGAGGCGAATACGGATGGCATAAGTGTACGTCGTATTTATCTGTGATGTTTAGGTGACTTAAATGATGAGACTTCATTAATGTGATTAATGAAAGAAAAGAAACCTAAAAGATGTTGTAGAATCAAATTTTCAAAAACGGTAGCTACAGTTTTTGCTTTGCATAGCGATATATATGATATATCCTGCACCTTATTCGATGAGGAAAGAGCCGAGATCCCATCACCGGGAGTGACCTCTTTAGCAAAACTGGCAGATGCTACAACACTCGGTTTGTTTTTGATTGCTTTTGGAGTTTTTTCTTTGCATAGCGATATATATATGATATATCCTACACCTTATTCCATAAGGAAAGAGCTGAGATCCCTTCACCGGGAGTGACCTCTTTAGCAAAGCTAATAAAAGTCTCAAAATCACTCCATTTCAAAATTCACTCGATTCTACAATGATATCAAGTTCATTACGCAATAGGTTTTCAGAAAAACCTGTCGTAGCCCTCCGTCATTTCAGATAAGTCCTACTTAGTATTCGTGCTACGTTTGTTGGCCTGCGTCAAGGCGTAGTGTGCGGTAGCTAACTAGTATTTATCTGTTTATGCATATGATGCAGATTGGATTAAGGTAGTCGTGCGACTTTGTTGGCCTGTGTCAAGGGTCGTACGGGTGGGTTTAATTCAATCAAGAAATGACGGGTTGAACTTGACTAGCGCACTATGGTTTGTTGGCCCGCGTCAAGGTCATGGGACGCTAGGAGAAAAATATTATCGGGAATTTCAAGTGTTGAAATTTGCAATGAGATTGCATACCTTCTATGAGATAGTTGGATCCCGATACCCACTGCGAGTAATTGTTACTCCTGGGAGAGTTTTACACAGGACAATTAGCCAATCAAGTAAGTGTCTAGAAAGGTGTCAACGGGGTTACGTCTCTGGGAAAACAAGATTTACTTTAATTAGGTCCGTACGAAAGCACGGGGAACCTCCCTCAAAGTACCGACACTGGCCTGGCTGAAAGATTGGCGAAGTTGTAGGGTGTAATTAATTCCGGCTAGTCTTTCCTTTTAGGGTTTGAAGGAAGATTTGATAAAAACAGTGGGAGCCATCCTGATTAGATAAAATAATAACCAATCTGATCTTGCAAGAGTATACGCTAAAGTGTTTTTCTTCTCTCTCTCTCCAGGTAGCGACCATATCATGCCTTAATCAAGATAATAATATGGATGTATTGACCGAACCCGCATGTTATACTGTGCTGGGGAACGTTGGTTCGGTTCTTTCTTATAAAAGTTATAAGACTGAACAGGATATAGGGGAATACCAAGATTCCCATGCCACCCGAATGAAGAAAGTACATGTTGATGCATTTTCTTCGGGTGTGTTCGTTACAGAGAACTGTTTCTCCATTTGCTCTACGTCCTGAGTATTAGATACCGGATCAGGATCCCATATATGTAATCAGTTACATGGGCTTAAGAGAGGTAGAGAACTTGGAGAAGGTGATAAAGACGTAAGGGTTGGAAATGGTGCAATTGTTGCAGCTAAAGCCGTCGGGGAATATCACCTTGTATTGCCAACTGGTAATACATTGATTCTGAACGAATGCTATTACATGTCGAACCTGATATGCAACATTATATCGGTTTCTTTGTTGAGTAAATAGGGATATAATTTTGTATTACAGGATAATGTTATGAACATTTTTCTAAACCAAAAGTTGGTTGGATCAGGCATGATATGCAATGGCGTTTATGTTCTAAATCAATCAACAGTTCTGAGCATAACAAACACATACAAGAGGAAGAGTTCAGAACTGAACGAATCCTTCTTGTGGCATTGTAGACTATGTCACATCAATGCGACACGGCTAGCTAAGTTGCATAAGGATGGATATTTAAATCCTTTTGAATTTTCATCTTATGATACTTGGCAGTCATGTCTCAAAGGAAAGATGACCAAAACACTGTTTACGGGACACGGAGAAAGAGTTACGGAACTCTTGGGACTAGTACATAGTGATGTATGCGGTCCCATGTCTACACATGCCAGGAATGGTTCTTCGTACTTCATTACATTCACTGACGATCTCTCTAGGTTCGGATATGTGTTCCTGATGAAACACAAATCAGAAGCTTTTGAGAAATTTAGAGAATACAAACAAGAATTCGAGAACCAAACCGGAAAAAGTATTAAAATCCTTCGATCTGATCGAGGAGGTGAATACTTGAGCAATGAATTCCGGGACTTCCTAAAAGAGAATAGGATTCTCTCTCAGCTAACTCCTCCATATACACCACAGCACAATGGTGTATCGGAACGGAGGAACCACACCCTATTAGATATGGTGCGCTCTATGATGAGCACAGCTGAGTTACCTATTTCCTTCTAGGGGTATGCACTGGAAACTGCTGCAGACCGATTGAATATGGTTCCCACCAAATCTGTGCCAACCACTCCATATGAGATATGGAAAGGAAAGTGACCATATCTTAATTATGTTAAGATATGGGGTTGTCCGGCATATGTAAAAACGCAAAATCCGGACAAACTCGCGGCAAGGTCCATTCTGTATAAGTTTATTGGATATCCCAAACATTCGCGCTGGTATATCTTCTACCACACCGAGGAACAAAAGGTGTTTGTTTCTCGACATGCCACCTTTTTAGAAAAGGAATTTCTTGAAAAAGAGATTAGTGGCAAGGAGGTAGAACTGGAAGAGGTTCCAGCAATACATACTACGACGGAATATTTGGTTGAACCGGAGGATTCGGTAGTTCCCAACGAACCTCAGCCTCTCCGCCGATCTAGTAGGGTTCCTCACCCACCTGAGAGATACTACGGTTTTCTCATGGATGGTGGGAGCGAGGATTGCATCATGGTTGATGATGACCCAACTAGCTTCGAGCAGGCCATCACGAGTGGGGACTCAGTGAAATGGCTGGATGCAATGCGGTCCGAGATGGAATCCATGTACACCAATAAAGTATGGACTTTGGAAGATGCTCCTGAAGGGGTAAAACCCATTGGGAGCAAGTGGATCTTCAAGAAAAAACTTGGTGTAGATAGGAAAGTGGAGACTTTCAAAGCTAGACTTGTTGCAAAGGGTTTTCGTGAAAGACCAGGTGTGGACTATGACGAAACCTTTTCTCCAGTGGCTATACTTAAATCCATCCGGATCATGCTTGCCATCGCTGCATATCATGACTATGAAATCTGGCAAATGGATGTTAAGACCGCCTTTCTAAACGGTGATTTAGAAGAGAGCGTGTACATGACTCAGCCAGAGGGCTTCGTAGCTAGTGGGAGCAGCGGGAAGGTGTGCATGCTGCTTAAATCCATTTATGGATTAAAGCAAGCATCGCGGAGTTGGAACATCTGCTTTGACGTCGTTATCAAGGAGTTTGATTTCGTCAAAAACGTAGATGAACCTTGTATCTACAAGAAGGTGGCAGAGAGTAAGGTTGTCTTCCTCGTATTGTACGTGGACGATATACACTTGATAGGAAATGACATTCCTATGCTGCAATCGGTCAAGCTTTTCTTATCATAAAGATTCTCAATGAAAGATCTAGGTGATGCCTCCTGCATACTGGGAATTATGATCTATAGAGATAGATCTAAAAGGATATTGGGATTGTCCCAATCCAAGTACATTGACACCATACTAAAGAGGTCTAGTATGGAATAATCCAAGCGTAGGAACTTACCCACGATCTCTGGACTCACTCTCTCCAAAGAGATGTCTCCCAAGACTGATTTGGAGAGAGCTCGCATGCAAGGGATACCCTATGCTTCGGCTGTAGGCTCTATCATGTACGCGATGCTATGTACCAGACCTGATGTAGTATACTCACTAAGTGTAGTGAGTAGGTATCAAGCTGATCCTGGAGAGAGTCACTGGACAGCTGTGAAGAGCATTCTCAAGTACTTATGAAGGACTAAAGAGATGCTCTTGGTGTATGGTAACGGAGAACTCCAAGTGGAGTCCTTTACCGATTCGAGCTTCCAAAGTGATAAGGACGACTCTAAGTCGCACTCGGGATTTGTCTTTACCCTTTATGGAGGGGCGGTTAGCTGGAAGAGTTCCAAGCAGGAAACCATGGCGGACTCGACGATGGAGGCTGAATACATCGCTGCCAATGATGCTGCCAAAGAGGCTGTCTGGATCAAGAAGTTCATTACTGAACTTGGAGTGGTTCCATCCATTGAGCATCCAATACCTTTATATTGTGATAACAATGGAGCGGTGGCTTTGGCCAAGGAACCCAGGTCCTATCAGCGATCCAGGCATATTCTGAGGCGGTATCACCTGATCCGGAAGATAGTAGATCGCCGGGAGATCGAGGTCAGGAGGGTTGATACGAAGAACAACACTGCGGATCCACTCACGAAGGCCATTCCCCAGATACAGTTTAAGAGACTCTTCGGGATGCTTGGTATGCGATACTACAGCAGCTGGCCCTAGTGCAAGTGTGAGATTGTTAGTTGTATGTATGTCCTAGAGGCCAGTTTTGTACAGATGATGTATATTATATTGGATGCTTGGACATATATAGAGAGTACTTTCTTGCTCGATATGATAGTATGCTATCTGGTTGCTCTTTATCTTAACATGTATACTTGTCTCTTGATACCGTCTTATAGTTACATGTTGGTAAAGCCCTTAGGATGTGTGCTTGACTACCAGGACTATGATGCAGATCATACTAGTAGGGCCATGGTAGTCCATAAGTTCATCCTTTAATGTTCCTAGTCGTGGGTGTATCGAGACAGGGCATCGATATACCAGAGTAGACCAGCGTATACGCTTCTCGACCCATGAGATGGGCGATGGATGATCCTATATCCATTGGTGTTTGACATCAGAGATCATATACGAGTGCTCAGTGGAGACTGGGTACACTGGACGGACTCGCCGAGAACTCCCAGATGGTTTTATACCTCACGTCAGATGGCAGTTCTCTGGTGACACTTGTGCAGGTTAGTCTGTAGACCCGAGATCGTCATAGAGTCTTGTATGATTCCCACTGTGCTTTGATTTCCACCTTACCATATCCAAGAGGGCGTGCAAAACGGTGGTTTTTAGGTACAGTCCCGAATCACATGGAGGCAATGAGCGATAGGAGGGGTTTCGTCTCTCCCGGTATTGGGGTTGATGTTGCACTGTACTCGATTGGCCATAACAGGGAAGTCCCTGGCCAGGGCTGATTTAGAGATCTACTGGTAAGTGTTACCAATAGTTTCTCAACCCGTTATGAGCCTCATATCGGCACGACTTATCGGTTATTGGTGTCTGACGTTTACCAGCCCTAGACTTGATATGCGACATATCAGACGAGGAGACCGGACAGTACGGGAAGTGTTACCGTTAGGCTTTTACAGGAGTTAGGAGCGGGCTTTCTTGCTGATCTTCTGATCGCTCAATACCCGGGTAGCCGTTACGTCCAGCTAGTACCGCTGACGGCTTGTGGGTGCTTGATGTGATCATCACCTACTGCCGGCGTATTGACGAGTCTTTAGAGTCCTACATAGAGGTTTTACTGGCTCAGGCAAAATGAAATAGGAGCGCATAAGTGATATGTGTGGGACCGAGAATAATGCGTGTATGTGATACCGTGTTCTATTCTCGCGACTTTTTGTATCGGGCGGTTATATGTGATATAGCCGGGTTATCGAATCAAGTGTTGATTCGATAAGTCGATACATTGGATGTTAGTCGGTTATATGAGATATAACCGGATTATTAAGTCAAGTGTTGATTTAATAATTTAGTGTATAATTGTATATTAGATATACTAATTTACATTAACTAACATTTGTTCACTTAAGGATTTTTCTCACATGTGCACAACTTTAATATATATATGTGATATATATTAAAATGTGTTTTCAATTTGTATCATGGTTGTTGATACAACATTCATGGGTGTATGAGACTTACACCATGCTATTTATTATGTTGGGTTTAATATTTAAAGTAATTACAAAATTATTGGAAGATTAGAAAAATGCATGAAGCTTGTGGAAGCTTGTGGATGTATTGACTAAGTCCACTAAGTTTGTTTTTACTTTGGATATTTTTTAACCCAACCATTAGAATTAGCCATGGTTATGTCTCTACATGAGTTAGTATATGATACTCACTCACCCATGGTTAGCTCACTCACTTAATCATTATATTTCTCTCTTTATTTCTTCATCTTCTTCCTTGAGCTAAAAAGCTCTCTAGGGTTTGATCCAAAGTGAGAAACATTGTGAGAAAATAAATTCTAAAGTGAACCCACTTCCTATTTCTCCATCCTCTACTAGACTAGCACTTTAGTTTAGGTTGTTTGCTTCACGAATTCTCTAGTTAGTGAAGTAGTAGCTTGAGTTTGTATTCCCTCGACGTAGATCATCTTCGGCCTCGAAGACTTCAAGCAAGGACGCTTCTTTCGCCTCGTGAAGCCATGCAAGAGCCCGGGAGAACCATGATCGCAGCGAAGGGACTACAACAAGGAGCTTTAGAAGTGAAGGACCGATCTACAAAGGTTGTATTTCATATTCAATTAGTCGTAAATGAATTTACTTGCATGTGAAACCCTAATTATCTAGCAAAGATGTTTTGGGTTATTCGGCACGGCTAAAATTTTAATCCGGCATGATTGATGCCTTGTAGAACCTTATTAGAGTGCCTAGTAACCCTACACAAAGTCCCTAGTTCCAAATCTCTACGGTTCACAGGCAACCTAGAGACCCACTCGACATTCGTCTCGTTACAGCAGACGCAACGTCAGCAAAGCGGAGCCACGGTAAATTCCTTTGTTCCAAATCTCGACGCTTCATAGGCAACATAGAGACCACTTCGACATTCGTCTCGTTACAGCAGACGCAACGTATGCAAAGCGGAGCCACGATAAAGTACCTAGTTCCAAATCTCGACGGTTCACAGACAACGTAGTGACCCTCTCGACATTCGTCTCGTTACAGCAGACGCAACGTCAGCAAAGCGGAGCCATGGCAAAATTCCTAGTTCTAAATCTCGACGGTTCACAGGCAACCTAGAGACCACCTCGACATTCGTCTCGTTACAGCAGACGCAATGTCAACAAAGTGGAGCCATGGCAAAGTCCCTAGTTCCAAATCCCGACGGTTCACAGGCAACCTAGAGACCACCTCGACATTCGTCTCGTTACAACAGACGCAGCGTCAGCAAAGCGGAGCCACGAAAAAGTCCCTATTTGCAAATCTCGACGGTTCACAGACAACCTAGAGACCACCTCGACATTCATCTCATTACAGCAGATGCAACGTCAGCAAATGACCCCGTCGCGGAAATACGTCATCCACTGACCCCGTCACGGAAATACGTCAGCCAATGAACCCGTCTCCGAAATACGTCAGCAAATGACCCCGTCGCGGAAATACGTCAGCCAATGACCCCATCACGGAAATACGTCAGCAAATGACCCCGTCTCGTAAATACGTCATCTAATGACCCCGTCGCGGAAATACGTCAGCCAATGACCCCGTCGCGGAAACACGTCAGCCAATAACCCCGTCGCGGAAATACGTCATCCAATAACCCCGTCGCGGAAATATGTCAGGAAATGACCCTGTCGTGAAAAAAGGTCAGCCAATGACACCGTCGCGGAAAGACGTCAGCAAATGACCCCGTCTCGGAAATACGTCAGCCAATGACCCCGTCGCGGAAATACTTCAGCTAATGACCCCGTCGCGGAAATACGTCAGCAAATGACCCCGGCGCGGAAATACGTCAGCCAATGACCCCGTCGCGGAAACACGTCAGCAAATGACCCGTCTCAGAAACACGTCGGCAAATGACCCCGTCGCGAAAATACGTCAGCCAATGACCCCGTCGCGGAAATACGTCAGCCAATGACTCCGTCTCGAAAACACGTCAGCCAATGACCCCGTCGCGGAAATACGTCAGCCAATGACCCCGTCTCGGAAATACGTCATCCAATGTCACCATCGTGGAAATACGTCAGCAAATGACCCCGTCGCGGAAATACGTCAACAAATGACCCCGTCGGGGAAATACGTCAGCAAGTGACCCCGTCTCGGAAATACGTCATCAAATGACCCCGTCGCGGAAATACGTCAGCAAATTACCCCATTATGAAAATACGTCAGCCAATGACCCCGTCGCGGAAATACGTCATCAAATGACTCCGTCTCGAAAATACGTCAGCAAATGACCCCGTTTCGGAAATACTTCAGCCAATGACTCCGTCGCGGAAATACGTCATCAACTGACCCCGTATGGCTAAAGTCAATACTGACCCCATACGGCTAAAGTCAATCCTGACCCAGTGAAAAATGGTCAAAGTCAACCCCCGGCCTCCCCGTCAAAGCAATGCTTTGATTCGGGAGCAGGTCAACTCATCAATCACTTACGAGTCCTCTCGACTTGTAAGGAAGAAAATTCTCTTGGGAGATCCTTACGACTTTCAAGAGAAAAACACACTTAGGAATCTTCACGATTCCTAAGGAGAAAATACACCTACGAGATCCTCTCGACTCGTTGGGAGAAAAAATTTTATGAGACTCTCACGGCTCATAAAGTTGGAAAGCCTTAGGTGGCAGACCTGAACCTGTTGCTTAAGCCATCACTACCCTACAAAGAGGTCAAGATGGACTATTTAGAGACCACATTTGCTAAAATTACATGCCATAGAAATGGAGGTGCTACTCAAGAGTGCGTAAACTGCTCTGCGTCAAATCAAGATGAAAAGGCGTAACCTACGGACATCAATCACATACTTTGAATGACAGTATGAAGAACATTTGATTCGCATCCAGTTAAGCGTTCGAAGCATACCCATTTATGTATGTGCGGAAAAGGTTTAGTGCATAAAATAAACATGCGGAAACAAGAATTGTCTATTCATACTTCAGAAAATTCTTACAATGATGAAAACGGTAAACAAAAACATCATTAAATTGTTTACATTGGCAAGACATCAAATCCAGGACATGGATTGAGAAATTCAAAAGTTAAGCCATCTAAAATATTTCGGGCCTCTCTGACCATTCTTGTATACTTCCTCTCATGATCACAAGCGTCAGGGTCCTCACTGATGTCCTTCGCCCTTTGATAGGCAGCGATTATCATCACCTGTTGAAAAGTTTGATGCAGAATATCAATAAGATTGTCTCGCCTTTTCTTTGAGATTAGGCCCATCAGATACACCGAGTGTACCTTATCTTCGGCGTCATCCAATGCTTTAAGCGGCATGCCGTTATAGAATAAAGAAAGTGCTTCCCAGATCGCTCTCACAATGAGTTTCAAAAGAGCGGAACGATGAGGAAGCAGTCGACCATTGTATTCATCAAAGCGACGCATGATTTTGGCGCACTGAGCGTTTGTAAACTCCTGGTTCTGGCAGCGACCTAGTGCGCGAATGTCTCCATAAGAAATAAACTCGTCGAGATCATACAGATGAGCGGACATAACGTCTGAAAAGGAAAATCAGTGAGAGTTTAGTAGGCAGACTGATTAAGAAAAAGCTTATTGAAACAGACAATAAGTTTGGGAGCTTACTACCTAAAGATCGTGCGTTCTTAGAGCTCGGAAAGATGAGTTTTTACTAAAGGGAAAAATCATTGGTGTGGATTTAAAATCCAAAGAGAATTTTATAAAAGGAGAAGAAAAGTTCCTCGGCCGTTCAAGATCCTTACCTGAAAAAGGATTCTTTTTGTTGACAGAGTTAAACTCTGGATTTTGTTTAGTTGAACAGAGAACTGAGCTCTAAGAAAGAGAATTAAATTCTCAAGGCAAGAACGAGGAAGGAAGATAATGAAGGAATGGAGGCGCTGCTGAAGAGACCCTTGCATTTATAAGACATGATAGGAAACGGTTCATCTGCCCCATTCCCTAGGCAAATCCAACGGCCACAAAGGTTACAGCATTGCACTCATGTGCAAACACGTGAGAACAACGCTGTAGGGGCATTTTTTCCCTCATGGGAACTGAATAAAATACAAATAAAGCAGCAGGAAAACCCCCCAAATGGGGTATCACGTGCTCACACGTGACCAGGCCTCACGTGTAAATACGTGACCTTTTTATGGGCAGATTCTATCTACGCCTGAATACCTAAATGATAAAGTCACGTGCCCACACGTGATGGGCTCTTGAACCCACTGAATTAATAGAATTAAATTCTAATCAAAAGGAATTAAAAGCATTTGTTCTCTCATAGGAACTGAATAAAATATAAATAAAGCAGCAGGGAAAACCCCCAAAGGGGGCATCATGTGCCCACACATGACCGGGTCTCACGTGCAGACACGTGACCTTTTACAGGCAAAGCCTATGCGCTGAATAAAATAAACAATTGGAAATACTTTATCAGTGGGGTCATTTGCCAATACGTGATAGGTTTCTGAGCCCTTTGAACTAATAGAATTAAATTCTAATTAAATGCTGTATCAGTGGGGTCACATGCCAACACGTGAAGGGTTTCTGAGCCCTTTGAACTAATAGAATTAAATTCTAATTAATTGCTTAATCAGTGAGGTCACGTGCCAACACGTGATAGACTCCTAAACCCTCTAAACTAATAGAATTAAATTCTAATTAAAAGTAATTGAAAACCTTAATTGGAAATATATTTCCCTAGATCTTTCCAAACAAAAAAGATTGCACTATGTAAACGAGAGCACCGTTGGATTAAAAATCCAATAGTGATTAAAAACCACCAATTTATAGAAAGATTCTGTATAAGGAAATATTTTCCCAAAATTTGCCAGGAACAACAAATAAAATATCTTTTGGATTAAAAATCCAATGGTAAATAAAATTCACCGAGTGATCTAAAAGATCATGTTGGTTATAAAATCAATCAAAATCTCTCAATGAGAGATTGGCTAAACAAACTGATTCTTTTCTTTCTTCTATAAATAGGAGCCAAGAAAGAAGAGAAAAGGTAAATACACAAAGAGATATACAACAACAAAGAGAGAAGATAGAAGAGAAAAAAGAAAAGAGAATTTAATTCTCCGGAGAGAAAAAAAGATCTTTTCAGAGGAAAAACTCTAGCTAAAAGAATGAAGGAGATCATTCTATAAGATCCCACAAAACAAAAGAGAATTTAATTCTCAAACCAAGAGTTTAACTCTTCTAAAATGAACTTAGTTCTTCCTCTGGTTGATGATCTGCAGAAGAAGATCTCCGCACAAGTTGAGAATTTAATTCTCATCGGGAAGATTCTGCCATGCAGATCCAAAACTTAGAGGGAGAATTGGGTTTAAAGAATTTAATTCTTTCAAATATATAGGAATTTAATTTCTCTAAATAAAATTAGGGTTTAACCCTATTGTTCATACCATAATTTTGCATTATTATATTCCGCATTCTTATTCATTTTACAAATAAACAGGTGCTTTTGATCCATGTCTGCTATATAGTTGCAGGTTACAGGTTCTCGGAACAAAAACAGTGAAAAAGACAAAAGACGATACAAAAATGAGACTACGACCGATAAATGGTGGAATCTTGATCATGCCACATTTTGAGTGACAATGAAGATCAATGAACAAGTCTACAAGCACAAAGGCAGCGCAAGGTTCAAGACTTCGACACGAAGCAACGGTAAAAGTCCACTATAT
This sequence comes from Agapanthus africanus, assembly GCA_030015575.1. NCBI lineage: Eukaryota > Viridiplantae > Streptophyta > Magnoliopsida > Asparagales > Amaryllidaceae > Agapanthus > Agapanthus africanus. The sequence goes on along the minus strand of JASDDO010000004.1, from coordinate 39,676,883 downwards.
TATGCACTGTGAAAAACTGGAAGAAAACTAAAAGACATTTTGAAGAAAAAACTGATGAAAACAGAGGACAACTGCAAGAAGACCAAGACCAGAAAAACTGAGCCAACAAGCCTCCTACTTGGCCGCGGAACCGCGGCCAAACCTGGCCTATGGCCGCGGTTCCGCGGCCGTGTATTACCCGTATCGGTGCAGAAAAATTTTGGAAATTGGCGGCGCGTTGACTAGTCTTCCTAGGGGTATTTTTGTAAAAGCAGATGTGCATCGATTGTAACCCTAGGGTTTTCTATCCTCTATAAATAGAAGCCCTAAAACTTATTTTAGGTCATGCCTCTTTTCATAGATCTAAAATTCATAAATCTTTTGTATGGTTTGAGAGCATCAATAAAGTAGGTAATTTCTTTTATTTGCCCTAGTTCTTAATTCTTCTTTCTGCCCTAGTTTAATTTATTTTCTGCCCTAGGTTAAATTTATTCTCTGTCCTAGTTTAATTTAGATTAGAACTTTATATTGATCTGTAGTAGTAAGATAATTAATCTCTTAAATCAAAACTCATAAAAATCATATTTTTCATAGATCCCTTAATGAGCGAGTAGTTCCTCGCTTGTCAGGGTTAGGAATAGGGAAGGTTTGAGAGATGCAAATCTCTCACCCCTTTCTTGCCCATCAATATTAATAATTAGGACTCCATGCATACATACACATACCGCTCCCTACGGCACCCAACCCACGAGGTAACGGTGATCTCGTAGTATAAAAGACCGGATGTGCATGTTTTCCTTGGAGGTTAGGATAAGGATTAAGAAAGGACGGACAAGGACCTAGAGGAAGAAACATCGTTTATTCTCGATCGTCTTAATCCCCTTTATTAATAATTACCATAACACCTAAAGAGATTTAATTTAGGGCATTGAAAGCGGTGAGAGATCTTTAATTTTCCAAACTTAACCTAAGCCTAACCCTAGCAAGATTTTTAATCCTTGTCTAAGTCAACTTATTTTTTAGTGATAAAGATCCAAACACCATTTGGAATTAACTCGTTAGAACAATTAGGAAATACACAACATCCCTGTGGACCGACCCGTATTCACCGGCTAGCTACCAAGCGACGCCGTTCTTGATTGCGGTAAAAATATTTTTGATCTAAAAATCTCTCATCTAAATCAAATGGAGTCGTTGCCGGGGATGGCGTAGTATTTTCTAATTGCAATTTCGGGTTAATATAAAATTGAAAAATCATAAAAACTGAAAAATATAAAAAATATAAAAAATTTATCAACTTGTTATTTTGTGAAGGGTATTTTTATTTGAATTGTGCAGGATCGAAGAACAAATTCAGATCTAGAAATATCCAGAGATCAAAATAGAAAACCCTAGATCTGAACAACAGAGGATTTCCACAACAGAACAAAATAAAAAATTTGGAGGGCCGAGTCAACAGGACGACCGCGCTTCCGCCGCACTGACCCCTCTTTGACAGCGGATGCACCGCTCTATGCTGACGTCAGCACGAGAAAAATCCTCTGTAAGCTTTCTTTCCTTCTTCTGGATCCCCTGATATCCTCTGAAATATTTTCCTGCAGAATTCTTTGCGCAAAATCTTCTCCCCTTCTCTAATAACTTGACCTTGTGCAGGATTCTTTGCGCCGCGCTAAAGATAAAAAAAATTGTTTGCAAGTGTTTGATTGTGTTTACTGCTTTGCATATTTAAATTGACTATAAGGGGCTTGAACACCAATCCAGATTGGGTGGGGATTTCATTACCCTTCCCTGGACCCCAGAAATCACATAAAGCATATTGCATTGACCAGCAAGTCAATTAAAAAATGATTAGACTCAGCCCTAAGGATTTCGCGCTCAATAGGACAAAGGAATAGTTGTAGGCATCGACCGTTGATCCTAACCTGACTTTGTGGTGCCTAGGCTAGACAGGTAGTGAAAGGTAACTTTAAAAGGCCCGTCTCACGGTGATTCGTGAGTGGATCCCTCCTTTCTCTACTTGTGCTTACCTGTCCACAATTGGCGGTGAAGAGGCGGTTTGAGGTCCTACTTCTTGCCCTTTGGAACAATTAGGAGCTGTCTAGCTGACCTAGGTGACCCTAGATCTAGGCCCGATTGTGCATTTGTGGTTGATTGAACGTGTGTCTAAGCCTTTTATTGAAAATCTTTTTGCGAAAAGCTCCATAAAAAAACGCGAAAAAAAAGGAAAATTTTTTACAAAAACTTGCAACTTGTCGCTAAGAAATCCCTACACCCCACATTCCTTTTCTTCTCCTTTCTTACATCATGGGTACCCCACCTCCCAAAACTCTTGCCGAACTTTGGTACCCTCATCCAAATATTGCTTCATACGCGAATTGTTTTGGTCGAATTACGGACGACCCTTCCATGCCCAAAATTTCTTTGAAAGATCGAATAGAAGCGTCTAGGAGAAACAGTTCGACTCCACAATCCACTTTGTATCAACCATTTCAACCTACACCACCTTCTTTCGTTGATACCCCTTTTTCGAGTCCTGTTGTAACTCCGAAACCCTTGTCTATTGCTGAACATATTGAACAATCTCGTAACCGATCTTTCACTCATTTCAACACTTCCAGTTCTTGTGATCAACAAATCCATTCACCTTTTTATCCAAATGTTGATCCTACTCCTGTCCACCCATTCAGTTCCTACCAGTCCTACCCGACTTTCACACCTTCCCTAGACATTGCTTCTACACAACCATTAGGGAGTTTCAAGAATCCAAACAATTTTGAATCTTTTACAGAAACCCCTTCACAACCCATGTCTAGTCTGGAACAGTCGTTGGAAGCTTATATTGTAGTGACAAATCGACAGATAAGGAATTTGGATGCGTCCATTGCCGCCCTTATGCAACCTAGGGAACCGATAGCTAGTTTCCAACTAGCTTCGAAAATTCCAATGTATGATGAGGCGGTTGGACAGAGTGCGAATTTAAGTGGTGAGAGTGAGTTCCACACCCTTTCAAATCAAACCTACCCATCACCAATTGTATCCCACAACTCCGGTTTTCAAACAAGTGTCCTAAATGATTCACTAGTTAAAGATAAAACGTGTAATGAGTTGTGCGACTTTGTAGTGTTTGATTTGCCAGATTGTGAAGAACCCTTTTCGAGTGAACCCAAACCTAATCCTTTTGAACTTTACACCTCCACTCTAGAACCTGAATTGATAAATATCCATGCTTTTGATGAGGTGTCAGAAAAAATTGATTTTCACTTGATTGAGGATATTGACGCAGGGAATATTTTGGATGATGAACCCATAGATTTGACTGAAATTTTCTCTCCAATTCATCATCCCGAGTTATTAAATGTTTCTCCCGAACTTCATATGCGTCTTGATTTTGATGATAATTGCGAGGATGAGATAACTTTTGAGGAGAATTATGAGGATAGTATTGAGGAGAGTATTGAGGATAGTATTGAGGATGAACCAGTTTTGTTTGATGTGTCGGATTTTCCAATTCATCCTCCTGAACCTTTAACTGTTATAGTTCCTAAATCACCCCCCCTTATTTCCATCGTTCCGACCACGCAAAAGATCACGCAGGAGGACTGTGAGCTTGAAAAATTTCTATTCGATCACAGCAGTTTTAACGCCACTAGTGCGTTCCTCCTTAAATCTGACACAGTTCTCATAACCGATATCGATTACGAGTGTTTCACTTTTGCGGACGATTTTGAAAACTCACCGCCCGAGTTTGAGTCTTTTGAATTTTCAGATGAGTTAGTTGAACCATCAGACTCGGTTGCTTACAGTCATTTCGTACCATTGATGGAATCCTTCGAGTTCGAGACAGATTACTTAGGTGAGAATAAGACTATCTATAAATCACTCCCCTTCTTCCTTTCCATCATTTCGACCGCGCAAGAATCCGCCACGTTTCCATTTTCAATGGATGGTTTACCAAGTTCAACGTACCCATGTTTTCTTGCGAATCTTGAGGGATTTGACCCCATTTCTCGACGGGTTGATAGATTAGCACAATCGCTTTTAACAGATCGGTCATCACAATTTGTGCTAATTTATTCACTCAATTTTCACCCTCAAGTTCGTACTACACTTCTTTCTCTCTTCCGTCATTCTTCTCCTAATATACCGAGACCATATTCCACCTTTCTTCCCATACGGTCTCGTGTGTTTCTTATTTCTTTTCTCTACACTCCATTCATTCACCAACCCTACCATTATCACGATAGAATTTTTGAATGGTTGGTGCTAACCTTTGACCTGTGTAAGGCCTTGTATAGTTTGATTTTCCTCCTTCCTAACTCTGAACTTTAAGTGGAAACACTGTCTCACTTAAGTTTGGGGGGGCCTTTTTGTATATATATTTTTGTTTTTCTTTTAACAATAAAAAAATATAAATAAATAAACAGGGGAGTGCCGACATTTTTGACCCTCTTGGAGTAGCGTGACAGTGAGGACACTGTCAAGTTTAAGTTTGGGGGTATGCTCGGTAAGTTTTCTTCCTTCGCATTCATATGTATATTTATGCATTTGCATCCTTATATAAAAATCATAAAAATTGAAAATTTTGAAAAAGATAAAAATATATAAAAAGAAAAATCAAATAAAAACTGAAAATTTGAAAAATTATAAAAATTAAAATATTCAATTTTGGCCTTAATCAACTTGAGTTTGACAAATAGATTAACTAGATAAGAACAATTAGATCTTAGACTTAGTAAATTAAAAACCCTAAAAATAACATTTCTTTGAGTTTAACGATAGAAAGTATATGTTTTTGTAGTTTATTTAGAAATAGGCAAATTTCGAGTTGACTTCTTGGGCTATGTTAAAATAAGGGAAGAGTATTGAAATTTTTATTAAAGTATAAATCTGAAAAATAATTCCTAGCTTAAGTTTAAATTCTGAAAATATATACCCTACAAAATTGCAGAAACACGAACCTTGAAACTTGGAATAGTAGGAGAGACCTTGAAATGCTCTTGTCTAAAGTCTTTAGTACGAAGAAAAATACAATAAAATGCAAGTGTGAATAAAGAAAAAAAATGAACACTGGTTTTTGTAATTACTTAAGGCAGCAAAAATAGAAAAAAAATATTTAGCGAGGGTGCTTCATCACCTAGTGCCTTAGACCAACTGGTTTGGGAGTCACTGCTAAAGCCTTAGGTGTTACAAGACTAGGAATTACGCTTTAATATGCAAACACATTTTGTAACCGGTTGTTGGTACCTCAAGAAGTATTAACGGTCGCATGAAGGATGTGTAAGAAAAATTCATCTAAAAATTCACCACCTAAGAAGTTCTTTGGATGACGGACAAGAGCTTGATAGCTTGATTTGAATTTCCAAGTGTAGGGGTGATATATACACACACGTAGGGGTATGTAATTGGGATTTAGATAAGAGATAGGAATGAAGAATATGACTTATATCTTTAATAGAGATGATAAAAATTCCTAAGTCGAGAAAGAACCGTAGAAGGAAAACTTAAAAGATGCCAAAAGCTAAGCAAATTCACAAGAATATATATAATCTTAAGTTAAATGATAAGGAAGTGTGAAGAATACGGGCGGATAATTTATGAGTTGAAAATAATAGAATTTCTTGTTAGAAGACCTAATTGGAGAATAAAAGTCGCTAAGCCAAATTGATAGGATTTTGTGGGTAGTATCCGCTGAAAACCCTCAGGAGACAACACTCCTCCTACTAAGGACACCTAGAGGTTTAACAGCTTGTTGCACGAGATCAGTGCAATCGCGTTTCCCTACGAAAGTGAGGCTGGGTCTTTTTCGAGAATTAAACTAGGTTTGCTCGAGAACGAGCAAAAGATAAGTTTGGGGGTATTTGTTCATACCATAATTTTGCATTATTATATTCCCCATTCTTATTCATTTTACAAATAAACAGGTGCTTTTGATCCATGTCTGCTACATAGTTGCAGATTACAGGTTCTCGGAACAAAAACAGTAAAAAAGATAAAAGACGATACAAAAGTGAGACTACGACCGATAAATGGTGGAATCTTGATCATGCCACATTTTGAGGGACAATGAAGATCAATGAACAAGTCCACAAGCACAAAGGCAGCGCAAGGTTCAAGACTTCGACACGAAGCAACGGTAAAAGTCCACTACATTATGCACTGTGAAAAACTGGAAGAAAACCAGAAGACATTTTGAAGAAAAAACTGAAGAAAACAGAGGACAACTGCAAGAAGACCAAGTCCAGAAAAACTGAGCCAACAAGCCTCCTACTTAGCCACGGAACCGCGACCAAGCCTGGCCTATGGCCGAGGTTCCGCGGCCGTGTATTACCCCATTCGGTGCAGAAAAATTTTGGAAATTAGCGGCGCGTTGACTAGTCTTCCTAGGGGTATTTTTGTAAAAGCAGATGTGCATCGATTGTAACACTAGGGTTTCTATCCTCTATAAATAGAAGCCCTAAAACTTGTTTAGGTCATGCCTCTTTTCATAGATCTAAAATTCAAAAATCCTTTATATGGTTTGAGAGCATCAATAAAGTAGGTAATTTCTTTTATTTGCCCTAGTTCTTAATTCTTCTTTCTGCCCTAGTTTAATTTATTTTCTGCCCTAGGTTAAATTTATTCTCTGCCCTAGTTTAATTTAGATTAGAACTTTTTATTGATCTGTAGTAGTTAGATAATTAATCTCTTAAATCAAAAACTCATAAAAATCATGTTTTTCATAGATCCCTTAATGAGCGAGTAGTTCCTCGCTTGTCAGGGTTAGGAATAGGGAAGGTTTGAGAGATGCAAATCTCTCATCCCTTTCTTGCCCATCAATATTAATAATTAGGACTCCATGCATACATACACATACCGCTCCCTACGGCACCCTACCCACGAGGTAACGGTGATCCCGTAGTATAAAAGACTGGATGTGCATGTTTTCCATGGAGGTTAGGGTAAGGATTAAGAAAGGACGGACAAGGACCTAGAGGAAGAAACAACGATTCTTCCCGATCGTCCTAATCCCCTTTATTAATAATTACCATAACACCTAAAGAGATCTAATTTAGGGCATTGAAAGCGGTGGGAGATCTTTAATTTTCCAAACTTAACCTAAGCCTAACCCTAGCAAGATTTCTAATCCTTGTCTAAGTCAACTTAGTTTTTAGTGATAAAGATCCAAACACCATTTGGAATTAACTCGCTAGAACAATTAGGAAATACACAACATCCCTGTGGACCGACCCGTATTCACCGGCTAGCTACCAAGCGACGCCGTTCTTGATTGCGGTAAAAATCTTTTTGATCTAAAAATCTCTCATCTAAATCACCTATCAAAAGAATTTAATTCTTAAACAAGGGCTTTAACTCTCCATGCACGTAAAACAGATCAGTACCCAACATGATCACGTGGTAACACATGACCCCCTTTCTCTGAACCAGAAAAAGAGATTTCCCAAAGTGTTTAACACTTATTTAAATAGGAAAAGAGAAAACAATAAAGACAGTTTCTCTTTTAGGGTGTATCACGTGCTCCCACGTGACCCTTAAAAAGCTCCTTAAAACAAAAGGGAGTAAAGCCAAGGCAGTTTCACTTTTTGGGCGTCTCACGTGTTCCCACACGACCCCTAGCAATTATCAAACAAAAGAAGATCCTACCCAAAGGCAATGCCCGCCTAAAGGATGCCTCACGTGTCCCCACGTGACCCCTGACAAACACCATTTTAAAGAGAAAATGGGGTAAAACTGAAGGATTAATAGCCAACGCATGGATACCCATCACGTGCCCACACGTGATGGTCATAAAGGTCAAGTGTTTAACACTTACATGCATATTCTGAGAGTAAAATAAAAGAAGCAAGGGCCAATCTTCAGGCGCCTCACGTGAGCACTTCAGTTTTAGTGTTTAACACTACTTTAAGCGCCTCACGTGGGAGCACGTGAGCGCCAAATGTACTCTAGTGTTTAACACTATATTGGAGCTAATCTTAGCCCAAATTAGCTAAGTCTTCAAGAGGCAAGATCCCCTGAAACTGAACCCTATCTATGCTCCTGTCTTCCAAAATTGATCATCCCACATGGCATTCAAAGTAATTCCCAGAGCCCTTTAACCAATATTGGTTCAAGGGTACATCTCTTCACTCCTCTGATATTTGTCGTTGTAATCCTTCTACGTCTTCAGAGAGGTGACGGGTCCCGACAACCAGACATTCCACGGACTGTGGGGTCCTTAAACTCATGCACTACGATGTCCTTAAACTTTACGGACTGTGGGGTCCTTAAACTCATGGACTATGATGCCCTTACACTTTACAGACTTTGATGTCTCTAAACTACCACGGACTGTGAGGTCCTTAAACTCATAGACTATGATGTCTTTAAACTTTACAGACTATGACGTCTTTAAACTATGGACTATGATGTCCATAAACTCCATGGACTATGATGTCCTTAAACTTTTGGACCGCAAAGTCCCTAAACTAAAACAATAGAGTCTAAATGCTCTTTTGTTGGATCTAAATGATCCCGTTAAGTTGATCTTAGTCTAAAATTAGACTAACGTGTCCTTAACAAATGTTAAGTTGATCTTAGTCTAAAAACTATACTAACGTATCCTTAAGAAACGTTTAAGTTGATCTTAGTCTCAAATGAGATTAACGATCCTTAAACCAAACCCAAACCCAAATCTAAGAAAATACGGATTTGAACTAATCCACGCCCTACGGGCGACAATATAAATTAGTCTTCGTATATAATCCACGGGCAACCAAAGAACAAAACAAACACACGCGACTCGAAGTGACCATCTGGAGAAGGAGAAAGTTGTTACCGCGATGCAGTAGCGCAATTAACTGCTGGGGCTTGCACCTGCAGGGAAGAGCGTCCCCACAAACAAAACCCCCTCAAATGAGGGGGAATCTTATGAAGTCTGCTACAACGGCCGCATCTGTCTAAACATCCGATACATGGTGTCATAAATCAACTTGTCATCTTCGAAGAGGTGGACGGATAAAACCAAATAGTATCTGGCCCCAAAATTCAGGTCGGACGTCCCAACGTCCCGGTCACGTCTTTCGGCGGAGAACAAGGCGGTCCAATATCGACCCTTGTATACAATCCATGAGCGTAAATAAATATATTCTCATCTAAGTCCTACAAAAAATGAGAAATATTGCTCGACAAGGTGAATGACACTTGCAAGCCCTCTCGACTTGCAAGGAGAAAGCATTCATGTAAAATCCTTACGACTTACAGGAGTAATATACACTAAGAAGTCCCCACAACTCCTAAGGAGAAAATACACCTATGAGATCCTCACGATCCATAGGGAGAAAGACCTTTATGAGACCCTAACAACTCATAAAATCAAAAGCCTTAGTCGACAGGTTCCTAACTCTGTTCGCTAAGTCATCTTTGTTCCATTCAATAAAGGCAAATGATGATTTGCTCCTGGCAATATCCCAATTACAGTGATGCTGATGCCAAGATTGGTATCAGGACCCAAGTCTCTGACTCGCACCAAAATCAGCAAGAAAAAAAACAACATATGAAATAGCCGAAATGATGGAGCAACTCGCAATAAAAATCAGCAAGCAAAAATATGCATATGAAATAACCGAAATGTTTGGGCAACTCGCAATAATAAACCTCAAGTAAAAAAAATGACATGGCCGAATTGATTGGGCACCGCGAAAAAAATAGCCGAAATGATTGGGCAATCGCGACTTTTGTGATATGAAATACTGAAATGATAGAATATCATGGAAATATAATAAAATAAAAAATCTTCTGCCCTGCAAGTAGGTCCACAGCGACTCTTGTAAACAATCTATAGGAATAAATGAAAGAAAGGGAACCATGTCTTCCTACCATACTTTGTCAAAAGAAGAGCCAAATCTTAAAAGTACATCTATAGCCTAGAGACTATCTCGACGTTCCTCCTCATTCCGACAGGATGCGGGTGCAACTGTTAAATAAAATCGGAGCAATGGTATATTCCTAGCTCCAGATCTCAATGACGATACATACAACATAGTGGTCATGCAGATGTCTACCTTACTTCAGCGAAGAATCGGTGCGACACCAAAGCGAAAGCGAAGTGACGGCATGCGCCTAGCTTTGGGTCTTGATGGCAAGCCTAAAAACCATTGGATGTCATCCCACTCCAAAAAGATGCAGTTATGACTCATCGGGGCTTCAAATCAAGCCTAACCTCAAGTAAAGTGCCACATCAATACATAACGCATGATCTTCCGATAGTAATATGGATATTCCAACCTAAGAAGATTACTTGAATACGTCTTATCCAGCCTCAGAAGGGATCAAAGACATGACAGACGCGTGGCTACTCGAGCCACAACTCAAGGGATTGCATATCGAGAATATATCAGTTAATGCGACAGTACGATAGACGTAACCCTGTGCCACAAACCTAACAGACTCCTATATCGAAAGGGGTTATCTATATTTCACGTTAGGGTACACTTGCGAGATCCCTCGACTCGTAGGAAGAAATATCTTTATGAGACCCTCCCGGCTCATAAAGTTGAAAAGCCTTAAGCGACGGGGATATCAATCTGTTTCCTAAGCCATTGTTGCCCTACAAAGAGGTCAAGACTGAATTTTGTATACTATCCACGGGACACATTCGACAAAATTGGTAGAAGACGTCGCCATCAAAAAAGGCAAAGGTCCAACTCATGAGCCTCAGGGTTTAGAACTACATTTCTTAGGAATAGTGATTTGAGTCAATGGTAGATGACGGCGCCGGTACCCTCTAGCTATCTTCTTAGATTAAGATTTAAAGGTTATGTAAGATACGCCTGCCCAAAATTAGTCGTATGCTATACATTACTATACACTACTTCACCCACGTATATACCTCCGTGAGAAAAATAGTGGGGGGCATTTGTTTGACGTGAAAAATTCATCAAATAATAAACATGTATTTAAACATTTATTTCAAGCTACGGGGAGAGGAGACCCCCTGTGAATCATGAGCTCATGCATCACCGTGTCGCACTGAGCATCTGTAAGTGTGGGATTCACTAGACGTGCAGCAAAATGAGGAATAATCTCCCTAATGGGCACCTTCTATGGCTATAGTGGAGCATGTGGGCGATCGCAAGGCATGATTCTCTCTGTGAAAGAGAAGGAGAAGATGAACATTGCTTCATATTATAAAGAGAACCATTCAAGTCTCAGCACATAAAAAGTTGTGCATGGTGTCAGTTGGAACTATTTCCAAGCTCTGGCTAAATGAAGGTGCTAGAAAAGAAAAGGTTGACTCAGAAAAAGAAGAAAAATAATGGGAAACAAAACCCTCTCATGTGCAAAGCACATGAGTGCTCACATGCAAAGCATGTAACCGCCAGCATCAAAGAGGATTAAATCCTATAGCCTCAAATATGCAAAGCACATGAGCGCTCACATGCAAAGCATGTGACCTTCAGTTTCAATAAGGATTAAATCCTGTGATATAAAGTTGTATGTGTTAAACATGTGAGCACTCATATGTAAAGCATGTGAGCGCTGAATACAAATCAATTAAAACCCAAATGGGGTCACCACATGTTAAACACGTGAGCGCTCATGTGCAAAGCACGAGAGCGTTGCTACCATTTATAAATGACAGCCTTCACGTGAAAGACACGTGAGCGCATAAAATTGAAGCACTAGATTCAGATAGAATTAACTTCTATTAGAACTAAGTTCTATTTGGGGAAATATTTCCCAATGATCTTTCTAAAACTAGAAAGATTTTCTCTGTTAAACAGAGAATCCTTATTGAACGGTGATTATAATATCATCGACCAATCAGGAGACAAAATCAAATGTTTTGTTAGGAAAATATTTTCCTAATATTACTAAAACAAACAGAAAATATTTTTTGATAAATAAGTCACCGGATCAAAAATCCAACAGTGGACAAAATTCCCTGGGAGATCTTTAAGATCAATTAAATCAATTACTATCTCTCAATGAAAGATTTTCTCAAACTAATCAACAATTTTTCCTCACCTATATAAAGGACCCGAGGCTTTAAGTCTTAAAAAAGAAGAATCAACCTCATAAGGTGATAAAAAGCTACAACTGAGAATTTAATTCTCTTGCTGAAGAAAAGTTCCTTCTCCTCTCAAACCCTTAGTAAAGAAAAAGCAGAAATAAAAAAAATATTTCCTTTGCCTAATATATTTAAATACAAGGGTTTAACCCTACACAAAGAACTTAGTTCTTTCTATGGATCTGAGATCCGCAAGACAAATCTCTCACAAGTTGAGAATTTAATTCTCATCGAGAAGATTTTTCTCTTCAGACTCAAGATTTAGGAGAAAAGCTAGATATGAGAAAAGAAATATGAAGAAAAGAAGATGAACTTATTCCCTATATAAAGAATTTAGTTCTTATAAAAAAAGAAACAGAAAAACTTAGTTCTCAAAAATCCGATCCTAGATCTTCAAAACAGAGATCTTGGTGATTATCATTGGTCAAAACACCATTAGCAGAAGTTTAACTTCTTTCAAAAATTAAACAGAGATTAAATATCTAAAAACTCAGCGTCTCACGTGCCTCACACGTGAGCGTGTGAAAGATTCCATAAACTCAGCACCTCACGTGCTTCACACGTGAGCGTGTGAAAGATTCCATAAACTCAACACCTCACATGCCTTACACGTGAGCGTTCAAGAACTCAACGCCTCGCGTGAAACACACATGAGCGCTTAAAAACTCAGTGCCTTACGTGATATCACGTGAGCTCCAAGAAACATAGCGCTTCATGAGATACACACGTGAGCACTGTACAAAAGTGCTTAGAACTATATATAATCAAAGTGACTAAGTGCTTAACACTAATTGGGCAATGCCCAAGTTTGAGCACCTCACGTAATACACACGTGAGCGTCAGAGTAGAAATTGGATATCATATCCATAGTCAAAAGACTAAGTGCTTAGCACTTCTAAATGATGGAAAAAAACCCAAGACTGATCCCAAAATTAGCTAAGTCTCTGAAATTTCCTTGCAGCCGAGCCCATATGCTCTATTAATAGATCTTACCAAAATTGAATGATCCTTAAATATATTTCTAAGTTGATCTTAGTCTCATACAAGACTAACGCATCCTTAGTGAAAATAAATTGAGCCCATATTCTTATGTATATAAGTCGATCTTAATCTAAAACCAGGTTAACGGTTCTTAAATAAAATAAAATATTTCTTGAACTAGCAGAACATACAACCTAAGTTTAAACCCAGATCTAATATACACGGATTTAGACTAATCTGCGCCTTATGGGCGACGACATAAATTAGTCTCCGTATACAATCCACGGGCAAACAAAATAAATAAAACATAACACAACACGAAATGACCTACCGGAGTAGGAGAAAGTTGTTATCGCAACGTGATAACGTAATTAATTGCAGGGGTTTGCGCCTACAAGGAAGAGTATCCCCACAATCAAAATCCCCTCATAAATGAGGGGGAATCTGATAAATTTTGCTGCATCGGTCACATCTATCCAAACCTCCGATATACGGTTTCATAAATCAACTTGGCCTTTTCGGAGAGGTGGATGGATATGTCCAAATAGTATCTGCCCCTAAATTCAGGTTAGACATCTCCGGGTTTCAATTCAGTCTTCAGCGGTAAACAACAACTAGTTTGGGTTTGAAAAGAGTTAATTTTTGTATTTCAGAATATTTTATTCAAAATTTATAAAGAATGTGTTGTCCGTTTTTCAAACGTTAATTCTTTACAAAACAAGTTTTACTTCATTTTATAATTTTTTTCTTAAAACTTCACCTATATTTTTTATTGCAATTTATAGGTTTTGATCTTGGCTTAAGCTTACTTAGATTACATTATTGCTTAATTGGTTTCATGTAATCTAAGTGCCGGTCATGTGTCATTTTGGGTCGTGCTCACTTCAGTGACATAGCACTTGAAACAATCCAGCGCTTCAGATCGGTGAGTAATCAGATATGCATGTCCATAAAGAGAGTAATCATCTATGAAAGTAATAAAATAGGGCGCACCTCCACGTTCCTTCACATTGACTGGTCCACATATATCGGAGTTAATTAACCGTAAAGGTGCAGTTGCTCATTTGGCCTTATTAAAAGGTTTTCTGGATGCCTTACCCGCTAGTCAACTCTCGTAGGTAGAAAGGATAAGTTTGGCTAAGTCACCAAGCAGGTCGTACTTTGCGAGCCTGTTCATCCTATCTTAGCCTATGTGACCTAAGCGTCTATGCCATAACATCGCAGAATCAATATGATAATTATTTATAACAACATTCATAGAACACGCAGGATAATTAAAAGAATCACATTCAATAACCATCAAACCGTCTGAAATGCGTCCAACAACACATAAAGAATAATCCAAATAAAATAAACCAAGTTATCTTTAAAAATAACATAATATCCTAAAACCATATGACTAATAACTGATAGAAACACCGGATCTTTAGAGCATATAAAACATCTTGTAAGACCTACTCGCTGCTACAACTAGTGGAGAGGTTGTATGTGCTAATACCCAAGATATCCACATATGTCTCGTTACCTATATAGATTCTTTAGCCCCCAGCGAGAATCTTGCGGAAATCTATGTAGCCTTCTCTGTCCCGCGAGATGTGGTCGGTGGCTCCTGAATCCACAATCTAAGATGACAAAGAGTCATCTAATAATATAATACTAGCAACATATGCCAGTGTGGATTGAAAGTCAGTATGTACCTTCTTGGGCTCGCCGCAATCTCCCGTGAAATGCTCTTCTTTGCCACAATTGAAGAAACCATCCTTGGTCTTCTTTTTGCCACGCCTATTCTTTTTCGGCTTTTGATTCGCAACTATCATGCCCCGCTTCCAAGAATACATAAAATACGAGAGCGTGACTCGGCCAGCTATGCAACCTACGATAAGGAATCATCCTTCCATAGTCATATTAAGACTGTCATGCAGTAATCAAGTACAATAACATATATATCTAACACTAAACATGTTCAATGCCACAATAAACAATAGTGGAAGTAATAAAGAATATCAAGTCTTAAATGATCCAAGAATAGATAAAACAATAACAATACTTGTCTCTTATGGGCTTACAAAGAAATCCAATAAAATGTTCTGAACCGAAAAATAAACTTGAACTATAAATAACTAGATAAATAAAACACGCCTCACTGCTCGGCAATCTTCTCGAAGTACTCATGATCATGCGTTTCTAATGCCAAAGTATTTGGGCCATGCAAAACCCAGAAGTCAGAGCGCCATAGATAATATTATAATAAAGTTAATCAGAATGGGTTGTATTATATCAATATACGAAACTAATGTCAGGTGAGTAAACATTAATCAATAATAGTAACATGCAAAATAACAAGCAAGATATGGAAATACAATCATGTTATGTCAATCCTAAGTGTCCATGTCGTTAATTTATCTATCCTACAAGTATTTGAAACCAATGAGTGAAATCTTCCTCCTCGTAACTCAACTGTTATCCCATACACGCTTGGAACCACGGAACATGGCAGTATATCCCCTGTACTGAGAAAACAATAAATGACAATTATCCCGTACTCGTCTATGAAAACGGTACAAGTCAATTATCATCTTGAGTTACGATTTAGATTACACTCTTGATTTTATTGGATATATGTATGCCCTAGAGACCATTATTTGATAGTGGATGTATTGACATGTATATATATATATATATATATATATATATATATATATATATATATATATATATATATATATATTCAGAGGACCTTCTTTCTCGACATGATAGTAAGCTATCTGGTTGATCTTTATCTTAACATGTTCACTTGATACTGTATATTGTTCATTTGTTACATATTGATAAAGCCCTTAAGATATTTTGCTTGACTACTGTGATTATGATGCAGATCATACTAGTGGGACATCTGTAGTTTATGAGCATATCCTTAAATGTTCCTAGTCATGGGTGTATCGAGACGGGGCATCGATATTCCAGAGTAAACTAGCGTATAGGTTTCTTGACCCATTTGATGGGTGATGGATGATCCCATATCCAATGATTTTTGACATCAAAGATTGTATACAGGTGCTCAGTTGAGACTGGGTACACTGAATGGACTCACCGAGAACTCCTATATGGTATTATATCTATCGTCGGATAGTAGTTCTCAAGTGACACTTATACAGGTTAGTCTGTAGACCCGAGATCGTCATAGAGTCTTGTGTGTTCTCCCACTATACTTTGATTTCCACCCTACCACGGCTCTACTGAGTCATGCAAACAGGTGGCTTTTGGATATAGTCCCAAGACACATGGAGGTAATAAGCGCTTGGAGGGGTTTCGTCTCTCCTGTTATTAGGGATTTATGTTGTGCTGTTCTCGATTGTCTATAAATGGATGGCCAGGGCTGATGAGATTTACTGATAAGTGTTATCAGTAGTTTCTCGATCTGTTATAGGCCATACAACTGCATGACTTATTGAGTTATTGGGGTCGACGATTCCATCCTTAGACTCAATATGCAGCATATCTGACGAAAAGACCGGACTGTATGGTAAGTGTTGCTGGTTGGCTCTACGGGAGTTTTGACAGGTTCGCTTGTTGTTCTTCTATTCGCTCAATACCTGGAAGCCGTTACGTGCAGCTAGTACCACTGACGGTTTTTTGGGTATGTGATATGATCACTACCTACTGCTAGCGTATTGACGAGTCTTAGAGTCCCACAAAGGGGTTTCCGAGCTCAGACGAAAAGAAGTGGGGCGCATATGGGGATATGTGCAGGAGCTTGATTAAATACGTGTATTTGATACCGTATTTTAATCTGGCGTTTTCTATTGGCCAGGTCGTATGTGATATGACTGAATTATTAAATCAAGTGTTGATTTAATATCAATTGACCATTAGCTCATTTATTAATTCCTTTCTTTAGTTTTATGCATGCATGTATGTATGTTTATATTTGATATGTATACACACATGCATGTATACATGTGTCATGGTTGATGATACATTGGAGATGGCTATGCTAGATTCACATGGAAACATTTGTGATATTTTTTTTATTTTGAGTTAATGGAAATTAGGAATAAATCCATGGTTGATATTTTGTTTCTACACACTTCCTAAAATATCTCATGTAACCATGGTTTCATTTCTAATCCTCCACTAACTCAACTGCAAAAATATCTAGATATTTTTCATGCCATAGGTTAAGAGTGAGTGTAACTCTCTCGCTCTCTCTCTCATATTATTATTATTCTTATGCTTATCTCTTACAAGCTCAAGCTTAGCCATTTCTATCTCCTTCCTCCAATCTCTCTACCATTTCCTAGTAAGTAAAAGAGAAACAAAAGAAAGGTTTAGTAGTGAGAAAGATTACCCACTTCATCAATCTACACTTGTCTAGCACACTAGTGTAGGTTGTTTGCCTCACTTCCACTTAGTTCAAGTAAAGTAAGGAGATTGAGTCAAGGAAACCCATGGTGGATCATCGTGGACTTCGAAGGCTTCAAGCGGACCCGTTCAGGCTTCGAGTAAGACCAAGGAGTCAAGAACATCTACACAGATCTTTTGAAGAGAAGGAGAGGTCTATAAAGGTTGTATCTCTTTCCTCTTAGTGTTAGACACTTGCTAGTATATGATACTTGCAGCTTTATGCCTAATTTTCTAGCTCGATTCTAGCTTCAAGTTGGTTAGCATCCTAGATTTTTAAAGTTTCATACTTGATGCTTGTTAAAACCTAGTGAGGGTGCTAAGCAAACCCCAACAGATTTTCTCTGCACCTAGGCTTTATGTTTCATGTCAGGTATCGAAATAGTATTTACGTAATGCCAATACTAGAACAATTATGTACAGTTCGTGTCAATCAAGGCAATCAAGTCAAGTCAGGTATTATGATGAAACCGTTTGCATTTGGGTAAACATTACATTGCAGGAGTCATGACATGGTAACGGATATCAAGTCAAGCATGAACACATGTGAACAATTAATATGCTGGCATGTCCAGAAATAGCATAATCATATCAAGTAAGTTATCAATGACAAATACTAACGATCAAATTAAAGGTAATATCAATATCAGATTCATTAACAAATCTATTCATCAGATGTCTATAGTAGATGTCTGGTCCAAGTTTATATATGCAGACGTCTGGTGCACAATATATCCTATTCCAGACGTTTGTAGGAGACGTCTGGTCCTTCAATATGTCTATGGAAGACGTATGGGCAAACGTCTCCAATTCAATTAGGTTTCTGTAAAGTGTTTCAGAGACGTCTTATCCAGATTGGAAAACGTTTGTAGTTCAATTTGAGTTACTGTAAATAAAATTTAGAGACGTCTGGTGTTCTGGCACCGACGTCTCTACGGGGATTTGCTGAGACGATCTCATTAACCATGGTTTTGTTTATTTATCCAATACACGAATTAAAACAAGTATTAATCATGCAAATTATTCAAGTACAATACATTAACTAGTTAATCATAAAGATGGTAAATTGTAGGGTTTGACGATGCGTATAATTTCTAGATTGTATTTATCGCCACATCATAATTCAGATCTCGATGTGTATTCAATTATGTTTAATTCTATTAGGAATATGTATGCCCTAGAGGCCATTATTGTGTATTATAGTGGATGCTTAGACATATATATAGAGAGGACTTTCTTGCTTGACATGATAGTATACTATCTGGTTACTCTTTATCTTAACATGTGCACTTGTATTAGTTTACTATCTTATTGATACATGTTGATAAAGCTCTTAAGATGCTGGCTTGACTACCAGGACTATGATGCAGATCATACTAGTGGGGCTTGTGTAGTCCGCAAGTACATCCTTTAACAGTTTCTAGTTGAGAGAGTATCGAGACAAGGCATCGATATTCCACTGTAGACTAGTGTGTACGTTTCTTGACCTTATATGAGGCGATGGTTGATTTCATAACCATTGGTGTTTGACATCAAATATTGTACACAGGTGCTCATTGGACAATGAGTACACCGAACAGGACTCACCGAGAACTCCTAGATGGTACCATACCTATCGTCATATAGCAGTTCTCTGGTGACACTTATACAGCTTAGTCTGTAGACCCGAGATCGTCATAGTGTCTTGTGTGGTTCCCATTGTGCTTTGATTTCCTCCCTACCACGGCTCAAATGAGTCGTGCAAACAGGTGGTTTTAGGGTACAGTCCCAAGTCATATGGAGGCAGTGAGTGATAGGAGGGGTTTCGTCTTTCTCAGTATTGGGAATTGATGTTGCGCAATACTCGATTGGCTATAACAGCAAGTCCCTGGCCAGGGCTGATGAGATTTACTGATAAGTGTTATCAGTAGTTTCTCGAAAGTTTATAGGCCACACATCGGCATGACTTATCAAGTTAGTGGGGTCTGACGATTCCACCCCCAGACTCGATATGTGACATATTAGACAAAGAGACCGGACTGTACGGTAAGTGTTTCTTATAGACTTTATAGGAGTTTGGACATATTTGCTTGTTGATCTTCTATTCGTTTAATACCTGAGTAGCCGTTACGTCCAATTAGTACCGCTGACGGCTTGTGGGTAACTGATATGATCATTACTTACTGCTGGCGTATTGACGAGTCTTTCGAGTCCCACATAGAGGTTTCCTAGCTCAAGCGAAACGAAATAGGGCACGTATGGAGATATGTGCGGCAGCTTGATTAAATACTAGTATATGATACCATATTCTAATCCAGCGTTAATTGAAATCGGCCGGTTATATATGATATAATCGGATTATTGCATCAAGTGTTGATTCAATGATTTGATTTATATATATGTTTATATATTTGATATTAGACGGATTATATATGATATAACCGGATTATTGAATTAAGTCTTGATTTAATAATTTGATATATATATATATATATATTAACTAATATTAAATATTAGCCATTTATATATGATATAACCGGATTATTGAATGAAGTGTTGATTTAATATTTTGATATACATATATATTTGATATTAGCCGGGTTATATATGATATAACCGGATTATTGAATCAAGTGTTGATTTAATAATTTGATATATATATATATATATATAAAAACTAATATTAAGCACACTTAAGCTTCTCTTCATATATATTTGTAAATGTGATATATGTATGTATGTATGTATGTATTTTGTATCATGGTTGATGATACATAGAACTAGGATGTATGAGAATCACACAAGAGGTAAATTTGAGTAAGATAATGAAAAAAATTTATGAATTAAAAAGAAATGAAGAATGAGTCGTGACTTTAGATGCTTGGAAAAGTATTGAGAAGCCATGACTCACCTTTAATTATTGGCTTATTCATAGATATTTTATTATTCTTATCTCATCTTATCTCTTATCCTTATGGTTCACAACTCATCCAAGTTCATCATCTTCTTCATCTTTTCATTACATTTTCTAGGGTTGATAAAAAAAGAAAAGAAATAATTTTTGTGACAAAAATTCCTACTTTATCAAGCTACACTACTCTAGCCCATTAGTATAGGTTGTTAACTTCACTAATACCTTGATTAGTGAAGTGTGAACTTGAGTGAGAGTTGGTTCAAGGTGGATCATCTTCGACGATGAAGACTACAAGTAAGCTCGTTCCATCCTTCAAGTGGAGTCAAAGAAGAGTTCTAGGGACTACTACTTGGAATTTTAGAAGTGAAGGACTAGACTGCAAAGGTTATAGACACTCTTCACATAGATTAGAACATTGTTTTCTAATATTAAAACCCTAATTCTCTAGTTCGATTCTTGTTTAGTATACTTAGACTTCTAAATTTTTAAAATTGCATACTTGATGCTCATAAAAATATAGTAGAGGTGCTAAGACATACTTTCATGATATCAGAGCCAAGCTAGAGGCTTAGGAATAACTTAGACGAAGTTAAAAGTATTCCATCGAAGTTTTAAACACGGGATTTGGTTAGTTTCTGTCCGTTTTTACAAATGTTGAGATTTTTGAAATTAAAAATGCTCAGAAAATCGTGCAGGCATATTTAGGAAGGCTCAAGAAAATGGAGCTCCTAAACCCCAAACTTGGCCGCGGAACCGCCCCCTAAACCATAGTTTAGCCGCGGTTCCACCACCAATTTGGTGAATTAGATCTCCAGTTTTCTTGAGTTTCTTCATCTTTTGATTTTGGACTTTCTGGGTATTTTTTGTGAGGTTCAAGTTGTAGAGGTCTCTGTGAATTGCTGTTGTTTGAAACATCGATCGAAATATTTAACATCATCTATATTGCTATGGTTATGTGATACAATTTTTGGAATCCACGTTGATTAGTTTTGTGAAAACTATTTATCGATTTGTAAATCTCACATTTTAGTCTCAAATGATGGATTACCATGGAGTTTAGATTTGGATCGAAACTCCGTCGTAATCTCGTATCGTGCGCAAATACTCGCCGGGAGACACTAGTAGATAGCCACACCCTAATGCCCTAACCAAGTGATTATAGGAGAACCCCATGGCCAAATGCATCCACTCGGGTGCTCGCGGCACGGTGTTCCTCCCAAGTGCACTTCGTTGACAGCCTCGGGGATGTGACATCAACTAATGTTCCCGACGAGCTTTCGAATCATTAATCGGGAATCATGTTGAATTGCCTGGCATAATTTTTGAAAAGTATTTTCAATTCGAGACTTAAATACAAGGTTTATAGGGTTAGGCATGAAATTCGGAATATGTGATAATCCTGGTTTATGATGCCTAAAGATGTGGATTCTAATTATTGTAGTTTTCATTTTTTTTCTTCGACCGTAAGTGTAATATATGGCAGTATCCCCGATCTCGTTACTATATGACAATGACATTATGGATACACATTTTTACTTACGTTGATGCTATGTGATATTGTTGTATTGCTATCGATATGTTATATTAGATCGTCGTGATTGAATAGCCGGAGGGTTTTATGTGAGATGAGAGTTTTTTTAATTTTCATTCATGTAAATAATTGTATGTAATATTCTTTTATTAGGACACTTCGGGGTTGAGCTTGTTGTCTCTATTCGATATATATTATTTACTATTCTGCATTAGGATAGACCCAAGGTGGAGAGCACAAGTAACCGGGTTCTAGAGTTCAGTAGGAGGCCATCTCGAGAAGTCGAGACCGGTCGCCTAACTCTAGAATTGGCAGGGTTGCCTGTCGCTCTCGTAGGGGTCTAAGGGTATGGGCTTAGCTATTTATCACGACCGTGGAATCCGTGTTTTTCGTTACTGGATTAATCTAAAACACGGACCTCCTAGTATATCCTATATTTCATATATTTGCTTCTGTTGTTCTGTAATGTGATGTGATGTGATCATATAACTGCATGAGATGAATGTTACTTATATATATGATATATTAGTAGACACTATATATGTTTTGCATCCGTGCTAGTCCTGACCCCGTCCTGTCGTAAGTTAAGTAACCTTACGGTGAAGACTCGGGTCCCTGTGACGAATGCAAATGGCATATATGTGTGTTTTATTTTCGTTTCTTCTTTGATATTTAGGAAATATAATTTATGGGACTTCATTAATAAGATTAATGAAAAGAAAAGAAACCTAAAACATGTTGTAGAATCAAATTTTTCAAAAAAGTAGCTCTAATTTTTGCTTTGCATAGCGGTATTCCATTATGAATATCCAGCACCTCATTCGATGAGGAAAGAGCCTAGATCCCTTCACTGGGAATGACCTCTTTAGCAAAACTAGCATATGCTAAAACCCACTCGATTTGTTTTGAAAACTACTCGATTTTTAAAGCGGGGCATAAACCACTCATTTTCAAATCACTAGATTCTACAACGATATCAAGTTCATTATGTTAAAAGTTTTCTTCAAAACCAGTCGTAGCTCTCCGTCATTTCAGATAAGTACTGTTTAGTATTCGTGTTGTGTTTGTTGACCTCCGTCAAGACACAGAGTACGGTAGCTGGGTAATACTTATCTGCAGCATGTAGATATGATCGGTAGGGACAATCACACAGTCTTGTTGACCTCCGTCAAGGGTTTGTGTGGGTGGGTTCAAATTGATCAAGAAATGACGGGTTGAATTTGACTAGCGGCCTATGGTTTGTTGACCTCCGTCAAATTTATAGGTCGTCAGGGGCAAAAACAGACATCAGGAATTTCAAGTGTTGAAATTTGCAATGAGATTGCATACCTTCTATATGATAGTTGAATCCCGATACCCACTGTGAGTAAGTGTTACTCCTGGGAGAGTTTTCCACTTTACAATTATCTAATCCAGTAGGTGTCTAAGAAAGGTGTTAACAAGGTTATGCCCCTGCGGAAACAAGGTTATTTAATTAGTTCCATGCGAAAGCACGGGGAGACTCCCTCGGAGTACCAACACCTGCCTGGCTGACCGATTGGCGAACTTGTAGGGTATAATTAATCCCGGCTAATCTTACCTTTTAGGGTTTGAAGGAAGATTTGATAAAAATAGTGGGAGCCATCCTGATTAGATAAGATAATAACCAGTCTAATCTTGCAAGAGCGCACGCTAAAATGTTTTCTTCTCTCTCTTCTGGTAGCGATCATTTCACACCTTAATCAATATAATAATGTGTATGTATTGACCGAAACCGCTTATTATACTGGGCTGGGGAATGTTGGTTCCGCTCTATCTTATGACAACTGTCATAAGTCTGAGCATTGGATAGGGGAATACAAGGATTTCCACGCAACCCGAATAAAGAAAGAGCATTCTGATGCATCTTTTTCGAGTGTGTTAGTTATTAAGAACTGTTTCTCACTCTGCTCTACGTCCTGGGTATTAGATACCGGATCAGGATCCCACATTTGTAATCTGTTACAAGGGTTAAAGAAAGGTTTTAAACAGGGAAAGGGTGATATGTCTCTCAGAGTAAGGAATGGAGCAATTGTTGCTGCCGAAACTGTCGGCGAATATCACCTAGTATTACCAAATGGTAATACGTTGATTTTGAACGACTGTTATTTCGTACCATCTATGATGTGCAATATCATATCCATTTCTTTATTAGATAAAGAAGGATATAACTTTGCATTAAAAAAATGTTATGAACATTATCCTAAATCTGTTGAAACACAAATCTGAAGTTTTTGAGAAATTCAAGGAATATAAAAGCGAAATAGAGAACAAGACAGGTAAATGTATTAAAATCCTTCGATCTGATCGAGGAGGTGAATACTTAAGCATGGAATTCCGAGATTATCTAAAAGAGAATGGGATTCTCTCTCAGCTTACTCCTTCGTATACACCACAGCACAATAGTGTATCAGAGCGGAGGAATCGCTGCTGTTAGGGTCAAAAATTACACCCCGGTTGACCAAGTCAAAATCAAAGTAAACCCCAAACCAAGTGGGCCCAAGCCCAGGTCAAAAGGACCGGCCCATGACAAAAGGACTGAAGCCATAAATTGGTTTAATGTAATTCCTTTTTTATATATATATAGAAATAAATGTATGTAAAATAGGCAAAAAGCCAAAATTTTGTAAACCTCATGATTTATGTGCAAGAAGTGATAAGCACATAAGGCATGGGGTGGCACAAGTGCCATTTGGCAAAGCTCAAGGGGCTATATGTAAAGTGTGTAGCCTATAAAAGAAAACATGATGAAAAAATGAAAAAAAAAGACTTTTTCATTCTCTAAAATTCTAGGGTTTGTGCCTCCTTCTTCAAGATTCTGAACCTTTTTTTTTAATTAGATCAAGAGTTCAATCCCTCTTTTTCTAAAAAGAAACTATTTTTCACCACAAAACCATTAAAGGGGAACTCGAATCTTTCATCAAATCCCTAAAAGGGAGATTTTTGAGTTTCACCCCTCTTCTTCTCCAAGATCCAGCCGACGGAGAACGAAGAGGAGGACGAATGAGACCCTTTTCCAAAAATTGCATTTCGGGAAGATCCAAGGCTCAAAAGAAGATCTAAGGCTAAAGGGGAGAAGAAAGGGGTCCCCTATGATCATCTTCAAAAATTTCTAGGAGTTTAACTCCATTCAAGATCCGTAAGAGTTTAACTCCATAAAAAAATCTTTTAGGATTTTAACTCCAAATCTATACATAATCCCTATTCGGAGTTCAACTCCAAAGTCCCTATTTGGTGTTTCCAGCGGTCACGTGCCGCGTACGTGACCCATGGGCACCCAGCGGTCGCGTGCAGGGCATATGACCCACGGGCGCTCAACGCACACGTGTGCCTCATAGGATCCGCGGGCGCTCTGTTAGTTATATGTATGCCCTAGAGGCCATTACTGTACATACGATGTATATTGTAGTGGATGCTTGGACATATATATGGAGGACTTTCTTGCTCGACATGATAGTATGCTATCTGGTAGCTCTTTATCTTAACATGTACGCTGATTGTCTCTATGTTACATGTTGATAAAGCCTTTAGGATGAGTACATGACTACCAGGACTATGATGCAGATCATACTAGTGGGGACAGAGTAGTCGCTAAGTGCATCCTTCAAATGTTCCTAGTCGTAGGTGTATCGAGACAGGGCATCGATATACCATAGTAGACTAGCGTATAGCATCTCGACCCATGTAGATGGGCGATGGATGATCTCATATCTATTGGTGTTTGACATCAGAGACAGTATACGGGTACTCGGTGGAGACTGGGTACACTGAACGGACTCGTCGAGAACTCCAAGATGGTATTATACCTAACGTCATATGGCAGTTCTCTGGTGACACTGGTACAAGTTAGTCTGTAGACCCGAGATCGTCATAGAGTCTTGTGTGATTCCCACTGTGCTTTGATTTCCACCTTACCACATTCAAGAGAACGTGCAAAACGGTGGCTTTTGGGTACAGTCCCGAGTCACATGGAGGCAATGAACGATAAGAGGGGTTTTGTCTCTCCCGGTATTGGGAGTTGATGTTGCGCTGTGCTCGATTGGCTATAACAGGAAGTCCTTGGCCAAGGCTGCTTCAGAGATATACTGGTAAGTGTTATCAGTAGTTTCTCGACCCGTTATGAGCCTCATATCGACACGAATTATCGTGTTACTGGGGTTTGACGTTTACCACCCCTAGACGAGATATGCGACATATCAGACGAAGAGACCGGACTGTACGGTAGTGTTACTGATTGGATTCGCAGGAGTGTGAGCAGGCTTGCTTATTGATCTTCTGATCGCTCAATACCCGGGTGGCTGTTATGTTTAGCAGACCGCTTGCGGCTTGTGGATGTTTGATATGATCATCACCTACTGCCGGCGTATTGACGAGTCTCTAGAGTCCTCCACAGGGGTTTCCTGGCTCAAGCGAAACGGAATAGTAGCACATATGTGATATGTGCGGGACCGGGATTGATACGATATGAGATACCGTATTCTATTCACGCGATATAAGATATCGGTCGGTTATATATGATATAGTCGGGTTATCGGATCAAGTGTCGATTCGATAAGTTGATTCATATGATATTAGTCGGTTATAGGTGATATAGCTGGATTATTAAATCAAGAGTTGATTTGATAATCTAATGTATAATGATTTCTTCCTCAAAGCTTTCTGGCTTCAATGGAGGTATGAGAAAAAATGTAAGAAAATCAAATCTAAAGTGAGCCCACTTCCTACTTCATCATCCTCTACTACTTGCCCTTTAGTATAGGGTGTTTGCTTCACTAATTTCATAATTAGTGAAGAGATAGCTTGTGTTAGTGTCTCGTCGACGTAGATCATCTTCGTCCTCGAAGTCTTCGAAGCAAGCATGTTCGTTTCTTCATGGGCGCCTCTCTAGAGTCCGGGGTTCACGATCGCAGCGAAAGGGACTACTACACAGAGCTATTGAAGTGAAGGACCGGTCTACAAAGGTTGTATTCCTTGCTCACTTAGGATGTAAAGTGTTTACATATGTTATTCCGTCGATTTCTAGCATACGATTCTAGGGTTAGGGTTAGCTAGAACGAAAAAATTTAAATTTGGCATGGACGATGCCTCCCAAAACCTTGTTGCCGTGCTAGGCAACCCTACAGTGGTATCAGAGCCATGGTAGAAATTTATACGGATTTTGTTAAGATTACGAAACCGAAACAACTCCGAAACTTGCAACGAGAAACCTTAGTTTCTGTCGATTTTTAAAAGCTTTCATAAAAAATTTTAAACAAGTGCATAATGTTGTATGAGATTCAACATGAACACAGAAGAAATTTCACCCCCTCCCGCCGGAATATGGCCAGCGACAAGAACTAAAAATCCGGCGACCTCGGATGAACAGTGTCGTTTGGGGTTTAATTTTTGGGTGTGTTCTAGAGACTTGGTTTTGGTGTTTCAGGTGTTGTTTGTTTTTGCTAATTTTGCATGTGATGTAATCTTACACTATAAGCAATTCGGAGTGTTTTGTATTCGTAGTTTCAACAATATTTCATGTTATTCTCATGTTGTCTAGGCGAAGTTAAAAAGTTCGATCGAATGTCAAAAACTCATTTTTCCAAATTTAACGTATTCGGAAAAACATGCAAGTGATTCTATGAACCCTCTAGAAGAATATAATCCTAACTCGACTTTTTGGATCGCGGAACCGCGGTCAAACCCTAGGGTTTGCCGTAATTCCGTGGGGCTGGTGCATAGGTACTGTAGCATATTCTGAGTATTACTAAAACGGTGCTCAAGTGTTGAGCTGTCGGGAAATTGTGGGACTTTGATGAATCGATCGAAAAGTTTAACATCGTCCGGGTATCATGTGATGGGATACAATATTTGGAATCCATAAGTAGTTATGAGATAACTAATTTGAATGTTATAAATATAGCAGTTTAGTCTCATTTGATCGGTTGCCACGGGATTTTGATGTGATCAAAAGTCCGTCGCAATCACGTAGCGTACGAGGATACTTGCCGGGTAAACTTGATAGATAACCACGCCCCATAGCCCCGACCAAGTGATTGTAGGAGAACCCCGTCGCCAAAAGCATCCGTTAGGGTGCTCACGGCAGCGGTGTTCCACCTTAGTGCACTTCATCGACGGTATCGGGAGGTGCGGCCGTCTACTAAAGTTTCCGTCGTGCATTCGATCGGGATGTCGGGAATCTTGTTGAATTGCCCGACTTGTTATTGAAAAGTGTTTTCGGTATCGAGAATAAAATGCGGGGTTTATAATTGTTAGGCATGCGATGTCCAAGGAATTCATTTGGTTAGGCATGAAATCCAAAGTATGTGATACATTGGGTTTATGATGTCTAAGGTGGTTGCGGATTCCAACTGTTGTAGTTTTTCACTTTTTTTTCTGCGACCGTAAGTGTAATATATGGTGTATCGCCGGTTTCGGTGCTATATGTCAACGACAATTGGGATACGCATATTTACTTACGTTGATGACATGTGATGTTATGTGTTGCTGTGATATGTTATATTGGATCGTCGTGTTTTGAATAGCCGGGAGTTTTATGTGAGATGAGAGTTTTTCATTTTCATTCATGTAAAATTCATTGTATGTAATATTCTTTTATTAGGGCACTTACGGGTTGAGGATGATGTCACCATTGTATATTATTTACTTTTCCGCATTAGGATAGACCCAAGGCAGGGAGTACAAGTAACCAGGTTCTAGGGTCCAATAGGAGACCATCTCGAGGAGTCGAGACCGGGTCTCCTAACTCTAGAATTGGTAGGGTTGCTTACCGCTCTCGTAGGGGTCTAGGGATGTGGGTTTGGCTATTCATCACGACCGTGGAATCTGTGTTTTGTACAGGCTTAATTTAAAACACGGAAATCTTAGTATATCCAATATTTCATATGTTTTATTCTGCTGCGATATTCTGTGATGTGATCACCCCCGCATTTTATTCTGAGATGAATGCATCTATATTATATATATGAGATATAATTAATATTATTGTTTTCGTTTCATATGTGATGCTTGGGAAGCATAATAATTGGGACTTCATTAATGAGATTAATGGAATAAAAGAAACCTAAAAGATGTTGTAGAAATTTGTTTTAAAAACTGATAGCTCTAGTTCTTGCTTTGCATAGCGGTATTCCTTATAGAATATCCAGCACCTTAATCGATAAGGAAAGAGCCGCGATCCCTTCACCGGGAGTGACCTCTTTAGCGAAACTAGCAGATGCTACAAACTCGGTTTGTCTTTTGATTGCTTTTATAGTTTTTTCTTTGCATAGTGGTATTTGTGAAATATCCTGCACCTTATTCGATAAGGAAAGAGCCAAGATCCCTTCACCGGGAGTGATCTCTTTAGCAAAACTATTAAAAGCCTCAAAAACACTCCTTTTCTTAATCACTCGATTCTACGATGATATCAAGTTCATTACGCAAAAGGTTTTCTTAAAAACCTGTCGTAGCCCTCCGTTATTTCAGATAAGTGCTTCATAGTATTCGTGCTACGTTTTTTGGCTTTCGTCAAGGCGTAGTGTGCGGTAGCTATTTATGCTTATCTGCATAAGCATATGATGCGATTGAGTTAGGATAGTCATGAGACTTTGTTGGCTTTCGTCAAGGATCGTGCGGGTGGGTTTAATTCAATCAAGAAATGTACGGGTTGAACTTGACTAGTAGCCTATGGTTTGTTGGCTTTCGTCAAGATCATAGGATGCTAGGGGTAAAATATTATCGGGAATTTCAAGTGTTGAAATTTGCAATGAGATTGCATACCTTCTATGAAATAGTTGGATCCCGATACCCACTGCGAGTAAGAGCTACTCCTGGAAGAGTTTTACACATTACAATTAGCCGATCAAGTAGGTGTCTAGAAAGGTGTTAACGGGGTTAAGCCCCTGGGAAAATGAGGTTTATTTTAATTAGGTCTGTGCGAAAGCATGGGGAACCTCCCTCAAAGTACCGGTACTGGCCTGGCTGAAAGATTGGCGAACTTGTAGGGTGTAATTAATCCCGGCTTGTCTTTCTTTTTAGGATTTGAAGGAAGATTTGACTAAAACAGTGGGAGCCATTCTGATTAGATAAAATAATAACCAATCTAATCTTGCAAGAGTATACGCTAAGTGTTTTCTTCTCTCTCTCTCCAGGTAGCGACCATGTCACGCCTTAATCAAGATAACAATACAGATGTATTGACCGAACCCGTTTGTTATACTGAGCTGGGGAACGTTGGTCCCGCTCCAACTTATAAATGTTATAAGACCGAGCAGGGAATAAGGGGATTACCAGGATTCCCGTGCCGCCCAAACAAAGAAAGTGCATAATGGTGCATCGTCTTCGGGTATGTTCATTACCGAGAACTGTTTCTCAGTATCCTCTACGTCCTGAGTATGTGATACCGGATCAGGATCCCACATATGTAATATGTTACATGGGTTACAGATAGGTAGAGAACTGAGAAAGGGTGATAAGTTTCAAGAGTTGGAAATGGTGCAAGTGTTGCAGCCAAATTTATTGGCAGTTATCACCCTGTATTACCAAATACATTGATTCTGAACGAATGTTATTAGATACCGAACCTGATATACAACATCATATCAGTCTCTTTATTAAGTAAAAAATAATATAATTTTGTATTGTTGGATAATGTTTTGAACATTTCCTATATCAAGAGTTGATCGGTTCAGGTACATTATCTAAAAGCATATACGTTCTAAATCAAACTACAGTTCTTAACGTACAAAACACACACAAGAGTAAGAGTTCAGATTTGAATGAATCCTTCTTGAGGCATTGTAGACTAGGTCATATCAAAGCGACCCGACTAGCTAAGTTACATAAAGATGCATATTTAAATCAGTTTGAATTTACATCTTGTGAAACTTGCCAGTCATGTCACAAAGATAAGATGACCATAGCTCCGTTTATTGGAAACAGAGAAAGAGTTGGTGAACTCTTGGGATTGATATATGATGATATATGTAAGTCCCTTGTCTACACATGCCAGGACTGGTTCTTTGTACTTCATTACATTCACTGATGATCTTTCAAGATTCGGACATATGTTCCTGTTGAAACACAACTCTGAACCTTTTGAGAAATTCAATGAATATAAGTCAGAAGTAGAGAACCAAAAACGGGTATAAGTATTATGTCCTTTGATATGATCAGGGAGGAGAATACTTGAGTACAGAATTCCTGGACTATTCTAAAGGAGAATGAGATTCTCTCTCAGCATTACTCCTCCGTATACACCACCGCACGTCGGTGTATCGGGGCAGAGCAATTGCATCCTATGTGATAAGGTGTACTCTATGATGAGTACTACTGAGTTTCCTATTTCCTTTTTGGGGTTATGCACTTGTGAAGCTGCATACCTATTGAATAGGGTTCCAATCAAATCAGGTGCCTACCACTCCATATGTGATATGGTATGGGAAGTGCCCATCTCTTACGGATGTTAAGATTTAGGGTTGTCCGGCCTATGTCTAAAAGCAAAATCCGGACAAGCTCGAGAAAAGGTCAGTTCTGTGGAAGTTTGTTGGATATCCTAAGCATTCGCAAGGGAATGTCTTCTACCACACCGAGGAACAAAATGTGTTTTATTTCTCGGCATGCCACCTTTTTAGAAAAGGATTTTCTTGTGAAGAAATTAGCGGTCATGAGGTAGAACTGGAAGGAGTTCCACCTATACAAACTGTAGCTGATGATTTGGTAGAACCGGAGGATTCAATAGCTCCCGACGAACCTCAGTCTCTCCGCCGATCTAGTAGGGTTCCTCATCCACCTGAGAGACACTTCGGTTTTCTCTATGACAGTGGGAGCGAGGATTGCATCATGAGATGATGACCTAACTAGTTTCGAGCAGGCCATCAGGAGTGGGGACTCTTTGAGAATGGCTGGATGCTAAGCGATCTGAGATGGAATCCATATACACCAACAAAATATGGACTTTGGTTGCTATATCTGAAGGGTTAAATCCCCATCAGGAGCAAGTATATCATGAGAAGATTACTTGGTGTACATGGAAAAGTTGAGACTTTCAAAGCTAAGACTTGATGTAAAAGGTTCTCGTCATCGACCAGATGTGGATAATGATGAAACCTTTTCTAGTCCCTATCCTTAAGTCCATCCAGATCCTACTTGCCATTGCTACATACCATGACTACGATATCTGGCGGTTGGGTGTCATGACCGCTTTTCTAAATAGTGATTTAAAAGAGAGCGTCTATAAGTACACAGCCAGAGGGTTTCGTAGACAGTGGAAGCAGTGGAAACGTGTGCAAGTTGTTTTATGGGATAAAACAGGTATCGCAGAGTTGGAACATCTGTTTTGATGTGGTAGTCAAATCGTTTGACTTCATCAAAATGGTAGATGAACCTTGTATATACAAAAAGGTAGTAGGGAGTATGGTGGTGATCCTCGTATTGTACGTGGATGACATACTCTTGATATGAAAGGAGTTTCCTATGCTACGCCCGGTCAATCTCCTCTTATCACAAGAATTCTCCATAAAGGATCAAGATGGTATCGCCTAAATCCTTGGTTTTGGATCTATGAGATAGATCTAAGTGGATGTTAGGATTCTCACTAGGTGTAGTGAGATGGAATCAATCGATCCTGGGGAGAATCACTGGATAGGTTCCAGGGTGGTAAGGACGACTGAATGTCAGTCACAGGTATTGTCTTTACCCTCAGTGGAGGGACGGTATGTTGGAAGAGTTCCAAGCTAGATGTCGTGGCAAACTAGACGATAAAGGCTGGATACATTGCTACCAAGGATGCTACCAAAGAGGTAGTCTGGATGTACATTAGTTCATGAGATGAACTTCGTTCCTACCATTGTGTGACAATGGAGTTGTGGCTTAGGCTTAGGAACCCCCGTCCCATCAGTGATCCAGACATATTTTTAGGCAGTATCACCTGAACATGGAGATGAATGATCTCCAGGGAGATCGAGGCTAGGAGAGTAGACACAGAAAACAACACGGCGGATCCACTCACAAAGGCCTATTCCCGGGAGAGACTTTTATGGGATGGTTGAGTATGGGATACTACAACCACTGCTGAATGTTGGGTATGGGATACTACAACAGATGACCCTAGTGCAAGTGGGAGATTTTAGTTATATGTATGCCCTAGAGGCCATTACTGTACATACGATGTATATTGTAGTGGATGCTTGGACATATATATGGAGGACTTTCTTGCTCGACATGATAGTATGCTATCTGGTAGCTCTTTATCTTAACATGTACGCTGATTGTCTCTATGTTACATGTTGATAAAGCCTTTAGGATGAGTACATGACTACCAGGACTATGATGCAGATCATACTAGTGGGGACAGAGTAGTCGCTAAGTGCATCCTTCAAATGTTCCTAGTCGTAGGTGTATCGAGACAGGGCATCGATATACCATAGTAGACTAGCGTATAGCATCTCGACCCATGTAGATGGGCGATGGATGATCTCATATCTATTGTTGTTTGACATCAGAGACAGTATACGGGTACTCGGTGGAGACTGGGTACACTGAACGGACTCGTCGAGAACTCCAAGATGGTATTATACCTAACGTCATATGGCAGTTCTCTGGTGACACTGGTACAAGTTAGTCTGTAGACCCGAGATCGTCATAGAGTCTTGTGTGATTCCCACTGTGCTTTGATTTCCACCTTACCACATTCAAGAGAACGTGCAAAACGGTGGCTTTTGGGTACAGTCCCGAGTCACATGGAGGCAATGAACGATAAGAGGGGTTTTGTCTCTCCCGGTATTGGGAGTTGATGTTGCGCTGTGCTCGATTGGCTATAACAGGAAGTCCTTGGCCAAGGCTGCTTCAGAGATATACTGGTAAGTGTTATCTGTAGTTTCTTGACCCGTTATGAGCCTCATATCGATATGACTTATCGAGTTACTGGGGTCTAACGTTTACCGCTCCTAGACGAGATATGCGACATATCAAACGAAGAGACCGGACTGTACGGTAGTGTTACTGATTGGATTCGTGGGAGTGTGAGCAAGCTTGCTTGTTGATCTTCCGATCGCTCAATACCCGGGTGGCCGTTACATTTAGCAGACCGCTTGCAGCTTGTGGGTGTTTGATATGATCATCACCTACTGCCGGCGTATTGACGAGTCTCTAGAGTCCTACACAGGGGTTTCCTGGCTCAAGCGAAATAGAGTAGGAGCACATATGTGATATGTGCGGGACCGGGATTGATAAGATATGAGATACCGTATTCTATTCTCGCGATATGAGATATTGGTCGGTTATATATGATATAGCCGGGTTATTGGATCAAGTGTTGATTCAATAAGTTGATTCATATGATATTAGTCGGCTATAGGTGATATAGCCGGATTATTAAATCAAGAGTTGATTTGATAATCTAATGTATAATTATATATTTGATATATTACATTACATTAACTAGTATTAGCTCACTTATGATTTCTTTTCTCACTTTGGATACATTGATGTATATGTGATATATGTTAAATGTATCAAGCTAGGTTACAAATGCAACCAGGGTTAATGAGGGTTAAACCATGCTAGGGTTAAGATTAGGGTTTATAATTTATCATTAAGTAATTCAAATATTGTGGATATTTATCATGGATGATATTTTTTGAATGCTTGTAGAAGCTTCAAGGCATCTTTGACTTTGTCCACTCTCTTTGTCTAGCTTAAGATATTTTTTGACCTAACCTTTAACCCCTAGCTCATGTTTAACTCTCTACAAGGGTTAAGCATGACATGCTTAACCCTTGGTTGCATTTCTAACCTCACACAATAATTCATATGATGAGTTCATTCTTCTTCTTCTTCTTCTTCTTCCTCAAAGCTTTCTAGCTTCAATGGAGGTATGAGAAAAAAATGTGAGAAAATCAAATCTAAAGTAAGCACACTTCCTACTTCATCATCCTCTACTACTTGCCATTTAGTATAGGGTGTTTGCTTCATTAATTTCATAATTCGGGAAGAGATGGCTTATGTTAGTGTCTCCTCGATGTAGATCATCTTCGGCCTCGAAGTCTTCAAAGCAAGCATGTTCGTTTCTTTATGGGAGCCACTCTACAGTCCGGAGTTCACGATCGCAACGAAAGGGACTACTACACGGAGCTATTGAAGTGAAGGACCGGTCTACAAAGGTTGTATTCCTTGCTCACTTAGGATGTAAAGTGTTTACATATGTTATTCCGTCGATTTCAAGTATACGATTCTAGGATTAGGTTTAGCTAGAAGGGCAAAATTTAAATTTGGTATGGACAATGCCTCCCGAAACCTTGCTACCGTGCTAGGCAACCTTGCATGCTCAGCGCTCAGCAGTCATGTGCAGGGCACATGACCCGCGAGCGCCCAGCGCTCAGCGGTTGCGTGTAAGGCACGTGACCCGCGGGAGCCAAGCACCCACACGCCAGGCACGTGACCAGCGGGCGCCAAGCGCCCATGCGCCTGACATGTGACCCGTGGGCGTCTAGCACCCACGCGCCAGGCACGTGACCCCCGTAAACTTTGCGAAGCCCCCGATATATCCAAAACCCTTTCAAAACACAACACACGCACATGGCATATTGAGTTCGCATGATCAATTTGACCCGTCAATCGGAGGTTCTCTCGCTCCAAACATGAGGGGTAATTAACGATAGCTTAGTCTGCGGCTGCCGGAGATTCGGATCCCCACAATCAATAAACCCTTGCCTACCCTAGACAGGAGGAATCTGTAGTACGCCTGACAAGCGCGTGCGTATTCCCATCTCAATGGGTGACGAAAAACACCCTACAGACTCTGGCACGCCCGGCGGGACCTTTCTATCCTCCTATATCTTGGGTCAATAGTTCATGCAAACTTATTTAACATATATACCGATGTTGTACTGAAGTAATGTTCCTTTCATGCAGCAATCAACTTTCAATGACGATGCCTCCCAAGATGAATTCAGCTGCCAATGCGACCCCAATCTCATACATGGTCAAGATTAATGCTCGTGTGGTTCTCCCTGTCAGTCTTAGCCAGCAATGGGAGGAGCCACCCTGTCAATTTGGTTCCGTCGTCATCTACCCTGCTGGAGGCGCTCATCTGGTGGAGGTCCCGATAAACCAAGCGGCCAAACTGACCTCAAGGGGAAGGAAGCCGAATGTTATGGTCGCCAAAGCATCCCACCCTAAATGCAAATCTGTGTTCGAACGGCTCTCCACTGTTCCGACTGGGGGCAAGGCCGTCAACACCAATGGAGCCACAAAGTATCTCCAGCAAGCTCAAACGACTCCAACAAGTGCACAATTAGGCGTATCTCCAAAGCCCTTCATCGCCCGGTCTACGGCGGCTTCCTGAAGAGCCGTAACCAGCTAAGTGCTCAAACCAGAAAGGCTGAGACAGAAGCGACTTAGGTATCGAGCCGAAAAGAAGGCTAGGACTTCGACGAAGTAGAATCTTGTGAGGTTCCAAGAGAAGGGTTACTCCGCGACGACGGCTGAGTCGGCCGTAAATGTCAGTAATTCTTTTGAACCCCTAAAGTGGGTTCAGAAAAACGCCATGACTGCTAGAATCAAGGAGACAACATTCCGAACGATACTACAAAGAGACGTGTCCCAGACCCAATAGAGAAAGCATGACACTGTCTCTTCAAGAGTCTATCAGGCGCTGTGTGCCGTACGAAAGCAGCGAGGCAAATACAGAAAAGAAGCGCCGGCACTACTCAAGAAGTCGGTTTGGCCATCCATCTTTAATCAATTATCCGTTACCAAAACAGAAGGGCCACGACAGTGGTCCACAAAATCCGCTGTCAATAATGAAAAGACGACCAGATATGTTATCCATACGGTCTATATGGCGGGAGCGCGTCCCACTGACAATTTGCGCATTGAAAACAAGGATGGGGCCACCACATCCCAAGCCCAATCTGGCATGAATGTGGTTGTCGTTTCCCAAGATCAGTCGCCTCCACTGGATGATGAAAACCCTCTCGATGAGGCCGATAGGCAGAAGGACCCCTCAGTCCATGTGGAGTGAAGCTCGGACAGTGAGGTAGAGCCGACTTTCCGCCCCAGGACCGCAGAGCAAGAGCTGCTTCAAAAGCTTCGAAAATAGCTCAAGCGCAAAGATAAAGAGATGGCCAAGCTCTATTCAAAAATTGATGACCTAACGAACGTTGTAATGCAGCTCATGGCTCAAATTGCTCATG
Organism: Agapanthus africanus; assembly: GCA_030015575.1. Taxonomy (NCBI): domain Eukaryota; kingdom Viridiplantae; phylum Streptophyta; class Magnoliopsida; order Asparagales; family Amaryllidaceae; genus Agapanthus; species Agapanthus africanus. The sequence goes on along the minus strand of JASDDO010000004.1, from coordinate 39,639,861 downwards.
CGCCTCCGAATCAAGCACAAGTCTCTACTCATGAGCCGGGTGATGACAACCCGAAGCAACCGATGCCCGTCCCCTTGGGTCCAAGATTGGACGAGCCGCATGAAAGTCGACCACATTCCGCTTATGGGGATGCCTTGGCCCCAGATAGCACCATCCCTCTAACATAAGATTGAATAATGGATTTGGTCACCAGCAAGATTAAAACATTGGTGGCCGAAGCCGAAGCTTAGAAAGAAATTGGCAGTAGTGAGTATCCATATCCCGCATAATACGATCTGATCGAGTTCCCCAGTAGCTACATCATTCCTAAGTTTGGAAGATTTGACGGTTGGGGAAACGCAAATCAGCACGTCGCCTACTTTAAAGCGTCGTGCAGAAATACAGGGGGCAATGTTGCGCTTCTTCTTTGTCAGTTTGTCAATAACCTGACCGGTGTTGCTTTCGACTGGTACGCGAGCATACCAGACGAGTCTTTCACTACTTTCGCCCAAATGGAGTCTCTGTTTCGGCAAATATTCATGAGTGTTAGTGGAAAAATTTCCATCGCTGACCTCGTGAGAACCAAGCCTGGGAAAAGCAAAATCAATATAGACTATAATAAATATTATTGCTTTCGTTTCTTATGTTTTGCTTAGGAAGCATATTATGATGGGACTTCATTAATGAGATTAACGAAATAAAAGAAACCTAAAACATATTGTAGAAACTTGTTTTAAAAACTGGTAGCTCTAGTTCTTTCTTTGCATAGCGGTATTCCTTATAGAATATCCAGCACCTTATTCGATAAGGAAAGACCCGAGATCCCTTCACCGGGAATGACCTCTTTAGCGAAACCAGCGGATGTTACAACACACTCGGTTTGTCTTTTGATTGCTTCTATAGTTTTTGCTTTGCATAGTGGTATTTGTGAAATATCCTGCACCTTATTCGATAAGGAAAGAGCCGAGATCTCTTTACCGGGAGTGACCACTTTAGAAAAACTGGTAAAAGCTTAAAAAACACTCCTTTACAAAATCACTCGATTCTACAACGAGATCAAGTTCATTACTCAAAGGGTTTTCTTAAAAACCTGTCCTAGCCCTCCGTCATTTCAGATAAGTACTTCATAGTATTCGTGCTACGTTTGTTGGCTTTCGTCAAGGCGTAGTGTGCTGTAGTTATTTATGCTTATCTGCAAAAGCATATGATGCGATTGAGTTAGGGTAGTCGTGCGACTTTGTTGGATTTCGTCAAGGGTCGTGCGGGTGGGTTTAATTCAATCGTGAAATATACGGGTTGAACTTGACTAGCAACATATGGTTTGTTGACTTTCGTCAAGGCCATAGGATGCTAGGGGCAAAACATTATCGGGAATTTCAAGTGTTGAATGAGATTGCATACCTTCTATGAGATAGTTGGATCCCAATACTCATTGCGAGTAAGAGTTACTACTGGGAGAGTTTTACAAATTACAATTAGTCGATCAAGTAGGTGTCTAGAAAGGTGTTAACGGGGTTACGCCCGTGGGAAAATGAGGTTTATTTTAATTAGGTCCGTGTGAAAGCACAGGGAACCTCCCTCAAAGTACCGACACTGGCATGGCTGAAAGATTGGCGAACTTGTAGTGTGTAATTAATCCCGACTAGTCTTTCCTTTTAGGATTTGAATGAAGATTTGACTAAAACAGTGGGAGCCATCCTGATTAGATAAAATAATAACCAATCTAATCTTGCAAGAGCATACGCAGAGTGTTTTCTTCTCTCTATCTCCAGGTAGCGACCATGTCACGCCTTAATCAAGATAATAATATAGATGTATTGACCGAACCCGCTTGTTATACTGAGCTGGGAAATGTTGGCCCCGCTCCAACTTATAATTGTTATAAGACCGAGCAGGAAATAGGGAAATACCAGAATTCCCATGCCGCCCAAACGAAGAAAGTGCATGCTGATGCATCTTCTTCGGGTATGTTCATTACCGAGAACTATTTCTCAGTATCCTCTACGTCCTGGGTATGAGATACCGGATCAGGATCCCATATATGTAATCTGTTACATGGGCTACAGATAGGTAGAGAACTGGGAAAAGGTGATAAGTTTCAAGAGTTGGAAACGGTGCAAGTGTTGCAGCCAAGCTTGTTGGCAGTTATCACCCTGTATTACCAAATACATTGATTCTGAACGAATGTTATTAGATACCGAACCTGATATACAACATCGTATTAGTCTCTTTATTATGTAAAGAAGGATATAATTTTGTTTTGTTGGTTAATGTTTTGAACATTTCCTATATCAAGAGTTGATCGGATCAGGCACGTCATCTAATGGTATATACGTTCTGAATCAAACTACAGTTCTTAACGTACAGAACACACACAAGAGGAAGAGTTCAGAAATGAACGAATCCTTCTTAAGGCATTGTAGACTAGGTCATATCAATGCAACACAACTAGCTAAGTTACATTTAGATGCATACTTAAATCAGTTTAAATTTACATCTTGTGAAACTTGCCAGTCATGTCACAATGATAAGATGACTATAGTTACGTTTTTTGGAAACAAAGAAAGAGTTAGTAAACTCTTGGGATTGATACATGATGATGTATGTAGGTCCCCTGTCTACACATGCCAGGACCGGTTCTTTGTACTTCATTATATTCACTGATGATCTTTCAATATTCGGACATATGTTCCTGTTGAAACACAAGTATGATGCTTTTGAGAAATTTAAAGAATTTAAGTTAGAAGTAAAGAACCAAAACGGGTATAAGTATTATGTCCTTTGATGTGATCAGGGAAGAGAATACTTGAGCACGGAATTCCTGGACTATTCTAAAGGAGAATGAGATTCTCTCAGCATTACTTCTCTGTATACACCACAACATAACGGTGTATCTGGACGGATCGATCGCACCTTATTAGATATGGTGCGCTCTATGATGAGTACTACTGAGTTTCCTATTTCCTTTTAGGGAGTTATGCACTTGAGAAGCTGCATATCTATTAAATAGGGTTCTAACCAAATCAGGAGCCTACCACTCCATATAAGATATGGAATGGGAAGAGCCCATGTCTTAAGCAAGTTAAGATTTGGGGTTTTCCGGCTTATGTCTAAAAGAAAATTCCGAACAAGCTCGAGGCAAGGTCAGTTCTGTGGAAGTTTGTTGGATATCCCAAGCATTCATAAGGAATTTCTTGTGAAGAAATTAATGGTCATAGGGTAGAACTGGAAGGAGTTCCAGCTATACAAACTACAGCTGATGATTTGGTAGAACCGGAGGATTCAATAGTTCCCGACGAACTTCAGCCTCTCCGCCGATCTGGAAAGGTTCCTCATCTACCTAAGAGATACTTCAGTTTTCTCTATGATAGTAGGAGCGAGGATTGCATCATGAGATGATGACCCAACTAGTTTCGAGCAGGCCATCAGGAGTGGTGACTCTGTAAGAATGGTTGGATGCTAAGCGATCTGAGATGGAATCCATATATGTTAGTGTATATGCCCTAGGGGCCATTATTGTATCATACTAGTTTGTATATTACTTAATGGAAGCTTGGTATATTCACATGTATATAACAGTCTTGCTAAACATGGTAGTATGCTACTTGGTTTTTCTATCTTAATATGTGAGTATACGTATTGATAGAGCTCTTAGGATCTTGCTTGACTACCAGCGTTGTGATGGCAGTCACACTAGAGGGCTGGGTAGTCTACAAGCACATCCTTATTCAGGTCCCTAGTCGTTGGATTTTCGAGACAGAGCATCGATACTCCGGAGTAGACTAGTGTGTACGCTTCTCATCCCAGTTGGGGAGATGGTCTGTCCCACAGCCGTCAGTACGTCATACTGGAGATAGTATACAGGTGCTCGTTGGGTTACGGGTACACCGGACAGGACTCACAGGGAACTGTTGGTTGGTTTTATACCAGTCGTCAGTGAACAGTTGCCAGGTGACATGAGTACAGCATATTCCGCAGACTTGACACTGCTACTTCGCCTCGAGTGTGTCCCACTGTTCTTAGATTGCTACCCTACCACGGCTCAAAGGAGTCGTGCAAACAGGTAGCAGTTGGGTGCAGTCCCGAGCACTTGGAGGCAGTAGCGGTTAGACAGGATTCGTCTCTCCCGGTATTGGGAGTTGATATCGCGCTGTGTCAGAGAGCCATTACGCAAAGTCCCTGGCCAGGGCAAGCGAGATTTGCTGGTAGGTTCCAGCAGTTTCTCAGGGTGTAATGGGCTTCGCTCCGACACGACTTATACCGCTATTAGGGGACTGACGCTTGCCGCCCCCTAGGCCCGATATGCGATAGTCTTAGACGAACAGACCGGACTGTACGGAGATTGTCACATCAGACTCAGTAGGAGTTCGGATGGGTTTCCTCATCGGCCTTCTTATCGACATCTACCTGGGGACCGTTACGTACAGCTAGTGCCGCTTGCGGTCTGTGGTTAAACCCACTGCCAGCGTAGTAGTCGAGTCTCTAGAGTCCCACACAGAGAGTTTCCCTACTCCAGGCGAAACGATATAGAGGTCGTATGGTTTTACGACAAGGGTTCGGACGCATACTTGTGTTTACACACGTACGACTTTCGGACAGTTTTTACCAGTCGGCTGTGGTTTAAGCCAGTTACTGGTATCCGGTTATTGGATTTATACAGTCTAAAGTTTTTCCGTATTTTTGCAGAAAGGAGGGGCGTTCTCGTAATTGCGCGAGAAGCTTCTAGAAGGTGGTGACTAAGGAGGTTTAGGTGGCATATACAATGAATGTGATTAGTGAGTCATATGGATGATTCATCCATGTCATTAATGCATGATAAATGCTTAATGACTCATGGAGTGAATCGTCACTAGATATTATCAAGCATGGTTGCTAAATTGTTTTATTTTCTTTTCTTGATAAAAAGAAATGCTTGATATATATTATCATAACTCATTATTCTCAATTCATTATTATCCTCACATTCTCTCTCCTCAAGCTCTCCCTCTTCAAACCCTAATCCTCCCCTCTCATGTGTTGAGTACAAGAATTAGTTAGACTACTTAATCCATAACCCTCTCTCTATCTCACCTAGCTTCTTTGATTAGCACTTAAAGAAGTTTTAGTTGCCTCAAGTTTAGAGGCTAAGCTTGGAGTAAAGCTCTCGGGTGGATCTACTACTACTTCGAGAGGGCCGAGGAGGAGGAGGAGTTCGCAAAGACGAAGGACACGATTCGTTAGGTATAATCCCTAAACATAGTAGTATAGAACTTCTATGTTTGTAGTTAGTTATCGTTTAGCTTCGATTCAAGCGGTTAGTCGATGTTTGTGCTTTAAACAAGTTCCTTTTTTAAATTTCTGCCTCCCCACATGTATTGGGGTGTTGTACATCGACTTACACTAGTATCAGAGCCTTGCTAAACAATAAATAACTTACTTGCAAATTTGTATGAATTTCGAACGGAAAAAACGAAACCGGAAAAGCCCGAAATCACAAGTTTCTATCGATTTTTAAATGAAGTCCAAAAATTTTTCAGGGATGTTCAGAAAGCTTGAAAAGACACTAGAAGAACACCCAAGAAAATTGGGCCACTGAATCGTCTAAAGTGCCGCGGAACCGCGGCAGATCCCACCGATCCGCCGCACTTCCGCCGCCGAGTTGGCGATTCAGGAACCCAATTTTCCTGTGTTGCTTCTATGTGATATTTGGTATTTTCTAGAAGTTTTAATTTTTGCTCAGGTTTCAGATTTACAGAGAAGTATTGGAGCAAAATTAAAAGTGTTTAATCGATCGAAATTATACAGTATTTGCTTGTTGGATTATATCTGTGTTTGTATAATGTGTTCGTAAACCTCCCCTAACTGCTAGTATGTCGGTTGGCAGGGGGTTGCACATTTCTGTAATGGATTTTATCTGTTTGTGCATATGAACTGTGTTGGACTGTTGTGATGTATAGCCGGGGTTATGTGATGGGTTATTATTAATTCATTTGATGTAAATGTAATTTGTTGTAATATTATTTTGCGGGGCACATCCAGGTTGCGGTTGTAGCCACCGTTGTATTATTTCATTTTACTGTTTTTGCTCCTAGGACAGACCTAAGGTGGGGTGCACAAACTACCGGGCGGGTAGTTTGCCGCACCCGTAGGGGTCTTGGGTGGGGTAATGGCTATTCATCACAACTGTGTAATCCGTCTTTTGTTGCAGGCTCAAAACAAACACGGATTGCTTGCAAATCCAATTTAGTCCATCTGTGATCTGGAATGAATATCATTGCGTCAGACGAATGTAAAATATCTATATATATATGATAGCTATTTTAGACGTCACTTATGTTTTACACCCGCGCTAGCCCAGTCCCCGCTCTGTCGTTAGTTAAGTAACCTAACGAGTAATGACGGGACCCAGTGGCGAATGCGGATGGCATAAGAGGGCGTCATATTTTCGTTGTTCTCTGCAATGATAGGTTAATGATGGGACGCATTATCTATAATGCAAAGAAAATAAACCAAAGTTTTAATCGTTGGAACAATTTAAAAGAAACCACTCGGTTAATTTTAAAAACAGATATTTTTTTCGGAGCTTTAACCACTCCTTTTAAAAAGCTATCAGGTTCCTTCGGTTATATCAAGTTAACTACATTCACGGTTTCGCCAAAACCAGTCGTAGCCCTCCGTCATTTCTTATGGATAGTCAGTAGTATTCAAGCTATGTTTGTTTGCTTTCGTCAAGGCATAGTGTTTGGTAGCTACTGGGTATTCATTTGTTGTATAGATAGATGTGTTGGTTTGGGACAGTCGCATTACCTTTTTGGCTTTCGTCAAGGGTATATACGGGTGAGTTCAAATTAACAAGATAATGATGGGCAGAACTTGACATGTAACTTATGATTTGTTGGCTTACGTCAAGGTCATAAGAGCATGGGGCAAAAACTTATATCGGGAATTTCTAAAGAAACTGAAATTTGCAAAGAGATGCATACCATTTGGAGTTTGATGAATGTTGGTAGCATTCCTTCAACATTATCATACGATGATATTTGGATCCCGATCCTACTGTAAGTATATGCTACACATCAGGATATTCGTCACTTAACGATCAATGCTATAAACCAAGTAGGTGTCCAGAAAAGTGTCAGCGGGGTTACGCCCCCAGAGAAAAGAGGTTCTTTAATTAAGGAACTTCGCGAAAGCGTTGGAAAACCTCCCTCGAAGTATCGACACTAGCCTGGCTGAACGGTTAAGCAAGTATTGTACGGTGAGAATAGTCCTGGCTAATTCTTCTTTTATGGTTTGAGGAAGGATTCGAGAAACAGTGGGAGCCATCCAGTTTAGATAAACTAAAAACCACTCTAAACTTGCAAGAGCATCATGCTAAAGAGTTTTTCTTCTCTCTCTCCTAATTGCAGCGACCCTGAAAATGACTGGACTTAAGTTACTTTTAGAGAAAAATATACTGACAGGGCCAAACTATAAAGATTGGCTGCGGAATGTCAAAATGGCTTTGACCTATGACAAATTGGGGTATGTCCTCACCGCTACGGCACCTGCTGTCCCTGGTCCCAAATCCAGCAATGCGGATAAGGAAATCCGCAAAACCTGGGATTTTGATTGCGCGAAAGCCAAGTGCATCGTGCTTGCCTCGATGGACAATGAACATCAGAGGAGGCACGAGGATATGGAACTAGACGCCATATTTCTCCATACAAAGGAACTTTATGGAGAGCAATCTCGTATAGCAAGATACGAGACCTCAAAGAACTTGTTTCGAGCGAGGTTGGCTGTCGGGTCATCGGTAGGAGAACATGTCCTAAAGATGATCGGTTATATAGAAGAGCTCGCAAACCTTGGGACGACTTTGGATAATGAGCTCTATACAGACCTTATTCTCCAGTCCCTTCCTTCCACCTACCCCCAATTTATCCTGAACTTCAACATTCAAAGAAAAGAAGTTGAACTTCCGGAACTCCTGAACATGTTAAGGAGTGTAGAGGGCACCTTGCAGAAGGCAAGGGAAACACCCGCTATGTTTGTTGGTGGTGCATCTTCTTCCGGGTCCAAGGCTAGGGCCAAAGGAAGGAAGAAGAAGGCCGTCCCCAGACCTAGAGGAGGTGTAAGTAAGGTGGGAGGGAAGGGAAAGAAAAAGTTGCCGGTACCAGTAGTGGCTCAGGATGAGTGCTTCCATTGTCATAGGAAAGAGCACTGGAAGAAGGATTGCAAGGCGTGGATCGCCAAGAACCAAGGACCGAAGCAAGCTGTGGCTTCGACTTCAGGTGTGTTTGTAATTGAGAATTGTCTGTCGATCAACTCTACTTCCTGGGTATTGGATACCGGATCAGGATCTCATATTTGCAATTCATTGCAGGCACTGAGAAACCGTAGAGTGCTGAAGGAAGGTGATATGACCCTAAAGGTTGCTAACGGAGCTAGCGTGGGAGCTGCGTCCGTCGGGGATTATCACCTAGGATTGACGAGTGGACACATTTTGGTTTTACATAACTGTTTTTTTGTACCAAGCTTAACGTGTAATATCATATCAGTTTCCTTGTTATCAAATAAAGGTTATGATTTCACGTTTGTAAGAGATGTTGTTAACATCCACCTTAATCATGGTTTGATTGGGTCCGGTACACTAAATAACGGTATATATGTTTTAAACCAACTCCAAATTTTCAATGTCCAGAACACACTAAAAAGAAAGTCTCCATATTTAAATAAAGCTTTCTTATGGCATTGTAGACTGGGTCACATCAATAAGAGAAGGCTGACTAAGTTGCATAGAGAAGGATATTTGGACTCGTTCGAATATCAAACTTATGACACTTGTCAATCTTGTCTCAAAGGAAAGATGACAAAGACTCCATTCACTGGACAAGGAGTAAGAGCGAGCGAGCTCTTAGGACTCATACACAGTGATGTATGTGGTCCAATGTCTACACATGCGAGAGGTGGTTATTCCTACTTCATTACTTTTACAGATGATTTCTCTAGGTATGGACATATCTTCTTAATGAAGCATAAATCCGAGGCCTTTGAGAAATTCCAGGAATACAAGAGTGAAGTGGAAAACCAAACAGGCAAAAGTATTAAGGCACTGAGATCTGATCGAGGTGGAGAATACTTAAGTGCCGAGTTCCTAGGTTACCTAAAAGAGAAAGGAATTCTCTCTCAGCTTACTCCTCCATACACTCCACAGCATAACGGTGTATCGGAGAGACGGAATCGAACCCTATTGGATATGGTACGATCCATGATGAGTAATGCTGAGTTACCGCGATCTTTCTGGGGTTATGCGCTAGAATCAGCGGCATATCTTTTGAACAATGTTCCAACCAAAACTGTGCCTACCACACCATATCAGATGTGGAGTGGAAAGAAACCCTATGTTCAGTACCTGAAGACATGGGGATGTCCAGCTTTTGTAAAAAAGCAGCATCCGGACAAGCTCGAGGCACGCTCAGTAGAGTGTAAGTTTGTGAGATATCCAAAGAACTCTATGGGATATTGTTTCTATTACGCAGAGGAACAAAAGGTTTTTGTTTCTCGTCATGCCCGCTTCTTAGAAACTGAATTTTTAGAAAATCAGAAGAGTGGGAGCGAAATAGAACTGGAAGAAATTCCAGAACCACAGACTAATACTGAAAGTTTGGTAGAACCAGTAGTTCAAGAAGAACAGGACATTCCCGCACCCCTCCGCAGGAGTAATTAGGCCGTCTCATCCGCCTGAGAGATACTACGATTTTCTCATAGATGGGGATAGAGAGGATTGCATCATAGATGATGATGAACCTACTGACTTCCAGCAGGCCATCCAGAGCGGCGACTCGGTACGATGGCTAGATGCAATGCGGACCGAAATGGAGTCCATGTACACCAACAAAGTATGGACTTTGGACTTTTGCTCCAGATGGGGTAAAACCCATAGGATGCAAATGGATCTTCAAAAAAAAGATTGGTGTAGATGGACAGGTAGAAACCTATAAGGCTAGACTTGTTGCAAAGGGTTTTCGTCAAAGACCTGGTTTGGACTATGACGAAACTTTTTCTCCAGTGGCTATGCTCAAATCCATTCGGGTCCTTCTTGCTATTGCTGCCTTCCATGATTATGAAATCTGGCAGATGGACATAAAGACGGCTTTTCTGAATGGAAATTTAGAAGAGTGCGTCTATATGGATCAGCCGGAGGGTTTCAATCAGAGTGGGAGCAGCGGGAAAGTATGCAAGCTGCTTAAGTCCATTTATGGACTAAAGCAGGCATCGCGGAGTTGGAACATCTGTTTTGATGAGACAGTCAAAGAATATGAATTTATCAAAAATCCAGATGAACCGTGCATATATAGTAAAGTTGTAGCCAGAAGTGTCGTATTCCTCGTCTTGTACGTGGATGACATTCTATTGATAGGAAATGACATTCCTATGCTACAATCTGTCAAAGGATTCTTGTCACACAGATTCTCCATGAAAGACCTGGGTGATGCCTCTTACATTCTGGGGATCCGGATCTATCGTGATAGATCCAAGAGGATGTTGGGACTTTCGCAGTCCAGGTATATCGACACTGTACTGAAAAGATTCAGTATGGAAGATTCTAAGCGCGGTAATCTACCGGCTTGTCACGGAATCACCCTCTCCAAAGAGATGTCTCCCAAGACTGATTTGAAAAGGGAACGCATGTCTATTATACCCTACGCTTCTGCGGTAGGCTCTATAATGTATGCGATGTTATGTACCAGACCAGATGTAGCTTACGCACTGAGCGTGGTAAGCCGGTATCAGTCAGACCCAGGGGAGAAGCACTGGATAGCAGTAAAGAACATTCTCAAGTACCTAAGAAGGACTAAGGAGATGTTCTTGGTTTACGGCGGAAAAGACCTCAGGTTGGAGGCCTTTGCCGATTCCGGCTTCCAGAGTGATAAGGACGATTCCAAGTCCATGTCGGGTTATGTCTTTACCCTCAATGGTGGGGCGGTGTGCTGGAAGAGCTCCAAGCAGGACACCGTTGCTGACTCGACGATGGAAGCGGAGTATATAGCTGCTTGCGATGCCGCAAAAGAAGCAGTCTGGATGAAGAAGTTCCTAACAGAACTTCAGGTGGTTCCTACCATAGTTGATCCAATACCTCTGTATTGCGACAACAACGGAGCTATAGCTTTAGCGAAGGAACCAAGGTCCCATCAGAAATCCAGACACATCATAAGGCGGTATCACCTGATCAGGGAGATCATTGATCGTCAGGAGATCGAGGTTCGGAGAGTTGCTTCTGAAGAGAACATTGATGATCCATTCACGAAGGCCCTACCTCAGATTCAGTTCGAGAGGCTACTCGAGATCATCGGTCTTCGATATGCCAGTACATGGCCCTAGTGTAAGTGGGAGATTGTTAGTGTATATGCCCTAGGGGCCATTATTGTATCATACTAGTTTGTATATTACTTAATGGAAGCTTGGGATATTCACATGTATATAACAGTCTTGCTAAACATGTTAGTATGCTACTTGGTTTTTCTATCTTAATATGTGAGTATACGTATTGATAGAGCTCTTAGGATCTTGCTTGACTACCGGCGTTGTGATGGCAGTCACACTAGTGGGGGCTGGGTAGTCTATAAGCACATCCTTATTCAGGTCCCTAGTCGTTGGATTATCGAGACAGAGCATCGATACTCCGGAGTAGACTAGTGTGTACGCTTCTCATCCCAGTTGGGGAGATGGTCTGTCCCACAGCCGTCAGTACGTCGTACTGGAGATAGTATACAGGTGCTCGTTGGGTTACGGGTACACCGGACAGGACTCACAGGGAACTGTTGGTTGGTTTTATACCAGTCGTCAGTGAACAGTTCCCAGGCGACATGAGTACAGCATAGTCCGCAGACTTGACACTGCTACTTCACCTCGAGTGTGTCCCACTGTTCTTAGATTGCTACCCTACCACGGCTCAAAGGAGTCGTGCAAACAGGTAGCAGTTGGGTGCAGTCCCGAGCACTTGGAGGCAGTAGCGGTTAGACAGGATTCGTCTCTCCCGGTATTGGGAGTTGATATCGCGCTGTGTCAGAGAGCCATTACGCAAAGTCCCTGGCCAGGGCAAGCGAGATTTGCTGGTAGGTTCCAGCAGTTTCTCAGGGTGTAATGGGCTTCGCTCCGACACGACTTATACCGCTATTAGGGGACTGACGCTTGCCGCCCCCCTAGGCCCGATATGCGATAGTCTTAGACGAACAGACCGGACTGTACGGAGATTGTCACATCAGACTCAGTAGGAGTTCGGATGGGTTTCCTCATCGGCCTTCTTATCGACATCTACCTGGGGACCGTTACGTACAGCTAGTGCCGCTTGCGGTCTGTGGTTAAACCCACTGCCAGCGTAGTAGTCGAGTCTCTAGAGTCCCACACAGAGAGTTTCCCTACTCCAGGCGAAACGATATAGAGGTCGTATGGTTTTACGACAAGGGTTCGGACGCATACGTGTGTTTACACACGTACGACTTTCGGACAGTTTTTACCAGTCGGCTGTGGTTTAAGACAGTTACTGGTATCCGGTTATTGGATTTATACAGTCTAAAGTTTTTCCGTATTTTTGCAGAAAGGAGGGGCGTTCTCGTAATTGCGCGAGAAGCTTCTAGAAGGTGGTGACTAATGAGGTTTAGGTGGCATATACAATGAATGTGATTAGTGAGTCATATGGATGATTCATCCATGTCATTAATGCATGATAAATGCTTAATGACTCATGGAGTGAATCATCACTAGATATTATCAAGCATGGTTGCTAAATTGTTTTATTTTCTTTTCTTGATAAAAAGAAATGCTTGATATATATTATCATAACTCATTATTCTCAATTCATTATTATCCTCACATTCTCTCTCCTCAAGCTCTCCCTCTTCAAACCCTAATCCTCCCCTCTCATGTGTTGAGTACAAGGATTAGTTAGACTACTTAATCCATAACCCTCTCTCTATCTCACCTAGCTTCTTTGATTAGCCCTTAAAGAAGTTTTAGTTGCCTCAAGTTTAGAGGCTAAGCTTGGAGTAAAGATCTCGGGTGGATCTACTACTACTTCGAGAAGGCCGAGGAGGAGGAGTAGTTCGCAAAGACGAAGGACACGATTCGTTAGGTATAATCCCTAAACATAGTAGTATAGAACTTCTATGTTTGTAGTTAGTTATCGTTTAGCTTCGATTCAAGCGGTTAGTCGATGTTTGTGCTTTAAACAAGTTCGTTTTTTAAATTTCCGCCTCCCCACATGTATTGGGGTGTTGTACATCGACTTACAATATACACCAACAAAGTATGGACTTTGGTTGCTATATCTGAAGGGTTAAATCCCCATCAGGAGCAAGTATATCATGAGAAGATTACTTGGTGTAGATGGAAAAGTTGAGACTTTCAAAGCTATACTTGTTGAAAAGTTTTCTCGTCATCAATTAGGTGTGGTTTATGATGAAACATTTTCTTCAGTAGCTATACTTAAGTCCATCCAGATCCTACTTGCCATTGCTACATACCATGACTATGATATCTGGCGATTGGGTGTCATGACTGCTTTTCTAGACAGTGATTTAGAAGAGAGCGTCTATAAGTACACGGCCAGAGGGCTTCGTAGACAGTGGGAGCAGCGAAAACGTGTGCAAGTTGCTTTATGGGATAAAGCAGACATTGCCGAGTTGGAACAACGGTTTTGATGTGGTAGTCAAAGTGTTTGACTTCATCAAAATGGTAGATGAACCTTGTACGTACAAAAGGATAGTAGATAGTATTAAGGTCTTCCTCGTATTGTACGTGAATGATATACTCTTGATAGGGAAGGTGTTTCCTATGCTACACTCGGTCAATCTCCTCTTATCACAAGGATTCTCCATATAGGATCAAGGTGATACCTCCTAAATCCTGGTTTTTGAATCTATGAGATAGATCTAAGTGGATGTTAGGATTCTCACTAGGTGTGGTGAGATGGTATCAATCGATCCTAGGGATAATCACCGGATAGCTTCCTGGGTGATAAGGTCTACTGAATGTCAGTCACAGGAATTGTCTTTACCCTCAGTGGAGGGACGGTATGTTAGAAGAGTTCCAAGCTAGATACCGTGACATACTAGATGATAAAGATTGGATACATCACTACCAACGATACTACCAAAGAGAGAGTCTAGGTGTATATAAGTTCATGAGATGAACTTCGTTCCTACCATTGTGCGACAATAGAGTTGTGGATTTGGCCTAGGAACCCCCGTCCCATCAGTGATCCAGACATATTCTAAGGCAGTATCACCAGATCATGGAGATGGTTGATCTCCAGGGAGATCGAGGATAGGAGAGTAGACACAGAGGACAACACGGCGGATCCACTCACAAAGGCATTTTCCCAAAAGAGACTTTTTATGGGATGGTTGTGTATGAAATACCACAACCACTGCTGATTGTTGGGTATTGGATACTACAACAGATTGCCCTAGTGCAAGTGGGAGATTGTTAGTTATATGTATGCCCTAGAGGCCATTACTGTACATATGATGTATATTGTAGTGGATGCTTGGACATATATAGGGAGGACTTTCTTGCTCAACATGATAGTATGCTATCTGGTTGCTCTTTATCTTAACATGTACACTTATTGTTTCTCTATTACATGTTGATAAAGCCCTTAGGATGATTACTTGACTACCAGGATTATGATGCAGATTATACTAGAGGGGACAGAGTAGTCTGTAAGTACATCCTTCAAATGTTCTTAGTCGTGGGTGTATCGAGATAGGGCATCGATATACCAGAGTAGATTAGCGTATAGCTTCTCGACCCATGTAGATGGGCGATGGAAGATCCCATATCCATTGGTGTTTGACATCAGAGATTGTATACGGGTGCTCAGTGGAGACTGGGTACACTGGACGGACTCGCCGAGAACTCCCAGATAGCATTATACCTCACGTCAGATGGCAGTTCTCTGTTGACACTGGTACAGGTTAGTTTGTAGACCCAAGATCGTCATAGAGTCTTGTGTGATTCCCACCGTGCTTTGATTTCCACCTTGCCACGTTCAAGAGAACGTGCAAAACGGTGGCTTTTGGGTACAGTCCCGAATCACATAGAGGCAATAAGTGATAGGAGGGGTTTCGTCTCTCCCGGTATTAGGGGTTGATGTTGCGCTGTGCTCGATTGGCTATAATAGGAAGTCCCTGGCCAGGGCTGATTCAGAGATATACCGGTTAGTGTTATCAGTAGTTTCTCGACCCGTTATGAGCTTCACATCGGCACGACTTATCGAGTTACTGGGGTCTGACGTTTACCACCCCTAGAAGAGATATGCGACATATTAGACGAAGAGATCAGACTGTACGGTAGTGTTACTGATTGGATTCGCAGGAGTATGAGCAGGCTTGCTTGTTGATCTTCTGCTCGCTCAATACCCCGGTGGCCGTTACGTTTAGCAGACCGCTTGCGGGTTATGGGTGTTTGATATGATCATCACCTACTGCCGGCGTATTGACAAGTCTTTAGAGTCTTACACAGAGGTTTCCTGGCTCAAGCGAAACAGAGTAGGAGCACATATGTGATATGTGCGGGACCGATATTAATACGATATAAGATACTGTATTCTATTCTCGCGATATGTGACATCGGTCGGTTATATGTGATATAGCCGGGTTATCGGATCAAGTGTTGATTCGATAAGTTGTTACATTTGATATTAGTCGGTTATATGTGATATAGACGGATTATTAAATCAAGTGTTGATTTAATGATTTAATGTATAATTATATATTTGGTATATTAATTTACATTAACTAGTATTGACTCACTTATGATTTCTTTTCTCACTTTGTTTGTGCACATTGTATATATATGTGATATATGCAAGTGTACATTATTTTGTGTGATGTTTGATGATACATGCAACTTGGGTGTGTATATGACTTACACCATGCTTGGTTTAATCCTAGGGTTTTTAATTGATTAAGTAATTCAAAACTAAATGATTTGGTCAAGGCATGAAGCTTGTTTTTTGCATTGACTATGTCCACAAGTTCTGTTTTGGCTAAAATATTTATTAACCCAACCAATTATACTTGGTCATGGTTAACTCTCTACAAAGGTTAGTATATGATACTAACTTACCCATGGTTGCCATTCTTAACATGATTTTTATCATGAGATATTTTTCTTCTTCTTCTATCAAAAGTTTTCTAGCTTCAATGGAGATGAGGAAAAATAGTAAGAAAATTATTTCTAAAATGAGTATAATTCCTACTTCATCATCCTCTACTACTTGCCATTTAGTATAGGGTGTTTGCTTCACTAATTCCACAATTAGTGAAGGGGTAGCTTGGGTTAGTGTCTCCTCGACGTAGATCATCTTCGGCTTCGAAGATTTCGTGCAAGCTTGCTCATTTCTTCAGGAGAACCCTTTCTAGAGTTCGAGCATTCATGATCGCAGCAAAGGGACGACTACACGGAGCTATTGAAGTGAAGGACCGGTCTACAAAGGTTTTATTCCTTGTTCACTTCTTATGCAAAGTTGTTTTTATTATGTTTCGTCGGATTTTCTAGTAACGATTCTAGGATTAGGGTTAGCTAGAACGGAAAATTTTTGAAATTGGCATAAACGATGCCTCCTAAAACCTTGCTTCCGTGCTAGACAATCCTGCAGATAAGACCTGGAAGAGGAAGAGGGACGACAACCATAGAAGCGGGAATTCCAGCAATACCAATGTCTTCAATGCGTCCGATAATGAAGACAGGCAAAAGGCAGCCGAATCCAAAACCAAATGGTCTCGAAAGCCAGTGCTGGCAGGAGAAATGCCTTCCCTAGAGGAGAAAAAGAACAAGGTTTACTCTTTCAGAAGGGACAAGGTCCGCAAGATATTCAAAGATGCCCTGAATAACGGTCTACAATTACCGGAGTCGAAAAGACCTCACGAAGCAAAAATGACCGACAATCCTCTATATTGCTCGTACCACCGAGTAGTGAGCCATGCGATCGAGGATTGCTATATCTTTAAAGACTGGGTCGAGAAGCAGTACAAGACTGGAGAGATTGCGCTGTCTAAGAGTGTGTTGGTGAACAATCAAGTTGCAACCACCAACATTATACAGACAGAAGCTGAAGCCTTCTGGGAGCAGACAGCTGAACCCGCTACCCTGAGAAATGAAACTGACCCACTGCAACCTCTGTGGAGTATGCACATATCTAATAAGACAAAGAAGATGCTAAAACTACTTCGGAAAGAGCCCAGAACAAAATGGGAAGGGAAAAAGAAGCCCACCATTCCAACTGCCAATTCGGCTCAATCAAGCTCAAAATCCAAAAAGCTGAAGAAGAAGAAAAGTGCAACTCAACATGAAAAAGAGTCGGCAGAGAGATCGACCATTCAAAAATATATCAATTCCCTCGAAGACTATGAACAAAAGAAAAGAACTCTAATTCAATTGAAGGAGTTCTTCCCTGTAGAAGTAGCTGAGATTTTGGAGGAGCTAGAAGAAAACTCATAGTGACCTGCTACAGCATCCGTCGTGGCAGCGACTCTAAAGAGGAGCTCTGTTTTCCCGAAAAGGATGAGGAGCTCGCCACAAAGGACAACCAAATCCATCTCAGAAGCGGCAGGGCTCTATCACCAAATCAGGGCAACGCCCTAAAAGGAAAGGAAAAATAAGTGGCTAATGAAGAAGATGGCAGAGAACCGACTAATGAAAGCTCAAGTCCTTCCTCAGTGGACTACAATGTCTTGGCTCATCTTCGGAAGCTTCCGTCTCTTCTGAGCATCTACGATACCTTGGTCCTATCTAATGAGCTTAGAGATGTTCTCATTCACGCTCTACAAAACCCCGAGCGGTATCAAGCTCGCTTTATGGAAATTAATATGAATGAAGCCCGGTACACTCCGCATGCCGCCGCAGACACGTTTAAGGACGAAGACTTGCTACTGGGAACGGCTGAGCATAATCAGCCACTTTACGTGACCAGGTACAGTGATGGAGATCGAATTAATCACATATTGATTGATCCGGGATCCTTAGTGAACATCATTAACTTGCAGACTCTGAAGTGTTTGTCAATGGGCGTCCGACACCTGTCAAGGGAAAGGATTGTCATTCAAGGCTTCAATCAAAACTGCCAGCAAGTTCTAAGGTCTATAACTCTGCCAATCAAATTTGGAGATCTGCAAACCGAAGCTAAGATATACGTGATCGACGCTGACACGTCTTATAAAATTCTCTTAGGACGGTCGTGGCTCCACGATTACGGCATCATTCCATCAACTCTCCATCAATGCATGAAGTATACTAAAAATGGCGAAGAAAGACGCATTGACGGAGACATCCAGCTTTTCGGTGTGCACGAAGTCCGATATGAAGATTCTCGGTACTTTGTGGATTCCCAAAATACTGAGCCACGACTGACCAAAGATAAAATGGCTCCGAAGCTCAAAAACAGATCTGAGCCGGCTGTCACTTTCAAAAGCAAAAACCCTTAAGTGCGTCTGCATTTCGGCAGTGACACTGATGAGTCCGACACTGGAAGTCCGTCCTTCGGTAAAACCCGCCCTAACTTCGGTAGCGATACGGACAAGTCTGATACTGAAGGCCCATCCGGCAGGAAAATTCGCCCTCGTTTAGGCAGTGACACTGAAGAATCAGAAGAAAAAGATCTGTCTTGCGACAGCTATGCAGATCGGGCCCTCATGCAAAAAGAGAAGCTAAGAGAAACCTTCAAGACTACAGAAGGGTCCCTAGCTGTCACAAGGGTACCGGAGCATATGTGTAAGGAGCTAGATGCATTGTCAGTCTCCACCGTGGACCATCTTAAAACTTTCTAAGTTCTCGGAAGGAAAAGTGGACAGAAAGGCCTTTTATGGGTCAAATCCTGTCGCACACCTGGACGGTTTGTCTGTGACATGTCTTCCATACGAGAGAGGCATATGGGTCGTCCTCAATCCCAGATATTATGCGCCCAAGATGCGGCAATACTTTAAAAAGTGCGGGTGTAGGCTATATCAAACAGACTCCGAAGCGAAGTTTTACGAACGGCTATGGCCTCCGCCTCAAGTCCGAGCACTCATCGATGGACGAATTCTAGATAGACAGGGCATAGGTTTCATTCAACCTGATTCTAAAGTATGCTACATGATCCATGTTGGTGAAGCTAGCGAAAGGTCAAATGATAATGGCGAGATAGACAAGTCAGAAGAAGCTCCTCGAGAGCTCGAAGATGGCGGACGCATAACCTTCAACGAGTTAACCGAGATTGATTTGGAAACGCCCGATATCCAAAGCCGACCTATGTCAGCTCACTCTTGTCAGAGGAAATGAAAGAGCAGATAGTAGCCCCGCTGCATGAATTCATTGACTGCTTTGCATGGATGTACAAAGAAATGCCTTTCCTCTCCCCTGATGTAGCCGTGCATAAGCTGGCTATTTCTCCTGATGTCAAGCCAGTCAAACAAGCTCCCCGAAGAATGAGAAGGGAGCTAGAAGAAAAGTTCATCGAGGAAACTAAGAAACTTATCGATGATGGCTTCAACAGAGAAGAGACATATGCGGACTGAATCGCATGCATTGTCCCAGTGAAGAAAAAAATGGGAAGATCCGAGTTTGCGTCGATTTCAGGGACCTCAACAAGGCATGCTCTAAAGACGACTTCCCACTACCGGTCATGGAATGATGGTCGATGACACCTCAAATTACGAGCTGTTCACCTTCATAGATGGCTAGTCTGGATATAATCAGATCAAGATGTCTCCTAAGGATGAGAAACACACAGCATTTCGAACCCCGATCGGAAGATACCGCTACAAGGTTATGTCGTTCGGACTGAAGAACGTAGGTGCTACATATCAAAGGGCAATGACCAATATCTTTGATGACCTAATCCATAAAGTCGTCGAATGTTATATTGATGATCTCGTCGTTAAGACTAAAGCCAAGGCCGATCACATCCAAGATCTTAGGACCGTTCTCACTAGACTGAGTGAATACGATCTGAAGATGAATCCTCTGAAGTGCGCTTTTGGCGTGTCATCGGGAAAATTCTTAGGCTTCATAGTCCGACATCGAGGGATCGAAGTTGACCCATCCAAGATAAAGGCCATCATGGAGATGCCCCCTCCGAAGAATTTGACGCGGCTAAGATCTTTTCAAGGCAAGCTTGCTTATATATGAAGATTTATCTCAAATTTATCAGGAGATGTGGGCCCTTCTCAAAGCTCATGAAGAAAGGAGCTCCTTTTATCTGGGATGCCGAATGTCAAGAAGAGTTCGAAAGCATCAAACAATACCTGTTGCACCCTCCAGTGCTTGCTGCCCCTATTCTAAATAAATCGTTGATTCTCTATACTGCCACGCTAGATGAGTCACTCGGTTCACTCCTTACCCAGAACAACGAGGAGGGAAAAGAGAATGCCCTCTACTACCTCAGTAGAACTTTAGTCAGGGCAGAACATAACTATTCCCCGATCGAAAAGCAATGCATGGCTTTGATATTTGCTGTGAAGAAGTTGAGGCTCTATCAGCTTGCTCATCGGGTTATGCTGATCTCCAAGGTCGACCCGCTCAAACACTTAATGACCAAAGAAAGCCTAGCTAGTAGAATGGCGAAATGGGCTATCATGCTGCTTGAATTTGACATAATCTATACTCCTCAGAAAGCAGTAAAAGTGAAAGCTCTCGCCGAATTCCTTGCTTCTCATCCCATACCAGAAGGGCCATGTTGGGAGCTCTATTTTGACGGAGCCTCATCAATTAGGACCTCCAGCAAATCAATTGTCCCATAGATAAAAGCAGGGATAGGATTAGTGTTCATCACGCCATCAATGGAAACCCTACGACTTTCTTTTGCTCTCACTGAGCCTCGCACAAACAACGAGGCTGAGTATGAGACTCTGATAGCTGGTCTGGTGCTTGCCAGAGAAATGGAAATCCTGCGGCTACGAGTCTACGGTGATTCCCAGCTTTTCGTCAACCAAGTAAGCGGAGACTATAAGATATACAAATCCGAGTTAGCTTGGTACATAAGCCGGGTGGTGGATCTTATGAAACAGTTCACCTACATTGAACTAATGAGAGTTCCTAGGGCGTTGAATGGAAAAGTCGACGTACTCGCTCGCTTAGCCAAGGAGCTGGCTGATCCCGACATGGATGAAATTCTGATCACGGTCAGGAGCCGGCAAATTCTTCCCCCAGCCTCTTTACGAGAAGAGGAAAGCGCAGAACAAAAGAGAAATCCTGCCGAAGAAATTCTGATCATTCAAGAGAAGCCCAATTAGAGAGAACCCTTCATAGAGTACCTCCGATACGACAACCTGCCCGAAGAAAAGCTGTGAGAATTTAGCTGAAGAAGAGAGCTCTCCGATACGTGTTTTTTGTTAAATAATACGCTATACCGCAGATCGTAGGACCAACTCTGGCTCAGGTTTCTATCATCGGCCGAAGCCCAAAAAGTCATGAAAGAGATTCACTCGGGCGTCTGCGGAGCTCACCAATCTGGCCCCAAAATACGGCTTCAAATTAAACGGCTTGGGTATTACTGGTCTACCATGATAAGGGATTGCGAAGAGCATGCGAAAAGGTGTCATCTCTAACAAATTCACGGTGACTTCATTTATAAGCATCCTAATCCGCTGCATCCTACGGTGGCGTCATGGCCCTTCGAAGTTTAAGGCACCGACATAGTTGGTCCATTTGATCCTCGTCATCCAAAGGCCACCGGTTCATATTGGATACAACTGACTACTTCTCCAGATGGGCTGAAACTATCCCGCTAAAAGAAGTCAAGACAGAAGATATTCTGGCATTCTTCGGGCATAATATCCTATACCGCTTCGGTACACCTAGAAGAATCATTTCTGAAAATGGGCCTTCTTTCAAGAGCTTTAAAATCTCAAGGTTCACTATTCAGCACAAGATAGACTGGAGATATTCCTCCATCTATAATCCAAGAGCCAATGGACTAGTTGAAGCCTTCAATAAAACTCTATGCAAGCTCCTGAGGAAAAATGCTCCAGCCAACAAGGGAGACTGGAATATCAAACTTGAGGAGGCGTTGTGGGCATATCGTACCACGCACCGTACTCCAACTCAGTCCACTCCATACTCATTACTCTTCGGAGTGGAGGCGATCCTCTCCCTCGAAGTCGAAGTTCCAAGCTTAAAAATGGTCGTTCAGCACAAGTTGACAGAGGAGGAAAACGTACTCCTTCGGCTCGAAGAGCTCGACGCCCTTGAAGAAAAGAGGCTCGCAGTACAGAAAAATCTGGAGTTGTACAGAGCCCAAATGTCATGGGCCTATGTCAAGATGACCCGTCTCCGTGATTTCAAGAAAGGCGAATTGGTGTTGGTCCTCAAAAGACCGATCATCCCCAATCGACATTCCAAGGGAAAATTCAAGCCAAACTGGGAAGGACCATACGTCATCGAGAAAGTGTTTGATGGAGGATCCTACCAGCTAATAAATGCCGAGGGAGAAAGGCCCATGCCACCCATCAATGGCCGATATCTCAAGAAATAATACGCGTGAATGCTCCAAGTCGCAGGCGAATTGAGCACACCGGCCCTATGGTCATGATCATACATCCTATAAAACCGTATACAATCTACGTGCATAAACGACCCTTATCTCTCCCAAGTCATACAGGCGAGACTACATTTAAAGTCCCACCAGCAATGAAGATCCGCAAATGTAGAAAAAAAAGAAATAAAAGAAATAAAAAAGAAAAAGAAAGGTATGTCCACAAGCAAAACGGGCACGGATGAAATCCCGAAAGGGCTCCGTAAGTAAAAACAGCAGGACTGCCGGTGAGTTTGTGAAAACCCGAAAGGGCGCAAACTCATAAAAAAAAGATGAAATACACTCGCAAATTCCTCTCGACCTTGTGAGGAGAAAATCCTCGCGTGAGATCCTTATGACTCACAAAGGAGCAACACACTTCGGAATCCCCATGATTCCTAGGGAGAAATTAAACCTGCGAGATCCTCTCGACTCTTAGGGAGAAAATGCTTTTATGAGACCCTTACAGCTCATAAGATTGAAAAGCCTTAGGTGATAGAGATCTAAACCTGTCTCCTAAGCCATCGCTCTCCAACAGGCAACGGCAAATGATGAGTCACTCCTGGCACTATGCTTCAGTGTTAGCGGTGCTGATGCCGGCCTAAAACCAAAATCCTAAATCTTTCCAGGGGCAAATGATGAGTTGCTCCTGGCATTATTCTTGTACAGCAATGCTGATGCTAAACAAAATCCAAATTCCAAGTTCCTTTCAATTTCAAAAGTCCTGCCAAACAAGGAAGAAGTCAAACAGATCAAATTAATGTCCCACCCGGTAGCATGTCCATGCTCAAAAGTCCCATTGGACGGGTAGGGAACTCCCTAAATAAATCAAATCAAACAAATCAACACTGACACCATAGAAAGCGGAGCAAGTCAAATCAAATCACCGACCGTCCAAGTCGCTAAATGGCAGCACCGACCGTCCAAGTCGTAAAAAGGGTAGCACCGACCATCCAAGTCGCAAAAATGGAAGCATCGACCGTCCAACTCGCTAAGAGGGAAGCACCAACCGTCCAAGTCGCTAAGAGAGCAGTACCGACCGTCCAAGTCGCAAAAACGGCAGCACCGATCGTCCAAGTCGCAAAAAGGGCAGCACCGACCGTCCAAGTCGCTAAAAAGGCAGCACCAACCGTCCACGTCGCAAAAAGAGCAGCATCGATCTCCACGTCGTCAAAATGGGAGCTAAATAAAGTCAACATCCACATGAAAGAAGTTCCATCAATTTCATGTGCACGACCCATATATGTGGTGTGCATGTATTGATGGGGGCATTTTGTTGGGGTCAAAAATTACACCCCGGTTGACCAAGTCAAAATCAAAGTCAACCCCAAGCCAAGTGGGCCCAAGCCCAGGTCAAAAGGACCGGCCCATGGCTAAAGGAATGAAGCCATAAATTGGTTTAATGTAATTCTCTTTTTTCAATATATATATATAGAAATAAATGTATGTAAAATAGGCAAAAAACCAAAATTTTGTAAACCCCATGGCTTATGTGCAAAAAGAGATAAGCACATGAGGCATGGGGTAGCACAAGTGCCATTTGGCAAAGCTCAAGGGGCTATATGTAAAGTGTGTAGCCTATAAAGGCAAACATGATGAAAAAATGAAGAAAAAAAGACTTTTTCATTCTCTAAAATTCTAAGGTTTGTGCCTCCTTCCTCAAGGTTCTAAACCTTCTTTCTTTTGAATTAAATCAAGAGTTCAATCTCTCTTTTTCCAAAATGAAATTGTTTTTCACTATAAAACCATTAAAGGGGAACTCGGATCTTTCATCAAATCCACAAAAAGGAGATTTTTGAATTTCATCCCTCTTCTTCTTCAAGATCCAGCCAACGGAGAGGAGGAAGAAGGAGAACCTTTTCCAAAAATCCCATTTCGGGAAGATCCAAGGCTCAAACGAAGATCTAGGGCTAAAGGGAAGAAGAAAGGGGTCCCCTTTGATCATCTTCAAAGATTTCTAGGAGTTTAACTCCATTTAAGATCTGTTGAAGTTTAACTCTATAAACAATAGCAGTTTAACTCCAAATCTATACATAATCCCTGTTAGGAGTTCAACTCCAAAGACCCTTGGGAGTTCAACTCCCAGCCTCAGGGCTAACCCCTTTTTCCACTGGTGTTTCCAGTGGTCGCGTGCCGGGCACGTGACCCATGGGTGCCCAACGGTCGCGTGCCGCGCACGTGCCCTGCGGGCGCCCAGCGGGCGTGTGCAGGGCACGTGACCCGCGGGCACTCAGCGCCCACGTGCGCCTCATGGGATCCGCAGGCGCTCAGCGCTCATGTATAGGGCACGTGACCCGCAGGCGCCCAGTGCTCAGCGGTCGTGTGCCGCGCACGTGACCCGCAAGCGCCCAGCGCTCAGCGGTCGTGCAAGGCACGTGACCCGCGGGCGCCAAGCGCCCACGGTCCTGGCACGTGAGCTGTGGGCGTCTAACGCCCACGTGCCATGCACGCGTCTTTAAGACACTCCTCACCCCTCATTTCCTATGCACCCCCGTAAACTCTGCGAGGCCCCCGATATATCCAAAACCCTTTCAAAACACAACACACGCACACAGCACATTGAGTTCGCATGATCATTTTGACCCTTCAATCGGAGGTTCTCTCGCTCCAAAGGTGAGGGGTAATTAACGACAGCTTAGTCCGCGGCTGCCAGAGATTCGGATCCCCACAATCAATAAACCCCCGCCTACCCTAGGCAGGGGGAATTTGTAGTACGCCTGACAAGCGCGTGCGTATTCCCCTTTCAATGGGGTGACGAAAAACACCCTACAACACCCTATTAGATATTGTTCGCTCTATGAAGAGTTTTGTTGTGTTACCTATTTTCTTTTAGAGTTATGCACTTGAGACAGCTGCATACATATTGAATAGGGTTCCTACCAAATATGCGTCTACCAAATTTCATTAAGATATGGGGTTGTCCGGCTTATGTTATAAAGCAAATTCCGGACAAGCTCGAGACAAGGTCTATTCTATATAAGTTTATTGGATATCCCAAACATTCGTGAGGGTATATCTTCTACCACATCGAGGAACAAAAGGTGTTTGTTCCTCAACATGCCACCATTTTAGAAAAGGAATTTCTTGTAAACGAAATTAGTGGTAATGAGGTAGAGCTGGAAGAAGTTCTAGATACACAAATAAGTCTACGGTAGCGCCCCGGCCGTCTACAGACGCCAAATGCGGAACAAAAACTTTTTAACTGGCGCTATCGTATACTATAACCCGGATCTGCCATTATTGCTAAACTAACAAACTGTAAAGAGAGTTGAAAGGTTATACCAAACGATCCGAGTCCTTTGTTCTTTAACCATCATCCTACGCTCCGTTGCGGCTGCTCCGATCTCTTCGATCTCCGATCTGCTCGTCCAGGTGGCACCACGTCAACGATTCTTTAAACGGGCTCCCGCCTCTGACTCGAGGCAACTCGGTCGTCAAGTTTGCTAAAAGAGACGACCAAGATTGATGTAGAGAATGAGTAGAAGACTTTGTCTCGTTCCGTCCAAAGCTATGGACGAACGGTTAATGAAGTTGCCAATTAATTCGGGTGATGGAATGAAATGAGCAATGAAATTTCCATACACCCCAAAACTATCATAATCTTTTCACCAAAAGAAAAATCAAGTGAGAGAGAGTGAGAGAGGGGGAAGGGGCCGGCCACACTTATAGAGGTGGGGGTGATGGTAGGAGAGGGGGAGGTAACCATAAGAGAAATATCTAGTGTGAACACAAGAAATATCTAGTGTGAACACAAAGTATGAACACAATAAATGCAACATAAATGAACAAGTGAGTCACAAGCCTAATCACCTCTTCTAGAACCTTCTAAAAGCATCCACACTTATCCAAAGAAAAGATAAATCCGTCTTTAACCGAATGTTAAAAGACGGCTGATAGAAAACTGAAAACTGGCAACTTCCAAAAGTGATCCCGAAACGAATTTCAGGATAACCCCGTAACTGTATAAATATACCCGCATTTCTATTACGACCGAATACAAATGCAACTGAGACAAAGATATTATATCTACTCAATATAATACTCGGATCCGGCTTAAACCAAAGCCGACCAGTATCATCTGCCCGAAATCTGACACGTGCGTAAACGCACGTGCATTTTCCAAACCCTACCATAAAACCATACGGCCTCTACAACGTTTCGTCCGAACTTGGAAAACTGTCTGTGGGGGACTCTAATGACTCGTCGGTACCCTGGCAGTGGGTTTAACCACAAACCGTCAGCGGCAATAGCTTTGCGTAACGGCTGCCCATGGACTGACCTCAAGGGAGGCTGATGAGCGAACTCATCCGGAAACCCTACTGAGCCTAACAGTGACAATGTATATACAGTCCGGTCCGTTCGTCTATGAGTATCGCATATCTGCCTAGGGGGCTAGTAACGTCAGACCCCCAATAGCAGTATAAGTCGTGTCGGAGTGTAGCCCAATAACACCGTGAGATACTACTGTAGTACCTACCAGTAAATCTCCTGCCACGGCCGTGGGCTTTGTGTAATGGCTCTCCTAGACACAGCACGATCTCACCCCCAATACCGGGAGAGACGAATCCCCTGCCGATCCGCTCACGTGCCTCCATATGGTTCAGGACTGTACCCAAAAACTACCTGTTTGCACGACTCCTTTGAGCCGTGGTAGGATAGAAATCAAAGCATAGTGGGAACTCACACGAGACAAATGACGACCTCAGGTCACCAGGGAACTGCTATCTGACGATAGGTATAGTACCAACTAGCAGATTCCCGGCGAGTCCTGTCCGGTGTACTCATAACCCAATGAGCATCTGTATACATCTTACGTGATCTAACTGACACCAGTGGCTTGTGAGAACGGCCACCGCCCCTCGTCGGGGTCTTGACTGTATACACTAGTCTACTCCGAAGTATCGATGCCCTGTCTCGAAACTCCCACGACTGGGGACCACAATTAAGGATATGCGTATAAACCACCCAACTCTCACGTATATGATCGTCATCATACTGTTGGCGGTAAAGCAAGATCTTAAGGGCTCTATCAAAGTGTAACATGTAATCAGTCACCTGAACATGTACACGACTGATAAAGGCAAACCAGATAGCATACTATCATCTCGGGTAAGACTGTCCTACCGGTATAGGTCCTCCGCAATCATTGCAATCACGTACCTGCGATCCAATAATTGTCTCTGAGGGCACTATCTCCAACAATCTCCCACTTGCACTTAAGGCTAATTATTGCGATGTCGACTACTCACAGCCCGTGTGAAACCGAACATCCAACTCCTCTACTAATCAGTTTCACAAAGCCCGTTTGTAAAACTATTGTGTTCGAGAAATAGCCTCAGTGAGTGGATCCGCCCTGATGTTTCTTTCTGTATCTCTCTTAATCTCAAGTTCGCGGAGAAAGCCATCTCCCGAATTGAGTAATACCTTTCTTAGAATTTGTCTGGATATCTGATGGGACCTAGTTCATAAATGAACTCCAAATCCAAACTTCTTAGACTATATCGATCACTGAACCTAATCAGTATCCGGCACCATGCCTCCCACAGTATCCTCTCGGACCACCTATCCATAATACTGTCCCTCGTCAGAGGGAAAACTATAACTCTGACAATCACTCTGTCATCTATGTCACCTTTGAAGCCTGGAATGATAATCGTCTCCCGAAGGAGGCTGCCGTCATCAAATCCGTAGAACATGTACTTATGTTCTAAAACTGCTTCCTTATGTTTCTCCAGGATTGGATTAATACAAACCCATTGCATCTAGTGCAAAAAACAACATCTGGTGTGGTACTTGACATCTCATGATTGACTCAGTTGCCTAAGCAAGTGATCTGTCAATCATGCCAATCCCTCTCCCCTTTAGTCTGTAAGACACCTTTAGAGAGGGTGACTCCATCACCTGCAGGTACACCACCATGCCAGGAGTCATCTATTCTAAAAACCATTAGAATACTGTCAAAGTACCCACATTGGGAAACTACCCAAATCCAGATCTAAAACCATAGATCTAGAAACCAGAATGTCAAATATTATATCCATATCCTGTCTGGAGAAACAACTGTGTGACGACCACAGTACAACCGATCGTAGTATAGGAATTTTACTTCCCACTCTGTGTATGTCATCCAGATACCATGACATCACACCCTAATACCTTCTTAACAGATCCATCCCTTATTCTGATGAAGTCAAACCCATGATTGTCACATCAAAAATAGATGATCTATCTCCGCTATAACTGCTCTAGTCTATAGACATAAGCTACTTGCCCACTATTCTTCCGCTGCTCCCACTGACCACAACCACCCTCCTACCGGGTCTCATTGCCTGGAACAACAGTAGTGTCAAGTCTGGGTAGATAAGAACCTCCCTGTCACCGTCCTTGAGGCTACCGGAGTACCTCTCGGGTGTCTGAGATTACCCACCATATCTGCGGAGTGGCTAATGGAATGTCAAACCTGATTGAATATATAGGTCCTATTAAATTTTTCGTAATCGTTTGCGGTTCTGGAATCACTTCCAGTTCTACCATACTCCCACTACTGTTTTCTGAAAAAGTCAATTTTACTAAAACTGTGGCGAGTCAAGAACAATATCACTATTGATCTTCCAAATGGTAGAATATCAACCCTCGTCATAGCCAGGGTCAACCCACAAACAGCCATTACAGAAACGTGCCCTGAGTTATCCAGAGTCTGGTTTTAAGTATAAGCTGGACAACTCCCCGTACCTTAACATCTTTTAAGGTATGAACCATTCTATATCCAATATAGAAACTTTGGCACATATTTAATTGGAACCATATTCAAATCATGCAGCTGTCTCCAGTGCATATCAACTTGATGGAAAAAGGCTAATCAGCATTACTCAACTTAGGAATCCATCCAATTATGAGTAACCTGAAAGAGAAACAAGTTTCTCAAAAACCATTACTATCATCTGAATACCAATCATAAGAATCTACATCTTCGATCTCTTTGAAGAATCCCGATACTTGTGACACTTGGTTCTCTACTTTATTCTTATACCCACAACTTCTCAAAACTTAGACCTTGTATTTCTACGAAACACTTGTCTAAATACTAGAGAAATCATAAGTAAACAGAACATAGTACGAGGACCTACCCCTTTGTCCTGATGGACACTTGGACAACAAACAATACTCTGTATAAGTCCGCTGAGTTGAATAACTCAAAACCTGTGCGTCGTAGATTGAAAACTGTACCGTGGCGATTTCCTCAAATATCACCAATTACAACGAATACCGATATAATGAGGATAATTGCCTAATTCCCCATAACTTACTCCCGCTCATCATCTGTAAAACCATACAGATATGAGAATGAAACCTGGTAAATACATACCCTTGGAGTAAGTATCTAATCGGGAAAACAGTTTTCTTTCAACAATGCACTGAAACATGAAAAATGTTTCGTAGGGGTATCTTGGTATTCCTAGTAATGCCTCTTCCATAATCCAATTCATGACTTTAACCGTATATTTTATTGCCATCTCTCCAAATCCCTTTATTTGTCTTTAGTCATTACCTTCTGTACACCATCGTTAGGCTAAATGGTTTTCTTCCTTCCCTACCGTTCGGTACCAGCCTATGGTTTGGAAGAAGACTATCCAGTAAGCATAATAGGTGTACCCTCCTAAACCAAGGAGTACTCGCATCTTGAGAGAAGGTGATGATAAAAGACAATTGAATAATACCTTATTCTTTTAAAGGTGAAATAGGAGTGGCGACGAAGTACGCAGTTTGGTCGTGAATGATATCAGTTGCAATTTACTTTGCCCTCTTTCTAATCCCTTTATTTTATCTTTACATATTACCTTCTGCACACCCTACTTAGGCTAATTGGTTTTCTTCATTCCCTACCTTTCGGCACCTGCCTATGGTTTGGAATAAGACTATCCAATAAGCGTAATAGGTGTACTCTCCTAAACCAAGGAGCCCTCGCAACCTGAGAGAAGGTGATAATAAAAGACAACTGAATAAACTAATTCTATTTCTCCTAAACCTGGATCCATCCTCGAAGAAGTCCCTTCGAGTTCGTATATAACCATACGATGGATCTATCCAATGGAAGTGGATGTCCGTAATAATACGGGGTGTTCTGAGAAATACAAAGGGTAAAAGAAGGAGCGGCAATGACTTATGCAACTTAGACAATCCAAAAGGCAGTATTTTAAGAAGGTTCGTTCAACTTGGTCACTGAGTCAAAGTCTAGGGTCGGTTAAAGGTCGCTGCCAAAGAGAGAGAGAAAAGAAACACTCTGCGTGCACTCTAACCTAGATCAGAATGGTTATCACTTTATCTAATCCGGAAATCTCCCACTGTCCTGTCAAATTCTCCTCCAAACCTGAAAGAAGAATCAATCGGGATCACCCGAAGAGTAAACCAACTCATCAGTGGGAATCGGGATCGAACTCTCATCGCATGATAACGTGATGGAATGCATCCACGTTACTCATACTCCAGAAGGTATGCACATACTTGGCAAGTTTCAGTTTCTTTAGAAACTCCCGATATGATTTTTGCCCCATGCTCTTATGACCTTGGCGTTAGGTCAAAATGTCATAAGTCATATGCCAAGTTCTACCCGTCACTATCTTGTTAATTTGAACCCACCCGCACATGCCCTTGGCGTTAGGTCAAAATGGCAGAACGGCTGTCCCAAACCAACTCATCTATCTATGCAACAAATGAATACCGAGCAGCTACCAAACACTATGCCTTGGCGTTAGGTCAAAATACATAGCTTGAATACTACTGAATACCCAAAAGAAGTGACGGAGGGCTACGGCTGGTTTTTGGCGAAAAACCTTTAACGTAACGAACTTGATATCGCTGAAGGAACCTGATAGCTTTTTATAAAAATATAGTGGCGAAAACCTTTGCTAAAGAGGTCACTCCCGGTGAAGGGATCTCGGCTCTTTCCTCGTGGAATGAGGTGCAGGATATTCCACTGAATACCGCGATGCAAAGCAACATTTAATCGACTATAGTAAAGTTATTACCCTGACGCAAACTTCTGCCCAAGGGGTCAGTCCCGGTGAAGGGATATCGGCCCTTGCTCCGTCGAATGAGGTGCAGGATATTCCAACCGAATATCACTATGCAAAACAAAAGGAAACTTCTTTGTAATAACACTTTTTAAATTGTTCCAACAACTGCAAACAGGTTTGCTTTCCTTTGCATTGATCAGAATCAACGCAGTCCCATCAACTGCAAACAGGTTTGCTTTCCTTTGCATTGATCAAAATCAACGCAGTCCATCAATCAATCATACCAGAAAAGAACGAAAATAAAATGTACGTATATGCCATCCGCATTCGTCACTGGGTCCCGTCATCACCCGTTAGGTTACTTAACTAACGACAGAGCGGGGACTGGACTAGCGCGGGTGTGAAACATATACAACATCTAATAGTATATATACCAATATACAATAATCGCTCCAGGCGTGATAATATGCAACATTACAGAAAAGTAATAAGCATCACAGAACAATACAGATAATCTGGGATCCCTGGGTTTCACAGAACCGCTGCTGAAACACGACGTTCCCCTGGTCGTGTGGATAGCCTGTGCAATGAAACCTAGACCCCTACGGGTGCGGCAAGTTACCCGCCAAAACCTGAAGCGAGACAGCCCCCTACAGCAAAGTGAATGGACCACCCTGCACTTCACGGAATCCGGTAGCTTGAGCACCCCTCCTTGGGTCAACCTGTACCCCCTACGAGTGCGGCGAATAGTCTGCCAATTTTAGAGTAAGGCCCCTCTGCCTCTCAAAGCCATGAGATGCGGACCCTTTGCCCTCCAGAACCCGGCTATCCGTGCACTCCGTCGTGGGGTAAAACCTAGTACAGAAATGAAAAATATGTACAATGGGTACATCAACCTCGACCCGGTCGTGCCCCAAAAGAATATTATACAAGAGGCAGTGACGGCAGTCCACATATTGGACGCTCGCCCCGCAATATCAAATATACAAATAAATCCAAACTGCACTACCATTGCACACTGCTATCCACCACGACAAATCCGCAACATCACAGCACAACACAGAATATCAACGCGAATGTCACGTTCGCAAACCCGTCTAAAAGAACTATAGCAATCAGACGCGGTTTACCGATCAAATGGCATTCCCGGTCGGAGATATAATGTAAGCACTGTAAACTAACATGTTTAAATTTTGATCGACTAAATATCACGAAGTGGGCCCCACGAACATCTGTTGAACAGTAACAAAATCTGGGCCCAAAAAGCATATACCAAAAACCTCAAATTCCAACAGAGAAGCTACTGTACAAATTTGGGGCCATGATCTCACAGAATGGCCGCGGATGCGCGGTCAAACCATGGGTTTGACCGCGATTCCGCGGCGTTCTTATTGAATCACTGGCCCAAATTTGTACGGTGTGCTTATAAAACCCTGAACAGATTTCTGTGATATGTAAAATAATTTTAGGACTTGATTTAAAATCGACAGAAACTGTGAATGGAAATTTTGCAGTTTTTGATATTCGGTCCGATCGATATTTTAAACGCGTTAGCACAAGTTAGTAAAGCAAAATGGTGAGGCTCTGATACCACTGTAAGTCTACGGTAGCGCCCCGGCCGTCTACAGACGCCAAATGCGGAACAAAAACTTTTTAACTGGCGCTATCGTATACTATAACCCGGATATGCCATTATTGCTAAACTAACAAACTGTAAAGAGAGTAGAAAGGTTATACCGAACGATCCGAGTCCTTCGTTCTTTAACCATCATCCTATGCTCCGTTGCGGCTGCTCCGATCTCTTTGATCTCCGATCTGCTCGTCCAGGTGGCACCACGTCAACGATTCTTTAAACGGGCTCCCGCCTCTGACTCGAGGCAACTCGGTCGTCAAGTTTGCTAAAAGAGACGACCAAGATTGATGTAGAGAATGAATATAAGACTTTGTCTCGTTCCGTCCAAAGCTGTGGACGAACGGTTAATGAAGTTGCCAATTAATTCGGGTGATGGAATGAAATGAGCAATGAAATTTCCATACACCCCAAAACTATCATAATCTTTTCACTAAATGAAAAATCAAGTGAGAGAGAGTGAGAGAGGGGGAAGGGGCCGGCCACACTTATAGAGGTGGGGGGTGATGGTAGTAGAGGGCGAAGTAACCATAAGAGAAATATCTAGTGTGAACATAAGAAATATCTAGTGTGAACACAAAGTATGAACACATAAATGCACCATAAATGAACAAGTGAGTCACAAGCCTAATCACCTCTTCTAGAACCTTCTAGAAGCATCCACACTTATCCAAAGAAAACATATATCCGTCTTTAACCGAATGTTAAAAGACGGCTGATAGAAAACTGGAAACTGGCAACTTCCAAAAGTGATCCCGAAACGAATTTCAGGATAAACCCGTAACTGTATAAATATACCCGCATTTCTATTACGACCGAATACAAATGCAACTGAGACAAAGATATTATATCTACTTAATATAATACTCGAGTCCGGCTTAAACCAAAGCCGACCAGTATCATCTGCCCGAAATCTGACACGTGCGTAAACGCACGTGCATTTTCCGAACCCTGCCATAAAACCATACTGCCTCTACAATGTTTCGCCCGAACTTGGGAAACTGTTTGTGGGGGACTCTAATGACTCGTCAGTACCCTGACAGTTGGTTTAATCACAAACCGTCAGTGGCACTAGCTATGCTTAACGGCTGCCCATGGACTGACCTCAAGGGAGGCCGATGAGCGAATTCATCCGGAAACCTTACTGAGCCTAACAGTGACAATGTATATACAGTCCGGTCCGTTCGTCTATGAGTATCGCATATCTGCCTAGGGGGCTAGTAACGTCAGACCCCCAATAGCAGTATAAGTCGTGTCGGAGTGTAGCCCAATAACACCGTGAGATACTACTGGAGTACCTACCAGTAAATCTCCTGCCACGGCCGTGGGCTTTGTGTAATGGCTCTCCTAGACAAAGCACGATCTCACCCCCAATACCGGGAGAGACGAATCCCCTGCCGATCCGCTCACGTGCCTCCATATGGTTCGGGACTGTACCCAAAAACTACCTGTTTGCATGACTCCTTTGAGCCGTGGTAGGGTAGAAATCAAAGCATAGTGGGAACTCACACGAGACAAATGACGACCTCGGGTCGATGAACTAACCTGTACACATGTCACCAGGGAACTGCTATTTGACGATAGGTATAGTACCAACTAGCAGATTCCCGGCGAGTCCTGTCCGGTGTACTCATAACCCAATGAGCACCTGTATATATCTTAGGTGATCCAACTGACACCAGTGGCTTGTAAGACCGGCCACCACCCCTCGTCGGGGTCTTGACTGTATACACTAGTCTACTCCGGAGTATCGATGCCCTGTCTCGAAACTCCCACGACTAGGGACCACAATTAAGGTTATGCGTATAAACTACCCAACTCTCACGTATATGATCGCCATCATACTGTTGGCGGTAAAGTAAGATCCTAAGGGCTCTATCAAAGTGTAACATGTAATCAGTCATCTGAACATGTACACGACTGATAAAGGCAAACCAGATAGCATACTATCATCTCGAGTAAGACTGTCCTACCGGTATAGGTCCTTCGCAATCATTGCAATCACATACCTGCGATCCAATAATTAACTCTGAGGGCACTATCTCCAACAAACTACAATTGATGATTTGGTAGAACCGGAGGATTCAATAGTCCCCGACGAATCTCAGCCACTCCGCAAATCTAGTAGGGTTTCTCACCCACCTGAGAGATACTACGGTTTTCTTATAAATGGTAGGAATTGCATCTTGGAAGATGATGACCCAACTAGTTTGGAGCGGGCCATCACAAGTGGGGACTTTGTGAAATGGCTGGATTGTTAGTGATATATGCCTTAGAGGCCATTATTGTATCATATTGGATTGTATATTACTTAATAGGAGCTTGGGATATACACGGATATAGTAACAGTCTTGCTCGAAATGCTAGTATGCTACTTGGTTTGTTTCTACCTCAATATGTGCATGTGTTTTCTTAGCATATCGCTTATACATATTGGTAGAGCCCTTAGGATCTTTGCTTGATTACCAGTGTTGTGATGGCAGTCACACTAGTGGGGTCTGGGTAATCTATAAGCACATCCTATACAGGTCCCTAGTCGTAGGATTATCGAGATAGGACATCGATACTACACAGTAGACTAGTGTATACGCTTCTCATCCCAGAAGGGGAGATGATATGTCGGACTGGAGATAGTATGCAGGTGCTCATTAGGTTATGAGTACACTGGACAGGACTCGTCGGGAACTGTTGGTGGGTATTATACCTATCGTCGGGTAGCAGTTCCCAGGTGACATGAGTACAGTTTAGTCCGTCGACTTGACACTGCTACTTAGCCTTAAGTGTGTTCCCACTATACTTTGATTACTACCCTACCACAGCTCAAAGGAGTCGTGCAAACAGGTAGTAGTTGGGTGCAATCCCGAACCACTTGGAGGCAGTGGCGGTTAGATATGATTCGTCTCTCCCGGTATTGGGGGTTAATATCGCGCTGTGTACGGAAGGCCATTACACAAAGTCCTTAGCCAAGGCAAGCGAGATTTACTTTTAGGTACTCCAGTAGCTTTTCAGGGTGTTTTAGGCTATACTCCGACACGACTTATTGCGCTATTAGGGGTCTGACGATTACCCCCCCTAGGACCGATATACGATGCTCTTAGACGAATAGACCGGACTGTACAAAGATTGTCACATACAGGCTCAGTAGGAGTTCGGATGAGTCAGCTCATCGGCCTTCTTATCAATAGTTACCTAGGTAGCCGTTACGTGCAGCTAGTACCGCTTGCGGCTTGTGGTTAAACCCACTGCCAGCGTAGTGTCAAGTCTTTAGAGTCCCACATAGAGAGCTTCCCTACACCGGGCAAAAGGTGTAGAGGCCGTATGGTTTTACGGTAAGGCTTCGATCACTTACGTGTACTTGTGTATGTATGATGATCGGGCGGATAATACTAGTAGGCTTTGGTTTAAACCGAATTCTAATGTTATATTGATGGATTATTTTCGTCCCTTTGTATTCGTGTTCTTCAGAATACGGATACGGGTATGTATATACGGATGAGGGGAATTCTCATAATTTGTCGGGAAAGCTTCTAGAAGGTCAAACCTCATTAGGGTTTCTTTTCTTTATGATTAAAGATTAAACCCAAATGAGGTGGAGGAAATGAGGTGGACTTGACAAAAGATCAAGCATGACTCACCCTTAGATATTTTCAAGCATGGTAGATATTTGAGGAGATATTTATCTCCTCAATAGTTAATCAAGCATGCTTGATTATTCTTTTCTTAAGTTGAGCCAAGTCTTTTTTTTAGTTAAGCTTTCACACCTTTATCTTCCTCAAGTGACCTTCTTCCTCTAAACCCTAAAAGCTCTCATGTGTAGAGAATCCTAGGGTTTTAAGAGACAAATAAATCCATCTTCATACTTTACATCACCTAGGACATCAAGTTTAGCAAGCTTGTTGCCCTAGTTACCTCGGTTTTGAGGTGGAGCTCGGACTATAGACTTTCGGGTGGATCGTCTTTGACTCGAGGAGGCCGTGGAGGTTGCTGTGATCCGGATCAATCCTTGGAGCCAACGATGATGAGGAGGACAGCGGAGAAGACCCAAAGGACTTGAATCGTGAGGTATAACTTCGTATCCGAGTAGTTAAATCTCAAGTAGTTTTCTAGCTAGGGTTTATGGAAGATCCTTGGTTCTAGTCGGTGTTGCGAAGCTCGTAAAAATCATTTTTTGCAAATTCCGCCACCCCGCGAATACGTGGAGTGCGCGACATCGACTTACAGGCTGGATGCTATGCGATCTAAGATGTAATCCATGTACACCAAAAATTTATAGACTTTAGAAGTTACTCCTGAGGGTGTAAAACCTATTGGGAGCAAGTGGATCTTCAAGAAGAAAATTGGTGCAGATGGAAAGGTTGAGATCTTCGAAGCTAGACTTGTAGCAAAAGGTTTTCGTCAACGACCAGGTGTCGACTATGATGAAACATTTTCTACAGTGGCTATGCTCAAGTCCATCAGGATCCTACTTACCATTGTTGCAT
This sequence comes from Agapanthus africanus, assembly GCA_030015575.1. Taxonomy (NCBI): domain Eukaryota; kingdom Viridiplantae; phylum Streptophyta; class Magnoliopsida; order Asparagales; family Amaryllidaceae; genus Agapanthus; species Agapanthus africanus. The sequence continues at coordinate 39,602,241 of JASDDO010000004.1, read as the reverse complement.
ATCATGACTATGAAATCTGGCAGATGGATGTCAAGACCGCTTTTCTAAATGGTGATTTAGAAGAGAGCGTGTATATGATACAGCCAAAGGGTTTTGTAGACAGTGGGAGTAGTGGAAAGGTGTGCAAACTGCTTAATTCAATCTACGGATTAATGCAGGTGTCGCGGAGCTGGAACATCTGTTTTGATGTAGCAGTTACAGAGTTTGACTTCATCAAAAATATAGATGAACCATGTATATATAAAAAGTTTGTAGAGAGTAAGGTCGTATTCCTCGTATTTTACGTAGATGACATACTCTTGATAGGAAATGATATTCCTATGCTGCACTCGGTCAAACTCTTCCTATCACAAAAGTTCTCCATAAAAGATCTGGGTGATGCCTCCTACATCCTGGAGATAAAGATCTATAGAGATAAATCTAAAAGGATGTTGGGATTGTCCCAATCCAGATACATAGACACCATACTTAAGAGATTTGGTATGGAAGATTCTAAGCGTGGTAATTTACCCGCTTGTTCAGGAATCACTCTCTCCAAAGAGATGTCTCCCAAGACTGATTTGGAGAGGGCTCGAATGAACGTGATACCCTATGCTTCTGCAGTTGGGTCTATCATGTACGCGATATTATGCACCAGACCGGATGTAGCTTACGCACTTAGTGTGGTAAGTGGGTATCAATCAGACCCAGGGGAGAAGCACTGGATAGCTGTGAAGAACATTCTTAAGTACTTGAAAATGTCTAAATAAATGTTCTTGGTGTATGGTAACGAAGAACTCCAAATGAAGTCCTTTACCGATTCGAGTTTTGAGAGTGATAAAGATGACAGCAATTCTATATTGAGCTTTGTCTTCACCCTCAATGGTGGGGCGTTGCCACGCCCCGCTTCCCAAGATATGTAACTACGGTAAGTGACAGAGCCAACCATGCTACCTGTGGCTAAGAATCATATCTCTACAGTCACATTATGGCTATCAATCGGATATCAAGAACAATAAAATAATATAATCTAGCTAACCCATGTCCATTTACCACAAAAAATAAAATCAAGAAATGCATTAAGCGAAAACGAATCAAGATCCAATAAACAATAGTATCTGAATTACGTCCCAATATGGGCTCATATCGATAAAATAAAACTACGGAAATAAAAGAAACTAAGCATCTCTACACTAAATAGCTAGCTCCTCATTGCTCGGTTTGCTTGCTAAAGTATTCCTGATCTGCATGCGATAATGTCAGAGGAACCGGGCCATGCAAAACTTAGACGTCAATGCGTCATAAATACCACAATAATAGTAATAACCAGGATATGATACTATGATTAAATGTGAATATAAATAATAAACACAGATATAAATAATGAGCTATATGTATGTGATGTGTATCCTAAAGTCTGTGCTTCTAGGTTATCTATTCTACAAGTCTTTGAAATCAATTAATGTAATTCTCATCGTAACTCAACAGTATATATCCCGTTAATTCCCCCACAGGACCACGGTACAATATATCCCGTTAATTCCCCACGGGACCACGGTAAAATATATCCCGTTCATTCCCCAAGGGACCACGATACAATAAACAATGATTATTTCGTCATGCCCCGAATCACGGCAAATAATAATAATATCCTCTTAAATTATGTTTCGGTTACATTCTTGATTTCCCCTTTTCCCCCAAAGTTCTATGTTTAAGTCAAGTATTGATAATATAAATCTAATGCCAACACAGGATCAAGCAGGTACAGGTCTTGTCTATGTAGACAACAAGTTATGTCTGTCGTGACAACAATCAGGATTGTTGGTATTAGCAATAAGATCCAAGTAACAGGTCTGGTAGTGTGTCGTGAACATTCCATGTACTGTATATTAACCAAAACAGATACCAATGTAAAACTGTAATCAATATCGAAAAACAATTAATACCAGGATGCATATGCATCTATCTCTAATAACCGTTATACATCTATTACCATATATGATGCAATCGAGATAACATATTGAACTGATATAGTAGTATGATAATATCATGATGTTCCGGCATGCAACTAGATAAGCTATCATCAGTATGGATACATACGGATACTATAAAACTATAAATCGGTAATCTCTGCTGAATAGTAAAACATATGCAATATAATTTATCAAATAAATATTGATATAATAACATAGTATGTTGCAAGTTTAGAACTTGCTTGATCGAATCTCACGTCGAGATACAGATACCACGTTCCAACGTCGAAATAAAGTCACGACACAAACTTACATGCGTATGAATGGATCTGGCTAAGCAGCTGCGTGACGTGGTGACTGGGCTAGACGACGACGGTGGATGGGTCTTCTGGATCATCGGCGACGTGCGCAACTCCGGCGAGACGGGTGGCAAAGAAAAGAAAAGAAAGACAAAGAAGAAGAAGAAGAAGAAGTGGCTGTTGCTGGTTTACTGGGTTCTGGGGATTTGGTGAGGACAGAGGAGATAGTGGCAACGAGGTGACGAGGACGAGGTGAAATCGCCGGCGACGAGGTCTTCAGAACGGGGGGGCCATGAGGTTTGAATGTCAATCGCGGAAAAGAGCAGGGGGTCGATGGCGGTGGTGTACTGGTGTTGTTAGGTTTCTTAAGAAGACAAAGAGGTAATGGAGGTGGTTGGTGGTGATGGGTTTCCGGCGACGAGGGGTTGACGGCGATGGGGTGATGGGTTCTTGGTGTCGGGGAGGTTAGGCTTGAGAGCTTGGGTCATCGGGGAAAAGAGGAGGAGAGAAGGAGGGGTGATGGAGGTGAGGCAGGGGAGGAGAGGTGATAGGGATGACAACGGTGAGAGGGCGGAGACGACGAGGGGGACGAGGGTGTAAGTTATGGTTCGTGCTCGCGGGAAGAAGAGAAACAAGGGGGGGAGAGAGAAAGGGTATTATAATTTTTATTATATTTTATAATATATATATATATATATATATATATATATATATATTAGAGGGAGAGAGGAGGGGGGCGGGGATCTGAGAGAGACACACACACAGAAAGAGAGAGAGAGAAGAGAAAGGGAGAGATTATTATATTTAAAATTAATTAATATATTATATATATGTATAGTTATAAAATATTATATATATATATATATATATATATATATATATTGTGGGATATTACAGTTAATACCAGATTAGTCCGAATATTATCCATATCCTTCAAAAAATCTAGTTTTTCAATATGGAGAATATACGTAAGAATTTAATCCATGTTGCAATATCCTGTAAATAAAAACATATACCCCCAAATAGGGATCTACGTATATATACGTAGCGATCAAATAATAATCTGTATAACACTTAGGATATGAACATGATGTATGGGCGCAACCACATGATATGGGGTACTATGACATGCAAGGCTGGATAAGAGAATATGATATTTGGTTTTATATTGTATTTAAAAAGCTATATGCATTCTAAAATATATTATATATATTTATAAAATCTAGATTTGCATGGATACTTTATACTAGCAAATATTTGATGTAATCTTGAATCATGATGGGTTTCAAATATGCGGGTCAGTTGCCAACTCGATGTTGGAGGCTGAATACAGGCGGTATGTTGGAAGAGTTCCAACAAAGATACAGTTGCAGACTCGACGTTGGAGGCTGAATATATCGCTGCCAACGATACTGCCAAATAGGCTTTCTGGATGAAGAAGTTCATTATTGAACTTGGTGTGGTTCCATCCATTGAGAATCCAATACTTTTGTATTGTGATAACAATGGAGCTGTGGCTTTAGCTAAGAAACACCGGTCCCATCAGCGATCCAGACATATTCTGAAGCAGTATCACCTGATTCGGGAGATAGTTGATCGCCGCGAGATCGAGGTTTGGAGAATAGACACGAAGGATAACACGGCGGATACACTCACGAAAGCCCTCCCCGAGACACAGTTCTAGAGACTTTTTAGGATGTTGGGTATACGATACTATAACAACTGGCCTTAGTGCAAGTGGGAGATTGTTAGGAATATGTATGCTCTAGAGACATTATTTTATATTATAGTAGATTCTTGGACATATATATAGAGGAATTTCTTGCTCGACATGATATTATGCTATCTGATTGTTCTTTATCTTAACATGTGCACTTGTATTAGCTTACTATCTCATTGATACATGTTTATAAAGCCCTTAGGATGTTGGCTTGACTACCAGGACTATGATGCAGATCATACTAGTAGGGCTTGTGTAGTCCGCAAGCACATCCTTTAACAGTTTCTAGTCGAAGGAGTACCGAAAAAAGGCATCGATATTCCAGAGTAGACTAGTGTGTATGTTTCTTGACCCTATATGTGGCGATGGTTGATCCCACTGTTGTGCCATGGCAGCGCCCCGGCCGTCTACTCGAGGCCAAAATGCGGAATCAAAAATTTTCTTAACTTTAAACCGGCGCTACCGCGGACAATAAACCCGGATCGTAACCATTAACCTAATCCTAGCTATCAAGAGAATGGGGAGAGAGTTATACCGAGCGATCCGTGTCCTTCGGTCTTCATCTCCACTCCGATCTCCTTGCGGAATCTCCGGTCGTCGCCACCTCATCGAAACGGGCACCACATAGCCGGGTTCTTTTACGGGCTCCCACCTCTAGACCGATGCAACTCGGGCGCGAAGTTGGCTAGCCGACGTGTCCAAGGAATGCTGTAAGCAAGTATAGTGACTTGTCTCTTTCGGGGTTTATGTAGTTGCCATGGTGATGGAGGAATGGAATGAAATGAACTTTCAAGTGGAGCTAGAATTTGTGTAGCAAGAAAAATGAGATGAACAAATTTTCCTCATCAAAAATGAACCCCCTCCCTCATCAAATTGTGGCCGGCCCCTTATCTCAACAAATGGTGGAGGGAATGAAAAACAAAACCATGAAGGGAGGTGAGAGTAGTAAAAGCAAAGGGTGACCATAAGTCAAGAGTGATGATAACAAGGTCATTTCAATTTCTAATCAACTCTAATCTCATTAATGATAAACCATCATGAAAAAGCAAAGATGCTAAACCTATCATAATGCCACAAATGCAAAGAACCCCTCCACAAATGCTAATTTGCGAACTTGCAAATTAGCCCCTCCATCAGAAAAATCCGGCCGTGAAGGAACAAAGGGAAACTGGCCGGAACGGAATGCAAACTGGCAACTTCAGAAAACTGATCCCGTAATAAATTACAGGAAAACCCCGCGACTGCATATACATGCCTGCATTTGTATTCCCACTGAATACAAATGCGAAGAGACAAAATCTATACTGTACAATACTAGGATCCGGCTTAAACCAAAGCCCGCTAGTATTATCCGTCCGATCACGATTCGTGCAATACCGCACGTATCTGATCGAACCCTGCCATATCTCCATACGGCCTCTACAGCGTTTTGCCCGAAACTTGAGTAACTGTGTGTGGTGGACTCTAAAGACTCGTCAATACTATGGCTGTGGATTTAACCACTAGCATGTCAGAGGTATTAGCCATACGTGACGGGCTACCAGCTATTGACCAAAAGGGACGTCGATGAGCGAACTCATCCTGACACCCCTACTGAGCCTGTCAGTGACAATATCCGTACAGTCCGGTCCGTTCATCTATGAGCATCGCATGGCGGGCCTAGGGGGTTGGTAAAAGTCAGACCCCCAAAAGCGGTACAAGTCGCGTCGAAGTGAAGCCCAGAACATCCTGAGATACTACTGGAATACCTATCAGTAAATCTCCTGCCTCGGCCGAGGGCTTTGTGTAATGGCTCTCCTAGACACAGCACGACCTCACCCCCAATACCGGGAGAGACGAACCCCTGCAGATCCGCTCACTGCCTCCATGTGGCTCGGGACTGTACCCAACTAAAACCTGTTTGCACGACTCCTTTGAGCCGTGGTAGGGTAATAATCAAAGCACAGTAGGAACTCACACGAGACAAATGACGATCTCAGGTCGATGAACTAACCTGTAAACATGTCACCAGGGAACTGCTATCTGACGTCTGGTATAATCCCAACTAGCATGTTCCCGGCGAGTCCTGTCCGGTGTACTCATAACCCAATGAGCACCTGTATACATCTTAGGTGAACCAACTGACACCAGTGGCTTGTGAGACCGGCCACCGCCCCTCGTCGGGGTCTCGACTGCATACACTAGTCTACTAATGGAGTATCGATGCCCAGTCTCGAAACTCCCACGACTAAGGACTTTTTAAGGATGTGCTTATAGACCCCAGCTCCCACGTATATGATCGCCATCATACTGCTGGCCGTCAAGCAAGAATCCTAAGGGCTCTATCAACGTGCAATAGTGATCAGTAATGTCACCTAAAGCAGTACACGATGATAAAGATAAACCAGATAGCATACTATCATCTTGAGTAAGACTGTCCTACCGGCATAGGTCCTCCCTCAATCATTGCAATCACGTGCCTGTGATCCAAATATTGACTCTGAGGGCACTATCTCCAACAATCTCCCACTTGCACTCAAGGCTAATTATTGCGATGTCACATACTCACAGCCCGTGTGATACCGAACACCCAACTCCTCTACTAGTCAGTCTCACAAAGCTCGTTTGCGAAACTATTGCGTTCGAGGAATAGCCTCAGTGAGTGGATCCACTGTGATGTTTCTTTCTATGTCTCTCTTTATCTCAAGTTCGCGGAGAAAGCTATCTCTCGAAATGAGCAATACCTGTCTTAGAATATGTCTGGATATCTGATGGGACCTAGTTCATAAATGAACTCCAAATCCAAACTTCTTAGACTGTATCGTCAACTGAAACCAATCAGTATCCTGCGCCATACCTCCCTCAGTATCCGCTTGGACCACCTATCCAAAATACTTCCCCTCTTCAGAGGGAAAACTATAACTCTAACAGTCACTCTGTCATCCAGGTTACCTTGGAAGCCTGGAATGATAACTGTCTCCCGAATGAGGCCGTCGTTATCATATCCCTAGAACATCAACTTATGTTCTAAAACTGCTTCCGACTGTTTCTCCAGGATTGGATCAATATTAACTTATTGCACCTACTGCAAAAACAACATCTGGTGTGGTACTTGACATCTCATGATTGACTCAATTGCTTAAGCAAGTGATCTGCCAATCATGCGCATCCCTCTCCCCTTTAGTCTGTAAGACACCATTAGAGAGGGTGACTCCATTACCTGCAGGTACACCACCATGCCAGGAATCGTCCATTTTAAATACTCTTAGAATGCTGTCTAAGTACCCTGATTGGGAAACTACCCAAATCTAGATCTAAAACCATAGATCTAGTAACCAGAATGTCAGATATAATATCCAAGTCCTGTGTGGAGAAACCACTGTGTGACGACCAAAGTATAACCGATCGTAGTATAGGAATTTTACTTCCTACTCTGTGTATGTCATCCAAATACCAGGACATCAAACCCTACTACCTTCTTAACAGATCCATCCCCTATTCTGATGAAGTCAAACCAATGACTGTCACATCAGAAATAGATGATCTATCTCCGCTATAAGTGCTTTAGTCTATAAATAGACATAAGCCACTTGTCTATCAATGCTTCCGCTGCTCCCACTGACCACGACAACCCTCTGGCAGAGTCATATACACGTGCACTTCTAAAGCTAGTTTAGAATGACGCTATACTCATCCTCCTGCCGGGTCTCACAGTCTGGAACAACAGCAATGGCAAGTCTGGGTAAACAAGAACCTCCCTGCCACCGTCCTTGAGCATACCGAAGTACCTCTCGAGCGCCTGAGGTTACCCACCATATTTGCGGAGTGGCTAATGGAATGTCAAATCAGAATGAATCTTTAGGTTCTTATCAAATTTTCAGTAATCGTCTGCGGTTCTGGAATCACTTCCAGTTCTACCATACTCCCACTACTGTTTTCTGAAAAAATCCATTTTTGTTAAAACTGTGGAGAGTCAAGAACAATATCACTATTGATCTTCTTGATGGTAGAAAGTCAACCCTCGTCATAACCCGGGTCAACCCACAAACAGCCATTACAGAAACGTTTCTTGAGTTATCCGGAGTCTGGTTTTAAGCATAAGCCGGACAACTCCCCGTACCTTAACAATGTCAAGATATTAACTGTTCTATATCCAATATAGAAATAGAGGCACTGATTTAATTGAACCAGATTCAAATCATGCAGCTGTCTCCAGTGCATGTCAAGTAAATGGAGAGAGGCCGATCAGCGTTACTCAACTTAGGAGTGCTTCCAATTATGAGGAACCTGAAAGAGAAGCAAGTTCTCTTAATCATTACTATCAACTGAATACCATTCACAAGTATCTACATCTTCAATCACCTTGAAGAATCCCGATACTTGCAACACCTGGTTCTCTACTTTATCCACATACCTATAACTTCTCAAAACTTGGACCTTGTGTTTCTACGAAACACTTGTCTAAGAACCAAAGAAGTCATAAGTAAACTGAATCTAGTACGAGTACCAACCCCTCTGTCCTAATGGACACTGGACAATATACAATACTTTGTACAAGTCCCTTGAGTCTAATGACTTATTCACTGTGTGTCGTAGGTTGAAAACTGTACTTATGGTTAAGAAGAATTACACCACTGTTTAATGCTCCTTACCTAACCATCTACTGATATAGGTAAATGTCACAGACATAATTTCAAAAAGTCATATCTCACTCTATAAAAATAGACGTACAGATATATCAATTTGAAATTGATGCATAACAACGGATATTCAAAACCAAATATTTGCCGTCCGGAAAACAACCTAGGTGATTTCCTCAAATATCACCAATTACAACGAATCCCGATATAATGAGGATGATCACCTAATCCCAATAACTTACTCCTACTCATCATCTGTAAAACCATACATATGTGAGAATCAAACCTGGTAAATACATACCCTGGAGCAAGTGTCTAATTGGGAAATCAGTTTTCTTTTAATAGTACACAGTGAAACTGAAACATTGAAATGTTTCGATGGGGTATCCCGGTATTCCTAGTAATGCCTCTTCTATTATCTAGATTCACAACTGTAACCGTATAATTCTTTGCCATCTCTCCAAATCCATTTATATGTCTTTAGTCATTACCTTCTGTACACCCTCTTAGGCTAAATGGTTTTCTTCCTTCCCTATCGTTCGGCACCAGCCTATGGTTTGGAAGAAGACTATCCAATAAGCATAATGGGTGTACTGTCCTAATCCTAGGAGCACTCGCAATGCGAGAGAAGGTGAAGATAAAAGACAACCGAATAAACCTTATTCCTATTTCTCCTGAACCAGAATCCATCCCCGAACTGGAACAAGTTCCTTTCAAGTCCGTATATAACCATACGATGGAGTATCCAATAAACTGTGGATCTTCGTAGTGATACGGAGTGTCCTGGAGAAATACAAAGGTGAAGTGGGAGTGGTAATGAAATACTTGGTTTGGTCATGAATAGCAGTCGCAGTTTACTTTGCCCTCTTACTAATCCCTTGATATGTCTTTACTTAATACCTTCTGCACACCATCGTTATGCTAATTGGTTTTCTTCATTCCCTACCGGTCGGCACTAGCCTATGGTTTGGAAGAAGACTATCAAATTTGCGTAATAGGTGTACTGTCCTAATCCAAGGAGCACTCGCAATCTGAGAGAAGGTAAAAGGAAAAGACAACTGAATTGTCCTATTCATTTTCTCCAGAACCGGAAACCATCCTCGAATAAATTCCTTCGAGTTCGTATATAACCATACGATGGTTTTGTCCAATGGAAGTGGACGTTCGTAGTAATACGGGGTGTCCTGGAGAAAAAGGGTAAAAGTAGGAGTGGCAAAGAGGTTTGCAACTCTGACAATCCAAAAGCCAGTGTTAAGAAGGTTCGGTTAATATTGGTCACTGAGTCATAGCTAGGGTCGGGTCAATGGTCGCTACCAAAGAGAGAAAGAAAAGAAACACTCAGCGTGCACTCTAACCTAGATCAGAATGGTTGTCCTTTATCTAATCAGGAAACCTCCCACTATAACCTCAAATTCTTTTCCAAACCCAAAAGAAGAATTAGTCGGGATAACCCGAGGAGTAAACCAACTCATCAGTGGGAATCGGGATCCAACTATCATTGCATGATAACGTGATGGAATCCACTCACGTTATCACACTCCAGAAGGTATGCGCATGCCTGGCAAGTTTCAGTTTCTTTAGAAACTCCCGATGTGAGTTTTTACCCCTAGCACCCAAGTGACCTTGACAATGCCAACATATCAAAGAGTCCTAGTCAAGTTCAACCCGTCATCATCTTGATTGCGTTAAACCCACCCGTACGAGTCCTTGACAATGCCAACATAACCGTACGACTGTCCTAACCAATCCACTTATCTATACGACAGAAAAGCATTACAGAGCTACCGAACACTATGCCTCGGCAATGCACGACATACGTAGCACGAATACTAAGTAATACTAATCTGAAATGACGGAAGGCTACGGCTGGTTTTTGGCGAAAAACCTTTAACGTAATGAACTTGATATCGTTGGAGGAACTGGATAACTTTTTATAAAAATTATAGTGACGAAAACCTTTTGCTAAAGAGGTCACTCCCGGTGAAGGGATCTCGGCTCTTTCCCCATAGAATGAGGTGCAGGATATTCCAACTGAATACCACGATGCAAAGCAAAAAGTAATCGGCTATAGTGAAGTTATTGCCCTGACGCAAAATTCTGTCCAAGGGGTCACTCCCGGTGAAGGGATCTCGGCCCTTGCCTCGTCGACTGAGGTGCTGGATATTCATAACCGAATACCACTGTGCAAAACAAAAGAGAACGTCCTTACAATAACATCTTTTTGAAAAATATTCCAACAACATCAGAATAACTTTGTTTAGCTTGCATTGATCCGAATCAACACAGTCCCATCAATTGATCACACCACAAAGAACGAAAATAATGATGTACGTATATGCCATCCGCATTCGCCACTGGGTCCCGTCATCACCCGTTAGGTTACTTAACTAACGACAGAGCGGGGACTGGACTAGCGTGGGTGTAAAACATATACAACATCTACTAGTATATATATCAATATATAATATTCTCTCAAGGCGTGATAAAATGCAACATCACAGAAATGTAATAAGCATCACAGAACAATACAGATAACTGGAAGCCCCGGGTTTCATAGAGCCGCTACTGAAACCCGACGTTCCCCTGGTCGTGTGGATAGCCTGTGCAATGAAAACCTAGACCCCTACGGGTGCGGCAAGTTACCCGCCAAAACCTGAAGCGAGGCAGCCCCCTTCAACAACGTGAATGGACCACCCAGCACTTCACGGAATCCGGTAACTTGAGCACCCCTCCTTGGGTCAACCTGTACCCCCTACGAGTGCGGCGAATAGCCCGCTAATTCTAGAGTAAAGCCCCCTACGTCTCAATGCCATGAGATGCGGGCCCGTTGCCCTCTATAACCCGGCTATCCATGCACCCCTCCTTGGGGTAATCCTAGTACAGAAAGTAAAATATACATACAACGGGTACATCGACCTCGACCCGGTCGTGCCCCAAAAGAATAATATACAAACAGGCAATGACGGCAGTCCACATGTCGGACGCTCGCCCCGCAATATCAAATGTACATAATAAACCAAACTGTACTAACATTGCATCCAGGCTATCCCCCACGACCAATCCGCAACATCACAGCACAACACAGAACATCAACGTGAATGTCACGTTCGCAAATCCATCTAAAAGGGCTATAGCAGATAGACTGGATTTACCGATCGAATGACATTCACGATCGCAGATATAATGTAAATACTGTGAACTAACATGTTTAAAATTTTCGATCGATCAAATTTATCGAAGTGGGCCCCAAGCACTACTGTAGCACTCACAGAAAATCTGGGCCCAGAAAGAATATCCCAAAACCCCCATTTCCTAACCAGAAGCCTACTGTGAAAATTTGGTGCAATGATAACACTTTCCCACCGCGGAACCGCGGCCAAACCAGGGGTTTGGCCTCGTTTCCGCATTCGTACTGAGGAATCATTGCATCGAATTGTCCCAGAATGCTTAGAATTCCCTGCACTTATTTCTGCAATGTATTGAAAAATTTTTAGAGCTAAAAAAATTCGACAGAAACTTGTGCACTAGAAAATACGGTTTTTGGGATTTTTGTTCGATCGAGTTCTAAACATACTAGAGCAAGCTAGACTAGGTTAATGGCGTGGCTCTGATACCATGTTATACCACGGCAGCGCCCCGGCCGTCTACTCGAGGCCAAAATGCGGAATCAAAAATTTTCTTAACTTTAAACCGGCGCTACCGCGGACAATAAACCCGGATCGTAACCATTAACCTAATCCTAGCTATCAAGAGAATGGGGAGAGAGTTATAACGAGCGATCCGTGTCCTTCGGTCTTCATCTCCACTCCGATCTCTTGCGGAATCTCCGGTCGTCGCCTCCTCGTCGAAACGGGTACCACATAGCCGGGTTCTTTTACGGGCTCCCACCTCTGGACCGATGCAACTCGGGCGCGAAGTTGGCTAGCCGATGCGTCCAAGGAATGCTGTAGGCAAGTGTAGTGACTTGTCTCTTTTGGGGTTTATGTAGTTGCCATGGTGATGGAGGAATGGAATGAAATGAACTTTCAAGTGGAGCTAGAATTTGTGTAGCAAGAAAAATGAGATGAACAAATTTTCCTCATCAAAAATGAACCCCCTCCCTCATCAAATTGTGGCCGGCCCCTTATCTCAACAAATGGTGGAGGGAATGAAAAACAAAACCATGAAGGGAGGTGAGAGTTGTAAAAGCAAAGGGTGACCATAAGTCAAGAGTGATGATAACAAGGTCATTTCAATTTCTAATCAACTCTAATCTCATTAATGCTAAACCATCATGAAAAAGAAAAGATGCTAAACCTATCATAATGCCACAAATGCAAAGAACCCCTCCACAAATGCTAATTTGCGAACTTGCAAATTAGCCCCTCCATCAGAAAAATCTGGCGGTGAAGGAACAAAGGGAAACTGGCCGGAACGGAATGCAAACTGGCAACATCAGAAAACTGATCCCGTAATAAATTACAGGAAAACCCCGCGACTGCATATACATGCCTGCATTTGTATTCCCACTGAATACAAATGCAAAGAGATAAAATCTACACTGTACAATACTAGGATCCGGCTTAAACCAAAGCCCGCTAGTATTATCCGTCTGATCACGATCCGTGCAATACCGTACGTATCTGATCGAACCCTGCCATATCTCCATACGGCCTCTACAGCGTTTCACCCGAAACTTGAGTAACTGTGTGTGGTGGACTCTAAAGACTCGTCAATACTATGGCTGTAGATTTAACCACTAGCACGTCAGAGGTATTAGCCATACGTGACGGGCTACCAGCTATTGACCAAAAGGGACGTCGATGAGCGAACTCATCCTGACACCCTACTGAGCCTGTCAGTGACAATATCCGTACAGTCCGGTCCGTTCGTCTATGAGCATCGCATGGCGGGCCTAGGGGTTGGTAAAAGTCAGACCCCCAAAAGCTGTACAAGTCGTGTCGGAGTGAAGCCCAGAACACCCTGAGATACTACTGGAATACCTACCAGTAAATCTCCTACCTCGGCCGAGGGCTTTGTGTAATGGCCCTCCTAGACACAGCGCGACCTCACCCCCAATACCGGGAGAGACGAACCCCTGCAGATCCGCTCACTGCCTCCATATGGCTCGGGACTGTACCCAACTAAAACCTGTTTGCACGACTCCTTTGAGCTGTGGTAGGGTAGTAATCAAAGCACAGTGGGAACTCACACGAGACAAATGACGATCTCAGGTCGATGAACTAACCTGTAAACATGTCACCAGGGAACTGCTATCTGACGTCTGGTATAATCCCAACTAGCATGTTCCCGGCGAGTCCTGTCCGGTGTACTCATAACCCAATGAGCACATCTATACATCTTAGGTGAACCAACTGACACCAGTGGCTTGTGAGACCGGCCACCGCCCCTCGTCGGGGTCTCGACTGCATACACTAGTCTACTAATGGAGTATCGATGCCCAGTCTCGAAACTCCCACGACTAGGGACCTTTTAATGATGTGCTTATAGACCCCAGCTCCCATGTATATAATCGCCATCATACTGCTGGCCGTCAAGCAAGAATCCTAAGGGCTCTATCAACGTGCAATAGTGATCAGTAATGTCACCTAAAGCAGTACACGATGATAAAGATAAACCAGATAGCATACTATCATCTTGAGTAAGACTGTCCTACCGGCATAGGTCCTCCCTCAATCATTGCAATCACGTACCTGTGATCCAATAATTGACTCTGAGGGCACTATCTCCAACACCCATAACCATTGGTTTTTGACATCAAAAATTGTACACAGGTGCTCATTGGAGAATGAGTACACTGAACAGAACTCGCCGAGAACTCCTAGATGGTACCATACCTATCGTCATATAGCAGTTCTCTGGTAACACTTGTATAGGTTAGTCTGTATACCCAAGATCGTCATAGTGTCTTGTGTGGTTCCCACTGTGCTTTGATTTCCTCCCAACCACGGCTCGAATGAGTCATGCAAACAGGTGGTTTTTGGTTACAGTCCCGAGTCACATGGAGCCAGTGGGTGATAGGAGGGGTTTCGTCTCTCCCGGTAATAGGAGTTGATGTTGCACTATGCTCGATTAGCTATAACAGCAAGTCCCTGTTAATGTATATGCCCTAGGGGCCATTATTGTATCATACTAGCTTATATATTACTTAATGGAAGCTTGGGATATTCACAGTTATATTAACAGTCTTGCTAAACATGATAGTATGCTACTTGGTTTATATCTATCTTAATATGTATGTACGTATTGATAGAGCCCTTAGGATCTTACTTAACTACCAGCGTTGTGATGGCAGTCACACTAGTGGGGGCTGGGTAGTCTACAAGCACTTCCTTTTTCATGTCCCTAGTCGTAAGATTATCGAGACAGGGCATCGATACTCTGGAGTAGACTAGTGTGTACGCTTCTCATCCCAGTTGGGGAGTTGGTCTGTTCCACAGCCATCAGTACGTCGTACTGGAGATAATATACAGGTGCTCGTTGGGTTACGAGTACACCAGACAGGACTCACAGGGAACTGTTGGTTGGTATTATACCCGTCGTCAGTTAACAGTTCCCAGGTGACATGAGTACAGCATAGTCCGCAGACTTGACACTGCTGCTTCGCCTCGAGTGTGTTCCCACTGTTCTTAGATTGCTACCCTACCACGACTCAAAGGAGTCGTGCAAACAGGTAGCAGTTGGGTGCAGTCCCGAGCACTTGGAGGCAGTAGCGGTTAGACAGGATTCGTCTCTCCCGGTATTGGAAGTTGATATCGCGCTGTGTCTGGAGAGCCATTACGCAAAGTCCCTAGCCAGGGAAAGCGAGATTTACTGGTAGATTTTCCAGTATTTTCTCAAGGTGTAATGGGCTTCACTCTGACACGACTTATACCGTTTTTAGGAGACTGACGCTTACCGCCCCCCTAGGCCCGATATGCGATAGTCCTAGACGAACAGACCGGACTGTACGGAGATTGTCACATCAGGCTCAGTAGGAGTTCGGATGGGTTTCCTCATCGGCCTTCTTATCGACATCTACCTGGGGACCGTTACGTACAGCTAGTGCCGCTTGCGGTCTGTGGTTAAACCCACTGCCAACGTAGTAGTCGAGTCTTTAGAGTCCCACACAGAGAGTTTCCTTGCTTCGGGCGAAACGATATAGAGGTCGTATGGTTTTACGACAGGGTTCGGACACGCACGTGCATTTATGTACGTACGATGTTCGGACAGTTTTTACTAGCGGGCTTTGGTTTAAGCCAGATTCTAGTATCGGATTATTGGATTTATACAGTCTAAAGTATTTCCATGTTTTCACGGATAGGAGGGGCATTCTCGTAAATTGTCGAGAAGCTTCTAGAAGGATGATGACTTGGAGGCTAAGGTGGCATTTGCATTTATTGGATTAATGAGTCATGGTATGATTCATCTATAGAGTTAATGATGCATTTATGATTTAAATGACTCATGAGATGAGTCACTATGTGATTTAATGAAGCATGATGACACATTATTATTTGTTATTCATTTAATAATAACATATGCTTCATATATATCACAATGATTTCATTATTCCAAAAGGATTCTCACTCTCACCTTCTCTCTCCTCAAGCTCTCTCTCTTCAAACCCTAACCCTAACCTCTCATGTGTTGAGATCAAGGGTTAGCAAGACTTATTAATCCCTAATCACACTCTATATTCCCTAGGTTGCTTTGATTAGCAATTTGAGTAACCTAATTTCCTCAAGTTAGAGGCAAAGCTTGGAGTAGTAGCTTTCGGGTGGATCTTCTATTACAAAAAGGAGGCCGACGAGGAGGTGGTTAACGAGAAGAAGAAGGACTTTGTTCATTAGGTATAATCTTCTTTCATAGTAGCTAATTCCTTCTATGATAATGTTAGTTAGAGTTTAGCAAAGATCCTTACGGTTAGTCGATGTTAGTTTAAAGAAAAAGATTGTTTTTCATATTTCCGCCTCCCCGCAACTCGTGGGGTATACAACGTCGACTTACAGTCCCTGGCCAGGGCTGATGAGATTTACTGATAAGTGTAATCATTAGTTTCTCGAAAAGTTATAAGCGAATCGACATAATTTATCAAGTTAGTGGGATCTGACGATTCCACCCCCCAGACTCGATATGCGACATATCAGACGAAGAGACCGGACTGTACGGTAAGTGTTTCTTATAGGCTCTACGGGAGTTTAGACATGTTTGCTTGTTGATCTTCTATTCGTTCAATACCTTGGTATCCGTTACGTCCAGCTAGTACCGCTGACGGCTTGAGGGTATCTGATGTGATCATTACCTACTGCTGGCGTATTAACGAGTGTTTAGAGTCCCACATAGAGGTTTCCAAGCTCAAGCGAAACGAAATAGGGAATGTATGGAGATATGTGCGGGAACTTAATTAAATACGAGTATATGATACCGTATTCTAATCCAGCATTAATTGAAATCAGCCGGGTTATATATGATATAACCGGATTATTGAATCAAGTGTTGATTCAATGATTTGATTTATATATATGTTTATATATTTGATATTAGCCAGATTATATATGATATAACCGGATTATTGAATCAAGTGTTGATTTAATAATTTGATATATATATATATATAAACTAATATAAAATATTAACCGGTTATATATGATATAACCGAATTATTGAATCAAGTGTTGATTTAATGTTTTATACATATATATTTGATATTAACCGGGTTATATATCATATAACCAAACTATTGAATCAAGTGTTGATTTAATAATTATATATATATTAACTGGTATTAAGCTCACTTAAGATTTTCTTCTCTTCATATATATTTGTATATGTGATATATATATATATATATATATATATATATATATATATATTATATCATGGTTGATGATACATAGAATTAGGATGTATGAGAATCACACAAGAGGTAAATTTGAGTAAGATAATGAAAAAAATTTATGAATTAAAAAGAAATGAAGAATGAGTCATGACTTTAGATGCTTGGAGAAGTATTGAGAAACCATGACTCATTTTCAATTCTTGGCTTATTCGTAGATATTTTGTTATTCTTATCTTATCTCATCTAATCTCTTATCCTTTTAGTTCACAACTCATCCAAGTTCATCTTCTTTTTCATCACTTCACTGCATTTTCTAGGGTTGACAAAAAAAGAAAAGAAAAGAAATAATTTTTGTGAGCAAAATTCTTACTTCATCAACCTACACTGCTCTAACCCATTAGTATAGGTTGTTAACTTCACTAATACATTGATTAGTGAAGTGTGAGCTTGAGTGAGAGTTGGCTTAAGGTGGATCATTTTTTATGACGAAGACTACAAGAAAGCTCGTTCCATCTTTTAAGTGGGGTCAAAGAAGAGTTCTAGGGACTACTACTTGGAGGTTTAGAAGTGAAGGACTAGACTATAAAAGTTGTAGACACTCTTCACTTAGATTAAAACATTGTTTGCTAACTTTAAAACCCTAATTCTCAAGTTCGATTCTTGTTTAGTATACTTAGACCTCTAAATTTTTAAAATTTCATACTTGATACTCATAGAAACATAGTAGAGGTGCTAGGACATACTTTCAAATTCAATCTACATCACGTATTGTAATAATTGTACAGCAAGATTAACTCGTCGTACTAGCTTGTTAAAGCAAATATTAGATACTTTCCTGAATATCCACAATCTTGCAAACGGAACAACAACAACAACGATGATTATGCTCGGCTCCTAGGATGGGCTCTCGATTGGATGTGGAGCATCCGATCAAAAGAAGAAGGAGAAGAATTCGGTGATGATGTAGAAACCAATGCGAGATCCTGACGTTGACGATGAAGATAGGCCCCAAGATGATGTTAGAGCCGGCTAGGGTTTTCTCGATTAGGGTTAGGGTTTCGGTTTGATAAGAGGGGGGAGGCTAAGTGTTAGTTATATGTATGCCCTAGAGGCCATTACTGTGCATTGGATGTATATTGTAGTGGATGCTGGGACATATATAGGTAGGACTTTCTTGCTCGACATGATAGTACGCTATCCGGTTGCTCTTTATCTTAACATGTATACTTTCTGTCTCTCTGATTACATGTTGATAAAGCCCTTAGGATGTGTACTCGACTTCCAGGACTATGATGTAGATCATACTAGTGGGGCCTGGCTAGTCAATGAGTACATCCTTCATTATTCCTAGTCGTGGGAATATCGAGACGGGGCATCGATATTCCAGAGTAGACTAGCGTATATCTTCTCGACCCATGTGATGGGCGATGGATGATCCCATATCCATTGGTGTTTGACATCAGAGATGGTATGCGGGTGCTCAGTAGAGACTGGGTACACTGAACGGACTCGCCGAGAACTCCCAGATGGTATTATACCTCACGTCAGATGGAAGTTCTCTGGTGACACTGGTACAGCTTAGTCTGTTGACCCGAGATCGTCATAGAGTCTTGTGTGTCTCCCACTGTGCTTTGATTTCCACCCTACCACGGCTCTACTGAGTCGTGCAAACAGGTGGTTTTTGGGTACAGTCCCGATTCACATGGAGGCAATGAGCGATAGGAGGGGATTCGTCTCTCCCGGTATTGGGGGTTGATGTTGTGCTATGCTCGACTGGCCATAACAAGAAATCCTTGGCCAGGGTTGCAGTGATATACTGGTAAGAGTTATCAGTAGTTTCACGAATATTATGGACCTTACGTCGGCATGACTTATCAAGCTACTGGGGTCTGACGTTTACCACCCCTAGGCGAGATATGCGACATATCAGACGAACAGACCGGACTGTACGGTAAGTGTTACTGGTTGGATTCACAGGAGTGTGAGCGGGCTTGCTCGTCGATCTTCTGATCGCTCAATACCCGGGTGGCGTTACGTTTAGCAGACCACTTGCGGCTTGTGGATACTTGATATGATCATCATCTGCTACCGGCGTATTGACGAGTCTTTAGAGTCCTACACAGAGGTTTCCTAGCTCAAGCGAAACGAAATAGGAGCGCATATGAGATATGTGCGGGACCGAGAATAATGCGTGTATGTGATACCGTATTCCATTCTCGCGATGAATGTATCGATTGGTATATGTGATATAACCTAGTTATCGAATCAAGGATTGATTCGATAAGCCGATACATAGGATACTAGTCGGTTATATACGATATGACCGGATCGTTAAATCAAGTATTGATTCAATGATTTAATGCATAATTATATATTTGATATATTACTTTGCATTAACTAGTATTGGTTCACTTTAAATGGATTTTCTCACTTGAATTGTGCAAGTTGTATATGTGATATACTTTTGTGCATTTGATTGTATCATGTTTGATGATACATGTTTACTTGGTTAAGTGTAAAGAATTAAGCCATGGTTAAACTAATGATTAGGGTTTTGTTATCTATTTATTTATAATTCTTATTTTGGAAAAGATAAAGAAAGAATGGTGGGGTTTTTGTTTGCTAGTTGAAGCTTCATGAAGCTTTGACCAAATCCACCATTCTTGTCTCATGCTTAACCCTAACCATTAAAACTAACCATGGTCTATTCTCTACACTCAACCAAGGTTAGTAAATGATAAGTGTTGTTTTTATTTTCTATTTTTAATAACACTTATCATATGATTTCTTCTTCTTCTTCATCTTGAGCAAGAAAGAAAACCTAGCTACCATCAATGGCAACTAGTGAAAATGAGTGAGAAATCCAATTCTAAAGTCTACCTACTTCCTATTTCTTCATCCTCTACTTCTTGCCAAGTAGTAGAGTATGTTTTCTTCACAAGTTTCATGACTTGGTGAAGTGAGAGCTTGATCTTGTGATGCCTCGACGTAAATCATCATCGGCATCGAAGCCGACGACCAAGCCCGCCCATTTCTCCGATGAAGATGACGCTAGAGCCCGGGATCCGATTTGTACAGCGGAGGGACATCATCGCGGAGCCTAGGAAGTGGTGGACCGGATCTACAAAGGTTGTATTTCCGTTCCTTTAGTTAAAATTCGTTTATTTGCATCGCCTCATTATCTAGTTAACGATCCGTATTAGGGTTTGTAGGCACCCGTAAAATTTGAATTAGCCATGTTTGATGCCTTGTGAGACTTCATTAGTGTGTCTAGGAACCCTACAGTGGTATCAGAGCCAGGCTAGAGCCTTAGGCGATGCGTAGACGGAGTTAGAAATCCGATCGAACCGAAACCCTAACCCTAATATTGCTCTCTGTACATTTTTGAAATTCGTGGATTTTTGTAAATTAAAAATATGCAGAAAACTCAGTAGAATATTCTAAGAATTACTGTATAAAACGAGACCTCTGAATCGATTATAGTGCGGCGGAACCGCAGCATATGCATGCCTAATGCGGCGGTTCCGCGGCAAGTTGGTCTCTTCAAACACTTTTTTCTGCACAGTAATTCATGTATTTTATTGTTGGTGTTTCTGGGAATTTTTAATATTTATTCAAGAGTTGAATTTTCTGGGGTTGTTTTGGGGATTTGATTATTCGATCGGATTGTCAAACTTTGTCCGTGTGTTTTTCCGGATAATTCCGAATATGTTAAAAAGTTCGACCGGATATAAATACCCAATTTTTCCCCTGTCGGGAAATTTCCAAGTGTTGGATTTTTCCGTAGCTTAATGACGTTCTAAGTAGTGCAAGTAACGCGATGGTCCCTCTAGAAGACAACAAACCTTAACTCGATTATGTGACCGTCTTGAACTGCCCTTTGAACCTTCGGGTTTGGAGCAGTACGGCGTGCCACATGTGAGGCGTTGGCTTGACCCTTCTACGGCTGGACCATTGGTACTGAGGCACGAACTGAATGTTGTTAGACTTATTTCAGGTGTTGATCTGTTTCGGGAAAACTTGGGTGTTCGATTGTTCGATCGGAAAGTTTAACATTTTCTGTTTATCTGGAATGTGATACAATACTTGGAATTCGCAAATAGTTATGAGATGACTGGATGAATGTTATAAACATAGCAGTTTAGTCTCACTTGATCGGTTGCCACGGAATTTTGATGTGATCAAAAGTCCGTCGCAATCACGTAGTGTACGCGGATACTTGCCGGGTAAACTTAATAGACAGCCTCACTCCATAGCCCCGACCAAGTGACTGTAGGAGAACCCCGTCGCCGAAAGCATCCGTCCGGGTGCTCGCGGCAGCGGTGTTCCGTCTTGGTGCACTTCGTCGACGGTATTAGGGGTGCGGCCGCCTACTAAAGTTTGCGACGAGCATTCGATCAGAATGTCGGGAATCCTGTTGAATTGCCCGACATGTTATTGAAAAGAGTTTTCGATAAATGAGACTAAAATGCGGGGTTTATAATTGTTAGGCATGCGATGTCTAAGTATTTCATTTGATTAGGCATGCGATGTCTAAAGAGGATGCGGATTCCAACTGTTGTAGTTTTACACTTTCTTTTCTGTGACCGTAAGTGTAATATGTGATATCGCCGGTTTCGTTGCTATATGTCAACGACAATTGGGATGTGCATATTTACTTACGTTGATGGCATGTGATGTTATGTGTTGCTGGATATGTTATATTGGATCGTCGTGTTTGAATAACCGGGGGTTGTATGTGAGATGAGTGTTTTTCATTTTCATTCATGTAAAAAACTTGTATGTAATATTCTTTTATTGGGGCAATTCCAGGTTGCGGATGTTGTCACCATTTGTATATTATTTACTTTTCCGCATTAGAATAGACCCAAGGAGGGGAGCACAAGTAACCGGGTTCTGGGGTCCAGTGGGAGACCAACTCGAGGAGTCGAGTCCGGGTCTCCTAACCCTAGAATTGGTAGGGTTGCTTGCCGCTCTCGTAGGGGTCTAGGGGTGTGGGATTGGCTATTCATCACGACCGTGGAATCCGTGTTTTATACTGGCTCGTATTAAAAACACGGACGTCCTAGTATATCCAATATTTCATATGATATTTTCTGCTGCGTTGTCTGTGATGTGATCATGTGATATTCTGTGATAGATATAATATATAGTATATATGATATATTATATAGACGTTACTTATGTTTTACACCCGCGCTAGCCCTTCCCCGCTCTGCCGTTAGTTACCTAACCTAACGGTGCAGACGGGACATCGAGGCGAATGCGGATGGCATAAGCGTACGTTATATTTATATGTGATGATTAGGTGGACTTTAATGATGGGATATTCATTAATAAGATTAATGAAAGAAAATAAACCTAATTGATGTTGTGGAATCGAATTTCAAAATAAAAAAAGGTAGCTACAGTTCTTGCTTTGCATCGCGGTGTTCCTTGTAGAACATCCTGCACTTTATTCGATAGGGAAAGGACCGAGATCCCTTCACCGGGAGTGACTCCTTTAGCAATAACTGGCAAATGCTACATCACTCGGTTTGTCTTTTGATTGCTTCTATAGTTTCTGCTTTGCACAGTGATATATATGATATATCCCGCACCTCATTCGACGAAGAAAGGGCCGACGATCCCTTCACCAGGAGTGACCCCTTTAGCAAAACTAGAAAAGCTTCAAAAACATTCCATTTAAAAACCATTTGATTCCGCAACGAGATCAAGTTCAAAGCGTTAAACGTTTTCATAAAAACCATTCGCAACCCTCCGTCATTTTAGGAAGTAGAGTACTTAGTGTTCGTGCTGTGTTTGTTGACCATAGTCAAGGCACAGTGTACGGTAGCTAAGTGATGTCTTCCTACACTGCATATGATGCGAGTAGTTAGGAAAGTCGCGCGACTTTGTTGACCTTAGTTAAGGGTCATGTGGGTGGGTCTAATTAATCACGAAATGACGGGTAGAACTTGACTAGTACTTATGATTTGTTGACCATAGTTAAGGTCATAGGTGCTAGGGGTAAAAACCATTATCGGGAGTTTCAAGTGTTGAAATTTGCAATGAGATTGCATACCTTCTATATGATAGTTGGATCCCGATACCCACTGCGAGTAATTGTTACTCCTGGGAGAGTTTTGCACTTTGCAATTAGCCGATCAAGTAGGTGTCTAGAAAGGTGTCAATGGGGTTACGCCTCTGGGAAAACGAGGTTTACATTAATTAGGTCCGTGCGAAAGCATGGGAAACCTCCCTCAAAGTACCGACACTGGCCTGGCTGAAAGATTGGCGAACTTGTAGAGTGTAATTAATCCCGGCTAGTCTTTCCTTTTAGGGTTTGAAGGAAGATTTGATAAAAACAGTGGGAGCCATCCTGATTAGATAAAATATATAACCAATCTAATCTTGCAAGAGCGCACGCAGAGTGTTTTGTTTTCTCTCTCTCCAGGTAGCGACCATATCACGCCTTAATCAAGATAATAACATGGATGAATTGACCGAACCCGCTTGTTATACTGAGCTGGGGAACGTTGGTCCCGCTCCAACTTATAATTGTTATAAGACAGAGCAGGAAATAGGGGAATACCAGAATTCCTATGCCGTCCAAACGAAGAAAGTGCATATGATGCATCTTCTTCGGGTGTGTTCGTTATACAGAACTGTTTCTCAGTATCCTCTGCATCCTGGGTATTTGATACCGGATCAGGATCCCAGATATGTAATCTGTTACATAGGGCTACAAAAAGGTAGAAAAACTGAGAACGGGTGATAAGTTTCATGAGACAGAAAACGGGGCAAGTGTTGCAGCCAAGTCTGTTGGTCACTGTCACCCTGTATTACCAATACATTGATTCTGAACAAATGCTATTAGATACCGAACCTGATATACAAAATCATATCAGTCTCTTTATTAGTAAAGTAATGATAAAATTTTGTATTGCTGGATAATGTTTTGAACATTTCCTATATCAAAAGTTGATCGGTTTAGGCACGTTATCTAAAAGCATTGACGTTCTAAATCAAACTAAAGTTCCTAGTATACAGAACACACATAAGAGGAAGAGTTCAGAAATGAACGAATCCTTCTTGAGGCATTGTAGACTAGGTCACATCAATGCGACCCGACTGGCTGAAGTTACATTTTAGATGCATATTTAAATCAGTTTGAATTTACATCTTGTGAAACTTTCCAGTCATGTCACAAAGATTAGATGACCATAGCCCTGTTTATTGGAAACAGAGAAAGAGTTAATGAACTCTTGGGACTGATACATGATGATGTATGTAAGGTCTCCTGTCTACACATGCCAGGACTGGTTCTTTATACTTCATTATGTTCTCTGATAATCTCTCAAGATTCAGTCATATGTTTCTGTTGAAACATAAGTCCGAATCTTTTGAGGTATTCACAGAATATAAGTCAGAAGTAGAGAACCAATAACCGGGTATAAGTATTATGTCCTATGATGAGATCAGAGAGGAGAATACTTGTGCATAAAATTCCTGGACTATTCTAAAAGAAGAATGAGATTCTCTCTCAGTGTTACTCCTCTGAATACACCACAGCACAACGGTGTATCGGGGTGGAGCAATCGCACAATATTAGATATGGTGTGCTCTATGATGAGTACTACTGAGTTTCCTATTTCCTTTTGGGAGATATGCGCTTGAGAAGCTGCATACATATTGAATTAGGTTCGAATCAAATCATTGCCTACCACTCCATATGAGATATGGTATGGGAAGAGCCTATCTCTTAAATAAGTTAAGATTTAGGATTGTCTGGCCTATGTCTAAAGCAAAATCTGAACAAGATCGAGGCAGGATCAGTTCTGTAGAACTGGAAAGGTTCCAGCTATACAAAACTGCAATAGATGATTTGACATAACCAAAGGATTCTATAGTTCCCGACGAACCTCAGCCTCTCCACCGATCTAGTAGGGTTCCTCATCCGCCTGAGAGATACCTCGGTTTCTCGATGACAGTGGGAGCGAGGAATGCATCATGAGATGATGACCCATCTAATATCGAGCAGGCCATCGAGAGTAGAGACTCTGTAAGAATGGCTGGATGCTTAGCGATCTGAGATGGAATCCATATGCACCAACAAAGTATGGACTTTGGTTGCGATATCTGAAGGGTTAAATCCCCATCAGGAGCAAGTATATCTTGAGAAGATTACTTGGTGTAGATGGAAAAGTTGAGACTTTCAAAGCTAGACTCGTTAAAGGTTTTCGTCATCGACCAGGCGTGGATAATGATGAAGCCTTTTTCAGTAGCTATGCTTAAGTCCATCCAGATTCTACTTACCAATGCTACATACCATGACTGCGATATCTGGTGGTTAGGTGTCATGACTGCTTTTCTAAATAGTGATTTAGAATAGAAAGTCTATAAGTACACAGCCAGAGGGCTTCGTAAACAGTGGGAGCAGCGGAAACATGTGCAAGTTGCTTTACAGGATAAAGCAGGCATCGCGGAGTTGGAACATCTATTTTGATGTGGTAGTCAAAGAGTTTGACTTCATCAAAATGGTAGATGAACCTTGTATGTACAAAAGGATAGTATGGAGTATAGTAATGATCCTCGTAGAGTACGTGGATGACATACTCTTGATAGGAAATGAGTTTCCTATGCTACGATCGGTCGATCTCCTCATATCACATAGATTCTCCATAAAAGATCAAAATGATACCTCCTAAATCCTGAGATTTGGGTCTATGAGATAGATCTAAATAAGATGTTAGGATTCTCACTAGTTGTAGTGAGATAGTATCAGTTGATCCTGGGAAGAATCACTGGAAAAGTTTCAGGGTGATAAAGACGACTGAATGTCAGTCACAGGCATTGTCTTTACCCTCAGTAGAGGGACGGTATGTTGGAAGAGTTCCAAGCTAAGATACCGAGGCAAACTAGACGATAAAGGCTGGTAACATCGCTATTATAGATACTACCAAAGAGGCAGTTTGGGTGTATATTGGTTCATAAGATGAACTAGGTTCCTACCATTATAAGACAATGGAAGTGAGGCTTTGGCCCAGGAACCCTGATCCCATCAGTGACCCAGACATATTCTGAGGAAGCATCACCTGATCAAGGAGATAGTTGATCTCCGGGGTGATCGAGGTAAGGAGAGTAGACTCAGAGGACAACACGGCGGATCCACTCACGAAGGCCTTTTCCCAGAGAGAGACTCCTATGGGATGGTTGAGTATTAGATACTGCAACCACTGCTACAGATGGCCCTAGTGCAAGTAGGAGATTGTTAGTTATATGTATGCCCTAGAGGCCATTACTGTGCATTGGATGTATATTGTAGTGGATGCTGGGACATATATAGGTAGGACTTTCTTGCTCGACATGATAGTACGCTATCTAGTTGCTCTTTATCTTAACATGTATACTTTCTGTCTCTCTGATTACATGTTGATAAAGTCCTTAGTATGTGTACTCGACTTCCAGGACTATGATGTAGATCATACTAGTGGGGCCTGGCTAGTCAATGAGTACATCCTTCATTATTCCTAGTCGTGGGAATATCGAGACGGGGCATCGATATTCCAGAGTAGACTAGCGTATATCTTCTCGACCCATGTGATGGGCGATGGATGATCCCATATCTATTGGTGTTTGACATCAAAGATGGTATGCGGGTGCTCAGTAGAGACTGGGTACACTGAACGGACTCGCCGAGAACTCCTAGATGGTATTATACCTCACGTCAGATGGCAGTTCTCTGGTGACACTGGTACAGCTTAGTCTGTTGACCCGAGATCGTCATAGAGTCTTGTGTGTCTCCCACTGTGCTTTGATTTCCACCCTATCACGGCTCTACTGAGTCGTGCAAACAGGTGGTTTTTGGGTACAGTCCCGATTCACATGGAGGCAATGAGCGATAGGAGGGGATTCGTCTCTCCCGGTATTGGGGGTTGATGTTGTGCTATGCTCAACTGGCCATAATAGGAAATCCCTGGCCAGGGTTGCAGTGATATACTGGTAAGAGTTATCAGTAGTTTCACGAATGTTATGGACCTTACGTCGGCATGACTTATCAAGCTACTGGGGTCTGACGTTTACCACCCCTAGGCGAGATATGTGACATATCAGACGAACAGACCGGACTGTACGGTAAGTGTTACTGGTTGGATTCACAGGAGTGTGAGCGGGCTTGCTCGTCGATCTTCCGATCGCTCAATACCCGGGTGGCCGTTACGTTTAGCAGACCGCTTGCGGCTTGTAGATGCTTGATATGATCATCATCTGCTACCGGCGTATTGACGAGTCTTTAGAGTCCTACACAGAGGTTTCCTAGCTCAAGCGATACGAAATAGGAGCGCATATGAGATATGTGCGGGACCGAGAATAATGCGTGTATGTGATATCGTATTCCATTCTCGCGATGAATGTATCGATTGGTATATGTGATATAACCTAGTTATCGAATCAAGGATTGATTCGATAAGCCGATACATAGGATACTAGTCGGTTATATACGATATGACCGGATCGTTAAATCAAGTATTGATCAATGATTTAATGCATAATTATATATTTGATATATTACTTTGCATTAACTAGTATTGGTTCACTTTAAATGGATTTTCTCACTTGAATTGTGCAAGTTGTATATGTGATATACTTTTGTGCACTTGATTGTATCATGTTTGATGATACATGTTTACTTGGTTAAGTGTAAAGAATTAAGCCATGGTTAAACTAATGATTAGGGTTTTGTTATCTATTTATTTATAATTCTTATTTTGGAAAAGATAAAGAAAGAATGGTGGGGTTTTTGTTTGCTAGTTGAAGCTTCATGAAGCTTTGACCAAATCCACCATTCTTGTCTCATGCTTAACCCTAACCATTAAAACTAACCATGGTCTATTCTCTACACTCAACCAAGGTTAGTAAATGATAAGTGTTGTTTTTATTTTCTATTTTTAATAACACTTATCATATGATTTCTTCTTCTTCTTCATCTTGAGCAAGAAAGAAAACCTAGCTACCATCAATGGAAACTAGTGAAAATGAGTAAGAAATCCAATTCTAAAGTCTACCCACTTCCTATTTCTTCATCCTCTACTTCTTGCCAAGTAGTAGAGTATGTTTTCTTCACAAGTTTCATGACTTGGTGAAGTGAGAGCTTGATCTTGTGATGCATCGACGTAGATCATCATCGGCATCGAAGCCGACGACCAAGCCCGCCCATTTCTCCGATGAAGCTGACGCTAGAGCCCGGGATCCGATTTGTACAGCGGAGGGACATCATCGCGGAGCCTAGGAAGTGGTGGACCGGATCTACAAAGGTTGTATTTCCGTTCCTTTAGTTAAAATTCGTTTATTTGCATCGCCTCATTATCTAGTTAACGATCCGTATTAGGGTTTGTAAGCACCCGTAAAATTTGAATTAGCCATGTTTGATGCCTTGTGAGACTTCATTAGTGTGAACCCTACACTAAGGTTTTGAATAAGAGAAAATAATATGAGATTAGGGTATAAATAATATAGAACTAAACATGCGAATGAGGGTCGGATACTTCACAAATCCTATATCAACTTGGAGTAAGGAAAAGAGATAAGATGAAATATCTTTCCTAACTCAAACCATATATCTTTTATCAAATAATTTTCGATAAATCCAATAAATTTCCCTAGCCAATTTATAATAACCAAGAGTAAAACCTATGATAACATAACCCAAGTCATCATAACCCAATAGCAGATTACCAATAAACCCAATATATAATAAAACTCGTTAATAAAGTTTTATTCAAGAAAAATATTGTACGAGCATACTAGGGTGTTACAGCAACATTACGTTCTTGCTTGGGGGCGACTTCCACTTAGACCTCTGGTTCTTGCGCTTGGGAGCCTCAGCGACCAATGCCTTTGTGCTCACACCTTTCATCTTTATTTCAACTTCGATTTCAACTCTTGTCATGGCGTCCGAAAAGGTTTTCACATCTTTGATCTCTTGTGTCAAGAGAAACTTCATATATTTCCAAGAATCAGGTAGTGCGTTAATCAACGTATGGATCTGCTGCTCATCCGAGATAGGAGAGCCAACGATCTCAAAATCTCTGAACATAGACTCTATCACCCTGAGATGAAGTCTAATGTCCGAAGGATTAACGGTCATCTAATTATTTGACAACCGAATATGAAGAGATCAGATCTTATCCGGTGACAGCTTACCGAACCTCTTGTCAAGCGCCTCCCAGAGTTGCTTGGCAGTAGCAAACCGCTCAAAATGACTCAATAAGTCATTTTGTATCGTCGCTAACATCGTATAGCGAGCAGAACGGTCCTTTGTGGACCAGGCCTTGAATTCATGATGCTCCTTCTTATATTGAGCGACATATAGGGTTTCCTTCAGAGGCTTAGCCTTTTTATCCTCAGTACAATGTAAGACCTCGATATCGTTAAGCATGCACGATAACTTTTGACGCCAAACGTTGTAGTTGTTTCCATTCAGCTTATTACCTTTGGTCAAATCATCCATTATAGCTTTGGATGCCAATTGTAAATATATAAACATTTTATAGATTCGTTAACATTCTTAAGCATTTTAATTTGGAATAATATGCAATAATTTTAAATTTTCATTATTAACAAAAGGTAATAGCAACAAAATTATTTCTATAATTAATGAAAAAGAAGCTAAGCGATTCTAAAACTACATTCTATAAAATATAAAAATAAAATCATCCTATAAGTATTCGTTAAAACCTATGGAATCTCGATCTCAAAGGTACAGCAGGTCGTTACATCTATCTTACCCGAAATCTCCCACTTGAAATATTTAGTGTTAGGAAAACTAACTCTAATCATTTCATCTAAATGATTAACCACCCAAAATTTAAATTTATGGTGTTATAAGTTTTCTTAGATCGATTTGCGTCCCTACATGCGCTTCCACTTAAGTTAACTATTCTATGCATCCTTACGATTCTTAGGATTTAAAAGAAAACTTGTTTCGGCGTCATTAATATATATACATATCGTGGCTCCCAATTGAGAAAAAATGTTCTAATAGACCCCAAATAATTTTTAAAATTGAAAAATAAATCTTGGATTTTTCTGCAATTTTTTTCTGAATTTTTTGAAATTTATTTTCAAAATAAAAATAAAATTCAGAAAAGAAATTAAAATCAGCTCAGGCCCATTAAAGCCAAGGCTTTCTAGGCCTCATGGTCAGGGTCAGGGTCAGGCTCAGGCCTGAGCCGCGGTTCAGTCGAGCAGCCGGCTCGAAACCGACTCAGTCGAGCCGCCAGCTACGAGATGCAGCCCAACTAAGCCACGGTCAGCCCTTCAAATTGGTTTTTTTATAAAACAATATCATAATCTTTTTAAAATATTTTCTTATCACAAAAGAAATTTCTAAACTAAAAAATTATTTCTTGCCAAAAAAAATATTTTCTGTCATACCTTTTGAGAAAATCTTTTGGAAAGGATCAAAAGAATGCAGAAAAAATCCCCATTGATTTTTGCCAAATCAATAAAAATAGATTTTCAAAATTAAGGTTAGGGTGTGTTGGATATAGTGCCCTCAAGGCAATTATTGTGATCGCAAGTAGGCGATTATGATAATTGAGAGGGGACCTATACAGGTATAACAGTCTTACTCAAGATGATAGTATGCTATATGGTTCGTCTTCATCATTGATGAAGCCTGTAGAATTGTTTCTTGATAACCAACATTATGATGGCGATCATATATATAGGAGCAGGGTTGTCCATAAGCACATCCTTAAATATCCCTAGTTGTGGGAGTATCGAGACTGGGCATCGATATTCCGAAGTAGACTAGTATATACGCTTCTAGACCCCGACGAGGGGCGGTGCCCGGTCTCACAAGCCATTAGTGTTGTGTCACCTAAGATAATATACAGGTACTCAGTGGAGGTGAGTACACTGGAAGGACTCGCCGAGAACTTCTATATGATATTATATCTATCGTCAGATGGAAGTTCTCAGGTGGCATGAGTACGATTAGTCCTTTGACATGAAGTCATCATTTTTCTCGTGTGAGTTCCCACTATACTTTGATTACTACCCTACCACGGCTCAAAAGAGTCATGCAAATAGATTTTAGTTGGGTACAGTCCCGAGCTACATGGAGGCAGTGGTCGACTGTCAGGGATTCGTCTCTTCTGGTATTAGGAGTCGATGTCGCGATGTGTTCAGTTGGATATCACCAGAAATCTGTGGCCATGGTGGATAAGATTTAGTTGATCAATAGTATCTCTGTTGGTGATGAGTTTGACTCAGACACGACTTATCGGGTTAGTAGGGGTGACATTATCCACCCCCTAGACACGATATGCGATACTCATTGATGAAAAAAACGGATTGTACGGAGATTATCACATTCAGGCTCAGTAGGGTAAGGACATACTTGATTGTCGACCCCCCTTTAGAAAAGTACGTGGGTAGCCATTACGTACAGTTAGTGCCGCTGACATGCTTGTGGTTAAACCCGCTGCCAGCGTATTGTCGAGTGTTTAGAGTCCCACACAGAGGGTTTTCCCGGTTCAAACGACAGATGTAGGAGCCGTACGTTCGTACGTGCAGGAGTCCGATTAAATTTGTATACGTGATACACGGACTTTAATCGGGTGGTTAATAATACTAGTCGGCTTAGGATTAAACCGGATTATTAAATAAGGATTTGATTTAATAATATATATATATATATATATATATATATATATATATATATTTGATACATATATTTTAGTATTATTGTTCACTATTCATTTTCTCTCTTCGGTGCTATCCGTATTTTTATACGGATACACGAATATGTAGCGATACATATACCAGGTGAAATATTCCGTATTTATACGGGAATGCTTCTAAAAGAAGGACACCTCATATTTGTTTTTCTTTTTAAGAAAACAAATGGAAAATGGGTGTTAATGAGATGGCAATGAAGCATGGTGATGAGTATGGCTTTAGCATTTCTTGTGTGCATTCATTTGGTGCACTATTGCATCATGGTTGTATTATATGTCGCCATTCTCTTTTGTTTTTGGCTTGATGATTTTTCTTCATCTCACTTGAGCATGCTTCATGGTTGCTAGGTTGAGCAACCATCTCATCGTGTCTTCTCCTTCTTCTTCCTCATCTTGCTCTTATGAGCTTGAGATAAAAAGGAGAGAGAAATTTAGTGGGATATTCTTACATCACCAACGATACACACCTAGCAAGTCTGGATCATCGGTTAGAGCCTCCTCCGGTTTCTCTCGGATGGATCGTCTTCTACGAGGGTGGTCGATTTTCAAGTGCGATCCCGGCGGCTACGTACTTGGAAGGGTCTTCAACAATTGAGTGGACACACGACAAAAGTTGTAGATTCTCAACCCTTGCACTCTTAGTTAGCTAGTTTAGGTCATTAGACCATATCCTGGGTTTTACGGGCATTCGGTACTCACAAAAGTTTTTGTTTTCGTTTCCTCCTCGGTCGCGGCTTCCACGAAGTGGGCACCGAAACCCAACATAGTATCAGAGCCACTCCATAAACCTTAATTAGCTAGTTTGCACTTGTTTAGAATTTCGATTGACGGATTTTTCCGAATCGCATTTCCAAATGCATGCCCGCTGTTCGAATTGTAAAATTGTTCAAAAAATTATTTTGGTTGCCTTAAAATTATATGCAGGAAATACTAGAGGCCACAAAGAAATTTGAGCACAAGTACCCAACATTTGGCCCCAGAACCGCCGCCTATCTTAGCATTTGGCCACGGTTCCGCGGTCAACGTGGGGCCGTTGTGCCCCAATATTTCTTCAGGTGCTTTAGTATATGGAAATGTGATTTTTGGGATATTTGGTTTTGGCCCAGATTTGTTTGAGTACTGGTTTGTACTTATGGCCAATGCGGAAAGTTTTAATCGATCAAAATTTTGAATTCATGGCTTTCAGTGCATTTGTTAATTTCTACAGCCGTGACTATCATAGCGCGGTACAATCTGACTGCTTGCTATATGTACAATCAGACGGGTTTACGAACATGATATTCACGTTGATGTTATGTGTTGCACTGATATTATGGATGGATTGTCGTGATGGATAGCCTTGTGTGCAATGTTAGATGTACAGTTCAGATTCATTTGTATATTGATTATTGCGGGGTGAGCGTCCAACATGTGGACTACCGTTTCTGCCAGTTTGTATATTCTTTTATTGGGGAATGACCGAGTTGAGGTCAGTGTCACCATTGTATATATATTTTCTTTTCTATACTAGAATTCCCCTACGGAGGAGTACTCGAATAGCTGGATTCTAGAGGGAAACGGGACCGCATCTCATGGCATTGAAACCAGGGGGGCCTTATTTTAGAATTGGCGGGCTATTCGCTGCACTCGTAGAGGGTATAGGTTGACCCACGGAGGGGTGCTCAAGTTACCGGATTCCGTGAAGTGCTGAGTGGCCCATTCATTTTGTTGATTGAGGTTGCCTCACTTTAGGGATTGGCGGGTAACTTGCCGCACTTGTTGGAGTCTAGGATCTTCATTGCACTGCTATCCACACGACCAGGGAACGTCGCGTCTCATTTATGACTCAAATGAAACGCGGAGCTCCTGGATTATCCGCTATTCCATATTGTTGTTCGCATGCTTGTGATGTTTTTTATCTGCCTGTGATGACTATTATCTGCCTGCGATGTTGATATATATATATATATATATATCCAGTAGATGCTTTTATATGTTTTGCATCCACACTAGTCCGGCCCCCGCTCTACCGTTAGTTAAATAACCTAACGGTACATGACGGGGCCCGTGGCGAATACGGATGGCATATAAATAGCATGTTATTTTGGTTGTTTCTTTTATGGCTTGGAAACTTGAAATGATGGGAACGCCTTTTCTGAATAATGCAAGGAAAAATAAACCTAGATGATGTTGTCGGAACCAATTTTAAAACTATTCGGTTTTCTTCAAAACTCATGGTCGTATTCTTTTGCTTTGCAAAGAGATATTCGGTTAGGAATATCCCGCATCTCATTTTAAGAGGGAAGAGTCTTGATCCCTTCATTGGGAGTTCACTCTTAAGCAAAAGTTTATATTACTAGTTTTAAAAAGCGGAGCATAAACCACTCCATTTCAAAGACACTCGAGTTCCTTCAACGATATCAAGTTCATTACGTTAAAGATTTTTGGCAAAAAACCAGCCGTAGCCTTCCGTCATTTCAGACAGGTAGCGCCTAGTATTCATGCTATATTTGTTGGCGTTCGTCAAGGCATAGTGTATGGTAGCTATGTGTTACTTTTTTGCAGTATAAAAATGCATTAATCTAGGACAGTCATACAGCCTTGTTGGCCTTCGTTAAGGGCGAGTACGGGTGGGTTTTGATTAATTAGAACAATGACGGGTAGAACTTGACTTGCAACTTATGATTTGTTGGCCTTCGTCAAGGTCATAAGACGCTTGGGGAAAAAAAACTAGATCGGGAGTTTCAAACATACGGGAAACTTGCCAGGCATGCACATACCTTCTGGAGTGTAGTGACTTGAGTGGATTCCTTCGGGTTATCACACGATAATAATTGGGTCCCGATTCCCACTAATGAGTAGGTATTACTCCTCGGGAGATTTTTCACTTCACAATTAGCTAACTTATTAGGCGTCTACAAAGTGTTAATGAGGTTACGCATCTGCGGAAATTGGGTTATTAATTGGGTCCGTGTGAAAGTACGGGGGACCTCCCTCGGAGTACCAACACTGACCTGGCTGAACGATTAGCGAACTTAGTAGGAGTATGGTGGAATTGGAAGTGATTCCAAAACCACAAACGGTTACCAAAAATTTAGTAGAACCTAAGAATTCAATTGGACTTGACAAAACGTTAGCCACTCCACAGATTTTAGTAGATGACCTCAGACACCCAAGATATACTTCGGTTTTCTTTTAGACGGTGACAGGGAGTTCGGCATCATTGTGATGATGACCCAACTAGTTATCAGTAGGTCATAGGGAGCTCAAATTGTAACACTTATTGTTTCCCAACAAAAAGCCTAGGGTTTAATTCCCACAATCAACACAATTACTTTTTGAATTATTTTGAAATATATTCAAATATTATAAGCCTTTTCCATATTAAGGAAATGTTTTTTAAAAGTTTGTAACAAACTTAACTTAAAATTTTCTTACCACCTTCTAAATTATTTGATGGGTTATATATAATATTTAATTTGACTTCTTAATGAAATCTTCTTTCTTTGGTGCCTCCTCGGATGAATATCTCTGCGTCCGTCCCTAGGATACGGATTGCCTCATTTAAGTTTTGTGCAGCATCCCTAAATAGCAATAGAAGGCTTTGTATATGACCTAACACCTTTAACATAGAAGTTAAAAAGGAGTAAATTCATTTTTGAAAAATCTTTGCTATCAAACACTTGAGTTCACTGATTATAATTATAAGGGTTTTTTCTGATATACCCTCTTTTTAAAAATGGTATATTCAAATATCCCGTTAGAAGAATTTGATATTTTAAATAACCCTCTTAAAACCCCCGACAGTTAGTTTAATCTAGCTAGCATCTAGAGGGAATATTGCTTCAAATCAACTTATAGTCGTTTGGGATAGGTAAATGGCCAAAATAATTTCCAACAATCATCTCTTCTTCTTTAGGGTTAGGGATTTCTTATAGATTCAAAGTAGAGCTTTTATTGAAGACAAAATTATGGTTATTCCTCTCATCTGAAGATTAATTCATTGATGAAGGCTAGCTTGGGGTCCTTACTGCAACAATCATGTGGACTCCAAGCACGATAATGAGTTCAAGGTTGGAGTCCATACTTTGATTCCAACAAAATAAAACCCTAGCTATAGGAATTTAGGGAAATTTGCAAATCAACTAGGATTTTAACCCTTCATTTGGCAAAATCTTATAAATTGATACTATTTAACTCAAAAAACTTTAAAAGTTGAAATTTGGACTATAACACAGATGAGAGATGAGAAGGATCGAAGCCTTTTTTCGCATCAAGAAAGCTTCTAACACATGATCAAGTTTCTCTTGTCTTCAGCTGTCGATTTCCTTCGGGTTTTTTTAGGTTTGATTGTTGGAGTGAGAGATCTTTAAAGAGAAAAATGACAGAGAGATGGGGGGAAACCCCTTAGTATAAACGCGACCATCCTCAACTACTACTAGTTAGATCTTGGACGGAAGTGGGTTACGGAAAGGGTATTTTGATTAACGGCGTATTTACAAGGGGGTGTTTTAAATATCGAATTTTTATGGGGGTGTTTTTGGAAATATAATCTTTTAAAAAGGGGTATATAAAAAAAGGGAAATTCTTTGGTGTTTCCAAAGAAGGAGAGAGAGAGAGAGAGAGTGAGTGAGTGTGAGGGAGGAGGGAGGGGGGAGAGAGAGAGAGAATTCTTTGGAAGCACCAAAGAATTACCCATAAAAAAAACCTAATTATAATTGACACATACAGAGACCCAAGGAATAGTCACAGAAGGTACACTAAGATATCACCATCTTAGATCTCTACCATTCATAATGTGTACAAACAAATTTATTTGCCCTCAACTTAGGGTTGAGCTTTTCTGATGTTTGAACCCAATCTCAACCACAGATTTAGACTTATCCAGTTTTAGGGGAGCATATGAGGCATGGGGGAAGGAAAAAAAAAGAGAAGATACATGTGAGACAGATGTGATGCTAGATAAGACATCACCCTAGCAGTGAGCATTGGACAATATCAAAGCATGTATGTTCAAGCATATATACATAAGTGAATTGGATATTCTTTAGTATTCAAGAATTGATTAAGCATACAAGGTATACTCTTTTCAGCCGAGGATAATAATAAGTTATACTTGATGGAAAACAATAATAATCACTCAATAATTAATATCATTTGATCTTATTTCTATCAAAACTAATTGGATTAATGGATTGTGGGTTTATCCTTAACAATACCAAATATTGGAAAGTGTAAAAAAAAGGTCAAAAACACTTCACATAGGCCCTCTAAATAGAGCAATAATGGAGAGATCTATATGCATTAAATGAGAAAGAGAGGGGTTTTGTAGCTTCCTTTCAAGGGGGCAGTTGAAGTCCTTTTTACCAATTACATTGTTGTAAG
Source organism: Agapanthus africanus (assembly GCA_030015575.1). Classification (NCBI taxonomy): domain Eukaryota; kingdom Viridiplantae; phylum Streptophyta; class Magnoliopsida; order Asparagales; family Amaryllidaceae; genus Agapanthus; species Agapanthus africanus. The sequence goes on along the minus strand of JASDDO010000004.1, from coordinate 39,564,740 downwards.
GCAAACTCAAGCCCATGTGACACATAAATCATGAAAAGGATTTTGCCTAGGGCTTATATCACGAGCTGACAAAGATAAAGAGGAGAGAGCAAGTTAAGGCTCATTGCTTTGGTCTCTCTCTCTCTCTCTCTCTCTCTCTCTTCCCATCTCTGAACACACACCCCACATGAGCTTGAGGACTTTGGGTGACCCCATTTTGAATTATAGAATGGACTTCAATAACTCACCACAGATTATCATTTTCTTGTGGTGTCCATTCACAACACAACCATGAAACATCCTAGCTAAGATATTGCCTTGATGGCCTTGTTGAATATATTTATTTATTTAATTATTTTTAAGCTCAAGTACAAAAGGATGTTGTCTTCTTCAAATTATGCTTTAAAGATTGTAGTCACAAAGAAAATTTTCAGATTAAACATTAGACAAACGCACATTATTCAAGACTTGTTACGCAAGAAACGATGGGTAAGATATCTCTAATCTTATAATGAAAATCCTTGGTCTCTAAAGTAACTGTTTTTTTTATGGGAATGTAATTAGCCTTTACTTCTGTGCGTGCCAAATTATCACAAGATAAAAATTCTTCTCAAATATTCTCTCATCCATGTACTATCCATCTCATCAACCCTTATTTAAATTTTTATATGCCCTTTTATGATTCATATAACCCCTGCCCTGATCCCCCCCCCATGCCCCCCCAAACCCCCCCCCCCCCCCCACACACACACAAAAACTACTAAAATGTTCTTCTCGTTCGAAATAGAACCTTCTCACTCTCTACCTCTCCTCATTCATTTTGCACTTTCATGTTAAAAATGTCAAAAAAAATCCATAAAACTATTAAAAGATCATTCAAAAGATTTTATATCAACTTTAGTTCTATCACACATACACACAACTTTGGATCATGATTCGGTGGAACAAAATTTTCTTTTTTAATTGTAGAAAAGATTGTCATGTGCTGTAACCGGTTTAAGTATTTATCCTTGTTGAAAGAGACATGTGTCGCATCTCGACTGGTCCAATTCGTGGTAAAACAAATCTCCAGTTTAAAAATTTTATAACTTTCACATACGGTGTCAAAATTAACTCAAACTTGGTTTATTGGATCCGTATTGAAATTCTCTTTCAAATGAGTACCAATTTGATATATTTTGGATGCAGTCCACATCAAAATGTCTTATTTAGAAAACCTCATTTAGACAACAGAAAACCCCACTTAGTAAACAAAAAATCCCACTTAGAAAAACAGATAGTACCACTGGAAAAATTCTCAATGAAATGAATTCTAAATTGGTAAATCAAAAGTTCCACTTGGTAGAATAATAGTTTCACTTGCAAATTTTAAAGTTCCACCTACCAATTTTTTAGTCCCACTTGAAAACGTTAAAACAATTAAGCTAAATATATGGTTGCATAAATTTAAATGTGCTGGAATTTTGCCAAAGGAAATTAAGTATTTTTTTAACCGAAATATATAATACCCATTAACTTAAACACTGGACATGTTAATATCGTAGATCGCATCTGTACGGTTGTAATTTTGTTTTTGTTCGTAATTTTTTAATATAATTATTTGAATTTAATAATTATAACGGATAAATTTTCAATATCCGAATACAAAAATTCAATTTCAACCTTACAAATATGTTAAAAATTTCATAAATAGGTTACCTACAAAAAATTACCTAATTTAAAGACCATTTGTTTCTTGATCATAAACTCATAAAATTAATGCACAAAGGAAAAAATAATCTTATAAGCTTATGATCGAGAATTAGATGAACTTCAAAAAATTTGAATTTTTTTATTTAGGCTATTTTATCACTATATAATACATATTTATGACTAGGTTTAACTAGCTAGTACATAGCAGCTTTAATAATTTTACAAGTTATCTAACCAATTAAGGCTGAACTGTGAGTCAGAAATATGTATTTGTCAAATAAAAAAGAAAAATACAAATTAACTAGTGCATAACGGCCTTAATAATTTTATATGTTATATAACCAATTAAGACTCAACCGTGAGTCATAAATATGTATTTTTCAAATTAAAAAAAATACATATTTATGACTAATCTTAACTAGTGCATAGCAGCCTTAATAATTGTACATGTTATCTAACTAATTAAAGTTGAACTGTGAGTCATAAATATTTTTTTCTTCATTTGAACCGTACCGATAACTAGTGCATAGCAGTCTTAATAATTTTACATGTTATCTAACCAATTAAGGCTGAATTGTGAGTCATAAATATGTATTTTTCAAATTAAAAAGAAAAATACATGTTAACTAGTGCATAGCAGGCTTAATTATTTTACATGTTATCTAACCAATTAAGGCTGGACTGTATGTCATAAATATGTATTTTTCAAATTAAAAAGAAAAATACATATTTATGACTAATCTTAACTAGTGCATTGCAACCTTAATAATTTTACATGTTATTTAACCAATTAAGGCTGAACCGTGAGTCATAAATAAGTATTTTTTAATTTTAATTGTACCGATATGATATATGATGATAAAATAACCTAAGTAAAAAAATTCAAAATTTTTAAAGTTAATTTGGGCCTCGATCATAACCCTCTAAAAAAAAAATTCTTTGTGCATTAATTTTGTGAGTTTATGATCAAGAAACAAATGACCTTCAAATCAAGTAATTTTTTATAGATAACCTATTTATGTATTTTCAAATATATCCGTAAGGCTGAAATTGAACTTTTGTATTCGGGTCTTAAGAATTTAGCCGTTCTAATTATTAAATTCAAATAATTATATTAAAAATTTTACGAACAAAAACAAAATTAAAACCGTACGGATGCAATCTATGATATTAAAATAGTTTACACAAAAAATCAAATAATTTGAAGAACATTTGTTTCTTGGTTATAAACTCACAAAATCAATGCACAAAGAAAAATTCGTCTTAAAAGCTTATGATCGAGGCCCAGATAAAGTTCAAAAAATTTGAATTTTTTTATTTAAACTATTTTATCATCATATATCAAATTGGTATGATTGAATTTTTTTTAAAAAATACCTATATATGACTCAAAGTTCAATCTTAACTAGTGCATAGCAGTTTTAATAGTTTTAATTGTTATCTAACCAATCTTTAATAGCTTTACTTGTTATCTAACCAATCTAGGTTGAACTGTGAGTTATAAATATGTAATTTTATTTTTAATTTGAACCGTACCAATTTGATATATGGTGATAAAACAAACTAAATAAAAAAATTCAAATTTTTTAAAGTTCATCTGGGTCTCGATCATAGGCTTATAAATTATTTTTTCTTTGTGCATTAATTTTGTGAGTTTATGATCAAGTGATAAATGACCTTTAAATCATGTAATTTTTGGTACGTAACCTATTTATGTATTGTCAAAAATATTCGTAAAGTTGAAATTGAATTTTTTACTCAGAAGAATTTAGCCGTTCTAATTATTAAATTCAAATAATTATATTAAAAAAATTACGCACAAAAACAAAATTACAACCGTACGGATGAGATTACGATGTTAACATAGATTACACTAAAAAAATGAAATAATTTGAAGACCATTTGTTCTTTTATCATAACCCTGACCCTGACCCTGACCCTAAACTCACAAAATTAATGAACAAAAAGTAAAAATCAACTTAAAAGCTTAGGAAAGAGGACCAGATGAACTTCAAAAAATTAGAATTTTTTTATTTAAGATATTTTATCATCATATATTAAATCGGTACGGTTGAATTCTCTTTTTAAAATACCTATATAGGACTCACAGTTCAATATTAACCAGTGCATAGTAATCATAATAGTTTTACATGTTATCTAACCAATCATGCTTGAACCGTGAGTCATAAATATGTATTTTTATTTTTAATTTGAAATGTACTGATTTGATATATGGTGATAAAATAGCATAAATAAAAAAATTTAAATTTTTTAAAGTTCATCCGGACATCGATCGTAAGCTTCTAAGATTATTTTTTCTTTATGCATTAATTTTGAGAGTTTATGATCGAGAAACAAATGGCCTTCAAATCAGGTAAATTTTAATGTGTAATCTATTTATGTATTGTCAAATATATCCGTAAGGTTGAAATTGAATTTTGTACTCGGATCTTAAGAATTCAGCCGTAATCATTATTAAATTCTAATAATTATATTTAAAAAATTACGAACAAAAACAAAATTACAATCACACGAATGCGATTTACGATGTTAACATAGCTTATACAAAAAAATAAAAAAATTTGAAGACCTTTTGTTCCTTGATCATAAACTGTAAATCCCCAGTTCCTTATATTTTTCCAATTTTCTTTCAAATTCTATTTTTCTCTACTTCTAATTATAACCTAACTTTAAATTTTAAAACCCAAAACTCTAATTAAACCCTAACCCAATCTCTAAACCCAACCCGGCCCAAACCCTCACCCTCACCCGACCCATCTCTTTTCCTCTCTTCTTTCCTTTCTTTCTTTCTCTCTTTCCTTCTTCCCTCTTCTTTCTTTCCCCACGTTCGAAAACCCAACGGTTGCTACCCCGTTCTCACGCCCACCTACACGAAAACTGCTCCATGCCGACGCGGCCTCTTCGCCAACGACCCCGAGATCGCCGCGCCTGCCTCCCCTCATCTCTCCAATGTTTCTCTCTCTCTCCATCTCTTAACATCTCTCTCGTTCTCTTTCTCCCTCAGCTCACTTCACCTCCTCCAACTCAACCCCGAGATCCTCTCCCTCACTGGCCACCATCACCCACCACTCCGACGAGCTCCTAACCACCATACATCTCCACTAGCCCACACCACTGAGCTCATCTTTCCCACTTCTTCTCCAAACAAGAACCCCCGAACTCCAACATCCATCACCGCCTCTACAACCATCATCGTCGACCTATTCTCATCGCCGATTTCGTCACCTCTAGAGACCAACGTCTTCGCCACCTCCTCCACTGTACCAACCTCGTCATCGAGCCCCTTCGGCGACTTATCCTCTTCCACCGAGCTCCTTGACCTCACAAGATCACCTCCTCGTCGGTGTCCCCAACCGCCGACAATCCCCTCTTCCCGCCTCCACGACACTGACGCCATCAACACCTCCCACCAAGCTTCACCAAACCCATACCCATCATCTCACTGCCACCCATCGCCGGTCACTCCTTACCTCCGTCGTGATTACAACCTCCACTTCCTCCACCTCCGGCATTCCCCACCTCGCCGTTGACCTTTTTGCACCGCCGCTCCAGCCAACGGTTGAGCCCAGAATCCCGCGCCAAGCTCGAGCCAAGGCCAAACTTGTCGTGTTGTCATGTTGTGCCTAGCCTGTGCGTGCGTTGAGCCCGAGCCATTTGTCGTCGTGATCGTCTCCAGACAAGTGAAAATCTTCACTTGTTTTTCATGCTACAATATCGAGAAATTACTTTATAACTAGATACAAAAAACAAATATAATTATACACACACACACTTGAATTTGGTGTAGCGAAATATCATGATTTTGCATTCTGAGTAGAGCCTGACTAAGGCTTACTACTGTATTGGTATCCCATGTGAGTTAAATGTTTGTCATCTAATTAAATTAGTTGGAGATAACGGTAAATTCGATTGATAACCAAATGTTATCTTAGGTGTCCGATGCGAACCCTAAACGAAAACCTAATCGAATATTGCGGAATTTATGACTACTAAATTTCTTTAGTGATAATGAATAACACGTAAAAAGTTGGGTTAAAATTACAGACTTGAACACCATGAATTGACACCCCCATTTAGATCCGTCAAATTTGAAATTTCTCGCACACGTAGCTTGTTAAAATCATAGTTAATTAGATACATACCGGAATGTTGTGTTCGAGGGCTCGTATCGAAGCTGACTCGACAAACTAGAACCCACTATATTTTATATTTCAATGCAGCTATAACACACTGACAAAAACTGATTGGAAATACGGCTCAGGACTGCAGTCTTCCATATTTACACCTGAATCAATTTGTTTGTATACCTCTGTATGAAAATGGAAATATGCGAAATCCTATGACGTCGTGAAGATAATCCTGTTATATAACTATAGGTGGCAGTTTCGCTCAATTTTACTGTCGTTTGATATTTTAATTGTATTTTAAACCATCGATGTGTACTGCAGTTTCATGCAGAGACAGATTGTATATCTTAACCTTAAACGGTGCATATTTCCTTGCATACAGCCGATATTATCAATCCGTCCAGTGCGTTGGAAACATAACCGATAAATATAAATATTATCTAACTGTAGTGTCGCCTAATTATGATCCCAACAGGGTATAAAATGTGTTACGAAATGTACTTTCAGTTCTGGAACTGGATTTCCAGCGGTGAACACTTGAAATAAAATGATCGTAACTTGCAAACCTGAAACCAATTTTTTTGGATTGCCGTTTAAATTTAATTTTTACCCCTTTTGTGTTATTTTGCCTAGTTACGATCGTATGATTTAATATGTTTTTCTGAACTCGTAATGCACGTTGTGCTTCATATCGTACATGACTTGATATATGGCATAATTCTCATATTACCCGACCGTGATACCTTTAGTGATAGCGAACGTTCATAGTGATTCTTAGCGAATATTGCATTGTCGAATGTGAGTGGTATTGGATTAGTTGTGCCAAGTATGCCAGTGATAAGTGATTGATTCGTGAAAGTGAAATGTGCAGTAAAAAGTGAATAAATCCATGTTATTGGTGCGTGCTTGTACACAACTAGCCCCGTATATATAGTTATTGAAATCTGGGGAAAAAGGGGAAATCGAAATGGAATGGAACTTGTATTTCGCGAGGTTAGCGATTTAGAGGATGATCATTCGAACAGCGGCTCTTAAATATACTTTAGGTTATGAACTGAGCGGTCTGGCTGACATGGTTATATCCCGGGCGACAGTGGGCCGTAGTCTCGGGTACGCACGAGACCCTCATTAAATATGATCACTCTTTTCCACGGTTCGATTTCAAATTGAGCTAGAGACTAATAGGGACATGGATCATATACTGCATTGATTGTTAATACATTGATTACCTGCATACACTGTCTCCGCTGTTATTAGCTTTCATTTCAGTTACGACTCGGAAATGGGGCGTGACCAGCACTTAGATCACGTGAAGTCTATAGGACCCCACCGTAACCCAACTAAGCTGAAAACCTAAAAATCTAAACCTTTTAAAGAAAATATTATGGATGTGAAGTTTTGAAATAGGGGTATAACGGAAATCAAGTTCTTCTTTTTAAAGTATAAATAATGTTTGTTTGAAATACAAGTGGATTATATACTATATTTAGAAAACATTTTCGTCATTTGAAATTTAGGCAGCACCTCCTTTGTAAATTTTGATCAAAACCATTATATAACAATAATAATATAGGCATCCCCAAGTCGGAGCTAGCTCTTCACCAATTGGCGGGATCACAACCACGCAATATGAAATATGCGATGCCCAAGGCGAATATCAATCAGAGAAAGAAAGTAAAGAAACTCAAACATCATCAAATCCAATATAAAGAATAATACAAGTCTCGGCACTAAGTCTAAAAAATATACAAACTGGTCTCTAGGTCTACCAAATATATATAGTCTGGTTGATGGAGTTCTTAATTAGATACAAATGAATATAAAAGTATACGACGGTGGTTACTCATTATACTGTAACCCACCTACTAATGCAAATCATCCAAAAGAAGCAGTGTACCAGCAAGCCGCGACTGAATCCGAACGGTCGATCATGCAAGAAAACTACGGCACAACAGGGGTGAGTTGCCAACTCGTGAGTAGAAAATATCATCAGGTAGAAATCGAATGTATGATGATCTCCTAGGTCATACAGTAATATAACAATATCATACTATGTGGTATCGAAGGTAGTCGTGCATATATATATATATATATATATATATATATATATATATATATATATATATAATATCGTGCCTGTGTCAATATATGATACAATGTCATCCATATCATGTATATATATACATATCATCCAAGGAGTGTCCATCAACGACACTCGAAATCATCATAAAAGCCTGAGTGCCCAGTATCGACACTCGAAATTATCATAAATCCCGCGTCCAGTATCGACACGTAAATCCTCATATCTCAAGCATCGTTTCATCAGATCGATCCTCATATCCATCTGTCTCATATCACTCCAATCGGTATCCTTCGGATATCCGCCGAGTCCAGTACTGTCACCGGTAGGTAGTGTTCCCCTGCTAGACTCAACGCCTTTCTATACGATCTTCTTGTCCCGGGGTACCGTACCGGGTCTACCATGTACCTGCAGATAGTGACTCCTCATTTCTTGAATCGGGTTATATCATAGTTCAAAACCGAGAAATCTCATGGTGGGCATCGAAATATCATATCAAGAGAAACCGCATTTTTAAAACAATCACAAGTTTTTAAATAATATCTGCGGTTTCTCAAATTCAGAAATCTCATAAAAACAGAATCTCATAAAGCATGGCAGTAATGAAATAATATGTACAGAAACAGAACAATACTATTGTAACACCCTAGTACGTTTATACAATATAATTCGGTATTTTATATCTTACTTTAAAATTCTTTTATTCTTTTACTATTGGGTTGCGAATGATTCAAGTAGTAGTAGTCGTTATCCTACCCAACTCGCATGTTTGAAACCCGATATGGTGCGAGGTTATATCAAATATTTACTAGTATGGTGTATCTACGTGAATCTAGTGCTATATATACTTTATATATGTTTAAATCTTTATATATCCATTTATAATACAACTTATATATAAATAATATCTTTTGCTACCTAACTTTGCATGGCATATCATCCCATATCCAATTGTTGCTCTTATATATTATGTTCATGTCATAAAATATAGACAACAAAATATTTAGAAATCATTACGTATATTTACTTAAATTTTATTGGGGGTATATGTATCTAATAATAGATTTTTACATTATGGTTAAAATCCTTATGTATGTATTTTATATTTAAAAACTATATTTTTGACTAAATTCGGGTAATATTTGGAGTGATCTGGTATTATCTGTAAAATCCTACAAAAAATATATAATATATTCATATACCTTTATTATATATATATTATTAATAAAAAAATTTATAATCTCCCCCCCGTCTCCATCACTCTCCTCTCGTTCTCTTCTTTCTTGCGCCCGAGCCCTAACCTCGTCGCCGTCCCCTCTCGACGCTGACACCATCTCATCACCCTCACCTTCTCAACATCCCCACCATCATCCTCACCTCCTTCCTCCTTCCCTGAGACCTAACCTAAGCCCGACTCCATACCCAAGAACCCACCTGCATCCCCCTCATCGACGTCGCCGCTTGAACCTGGCCACCACCAGTATCATCGTCACTTCCTCCTTTTCGTCGCCAGCACCAGAGCACCCCACACCACCATCTCCTCCTTCTTATTCTTCTCTTTTCTCCGATCACCAGCCTAACCCATCATCGTCCACGACACCTCGTCGTCGCCCTCGTCCCCCATCACCCCGTCGCCGACCAACCTCCTCTTCTTCCTCGTCCTCGTTAAATCCCGAGAACCCAACAGCGCCATCTTCTTTTCCTCTTCTTCTTTCCTTTTCTTCTTCTTTCTTTTTCTCTTTCTTCAAATAGTTTTTGCCGGAGATTGGTCATGTCGTCGATGACCCAGACGACCCCAGTCACCATCATCGTTTACTCCAGTCACCACTTCTCGCAGTTGCTAAGTTCATGCCAAGTTTTGTGTACGTCGGGGTTTGTATCGTGTATTTGTTTGGTGTTCGGAACGTGATATACGTATTTTCGTTATGAGTTTTCGGTCAGGCAAGTTTCTAAACTTGCGACATGCTACATTACGTATTCCAATATATAGTTATTTATTAGTATGCATATGTTAATAATTAGCAAGTTATTTGCAATTTACAAATTTTACAGTATCAATCTGTATTTATATCAATAACGGCTTTATCTAGTTGCATGCTAGTTCATTATCATATTATAATTTTCACATTAGTTCAGTATTCTTTATCTAGACTACAGTATACCTTATAGCAAACATAAAATATTATTACAAATAGGTATACATATATATATATATGAATAGATTAATTACACCTTACAACATAGATAATATGCGTTAGTGATTTCTACAGTATTTAGATAACTGGTTATTGTTCTCTGTTAAGTATTTATCATATTTAATACACATTGCCTGACATGTTCATGACACATTACCAGACCTGTTACTTGGATTATTACTAATACTGATAATCCTGACTTGTTGTCCTGATGGACGTGACTTGTTGTCTGATAGAAATGACATGTAACTGCTTAATCCTGTAGGGTTATTTAGCATGACAGCAAGGTTTCGGGAGGCATCGTTCATGCCATTTTCAAATTTTTGCCATGCTACTTAACCCTAACCCTAGATCTTTAACTAAAGATTTAGACGAAACAATATGCAAACAACTTTACATCTAAGTGATTAGGGATTACAACCTTTGTAGTCCGTTCCTTCACTTCATTAGTTCCAAGTAGTGGTCTCTTCGCTGCGATCATCGAGCTCCCGGACTCTTGAGTGGCTCCACAAGGTGAATGATCTATGCTTGCTAGAAGTCTTCAAAGTCTATGATGATCTACTTCGAGGAAACACGAACTCAAGCTATCTCTTCACTAATATGAAATTAGTGAAGCCAACACACTAAACTATATAGCTAGTATAGAAGAGGATGATGAAGTAGGAATTTTTCTCACTTTGGATTTTATTTTCTCACAATCTTTTATCAATTCATCACAAGCAAGAGAGCTAGAATGAGATGAAGAAGAAGATGGTCAAGTGATGAAATGAATAATTGAGTTGAGGTTAGAAATGCAACCATGGTGAGTTATGTCATGCTTAACCTTTGTAGAGAATAAACAATGGCTAAGGGTTAAAGGTTAGGTTAATAAATATCTTAAGTGAAAACAAAAGAGGTGGACTTTAGTCAATGTTCTACAACCTTCATCCAAAAGATCAAGCATGACAAAATCCAATTTATTTGAATTACTTAATAATAAATATAAACCCTAACTTTAACCCTAGCATGGTATAAGTCTCATATACCCTTGTTGCATGTGTAACCTAGCATGTCATAATATTGTATATCACATAAATAATTTTGTGAACAAAGGAAAAGAATACAATAAACATATATCACATATATGTTAAATGTATCATAAGTGAGAAAATAAATACTTAAGTGAGCATATATATTAGTTAATATAATTTAATATATCAAATATATAATTATACATTAAATCATTAAATCAATACTTGATTTAATAATCCGGCTATATTATATATAACTGACTAATATATTATGTATCATTTTATCGAATCAACACTTGATCCGATAACCCGGCTATATCACATATAACCGGTCGTTATCACATATCGCGAGAATAGAATACGGTATCTCATACGCGTATCAATCTCAGTCCCGCACATATCACATATGTGCTCCTACTTCGTTTCGCCTGAGCCAGGAAACCTCTGTGTAGGACTCTAAAGACTCGTCAATACGCCGGCAGTGCGTGATGATCATATCAAACACCCACAAGCTGCAAGCGGTCAGCTAAACATGACAGCCACCCGGGTATTGAGCGATCAGAAGATCAACAAGCAAGCCTATACATACTCCTGCGAATCCAATCAGTAACACTACCGTACAGTCCGGTCTCTTCGTCTGATATGTCGCATATCCAGTCTAGGGGTGGTAAACGTCAGACCCCAGTAACCGATAAGTCGTGTCGATGTGAGGCTCATAACGGGTCGAGAAACTACTGATAACACTTACCAGTAGATCTCCATATCAGCCCTGGCCAGGAACTTCCAGTTATAGCCAATCGAACACAGCACAACATCAACCCCCAATACCGGGAGAGACGAAACCCCTTCTATCGCTCATTGCCTCCATGTGATTCGGGACTGCACCCAAAAGACACCGTTTTGCATGTTCTCATGAATGTGGTAAGGTGGAAATCAAAGCACAGTGGGAATAACACAAGAATCTATGACGATCTCGGGTCTACAGACTAACCTGTACCAGTGTCACCAGAGAACTGCTATCTGACGATAGGTATAATACCATCTAGGAGTTCTCGGCGAGTCCGTTCAGTGTACCCAGTCTCTACTGAGCACCCATATACCGTCTTTGATGTCAAACACCAATGGATATGGGATCATCCATCGCCCGTCATATGGGTCAAGAAGCGTATACGCTAGTCTACTCTGGAGTATCGATACCTGTCTCGATACACCCTCGACTAGGAACAATTATAGGATGTACTCGTGGACTACCCTGGCCCTACTAGTATGATCTACATCATAGTCCTAGTAGTCAAGTACATATCCTAAGGGCTTTATCAACATGTGAGAGCAAGACAGTAACACAATACAAGTCAACATGTTAAGACAAAGAGCAACCGGATAGCATACTATCATATCGAGCAAGAAAGTCCTCTCTATATATATCCAAGCATCCACTATAATATACATCATGTGTACAATAATGGCCTCTAGGGCATATACATATCTAACAATCTCCCACTTGCACTAAGGCTAACTGTTGTAGTATCTCATACCCAACATCCCGAAGAGTCTCTCAAATTGTATCTGGGGTATGGCCTTCGTGAGTGGATCCGCAATGTTGTCCTTCGTGTCAACTCTCCTGACCTCGATCTCGCAGCGATCAACTATCTCCCGAATCAGGTGATACAGCCTCAATATATGCCTGGATCTCTGATTGGACCTGGGTTCCTTGGCCAAAGCCACAGCTCCATTGTTATCACAATACAAAGGTATTGGATGCTCAATGGACGGAACCACTCCAAGTTTGTTTATGAACTTCTTCATCCAGACAGTCTCTTTGGTAGCATCGTATTCAGGCTCCATCGTCGAGTCTGCCACGGTTTCCTGTTTGGAAGTCTTCCAACAAACCGCCCCTCCATTGAGGGTAAAGACAAATCCCGAGTGCGACTTAGAGTCGTCCTTATCACTTTGGAAGCTCGAATCGGTAAAGGACTCCACCTGGAGTTCTCCGTTACCATATACCAAGAACATCTCTTTTGTCCTTCTCAAGTACTTGAGAATGTTCTTCACAGCTGTTCAGTGACTCTCTCATGGATCTGCTTGATACCTACTCACTACACTTAGTGAGTATGCTACATCGGGTCTGGTACATATCATCACGTACATGATAGAGCCTATTGCAGAAGCATAGGGTATCCCTTGCATGCGAGCTCTCTCCAAATCAGTCTTAGGAGACATCTCTATGGAGAGAGTGAGTCCAAAGATCCGGGGTAAATTCTCACGCTTGGATTCTTCCATACTAAACCACTTTAGTATGGTGTCAATGTACCTGGATTGGGACAATCCCAGTATCCGTTTAGATCTATCTCTATAGATCTTAATCCCTAAGTTGCAGGAGGCATCACCTAGATCTTTCATTGAGAATCTATGTGATAAGAAGAGCCTGACCGAGTGCAGCATAGGAACATCATTTCCTATCAAGAGTATGTCATCCATGTACAATACGAGGAAGACAACCTTACTCTCTTCCACCTTCTTGTATATACAAGGTTCATCTACATTTTTGATGAAGTCAAACTCTTTGACTACGACAACAAAACAGATGTTCCAACTCCGCGATGCCTGCTTTAACCCGTGGATGGATTTAAGCAGCTTGCACACCTTTCCGCTGCTCCCACTGTCTACGAAGCTCTCTGGCTGAGTCATGTACGCGCACTCTTCCAAATCATCATTTAGAAAGGCGGTCTTAACATCTATTTGCCAGATTTCGTAGTCATGGTATGCAACAATGGCAAGTAGGATCCGGATGAACTTAAGCATAGCCACTTGAGAAAAGGTTTCATCATAATCCGCACCCGGTCGTTGACGAAAACCTTTTGCAATAAGTCTGGCTTTGAAAGTCTTAACTTTTCCATCTACACCAAGTTTCTTCTTAAAGATCCATTTGCTCCTAATGGGTTTTACCCCTTCAGGAGCAACTTCCAAAGTCCACACTTTGTTGGTGTACATGGATTCCATCTCAGATCGCATTGCATCCAGCCATTTCACAGAGTCCCCACTCGTGATGGTCTGCTCGAATCTAGTTGGGTCATCATCTTGCATGATGCAATCCTCGCTCCCACCATCAATGAGAAAACCGTAGTATCTCTCTAGTGGATGAGGAACCCTACTAGATCGACAGAGCGGCTGAGGTTCGTCGGGAACTATTGAATCCTCGGGTTCTACCAAATCTTCTGTCGTAGTTTGTGTCACTGGAATTTCTTCCAGTTCTACCTCTTCGCCACAAATTTCTTTCACAAGAAATTCCTTTTCTTTCACAAGAAATTCCTTTTCTAAAAAGGTGGCATGTCGAGAAACAAATACCTTTTGTTCGTCGGTGTGGTAGAAGATATACCCCTGTAAGTTTTTGGGATATCCTACAAACTTGCACAGAAAAGACCTTGCCTCGAGTTTGTCCGGATTGTGCCTTTTGACATAGGCCAGACAACCCCATATCTTAACATAATTAAGACATGCTCTCTTCCCCTTCTATATCTCATATGGAGTAGTAGGCACTGATTTGGTAGGGACCATATTCAATAGGTGTATGGCTGTCTCAAGCGCATACCCACAAAAGGAAATAGGTAACTCAGCGGTGCTCATCATAGAGCGTGTTTCCCCCAATCAGAGCAAAGCTATGTTTGAAATTTAAATTTCAAAATGAAGCAACGCTTCAGATGCAGCGCCAAGTGCGCTGCGCCCTAAGCAGCGCACCACGTGCAAAGCACGTGTGCGCTAGCGCTGGGTGCGCTGTGCTTTAAGCAGCGCACCACGTGTAAGACACAGATGCGCTAGCGCTAAGTGTGCTGCGCTTTGAGCAGCGCACCACGTGTAAGACACGGGTGCGCTACGCTCTAAGCAGGGCACCACGTGCAAAGCACGGGTGCGCTAGCGCTGGAACTAAAAGCTCCCCACCGTTAGATCAAAGATCTAATAATAATGATAAATCATTAATTAATCAGAATTAAATTCTGTTAAGGAAAGATTCCTCAAAATCTTTCCAAATAACAAGATTGTGCTCTGTAAATCAGATCACCGTTGAATCAATGATCCAATCGTAAATAAAAATTACCAAAAGACAGAATAAATTCTGTATGGAAAGATTTATCAATCTTGTTAAAAATAAGAAGATTGCCTTCTGTAAATCAGAAGCCCTAGGATCAAAGATCCAATGGTGGGGAAACATCCCCAAATCAATCAGAGAAAGATCTCTTCAACTGATTCAACAAATTAGCCTCTCCTATATAAAGGACACGAGACTTCAAGTCTTGTACAGAGAACCCCCCCCCCCCATAAACTTTGAGAAACTCAAAGATAAAGAGCAAGCTCTTGCAAGAAGATCTCTCTTCAAGGTAAAAATGATAATGATAAACATAGAGATGAAATCATCTCATAAAGAGAAGAATTCATTTTCTTTACAAAGATCATAGATCTACAAAGACAAAAAGTCTTTCACAAAAAAGATCAAAAGATCTCATCATAAAATAGAAGAAGAACATAATTCTTCTCACAGATCATAGATCTATAAAGGCAAAGTCTTTCGTCAACATAAGGGGTTGGAAATATCTCCTGCAAAATAAGAACTGTTGTTCTTAGATCTTGAGACAAAGTCTCTTTTAAATGAACATAAATTTGTTTCCCAGATCATAAAATTGATCAGCTGCGCTTTGCGCTCTTGAACTGCGCTTCTGCGCTCTCTGGACTGGCGCTCAGCGCCAATTGCGCCATGTGTCAATCGCGCATATACTGCTTAATAACTAGCGCCTTGCGCTTCTGAAATAGCGCACTGCGCTCATGGACTAGCGCAAAGCGCCAAGCGCACCACATGTCATTCATATGTGCGCCACTAATTAATAGCGCACTGCGCTCATATACAGGCGCAATGCGCCCATCATCTGGCGCTTAGCGCCAAGCGCGACACGTGTCCTTCACGTATGCGCCACGTGGCAGAAGCGCACTACGCTCTTTGACTGGCGCAAAGCGCCAAGCGCACCATATGTTGCGCTGATAGAACATAAATTGTTCTTTAATAATCCCAGAGCTATGATGAATGCTCAGCATTCAGTAAAAGACAAACATTGTCAGAAGCTAAATCAATGTTCAACATTGTTAAAAAGGGCCGAGCTCAAACAAATGCTTAACAGCCCAAAATAAATGTTAAAAATTTTAACGTGATTGGACTTAGCCCAAGACTGGCCATAAGTCCTCAATTCAGATTTGACTGAGCCCATGTGCTCATATTGATCTCAATCCCAAATTGGACTACAGATCTCCCAACCAACTTGGTTCAAGGGTACATCTCTTCACTCCTCTGATATTTGGCGTTGTAATTCTTCAATATCTTCAGAGAGGTGACGGGTCCTGATAACCAAACATTTTATGGACTGTGGGGTCCTTAAACTCACGGACTATGATGTCCTTTATTTCCTGATTTAAAATCAGAAAAAAGCTTATGGGAAAAGCTTCAGAAGGAGGGGCCACGTGCTTACACGTGACCAGCAGTCACGTGTTGACACGTGACATATAAAAGCAGTGGAAAAGGGCTCATTGACACCCTGATCAAGTCAGAGAAAAGGTTCCCTAATCAAGTCAAGAAAAAGGGCTTCAGATGAGGTCACGTGTTGGCACGTGACGCTCAAAGGAGAGGACTCATGCTACAGTTGAGTCAAGGAAAGGGGCTCCTAACAGGGGGTCACGTGTTCACACGTGACCAATGGTCACGTGTTAACACGTGATGGCTAAAACAGCAACCAGAAGACAGCGCAGAAAGAAAGAGGATTCTTCATTCCAAAGAGGGTCACGTGTCTACACGTGACCATGGGTCACGTGGTCACACGTGACCGGCTTTCAAAGCCCATTTTTGACGACAGAATTAAATTCTGAAGGAAATTTGAATCTTTCCAAAGGAAAGTGATTATCTGGGACCAATCAAATTAAAGATTCAAAGATGATTAAATATCATCTATCTATGGAAAATCTCGGGTTTGGAAAGATTTCCCCCTTAAATCTAACCAAAATAACAAAGGAGAATCTCTGGATTTAAAATCCAATGGTGAATAAAATTCACCTAATAATCCAAAGGTCCAGAACGAATGAAGGATGCAAATCAAATATCTCATGAAAGATTTACCAAAAAACTAATTGACTCAGCTGCTTCTCCTATAAATAGGAGCCAAGAGATACAAAAGAGGGATATATAGAGATACGCAGAGGGAAGAAAAAGGAGAGAGCCTTGATACTTTGAAGGAACTTGGATCTTCTGCAAAAGAAAACCCTAGGTAAGAAAGGGAAGGCTTTCTGAAAGAAAGAGAATTCAATTCTCAACAGAGTTTAACTCTGATATATGAAACAGAAGAACAGATTTCTTCTCTCTTTGATAGAGGATCTGTAAAGAGCACATCTCCCCTTGAAGTTGAGAATTTAATTCTCGATGGGTTGAGATCCTGCCATGCAGATCCAAAACATAGAGAGGGAATGCAAGCACGAGAATTTAATTCTCACAAAACTATAGGAATTTAATTCATTTAAAATAAAATTAGGGCTTGACCCTATATCATGGGAATTTAATTCTTTCAGAACAAAGAGAAACAGGGTTTAACCCTAATTAAGAACCTGGTTCTGTTGAAACAGCGGGAATCTAACTCCCTTAATCATAATTTAACAGAGAATGGGAGTTCAATTCCTTAAAAGCTTTAATTAGGGTTTAACCCTATTCAGTTCTTCACATATATAAGGAATTTAATTCCTACAGAAAATTCAGAGTTCAACTCTTCAAAAGAAACTAGGAATTTAATTCCTTTGAAATTATTGTCAGGGTTCAACCCTACGAGGAATTTAATTCCTGAAAGGGATTAACAGATCTTCTAACAACCACAGAAAAGAAGAGTCGCGTGTCACTACGTGACCCCCCCCCCCAAAAGATCTACAGAAAGCCCTTTGAGGCAGTGCCTCACGTGACCCACGTGACCCTCGGCAGAAGCGTTAACATATAAGAATTTGAATACCCGTCACGTGAGGGCACGTGATACTCTGAAAAATGCGATAATCTCAACAGAATCAATGAAGGGAGGGCGCTCTCACGTGTTGCCACGTGACCCCTCTTGCCTTAGTGTTTAACACTAAATCGAAACTCCCGAATCCAGTGTTAAAACAACTGTTGGGCCTTAGTGTTCAACACTAATCAAAAAACTTTACTTGCAGTGTTCAACACCGACTACCTTAGTGTTTAACACTAATTTGAGGGCTCAGTTGCCAGTGCTTGATACCGATCTGTTTTAGTGTTTAACACTAATTTGAAAGCCTTGTCGCTGGTGTTTAACACCAATTATCTTCTAGTGTTAAACACTAACTTGTCAACCTCATTCCCAGTGTTCAACACTGATTGCTCTGTAGTGTTTAACACTAGGCTTTGGCCCGATTGGCTAAAGGGATAGAGGCAAAGCCTCTCCCTCAATGGACCAACAAGAAGCCAATATTCCAGACCTGACTGGACTTAGCCCAAGCTGGCCATAAGTCCTCAATTCGTGATTAACTAGGCCAGTGGGCTCATAACATAATTAATCAGTCTTGACCCCAAATTGGGCCAGGGACTACTCAAGCCATTCCGGTTCTAGGGTACATCTCTTCACTCCTTTGATACTTGGCATTGTAATCCCTCAATGTCTTCAAAGAGGTGACGGGTCCCGATGACCACTCAT
This sequence comes from Agapanthus africanus, assembly GCA_030015575.1. NCBI lineage: Eukaryota > Viridiplantae > Streptophyta > Magnoliopsida > Asparagales > Amaryllidaceae > Agapanthus > Agapanthus africanus. The sequence continues at coordinate 39,545,918 of JASDDO010000004.1, read as the reverse complement.
GATATGGACTGTGGGGTCCTTAAACCCATGTCTAATGCAAAATTCCTGGTTACATGGAACGCGGATAACGTCACTCTTTGACCCCGTGGAAAACGTCCAGAGCGGATCCTGGTCCTCGCAGAGCACGGCAGTGAACCCGTGTGAAGCATCCAGAGCGGAGCCTAGTCCTCGCCTAACGCGGCAGTGAACCCGTGTGAAGCATCTAGTGCAAAATTCCTGGTTACGTGGAACGCGGATAACGTCACTCCTTGACCCCGTGGAAAACGCCCAGAGCGGAGCCTGGTCCTCGCCAAGCACGGCAGTGAACCCGTGTGAAGCATCCAGAGCACATACCGGACCGTGGAGTCCTTAAACCCATGGACTATGACGTCCTTAACCTCGACCGAGATGTCTTAAAACTAACAATGGACCGCAATGTCCTTAAACTACCCATGGACCGCAATGTCCTTAAACTACCCATGGACCGCGATGTCCTTAAACTAGAATAATAGAGCCCCTATATGCTCTTTTGTCGGATCTAAACGGTCCCGTTTAAGTTGATCTTAGCCTCAAAGATGGCTAACGAATCCTTAAACCTTCAAGCAGACTGGACTACGAATCCCCCCAATTAACTCTGGCTCGAGGGTACATTTCTGAACCCCTCTGACACCCGTCGTTGTAATCCTTCAACGTCGTCCGAGAGGTGACGGGTCCCGACGGCCACACACATACGATGGACCACTATGTCCCTAAAACTGGAACAATGGAGTCCAAACGCTCCTTTGTCGGATCTAAACGATCCCGTTAAGTTGATCTTAGTCTCAAACTAGACTAATGTATCCTTAACAAATGTTTGAGTTGATCTTAGCCTCAAGCGTGGCTAACGTATCCTCAAACCAAACCCCCAAACCCAAATCTAAGATAACTCGGATTTGGACTAGTCCACGCCCTATGGGCGACGACATAACTCAGTCTCCGTAAACGATCCATGGGCAATAAAACATAAAACAAAAACACACGACACGAAGTGACCATCTGGAGAAGGAGAAAGTTGTTACCGCGATGCGGTAGCGTAATTAACTGCAGGGGCTTGCGCCTGCAGGGAAGAGCGTCCCCACAATCAAAAACCCCTCAAACGAGGGGGAATCTGACGAAGTTTGCTACACCGGACGCATCCGTTTAAACCTCCGATACACGGTGCCATAAATCAACTTGGCATCCTCGGAGAGGTAGACGGATAGCACCTATTGGCATCTGCCCCGAACCTCAGGCGAGACGTCCCCACGTCCCGCGTGTCTTTCGGAGGGGAACAGATTCTGGCACGCCCGGTGGGACCTTTTCCTCTTTCCACTCCACACTTCGTGTGTCGTGATTCGCGAACCAATCGCGGTTCGCTAATAGTTGCCCTTGGGTTTCAAGATACTAAGAATTGGCGTCTTGCTTATTGCAGAAAGCAAAGGATCGATGGCTTCTACTTCTGCGAAATTCTCCAACTGCTCAAACTGCAATTACGACCAACGCTTTACCTCGCCAGGAGGTATAGCCTATGGACCCCAAGCTGCTTCGTTGTTCACAATGCCGGTGGACCAGGTGACTCAAGCCACTACCGGATTGTTCTTTGGGACTATACTCCCACCATCAAGCTTCGCGGCGCCGGTGATGACAAAGGAAGCTCTCAAGAAGTCGGTCTTTGACCGTCTTGCCCCTGCCGCGGCTCCTCTCAACGAGTCGCCCAATGTCAACGCCTCGGTCATCTCTAGATTGGGCCAGAAATCCTGCGAACTCATCACGGGACCTATGATCTCAAAGAAGGCTGCTTCTAAGAAAGCGGCCGCTCCTGCCTCCAAAATCGCCAAGGCGGCTTCTCCAGCCAAGAAGTCGATCTTCACAAGATTAACGGCTTCAGCTCCCGCTCCTGCTGCACAAAGGACATCGGTCTTTGACAGGCTAACACCAGCAGCGACCCCCCACCTACACAGGGGGCAAGACGAAGCCATTCTCACCGCTGAACCAGCACCGTCCGCTCGACGCGCTCGACGTCGTCATTGGCGCCGAATAAGGAAGGCTGGGGGCAACTCCCCCTCCGGATTGACTCCACCAGCCCCGGTGGCAGAAGTTAATGCTGTTGTTCCAACTGGGAACAGCTTCGAGATGCTAAATAAGGTGCGAAGGAATTCCCCTACTGCAGTGCTAAAGAGGTCTCCTCCCTCATTAAAAAAGGTTGTGGAAATAGAATCAGAACAGCCCCGATCTCCTCAACGGCTGTCTTCCAAAATCTATAAGGTTTGGCGGCAGGCCCGAGACTCGATCGTCGATCCAAACTTCTCCCGCCAGCACAAGAAGCTAAAAATCCAACCGGAGGCCGGTCATCAGGCTAAACCCCGAAAGGCTATCTGGACGCCCACCTTAACGGCCCCCTCAACCTCCATGACTCACAAAAGGAGGAGGCCAGAAAAGATCCCTCACCATGCAACAACAGCTAAAAGCACTGAGCCCAAACGCCCGAGGTCTGGGGACATGGTGGTGCACACTGTTTATATGGCTTATGGAAAGGAGGAAAGCCGCACTTCTACGGGCCACCGACCGCTAACCCGATCCGTGACGAAAGCCCAGGAGCAACAGCAAAAGCTCCAAGAAATGATGAATGCTATGGCCGCACTTACCGGGCCAAAAGAAAGCCCAGAAACGTCCTCAGACGCACGCCAGGAGGAGGAAACCGACGCTGAATTCCTTCGCCGGACACTGGAGAAAAAGGAAAAAGAGGCTGCTGAACAAGCGGCCAACATACAACGTATGGGCCTTCTCTTCCAAGATATGATAGGAATGATGATCCAGCAGGACCTACCCACCGACGATCCCCCAATCGTTCTGGAAGACGACCGGGGAGAAACGTCAAATCCACCACCAGCCCTCTCAACGGCCAAGGAGGAGACAATCTCTAAAGCTGACTTGGCTGACTACATAGCCCAGCAAATCCGGGTCCATCACGCGACTGAAGCAGCTGGTCAAGTCGTGAAAACGGGGCGGCCGTATCCGAGCTGGTACGATCAAATCAAATACCCGCAAGGCTATACGATACCGAAATTCCATGTGTATAAGGGGACCGGCAATCCCCATCAACACGTCGCCCAGTTCTGGGCCCTCTGCGGTAACACCGGCGGTGATGATAAACTGTTACTCCGTCAGTTCGTTGGCAGCTTATCAGAAACAGCGTTCGAATGGTATTCGGAACTCCCGAACGATTCCATCAAAACGTTCGCTGAAATGGAGTTGTTATTCACTCAGCGGTTCGCAAGTGCCAGCGAGCGCACTCCAATAACTGCATTGATTAACGCCAGGGTAAAACCAGGCGAAACCTGGGTCCAGTATGCTATACGCTGGCGGAATTTGTGGTCGAGATGCGAGCAACGCATTGAGGAGGCACCCGCAGTGGGCATGTTCGTGGGAACCCTAGACCCCCACGCAACTATTTCCCAGTTCATGATGTTCTTTATGCCAACCACATTCCAGGCTTTAATCGACAAGTTGGCTCAGATGGACCAGATGGGTCATAGACCACCTCCCCCGAAGTCGGAACCTCGGAATGACAAGAGTAAAGGAAGGGCAACCTTTGTCGCGAATGCCCAACAGCAACCTAACGCCCCGAAACTGGCAGATCAATTGGAAGAAAGACGCCGGTATTATAATGAAAAGATGAAGCGTCCCTACTCGTTCCCACGAGACAAGACGAAACGGTTATTCGAGCTGGCAATACGCAACAGACTTATAAACCTACCAAATCCAAGGCGACCGCCACAACCCACCGAGGTGAATAACCCTAACTATTGCCCTTACCATCAAACGGTAAGTCATCTGATTGAAGATTGCTTCTTCTTCAAAGGATGGATTGAAGATCAATACCTCCAGGGGAAGTTTGTACTGTCCGAAAAGTGGAAGGTGAACCCACCACAACCGCATACTCCTAAGAAAGCAGATACACCGGGGGCAACCTGCTCCTTTATTGAAGAAGCTCCATGGGAGGTTGTACTATCAACTAAAACTAAAAGAATGCTGAGAGACCTTCACGCGTGCCCTGCGATCGAATGGAAGGACCCTCTTGAACCTCAAATTATCGAAGGGATGTTGAAGCCCCGCCCAACTACGAAGACTCGCGATGAGGGCCCAAATACTCACGCCCAGCCGTCAAAAGCTTCGAAGAAAAAGAAGAAGAAATCCAAGAAGCCCGCGAAGCTTGGAGACGAGCGCACGAAATTGCAAAAGCAAATCGACGCGCTGGAAGAATACAATCAAAAGGCGCGAACCCCTGTCATACTGCAAGAGTTTCTCAACCACATCTTTCAAGAGGGAGATGATGGAGAGAGCTCGTCGGATGAATCCGAAGGGTATGTGGCGAGTTGTAACGTAATCTCCCACTCGTTTACCGATGATGAGAAAACTCCTGGCACTAAGAAGCTGGAGGCAGAACCTGAACCAAAGCGTGCGTGGCTGACAAATGAAATGATCAATGCCTTTCTAGACGAGATTCGGCTAAAGAGTAAAGCGGATCAGGAGCGTGAGATGGCAGCGTCAGAAGGAACCAAATGCAGGCGACTGAACGGAAGAGTTGAACTACCCCCGCCAGAGCGAATGGCATCCGAAGTAGACAAGAAGATATTCAAGACGAGGAAAAGGTTTGCCAAAGCCGTGTCAATGGGGATGAAGCTACCACCCTCGGAAGGAAACACACACGATGGGGTGGAGAGGCATCCTGATTATTGCGCATATCATCGGAAAATCTCACACCCCACAGAGGAGTGCGACTCCTTTAAGATATGGTGGCAAGGGTATGTCGCTCGTCGGCAACATTTCAAGCGCATGAAACGCAAGAACCGTCGGGAGCGAAGAAGTACTGTCGATGGGCACAACAGAACTACTGGCAACTGTTATATGGCTCACGCCGGGGGGTCACAAGTTCTCACCTTTGGGAGTGACTCTGATGAAGAAATGGCTCTGGGCCCTCTCTTTAAAGAATCCGTGTTAGGGAAAGAGGAGGAATCAGAGGCCTGCGAGAACATTCAGCTGCGCAATCGCACACTCCCATAAAAGAATCTCGGGCCCGTGAGCAGAAAAGATAAGGGAAAGGAAAAGGTCATTGAAGATATCACCTTAGATGACCAAGTCACGAAAGAACTAACTACCAGAGACCCTCCTAAGAAGGGTAAGGTGGACTATAACATCCTCGCGCACTTAAGGAAGCTACCTTCTCAGCTTAGCATCCTTGATGCCCTCTTATTGTCAAAAGAATCGCGAGACTCACTAATTAAGGCGTTGCAAGAACCTGAACAATTCCAAACCTTCCTCGCCACTGAAAGGATGAAAGACGAACTGGAGGAAGTGCATACAGCCGATATCACTTTCGGTGATGAAGACCTCCTTCTCGGGACGTGCGACCATAACCGTCCCCTATATGTCTCCGGATACTGCCATGATATCAAGATAGGCAAGATCCTGGTGGATAATGGATCCTCCGTCAATCTCCTTAATGTTCGGGTGTTGAAGGAAATCTGCATGAGTGTGCAACATCTCGCTCGTGACAAAATTACTATCTCCGGTTTCGATTCACAATCGTCACGGACTCTCAGATCTGTGATACTAACATTACGCTTTGGACTTCTCGTCACAGACATCAAATCTCATGTCATTGACGCCAAAACCTGCTACAACGCCTTGCTCGGTCGTCCTTGGCTACACGAATACAACATCGTCCCTTCTACACAACATCAGTGTATGAAGTACTTTAAAGATGGTTTCGAGTATACCGTAACAGGTGAGTTGAACCCGTTTTCCGTGAACGAAGTCCGCAAATAAGAAGATGCGAAATACTTTTTGCCAGACTTCGAAGATACAGAAAGGTGTAGCAACTCGGAGAACAAAGCCGCCGCCACCATCCCTGTTTTCGGGAGCGATACCGAAGAAGAGGAAGAGATAGTTTATGCAGGGCCATCTCAGCGTAACAACCTGGGGACGCCCGCCCCCATACTGGTCTTCGGAAGTGATTCAGAGGATGAAGTTAATGCTGTGTTCTCCAATCGGCTGTCAATACAAACACCTCCTGGCGATGACCATAGCTTGCAAATCACCATGGTACCGCGAGAACACTACAAGGATCTCGACACGCTGCAAGCTCATAATGTGCAGGACCTGCAAACATTTTACATCCCTCCCAGGCAAAGGGGTGAGAAGGTGATCCTATTCTACCGATCCTCAGAGTCGAAAATAGAGAAAGAGATCTGGCATGGCGCAGATGCTACATGCGACAGACTCCAACCCATCCGTCTGCCCAGATACTATACAAATGGATTAAAGAAGCTATTGAAGCGCCAAGGAGTACCCTTAAAACAAACTGTTCGACAGGCTCGGTTCTACAACAGGATTTGGGATGTCCCTGGAACCCAACGCAAATTGCCCAACGGGAAAATGGAAACACTTGGGCTTGGATACGCGAGAACCGGAAAACGGGAGCGGGCCCACAGCAGCTACGCTATATATACCTTTGATGAAGAAGAGGACGCCCTGTCAGGAGATGCCGACCCCTCATCAAAACTAGACCCCGCGATTGAAGCGCCAAGTCCGTCGTTTGAAGAACGAATGGGCAAGCCTATCAGGAAAGTGGGCCAGAAAGCTCGGGAAGACCACAGCCGCGAAATGGCCATCTACGAGAAGGCCAGGACGCAACGTCTATTTCAACAGACTGCAAAAGACAAAGATGTTCATCCTTGTCAACCCATCATGCGAAAGGCCCGATGCGGAGACGGAAATAAGTCAAGGAGCGAAAAGAAGAGCCGACAACAACGACGTAGGATTAGAGGGTTACAGGTACTGCGCGGCTCGGATTCGTCCCTCATGGAAAAGACGAGTCGAGCGTACTCCTTCCCCCGAGACAAGACGGAGAAGTTACTCAAGCTCGCTTTAAAACATCAAATGATCGCGCTTCCAGAATCTAGACACCCTGAGCAAGCTAACAAGGCTTCTCGTCTGAGCTATTGCTCTTATCACCGAGCCATAGGACACCCCACCGAAGACTGCTTCACCTTCAAGAACTGGGTCGAGGACCAGTACCAACGGGGCAGATTCGCTTTATCCAACAGCTGGAGGGTAACGCCGCCACGAAAGCACGAGCCCAAGGCCGCAAGAGCAGAACCGGATCCATCTCAGTCTCGGGAGCGGATTCGCACCTGTCATACGATTACGATATTAAAAGAAGAGCCCGAGAACATAGATGACCTTCCCCGATGCTTTGAAAACAGCGATGATGAGGTGATCTCAGAATTTCCGCCCGCTCCGAAAGAACTGGAAGACGGTATACATACTACTGCAGATAACCTCAGGAAGATTGAGTTGGGATCGGCAGAGGACCCGCGACCGACATTCGTCAGCGAGTTGCTCTCTGAAGAAATGGTGGTTGCGTTAAAGAACGTGCTTCTACAGCATAAAGACTGCTTCGCGTGGAACTACTCCGAGATGCCAGGATTAGATCCGAAAGTTGCTGTGCATAAATTAGCAATATCCCCAGATATCAAGCCAGTCAAGCAGGCGCCAAGAAGGATGCGACTCGAGCTAGAGATGAGCATCAACACCGAAGTCAAGAAGCGGATCGATTCTGGATTTATTCAAGAAGTTCAATATCCCGACTGGATCGCCAATATCGTCCCGGTAATGAAGAAGAATGGGACGGTACGCATATGCGTGAATTTCAGGGATCTCAATAAAGCCTGTCCAAAGGATGATTTCCCAGTATCGGTAACCGAGCTAATGATAGATAACACGTCCACTCACGAGGTTTTCTCCTTTATGGACGGTTCGTCAGGATACAATCAGATAAAGATGCATCCCGAAGACCAGAAGCACACCGCTTTCCAGACCCCTTTGGGTATATTCTGCTACAGGGTTATGCCCTTTGGTCTAAAGAACACTGGCGCTACCTATCAAAGGGCCATGACAAAGATCTTCGATGACCTCATACATGACATCGTTGAGTGCTATATCGATGACCTCGTAGTAAAGAGCATGTCATACGAAGAGCATTTAAAGCATCTGGAGACTGTGTTTCAACGCCTCCGGCAATATAATTTGAAAATGAATCCCCTCAAATGCGCGTTTGGAGTCTCCTCGGGCAAATTCCTGGGATCATCGTTCGACACCGAGGTATTGAAATAGATCCGTCAAAGATTAAAGCGATCATGGAAATGCCTCCGCCAAGAACCCTCAAACAGTTGCGGTCTCTCCAAGGGAAGCTCGCATACATCCGGCGATTTATCGCAAATCTTTCAGGCAAATGCCGCCCCTACAGTCACCTGATGAAGAAGGGGACCCCATTCGTCTGGGATCAAAAATGCCAAGGTGCACTAGACGAGATCAAGCAGTACCTGCAGAACCCGCCGGTATTGGCTGCGCCGGTCAAGGGAAAACCCCTCATTCTTTATACAACCGCCCTCGAAGGTTCCTTGGGCGCATTATGGGCGCAAGAGAACGATCAGGGGAAAGAGAGAGCACTCTACTACTTAAGTCGAGTTTTACTGGGGGCAGAAAGCAATTACTCTCCCATTGAAAAACATTGCTTGGCATTAATCTTCGCGATAACAAAGCTCAGGCACTATGCGTTGGCACACGAAGTCTGCCTCATCTCGAAGGTGGACCCTCTTAAATATCTGATGTCAAAAGCCATATTGACGGGACGACTCGCTAAATGGGCCCTGCTCTTGATGGAGTTCTCGATAATCTATCAACCTCTCAAGGCAGTGAAAGGCCAGGCCATTGCTGACTTCCTCGCTGAGCACCCGATACCGGCCGATTCTCCTCTGAATTGTGATTTGCCGGACGAGCATGCATTTGATGCGATTAGCGGCGGAAGCACCCGATGGGAACTCTATTTCGATGGAGCGTCCTCCGTAAAGAAACAGAAACAAGGTATCCCAATGATCAAATCAGGGATAGGCCTCATCTTTGCAACTCCACAAGGAGGGATAATGCGCTTCGCCTTCTCCTTAACAGAGCCGAGGACAAACAATGAGGCTGAATATGAAGCTCTGATAGCAGGCCTCGAAATCGCCATCGACATGGGAATTGAAGACCTCCTTATATACGGGGATTCTCAGCTAGTTGTTAGTCAAGTAAATGGTGACTACCAAACGTGCAAGCCGGAGTTGGTAAAGTACGGCGAAAAGGTGCAACAACTGTTGGCCCAAATTCCCTCCTATATTTTAGAGAACATACCGCGCGCGGAGAACAGCAAAGCAGACGCGTTGGCCAAACTTGCTAAAAGAACTGGCTGACGAGAACCTCGATGATGTCAGAATCGTGGTACAAAGCCGTCGAGTGCTCACCCCGGCAGAAATACCTCCGGAATTATACAAAGAGGGAGCGACTGAGCAGACGACCCTACAAATAAAAGACCAGGAGAAGGCCGAGGACTGGAGGGAAGTCTTCATAGACTACTTTAAGTCCCGCCGAATGCCCAAAGAAGCGTCCTCAAGACATCAGCTCATGAAATGAGCCCTATCTTTCGCTCTCGTCAACAATACTCTATACAAGAGATCGTTTGATTCTCTATGGCTGAGATGCTTAGGATCTGACGAAGCAGAAAGAGTCATTCAGGAAGTTCATGACGGACTTTGCGGTTCTCACCAAGCAGGCCCGAAGATGAAGTTAAAGATTAAACGAATGGGCTACTACTGGCCCACGATGATCCAGGACTGCCTCGAGTATGCGAAGCAATGCCACTCATGCCAGATTCATGGAGACTTCATCCACCAACATCCGAATCCACTACACCCAACGGTGGCCAGCTGGCCATTCGAGATGTGGGGGACTGACATAGTCGGCCCCATTGAGCCAGCATCATCTCGGGGACATCGTTTTATCCTGGCGACAACTGATTACTTCTCCAAATGGGCAGAAGCAGTACCACTGAGGGAAGTGAAGACGGAGAATATCCTCCATTTCTTCAAGACGCACGTCATCTATCGGTTTGGAACCCCACGGCGGATTATCTCCGATAACGGGCCAGCCTACAGAAGCCACAAGATTAGCCGCTTCGCGCAGCAGCACAATATAGACTGGAGGTATTCTTCAGTTTACAACCCACGAGCTAACGGTCTGGCCGAGGCCTTCAATAAGACCTTGACGAAGATCATAAAAAAGACCGTTTCTCGGAATAAGAGAGACTGGCACGAGAGGCTGTAAGAGGCCCTTTGGGCTTATCGAACTACATTCAAGACAGCCACGAACACAACGCCGTACGCATTGGTATTTGGGACGGAAGCAGTACTCCCCCTCGAGATAGAGTTACCCTCTCTACGAGTAGCGGTCCACCACGAGCTGACGGACGAAGAAAATGCTCACCTTCGGCTTGAGGAGCTTGATGCCCTCGACGAAACCCGACTCATAGCGCAACAACATCTGGAAGCCTACAAAGCAAAGATGACGCGCTAATACGAAAGATTGACCAGGCCGAGGACATTCCGCCAAGGCGAACTCGTGCTAGTGGTCAAGAGACCTATGATCCCCAATAGTGCCAAACGGGGAAAATTTGAGCCAAACTACGAAGGCCCTTACATCATAGACAAGGTCTACCAGGGTGGAGCCTATCTACTCATGGACATGCACGGTGAAAGACCTTTCAGGCCAATAAACGGCCGTTTCTTAAAGAAATACTACGCTTAATAAGCCATAGCCTGGGTCAATGATGGATGATGACGACTATGTCCGCTCGCTATCTTCCCAGGCTCAGACCTTACAAGCAGCAGCCGGCCTTCCCGTAACGATGGACCGAAACGTCCTTAAACTAACAACGGACCGAAATGTCCTTAAACTAACGACGGACCGAAACGTCCTTAAACTAACAATGGACCGAAATGTCCTTAAACTAACGATGGACCGAAATGTCCTTAAACTAACGACGGACCGAAACGTCCTTAAACTAACGACGGACCGAAACGTCCTTAAACTAGCGACGGACCGAAACGTCCCTAAACTACTACCACAGCATCATTAGGCTGACGAGATAAAAAAAAAAGTAAAAAAAAAATGTATATAAAATAAAAAACGGTATGTCCATAAGTAAAGTGGGCACGGATGAAAACCCGAAAGGGCTCCGTGAGTAAAAACAGCTGGACTACCGGCGAGTGTTTGTGAAAACCCGAAAGTGCGCAACCTCGTTAAAAGAAACTTATAGGGCCCTCTCGACCTTGTAAGGAGAAACCGCCTGCGTGAGATCCTTACGACTCACAAAGGAGCAGCACACTTAGGGATCCTCACGATTCCTAAGGAGAAAATACACTTACGAGATCCTCACGACTTGTAAGGAGAACTCTCTTGTGAGACCCTCACGGCTCATGAGACTTAAAAGTCTTAAGTTACAGAAACCTAAACCTGTTCTTAAGCAAATCCTCCACAACCCTCGATGTTGCCCTACAAGCGGCTCGTACTGACCCTTGTATACAATCCACGGGCACGAATAAACATTTCCCCAGCAAAGTCCCACCCGTGACTAGGGATATGTCCATATGATGAGCAACCCTTTTAGGTCCTCTCGACCCATAAGAAGAAAGCCCTCTTGTAGGATCCTTACGACTTATAGAGGAGCACGCACTTAGGAATCCTCACGATCCCTAAGGAGAAAATACATCTGCAAGATCCTCACGACTTGTAGGGAGAAATATCTTTGTGAGACCCTTACGGCTCATGAAGTCAGAAGCCTTGATCGGCAGGACCCTTAACCCTGTTTACTAAGCCACCTTTGTTCAAACATCGACAGAGGCAAATGATGATTCGCTCCTGGCAACATCCCAGTTGTAGCGGTGCTGATGCTGAAATCGGTATCTAAAATCCAAGCTTGCAGCGAAAAAGCTAGCGAGCCACACATGCATACGAAATAGCCGAAATGATGGGGCAACTTGCAATAAAAAGCAGCAAGTAAAAATGTGTGCATGACAAAATAGCCGAAATGATGGGGCAACTCGCAATAAAAAAACAGCGAGTGAAAATGAAGTAAATAGCCGAAATAATTGGGCACCGCGAAAAATAGCCGAAATGATGGGGCAATCGCGACCTTCGCGATATAAAAGCTGAAATGATAGAGCATCGCGGAAAAAGAAATGAAATAAAAGTGAAATCCTCGCCCTACAGGTGATGTTACATCTAACCCTGTATACAATCCAGGGGCGCAATCAAAGAAGGGATCATACTCCTCCCCCGAGTTTCATCATAAGGAGAAGCCAAATCTCGACGGTTCACAGATAGCGTAGAGATCATTTCGACGTTCGTCTCGTGGCAGCAGACACAACATCAAGCGAAACGGAACAGCGGCAACCCCAAGTTCCATGGCTCGGCGATACATATCACCAAGAGTCAAACCTCCATCCCGTGAAATGCGGATACAATCAACAAACTTCCTGGTTACGTGGAACGCGGATAACGTCACTCTTTGACCCCGTGGAAAACGTCCAGAGCGGATCCTGGTCCTCGCAGAGCACGGCAGTGAACCCGTGTGAAGCATCCAGAGCGGAGCCTAGTCCTCGCAGAGCACGGCAGTGAAACCGTGTGAAGCATCTAGTGCAAAATTCCTGGTTACGTGGAACGCGGATAACGTCACTCTTTGACCCCGTGGAAAACATCCAGAGCGGATCCTGGTCCTCGCAGAGCACGGCAGTGAACCCGTGTGAAGCATCCAGAGCGGAGCCTAGTCCTCGCCTAACGCGGCAGTGAACCCGTGTGAAGCATCTAGTGCAAAATTCCTGGTTACGTGGAACGCGGATAACGTCACTCTTTGACCCCGTGGAAAAACGTCCAGAGCGGATCCTGGTCCTCGCAGAGCACGGCAATGAACCCGTGTGAAGCATCCAGAGCGGAGCCTAGTCCTCGCCGAGCACGGCAGTGAACCCGTGTGAAGCATCTAGTGCAAACTTCCTGGTTATGTGGAACGCGGATAACGTCACTCTTTGACCCCGCGGAAAACGCCCAGAGCGGAGCCTGGTCCTCGCCAAGCACGGCAGTGAACCCGTGTGAAGCATCCAGAGCAAATACCGGACTGTGGAGTCCTTAAAATCCACGGACTATGACGTCCTTAACCTCGACCGCGATGTCTTAAAACTAACGATCAACCACCCCTATTCCTTACAGATTTTTGCCTCGGTTTAAGGGTACATCTCTTCACTCCTTTGATGCCTGGCGTTGTAATTCCTCAACGTCTTCAAAGAGGTGACGGGTCCCTGCTACCACACATCGGACTGTGGAGTCCCTAAATCCACGGACTATGAGGTCCTTAACCTTGACCGTGATGTCTTAAAACTAACATCGGACTGTGGAGTCCCTAAATCCACGGACTATGAGGTCCTTAACCTCGACCGTGATGTCTTAAAACTAACAGCGGACTTTGGAGTCCTTAAATCCACGGACTATGAGGTCCTCAACCTTGACCGCGACGTCTTTAAACTAAAATATCTGGAGAAACCCCTGACTCCGTAAAACACGGACAAGGGTAACCGCATCCAGCACTTACAAGTCCTCACGACCGGGAGGAAAACTCTTTATGAGACCCTCGTGGCTCGTAAAATGCAGAAGTCTTAGGAAGCAGATCTTAACCCTGAATCCTGAGCCATCGCTGTCCTGCAAGGAGATCAAGATAGAATATCCGCAGAATGCATTCAATAAAAAGATGACACACCATTGAAAGGAAAATTGTATCTTTTATTCATAAGCCAAAATGGATACAAAGCGCGATTCATGAAAGAAACAAAAAGAAAGATACTCTCATGAGTATGTACAAAAAAAAGAGAAAAGATACAAGTCCTCAAGCCGGCGGGCGATGCAGTAATTTTACCAGCTCATCATTTTGTTGCTGAGCCACGGCTTCATGACGCAAGATCTCCAGAAGACGAGCCTCCGCCTGAGCTTGCTGAGCCTGATACGAAGCGAGCCGAGCTTCGAGCTCTTTCTCGGTGGCTTTATGAGCCTCGACCCTCTCACGAGTGAACGTGGCGGCTTTATCGAGAGCCACCACCTCTTTTATGGACTCCTGAAGCACCCGCCAGAGTTCATACGCTTTGTTGGCCTTGGCAGTAAGACTCGCCTGAAGCTCGCTCAGTGACCGAGCCCCTTTTTCTCGCACAACAATATGTTTACCACGTGTCACCCTGTCAGGCCATGTAAGCTCACTTTCGTGCCCACAACCTTGGAAAGAGGACATACACGCTTAAGATCACATAAATGGGCTTCCGGTCGACAGCGATAATCGACCTGAAACGCGTTCACATCACCTGGTATGAAAAGCAATGAGGAAATTTCCAATGTTTATCCTATCGAGCATGTGTTCGCGATTATATGAGCATCCGAAAAAGAAATAAAATTCAAGGCATTAATTTGCATGCGACATGATGACAATGTTGATAATTAGAGGAAGCTTTCATAAGAGGAACACAATGTTTATTCATGCAAGCGAAAACATGCATACGAGTACTAAGCCTACATGGGAGTTCAGCATAAAGCATACAAAAGAGAGGACTAATTTAAATACACAACGCTAACGGAAAAGGTCACCAAACACCGGATCAATGGCGCAAGGGTTAACAAAGTAAAGAACAAAATTCTCCATCTCCCTCTCCGCTCTCTCCAGCACATCGAAGCGACGATTCTCGCGAGAAGTCGCTCCCCATCGGTTGGCGCCATGCTCGTCCGCGAAAGCAAACATAATGGCTCGCCGGGCCTTTATCTCACTCAGCAGATGAATTGAGTAGTCCTTCAAGGCCTGAGTAATCAGGCACGCTTCATGAAAGCCCTCGAGCTTCTCTTCCGCCGCATCAAGCATCGCCAGAGTCATCTCTGCTGGGTGAGGAGGGATGTCGGCAAGCACGGCCGCGAGAATCATCTGGAGCCAGAGGGAACCCATCGGGAGGGGAGACCCTTTACGGATCGAGAGCTCGTGCATGGCCAAGTCACATTCGTTGTCAGAAAGGAGGGGGTCCACCAACCGAGCAGCAAAGCGGGGGATCATCTCCTCAAGAGAAACTTCCCATGGCTGTCGACGAGCATGAGGACGATTACAAGCCATGGCACTCGTTTCCCTCTCAAGAAAAAATATATATATGATATGAATCTCTCTGTGAAAGGAAAAGAAAGCTATAGCCTCATATATAATGAAGTGCATTAAGTGCTGAGCGCGGAAAATCTTGCATGGTGAATTTATTTCCAAGGCCTAAAAAAGGAAAGGCGTCGAAAATCAAGGAGATGGAACTATTTCCAAGGCCCTTTTTCAGCACCTAACATTGTGCACTGAAAATATGGCATGAAGAAAATCTTGTGAACAACCGCATCAAGAGATCCCACGTGTGGAACACGCGAGGCCCAAAACCTGATGTGCACTTAAAAGGAAAAATATGGAGTAGTACCCTGCACATTAAAAAGCACAAACAACAATAGTAGCAAAATAATAAAATCTCAGAGGAAAAGCATGCAAACATACAAAGACACAACAGAACTTATCATCCAGACTTCAAGAAGGCCATACAAAATAAAAAGAAAACTTTTACAATGGCAAAGCTTCAGACGCAGGGCACGGGTTGAGAAATTCGAAATTAACTTTATTCAAGATCTTCCAAGCATTGCGAACCTCCCGAGTATGCTTTCTCTCACGGTCACAGGCATCGGGGTCCCCGCGAATGTCCTCTGCCCTCCGGTAGGCGGCAAGTATGGCCGATTGCTGAAAAATCTGATGCAGGAGATCAATGAGATTATCCCGCCTTCTCTTTGAAATCAAGTGCATCAGATACACCGAGTGTACTTTATCCTCGGCGGCGTCCAATGACCCAAGCGGCACACCAGCACAAAATAAAGGGAGAGCCTCCCTGATCGCCAGCACGATCAGCCTCAGAAGAGAAGAGCGACGGGGGAGTAGCCGATGGTTGTAATCGTCAAAGCGGCTCATGATCTCGGTACACTGAGCATCGGTGAACTCCTGGTTCTGACTGCGGCCCAGCGCACGAATATTCCCATAGGAAATGATCTCGTCAAGACTATACAGATGGGCGTCCATGATACCTGAAATAAAAGTCACGAGACATCATTACAAAGCCCCCGTTGCATTAATGACAGGAAGAACAACCTGGGGCCAAGAGACCTCAGGAAGCCTCCATGCGAAGAGACTGAGTTCTTCATAGGAATTAAATTCCTTATTAAGAAAAGGGAATTAAATTCCCGGAAATATTTTTGATGGAATTAAATTCCATGGGTTGAAACGCCATCGTCATCTCCTCAAAGATCACCTAAACCCTAAGAGATCTACAGTTCGAAAGTTAGGTGGTTTCCTGTTCTTATGGAAAAACTTGAAGAAAAATGGGTTCTTTGTGAAATCCTTAACGCGGATTTAAAATCCAAAGAGTTCTTTTAAAGACGAAGGCGCTTTGGCCGTTCAACATTATTACCTGAGGAGAAGGGATCCGTCAACAGAGTTAAACTCTGGGAAATGTTCAAGACAGAGAACTAAGCTCTGGAAGCGAGAATTAAATTCTCAAAGAGGAAGTTCTCAGAAAAGAAGATGAGCAAAGTGAAGGCTCCTATGAAGAGACAGCGGTATTTATAGAAGACAATGGAAACGTTTCATCTCCCCGGATCCCTAGAGGAATCCAACGGTCGCAAGAGGTGACAGCGTTGCACTCACGTGCAGACACGTGAGAACAACGCTGTAGGGGCATTTGTTTCCTGATTTAAAATCAGAAAAAAGCTTATGGGAAAAGCTTCAGAAGGAGGGGCCACGTGCTTACACGTGACCAGCAGTCACGTGTTGACACGTGACATATAAAAGCAGTGGAAAAGGGCTCATTGATTCCCTGATCAAGTCAGAGAAAAGGTTCCCTAATCAAGTCAAGAAAAAGGGCTTCAGATGAGGTCACGTGTTGGCACGTGACGCTCAAAGGAGAGGACTCGTGCTACAGTTGAGTCAAGGAAAGGGGCTCCTAACAGGGGGTCACGTGTTCATACGTGACCAATGGTCACGTGTTAACACGTGATGGCTAAAACAGCAACCAGAAGACAGCGCAGAAAGAAAGAGGATTCTTCATTCCAAAGAGGGTCACGTGTCTACACGTGACCATGGGTCACGTGGTCACACGTGACCGGCTTTCAAAGCCCATTTTTGACGACAGAATTAAATTCTGAAGGAAATTTGAATCTTTCCAAAGGAAAGTGATTATCTGGGACCAATCAAATTAAAGATTCAGAGATGATTAAATATCATCTATCTATGGAAAATCTCGGGTATGGAAAGATTTCCCCCTTAAATCTAACCAAAATAACAAAGGAGAATCTCTGGATTTAAAATCCAATGGTGAATAAAATTCACCTAATAATCCAAAGGTCCAGAACGAATGAAGGATGCAAATCAAATATCTCATGAAAGATTTACCAAAAAACTAATTGACTCAGCTGCTTCTTCTATAAATAGGAGCCAAGAGATACAAAAGAGGGATATATAGAGATACGCAGAGGGAAGAAAAAGGAGAGAGCCTTGATACTTTGAAGGAACTTGGATCTTCTGCAAAAGAAAACCCTAGGTAAGAAAGGGAAGGCTTTCTGAAAGAAAGAGAATGCAATTCTCAACAGAGTTTAACTCTGATATATGAAACAGAAGAACAGATTTCTTCTCTCTTTGATAGAGGATCTGTAAAGAGCACATCTCCCCTTGAAGTTGAGAATTTAATTCTCGATGGGTTGAGATCCTGCCATGCAGATCCAAAACGTAGAGAGGGAATGTAAGCACGAGAATTTAATTCTCACAAAACTATAGGAATTTAATTCCTTTAAAATAAAATTAGGGCTTGACCCTATATCATGGGAATTTAATTCTTTCAGAACAAAGAGAAACAGGGTTTAACCCTAATTAAGAACCTGGTTCTGTTGAAACAGCGGGAATCTAACTCCCTTAATCATAATTTAACAGAGAATGGGAGTTCAATTCCTTAAAAGCTTTTATTAGGGTTTAACCCTATTCAGTTCTTCACATATATAAGGAATTTAATTCCTACAGAAAATTCAGAGTTCAACTCTTCAAAAGAAACTAGGAATTTAATTCCTTTGAAATTATTGTCAGGGTTCAACCCTACGAGGAATTTAATTCCTGAAAGGGATTAACAGATCTTCTAACAACCACAGAAAAGAAGAGTCACGTGTCACCACGTGACCCCCCCCAAAAGATCTACAGAAAGCCCTTTGAGGCAGTGCCTCACGTGACCCACGTGACCCTCGGCAGAAGCGTTAACATATAAGCATTTGAATACCCGTCACGTGAGGGCACGTGATACTCTGAAAAATGCGATAATCTCAACAGAATCAATGAAGGGAGGGCGCTCTCACGTGTTGCCACGTGACCCCTCTTGCCTTAGTGTTTAACACTAAATCGAAACTCCCGAATCCAGTGTTAAAACAACTGTTGGGCCTTAGTGTTCAACACTAATCAAAAAACTTTACTTGCAGTGTTCAACACTGACTACCTTAGTGTTTAACACTAATTTGAGGGCTCAGTTGCCAGTGCTTGATACCGATCTGTTTTAGTGTTTAACACTAATTTGAAAGCCTTGTCGCTGGTGTTTAACACCAATTATCTTCTAGTGTTAAACACTAACTTGTCAACCTCATTCCCAGTGTTCAACACTGATTGCTCTGTAGTGTTTAACACTAGGCTTTGGCCCGATTGGCTAAAGGGATAGAGGCAAAGCCTCTCCCTCAATGGACCAACAAGAAGCCAATATTCCAGACCTGACTGGACTTAGCCCAAGCTGGCCATAAGTCCTCAATTCGTGATTAACTGGGCCAGTGGGCTCATAACATAATTAATCAGTCTTGACCCCAAATTGGGCCAGGGACTACTCAAGCCATTCCGGTTCTAGGGTACATCTCTTCACTCCTTTGATACTTGGCATTGTAATCCCTCAATGTCTTCAAAGAGGTGACGGGTCCCGATGACCACTCATGATATGGACTGTGGGGTCCTTAAAGCCATGTCTAATGCAAAATTCCTGGTTACGTGGAACGCGGATAACGTCACTCTTTGACCCCGTGGAAAACGTCCAGAGCGGATCCTGGTCCTCGCAGAGCACGGCAGTGAACCCGTGTGAAGCATCCAGAGTGGAGCCTAGTCCTCGCCTAACGCGGCAGTGAACCCGTGTGAAGCATCTAGTGCAAAATTCCTGGTTACGTGGAACGCGGATAACGTCACTCCTTGACCCCGTGGAAAACGCCCAGAGCGGAGCCTGGTCCTTGCCAAGCACGGCAGTGAACCCGTGTGAAGCATCCAGAGCACATACCGGACTGTGGAGTCCTTAAACCCATGGACTATGACGTCCTTAACCTCGACCGAGATGTCTTAAAACTAACAATGGACCGCAATGTCCTTAAACTACCCATGGACCGCAATGTCATTAAACTACCCATGGACCGTAATGTCCTTAAACTACCCATGGACCGCGATGTCCTTAAACTAGAACAGTAGAGCCCCTATATGCTCTTTTGTCGGATCTAAACGGTCCCGTTTAAGTTGATCTTAGCCTCAAAGATGGCTAACGAATCCTTAAACCTTCAAGCAGACTGGACTACGAATCCCCCCAATTAACTCTGGCTCGAGGGTACATCTCTGAACCCCTCTGACACCTGTCGTTGTAATCCTTCAACGTCGTCAGAGAGGTGACGGGTCCCGACGGCCACACACATACGATGGACCACTATGTCCCTAAAACTGGAACAATGGAGTCCAAACGCTCCTTTGTCGGATCTAAACGATCCCGTTAAGTTGATCTTAGTCTCAAACTAGACTAATGTATCCTTAACAAATGTTTGAGTTGATCTTAGCCTCAAGCGTGGCTAACGTATCCTCAAACCAAACCCCCAAACCCAAATCTAAGATAACTCGGATTTGGACTAGTCCACGCCCTACGGGCGACGACATAACTCAGTCTCCGTAAACGATCCATGGGCAATAAAACATAAAACAAAAACACACGACACGAAGTGACCATCTGGAGAAGGAGAAAGTTGTTACCGCGATGCGGTAGCGTAATTAACTGCAGGGGCTTGCGCCTGCAGGGAAGAGCGTCCCCACAATCATAAACCCCTCAAACGAGGGGGAATCTGACGAAGTTTGCTACACCGGACGCATCCGTTTAAACCTCCGATACACGGTGCCATAAATCAACTTGGCATCCTCGGAGAGGTAGACGGATAGCACCTATTGGCATCTGCCCCGAACCTCAGGCG
The DNA here is from genome assembly GCA_030015575.1 of Agapanthus africanus. Classification (NCBI taxonomy): domain Eukaryota; kingdom Viridiplantae; phylum Streptophyta; class Magnoliopsida; order Asparagales; family Amaryllidaceae; genus Agapanthus; species Agapanthus africanus. Next base: position 39,525,662 of record JASDDO010000004.1, on the reverse strand, counting down.
AGACGTCCCCACGTCCCGCGTGTCTTTCGGAGGGGAACATCCTTAACCTTGACTGTGAGGTCTTTAAACTCACGGACTATGATGTCCTTAACTTTGACTGTGAGGTCTTTAAACTCACGGACTATGATGTCTTTAACCTTGATTGTGAGGTCTTTAAACTCACGGGCTATAATGTCCTTAACCTTGACCAAGATGTCTTTAAACTAACATTGGACCGAGATTTCCTAAAACTAACATTGGACCATCATGTCCTTGAACTGGTCATCGACTGCAATGTCCCTAAACTAAACAATTGAGTCCAAATGCTCTCTTGTTGGATCTAAACGATCTCGTTAAGTTGATCTTAATCTAAAATTAGACTAACGTATCCTTAACAAACGTTTAAGTTGATCTTAGTCTCAAATGGGACTAACGTATCCTTAAACCCAAACCAAAACTCAAATCTAAGAAAATACGGATTTGGACTAATCAACGTCCTACGAGAGACAACATAAATTAGTCTCCGTATACAATCCATGGGCAACCAAAAACAAAACAAACGCCCATGACACGAAGTGACCATCTGGAGAAGGAGAAAGTGGTTACCGCGATGCGGTAGCGTAATTAACTGCAGGGGCATGCGCCTGCAGGGAAGAGCGTCCCCACAATCAAAAACCCCTCAAATGAGGGGGAATCTGACGAAGTCTGCTACATCGGCCGCATCCGTTTAAACCTTCGATACACGGTGCCATAAATCAACTTGGCATCTTCGGAGAGGTGGACGGATAGCACCAATTAGCATCTGCCCTCGGAATTCAGGCCCCGACGTCCCAACATCTCGATCGCATCTTCCGGCGGAGAACAGAGCGCACTATATCTAATAGGGTGTGATTCCTCCGCTCTGATACACCGTTGTGCTATGGTGTATACGGAAGAGTAAGCTGAGAGAAAATCATATTCTCTTTTAGATAGTCCAGGAACTCATTGCTTAAGTATTCTCCTCCTCGATCAGATCGAAGGATCTTAATACTTTTACCCGTTTGGTTCTCGACTTCGTGCTTATATTCTTTGAATTTCTCAAAAGCTTCAGACTTGTATTTCAACAGGAACATATGTCCGTATCTTGAGAGATCGTCAGTGAATGTAATGAAGTACGAGGAACCATTCCTGGCATGTGTAGACATGGGACCGCATACATCACTATGTATCAGTCCCAAGAGTTCCGTAACTCTTTCTCCGTGTCCACTAAACGGAGTTTTGGTCATCTTTCCTTTTGAGACATGAATGGCAAGTTTCATAAGATGATAATTCGAATGAATTCAAATATCCATCTTTATGTAACTTAGCTAGTCGTGTCGTATTGATATGACCTAGTCTACAATACCACAAGAAGGATTCGTTCATTTCTAAACTCTTCCTCTTGTGTGTGTTTTGTACATTAAGAACTGTGGTTTGATTTAGAACGTATATGCCATTATTTAACGAGCCTGATCCAATCAACTTTTGATTCAGGAAGATATTCATAACATTATCCTGTACTACACAATTATATCCTTCTTTACTCAATAAAGAAACTGATATAAGATTGCATATCAGGGTCGGAATGTAATAGAATTCGTTCAGAATCAATGTATTACCATTTGGCAATACAAGGTGATATTCGCCAACTGCTTTGGCTGCAATATTTGCACCATTCCCTACTCTTATGGAATGATCACCCATTCCCAGTTCTCTACCTTTCCTTAGCCCATGTAACATATTACATATGTTGGATCCCGATCCAGTATCTAATACCCAGGACGTAGAGTGAACTGAGAAACAGTTCTCGATAACAAACACACCCGAAGAAGATGCATCAACATGCTTATTCTTCCTTTGGGCGGTGTAAGAATCCGGATATGTCCCTATTCCCTGTTCAGTCTTATAAGAATTATAAGAAAGAACGGAACCAACGTTTCCCTGCTAAGTATAACAAGCGGGTTCGGTCAATACATCCATATTATTATCTTGATTAAGGCCTGACATGGTCGCTACCTAGAGAGAGAGAGAAGAAAACACTTTAGCGTATGCTCTTGCAAGATTAGATTGGTTATTATCTTATCTAATCAGGATGGCTCCCACTGTTTTTATCAAATCTTCTTTCAAACCCTAAAAAGTAAGACTAGCTGGAATTAATTACACCTTACAAGTTCGCCAATCTTTCGGCCAGGCCAGTGTTGGTATTTTGAGGGAGGTTCCCCGTGCTTTCACATGGACCTAATTAAAATAAACCTCGTTTTCCCAGAGGCATAACCCCGTTAACACCTTTCTAGACACCTACTTGATCGGCTAATTGTCATGTGTAAAACTCTCCCAGGAGTAACTCTTACTCGTAGTGCGTATCGGGATCCAACTATCCCATAGCAGGTATGCAATCTCATTGCAAATTTCAACACTTGAAATTCCCGATAATATTTTTGCCCCTAACGTGCTATGACCTTGACAAAAGCCAACAAACCATAGTCCGCTAGTCAAGTTCAACCCGTACATTTCATGATTGAATTAAACCCACCCTCACGACCCTTGACGAAAGCCAGAAAAGCCGTACGACTACCCTAATCCAATCGCATCATATGCATCAGATAAGCAGTAAGTAGCAACCGCACACTACGCCTTGACGAAAGCCAACAAACGTAGCACGAATACTAAATATTACTTATCTAAAATGTCGGAGGGCTACGACAGGTTTTTCAGAAAACCTTTTGCGTAATAAACTTGATATCGTTTTAGAAACAAGTGATTTTTGAAAAGGAGTGTTTTTGAGGTTTATACTAGTTTCGCTAAAGAGGTCACTCCCGGTCTCACTCTCTAAGCATTCGATGTTGTCACTTTAAGGCGTCAACTGTCTAGCCTTTGCTTCGGCTCTTTCCTTATCGAATAAGGTGCAGGATATTTCACAAATACCACTATGCAAAACAAGAACTATAGAAGCAATAAAAAACAAAACCGAGTGAGTTGTAGCATCTGCTGGTTTCGCTAATGAGGTCACTCCCGGTAAAGGGATCTCGGCTCTTTCCTTATCGAATAAGATGTTGGATATTCTACAAGGAATACCGTTATGCAAAGCAAAAACTCAGCTGCCCTTTTTGAAAATTTAATTCTACAACATCTTTTAGGTTTCTTTTCTTTCATTAATCTCATTAATGACGTCCCATCATTTATGCTTCCTAAGCATCACAGAAGAAACGAAAATACAACGTACGCTTATGCCATCCGCATTCGCCTCAGTGTCCCGTTATGCACCGTTAGATTACTTAACTAAAGGCATACCGGGACGAGATTAGAGCGGGTGCAAAACATAAGCAACGTTTATTATATATCATATATACAATAATAAAGCATTCGTCTCACGCATATAAAATGATCACATCACAGAATATCAGCAGCAGAAGATAACATATGAAATATTGGATATTCTAGAAGGTCCGTGTTTTATTTTGAGCCTGTATAAAACACGGATTCCACGGTCGCGATGAATAGCCAAACCCACATCCCTAGACCCTTACGAGAGTGGCAAGCAACCCTACCAATTCTAGAGTTAGGAGACCCGGACTCGACTCCTCGAGTTGGTCTCCCACTGGACTCTAGAACCCGGTTACTTATGCTCCCCACCTTGGGTCTATCCTAATGCGGAAAAGTAAATAATATACAACAATGGTGACAACATTCTCAACCCGAAAGTGCCCCAATAAAAGAATATTATATACAATGAATTTTACATGAATGAAAATAAAAACTCCCATCTCACATAAAACCCCGGCTATTCAAAACACGGCGATCCAATATAACATATCACAGCAACACATAACATCACATGTCATCAACGTAAGTAAATATGCGTATCCCAATTGTCGTTGACATATAGCACCGAAACCGGCGATACACCACATATTACACTTACGGTCGCATAAAAGAAAATGCCAAACTACAACATTTGGAATTCACAATCACTTTAGACACGTAAACCCGAAATATCACATACTTCGAATTTCATTCCTAACTATATGAATTCTACATATTGTATCATATTCCAGATAACTAGAAAATGTTAAACTTTCCGATCGAATAAACAAACACCCAAAATTTCCCAAAGAGCTCAACACTTGAGCGGAGTTCAAAAGGTCCCAGAACATGCCACAGCTATTATGAACCAGCCGTAGTAGGGTCCCAGAACATGCCACAGCTAAACGTGACAGCCACCGGGGTATTGAGCGATCAGAAGATCAACAAGAAAGCATGTACATACTCCTGGGAATCCAATCAGTAACACTACCGTATAGTCCAGTATCTTCGTCTGATATGTCGCATATCCAGTCTAGGAGTGGTAAACATCATACCCTAGTAACCGATAAGTCGTGTCGATATGAGGCTTATAACGGGTCGAGAAACTACTGATAACACTTACCGGTAGATCTCCATATCAGCCTTAGTCAGGGACTTCCAGTTATAGCCAATCGAACACAGCGCAACATCAACCCCCAATACCGGGAGAGACGAAACCCCTCCTATCGCTCATTGCCTCAATGTGATTCGGGACTACACCCAAAAGCCACCATTTTGCACGTTCTCATGAACGTAGTAAAGTGGAAATCAAAGCACAGTGGGAATCACACAAGACTCTATGACGATCTCGGGTCTACAGACTAACCTGTACCAGAATCTGTTCCCCTCCGAATGGCGGCGGACGACGCGAGGGCGTCTTGCCTGAGATTCGGGGCAGATGCTATATGGTTTTATCCGTCTACCTCTCCGAAGATGCCAAGTTGATTTATAGCACCGTGTATTGGAGGTTTAGACGGATGCGGCCGATGTAGCAGACTTCGTCAGATTCCCCCTCAGGGTGAGGGGTTTTTGATTGTGGGGACGCTCTTCCCTGCAGGTGCAAGCCCCCTGCAGTTAATTACGCTACCGCATCGCGGTAACAACTTTCTCCTTCTCCAGAATTTCACTTCGTGTCGTGTGTGTTTGTTTTGTTTGTGGTTGCCCGTGGATTGTATACGGAGACTGAGTAATGCCGTTGCTCGTAGGACGCGGATTAGTCCAAATCCGTATTTACTTAGATTTGGGTTTGGTGTTTTTAGTTTAAGGATACGTTAGCCGCGTTGCGGCTAAGATCAACTTAAACGTTCGTTAAGGATACGTTAGTCCTGTTTGAGACTAAGATCAACTTAACATGGTGATCCATTTAATATATGACCGTCGGGACTCATCACCTTTCTGACGTCGTTGAAGGATTACAACGACAGGTGTCAGAGTTGTTCAGAGATGTACCCCTGAACCAAGGTTGATTTGGAGTTTTATAGTCCATTTGAATGTTTAAGGATACGTTAGCTGTGTTTGGGGCTAAGATCAACTTAAACAGGATCGTTTAGATCCGGCAAAAGAGCATTTGGGGGCTCTCTTGTTCCAGTTTAGGGACGTGGTGGTCCATGTTCCAGTTTAGGGACGTGGTGGTCCATCGCCAGTTTAGGGACGTGGTGGTCCATCATTAGTTTAGGGACGTTTCGGTCCAACATTAGTTTAAGGACGTTTCGGTCCAATATTAGTTTAAGGACGTCTCGATCCACGAGTTTAGGGACCCCGCAGTCCATGTTAATGTGTGGTCGTCGGGACCCGTCACCTCTCTGACGTCGTTGAGGGATTACAACGATAGGTGTCAAAGGAGTTTGGAGATGTACCCTCGAACCGGATGTAAATTGATTTAGGGAGCAACCGTGCTCAGTCAATTTATTTGAGGACTTATGGCCATGATTGGGCTAAGTCCAGTTGAAAATGTTCAACACCTTTATTTATTTTTGGTCTATTAGACCTGTGCTAGGGCTTTGCCCACACTTAAATAATGCATTGCATCACTTCTATTTTATTTTTATTTATTTTTTTTTTGTTTGGGCTCTGCCCATAAAAGATGCAGAGCATCAATTTGTTTTGGGGCTCTGCCCATTTATCAATTTTACTTGGGCTCTGCCCTTTTTATTGCTTTGCAATTTATTTTGGCCTGCTAGGTCTTTTTGACTTGGGCCTGGCCCTTTTACAAAATAAACGCATTGCATTTGTCAGGCGCTTTGCGCCAAACAGAGAGCGCAAGCGCTTGTGGTGACGACACGTGTCATGCAGGCGCAGTACGCTGCGCTAGTGCGCTACGCTTGCGCTGTTGACACGTGGCGCGCTCTGGTGAGTTGCGCCAATTTCAGAGGGCAAAGCTCTATTTCAAAAGCGCATAGCGCAAATGGTCCAGACGCTGACACGTGGCACTCTCTGGTGGCTTACGCCAGCCCAAGAGCGCAACAGTGCAGATTTATAAGTGCAAAGCACTATTAATTTGAGAATCTTTTAGATTCAAGAACCAATGGTTCATAAAAGAAGTGCAAAACACTATTTGATTTCTTGATCTAATTTAGATCAAAGAAAAACAAGTTTTTTCTTATTTCAGGAACCAGAGGTTCATAAAAAAGTGCAAAGCACTATTTTTATTTTGTTTTTTTATTAAAGATTATTGATCTTGTTTTTAGATCAATCCTCTGTTCATAAGAGAATTTTCTCTTTTTCTAAAGGCTTTTTACCTTTTTGTTCTTGAGGATCTCTCTTCAATTCTTCAGAGTTTTCTCTGTTTAATTTCTCACAAAATGTTGATGCCTTTGAATTGAGGTCTAGGGTCCTTTTTATAGTGCCCATAAATTTGTTAAAGAGATCTTTCTCTGAGTGATTTGGGGAATATCCCCCACCGTTGGATCCTTGATCCAAGGGCTTCTGTTTTACAGAAGAAAATCTTCTTGTTTTAACAAGAACAGAAAGATTTCTTTAGAATCTTAATTCTGTTTGGCGCAAATGCTCCAGAGCGTGACACGTGTCATACAGCGCACAGCGCAGCGCAACTGCACTAGCGCATCTGCGCTGACACGTGTCGCGCAGCGCAACTGCGCGAGCGCATCTGCGCTGACACGTGTCGCGCAGCGCAACTGCGCGAGCGCATCTGCGCTGACACGTGTCGCGCAGCGCACAGCGCAGCGCAACTACGCGAGCGCATCTGTGCTGACACGTGTCGCGCAGCGCAACTGCGCTGACACGTGTCGCGCAGCGCAGTGCTTGCGCAACTAAAGCATTGCTTCCTTTGATTTTGCTTTGAACAGAGCTTTGCTCTGATTGGGTGCGCTGCCTTGGGCGCTGCGCTGATGCATCTGCGTCTGACACGTGGCGCGTTGCGCCCGAGATTTGAAGCGTTGCTTCAAAATTTGAATTTTGAATTTCCAACAGAGCTTTGCTCTGATTGGGGGAAACAAATGCCCCTCCACCGTTGCGCTCACGTGGCGCGCACGTGAGTGCAGCGGTGGCAAGCTCCTGACCGTTGGATCAAGGGGTGAGCTGAAGGGGCGCAAGCGCCTTATAAATAGGACCTCTGGTCCTTAGAAAAATCTCACCGTTTCAAGATTTTTATTTTCCAGAGCTTTGCTCTCAGTCAAGAACTTCAGAGCTTTGCTCATTTCTAAAGTCAAAAACTTTAGGTAAAAAATTAATTAAAATTAATTTAACTTAATCTCAACCAAAGAGCTTTGCTCTCATAGATCTTTTGATCTAAAGAGATCCCCATTAGGGTTTCATAAACAGAGATTTGCTCTCAAAAACTTATAGATCTGCAGAGATCTTGTTCATGGGTTCTAACCCATGAACAGAGCTTTGCTCTTGAATCAACTGTAGATCTTTTAGATTTGAAAAATGAAGAATCTTTTTATAAGTTTTTCATGAATCTTTCAAGATTCCAAAATTTTTAATTCTTTTAAGTGTAAAAATTTTCTGATGGACCTTTTCCATTATTACTACAGAGCTATGCTCCTTTAAAGAATTTTATTCTTTTGAGACCAGAATTTGACAAGTGTCATTCTGTGACAGAGCTTTGCTCTGAAAGAGGAGATTTTCTCCTTGTCTCTAGGGATTTTTTTATTATTATTATTAGTGGGAATGTTTTCCTGGGGACCAACTGACTATCTCATGCAATGATGAGGTTGTCTTATTAACTGACATATTGTCATCCAGATTTTGTGGGTCCCCCTTCGGTCTTCTACCCGCCGTACTGCTGTGTGGTGTAATTAATTAATTTTAATTTAATTTTTAATTTAATTAATTGATTAACGCATTTTCTTTTTTAAACGCCAAGCGTTGGAATTACAATACTAACGGCTAGATTGTTCTTTTGCAGCGATCATGTCTCTCGACACCTCGTTTCCGTTCGTCCGCTCGGAGGAAGGGTTTCCCGAAGCGCCCTTGGACCGTGAAGTCTTGGCCATGATCAAGGAATACGACCCGGAATACAAGAGTCTCCACCTTTGGGGGTCGTGGTATAACCAGATCATCATGGGCCGCCGGAGCTTCACATGCGCGGTGCCGTCAGAACCCATCACAGCGATTCACTATGCTACCCCACCCTCGGTGCAGTATGCCGTGGAGATGGTGGATTGGACATCGAAGGGTTTTCTTCATCCGGCTATAGATTCCATCCCGGTCCGGCGTCCTATGGTTTTGGATATCCTAGGACGCCGTATCTGTCAGGGTGAGGCACGACCTTGGGGGCAATCATATAACATTGGTCTGATCCCCCGCCACCCGATCGGTTATCTGTCGTGGGCCCGGTACATCCTGTCGACGAAGAAGTCGCAGTTGATAAAGTTAGGATTGTACACCGCAATGTACGTCTCTCTATTCTAATATCCCACGCTCCCGACCTGGTGGTTCAAGGCCTTCCTGGAGCAGTGGAACATTCCTACCCACACTTTCCTCACCATGGATCGGGAAGTGTCAATCTCTTTGGAAGAGTTTACAGAGGTATCCGGTTTACCGGTTATAGGGGAACACTATGAGGAGTTGCTCCCGACAGACGAGTACGTCTTTGGCGCTAGGCCGGTGGTAAGGGGGCTCACACCGGAGAATGTTGTTCAACACCAATTCCCAAGCTTAATTAAAGTGTTGAACATCTATGAATCCCTTTTCGTCGAACATGGGAGTTGAGGAGTTAGCTTTGAGGATTTCATTGCTCGGTTTCTTCGTCCAAGCGTCCTCTCATCAGAGGCTGCCATGTTCGCTACTCTGGATGACCCTTTCGGCCTAGGTGTGGATAACCTACCGGAGAAGGAGATAGATCAAAAGGGTTTTTTCCTTCCGAATTTCCCGACTATGTCTTTTGAAGAGATTGCGGCCCCTGTAATGGATGAGGAGGCCTTTTTCTTAGGATTTCTCGGGTTATGGTTGAGTTGGTTGCGATTCCAATGCACTCTCACCGCATGCGGCCCTCTGTTTTTTACCCAGCCTACCGAATGACTATCGGGGTAAAGGTGGTCGTGGGGATCGCTGGCTTGGCACACTTATATCATGGCCTCAGTCGAGCAGTGGATGCTAATGAGCCTGGGGTACTGCACGTGGTCTTCCCGATGCATTATTTTGTATCGTGGCTCGAGCTACACACGGCGGGTGTCTTCGGTATGCACAAAAGGCCCTCGTTCTTCGACAAGTGCGGTTTCCCTCGCATTATATAGCTGATCGGCGCATCAATTGTGACCCCATCACCATGGAACGCCAGTGGTTTACTCAGACCGTTGGAGCCGGGATGTCCTTTATTGACAAGGTGCTGACTATTGGAAAAGCGTCCACCACCGCGGTGCGACCATTACAAGACTCCTTTAAGGATGGAGCATCAGTTTTGACGGCCCAGGAGACCCTTCACTTATACTCTATTAGACCGGGCTTCGTAGCCTTCAGGCAGAATGGTGCGGCGATTTTCATGAGATATAACCCGCATCGTTTTGCCCAACAATTGGGCTACGATCAAGGGGTCCCCTTGGAAGCTTTCTTGCTGGAACCCGCTGCCACTGAAGAAGGGATGGAGAACGCGCTGCATCATTTCATACGCCTGAATACTGGCTCTCATTTTTTTATCAGTGCGCCGGCGTGCGCTCCACGACTCCTCAATGTGTACAAAGACTGGTACAATCATGCAACATGAGCCGTTATAAAGGAGGAAAGGCGACTGCTGGTCGACCGTAAGGGTGCGCCTCCAGGCAGTGACCGCAATGCTCCTTTGGTTCCGAGGACTCCAGTAGTTGCCCCTCTAAAAGAGGTTAGAACCGGGCCATCGCGTGCGCAAAGTCCTCCTCACGGATTGCCGCTCCCCAATATCGCGGATGCACCTCCAGCGCCCTGTGCTCCAGTGGAGACAGTGGTTGTAGCATCGCCGGAGTCTGGCGTGGGCGCGGACATCGGGACCCGCCGTCCTAAGGTGGCTGCTAAGCGTAAGTCAATCCCACGTGAGCCTAGGGTCGGAGGGCAGAAGAAAAAGAAGTCGCTCTTCGCCGCCGATGTCGTGTTCGGCCAGGAACCCCATGCTCCCTATGCCGAGGGCCTGATTGAATACGGGACTAATGAGGGATTAGTCATGCTGCCAGATGACACGAACTTGGAGGCTGCCATTGCAGCTTCGGAGCGGTTGGCAAGGTGCGACGCATGGCTGGCTAAGCTTGCGGCATCAGGTAATCACTAGTCGCATTTTCAATTACATCATGTCTTTTATTATTGCCTTTGACTATTTTTTTTTCTTGTCTTCCAACAGGCATCACCACTGAGGAAGTCATCGCCGCTTCTCTGAAGACTTTCCAAGAGGAAGAACGTCTCAGAGCGTCCATGGGCCTTAGTAAGCTTCAACTCATCAAGTTTTCATTTCCCTTGTGTTATGGTCGATCTAACCTCTCCCTTTTTATCACAGGACCTCAATGCCGCTCCCGCCAAGTGACGCAGATGTTCTATCAGTTGCCGATGTTCCTGCTTCTTCAGGGTTACTGGAGGAGGTTCGTCTTGAAGAGCCGATGAGAGACGCCTTAAAGGCTCTGGAGGTATCTCTGAACGAGGACGACGACGCCCTGAAGGAAGCGTCACAGAGGTCCATCGCGACAGCCCGGGAGGAACGGAAGCGGTCAAGGCGCGAAGCAAAGGCACGCAGGGCTGCCTTGGCTATGGGAGCGGGCCCCATCACCGCTCCTCGTGCTGATACTCCATCCGAAGAGGCCCCTGTTGCCCTATCTACTGCTCGCAGACAAGTGGCGTGCACAGTTCGGAGCGCAAACAGTAAATCCACTTCAGGTAATATTCCTTTCAGAGTTTTTTTTGTAAGAATTTTAATGCCATTGGTTCTTATATATTTTGTCTTGTAGGGCCAAGTCCGACCGAGGGGGAGGCGAAGACCGTTGAACCCAAGGAGGCAGAGAAGGCGGCACCTACCGAACCCGAGCCGACGGTGGGCAACGTTGCTGAGGCTTTGGAGCCTGAAGTGGAGGTTGAGGGGCTTGCAGCCGAGAAGGTCATTGATGCCGAACCTAAAGTGGCGGCAAATGAAATGATCATTACAACTGAGCCCCGGGTGGTGGAGGACGAGGCGCTTGAGGCCGGCGATCTCGTGGTGACGGCGGATGAGCCGACGGAGACCGCGGAGCCCGCAGAAGTAGCGGGTGAGATGGGTACGACTCTTGGGGAAGAGTTAGCCGCTCTCTCCCAAGAGTCCGGCAACGCTCCAATCATTGCCCTCCCCATGTACGATCTTCCGCTGTCTTCAGGTCTTGCGAGCACGACAATGGCCCCTATCGAGTCGGGTGATGAGGCCACGGGCGGTGGCCTCATGTCAATGGAGGAGGGAGTCGCCTCCGTTTCAGCCAGCAGCTCATCAGGTAAATCCCAAGTTGCTGTCTTTCTTTACCTTACAATCCTTTCTGACAAGTTCACCCTTTTTCGCAACGCGGGTGCAGCCAGCACTGATGCCCCACTGCTCAAGGGAGTGCCTTCAATGACTGCCTTGGCGGTGGTCACCTCTCAACCCTCTCTTACACCGTCGAAGATGTTGGAAGGTATGGGCTTGCAATTTATTAACCTTCTCTTTCAAACGCATAATTTATGTACTAAAGTCGCACTGTTATGTCTTTTCAGGAGTGCTCTTTAATCATCTATATCAAGTGTTGCTCCCACACTTCTCCTTCCCATCTGAACTCACTTCTCCCTCTGGCGGTGCTGGTGAGTGTAGTCCCCGACTGATACCTTTCTTTTTTGGTGATAGAATTATTTCAGACTCTCTCTTGTCCTGACTGCAGTGTTACAAATCGAAGGGGGAGAAGAAAGATCGGTCGCGCCACCGGCCCTTCCGGTCTTGCCACCTGCTTCAACCGGTATAGTAAACTATCTTATCAATGATTTTTTTTATATCTATTGAATCATCATCTGATCGCACTTTTTCTCTTTAGCTGTCGTTCCAGTCTCGGCGCCCTTCGAGTCTCGCATTACAATGCCGGGCGGCCCTTCCCAGAGACGTCCGTCCTCAAAAGGTGCGGTGAATAGTCTACGCATGTTGAGTGACTACATCGAGGAACTCGACGTCGAGACTCCTACATCTGCTGAGGACTTCGCTACGACGGTTAACCCGATGTTGGTGATATTTGCCACCTTCCATGACGAGGGCATCGTCGCATCTTGGGTTAACCACTGTCGGGAGATTGAGGTTCGCCTTCATCAGTTGGAGTCGATGCGTCTATCCCTCGAGACTTTGGCTGTGAGCATTCAACGGGGAGCATGGCTCGAGCAAAGCACTTCTCATTTCCGTCATTTGGAAAAAGAAGCAGCTTTGAGGCTGAAGGAGTGTCAGGAGTCTTCAAGCGAAACTGCTCGCCTGCGTGCTGAAGTTGAGGCGAACGCCGCTGAGGTAAAGGCCATCTTCGAGGGCCTTCTGGAGCGCATCTCAAATGGGCTGAAACTGAAGCGGGCACTTGATGTCGTCGAGCATGACATTCCAGGCCGTGAAGCAACTCATCAGGCCGTCAGGGATCAGCTTGCATCTGTCTCGCAGCAACGGGCCCAAGTGGAGGCGGAGTTGGCAGTAGTGGCCGATCAGGAGAAAGCGGGGAAGGAAATGCGCGAACAACTGCTAGAGCTATGCAGGACGCTTCCTTCTCAGTAGCTGCCTTTGTATCAATGTATTTGTAAAATTTGCCTTTTAAATGATATGTATCCATTCTTTATTCTTTTGAACGATTCATCTTGTATTTGATTGAAGTCAATGAATAAAGATACACATTTTCTTTTGCAATGTCTTGTATGTTCTTTTGCTTTCTGCCTTCTCTTATTATCAGCATGTTGTCATAATTAGCATATAATAGAGTAGGCATCTTGATATCTTCACAGGATAGCAATGGCTTAGGCTGCAGGTTCAGATCTGCCTCCTAAGACTTTTCAACTCTATGAGCCGTGAGGGTCCCATAGAGACTTTTCTCCCTACGGATCGAGAGGATCTCGTAGGTGGGTTTTTCCTCCTTAGGAATCGTGAGGATTCCTAAGTGTGGTTCTCTCTTATAAGTCGTAAGGATCCTATAAGAGAAATTTTCCCTCTTACGAGTCATGAGGACTCGTAAGCGGTTGTTTCCCTCCTTGTCGAAACTCGACTTCGAAGAGTGAGACCCGTGGATAGTATGCAAGAGACCTTTTTAAATCGACTTGCAGGGTCCCTGAGTTGAGGTGTTTGCTAGGGATTATTTGTTTCCCTAGCGCCAAGGATTATTTGTTTCCTTGGGGTTTGAAACGAGTCGAGAATTTTCCACGGAGGCACTGGTTGCTCTGCGAGTCGACGCGGATTAGGAGGCTCTCGTCAAGGAGTGTTTATATCCGTGAGTCGAGGAATTTGCTAAGGATTATTTGTTTCCCTAGCGCCAAGGATTATTTGTTTCCTTGGGGTTGAAACGAGTCGAGAATTTCCCACGGAGGCACTGGTGGCTCTACGAGTCGACGCGGATCAGGAGGCTCTCGTCAATGAGTGTTTGTATCCGTGAGTCAAGGAATTTGCTAAGGATTATTTGTTTCCATAGCGCCAAGGATTATTTGTTTCCTTGGGGTTTGAAACGAGTCGAGAATTTCCCACGGAGGCACTGGTGGCTCTACGAGTCGACGCGGATCAGGAGGCTCTCGTCAAGGAGTGTTTGTATCCGTGAGTCGAGGAATTTGCTAAGGATTATTTGTTTCCCTAGCTCCAAGGATTATTTATTTCCTTGGGGTTTGAAACGAGTCGAGAATTTCCCACGGAGGCACTGGTGGCTCTGCGAGTCGACGCGGATCAGGAGGCTCTCGTCAAGGAGTGTTTGTATCCGTGAGTCGAGGAATTTGCTAAGGATTATTTGTTTCCCTAGCGCCTAGGATTATTTGTTTCCTTGGGGTTTGAAACGAGTCGAGAATTTCCCACGGAGGCACTGGTGGCTCTGGGAGTCGACGCGGATCAGGAGGCTCTCGTCAAGGAGTGTTTGTATCCGTGAGTCGAGGAATTTGCTAAGGATTATTTGTTTCCCTAGCGCCAAGGATTATTTGTTTCCTTGGGGTTTGAAACGAGTCGAGAATTTCCCACGGAGGCACTGGTGGCTCTGCGAGTCGACGCGGATCAGGAGGCTCTCGTCAAGGAGTGTTTGTATCCGTGAGTCGAGGAATCTGCTGAAGACACTGGTTTCCTCGGAGTTGGACTGAACCGTCGAGATTTGGCTTCGTCTTCTGGCAGAGCCTGTTGGGAAAGTATGGTTCCCTCTTTGTTTACGCCCTTGGATTGCATACAGGGATCGATGTGATCTTAACTGTAGGGCCAAAGTTTTATCATCATTTTTTTTGTTTTATCTCAGCGATGCTCTATCATTTCAGCATTTATATCGCGAAGGTCGCGATTGCCCAATCATTTCGGCTATTTTTCGCGGTGCCCAATCATTTGGCTATTTATTTTATTTTTACTCGCTGCTTTTTATTGCGAGTTGCCCAATCATTTCGGCTATTTATTTTATTTTTACTTGCTTCTTTTTATTGCGAGTTGCCCAATCATTTCGGCTATTTTGCATGCATACATTTTTACTTGCTGCTTTTTATTGCAAGTTGCCCTATCATTTCGGCTATTTCGTATGCACGTGCGGCCTATTGGCTTTTCGCTGTAAACCGATTTCGGCATCAGCACCGCTACAACTAGGATATTACCAGGAGCAAATCATCATCTGCTTCTGTCGATGTCGAACAAAGGTGGCTTAGCGACCAGGGTTAGGGTCCTGTCGGCTAAGGCTTTTGACTTCATGAGCCGTAAGGGTTTCACGAAGTTATTTCTCCCTACAAGTCGTGAGGATCCTGTAGGTGTATTTTCTCTTTAGGACTCGTGAGGATTCCTAAGTGTTCATTTCCTCGGTAAGTCGTAAGGATCCTACAGGAGGGTTTTCTCCTCATAAATCGAGAGGATTTACAAGGGTTGTTTACCATGTGAACATATCCCCAGTCACGGATGAGACTTGGTTAGGGAAATGTTTATTCGCGCCCGTGGATTGTATACAAGAGCCAGTATTGGACCACTTGTAGGGCAATATCGAAAGTTGTGGGGTTTGCTTAAGCATAGGTTTATGTCTCTGTAACTTAAGACTTTCAAATCCTATGAGCCGTGAGGGTCCCATAAGAGAGTTCTCCTTACGAGTCGTGAGGATCTCGCAAGTGTATTTTCTCCTTAGGAATCGTGGGGATCCCTAAGTGTGTTGTTCCCTTGTGAGTCGTAAGGATCTCACGCGGGTGGTGTCTCTTTACAAGGTCGAGAGGACCCTATAAGTGTCTTTTAACTAGGTTGCGCCCTTTCGGGTTTTCACAAACACTCGCCGGTAGTCCTGCTGTTTTTACTCACGGAGCCCTTTCGGGTTTTCATCCGTGCTCATTTTGCTTATGTACATACCGTTTTTTTTTATTCTTTTTATTTTCTCTTTTTTTTACGAGGTCGCGCCCTTTCGGGTTTTCACGAACACTCGCCGGTAGCCCTGCTGTTTTTACTCATGGAGCCCTTTCGGGTTTTCATCCGTGCCCTTTTTGCATATGGACATACCGTTTTTATTTATGATATTTTTTCTTCTTTTTTTTTTATCTCGTCAGCCTACGGATGCTGCGGTATTAGTTTAAGGACGTTTCGGTCCACTATTAGTTTAAAGACGTTTCGGTCCGTCACTAGTTTAAGGACGTCTCGGTTCGTCATTAAGAAGGCCGGCTATTGCTTATAAAGTTTGAGCTTAGGAAGATAGCGAGCGGACATAGTCGTCGTCATCTATCATTGACCTAGGCTGTGACTCATTAAGCGCAGTATCTCTTTAGGAAGCGACCATTTATCGGCCTGAAAGGCCTTTCACCGTGCATATCCATGAGTAGATAGGCCCCACCCTGGTAGACCTTATCTATGATGTACGGGCCTTCATAGTTTGGCTCGAATTTTCCCCGCTTGGCGCGATTGGGGATCATAGGCCTTTTGACCACTAGCACGAGTTCGCCTTGACGGAATGTCCTCGGTCGGGTCAATCTTTCATATGAGCGCGTCATCTTTGCTTTATAAGCTTCCAGATTCTGTTGTGCTATGAGCCGTGTTTCATCGAGGGCGTCAAGCTCCTCAAGCCGAAGGTGAGCATTTTCTTCGTCTGTCAGCTCGTAGTGGACTGCCACTCGTAGAGAGGGTAACTCTATCTCGAGGGGGAGTGCTGCTTCCGTCCCAAATACCAACGCATACGGCGTTGTGTTCGTGGCCGTCTTGAACATAGTTCGATACGCCCAAAGGGCCTCTTGCAGTCTCTCGTGCCAGTCTCTCTTATTTCGGGACATTGTCTTCTTCATAATCTTTGTTAAAGTCTTATTGAAGGCCTCAGCTAGTCCGTTGGCTCGCAGATTATAAACCGAGGAATATCTCCAGTCTATGTTATGTTGTTGCGTGAAGCGACTAATCTTATGGCCTCTATATGCTGGCCCGTTATCGGAGATGATCCGTCGCGGAGTTCCAAACCGATATATAACGTTCGTCTTGAAGAAGTGGAGGATATTCTCCGTCTTTACTTCCCTCAGCGGTACTGCCTCTGCCCATTTGGAGAAGTAATCAGTCGTCGCTTGGATGAAACGATGTCCCCTGGACGATGCTGGTTCGATGGGGCCGACTATACCAATTCCCCACATTTCGAATGGCCAGCTAGCCACTGTCGGATGTAGCAGATTTGGATGCTGATGGATGAAGTCCCCATGAATTTGGCATGAGTGGCATTGCTTCGCATATTCGAGGCAGTCTTGAATCATCGTGGGCCAGTAGTATCCCATCCGTTTGATCTTCAACTTCATCTTTGGGCCTGCTTGGTGAGAACCGCAGAGTCCGTCATGAACTTCCTGGACGACCCTTTCCGCTTCGTCAGGCCCTAGGCATCTCAGCCACAGAGAATCAAACGTCCTTTTGTATAGAATATCATTGACGAAAGCGAAAGACAGAGCCCGTTTCATGAGCTGATGTCTTGTGGACGCATCTTCGGGCATTCGATGGGACTTAAAGTAGTCTATGAAGACTTCTCTCCAGTCCTCAGCCTTTTCTCGTTCTTTTATTTGTAAGGTCGTCTGCTCAGTCGCTCCCTTTTCCTCGGACGATTCCGGAGGTATTTCTGCTGGGGCAAGCACCCGACGGCTTTGTACCACGATTCTAACGTCATCGAGGTTCTCGTCAGCCAGTTCTTTAGCAAGTTTGGCCAACGCGTCTGCTTTGTTGTTTTCCGAACGCGGTATGTTTTCCAAAGTATAGGAAGGAATTTGGGTCAACAGTTGTTGCACCTTTTCACCGTATTTCACCAACTCCGGTTTGCATGTTTGGTAGTCGCCGTTTACTTGACTAACGACTAGTTGAGAATCTCCGAATATGAGGAGGTTCTCAATTCCCATGTCGATGGCGATCTCGAGGCTTGCCATCAGAGCTTCGTATTCGGGTTCATTGTTTGTCATCGGCTCTATTAGGGAGAAAGCAAAGCGCATTATCCCTCCTTGTGGAGTTACAAAGATGAGTCCTACGCCCGATTTGATTATAGGGGTACCTTGTTTGCGCTTCTTCACGGAAGATGCTCCATCGAAATAAAGCTCACATCGGGTATCACCACCGTTGATCGCATCAAACGCATGTTCATCTGGAAGATCGCAATTCAAAGGAGAATCGGCGGGTATCGGGTGCTCAGCGAGGAAATCGGCGATGGCCTGGCCTTTTACTGCCTTGAGAGGCTGATAGGTTATCGAGAACTCCATCAAGAGCAGGGCCCATTTAGCGAGTCGTCCCGTCAATATGGCCTTTGACATTAAATATTTAAGAGGGTCCACCTTCGAAATGAGACGGACTTCATGTGCCAATGCGTAGTGCCTGAGCTTTGTTATCGCAAAGATCAATGCCAGGCAGTGTTTTTCAATGGGAGAGTAGTTGCTTTTTGCCTCCAGTAGAACTCGACTTAAGTAGTAGAGTGCTCTTTCTTTCCCCTGGTCATTCTCTTGCGCCCATAATGCGCCTAAAGAACCTTCGAGGGCGGTTGTATAAAGAATGAGAGGCTTTCCCTTAACCGGAGCAGCCAACACTGGCGGGTTTTGTAGGTACTGCTTGATTTCGTCTAGTACACCTTGGCATTTTTGGTCCCAGACGAACGGGGTTCCCTTCTTCATCAGGTGGCTGTAGGGACGGCACTTGCCTGAAAGATTGGCTATAAATCGCCGTATGTATGCGAGCTTCCCTTGGAGAGACCGCAACTGTTTGAGAGTTCTCGGCGGAGGCATTTCCATGATCGCTTTGATCTTTGACGGATCTATTTCAATACCTCGGTGTTGAACAATGAATCCCAGGAATTTGCCTGAGGAAACTCCGAATGCACACTTGAGCGGGTTCATCTTCAAGTTGTATTGCCGAAGGCGTTGAAATACGGTCTTCAGATGCTCGAGATGTTCCTCATATGATTTGCTTTTAACAACGAGGTCTTCAATATAGCATTCGACGATTTCGTGTATAAGGTCATCGAAGATCTTCGTCATGGCCCTTTGATAAGTGGCACCGGCATTCTTTAAACCGAAGGGCATCACCTTGTAGCAGAATATACCCAGAGGAGTCCTGAAGGCGGTGTGCTTCTGATCTTCGGGATGCATCATTATCCGGTTATACCCCGATGAGCCGTCCATGAAGGAGAAAACCTCATGAGTGGACGTATTGTCTATCATCAGTTCGGTGACTGGCACTGGGAAATCGTCTTTCGGGCAGGCTTTATTGAGATCCCGGAAGTCTACACATATGCGCACTGTCCCATTTTTCTTCATCACCGGTACGATGTTGGCGATCCATTCAGGGTCTTGAACCTCCGGGATAAAGCCAGAGTCGATTAACTTTTTGACCTCGGCGTTGATGCTCATCTCAAGCTCGAGTCGCATTCTTCTTGGCGCTTGTTTGACCGACTTGTCGTCCGGAGATATCGCCAATTTGTGTACAGTGACTTCTGGATCTAGTCCTGGCATCTCGGAATAGTTCCACGCAAAGCAATCTTTGTGCTCTACAAGGACGTCTTTTAACGCAGTCACCCTTTCTTCAGATAGTAGCTCACTGACAAACGTCGGTCGTGGGTCATCAGCCGTCCCCAACTTGATTTTCTTGAGGTTATCTGCGGTGGTATGTATTCCATCCTCCAGCTCTTTCGGAGCTGGCGGGAATTCTGAGATCACCTCATCATTGCTGTTTTCGAAGCACCAGGGAAGGTTGTCCATGTTCTCGGGCTTTTCTTTTAATATTGTTATCATGTGACAAGTGCGAATCCGCTTCCAATCCCAATGTGGAGTTGGTTCTGTTTTTGTAGCTTTGGGTTCATGCTTCTGCGGCGGTGCTACCCTCCAGTTGTCAGACAGAGCGAACTTGCCAAGCTGGTATTGATCTTCAACCCAATTTTTGAAGGTGAAGCAATCTTCAAGAGGATGCCCTATTACTTGGTGGTAAGAGCAATAATTTAGGTCAGAGGCTTCGCCTGCTTGTTCGGGGTTCTTGGACTCCGGCAGTGTAAGCATTTGATGTTTTAGAGCAAGATCAAGTATCCTCTTCGTCTTGTCCCGAGGAAATGAGTACGCTCGACCCATTTTCTTCATGAGGGATAGATCAATAACGCTCGACTCTCGTTTGCGTGGCTTCTTAGCCCCGCTTTGTTGCTGTTGAGTGCCCTTTTGGCCTTTCGACTTGTTTCTGCCTCTGCGTCGAGCCTTCTTTATAATAGGTTGACAAGGAGGGGCATTTTCATCTTTCACGGCCTGTTGGAGGAGGCGTTGCGTTTTGGCTTTCTCGTAGATGGCCATTTCGCGGTTATGGTCGTCTCGGATTTTTTGACTAGCTTCCCTTATAAGCATGTCCATTTGTTCTTCAAACGACAGATCGGGCACTTTTGCATCTGGAACTTTTACCGATTCAGGATTGGCGTCCTCCCATTGAGCACCCGCTTCTTTATCGAAGTCATACACGACGTAACATCCGTGTAGTAATTCTCGTTTCCTTGACCGGATGTATCCAAGCCATTTTGTTTCCATTCTCCCATTAGGCAGTTTGCGTTGAGTCCCGGGAACGTTCCAGACTTTGTCATAGAACTTGGCTTTTCGAACGGTCTGCTTGACGGGTATCCCTTGGCGTTTCAGCAGCCTTTTCAAACCTTCCGTATAATATATGGGGAGACGGATAGGCTGAAGCCTGTCGAGCGTAGGATCCGCGCCATGCCAGATTTCTTTTTCTACCTTGGTTTCTTCAGAGCGGTAAAACAGAATTGCTTTTTCGCTTTCTCGCCTGGGAGGGATATAGAACGTTTGCAGCTCTTCTACCTTGTAAATATCAAGTGCATCCAGTTCTTTATGGTGTTTAAGCGGCACCATGGCGACTTGCAGACTTTGCTCTTCGTCAGCGGAAGCTTGTATTGAAGGTCGAGCAGAGAATACAACATGGACCTCATCCTCCGAATCACTACCAAAGACCAACGTAGGAGTAGACGGTCCTGGCTTGTTGTGTTGGGGCGGACTTGAATATACTATCTCCTCTTCTTCCTCGGTATCATTGCCGAAGACAGGGATGGTGGCGTTAGCTTTGTTCTCCGGCTTGTGACACTTCTCTGTGTCTTTGAAATCCGGTAAGAAGTATTTGGCGTCTTCATATTTGCGGACCTCGTTCACAGAGAACGGGTTCAGTTCTCCCGTCACGGTATACTCGAAACCATCCTTAAAATACTTCATACACTGATGTTGTGTAGAAGGGATGATGTTGTACTCGTGTAACCATGGTATGCCGAGCAGAGCATTGTAGCATGTCTTGGCGTCTATGACGTGGAACTTAATGTCCGTGACGAGTAGCCCGAAGCGTAGCGTCAGTATCACAGATCCAAGAGTCTTTGACGATTGGGAGTCGAACCCGGAGATGGTGATCTTGTCACGAGCAAGGTGCTGGACGCTCATGCAGATTTCTTTTAACACCCGCACGTTGAGGAGATTAACGGAGGATCCATTGTCGATCAGGATTTTGCCTATCTTAATATCGTGGCAGTATCCTGAGACATAGAGGGGGCGATTGTGTTTGCACGTCCCAAGGAGAAGGTCCTCGTCGCCGAAAGTGACATCGGCCGTGTGCACTTCCTCCAATTCATCCTTCATCTTTTCCTCGGCCAGGCATGCATGGAATTGTTCCGGATCTACGAATCTCTCGCCTCTTTTGATAGCAAAAGGGCGTCAAGAATGCTGAGCTGTGAGGGCAGCTTTCTCAGATGTGCTAAGACGTTGTAATCCACCTTATTCTTCTTCGGCGGATCCTTGGCGCTTAGCTCTTCCACCACTTGGTCATCTAAGACGATATCTTCAGAGACCTTTTCTTTCCCTTTATCTTTTTTGTTTGAGGGTCCGAGGTTCTTTTCGGGCAGCGTTCGATTCCGCAGCCGGATATTTTCGTAGACCTTCGGTTCTTCTTCTTTTCCCGAAGTGGATTCTTTAAAGAGAGGGGCAAGTTCCAGCTCTTCATCAGAATCGCTCCCGAATGTAGGCACTTGTGACCCGCCGGTGTTAACCATGCGACAATCGCCGGTGGTTCTTTTAAGCTCTTCGGTCGTATTTTTCCGCTCCCGACGAGTTTTGCGCTTCTCCCGTTTAAAGCGTTGTCGATGAGCAACGTATCCTTGCCACCATCTATCGAAAGCTTTGCACTCTTGAGTGGGGTGTGAAACCTTCTGATGATATAAGCAATAGGACGGGTGCATTTCTATTTCACCGGTGATGCTTCCTTCAGAGGATGGTAGCTTCATGCCCATTGATATGGCCTTAGCGAACCTTTTCCTCATTTTGAATTGGCTTTTGTCGGTAGTGGAGGTGTTTTGCTCCAGCGGGATCGTCTCAACTCTTTCATCAAGTCGCTGGTGCTTGGCCCTTTCAAATATAGTCGTCTCGCGTTCTCGATCAGCTTTACTTTTCAATCGAGCTTCGTTAAGGAACGCGTCAATCATTTCATCTGATAGCTCCGGAAATTTTGGTTCAAGATCTGCCCCCAGCGCTTCGGTACAAGGAGTTTCCTCATCGTCCATGAACGAATGGGAAATCACATGACAGCACGCCACGCATTCTTCAGATTCATCAGGTGAGCTTTCTCCCTCATCTTCCTCTTGAAAGACGTGATTGAGGAACTCTTGGAATGTAATGGGAGTCCATGCTTTCTGGTTGTATTCCTCCAGCGCGTTAATTTGTTTTTGCAAGTCCGTGCGCTTGTCGCCGGGATTCACGGGATTCTTTGACTTCTTTTTCTTCTTCTTCGAGGATTTTGACGGCTGGTTGCGAGTGCTTGAACCACCACCATCGGTCTTTGGAGTTGGACGTGGCTTCAACATCCCTTCAATGATCTGCGGTTCCAACGGGTTCTTCCACTTGATCGCTGGACATGTCTGAAGATTGTTTAGCATCCTCTTTGTCTTGGCTGATAATACAACCTCCCAAGGAGCTTCTTCAACGACGGAGCATGTTGCCCCCGGCGTATTCGTCCCCTTAGAGGTGTGGGGCTGCGGGGGATTCACCTTCCATTTGTCAGATAACGCGAATTTGCCCTGTCGGTACTGGTTTTCAAGCCAATTTTTGAAAACGTAGCAATCTTCGATCAGATGACCCAGTACTCGATGATAAGGACAGTAGTTGGGCTCGTTGACATCACTTGGTTGCAACGGACGTTTTGGATCCGGCAGATTTATGAGTCTGTTGCGCAATGCCGGCTCGAATAACCTTCTCGTTTTATCGCGGGGAAACGAGTAAGGACGCCCTAGTCTCTCCTCAAGGTCTACGTACGGGCGCATATTATTTTGACGCACAACCGGCTTCGAGTTGCTCGGTTGTTGTTGAGCATTAGCGACGACGATCGCTTTTCCCTTCCCTTTGTCATTTCGGGAGTCCGGCTTTGGAAGAGGAGGTTTATGGCCCATCTGATCCATCTGCGCTAGCTTGTCAATCAAGGCCTGGAAGGTAGTCGGCTTGAAAAACATCATAAATTGTGAGATGGTTGCTTACGGATTAAGGGTTCCCACAAACATACCCACCACGGGAGATTCTTCAATGCGCTGTTCGCACTTCGACCATAAGTTCCGCCACCGTATAGCGTATTGAACCCATGTCTCGCCTGGTTTTACCCTGGCGTTAATTAGTGCCATCATCGGGGTGCGTTCACTGGCGCTTGCAAAACGCTGAGTAAACAGCAGCTCCATCTCCGCGAAGGTCTTAATAGAGTCATTCGGGAGCTCAGAGTACCACTCGAACGCCGTATCTGATAAGCTTCCAACAAACTGGCGAAGCAATAGCTTGTCGTCACCGCCGGTATTGCCGCAGAGTGCCCTAAACTGGGCAACATGCTGATGAGGATTGCCCGTCCCCTTGTAGACATGGAACTTGGGAATTGTATAACCTGGCGGGTACTTGATTTGGTCGTACCAACTTGGATATGGCCGCCCCGTTTTTACGACCTGGTTGGCTGCTTCGGTCGAATGATGAACCCGTATTTGTTGGGCGATATACTCATCCAAATCAGCTTTGGAGATTGTATCCTCTTTAGCCGTTGATAGGGCTGGCGGAGGATTTGATGTCTCTCCCCTATCGTCTCCAAGGATGATTGGGGGCTCTTCAGCCGGAGGATCTTGTTGTATCATCATCCCTATCATGTCTTGGAAGAGGAGGCTCATACGCTGTATGTTGGCTGCTTGTTCAGCAGCCTCTTTGTCCTTCTTCTCTAGTATTCGACGAAGGAATTCGGTGTCGGTTTCTTCCTCCTGGCGTTCATCCGAGGATGTTTCAAGGTTTTCTTTTGGCCCAGTAAGTGCGGCCATAGCGTTCATCATCTCTTGGAGCTTCTGTTGTTGCTCCTGAGCCTTGGTCACTGACCGCGTGTGCGGTCTATGACCTGTTGATATGCGACTGTTCTCCTTACCAGACGCCACATAGACAGTATGAACTACAATGCCCCCTGACTTAGGGCGTTTGGATGCACCACCTCTGATATTTGTCGTCGGCGCGGGGGTTTTCTCCGGCCTCCTTCTTTTGTGGGCCGTTGAAGTTGAAGGGGCCGTTGCAGTTGGCACCCTAGCGATTGCTGTCCTCTGCTGTTTAATAGAACGGTCTTTTTCTTTTTGCACCTTTGTCTTCTTTTGTTGACGAGAGTGATCTAGGTCGATCACGGAGTCTTGAACCCTTCGCCAAACCTTGTATATTTTTTAGGACAGCCGTTGAGGGGGCTGTTCTTGCTTCGGTTCTGGAGCTCTCTCCGCAGGTGGAGGAGATCTTTTCAATGTAGCGGTTGGAGAGTTCTTACGTACCCTCCTCAGCAGTTCAAACCTGTTCCCAGTTGGAACAGCAGCGTTGACTTCCACCACTGGAGCCGGTGGAGTTAGCCCTGAGGGGGAGTTGCCCCCTGCCTTCCTCACTCGTCGCCAATGGCGACGTCGAGCACGACGAGCCGTTGGGACTGGCTCGGAGATAGAGATAGCTTCTTTTTGCCCCCTGTCTGAATGAGGCGCCACTGCTGTTAACCTCTTAAAGACAAAGGTTGTCCTTTGAGGGGTGATATTCAACCTGTCGAAGACAGATCCTCGAGCAGGGGCAGAAGCAGGAATAGTCAGCCTTGAAAAGACTGACTCTTTGACAAGGGAAGCCGCCTTGACGACTTCTGGAGCAGCAAGCATTGCCTTCTTTGGGACAGCCAGTTTAGACTTCTGATCCAGCCTGGCGAAAACCGAAGCTGTTGGTTTGGTAGTGGGCGACCCGTTGACAGGGGTCGTCGTACCAGTGAGCCGGTCGAAGACCAACTTTTTGTTCACTTCCGGTGCAGGTATTGGCGTAGAGAAGCTTGTAGGTGGGATCATGGTCCCGAAGAACAGGCCAGTGGTGGCTTGGGTCACCTGGTCTACCGGCAGAGCGAGGAAGGAAGCCGCTTGGGGCCCATATGCTACACCTCCCGGTGAGGTGGAGCGTCCGTTGCAGTGGCACTTCGAGCAGTTGGTGCAGTTAAAGGCCATTGATGCTTGAGTTCTGTGCCAGGCAAAAGACCAAATCTTAGTAACTTGAAATCCGAAAGCAACCATTTAACAAACCTCGATTGGTTCGCGAAGACGACACGCGAAGTGTGGAGTGGAAAGAGGAAAAATTCCCACCGGGCGTGCCAGAATCTGTTCCCCTCCGAATGGCGTCCGACGACGCGAGGGCGTCTTGCCTGAAATTCGGGGCAGATGCTATATGGTTTTATCCGTCTACCTCTCCGAAGATGCCAAGTTGATTTATGGCACCGTGTATTGGAGGTTTAGACGGATGCAGCCGATGTAGCAGACTTCGTCAGATTCCCCCTCAGGGTGAGGGGTTTTTGATTGTGGGGACGCTCTTCCCTGCAGGCGCAAGCCCCCTACAGTTAATTACGCTACCGCATCGCGGTAACAACTTTCTAATTCTACAGAATTTCACTTCGTGTCGTGTGTGTTTGTTTTGTTTGTGGTTGCCCGTGGATTGTATACGGAGACTGAGTAATGTCGTCGCCCGTAGGACGTGGATTAGTCCAAATCCGTATTTACTTAGATTTGGGTTTGGTGTTTTTAGTTTAAGGATACGTTAGCCGCGTTGAGGCTAAGATCAACTTAAACGTTCGTTAAGGATACGTTAGTCCTGTTTGAGACTAAGATCAACTTAACGTGGTGATCCATTTAATATATGGCCGTCGGGACTCATCACCTCTCTGATGTCGTTGAAGGATTACAACGACAGGTGTCAGAGTTGTTCAGAGATGTACCCCTGAACCAAGGTTGATTTGGAGTTTTATAGTCCATTTGAATGTTTAAGGATACGTTAGCCGTGTTTGGGGCTAAGATCAACTTAAACGGGATCGTTTAGATCCGGCAAAAGAGCATTTGGGGGCTCTCTTGTTCCGGTTTAGGGACGTGGTGGTCCATGTTCCAGTTTAGGGACGTGGTGGTCCATCGCCAGTTTAGGGACGTGGTGGTCCATCATTAGTTTAAGGACGTTTCGGTCCAATATTAGTTTAAGGACGTTTCGGTCCAACATTAGTTTAAGGACGTTTCGGTCCAATATTAGTTTAAGGACGTCTCGGTCTACGAGTTTAGGGACCCCGCAGTCCATGTTAATGTGTGGTCGTCGGGACCCGTCACCTCTCTGACGTCGTTGAGGGATTACAACGATAGGTGTCAAAGGAGTTTAGAGATGTACCCTTGAACCGGATGTAAATTGATTTAGAAAGCAACCGTACTCAGTCAATTTAATTTGAGGACTTATGGCCATGATTGGGCTTAGTCCAGTTGAAAATGTTCAACACCTTTATTTATTTTTGGTCTATTAGACCTGTGCTAGGGCTTTGCCCACACTTAAATAATGCATTGCATTACTTCTATTTTATTTTTATTTATTTTTTTTGTTTGGGCTCTGCCCCTAAAAGATGCAGAGCATCAATTTGTTTTGGGCTCTGCCCATTTATCAATTTTACTTGGGCTCTGCCCTTTTTATTGCTTTGCAATTTATTTTGGCCTGCTAGGTCTTTTTGACTTGGGCCTGGCCTTTTAACAAAAGAAATGCATTGCATTTGTCAGGCGCTTTGCGCCAAACAGAGAGCGCAAGCGCTTATGGTGACGACACGTGTCATGCAGGCGCAGTGCGCTGCGCTAGTGCGCTACGCTTGCGCTGCTGACATGTGGCGCGCTCCGGTGAGTTGCGCCAATTTCAGAGAGCAAAGCTCTATTTCAAAAGCGCATAGCGCAAATGGTCCAGACGCTGACACGTGGCGCTCTCTGGTGGCTTGCGCCAGCCCAAGAGCGCAACAGTGCAGATTTATAAGTGCAAAGCACTATTAATTTGAGAATCTTTTAGATTCAAGAACCAATGGTTCATAAAAGAAGTGCAAAGCACTATTTGATTTCTTGATCTAATTTAGATCAAAGAAAAACAAGTTTTTTCTTATTTCAGGAACCAGAGGTTCATAAAAAAGTGCAAAGCACTATTTTTATTTTGTTTTTTATTGAAGATTATTGATCTTGTTTTTAGATCAATCCTCTGTTCATAAGAGAATTTTCTCTTTTTCTAAAGGCTTTTTACCTTTTTTGTTCTTGAGGATCTCTCTTCAATTCTTCAGAGTTTTCTCTGTTTAATTTCTCACAAAATATTGATGCCTTTGAATTGAGGTCTAGGGTCCTTTTTATAGTGCCCATAAATTTGTTAAAGAGATCTTTCTCTGAGTGATTTGGGGAATCTCCCCCACCGTTGGATCTTTGATCCAAGGGCTTCTGTTTTACAGAAAAAAATCTTCTTGTTTTAACAAGAACAGAAAGATTTCTTTTAGAATCTTAATTCTGTTTGGTGCAAATGCTCCAGAGCGTGACACGTGTCATACAGCGCACAGCGCAGCGCAACTGCGCACAGCGCAGCGCAACTGCGCACAGCGCAGCGCAACTGCGCTAGCGCATCTGCGCTGACACGTATCGCGCAGCGCACAGCGCAGCGCAACTGCGCGAGCGCATCTGTGCTGACACGTGTCGCGCTGCGCTGTGACACGTGTCGCGCAGCGCACAACGCAGCGCAACTGCGCTAGCGCATCTGCGCTGACACGTGTCGCGCAGCGCAGTGCTTGCGCAACTGAAGCGTTGCTTCCTTTGATTTTTCTTTGAACAGAGCTTTGCTCTGATTGGGTGCGCTGCCTTGGACGCTGCGCTGATGCATCTGCGCCTGACACGTGGCGCGTTGTGCCCGAGATTTGAAGCGTTGCTTCAAAATTTGAATTTTGAATTTCCAACAGAGCTTTGCTCTGATTGGGGGAAACAGTGTCACCAGAGAACTTCTATCTGACGATAGGTATAATACCATTTAGGAGTTCTCGGCGAGTCCTTCAGTGTAACCAGTCTCTACTGAGCACCCGTACACCATCTTTGATGTCAAACACCAATGGATGTGGGATCATCCATCGCCCATCATATGGGTCAAGAAGCGTATACGCTAGTCTACTCTGGAGTATCGTTGCCCTGTCTCGATACACCCTCGACTAGGAACAATTATAGGATGTACTCGTGGACTACCCTGGCCCCACTAGTATGATCTACATCATAGTCCTAGTAGTCAAGTGCATATCATAAGTGCTTTATCAACATGTGAGAGCAAGACGGTAACACAGTACAAGTCAACATGTTAAGAAAAAGAGCAACCAGATAGCATACTATCATATCGAGAAAGAAAGTCCTCTCTATATATATCCAAGCATCCACTATAATATACATTATGTGTACAATAATGGCCTCTAGGGCATATACATATCTAACAGATCCTGTGTTGGTATTAGGTAGATATCATTAATACTTGACTTTAACACAAAACCTGGGGGCAAGGGGAAATCAATAATGAAATCTGACTTGTAACTTAACAGTTCACTACAATCCAGAGATTGATCAGTCGATACGGGCTTCGGGTCCCGGAATGATGATGCTGATATCATTCATTTGTACATGATATCCTGTTTTTACTGCTTAGCGGCACGTCTCGGATTCTGCCCCGAGGGTCTTGACTGTGGTCCCAGATATGCACGGGATACTATTAAGTTACATCAACGATTCCATTAATTAATTCAAAGACTTGTAGAATAGATAACTTAGAAGTACAGACTTTAGGATACACGTGACATATTTATAGCTCATTGTTCTGCACCTGTGTTTATTATTTACACTCATATTTAATCATAGCATCCTATTCTGGTTCTTACTATTATATTGATATTTATGACGCACTGACATTTGGGATTTACATGGCCCAGTTCCTTTGACCTTGTCGTAGGAAGATCATGAGTATTTTAACAAACAAGTCGAGCAGTGAGGAGCTTGATGATTAGTTTCAGAGATGCTTAGTTTATTTTATTTCAGTAGTTTAAATTTATTGATGTAATCCCATAAGGGACGTGATTCAGATATTATTATTTATTGGATCTTTATTTGTTTTCGCTATATGCATTTCTTGACTTTTATTTACTGTGGCAGATGGACATGTGTTAGTTGGATTTTATTTACTGTTCTTGATATTTGATTGACAGCCGTAATGTGACTATGGAAGGATGTTTCCTAACCATAGGTAGCATGGTTGGCTCTGTCACATGCCGTATTTACATATGTTGGGAAGCAGGACATGACAAGTATAATGTACAGCAAGTGTGTTCATATGAGCGTGTAGTGTAGTAAGGTAAAGAAAGTGCAATAACTGAACTAATATGTGGTACTGGGTACTAAACAGTAACTAAAATGCTAACAAGTTATAAAGTGATACGGTGACATAGCGAGTTCTAATGTGTATATAGTATGGCAATTACCGATGATGTGTGTGTGTGTGAGCCGGCAAGTAGGTGTACGTGCAACATGTGCATCATCGGTAATGGTGTGTGTGTGTGTCCTAATAAACGAAATCACGTAAAAATAAGAGTATGAAACGTAGTATATACATCGTAAATGAAAGAATGCGAGCGTATGCAGAAATAAGAAATCTAACGCGAGCGTAAACAGAATAAAGAAATCGTAAACGTGAACAATAGAAAAATACGAAACTACGTTTGAGCCATACAGTTATACTTTAAAATAGTACGAATCGTTGTTTTAGAAATTAGGGGGCTACGATGTTTTCGAAAAAGATACCATTTGAAAAGGCGTAGCGTCCCCTTGAAGTTATCATTTAAAAGTGCGTAACGATTCGTTAGTTTTGAAAATAGGTATGACTCTAAACATATTATACTATCTACTTGAGTGATTTTAAACATTTCTTTTCGAGTCGAAAATAATATCGACGATCCATCCTTATTATATCACGTATGGAATAATTCATCGTACGGTATCATCAAATCAATAGTACAGATCTATAATCACGTACATCATCTCATCTCATATCACCATATATCATCTCATGTCCTCATATATCATCTCATGTAATATCGCCTCATATCATCATATCCAATCATATTAACTCGTATCATCAAATCGGATCATATCCTCAACTTATCGTATCATATTGCAAAATATATGTATTTATATATTTCATAAGTAGATATAGCTCATAGGTTAAGAAACAGTACTGTTCTCCTCCGAACGGCGGCCGAGACGCGTGGTCGTCTCGCCTGAGGTTCGGGGCAGATGCTAATTGGTGCTATCCGTCTACCTCTCCGAAGATGCCAAGTTGATTTCTGGCACCGTGTATCGAAGGTTTAAACGGATGCGTCCGATGTAGCAGACTTCGTCAGATTCCTCCTCGCTTGAGGGGTTTTTTTGATTGTGGGGACGCTCTTCCCTGCAGGCGCAAGCCCCTGCAGTTAATTACGCTACCGCATTGCGGTAACAACTTTCTCCTTCTCTAGATGATCACTTCGTGTCGTGTGTGTTTATTTTGTGTTTGGTTGCCCGTGGATTGTATACGGAGACTGAGTTATGTCGTCGCCCGTAGGGCGTGGACTAGTCCAAATCCGTATTATCTTAGATTTGGGGTTGGGGGTTTGTGTTTAAGGACACGTTAGCCTCATTTGAGACTAAGATCGACTTAAACGTTTGTTAAGGATACGTTAGTCTAGTTTTTAGACTAAGATCAACTTAACGGGATCGTTTAGAACCAACAAGAGAGCAATAAAAGGGGGCTCTGTTGTTTAGTTTAGTGACATTACGGTCAGTAGGTAGTTTAAGGACATTGCGGTCCAATGTTAGTTTTAAGACGTTGCGGTCAAGGTTAAGGACCTCATAGTCCGTGGATTTTAAGGACTCCACAGTCCGTTGTTAGTTTTAAGACATCCCGGTCAAGGTTAAGGACCTCATAATCCATGAGTTTAAGGACCCCACAGTCCGTATCAATATGTGGTAATCGGGACCCGTCACCTCTTTGAAGACGTTGAGGAATTACAACGCCACGTATCAAAGGAGTGAAGAGATGTACCCTTAAACCGAGGTAGATTAAATAATCTTTGGCCCAATTTGGAACCAAGACCAATTAATTATATTATGAGCCCGTTGGCTCAGTTGAATTTGAATTTGAATTGAGGACTTATGGCCAGCTTGGGCTAAGTCCAATTATGTTTAGGATATTGGCCCTCTGTTGGTCCATTAGAGGAAAGGCTTTGCCTCTGGATATTTAGCCAATTGGGCTGAAATTAGTGTTAAACACTAGCAACAGGGGGTTCAAATTAGTGTTAATCACTAAGGCAAGTCAGTGTTAGACACTAGCAACAGATATCTCAAATTAGTGTTAAACACTAAGATAATCAGTGTTAAACACTGGTGGCAGAGATTTTAATTTGGTGTAGAACACTAAGAAAATTAATGTTAAACTCTGTTAACAGAGATTTAATTTAGTGTTAAACACTAAGAAATTCAGTGTTAAACACTGCAAGAAAGTTCTTTAATTAGTGTTGAACACTAAGGCAAAACAGTGTTTAACACTGGATTCAGGGGTTCCAATTTAGTGTTAAACACTAAGGCAAGAGGGGTCACGTGGTAACACGTGAGGGCACCCTCTCTTTATCTTATTCTGTCAAAAGCATTGAATACTTTGGAGCATCACGTGCTGTCACGTGATGGGCATCTTGGTGCTTGTATGTTAAAGCTTCTGTCAAGGGTCACGTGAGGCACTGCCTCAAAGGGCCTTTTCTGTGGATCTTCTCGGGGGTCACGTGGTAGCACGTGACCCTGCCTCTTTGTATGTTTTTTTCTTTTGGAAGATATGTTAATCCCTTTAAGAATTAAATTCTTCGCAGGGTTGAACCCTAACAATAATTTTTTGGAGGAATTAAATTCCTATTTCCTTCTGAAGATTTATATTCTGGGATAGAGTTGAACTCTGAATTTTCTGTAGGAATTAAATTCCTCATATATGTGAAGAACCGCATTCTATCATAGGGTTAAACCCTAATAACAGCTTTAAGGAATTAAGTTCCCACTCTCTTTTAGAGAATTATTCTGAGGAATGAGATTCTGTCATAGGGTAAAAACCCTAATTTCTTCTTTCTTAAGGGAATTAAATTCCTGTTATTTTAACAGAACTGAGTTCTTAACTAGGGTTAAACCCTGATTCTGTTCATTCTGAAGGAATTAAATTCCCATAGCATAGGGTTAAATCCTAAGGAATTAAATTCCTATAGTTCTGTGAGAATTAAATTCTCAAGCTTCCATTCCCTCTCTATGCTTTGGATCTGCATGGCAGGATCTCAACCCAATGAGAACTAAATTCTCAATTCTAGGGGAGATGTGCACTTTACAGATCCTCTACTAAAGAGAGAACTATGTTCTTCTGTTTAATATCAGAGTTAAACTCTGTTGAGAATTAAATTCTCTTTTAAGGCCTTCCCTTTCTTACCTAAGATTTTCTTTTGCAGAAGATCCAAATTCCTCCAAAGTATCAAGGCTCTATTTTTCTCCCTCTCTATGTATCCCTCTCTGTCCCTCTTGGCTCCTATTTATAGGAGAAGCAGCAGAATCAATTAGTTTTTGATGAATCTTTCATTGAGAGATTTGATTTGTATTCACCATTCGTTTGGACCTTTGGATTATTAGGTGAATTTTATTCACCATTGGATTTTAAATCCAGAGATTTTCCTTTGTTATTTCAGTTAGATTTTAAGGGGAAATCTTTCCAAATTCAAGATTTTTCCATAGATAGGTGATATTTAATCACCTTTAAATTTTTAATTCAATCGGTTCCAAATAATCATTTTCCTTTGGAAAGATTTGAATGATCTCTTCAGAATTTGATTCTGTTAAATAATAGGCTTTGAAAGCCGGTCATGTGTGGCCACGTGACCCATGGTCACGTGTAGGCACGTGACCCTTGGTCACCTGTAAGCATGTGACCCCCTGGAACAATCTTTTTTCTTCTTTTTGCGCTCTGCCTTCTGGCCGCTGCTTAGCCGTCACGTGCCACCACGTGACCCCTGGTCACGTGTGAGCACGTGACCCCTGGTCATGTGTGAGCACGTGACCCTGGTCTGGAGCCTTTTTCTTGATTTAATCAGAGAATGAGTCCGCTGCTTTTAAATGTCACGTGCCAACACGTGACCCCTGGCCACGTGTGAGCACGTGACCTCTTCTGAAGCCTTTTCCTTGATTTGATCAGGGAACTGATGTGCCTTTGAAGCCGCTTTTAAATGTCGCGTGCCAACACGTGACTGTTGGTCACGTGTTAGCACGTGATGCCTCTTCTGTAGGCTTTCCTGATTTTAAATCAGGAAACAAGTACTAGGGTATATCTTTCTACTAAATCTACTACTATCGCATATAATATCCTAATAACCCTATAGACGAGGTGTTTATATATATATATATATATATAGTATCCTGGTACTACGGTTGCGGGGGTGTTATACGCCATCCACCCGACTTCCCCCATAGATATACATCTACTCACCTAACTTCACCTCGCCCTAATCGATTCCGACGGATGCATTGCTCTCTTTCGTCTTCCCGGAAGTCCACGCGCTTATACCTACAAATCAAAGGTTAGAAATGATGAGCGAAGCGCACATAGGTTAGAACCTATGGTCAACGCGTGCTAAAATGACAAAATACTCTCCAACGTCGACGTACGAACATCGAACAACCAAGAAAACTCAAAAGCCAAATTTCAAATGTTGGAAAATATTGACAGAAATCAAGTAAAACGACTCCAGATTTTTCTTACGGTATAAAGTAGTCTTAGTTATCTAGTGAGAAAGCTACAGAACAAAAACCATACCATAATTCCTCTGTTCACCCGCAATTTGCGGTCAAATTGCTTAAATTTGCAGCCAGACCATGGAGATAGGGGCTCAGGCTTCTACGGTGGCTTCCTACTTGTCTATACATCTCTTTGTGTTCTCTAAAAAATTTTCAGAGCCCCAAGTCATCCCAGATTTCATTTGAACATCAATAGTCAAAGAAAAATCGATATCGAAAAATTCTAAACTCATATTTGAGTCTTCTAAAGTCATCTAGGTCAAGGATTCTATCACTAATAGGGTTGTGGTCACTATCTAAGTCACTACTACACCACCACTACTCCTATCATCTAACAAAGATCACCCTAGAATTTTCCAAGTTCATAAAACATAACCAATTGAGCTCTAAACTAATATATGAGGTTAGGAAACTTACAGACTTGATCAAAGATGGATGTTTTATTTCATACGAGCAACTCAAGAAAATTCCTAGATGACCAAAGTTTTCTAAAACGAAATCTTGATCATGTCATGTTGGCAAGGTTGAGCTGAGGAACACTTTTTGTGAAGGTTTAGTAATGTTTTGAGGTGGTTTTGAGGATGTTTGGTGGTGGTAAAAGGTGGTGGAGGAGATGGAGAAAATGAGGAAGAAGACTGAGAGGAGATGAAGAAAAAGATGAAAATGAGATGGTTAAGTCTTTAGCAACCATAACCTCACTCTCTCTCTCTCTCTCTTACACTCTCATACCCATACCTTGGTATTTTCTTGTCTCCCTTTCTTTCATTTTCATTTTCTTTTCTTTTCTTATCTTTTCCTTTCTTTTCTCTTTTATTTTGAAATAAAAAAAAACAAATGTCACAAAAATGAAATGTTGCATGTCATGACACTTAAATAAGGTTAACAAAATAAAGCTAGATTAAATGCATAATTAGTGAAATATTAATCAAGTTTAATATTAAATTTGTATGTAAATAATTATATATTAATTTATAAAAAGCCCTAATCAAATAAATGCTTTCATAATTAATAATTCATTTTAAATTCCAATTATTTTCCCAAAAATATAGGTATATAAGTATACCATTCTACGAAAACACATATCTTTATTCGTATAATATCCGTGAAATTTATTACTTTATTATTTAAATTCCAAAATAATATTTTATATTTTCTGAAATGTTACAGTTTCATGTTTATTATTATTGCTATTATATTATTGTTATTGTGTCGCCCTGATGACTTGAGTATGTATGCTCAGAGCTTGGAGAGGACACCGCTCAGAAGTTAGATCTACCATTCGAGCTTGCAGAGATCTAGACGGTTTTACTTTCAGCATTTTTACTGCTTTCCCTAAAAGCAACCTTGTACTCGCACTTGATTAGTAGTTTTCTTTTCTGTTGAACTATTGTAAATTATGGACAATGAGAATTGATGTAATAAACTAAGTGTTGTGTTTTCTTTACTTCTGTGCTGTGTTTATTGATTATCATGTAATTCTAGAAACCGAAATGTGATTACGGCGGAATTATTCCTTGACCATGGGAGCATGGCTGACCTAGTCGCCTCCCGTATTCCGTATTTTGGGAAGTAGGACGTGACATAAACTCACAAAATTAATACATAAAATAAAAACCATCTTAAAAGTTTATGATGAAGGGCCAAATGAACTTCAAAAAATTTGAATCTTTTTATTTAAGTTATTTTATCATCATATATCAAATCGGTACTGTTGAATTATTTTTTTAAAAATACCTATATACGACCCACAGTTCAACCTTAATTAGTGAATAGCAGCATTAATAGTTTTACATGTTATCTAACCAATCAAGATTGAACTGTAAGTCATAAATATGTATTTTTCTTTTCAATTTGAACCGTACTGATTTGATATATGGTGATAAAATAGTCTAAATAAAAAAATTCAAATATTTTGAAGTTCATCTGGTTCTCGATTATAAGTTTCTAAGATTATTTTTTCTTTGTGCATTAATTTTGTGAGTTTGTGATCAAGGAACAAACGGCCTTCAAATCAAGTAATTTTTGGTGCGTAATCTATTTATGTATTGTAAAATATATCTGTAAGTTTGAAATTGAATTTATTTTACCCGAATCTTGAGAATTTAGCCATTATAATTATTAAATTCAAATAAATATAATAAAAAAAATTACAACCGTACAGATGCGATCTACAATGTTAACACAGTTTACACAAAAAAAAATCAAATAATTTGAAGCCCGTTTGTTTCTTGATAATAAACTCACAAAATTAAAGCACAAAGAAAAATTCATCTTAAAAGGTTATGATCGAGGCTCAGTTAAAATTCAAAATATTTGAATTTTTTGATTTAACCTATTTTATCGTCATATATCAAATCAGTATGGTTGATTTTTAAAAAAAATATATCTATATAGGACTTACAGTTCAACCTTAAATGGTGCATAACAGCCTTAATAGTTTAATATGTTATCTAACCAATCAAGGTTGAACTACGAGCCATAAATATTTTTTTTCTTTTTAATTTGAACCGTACCAATTTGATATATGATGATAAGATAGACTAAATAAAAAATTTAAATTTTTTGAACTTAATCTGAGCCTCGATCATAAGCTTCTAAGATTATTTTTTCTTCGTGCATTAATTTTGTGAGTTTATGATCAAAAAACAAATGACCTTCAAATCAGGTAATTTTTGGTACATAACCTATTTATGTATGGTAAAAATATCCGTAAGATTGAAATTGAATTTTTGTACTCAGATCTTGAGAATTTAGGTATTATAAATTTTAAATTCATATAATTATAATAAAAAATTTACGAACAAAAAAAAAATTACAACCGTACAGATGCGATCTAAGATGTTAACATAGATTACACGAAAAAATTGAATAATTTGAAAACCATTTGTTTCTTGATCATAAACTCACAAAATTAATACACAAAAAAATTCATCTAAAAGCTAATGATCGACACCCAGATAAACTTCAAAAAATTTGAATTTTTTTATTTAAGCTACTTTAACGTCATATATCAAATCGATACGATTGATTTTTTTAAATAAAAATATCTATATAGAACTCACAGTTCAAGCTTAACTGATGCATAGCAGCATTAATAGTTTTATATGTTATCTAACCAATTAAATTTGAACTGTGGGTTATGAATATGTATTTTTCATTTTAATTTGAATTGTACCGATTTGATATATGGTGATAAAATAGGCTAAATAAAAAAATTAAAATTTTTTGAAGTTAATCTAAGTCTCGATCATAAGCTTCTAAGATTATTTTTCCTTTGTGCATTAATTTTGTTAGTTTATGATCATGGAATAAATGGTCTTCAAATCAGGTAATTTTTTGTATGTAACATATTTATCTATTGTAAAACATATCCGTAAGATTGAAATTGAATTTTTGTATTCGGATCTTGAGAATTTAGCGGTTATAATTAATAAATTTAAATAATTATAATAAAAATTTACGAACAAAAACAAAATTACCACTATACGAATGCGATCTACGATATTAACATAGTTTACACAAAAAAAATCAAATAATTTGAAGACCATTTGTTTCTTGATCATAAACTCACAAAATTAAAGCACAAAGAAAAATTCATCTTAAAAAATAATGATCGAGACCCAGATAAGCTTCAAAAAATTTGAATTTTTTAAGCTATTTTATCGTTATATATAAGATCGGTACGGTTGATTTTTCTTAAAAAGTACATATATAGGACTCACAGTTCAAGCTTAACTAGTGCTTAACAGTTTTAATAATTTTATATGTTATCTGACCAATAAAAGGTGAACCGCGAATCATAAATATGTATTTTTATTTTTAATTTGAACCGTACCGATTTGATATATGGTGATAAAATAGCCTAAATAAAAAAATACAATTTTTTTGAAGTTCATCTGGATCTCGATCATAAGCTTCTAAGATAATTTTTTTTTATGCATTAATTTTGTGAGTTTATGACCAAGAAACAAACGGCCTTCAAATCAAGTAAGATTTTATAGGTAACCTATTTATGCATTGTTAAACATATCCGTAAGGTTGAAATTGAATTTTTGTAATCGAATTTTGAGAATTTAGCCGTTATAATTATTAAATTCAAATAATTATATTAAAAAATTTACGAACTAAAACAAAATTACAACCGTACGGATGCGATCTACGATGTTAACGTATCAAGTGTTTAAGTTAATGGGTCCTAGTAGTTTTCACATGCGATACACGTCGAATCCGAGTTTCGACTTTGCAAATTTATTATTTTTATATTGGAATATATATTTAAAATTTAAAAATACAGTTGAAAAGATATTTTATTTGTGGAGGTAATATTTGGAAAGAGAAGATTTTTCTTTGAAAGATAGAATATCATTTAAAATTTTAAAATGTTAAAACTTATCATAGGTTTCTAAAATTACAATAAACTCCGACGAATTTTTCCTATTTTTAATAATTTTTTCTTGCAAAAAAAGTTCATCTTAAATACATAGTAAATTGTAAATTTTGTGGGCCTCAAATGAGTTAGTATTATAATATTAGAAATTAGAGCTGCCCAGTAAGATGTATTGCCAAAAGAATAATTAATTAGCAAAATACATGATAGTTTCATAGATAGATAATCCCAGAATTTTTGTTAAAAAATCACAACTAATCAGAGAATATTATCAAATTTATTAGAAGTCAAGCATTTTTAGTTGGTGATTAACTACTCATAAGTAACAAACAAAAATGTAAATGTTCGAATATTTCCTTGCGGTCCCAAGTAAAGAAAGTATGAATTTTGTCATTTCTAATTGCCATTATTTACCTAATCAGATATAAAAATGTCAAACAAAAGAATAATTTTCTGATTATTAATATTGAAATAAATGGTAATTTTTGCGAGTAATTTAGGAAAATAATACATATTGGTTAAATTTAAAAGGATATGAAATTACAATCTATATATTGTCAACATATTCGGTTATCAAAAATATCAGAGCAAATGGATTGAGGAATAATCTTTCGAGAGAGAATTTTATTGAACCAAATATTAGAAAAGAAAAAAAATAAAGAGATGAGAAAGAAAATATATCAAAGAATAAACATGCACTTCATATTTTTTTTCTAATTTTGGATCGTTTTTCTTTTGCTTTTTTTGTTAAAAAGAAAGATGATGGGTTCATTTGCTATTTTCTCTACTGATATTGTTTTTTGGTGGAAAATTTAGCCTTTGCTTTACAAGCCAAAATATTATAGAAGCTCCTAGTAGGTCGATTGGAATTTGAATTTTGGTCTTTTGAACTTCCCCAAAGAATCATTTGCATGGGAAGATGAGAAGCAACTAGATATTTTTATGTATTTATTTAGGGTTGAGGTGGATAGCCTAACATCTCAAGTTTGCTTCAAAGATTTTTGTATTTTTTTTGAGTTTTTCTTTTCCAAAAAATAACATAATGGCATATCACAACTCTAGAGTTTGGATTATAATAGTAGAGATTATACCTTTCGGTTAAAAAAATACTCAATTTTCTTCGGCAAAATCTCAGCACTTTTAAATTTATGTAAATATATATTTGGCTTAATTGTTGTAACGTTTTCAAGTAGGACTAAAAATCTTTTAGGTAGAATTATAAACTTTGCAAGTGAAACTATTAATCCACCAAGTGGAGCTATTGATTTACCGATTTAGAATGAAGTTTCATTAAGGATTTCTCCATGCGGCACTATTTGTTCTTCTAAGTGGGATTTTTTGTTTATTAAGTGAGACTTTCTGTTGATTAAACGAGACTTTTTAAATAAGACTTTTTTATGTGGACTGGATCCAAAATATATAAAATTGGTGTTCATTTGAAAGAGAATTTCAATACGAATCCAATGAATCAAGTTTGAGTTAATTCTGACACCGTATGTGAAAGTTATGAAATTTATAAATTGGAGATTTGTTTTATCACGAATTGGACCAATCGGGACGCGGCACATGTCTCTTTCAACAAAAATGCTTGCAACTTTACAACCGGTCATTTTACTTTATAACCAGTTATTTCCATATGGAAATACTGACCGTCATATTTAAGATGAATGTACCATATAATTTACAAATTTTATTTTTAAGCTAATTTATTCGAATCAGGAGGCCACAACTTTATTTTAAACCATAATTAGTGTTATAATGAGCTACATCAAAAGGAGACCTTTTATCCTATTATGTTATCATGAATTAATGAAAAATCATTCATCACATTATGTACATCTAAGAATTGATCTATTAATTTTTTAATATTTAGAATGAACAGCTTCAACCTATACCCTTTGTGCACGTATTTTATTGCTTTTAAAAGAATAAATTCTTATATATTTGCTTAGAGTACGGACCCGTCAGGGCGGGTTCGCGTTTTTAAATTCATGAACCTGAATAACAGCCGTTAGATCCACTTTGTTTTGGACGGCTCCAATTAAAACAAATTAATAAATCCATAACAAAGCAAATATTCTTTTACCTAATTTTTGGGATCCAAAATCATATGATTCCAATTTTTATGATTCTAATTAATATTACCCAAAATATTTTTAATGAACCCAAAGATAATATATCAAAATATCCAACAAATTCAATCCCCATGATTCTAAAACAATATTACCGGAAATATTTGATGATCCATATTACCCAAAATAAATGAATAGAGTTACCCATGGATCTCAAACATTAGATAAGAGAATATTTATTTTGTTATTTAATGGATTTATTAATTTGTTTTAATCGTAGCCGTTGAATGAAAAGGGTAAATCCAACGGCTATTATTTAGATTCGTGAACTTAAAAACGTGAACCCGTCTAAACGGATCCGTACTCCATTTGGCTATCTTATATATAAAAACGCAAACTTGTTGCATTGCATATGGGGGAAAAAACTAGCATGCGTTATTGTATTGGGCATGCAGATATATGACGTTTTTCAAGAAACGTGTCTGTGCACGTGCACATGCACAAAGCAAATGCAAATGCAAATGCAAATGCAAAAGGGTACAATCCCACTAACGTAGATGAGGCCCCTATCCCTAATTTGTGTTCGAAGGAAATGTGCCTGCGCATGTCCGTTGGCACAATCACTCTTTTTTTATAATATGTATTGCCCTTAATTTTGGATAATTTTTTCGGTATTTATCATGACATTTGCTGTTGCGACTTCATTATATTGGAAGAAATCCAGAATTTAACTTTTAGGCATGCACGACAGCAATCAAGAAGAAGACGGAACAATTTGACTAAACTTGACCTAATTCATAAGGCAAGCATGAGGATTCCTTTATCATAAAGAAAATAAAGTTACATCACTTAATCTTCTTTAATCTTTCATATCTCCTTTCTTGATCTCATTTGGAGAAAGAAAAGAGTTGCAACCCTTATAACCCTAGAGACTACATCTCTTTTTTCTTGGGTTCTCTTGGTGCCTATACCTTAGTCAATTTTTCCATGATAAAAGCAACTCTCTCTATTTGTAGTATAAAACAAGTTTTCTATTAATTAGATAAGGATTTCTCCTAATTAATTCAGAACTCCATTGCTTTTATCTTAAAAGACTCTTCTTTTATATCTAACATGACTCCTTTTAATTTAAATTTTAATCTGCATCATAATTTAAATAAGGATCTATATTTTATTAGAGTAGGACTATTCTAGCTACTTCTAAGAGAAGATATCTCTGAAGTAAAATAGTGTTTGACAAAAGAGACGTAGAGACTTTAGTGCAAGCTTTGCCTCTAGGGTTTCCATCATTGTACTAAAAACACCAATAGATAGAACATGGACGGACAATATATGAGCTATGTTATTTTGGTTATCAATGATGGAAACTATGGTAACTCCAAAGTTCCTGCTTAAATTCAAACTCTAGTTATTTTCCTCTCTGCAGTTATAAAACTAGTTATCTGAAATATTTTGATGGCTATAAATAAATATTGCGGAATATAAATTGGTACGGTAGGAAATTTCTTATATTGATGGCTTGAAAAGTAAACCAACCGTTGATTTTTTGGATGATCGGCACCAGTCATATTAGTCTCCATGTACTAAACTCGGAGTAACTCGTAGCTGTTTGATTTTTTGGACAACCGATCAACATGTTCAAATGCAGTTTGATGTATGTAAGATTTAGTAACGCAACACTAATGATAACACATGTATTACAGCGCTGCGGCCATCTAGAGACTGTTTCAGCATCCTGAGACCCTGACTTTTCTTATAAGGAGAAACAAAAGGAGCATAAATTCCTCGCGAAAACATATGCATGTTAATGTACCGGCAATTTGAAGTTAAACACATTTAAATTGAATGCTTACAGAAATCAAGAATACGTCAAATCATGTGCCGATTGTCCTTTTTGATGGAACTCGGGAGTCGTCAAAAGGGAAGACGAAGTTCAGGTTCGAGAAAAGATGGCTCGAGGAAGAGCAAGCGTGTAATTTGATTAGAGAGAGCTGGGGATGTCTGGCGTTCTGTGCGGATGCGACAAGTAACTTCATTGCTAAATTGTGGCGTATACGACGTGTGATGGATCTCTGGATCTCCTTCAGATGTTACCCTCCATTGATCTGCAGCGAGCGCTGATGGATGATTGAAATTGAGTTGGAGGGTTGCCTCCTGAAGCGTGTGGATCTCAATGGGTTTTATGTGGTTGAGGCTGAGCTACTTGCAAGAAAGTCCTGGGGTGGTTGTGCCACCGAGGACCTTCCGACGATCAAGTTAGACAGGGTATTTTGGCAGAGTAACGGCCTATTGGGGTAAAATTGGCTTACCTGAGTTGTCTGAGAGAGGGGTTTATATAGTGGCAGCCGTGGGTAGGCGGGTGCGAGATTCACGCCGGCCGTTACGTCCCGGGCGTTATGCCCCGGGCGTTACGCCCGCGTGATAGGAGGGATTCCCCATTAATGACGAGGTATGCTCGTTAATGGGGGATCGTGACGGTGTGGAGCACGGGATCATGGGCGGCGGATATCTCGCGTCTGGCGGGATTCGCGGAACCATGGCGGAGGCGCTTGTGATCGGTGTTGTGGGTCGGTCGATGAGACCGAGGAAGCTAAGCTCGGCGGGAGGCTTGGGAACGAGCGGGAGACCGAGGCATCTTGGATATGCGATAGCTCGGAGGTGAGCAGGAGGGCTGAGGGAACTCAACGCGTGGGAGGACTCGGAGGCGAGCCGAGGGTTGTTTGTAAGGTGAGCATAGGAGTGGTCTGGAAGGCTACCGAAGGGAGGGAATTTCCTCGGGTCGAAGGCCCGGGGTATGCTTACACTATACCGTTCTTGATCCATTCCTATAAGCTCTGGGACACGTCATCTGCCACATGTCATGATCTGGGGAATCACCAGTATTGAGCCTCATCATTAGCCCCCTACTCTCGTCTCGACCCATTCATGGGTTGGGCCGAGAGTGGTCTGACCGGTCACCCGGGGTAAGCTCTTATTTGAAGATATCGTCGGTGCATATTCCCGGGCAATTAGTTGTATTTTCTCGATGATGTCAGCAGATCATGGGAGAGATCTCGCATTAAAGAGGAAGCGCCGATTCGCGAGTGCATTCGCCGAAGCGCCAGTCCACGTGTCTGGCGTTCATTGGCTGACGCGACATGCTGCCGGTGTCCTTTGCGCCCAATGGGATGCAACCAATGCACATGCGACAGGTGGAGTGCTGATGGCCGTCGAATGCGAAGTGTTGTTTTGGCGGGAGACGATCGGCGCCATATGATGTGTATGCCGGCTGCTATAAATAGAGGTGGGATCCTCTTCAGGGTCCATTCCTCATCATAATTTCCTCGTCCCTTTGGTGTCAGCTCGGTGTCCTTTTCTTTAGGTCGGGATCCCTGCGTTTTCTCTTCCGAGGACTTCATCCTTTAGATCAGGTTAGATATTTTCAACCGATGAGTCTGTAGAAATAGTCTGGGAAGAGTCTGGGGAGTCCTCTGTAGCTTCCTCTTCTTCTTCTTCCTCTTCTGCTTCTTCCTCTTCCTCGTTTGAGTCGGAGTCCCCCCGGAAAGTTAGGGTTAGTTATGCTTCTCGGGGTCGTGCGACGGGGGCGGTCCCCAGAGCGCAGGTTATGGGTGCTCTTGGCGCGTCATCCATGCTGAGGCATGCGGACGAGCTTGCCACCATCCGGACTCATTTCCATATTCCTCCCGGATACTCGCTTCGTCTGGCCGAGGAGGGAGAGAGGGCAGACCAGGTATGGGGCAAGGAGATTGTCTTATACCTGGAAGCCTTTTGGGTCGGGATGCGCTTGCCCTTCTCCCACGAGGTGAGTGCGTCATTTAATTGTTTTGAGTTATCCCTGGACCAGTTAGTGCCGAACTTTTGGACGATTCTCGTTGGGTTCCTGGTCCGGTTGAAATTACGTCAGATCCCTTTCAGCTGGAGCCTTCTCATTTCTTTTCTCTACTACAAAAACCACCCCGGCACTCACAGGGGTGAGCCGAGCTGGGTATACATCTCTTTTAGAAAACACCGGGGAGGTGCTGCCGGGTCGGGGGTCGTCATAGTACCTTCTTCCATTCACGAATGGAAGAAGAAGTTTTTGTTTGTTGGGCCGCCGAGGGTAAGGATTGGCTTGTGCCCATCCAGTGGCACAGGTCCAACTGCCCGTGGGTGAGGCGGTCGAATGATCCCGATGCGGTGGCGGTGTCGGAGTGGGAGCCTCTCCCCCGGGCTGATGTGTTGCTGTCTAAGAAGGACATTAA
This sequence comes from Agapanthus africanus, assembly GCA_030015575.1. Classification (NCBI taxonomy): domain Eukaryota; kingdom Viridiplantae; phylum Streptophyta; class Magnoliopsida; order Asparagales; family Amaryllidaceae; genus Agapanthus; species Agapanthus africanus. The sequence continues at coordinate 39,480,883 of JASDDO010000004.1, read as the reverse complement.
TTGGGTTGGGCTCAGCCTCGCTCACTTCGCGGGTAAGTTAGGAGTTTTTAGGCGACCTTTTTAGACTGTGCATTCTTTCCCTTTTTCTGGCATTGCTGAATCTTTTGTATTTTCGTCTTATGCAGAACCCATGGACCTAGGCAAATTTCGGGCAGCCCTGATCAAACAGAAGAAGTGGAAGAAGGCCGGAGGTGCCGGCCCTTCTCGCCTGTCGTCGGCTCCGGCTCCGGCTCCACCGGTGGCCGCTCAATCCAGGCACGCAAGCGCGCCACGGGCCCCGGAGTCTAGCCATGCGCCGAGCCGAAAACGCGTTCGGGAGCAGGATCCCCGGGTTATGGAGGTGGGAGGCGAGACCGGTTCTCCTGCGTCTCTCCTCAAGAGGTACCAGAGGATGGTGCCCCATTCCCCGGCTTCCCCGTCGTCGTAGACAAAGGGGAGCTTCGCTTTGAGGTGCTCTTGGGGCTTTCTGTTGCTGATAGCCTGCTCTCGGAGATGGAGAGGTCGGCCGGGGGAAGAATCTCTCAGGGGACCCTCCGGGCCCAGATGGCGGCCATATCCCAGGAGGCCGTGCAGGTTAGTGTTCGCACCTCACTTGGGTCTTTATTCAGTATTTTTGTTCGCAAGGTTGGGTGCCCCATTTTCTTTTTAACCCCTTCTTTCTTTTCTTCAGGTCCTCCAGCACGTCGTCCTCGTTATCAACATGGAGGATGAGGAAATTGCCCCGGCGATGCAGGCTGCGGGCGAGTTCTCCTCGTGGGAGGAGAGCTCAAGGCTGGAGCTGCAAGCGGCGATGGAGAGGGTTGCTGCCCTCGAAGACCGGGCGGCGGCCGGGGATCGGGAGATCGCCAAGTGCCGAGAGGCCGCTCGATCCGCCGAGGCTAAGTTGGAAGATTCCAACGTGCTTGTCGCCTCCCTGAAGAAGACGGTGAACACCCTCCGGAGGGAGAACGAGGCGGCGAAGGAGGGAACGAGGCGTGCCGAGCTCCGAGCGTCGAAGGAGGTGGAGAGCTATAAGAAGTCGGACCAGTACTACACCGACCTCACTGGAGTCGCTGCCATCGTTTGGCACGACGCCCTTGACGCCGTCAAGGCCCTGATGCCAGAGTTCCCTGACGGTAAGCTCCGGGGTGAGTACCCCCTCGGGGACGAGGCGCAGAGGAATGCCCCCGGAAGCGCTGAAAGGGGAGAGGCCCCTGGTGGGAGTGTTGGGGAGAAGTCGGTTGCCCCGGCCACCGGCGCCGAGGCTCCTGTAGTGGGCGCTGACCTTCAAGATGCAACCCCGGTTGTCGCGGTGGAAGCGCGGCTCATCGAGGTTCTCCCCAGCCCCGAGGCCTGAACCTCCTCGCCTCCTTGTTTTCTTTTGCGCTGAAATTTTGTAAGCCACCGGACATTTTTGTAAGGCTGGGGAGCCCATAATACCTCTGTAAAGACTTCCGGCTTTGTGAATAAAATCTTTTTGCAGTGTTCTTTGCGTGCACATTTTCCCTTTGTTTGTGGTAAAAAAAATTATTTGCGTGGTATTGCTTTCATGAAACGTTAGGTCGGAGATCGGTTCTTCGTCTAGAGATCGCACGTCAAGTTGAATTCAACCATTTGCCAAGTGTGCAAAGACCGATGAAAGGTAGGTATCTCCATGGCCCCGAAGTCGAGGAGGAGATCGCTTAGTAAAGATGTATAGGAAGTTGAGCAGGGAAGATGCTCGATGGCTTCTTGATGAGGGCTTTGATCCTTGGTGTCATTGGGCAAGGAGTTGCCTGCTAAAGATGGACCGAGCAGGGTAGCTGCTCGGTGGCCTCTTGACGAGGGCTTTGATCTTTGGCATCATGGGGTAAGAAATTACCGGCCAAGGCAGGGTAGCTGCTCGGTGGCCTCTTGATGAGGGCTTTGATCCTTGGCGTCGTGGGGTAAGAAATTACCGGCCAAGGATGGTCCGAGCAGGGCGGCTGCTCGATGGCCTCTTGATGAGGGCTTTGATCCTTGGCGTCGTAGGGTAAGAAATTACCAGCCAAGGATGGACCGAGCAGGGTAGCTGCTCGGTGGCCTCTTGATGAGGGCTTTGATCCTTGATGTCGTAGGGTAAGAAATTACCAGCCAAGGATGGACCAAGCAGGTTAGCTGCTCGGTGGCCTCTTGACGAGGGTTTCGATCCTTGGCGTCGTGGGGTAAGAAATTATCAGCCAAGGTGCTTCTCGGTGGCCTCTTGATGAGGGCTTTGATCCTTAGCGCGGGAGGGAATGGAATGGCCCGCTAAGGATGGACCGAACAGGGTAGCTGCTCGATGTCCACTTGATGAAGGCTTTGATCCTTGGCGTCGTGGGGTAAGAAATTACCAGCCAAGGATAAACTGAGCAGGGTAGCTTCTCGGTGGCCTCTTGATGAGGGCTTCGATCCTTGGCGTCGTGTGGTAAGAAATTACCAGCCAAGGATGGACCGAGCAAGGTTGCTGCTTGGTGACCTCTTGATGAGGGCTTTGATCTATAGCGGGGGAAGGTATGGAGTGGCCTGCTAAGGATGGACCGAGCATGGTAGCTACTCGGTGGTCTCTTGATGAGGGCTTTAATCCTTAGCGCGGGAGGGAATGGAGTGGCCTGCTAAGGATGGACCGAGCAGGGTTGCTGCTCGGTGGCCACTTGATGAGGGCTTTGATCCTCGGAGTCGTCGGGTAAGAATTTACCATCTAAGAATGGACCGAGCAGGGTAGCTGCTCGGTGGCCTCTTGTTGAAGGCTTCGATCCTTGGCGTCATGAGGTAAGAAATTACCAGCCAAGGATGGACTGAGCAAGGTTGCTTCTCGGTGGCCTCTTGATGAGGGCTTTAATCCTTAGCGCGGGAGGGCTTGGAGTGACCTGCTAAGGATGGACCGAGCAGGGTTGCTACTCGGTTGCCTCTTGATGAGGGCTTTGATCCTTGGAATCGTGGGGTAAGATATTACCAGCCAAGGATGGACCGAGCAGGGCAGCTTCTCGGTGGCCTCTTGATGAGGGCTTTGATCCTTAGCGCAGGAGGGCATGGAGTGGCCTGCTAAGGATGGACCGAGCAGGGTTGCTGCTCGGTGGCCTCTTGATGAGGGCTTTAATCCTTGGCATCGTGGGGTAAGAGTTGTTAGTTATATGTATGCCCTAGAGGCCATTACTGTACATAGGATGTATAATGTAGTGGATGCTTGGACATATATAGGGAAGACTTTCTTGCTCGACATGATAGTATGCTATATAGTTGCTCTTTATCTTAACATGTACACATATTGTCTCGCTCTCACATGTTGATAAAGCCCTTAGGTTGTGTACTTGACAACCAGGACTATGATGGAGATCATACTAGTGGGGCCAAGGGTAGTCCACAAGTACACCCTATAACTGTTCCTAGTAGTGGGACTATCGAGACAGGGCATCGATACTCCAGAGTAGACTAGCGTATACGCTTCTTGACCCATATGATGGGCGATGGATGATCCCATATCCATTGGTGTTTGACATCAGAGAAGGTACATGGGTGCTCAGTGGAGACTGGGTACACTGGACGGACTCGCCGAGAACTCCTTGATGGTATTATACCTATCGTCGGATAGCAGTTCTCTGGTGACACTGGTACAGGTTAGTCTGTAGACCCGAGATCGTCATAGAGTCTTGTGTGATTCCCACTATGCTTTGATTTCCACCATACCACGGTCAAGAGATCATGCAAAAAGGTGGTTTTTGGGTACAGTCCCGAGTCACATTGAGGCAATGAGCGATAGGAGGGGTTTCGTCTCTCCCGGTATTGGGAGTTGATGTTGCGCTATGCTCGATTGGACATAACATGAAATCACTGGCCAGGGTTGCTGAGATCTACTAGTAAGTGTTATCAGTAGTTTCTCGAACGGTTATGGACCTTGCATCGGCATGACTTATCAGGCTATTATGGTCTGACGTTATACCACCCCTAGGCTGTTGATATGCGACATATCAGACGAAGGGACCGGACTGTACGGTAGTGTTACTGATTGGATTCGCAGGAGTGTGAGCATGCTTTCTTGTTAATCTTCTGATCGCTCAATACCCGGATGGCCGTTACGTTTAGCAGACCGCTTGCGGCTTGTGGGTGTTTGATATGATCATCACCTGCTGCTGGCGTATTGACGAGTCTTTAGAGTCCTACACAGAGGTTTCCTGGTTCATGCGTAACGGAGTAGGTGCGCATATGTGATATGTGCAGGACCGGATTAATGCGTGTATGTGATACCGCATTCTATTCTCGCGATATGTAATATCGGCCGGTTGTATGTGATATAGCCGGGTTATCAGATCAAGTGTTGATTCGATGAAATGATATATAATATATATATATATATATATATATATATATATATTATGCTCACTTAAGTATTTATTATTCTCACTTATGATACATTTAACATATATGTGATATATGTTTAATGTATTGTTTTCTTTATGCACAAAATATATATGTGATATATTGTTATGACATGCTAGGTTACACATGCAACATAGATGTATGAGACTCACACCATGCTAGGGTTAATGTTAGGGTTTAATATTTATTCTTAAGTAATTACAAATTAGTGGAGATATTTTGATGGTTGGAAGCTTGGAGAAGCTTGAAAATAACCATTGACTTAGTCTACTCTTTTGTTTTCCTTAAGATATTTATCAACCCAACCATTAACCATACACAATGGTTAACTCTCTACATGAGTTAGTATATGGATGACATACTCACTCATGGTTGCATTTTGAACCTGATGATTGATTCTTTCATCACTTGAGTTTCATCTTCTTCTTCCTCATTTTAAGCATTCTAGCTTTTGTGAAAGTGATGATAGATTGTGAGAAATTGAAATCTAAAGTGAGCCCACTTCCTACTTCATCATCCTCTACTATTAGCCATTTAGTTATGGTGTTTGCTTCACTGATTTCATACATTAGTGAAAAGGTAGCATGAGCTTGAGTCTCCTCGACGTAGATCATCTTCGGCATTGAAGACTTCAAGCAAGTTTGCATCTTTCACCTTGTGGAGCCTCTCAAGAGTTCGGGAGATTCTTACTCGCAGCGAAGGGACTTCTACACGGAGCATTTGAAGTGAAGGGCCGGTCTACAAAGGTTGTATTCCGCATTCACTTAGTTTGCAAAGTTGTTTTGTTTAAAACTCTGGTTAAGATTCTAGGTTAGGGTTCTTTAGAAAGGCAAAATTTTGAAAACAGCATGGACGATACCTCCCGAAACCCTGCTGCCTTGCTAACTAACCATACAGTGGTATCAGAGCCAAGCTAGAGATTTAAATGATGTTTGTTAGATTACGAAACCGAAACAACTCCGAAACTTGAAACAAAATCACCTAGTTTCTTTCGAATTTAAAAAGGTGTCAATTTTTTTTAAACAACTGCAGAATGTTATATGAGATATGACATGAACACCAAGAAAATTTGAAGGGGTTTTGTGGAAAACTGGCCGGCCACATAGGCTATTTTTCCGAGCTCGTCGGCCCAATGTTGGAGTTTTGACTTCAAATTTTCATGGTGTTCCAGTCTCTGGGTTTTGGTGTTTCAGGTGTTGTTTGTTTTTGCTAAATTTGCATGTGATGTTAACTTTCTGCAAAGGCAACTCGGAGTGTTTCGTAGTCGTAATTCTAACATGTATTCGGGTTATATAGATGATGTTAAAAATTTCGAACGGATATCAATAACTCGCTTTTTCCCTTGCCGGAAATTTTCCAAGTGTTGGATTTTTCCTTAGTTTAAAACTTTCAGAAAATCATGCAAGCGATTCTGTGAACCCTCTAGAAGAACGAAACCTTAACTCGATTATGCGACTGTCAGAACCGCCACTAAACCCTAGGGTTTGTGGTAGTTCAGCGGTGCCACATGTAAGGCATTGGTTGACCTTTCTACGGCTGGTTCATAGGAGCTGTTGCATGTTCTGGGGACCTTTTGAACTCCGCTCAAGTGTTGAGCTTGTAGGGAAATTTTGGGTGCTTGCTTATTCGATCAAAAAGTTTAACTTCGTCTAGCTATCTGTGATTATGATACAATATTTGGAATCCACAAAATTAGTTATGAGATAACTAGTTTGAATTTTATAAATCTAGCAGTTTAGTCTCATTTGATCGGTTGCCACAGGATTTTGATGTGATCAAAAGTCCGTCGCAATCACGTAGCATACGCGGATACTCGCCGGGTAACCTTATTAGATAGCCATGCCCCATAGCCCCGACCAAATGACTGTAGGAGAACCCCGTCGCCAAAAGCATCCATTTGGGTGCTCGCGGCTGCGGTGTTCCGCCTTAGTGCACTTCGTCGACGGCATCGGGGGTACGGCTGTCTATTAAAGTTTCCGACGAGCATTTGATCAGGTTATCGAGAATCTTGTTAAATTACCCGACAAGTTATTGAAAAGTGTTTTCAATATCGAGACTAAAATGCGGGGTTTATAATTGTTGGGCATGTAATGTCTAAGGAATTCATTTGGTTAGGCATAAAATCCAATATATGTGATACATTGGGTTTATGATGTCTAAGGGAGTTGCGGATTCCAACTGTTGTAGTTTTCATTTTCTTTTCTGCGACCGTAAGTGTAATATGTGGTGTATTGCCGGTTTTGGTGCTATATGTCAACGACAACTGGGATACGCATATTCACTTACGTTGATGACATGTGATGTTATGTGTTGTTGTGATATATTATATTGGATCGTCACGTTTGAATAGCCCGGGGTTTTATGTGAGATGAGAGTTTTTTTTTCATTTTCATTCATGTAAAAGCTTGTATGTAATATTCTTTTATTGGGGCACTTTCGGGTTGAGGATGATGTCACCATTGATGTATATTATTTACTTTTCCGCATTAGGATAGACCTAAGGCGGGGAGCACAAGTAACCGGGTTCTAGGGTCCAGTGGAAGACCATCTCGAGGAGTCGAGACCGGGTCTCCTAACTCTAGAATTGGTAGAGTTGCTTTCCGTTCTTGTAGGGGTCTAGGGATGTGGGTTTGGCTATTCATTGCGACCGTGGAATCCGTGTTTTATACAGGCTTAATTTAAAACACGGAATTCCTAGTATATCCAATATTTCATATATGTTCTTTTGCTGCTGATATTCTGTGATGTGATCACTTCATATGTTCTGAGACGAATGCCTATATTATATATATGAGATATAATTAATATTGCTGATTTCGTTTCTTCTGTGATGCTCAGGAAGCATAATTGATGGGAATTCATTAATGAGATTAATGAAATAAAAAAAAACTAAAGATGTTGTAGAAACTTGTTTAAAAACTGGTAGCTCTAGTTCTTGCTTTGCATAGCGGTATTTCTTGTAGAATATCCATCACCTTATTCGATAAGGAAAGAGCCGAGATCCCTTCACCGGGAGTGATCTCTTTAGCGAAACTAGCAGGTGCTACAACTCACTCGGTTTTGTTTTTGATTGCTTCTATAGTTCTTGATTTGCATAGCGGTATTCCTTGTAGAATATCCAGCACCTTATTTGATAAGGAAAGAGACGAGATTTTTTCACCGGGAGTGACCTCTTTAGCGAAACTAGTAAAAGTCTAAAAAACACTCCTTTTCAAAATCACTCGATTCTACAACGATATCAAGTTCATTACGCTCATAGTTTTCTTAAAAACCTGCGTAGCCCTCCGTCATTTCAGATAAGTACTACTTAGTATTCATGCTACGGTAATTTGGCCTTCGTCAAGGCATAGTGTGCGGTAGCTAACTAGTGCTTATATGCTAAAGCATGAGATGTAATTAGATTAGGGTATTCGTATGGTGTGGTTTGGCCTTCGTCAAGGGTTGTGCGGATGGGTCTAATTCAATCAAGAAATGAACGGGTTGAACTTGACTAGAGCCCTATGGGTAGTTTGGCCTTCGTCAAGGTCATAGGATGCTAGGGGTAAAAACTATTATCGGGAATTTCAAGTGTTGAAATTTGCAATGAGATTGCATAGCTTCTATGAAATAGTTGGATCCCGATACCCACTGCGAGTAAGAGTTACTCCTGGGAGAGTTTTACACATTACAATTAGCCGATCAAGTAGGTGTCTAGAAAGGTGTTAACGAGGTTACGCCCCTGGGAAAACGAGATTTATTTTAATTAGGTCCGTGCGAAAGCACGGGAACCTCCTTCAAAGCACCGACACTGGCCTGGCCAAAAGATTGGCGAACTTGTAGGGTGTAATTAATCCCAGCTAGTCTTACTTTTAGGATTTGAAGGTAGATTTGACTAAAACAGTGGGAGCCATCCTGATTAGATAAAATAATAACCAATCTAATATTGTAAGAGCGCATGCAGAGTGTTTTCTTCTTCTCTCTCTTCCGGTAGTGACCAAGTCACGCCTTAATCAAGATAATAATATGGATGCATTGACCGAACCTGCTTATTATACTAAGCTAGGGAACGTCGGTTCCGCTCTATCTTATAATTGTTATAAGTCCAAGCAGGTAATAGAGGAATATCCAGATTCCCATGCCACCCAATCGAAGAAAGTGCATGTTGATCCATCTTTTTCGGGTGCATTCATTACCGAGAACCATTTCTCAGTATCCTCTACGTCCTAGGTATGTGATACCTGATCAGGATCCCGTATATGTAATATGTTACATGGGCTACAGAAAGGTACAGGACTGGGAATATGTGATATGTCTCTAAGTGTAGAGAATGATGCAAGTGTTGCAGCCAAATCAGTTGGCAAATATCACCTTGTATTGATACATTGATTCTGAACGAATGTTATTACATACCGAACCTGATATACAACATTATATCAGTTTCTTTATTAAGTTAAAGAAGGATATAATTCTGTATTGGAGCATAATGTTGTGAACATTTTCCTGAATCAAGAGTTGATTCGGTCAGGCACATGTTATATAATAGCATATACGTTCTAAATCAAACCACAGTTCAAAGTATCTAGAACACACACAAGAAGAATAGTTCAGAAATGAACGAATCCTTCTTGAGGCATTGTAGACTAGGTCATATCAATGCGACACGACCAGCTAAGTTACATAAGGATGAATATGAGAATCTGTTCGAATTTTCATCTTATGCTACTTGCCAGTCTTGTCTCAAAGGTAAAATGACCAATACTCCGTTTACTGGAAACAGAGAAAGAGTTAGTGAACTCTTGGGACATATACATGATGATGTATACGGTCCTATGTCTACAAATGCCAAGATTGGTTCTTCGTACTTCATTATATTCACTAACCATCTCTCAAGATTCGGACATATGTTCTTGTTGAAACACAGGTCTGAAACTTTTGAGAAATTCAAGGAATATAAGCTTGAAGTTAAAGAACCAGACGGTTAGAAGTATTATGTCCTTCGATGTGATCGGAGAAGAGAATACTTGCGCATGGAATTCCTAGGGTTTCTAAACTGAGAATATGATTCTCTCTCAGCTTACTCCTTCATATACACCAAAGCACAATGGTGTATCGGGGCGGAGGTATCGCACCCTATGAGATATGGTGCGCTCTGTGATGAGTACTGCTAAGTTACCTGTTTCCTTTTGGTTTTATGCACTTAAGAAGTTGCATACCTATTGAATGAGGTTCCATCAAAATCAGGGTCTACCACTACATATGAGATATGGAATGGGAAGAGACCGTGTCTTAAACGAGTTAAGATATGGGGTTGTCTGGCCTATGTTGAAAGGCAGAATCCGTACAAGCTCGAGGCAAGGTCAGTTCTATAAGTTTGTTAGGATATCCCAAACATTTGCGACGGCATATCTTCTACCTAACTGAGGAGCAAAAGATGTTTTGTTTCTCAGCATGCCACCTTTTTTTTTGGAAAAGGGATTTCTTGTGAAGAAATAAGTGGTCATGAGATAGAACTGGAAGTTGTTCCAGCTAGACAAACTAACAGCTGATGATTTGGTGAAACCAAAGGATTCAATAGTTTCCAACGAACCTCAGCCTCTCCGTGAATCTGGTAGGGTTCCTCATCCACTCGAGAGATACTATGGTCTTCTCGGTGATAGTGGGAGCAAGGAATGCATCATGGAAGATGATGGCCCAACCAGGTTCAGGCAGGCCATCACGAGTGGCGACTCTGTGAAATGGCTGGATACTATGCGATCAAAGATGGAATCCATGTACACCAACAAAGTATGACTTTGCATGTTGCACCTGAAGGGGTAAAACCCCTTGGGAGCAAATGGATCTTGAGAAGATTCTTGGTATAGATGAAAAAGTTAAGACTTTCAAAACTATGCTTAAGTCCATCAGGATCAATACAAGCATCGCGGAGATGGAACATCTGTTTTGATGTGATAGTCAAAGAGTTTGACATTATCAAAATGATAGATGAACCTTGTATATACAAGAAAGTTGTAGAGAGTGCGGTTGTCTTACACGTATTATACGTAAATGACATACTCTTGATAGGAAAGGGTTTCCTATGCTACACTCGGTCAAGCTCCTCTTATCACGAGGATTCTCCAAAGAAGATCTGGATGATACCTACTACATCTTATGGATTATGATCTATGATGATAGATCTAAGTGGATGTTGGGAGTGTCCCAAATCCAGGTACATTAACACCATACTAAAGGGGTTTAGTATGGAGGATTCTAAGCGGGGTGGTACACCCACATGCTGAAGAATCACTCTCTCCAAAAAGATGTCTTTCAAGACTGATTTGGAGAGAGCTCGCGTGCAAGGGATACCCTATGCTTCGGCAGTAGGCTCTATCAGAGTATGCGATGTTATGTACCAGACCATATGTAGATGACTCACTAAGTGTAGTGATTAAGAATCAATCGGATCTTTGGAGAATCACTGGACAGCTGTGGAGGACATTCTTAAGTCTTGAGAAGCACTAAAAGAAAGTTCTTGGTTCGAGCTCCCAGAAGTGATAAGGACGACTGAGAGTCAGTCAGAGGCATTGTCTTTTCCCTCAGTAGAGGGACGGTATGTTGGAAGAGTTCCAAGCTAGATACCGTAACATAGACGATAAAGGCTAAATATATTGCTACCAACGATACTACCAAAGTGGCTGTCTGGACAATTCATGTTCATAAGATGAACAATGTTCCTACCATTGAGCGTCCAATAATTGCTATTGCGACAACAATGGAGATGTAGGTTTGTCCTAGGAACACCGGTCCCATCAGCGATCCAGACATATTCTTAAGATAATATCACCTGATTAAGGAGATGGTTAATCTCCAAGGGATCGAGGATAGGAGAGTAGACTTTGAGGTTAACACAGTGGATCCACTCACCGAGGACTGCTTCCCCAATACTATTTGAGAGATTTTGGGATGGTTAAGTATGGGATACCACAACCACTGCTACATGTTGGGTATTGGATACTAGAACAGATGGCCTTAGTGCAAGTGGGAGATTGTTAGTTATATGTATGCCCTAGAGGCCATTACTGTACATGGGATGTATAATGTAATGGATGCTTGGACATATATAGGGAAGAATTTCTTGCTCGACATGATAGTATGCTATCTAGTTGCTCTTTATCTTAACATGTACATTTATTGTCTCGCTCTCACATATTGATAAAGCCCTTAAGTTGTGTACCTGACTACCAGGACTAAAATGGAGATCATATTAGTGGGGCCAAGGGTAGTCCACAAGTACACCCTATAACTGTTCCTAGTCATGGGAGTATCGAGACAGAGCATCGATACTCCAGAGTAGACTAGCGTATACGCTTCTCGACCCATATGATGGACAATGGATGATCCCATATCCATTGGTTTTTGACATCAGAGAAGGTACACGGGTGCTCAGTGGAGACTGGGTACACTGGACGGATTCGCCGAGAACTCCTAGATGGTATTATACCTATCGTCGGATAGCAGTTCTCTGGTGACACCGGTACCGGTTAGTCTGTAGACCCGAGATCATCATAGAGTCTTGTGTGATTCCCACTGTGCTTTGAAATCCACCATACCATGGTCAAGAGATCGTGCAAAAAGGTGGTTTTTGGGTACAGTCCCGAGTCACATGAAGGCAATGAGCGATAGGAGGGGTTTCGTCTCTCCCGGTATTGGGAATTGATATTGCGCTATGGTCGATTGGACATAACATGAAATCTCTGGCCAGGGTTGCTGAGATCTACTGGTAAGTGTTATCAGTAGTTTCTCGAACAGTTATGGACCATGCATCAGCAAGTCTTATCAGGCTATTGGGGTCTGATGTTATACCACCCCTAGGCTGTTGATATGCGATATATCAGACGAAGAGACCGGACTGTACGATAGTGTTACTGATTGGATTCGCAGGAGTGTGAGTAGGCTTGCTTGTTGATCTTCCGATCGCTCAATACCTGGGTAGCCGTTACGTTTAGCAGACCGCTTGCGGCTTGTGGGTGTCTGATATGATCATTACCTGCTGCCGGCGTATTGACGAGTCTTTAGAGTCCTACACAGAGGTTTCCTGGTTCATGAGAAACGGAGTAGGTGCACATATGTGATATGTGCAGGACTGAGATTAATGCGTGTATGTGATACCGCATTCTATTCTCGCGATATGTGATATCAGCCGGTTATATGTGATATAGCCGGGTTATCAGATCAAGTGTTGATTTGATGAAATGATATATATATATATATATATATATATATATATATATATATATATAATGCTCACTCAAGTATTTATTATTCTCACTTATGATACATTTAACATATATGTGATATATGTTTAATGTATTGTTTTCTTTATGCACAAAATATATATGTGATATATATTGTTGTGACATGCTAGGTTACACATGCAACATAGATGTATGAGACTCACACCATGCTAGGGTTAATGTTAGGGTTTAATATTTATTCTTAATTAATTACAAATTAGTGGAGATATTTTGATGGTTGGAAGCTTGGAGAAGCTTGAAGATAACCATTGACTTAGTCCACTCTTTTGTTTTTCTTAAGATATTTATCAACCCAACCATTAACCATACACAATGGTTAACTCTCTACATGAGTTAGTATATGGATGATATACTCACTCATGGTTGCATTTTGAACCAGATGATTGATTCTTTCATCACCTGAGCTTCATCTTCTTCTTCCTCATTTTAAGCTTTCTAGCTTTTTGAAAGTGATGATAGATTGTGAGAAATTAAAATCTAAAGTGAGCTCACTTCCTACTTAATCATCCTCTACTATTAGCCATTTAGTTTAGGGTGTTTTCTTTACTAATTTCACACATTAGTGAAGAGGTAGCATGAGCTTGAGTCTCCTCGACGTAGATCTTCTTCGGCCTCGAAGACTTCGAGCAAGTTTGCATCTTTCACCTTGTGGAGCCTCTCAAGAGTTCGGGAGATTCTTACTCGCAGCGAATGGACTTCTACATGGAGCATTTGAATTGAAGGACCGGTCTACAAAGGTTGTATTCCGCATTCACTTAGTTTGCAAAGTTGTTTGTATGTTGTTTTGTTTAAAACTCTAGTTAAGATTCTAGGTTAGGGTTCTTTTGAAAGGAAAATTTTTGAAAATGTCATGGACGATGCCTCTCAAAACCTTACTGCCTTGCTAAGTAACCCTACAAGAGTTTACCAGCCAAGGATGGACCGAGCAGGGAAGCCGCTCGGTGGCCTCTTGACGAAGGCTTTGATCCTTGGCGTCGGTGGGTAGTGAACTACCGGCCATGGATGGACCGAGCAAGGTTGCTGCTCGGTGGCCTCTTGATGAGGGCTTTGATCCTTGGCATTGTGGGGTAAGAGATTACCAGCCAAGGATGGACCGAGCAGGGTAACTGCTCGGCTTTACGAGGTTTGGTCTAACCTTTCTAGGTGTGCGAACATCGGGAAGAGTGGCCGTCGCGGGCGACACGTGTTAAGAACGCATGGGGGAGGCGAAGCATTTAGAAGAGCCGCGTCAGCTCCGCCATGTGGCGGTGCGGTATTGGAACAATTTTGTTGGATCCTAGGATTCACGCCCATTCGCGCGCGAGAATTTAAGTCTTTAGGGGTTATAAATAGAGAAGAAGACAACAACTTCTTCAGCATCGCTTTTTGAGATGACTGGGCGCATGTATTCGATCGAAGAGATCATCACCTTTAACGACGTCTTCATGTATGACCGGTCTCTGGCTGAGGATAGGTACCGGGGCGTGGTTCAGCGCCTCGAGGGTCACTTCGTCCGGCTTCTTCCTCGGCGGTCGCCCCTCCTATAGTTGCTGATGTACGCAATTTGGAGGAGGTCCCAGGGGTTGTACAACCCCTTCTTTGAGGAGTTGCTGGATGAGGCACTCGACAAGATGCGCTCGATCTTCCTGCTCGGCCTCATCTCGAAGGCCAGACACGACCGATCCTTGGCCCTCATTTTAGAGTGCTTCAAAAAGAGGTACATCGTGAGCGCGGAGGGCGGAGCGCCGGGTGCTTCTATGGCGTCCTGGGTTCGCGTGCAGCATCGGTGGGAATGGGCTGCAGATGCTTGGGCCCAGTTAGCGGAAATCTACTCTGAGTATCACCAGGAGTACTTCCTCGATCCCGTTCCCCCTCTGTTGTAAATTTTTCATTTTCCTTTTTGATGTAAGGCTGAGGAGCCCACAATACCTTTAAATAAATAAGATTTCCCTTTTTGCGATGCTCTATTGTTTCCCTCTTACAAAAAGAACCCAAGAAAGATTTACATCGCTTTTGTTAAAGAAGAAATATACATTCGATTGGCCAAGCATTGGTACGTAGCCCCTGCGTTTTTGAAGCCGAAGGGCATTGCCTTATAGCAGTATACCCCCCCGGTCCGTTGTGAATTCGGTGAGATCCTCGTCCGCCGGATTCATACGGATCTGGTTGTAGCCGGAGAAAGAATCCATGAAGCTAAGTAGCTCGTGGCTTGCCGAACTTTCGACGAGCCGATCTATCTGAGAGAGGGGATATCTCGTCGAGGTCCTCGTCGATAAATATGATCGGCTCGGTAGCTTTAGCTCTCTTTCTTGGGTGGCTGCCAGTCCCATCGATTGGTGACGGATGCTGAGTCTCGTCGGTTCCCGTCGTACCCCCTGGTGACACGACCATGATTTGGCCGATTGTCAACTCGCCGGGAGGGGGATGGTGCTCTTGCTCACGGTCGGCTTGCTGCTTGTCTCGCAAGTACGTTGCCAGGTGCCCCAAGCGGATTAACTCCTCAATGTAGTCTCGGAGCTGCTTGCAGTTCTCGGTGGAGTGACCCTGCGACCCGTGGAAAGTGCAGTAGGGGCCCCGGGTGCGCTTTGTCGCCATGTTCGAGACTGGGGGAGTTTGAAAAACCTCTCGCCCTTAACCTCCTCCAACAGTACCGTCTGGGAGACGTTGAGCGGGGTGTACTCCTGAAACTTCAGGGAGTAGGGCTTTTGTAGCGTTTTGAAAATCGTTTCGGTGAAATTTCGGAAAATCGGTAAAATAAAGGGGTTTTCTGTAAAAAGTCAAAATACAAATATCTTTATTATAAAATTAAATATACATATTCTAGCTATGTAATTGCTAGTATTTGGTGTTTATTGAGCCACTGGTAAAATTTTAAATTTTCTGAATTTTTTTTCCAAAATTAATTATTTTAATATTATTTTAAGCCGCCACTAATACATTTAATTAGGGAAAATTACAAATTGGAATGAGTTGAAAAATTTTTGTGCATCATAAAACATTAAACAAAATTTTAACATGTTGTTTTTGGAATGAAATTAAGCTGTTAAACGGTTTTGAAAATATCGAAGAAAAATGGCTTAAATAGTGAAATTGGTGTTAATGGAAATTGGGGTATAATATTTATCTTTTTGTTTTCCCCACTTGCACTCACACACACCCCATTTCCCTTATGGCCGAGCCCCCATTTTGGCAGCCCAAAATTTTCCCTAACCCTTTCTTTCCCACTTCAAAGTTGAATGGAAAAGAAAATAAAAGAAAAGAATAATAAGAGTTGAATAAACAATGAGGAGTGGGCTTTGTTGACTTGGGAATTAGCATTCATTCACCACCTCACTTTCTCTCTCTCCAATTCCTACTCCTGCTGGCCGAGCCCCCATCCCTTGCTGCCCCAAATTTCCCCACCTCCTTTTCACTCCAAAATCCTTCAATTTTTGCCAAAAATCAACACAACCCCTCACAAAATCAAAATCTAACTCCTACCCACTATTTCTTTGCCCAAGCTAGCATGGATCTTGGAGGAAATTTGGTATTTTGGAGGCTATGATATTCATGTTGATCTCTTGATCATGAGGTATAAAGATTCATCCATTTTTGTTAGTTGTTAATTAAATGTTTAAATCAAGCTTAATTTGGTGTTTTAAAAAAATAAAGGGGTTTGGAATTCAAGTTTGAAATTTCAAGTGGATGGTTTTGAATGAAGATTAGGGTTTGATTATTGGATTATGGTTGTGATGGGTAGATTAACATGTAATTGCTTGCTAAAATTAATCTAGTTGCTAACTTGCATTTTTGTTAAATTAAATTTGTAATAATTAAGCTATATTGCTAACTAGGTTTTTATAAACTATGAAAATAATTAAGAGAAAAATCTAATTAGGGTATTCATAACATTATTAACATTTTAAATTGTATTTTAATACTTTAGTTCATGAAAATCCAAGCTAAATTGTTGTTTGTGCATTTTTGCTATAAAATTGTTAAAATCAGATAAATTGCAAAACTAGAATTTTTAGTTTTATAAGAATTGATGAGATTAAATTTTTGAAATGGGTTGTATGACTTATTTAAGATGTTTAATAAGTATTATGGCCGCTAGATTTGTTTAAACGTCGAGTTTTGTACTAAAACGGGTAATTTTTGCTTGCTAGATTTTCGGAAAAATGGCTTTTAAGGTGAGTTCGGGGTTTTTGTGAATTTTAACCTATTTTATATTATAATTAGTGTTCGTGAATGCGCAAATGAGTGTGTTTGGGTTTTTCTCGATGGTTTGACGTTTGTACATCGACATCGAGGGTTGGTCTGGCTATTCTTGCATGCGTAGGCGATAGGTTTTGACCTATGCGTGATACGCGTGCCGACTTGATTTTCGTATGCCATTTCGATTTCGAATTTGATTTTAATGCGATACGGTGCGTTATGACATGTAGGTATCATATGTGGACTTCGAGACGACAAGCAAGCACGTGGCGACGTCGGCACCGGCGAGCAAGGACCAGGTGAGTAGATTTATATCTATGTGAAGAAGTCGGGTGGATGGCGTATAGCACCCCCGCAGTTCGTGGTGATGTATACGAATACGTATACACACATATATATTGATGATATATTGTTGAGTTTATTGATGATAAAGATAGATTTTAGGTGTGATTGGATAGGTTTAGTGTTGTGAGACCCTAGGGTAGAGGTTGCACCACATTTACACACACACACACACCCCCATACTTACATACATTCTTCTTTCATATGTACTTTTATGGGGTTATATTGTAATGTGTTCACATGGGTATGGGACTATGTGTTCACATACTAGATTTGAGGATAGTATTTATGATTTGAGATGAGTCGATAAGATTTGATTGAGACCGCGAGAACGGTGATATTGCAGGATTCGTACTTGAGGTACGTCCTGATATTATAGCGGATCTTGGGACGACGATACATGTGAATAGTGTTATACATTGAATGGTTGACATGTGATCGTGATATGAGATAAGATATATTAAGATATTCATAATAGGTCGCATTAGGCGATGTATACCTCTTTATGACGATTTATGATGATGATATCGGTTTGTATGAGGCTGTATATCAGCAGTCAGATCATGACTATATTGATGATATTAGTATCGTACTAGACGTAGGTCAGTACCCGGATTATGATTTTTGATAAAGAGGATACCAAATGATTATTTTGATGAATGTGATACTGGCCTGTACCCAGATTTGGGGTGCCGTACGACGGATTTACGTACGAGCTATATATTGATGTTTGATCCGCACTCTTGACTTGGAAATGTCTGATTATAGATATGGTATCGGATGTGATATTATTGAGGCAGGATCACCGACTAACATATACATGTAGGTATATGTATCTACTCAGAGGTTAGGCGGTTTCCTTACCTTCAGTAGCCAGTTAGCTTAGCCTTTAGTTTAGTGTAGTTGTTAGACTAAATTTATATTAAATATAGATTTGTTATCTTGTGTCTAGTATTTAGCTCCTGCTCATTATTGCTGTTCGCTCTGCACCGCATACTTATATTGTGATTCCTATTTGCATTGTTGATATCATGCTGTTAGGACACCAGCACCATTACCGATGATGCGTATGTACCACGTACACTTACTTGCCGGCTCACACACATCTTCATCGGTAATTGCCATGCCATGTACACTTTAGAAATACTATTGCATTGACATAGGTTGTTAGCTAATAATTTAGACATGATATTAGTGTACTTGCCTTATATGCTAGATTAGACATTGTAGTTATTACTTGTTACTTCATGCATGTTATTATTCATTGTTATGCCGCATTCATGGATTTTTATGCCTATATTCACTGTTTATATGCTATTGAGGATTTGGATTCGGATTTCCATGAGATTTTCTGGATTTGGGGGAAAACCGCAAAACTTATATAAACTTCTTCTCTCTCTAAAATAAAAAGTGTGGTTTTCCCATGATGTATGAGTCTTCCACCATGAGTTTGCTGATGGATTTCGAGACCCGAGTTCGAGGAGTGGAGGAACCGTTTCGGGTACATGGTGGACCCGGTGCGGTACCCCGGGGCAAGAGGATCGCAGATGATGGCGTTGAGCCTGGCAGGGGAGCACTACCGACCGGTGATTTTACCCGACGCATCGGATATCCGGAGGATACCGTTGTGGTCTTGAGATGGATGGTAGGGGCCGGTCTGGACTGACGGCGCCCTAGATATTGAGATTGAGACATTGAGATTTTGAGATATTGAGGTACTGAGATTTGATGATACAGGCCAGTCCGGATAGCCGGAGCCTGAGATTTTGAGACATTGAGATTTATGTTTTGTGTCGATCCTAGACACTGTTTATGTTGATTTCATTTATGATACCTCATTTTAAGAATACAAAGGAAATCTCACTAAATTATGAAAGCAGTTTCTTTAGTACATGTATTCTGTTTTCATGCATTCATACATCATCCATATGATATATTGCTACCCGAGACACTGACACGGGCATATGGGATTACACTTGGGTTAGATATTTACCCTAGCCATTGTTTAGGCTGCTGGTTATATTTGAGGATATATTATGATCGTATGACCTAGGATTGCGTTGTTCATGCGATTTCTGTTCGCAGATGTTTTTTCTACTCACGAGTTGGCAACTCACCCCCGTTGTGCCACAGTTTCTTGCAGGTTTTGCCATACAGGTTTCATTACGGCTTTGCTGGCACTGCTTCTTTCGGATGACTTGCTAGTAGGTGGGTTTATTTGTATCGTACCCATCATTATACATTGTATATTATTATTCAGTTGTATCTAGAAGTTCCATCAACCGAACATGTATTTATTTTTGAGATAGAGACCAGTGATGTTATTCTTTCGACCTTAGAGTCGCGCGTAATATTTCTGTGGATTTCTTGTGATTTTTGAGTTTCCTTTTGAGTTTTGATCATCGTCCTTGGCGTTGTATATTATATTGCTTGTGTGGTTGTGACCGTCGATTGACGAAGAGCTAGCTCCCGCTTGGGGATGCCTTTTATTGATTTCGTATACTATTCATGTTGTATCCCGTTTGGGCGCCAGTATTTACAAAGGAGACTCTGCCGAAATTTTCAGGAAATATTTGATGTTTTTAAAAGACGCATAATTCGGCTTATGGTATTAAAACTACTTGATTTAAATTGGTTTTCCTTCACTCTACTACTTTTCTTGGTTTGGATTTCTGGGTTTTCGGCTTACTTAGATTACGTACGCCTCAAGACGTTTCGTAGTTTAAGTGTCGTTCATGTTCCGTACTTTCGGGATGTGACAAAGTTGGTATCAAAGCGTTAGGTTTTACCTTCGGAGCATAGGATGACCCTTGGTTGATGGAATAGGTGACTAAAGTAGAGTAACGTACCGTGGGTATGTTCCGCGGCATACTTACGATACGCTACTCCACTTAAGGAGCCTTAGGATGTGCATTTCTTGTTCAGTGTTATATTCCTTCCTATGATCTAGCCTCATCGGTATCAGTTATGGTTTTGCTGCCATGATTACGGGCAGGGAGAGCTACGGCTACAGTTACGGTCAGCACGAGCTCGTTAAGAACGAGGACTGACCAGGGCGTAATTTCGGCGACACACGATTGCAGAGATGTGTCTTTTTATTGTGTTTTCGCGCCACGAGTGTGGGATGGACCGCTGTATAAGGTTATTCGGACGTGCCGATCAGTACCAGAGGATCGAGCCATTGATAGAGGCCAGCCAGATTTTGATGACCGTCGGTGTATTGCTTATTCATGATGTTTGCGGCACTGTTCAGCGTGCAGACGAGTGAGCCAGTTATTGCTGCGAACGATGAGATATCGCCCCAGGTGTTGGAGCTATTGCAGTACGAGTTGTACTAAGAGATGATAGAAGGTCGCTAGTCACCGAGGATGAATGACTAGGACATGTGGTTTGTTCGCTACCCCGATGCGAGGTCATCAGATAGATTGATTCTAGCTAGAAACGACTTCACGCGGAGACGTTGAGAGTCGACAGAGACGATCGAATGTCAGAAACCTATTATTCCAAGTTTAAAGTATTCGGAAGAGCATGTAGGCAATTCTATGGACCCTCTAGAAGAATGAAACCCTAACTCGACTTAATGACCGTGTGAAAGCCTTTGAACCTTAGGGTTTGCGGCAGTTCCGCGACGCCATTAGTGAGGCTTGGGTTTGCCTTTTTACGGCTGGACCATCGATGCTGTGGTACGTTCTCGATACTGTTAAACTGTACCCAAGTTGTTGAGCTCTTGGGGGATTATGAGGTTTTGACAAATCGATCGGATGGTTCGACTTCATTCGGATGCTAGGTGGTGAGATGCATTCTTGGGAGACTCCAGATACGAGGATAGCCGTTGGAGCTCAGTCCATTCAGCCACAACGAGACGAGTCCGAAGCAGTCGACGTTAGAGAAAAGTGGAGTAAGATGTTCGTACCAGATCTGGATAAGATGACGTTCCACTCCGCCGACATCAGAGATGCGATATGCATGCCGAGGCATTGTACTTGGCTATACCTTCCAGAAGGAGTCGCGATGAGTATGCAGCCGTTCCGGAACAAGAAACTGATATAGTAAAGGACGATGACTTCCGGACAGTTCGGCAGAGACGAGATTTGGGAGAGACTTCGACAGGACCTTTCTGGAATGAATTACGAGAAGACTTGGACCCAGGAGTGGTCATGTTACGCACACCAGCAGACCAGAGTTCATGATCATTGACGAGACATGCTATGAGTGACCACGACAGTTGGCCAGAGATTCTTGGAGGATGTGCTTGAGCGCGGCTATTCCGCCATACTTGTTTTCGGTATTGTTGGGTGATCTATTCGCATGATTTGGTTTTGATGATTGAGTTTCATGATATCGTTTTCATGGACAATGGATGCACCTACTGAGTATTTACGATTTTTGCATAGTTGTTGCACTTGAGATAGTTTTCGTGCCTTGGTTTCTCATGCTTGTGATTATATGGATTTCATACTGTTAAGTTGATTTGTGCGTATATACGCATATGATTTGGTTTTTGCACTCGGTATGATTCACATATGCTGGCAGTGCAGTGATACGCATTTTGTGCACTTAGATGCACTGGACTTCGATTTCGATTGTGATTCTCGATGTTTGTTTTGTGCACCTTGTGCACCTGATTTGATTTTGCGCATGTTCGGCGCTTGATATTGGATTTCATGATTTCGTGTATGATGGATGCACCTGATTTGGATTTTCGCGCATGTTGAGCGCATGTTTGAGATACGATTTTGGTGCACACCAGATACACTAAATCGAGATTCTTCGTGCATGTCAGATGCACCCGTTTTTGCTGTCAGGCACACCTGTTGCCCTTGACAGATGTTTCGTGCACACCCGATGTACTTAGATATTGTTTCTGTGCGCATGTATGGCACATTCATGGATTTTGATTTCCGTGCGCACCAGACGCACATGGCATTCATATATATATTTGGGACTGATTTATGTTGGAGCAGTACATTTTTATGATGTTATTATTGTATTCGTACTGAGCAGGACTAGTCAGAGAGCAGTACCTGAATATATTTTGCATGCATTGATAGTTATCGAAGGAATTTCCAAAAAAACGAGCTATAGTCTCAGTATTTACCTACGTGTCTGACATGACACGAAACGTTTAAAATAAGGAACCCTTCTAAATTGCTTTCAAAACGGCGGGACGTGCATATTAAACAAAGTATATATATATATATATATATATATATATATATATATATATGTAGTTATTTTCCTACAATAGACATCCGCCACTGTGCAGTGTTGCGAACATCGCACGACGAATTGAAAAAGGTTTGTCATGCCTTGCTTCTAGATGCTTTAATGATGTATATCATGTTGGTTTTCGTATTGGATCTTGACATTGATGTCTTCCCCATAATTCTGATGATTGCGGGATGCTTGACGGAGTTTTGATTTTGAGTTATATGCTCATTTTTCATGTGCATGCGCTGCGCTACGATTTGTTTTATGTATTTATGATTTCGGAGCCCCGACGACTTGATGGTTTTGCTTAGATGTTTTAGTATTTGGGGGGAGTTTTAATTTAAATTCGGGGATCGAATTTCTATAAGGGGGGAAGATTGTAGCGTTTTGAAAATCGTTTCGGTGAAATTTCGGAAAATCGGTAAAATAAGGGGGTTTTCTGTAAAAAGTCAAAATACAAATATTTTTATTATAAAATTAAATATACATATTCTAGCTATGTAATTGCTAGTATTTGGTGTTTATTGAGCCACTGGTGAAATTTTAAATTTTCTGAAATTTTTTCCAAAATTAATTATTTTAATATTATTTTAAGCCGCCACTAATACATTTAATTAGGAAAAATTACAAATTGGAATGAGTTGAAACAAATTTTGTGCATCATAAAACATTAAACAAAATTTTAACATATTGTTTTTGGAATGAAATTAAACTGTTAAACGGTTTTGAAAATATCGAAGAAAAATGCTTAAATAATGAAATTGGTGCTAATGGAAATTGGGGTCCATTGGTGATCACAGCTCAGGTCCACCGCTATGAACTGCAGAGGATACTGGTCGAATCGGGAAGCTTAGAGGACATTCTCTTTTATGACTGCTTTCTGTATATAGGACTCACCCCGTCGGACCTAAGGCCAACCGCCCACGTCCTTTCAGGGTTCACTAACCACTCCATCCCGGAGGAAGGGGTAATTACTCTCCAATTTAATATCGAGGAGGCAGGCCATACGTGCACCGTGCCTGTGGAGTTTATCGTCGCGCGAATCCCATCGGCCTACAACGTCCTCCTCGGTCGCCCGACACTGAACTCCCTCTGGGCCCAGATATCGACCTACCACCTAGCGATGAAATTCCCTCTCGACCAAGGCGGGATAGGTCGGGCCTACGGGGACCAACGAACCGCAAAGGTTTGCTTCACCACAACATCTATGTCTGAGCGGCCAAACAATGACGTTGAGGGCGAGGGTGATATCAAGGGTTCTCTGGATACTCAAGATAAGCAAAAAGAGGTCTGAGGGACCCCGATGGAGCCACTAAAAGAGGTCCCCCTCGTAGAAGGGGACGATGAACGAACCGTTCAGATTGGGTCACTTTTGATGGGGACTCGGCGAGACGACCTGGTTCACTTCCTCAGAAACAACTCTGACGTGTTTACCTGGGCACCTGCTGACATGCCTGGGATCGACCCCAAAATCATATCTCACAAGCTCGGGGTGGACCCTACGGTTCGACCCGTCAGGAAGAAAAAACGAAGCTTCGCCCCGATCAAGTAAAAGGCGATCGAGGATGAGGTATATAGGCTTCTCACCGCCAACTTCATTCGGAATGTGCCTTACTCAGAATGGTTGGCGAACGTAGTCATAGTTAAAAAATCAAGCGGGAAGTGGCGCATGTGCGTCGATTTCACCGACCTCAACAAAGCCTACCCGAAAGACAACTATTCCCTCTCTCGGATAGATCAGCTCGTTGACAGCTCAGCAGGCCAAAAGTTACTTAACTTCATGGATGCCTTCTCCGGCTACAACCGGATCCGTATGAATCCGGCAGACGAGGATCTTACCGCATTCACAACGGACCGGAGGGTATACTACTACAAGGTGATGCCTTTTGGCCTCAAAAACGCCAGAGCTACGTACCAACGCTTGGTCAATCGCATGTTCAAGCTGCAGATCGGTAGGAACATTGAAGTTTACGTCGATGACATGCTCGCCAAATCGGTCTTATCGGACGAACACGCCATGGATCTGGGCGAGGCCTTCGACGTCCTCCGCAAATACAAGATGAAACCGAACCCCGCCAAGTGTGCATTCGGAGTCACCGGTGGAAAGTTCCTCGGTTTCATGGTCACCCACCGTGGAATCGAAGCTAACCCGGAGAAAATCAGCGCCATCCTTAACATGTCCGCGCCCAAGACTAACGTCAAAATCATGCGGCTGACAGGGCGGGTAGCCACTCTGAGTCATTTCATGTCGAGGTCTGGGGAGAAGTGCCTCTCGTTCTTCAAAGCTCTAAGGAAGATACTAAGGTTCGAGTGGTCAGAGGAGTGCCAGACCGCCTTTGAGCAATTAAACAGGCACCTTGCGACTCCCCCGCTGCTCACCCGGCCAGTTGAAAGGGATGAGCTATCGCTATATCTAGTGATATTCGACCAAGCTGCAAGTTCGGTGCTCGTCTGAGAGGTCGAGGGAGTCCATAAGCCAGTATACTATGTGAGCCACGTCTTCAAGGACGCAGAAACAAGGTACCCAGCCATAGAGAAGATCTTCTTGGCACTCATCGTGGCCTCAAGGAAACTACGACACTATTTCCAAGCGCACACCATCCTCGTTCTTACCGAGTGGCCTTTGGGGGCTATCCTCGCCTCCCCGGAGTCCTCTGGCCGCTTGGAGAAATGGAGGTGGGATTTGTCCCATTTCGACATAAAATACCGCCCGAGGTAGGCTATCAAGGCACAAGCCCTGGTCGATTTTATCGTCGAGTGCACCATCCCCAGCAAAGAGCCGGAATCCACGCCGGCCCCCGCAGCTCAACCCTCAATCGATGGGAAGCCCGACTCCGTCCTGATTTGATCCTTTATGTCGACGGGTCCTCGACCGAGGAAGGCTGTGGTGCCGGCCTCATCATTCGGGGCCCGAACGAGGTAGAAATTGAGTATTCTTTGAAGCTCGGGTTCAAAGCCTCAAATAACGCAGCGGAATATGAGGCCTTGCTGGCCGGACTGCGCATAGCCTTCGGACTGGGGCTGAAAACGATCCGGATCCGCAGCGACTCCGCCCTAGTTGTTGGCTAAGTGACCGGACGATTCGAAACACGGGAGCCTCTGATGGTGAAGTATCTGGCCAAGGTAAGAAGAAATATACATTCGATTGGCCAAGCATTGGTACGTAGCCCCTGCGTTTTTAGGTCGAAGGGCATCGTCTTATAGCAGTATACCCCCCGGTTCGTTGTGAATGCGGTGAGATCCTCGTCCGCCGGATTCATACGGATCTGGTTGTAGCCGGAGAAAGCATCCATGAAGCTAAGTAGCTCGTGGGCTGCCGAACTTTCGACGAGCCGATCTATCTGAGGGAGGGGATATCTCGTTGAGGTCCTCGTCGGTAAATATGATCGGCTCGGTAGCTTTAGCTCTCTTCCATTGGTGACTACCAGTCCCATCGATCGGTAAGGGATGCTGAGTCTTGTCGGTTCCTGTCGTACCCCCTGCTGACATGACCATGATTTGGCCGATTATCAACTCACCGGGAGGGGGATGGCGCTCTTGCTCACGGTCGGCTTGCCGCTTGTCTCGCAAGTACGTTGCCAGGTGCCCCGAGCGGATTAACTCCTCGATGTAGTCTCGGAGTTGCTTTTAGTTCTCGGTGGAGTGGTCCTACGACCTGTGGAAAGCGCAGTAGGGGCCCCGGGTGCGCTTTGTCGCCCTGTTCGAGACTAGGGGGAGTTTGAAGAACCTCTCGCCCTTAGCCTCCTCCAACAGTACCGTTTGGGAGACGTTGAGCGGGGTGTACTCCTGAAACTTCGGAGAGTAGGGCTTTAGCCGCTCAATCTTCTTTTTCTCCTCCCCAGCCCTTTTCTTCTGATCGATTTGCTTTGTCCGGGGCAGATTGGCGTTCACCTAGGACTTAAACTGGATATCACGTTCGGTCCAGGCCTTTACCTCGGCCATGGTCTTAGGTTGTGCTAATGCAAAGGAGCGTAGCCACTCCTTGTGCCTAAGACCCGACCTAAGGGCCGTAATGACCATCTCGTCCCGGTGTTCTGGGACCTCAAGGAAGGCGTTGTAGAAGCGGGTGACGTATCCTTTGAAGGATTCTTTGTCCCCGCTCTTTATGGTGAAGAGATGGTCAACGGTCCACTTCTGCCGTCTGTTCCCGACAAAATGGCCGAGGAATTGAGTGGCCATCTCATCGAAGGTAGAGATTGAGCATGGCGTGAGTCCTCGGAACCAGTCTTGTCCGGAGCAGATGAGAGTGGCGGGGAAAGTACGGCATTGTACGGCATCGGAACAGTCCTGGAAACTCATCCCAGCTGTGAACGTGTCCAAATGGTCCTCCGGGTCGGACTTCCCGTCGAAGAGGGAGACCTTCGGAGACTTGTTCCCGGAGGAGACGTGGACGGCGAGTAGCTCTTTGGTTAAGGGCTTCATGAGCGATTCGGCGGCATATTTAACCCCGTCGCTTGAAGGACGATTTTCTCGATGCATGCCTTTAATCTTCTTTTCGAGGGCATCGAGTCGGCAGTGGTATCCCGATGATTCGGCATACTCTGATTTTTGGCCTCTGCTGCCGGAGACCTACGCTTGGCCATGGCCCCGGTTCCGTTCGATGAGGTTCCTTAGGTCCCCTGACGAGTTCGTCTTCGAGCTACCGTGGTGAGTCCCGTCCACGCGACTCCGTCGAGGGAGAGGGTGTCGTTTATGCCTGGGTGCAGGCAAGCTGACCGATACCTCCTCGGGAGGGACATGGGCATGATTGGCCTCAGTGCGAGGTGCTCTGGCGAAAGACCTCGGTGTTGAGCTATGCGGCGTCCAGTAGGTCATTGAATACGTTGGCCCAGGGGATCTGCGGCCGCCGGAGACAGCGAGGCGGTGTTCGGTCGTGCCGACGTGGGCAGAGTCTTCTCTCCCTCTGTAGGGGTCCTGGTCTCGAGGTGGGGGAGCGGCGACCTGGGGAGCTTGCCCGGCCGTTTGGACACGGACGAGTTCATCCATGATAGACGCGGGCCGATCTATCCGAGCAGATATGCCGTGAATGGCATTCAAGGGAGGAAAGGATCCATCCCTGCCTCCATTATGGGGAAGGCGGCGGCTGGTGCTTGGATCGTCACGGTGACTGCTCGCCATGAAGTCGAGATCAGAAGATGAACTTTCGTTGAGTAGAACTAAGAGTTCCCATAGACGGCTCTAACTGATGGATCTCTGGATCTCCGGATCTCTGGATCTCCTTCAGATGTTACCTTCCATTGATCTGCGGCGAGCACTGATGGATGGTTGAGATTGAGTTGGAGGGTTGCCTCCTGAAGCGTGTGGATCTCAATGGGTTTTATGTGGTTGAGGCCGAGCTACCTGCAAGGAAGTCCCGGGGTGTTTTTGCCATCGAGGATCCTCCGACGATCAAGTTAGACGGGGTATTTTGGCAGAGTAACGGCCTATTGGGGGTAAAATTGGCTTACCTGAGTCGTCTGAGAGAGGTTTATATAGTGGCAGTCGTGGGCAGGCGGGCGTGAGATTCAATACCGGCCGTTACGCCCCTGGCGTTACACCCGCATGATAGGCGGGGTTCCCCATTAATGATGAGATATGCTCATTAATAGGGGATCGTGATGGCGTGGAGCGCGGGATCATAGGCGGCGGATATCTCGCGTCTGGCGGGATTTGCGGAGCCGTGGCGGAGGCGCCTGTGATCGGTGCTGGGGGTCGGTCAGTGAGACCGAGGAAGCTAAGCTTGGCGGGAGGCTCGGGAATGAGCGGGAGGCCGAGGCATCTTGGATATGCGATAGCTCAGAGGCAAGCTAGAAGGCTGAGGGAACTCAGCGCGTTGGAGGGCTCGGAGGCGAGCCGATGGTTGTTTGTAAGGTGAGCGTAGGAGTGGTCTGGAAGGCCACCGAAGGGCGGGAATTTCCTCGGGTCGAAGGCCAGGGCTATGCTTCCACTATACCGTTCTTGATCCCTTCCCGTAAGCTCTGGGACACGTCATTTGCCATATGTCATGATCTGGGGAATCACCAGTATTGAGCCTCGTCAACGTGTCTTACGCAAATGGGATAGAAAGAGAAATCTATTAGAAAAACAGAGAAAAGAAGAACTACACACTTTTATTGAAGAAAGGGAGCTAAAAGAAGAGTAATGAAGCTTATCAAATGATGAGTTTGATTATTTATGTAAATGGAGGGTGGAACTTAAAGAAGTCTACAGGATGGAAGAAATAGAATGACGTCGACGGTCAAGAGAGAAATGATTGCTAGAAGGAGATGATAACACCACTTTCTTTCATAAAATGGCTAATGCGAAACGGCGGTCTAATTATATAAGGAGGATTGAAAGTGGAGGTATGGTTTTGACAGAGAAAGACAAGATAAAGGGGACAGCCATGGATTTTTATAAGGACTTAATGGGGAAGGCAAAGGGCATGCGGTGGAAGATGCATTGGAATTTAGGAGGAGGAGGCGAGATTAAAGTTGGAACAGTCTGAGATTTTGGGGATGGTCTTTACTGAAGAGATTAAAAAGATTAGATGGAAGATGGGAGCGGAAAAATCACCAGGACCTGATGGTTTTCACATTCTATTTTATCAAAGGTTTTGGGATACTATCAAGGAGGACATTATGCGACTTTTTTGAGCTATAGAGACTGATATTCTGAGTTGGAAGCGGCTTGATTGTTCAAGTATAATTCTAATCTTCAAGAAAAGCGATATGAAGGGTTTCAATGATTATAGGATGATTGGCTTGATCAATTGCTCCTGTAAGATTCTGTCAAAGGTGATGGCTAATAGGCTGAGAGGAGTCCTAGGAGAAATCGTCAGTGACATAGAAATAGGATTTGTTGCGGGAAGATATATATTATGGACAGGATAGCAATGGTCAATGATGTGATTCAGAATACAAAAAGAAAGGGAAGGAGTCGATATATGTTGAAGCTAGATTTTGAAAAGGCTTATGATATGGTGGATTGGAACTGCATTCTTGAGTGGTTGAGTTTAAAAGATTTTGTACCAGTCTGGATAAATTGGATTTATAAGTGGATGAACTCGGATTCTGCAAGTTTGTGTATTAACGGAAGAGACATTAAAGAGTTTCGATGCAAGCGTGGTCTTCGGCAGGAGGATCTGCTTTCACCACTTATTCATACTCTAGATGCTGGCTGGTTTGCAAACATGATACAACGGTGTAGGCGTAAAAGTTTGTTGGATGGGTTCATGGAGATTCATGGATAGAGGTTATTAATTTGCAGTATGCGGACGACACCTTATTTTTTGGAAGATTTTGTGAAAAACAAGTAGGGGTTCTGTTCATATCAAATTTTTGCATTTTTATACCGCCCATTCTTTATCACATTGCATATAGGTAGGCACTCTTGATCCATGTTTGCTAAATAATTGCAGGTTACAGGTTTTCAGCTCTAAACAGTGAAATTCAGGAAAAAGCACAACAAATTCAGGACTACTGCCAACCACAGATAAAATACGGGTATCCGCTCATCATCCGTCAGATGCCGCATACCAGTTCAAGGGACAAAATGGCAAATCATTGGTCATTTCATGCACAAAGCACAAGAGGCAGCACAAGATCCAAGATTTCAACGCGGAGCTCAAGAAAACTAAGGCAACATGAAGATCCAAGATAGCAATGGACCGCTGAAAATCTGGAAGAAAATGAAGATGTTCTGAGAAACCAAGTGTACCAAACAGAAGATAACAGCAACATGGAAAACCCTTGAAAATACGACCCTCCAAGTCAACCAAAGGGCCGCGGATCCGAGGCCGAGTCAACTCAGTAGGGGATCATTTTTTTAGGGTAGTTTTGTAATTGTATTTGGGCTCAGATTGTATCCCTAGGGTTTCATGTATCTGCCTATAAATAGCCTAGTTCTAAGCCAAGTAAAGGGTGCTTTTCTTTGTATTAGATTATAGGATAAGAGTTTGTAGTTTCTTCTTCCTCTCCATCTTTCTCCATTGATATTGTAGTGAACTTCATGAGTGATGATGAATAAAAGAAGATTTCTTTTTATTAACTTGCATGTCTTGTAATTGGGTTATTATATTTGCTTGTAATTTTCATGTGTTAAACTAGTTGTTGTTATTTGTTTGTTGCTTTCTTTCTTTTTTCTCTTTTCCTTTATCCTTACAACAATGATGCTTAAGTATGATCCTTGCCAAAGTGAGGTCTCAAATAGCTAGTTGTGACTTTCTAAACTCATTTCTTTCTATCTTCTTTCTTTGTTTTATTTTCTTTTTCTTTTTAATGGGTGAGTAGTTTCTCACTTGTTAGGGTAGGATAAGGAAAGTTTGAGAGAAATAAATCTCTCTCACTCTTTTCTTTGCCCAACATCTTGATTCGGACTCCCGTTAATTGAACCACAATCCGCTCCCTACGGCACCCTATCATACATAATAGCGGTGATTCTCTAGTGAGACCGGTTGTGGTTGAATTAACTGGAGGTTAAGGCTAAGAGCCAAGAACGGATGGGCAAGGACCAAAAGGAAGGAACTAAGTGTTGGAAAACCTAGCTTATACTCGCAAATTTCCTTCCTAGTCGTGTTAATCCTCGTTGTTGCTGATTACCGTAACACCGATATTAAGAGTGGCAACGAAAGAAGTGAGCGACTCCTAACTCAAACTAACCTAATCCTAACCCTAAGAAGCTCTCTTTATACATATTTTAGCACATAATGAAACTAAACAAACCTGGACAAATTGGACTTAACTCGTTAAAACACTAAGAAAAAGATTCCCATCTCTCCGTAGATCGACCCGTACTCAACCGGCTAGCTACCAAGCGAAACCGTCTTGATTGCGATAACTAAAACTAAGCACGCAAAATTTCTAACAATCATGTTCACAAATAGATTCTTTATTCTTTCGAACACTAGTCGAGATAGAAAATTAATTTTCATAAGAGTTCGGTGGTGTGCTTGGGAGAAGGGGTGAATGGAAGGAGCGCCTA